>CM046882.1:141224404-142526337 GCA_025667525.1 Glebionis coronaria
TTTTAATGTATCTAATATGTCTTTTTAATCCACACTATTAGAACTCAAATAAACCAGAACCCAATTCGACCCGTTATCGCACCCAAACTACTGTTTTGCAAATTGCAATTCGTATCCAATCCTCAGGAAACCTTTGTCTTTGCAGATTGGAGGGCATCTAGTAATGATTTACAACCGAACACCAAAATAACATATGTTTAACAAACGTGCACCTTCGTTGCTGTTAATATTGGAGTTGTCTTCAATCTTTTTTCCAGCTTTCAAAATCAACTAGCTGCAAGAATCCATAAAGCGAAAAGTGCTTAGTGATTCTCAATTAATGTATATATCTGTTATGTGTATAAACCTCGTACCTTTGGAGAAAAATCTTTCGTAAGGTGCACTAGAGTTCAGCTCATATATCGATTCTGTTTCTGATTGGATGCATATTCCAAGACTAACATTCATGTAAATGGGACATCTTCGATACAATACTCCATCAATTTCCCGATGGTTTCGTGATTTAGTGTTGCCCCATCTGCCACCTAAACAGTGGCACAATCTTATCAATATAAACATAATATGTACTTCCAAAAAATAAAATGGTATGATACAAATGGAAACGACATTAGTAAAATAGCCATCAAATACAAAAAAAATACGGGAACAAATAAGTTACATGTAACAAAAATTGAGTCACTTGGTTCAGGGGTGCTACCTTGATTAGCATTTTGAGTGTCATCTTCATCAATATCTTTTGTATCTGTTTATATGTCTGCTTGGTCGCTTTCATTGGGTTCTGGTTCGGTTGCTAAAATTCAACAAACGTACAAGTTTGTAAAACAGATGCATTATCATTAACAAACATATGCATTAGCGTTAACAGACAGATGAATTATCTTTAACAAACAGATGCATTATCGTTCACAAAGAGATGTAAACAAAACAAACATCCCTCCCAACTGAGGCACTATTACTAATGCATCTAAATTTAACATATTGTACTTAACTAACAAATGAGATATACACAAAGCACAAATCTTATAACTATTGGGTACTAGGTTCCTTATATTAACTAATTAACTAGGGTCAGAATTTAAGTCGAGATTTCTCCACCTCCGATTGGAATTAAAACAAAAACATCCCTCCCACTCAGTTTTACATATATAACCTCTGGTTAGTTAGGTAAAAATGAGTGATTGCAAATGAAACAATCACCACTCGAGGATGCAAAACAGGATATCATACTGGATGACGGGTGAAAATTTATTCGATAAAAAAATAGGTAATTTATTTATTGCGATACTAGATGGTCTAGTCAGGTAGGTACAGATCACGTGTTGACCAAACATATGCCCTAAATTGAACTAACAGATGCCTTAAACCTTATTTTTTCATTTTTAAATAGTATGATGTTACCCTCATGCCTTCAACAGCTTATAATAGTAACCAAACTTTTCCTACCAATATTTATCATTTGAAACCAGTTTGAAACAATTAACAAAAAAAAATGCATTGGGTTGTATCATGACAATGATAATGTCGTAACTTAAACAAACCGATGCCCTAACTAGATAAACAAATGCCGTAACTAGATAAACAGATGCCGTAACTAGATATATCACGGCATATTCCACGAGTTATGGACAGAAAAGGGTGGCATTTTAAGGCTCAACATAAAAATATAGGAGTTGATTTGCACACTTACAAAAGTTATTTGCACACTCCAAATATATGTGTTATCACATTTATATCCTTAATATTTGCACATTCCACTAAGTAATGTACGGGCAGAAATGGCAAGACATCAAACATTTGAGTGTGCAAATATATTATGGAATTGTGCAAACATTAAGGATATAAATATTGGCTTTGCAATTATTTTACATATTTTCTTAAATAAGAATGTGTTGATATCAGTAAGATACGATAGCAAGAACAGCAAACATGTTGGATTCGGTGTTTGCACAATATACATTCAAGGCCAAATACTATAGCTACCGTTGCACAAATCATTAAAGTAGGAAATACTACCCGCCATACGCAAAGCCATGCAGTTAATAAATTAAAGCAAGAACACCTACCCTGCTACCTTTGACTATATATATATATTAGAGTAACAAAGCTAAGGTCAGCACACTTACGCTAAAGCACTGGCACTTGGCTCTCTAAATTTTATATTCCTCAAATACATATCTCCATATGTATTTTGCTAGTAATATGGTTTGCACACTACCTAAGCGAAACCAACTACTTTGTATAATGATAAGACAAACCAACTACTGAAGTTCTTTTCTGTCTATGAATAAGTGACATCTGATTTTCAGTTTAACATGCAATGACAGTAAAAGAAAACGAACAGTATACACAGAAACTTGATGTTTGAAATAGCATTACCACAAGTAACAACAAACTTAAAGCTTGCAATGGCCTGAATTTCCGGTAGTAAAACAATATTTCCTTTCTGTAAAGAAACCTTGTGAATTAATAAGAGTAGAGGAACCTTGTGATCTGAAAAGGATATAGTCGACATCAGGAAATGAGACAAGAACAATAATCATTATACACATCCGCAAACAACTATTATCACTGTTGTCCCTCAAGTGTAGTTTGCATAAATCCATGACCTTTTAGAAAAGCGTTTTTGTAAGTGAAATGTAATCACAAAAATTATATTATAGCAAAAACTTCTACAAAAATTTTAATATTCAAAACAATATTAAAAACATATTTTAATATTCAAAACAATATTAAAAACATATGCCTTAATTTTAACAAACATATACCATAAATCGTAAATTATTCATACTTTAATTTTTTCATAGTATTCATTAATACAGTTTTAAACCGGTTCCCTAATATTACTAAACTTACGCCCTTGCAATTTTTAAAATGGCGCCATATCAAAATGCCAAAACATACGCCCTAATCAGCTAAACAAACATACGTCATAATGTTACTTGAGCGACGTTATGTCCTTATTCTTGTGTGATTATTTCTATATATATAAATGCCTTAAATCTAATGATAATCATACACTAAAATTGATGTCTTAATTTTAATAAAATATATGCCTTAAGTCTAATACTATTTATACACTAATCTAAGGTCGAGACCAAAACAGACCGAACCCGACCCGGATCAAGGACCAAAAGCCTGAATCTTAAGGATCGAGACTAGACTGATGCCTACTCAGGTAAGGTTGGTCTTACTTTGGCTCAAACGGTCCGGGTCCTTAGTTTTGGACATGATGGACCGAAGTATTGACAAGAGCCATATATGTAACGTCATTCTGCATGAAATTACTCAAAGTCATCAAAATTTTATATTTATTATAAGTTTTTTAATGATGATATAAGTCTTAGCTTACATGTTCCTATAGTCATCTACGGTAATGTTCTTTTGTTACATGTTAACTTAAAATTGTTGACTATTAAGTCATAACTCATAGCTAATGATGATATACGTATATCACTAGAAATTGTGTCGCATTGGACCAAATCTTGTAGTTGTATAGTCTCTCGGCTCTCGACTATAAGATCAAACAACAAACATGCTAGCGAAAGAAACCAACTTGCTCGCGGAGGAAACCAACCTACTCGCGGAGTAAACCGTAATATACCGTGCCATATGTTCTATGACACAATGCTTGGGCATCATAGTTTTAACTTTCTACGGAAAGTATTCACATGACGATGCAAGGACAAATTATTTGATTGAAAAGAACAATAAATGATGCATCACACTTTTTTAGCTTATAATATATTTACTATAAGCTTGACATCTTTCAGAAAAAGGATTAAATAACTAGTCATTCACCAAAAGATGCAGAGTTGCAGACCAAACATGCAATTCTAGCCTTCATTATATATTACGAGTATGCAAAAGCAGAACGTCACAAACTCATAGTAGCAAAAAGAGAAAAATAAAATGACTATAACCAAACAAGAATTTCAAGTACAACTTAAATGACTCAACACATTAGCAAAATAAATGGTCTAACCACAATAGATAAATAAAAAACCATTTAAATGAATATTAGTAGAAAATGCCCCATTTGACCTAAGTCTAATCACAATAGCAAAATAAACAAGTCCTAGTAGCATTATTTAATATTCACAAGTTGAGTCACAATAGTAAACCAAAAAAAGTTGAGTCAGTAGCATTTTTCCATCTTAAGCTGTGCATATTCACTTGATTCACACTTCACAGTAGCATTTTTCCAACAATGACCTGATGCTTTTTTTTAACAAACAGATGTATTATATCTAATATGATTCATACACCAAATTAGAGGTGGCAAATCTTGCCCATTTTGATACATATAGGCACTTTTTGCCCATTTTCATAAAAGGATGGGGCACTTTTTGCCCATTATTTATAATGAATGGGCTAAACGGGCACATATGTAAGAAACTAAATGGGCTTAACGTGTGCACTTGTAAAATACAAATTAGTATACTCGACGAATATTTTTATTATATTTTTTATCCCGGCTTTCAAACAAGTATTTTTATTTTTTATTTGTGGGTTTTTATATGTTTTTTTCCTTTTTTAGCTTGCGTCCGCTTAGCCCGCCCGTTTCGCCCGTGCCCGTTTAGCCCGCGCCCGTTTAACCCGCCGCCCGTTTAGCCCGTTGCCCGTTTAGCCCGCCGCCCGTGCCCGTCTGCCCACCCATTTTGCCACCTCTACACCAAATTAATGATTTGATTTTAAACAAGTGCCATACTGTCATACATTATCACTAAATAAATTTATGATTGCTAATTAGTACGAACATATTCTTGTAATCTTTTACATAAATAATTAAGAAAGGACAAGAAAATTAACACTAGTTATTTCAATAAAACAATCAAAGATCAAAAAATTCAAATATGTATAACTTACGGTTCTCTAGATCTCCAACTTCTCATTAACCCCTCTTGTTTATATTTCGCGGGTTTATTCGGATTGCTGATAATGAATTCCGTTAATCATATCATTTATAATAAAAAAATATCGATTAATATCAATTAGGGCTTACGGATTGAATAATTATTCTTCACGATATATGATCCGAATATAGATATCGACGTGAGTGATTGATATATGGATGCGAGTGTGTTTTTGATCGGATGGGAGTGTGTTTTTTCATTGGAGGGATAGAGTGTTTCTGATGTAGTGTTTTGGTGGTAGGGATAACAATAAGTATGTGACGTTGGCAACTCTGATCCCTCGACTTTTTTTAATTTTCGTTTTCTATCCTCTGGTTTAAGATGTTGCATAACGTACCTTTTAGTTTGTTTTCTAGGTTTTTCACGAAAAGGAGGTTTTCTCTAGAACTCATCCCTATATATATATATATATATATATATATATATATATATATATATATATATATATATATTATATATATATATATATATATATATATATATATATATATATATATATATATATATATACATATATATATATATATATATATATATATATATATATATATATATATATATATATATATATATATATATATATATATATATATATATATATATATATATATATATATATATATATATATATATATATATATATATATATATATATATATATATATATATATATATATATATATATATATATATATATATATATATATATATATATATGTATATATATATGTGTATGTATATATATGTATATATATATATATATATATATATATATATATATATATATATATATATATATATGTATATATATAGGGATGGGTTATAGAGAAAACCTCATCTCAATAGAAAACCAGAAAACTAAGTTATAGGGTACATTTTGTAAATATTCAAACTTTAAGGTCAACTTTAGAAAAAGAACTTTATTTAGTTATATAATCTAATAAGAAATTTTAATATTAAAAAAAGATCGAAATAAATAAATTTCTTAAAAAAATTCAAAAAAAAATTTTCAATATTTTTTTTTCAAAAAAAAAATTTTCAAATTATTTTTTTTTTCTAAAAAAATAAATTTTTCAAAATTTTTTTCAAAAGAATATTCTAAAAAATGTAAGAAAATTTAAAAAAAACAAAAATAGTTTGAAAATGAAAAAGAAAAACCAAAAATTTGAAAAAGACAGATTTTATAAATAGTTCGATAATATTAAAAAAATTGAATTTATTTGTGTTCTTTTAATGCATCCATTTGTGTTCTTTTACGACATATGTTTAATATTGTATTAAGGCATCAAATTTATTTGTAACCTACGACATTCTTAATATGGGCATTACTAATTAGCGCATCTATGAGTATATTTAGGGCATCTGTTTATAGCAAATTAAGAAATCTTTGTATAAGTTTAGGGAATTTATTTTTCGAGTAACGTGTAATCATAATCAATTGTTAATTATTGTTATAAGGGCATCTATTATTATGATTAGTGTATCACATGAATTGTTATAAAGTTTGTTTATATGATTCATCCAAAATATGTCATATGATATCTTTTAGTATGACAATAGTCATATGATATCTTTTAGTATGACAATAGTACCAAGTTAAGTTAGGGCATCTACTTGTTTTGTTTAGTTCATCCATTTATAGAAATATAGAAAACAAAAACAGATGCCCTAAAATATCAAATGGATTCCCTAAACGAAACGCACTTAACGGATGCCCTAAACAAAATTATTAGGGCATTCGTTTGATATTTTTAGGGCATCAGTTTTGTTTTCTATGTTTTCTACCGAGATTATGTTTTCTATATGTTCAAAGTAACATTAATGATAATTAGTTATCAATTATTGTTATAGTAAGGGCATCTTTTAGTATGATTAGGGCATCACACGAACTGTTAAAACATTTTGTTGTGTAGTTAGTGCATCCACAGTATAAAATATGTGTTACAACATCTGTTAGTATTTAGTTTGATTATAACATAATGTTATGTTATGGCATCTTTTTGTTATGCTTAGTGTATACATTTGCATGAGCATTATTGTACCATTGTGTATGTTTAGGCCATTTTTTATGCTAAAGGTAATGTTAATCGTAATATAACGATTATTGTTATAATAAGGGCATGTTTTAGTATGATTAAGGCATCACACGACTTTTTACAACGTTTGTTGTATAATTAATTCCTCCAAAATATACGTTACGACATCTGTTAGTATGATAAGAGCGTCATGTTAGATTAGGGCATTTGTTTGTATGATTAAGGCATCAGTTTGTATATTAAGTGTAATGTGTAATCATACTCAATTATCGATTATTGTTATGATAATGGCATACGTTATTATGATTAGGGCATCACACAAATTGTTACAATGTTTGATTGTATAGTTAGTGCATCCAAAATATGTGTTACGACATCTCTTAGTATCTTAGCATCTTAATATGATAAGAGCATAATGTTACATTGGGGAATCTGTTCGTTTAAATTAGTGCATCTATTCGTATGAACATTAGGGCATCATTGCGTATGCTTACGACATCTATTTGTTTGTTTAAAGTAACGTGTAATCATAACCTGTTTCCGATTATTGTTATCATAAAAGAATCAATTACTTTTATTATGGCATCAAACGCATTGTTACGATGTTTGTTTATATAATTAGTGCATCCAAAATATGTGTTACGGCATCTCTTAGTATGATAAGAGCATCATGTTAAGCTAAGGAATCTATTAGTAACTGTTAGTATGATTATGGCATCACACAAATTGTTAAACGTTTGTTTCTATAATTACTACATTCAAAATATGTGTTCTAACATCTTTTCTAAGTATAATAGTTACAATATTATTTTTTTGTAAAAGATGCCCTAAAATTTCTCAAAAAAGTTTAAAAAATTTTTTTTTTTAAAAATTTGAAATTTTTTTTTTTGAGAAAAACAAATTTTAAAAATTCTTTTTGAATTTTTTTTTTATAAAATTTTAGATCTTTTTTTTGACAAAAATCGATTTTTTTTAAATATTAAAATTTGATATTAGATTATATAAATAAATAAAGTTTTTTTAAAAAGTTTACCTTAAAGTTTGAATGTTTACAAAATCTACCCTTTAACTTAGTTTTGTAGGTTTTTTTATTTAGATGAGGTTTTCTCACGATCTCATTCCTATATATATATATATATATCTATATATATATATATATATATATATATATATATATATATATATATATATATATATATATATATATATATATATATATATATATATATATATATATATATATATATATATATATATATATATATATTTATATATATATACTAGTTGCATAACCCGCCCAACGGGCGGGTTTGTTTCATGAGTTTCTTTTAAAACAACGTTTGTAGATGTGTTGTAATGGTTCGCAATTGCACATATAGTTGTCAATGTGAAACAAAGGATCTTTAATCTTCTCTTGCTATTGACTTACGTATATGTGTTCGATCTATAATAATATAGATAATACTAAGTAACCAATCTTGTATTTCTTTATTCTCTTGACCCTAGAAACAAAAACATTTGATTTTGTGTTGCTACTATAGAAGCAAACTCTACATTTATAGGCATTCATTTTAATCTTCTTTCACCTGTTTAATAAAGTTTCAGTCAATATGTTTAAAAAGGTTTGTTGAAATATGTGGCTCCTTTTGTTAACAAGTTTATAAGTGCAAGGGGTTGGTTTGAAACTTTAATTGTGTATTATTTTACCGTTGGTGTTTTTGTGTCCTTTTTTGGTTTTGTGTTTATTTTGCAGGGACTAAAGCTGGTATTTTTGGATCTCAAGGAAGACTGGTCAAATAGGACGTTATTAACTAGGAAGTGGCGTTCATTTTGAAGCTTGAGATACACACACACATTGTTCACTCTCTCTCCCAACAAATCCAAATATCTGTTATCTCCATCAAACGTTTATTTGTTCAAACGTTTGATTTATATTATCTTTGTTGTACTGAACCTTGTATTCTGGGTTGCACTCATTTGAGGACAACCCTTTCTGTTTGTATGTTGATAGCACCCATTTGGGGACTATCCTGGATTCTTTGATTAATAGCACAAGGGGTGGTTGGTTGAGTGCTTAATACTGGTGTTTGATATTATTTTACATGGTATCAGAGCTAAGGTGGCTCTAGATCTAGTTGGATCTTGCTTCCTTGCTCTTGTTTCGGTTGTTCTTGACGTTCTTGGTGGTGGATAGTGTTGGCCGTCATCAGATCTAACTTTTTCTGAAAAATCAAAATTAGGGTTTCACAAACCCTAACTTTTATTTTTTGGGGGTTTTGATTCTGGTGACTTCCATTGATCATTGGTGACTTGGAATTGAGGTTTATTGTGACCAGATCTTTCTATTTCAAAAAAGTCAAAATTAGGGTTTCTCAAACCCTAATTTTATTTTTTGGGGTTTTTGATTCTGGTGACTTGTGTTGATACCTGGTGGCATGATTTAGGGTTGTAAAACCCTAATCGCTTTTTTGGGGCTTCTTGTGCTTCTGGTGGTTCCATTTGCTGACTTTTGTGTCTCTTGACTAAGTGAATCAAGAGCACAAAGTTTTTTTTGCTTCATATATTGCACTGTAAGTTATTCGTGTTTACTTTTTCATTGACCTTTCTTGGTGGGTGCAAACTGGTTGGTTAACACCTTGACCATCCAACCTAGATTGGTGTGGATACCTGCTCTGGCCAGCCACAATTCACCAAGTATTGTGTTGATGTTCTTGTAGTTCGAATCTGTTCTCCTTTATTTTTTTATTAATTATTTGCCTTCTTGTTTTGTGCTATTTGGTGTTTTTTGTCTGCTTTGTTTATCTGTTTAATTTTGTGTTATCATGTCTGGACCTTCTCCTGGTGGTAGTTCTAGTGGTGGTCCTTCACCTACTAGTACTTCCACTAGCCACTCTGAATTAATTAGTTCTCTTGATGCTGGGAATCCCCTTCATTTACAGACTAATGATAGTAATATTGGTGCTTTGGTTAGTATTAAACTTACTGGTTGTGAAAATTATAGGGTTTGGGCAAATGCTATGAAAATTGCTCTTCAAGCTAGAAATAAAATGGCTTTTGTTGATGGAACTTGTGTGAAATCTGATTATGCTAGTAGTATACCTTTGTCTAATCAGTGGGATAGATGTAATGCCGTTGTCTTGTCTTGGTTGTTAAGTAGCATTTCTGAGGACTTGTATCTTAGTCAGGTCTATTCTGAAAATGCTTCTCAAGTTTGGAATGAACTTAGGGAAACTTATGATAAACTTGATGGTTCTATTCTGTTTAATCTAATTCAAAAGATTAATAACTTTAAGCAAAATGGTTTGTCTGTTTCTGAATATTATCATAAGTTGAACTCTCTTTGGAGGGAATTTGATATTCTTACCAAATTCTCTCCTTGTACTTGCAATGCTAGGACTGAGGCTGGTAAGCATCAACAATTGATGAAGTTAATGCAGTTTTTGATGGGTTTAGATGATGTTTATCAGCCAATTAGAAGTTCCTTGTTGACTCAACCTGCTTTACCTGATGTTAAAGATGCTTTTATGATTGTGTGTAGGGAAGAATCCCATAGGGGTCTTGGTTCCAACTCTGGGGCTTCAAAACCCCAGGTTAGTGCCTTTGTTGCTAAGACTGGTGATCAATTTAAAAATCAAAATAGAAATAGTTTTAACAACAACACTAATAGAAACCAAAACCAACCTTTTTCTCCTAACAACAATAGAAACCAGTCTTCTAACAACAACAATGGAAATGTGAGGTCTTCTTATAATTCTTTCAGTTGTACTAAATGTGGGTTGAAAGGGCATACTGTTGAGAGATGTTATGAAATCATTGGTTACCCTCCTGGGTACAAGAAAAATCCTAATGTTGTTAATAATAACAACAGAATTTTTCAAAACAACAACAACAACAGATCATCTGGTTCTAGCAACAATGTTGATGCTCCTATTCCTAATGTGCTTTTACCTTTTTCTAATGAACAAATTGCCAAGATTATGTCTTTAATTGGGGAAAAGGAGAACTCTGTTGCTCAAACTAATATGGCAGGTATAAACTTCAGTTTCTTTAATGCTAACATATTTTTCAATAATCATTTTCACAGATTTTTTATTGCCAATATAAAGTTTAATGGGTTGAATATCAATCTGGGGTGGATTATTGATTCAGGGGCAAACCAACACATCACTAACTCTATTAAGAATATGACAAATATTTTGGACATATCTGAACTTAATATTACCGTTGGACATCCTAATGGTACTGTTGCTAAAATAACTCATGTTGGTAATCTTAGACTTACTAACAATGTCATTCTGTTTTATGTGCTGGTTATACCTGAATACAAAGTTAGCTTGTTATCTGTGAACAAAATGATTAAAGATAGTAAATTGCATGTTGGTTTCAATGAGCATGATTGTGTGATTCAGGATTCGAAAAGGGAGATTGTCCTGGGGATTGGTAGAGAACTTGATGGCCTTTATATGTTTGATTTTGATTGTAAGATGCCTCTTGTTAAATGCAATTTGTCTGTTCTTTGTTGTCGTGTTTCCAAATCTGTGTGGCACAATAGGCTTGGTCATCCCTCAGACCATGTTCTCAAGGTTTTAAAAACTAGCTTAAATCTGACCAAACCTGAACATTTTTATCCTTGTGAAATCTGTCATTTTTCAAAACAAACAAGGGAACCGTTTCCGCTTAGTAACCATAAGTCCACCAAATTAGGTGATCTCATTCATCTTGATGTATGGGGTCCTTACAGAGTTACCTCTAGAGAAGGGTTTCGATATTTTTTAACTATCGTTGATGATTTCTCAAGAGCTGTGTGGGTTTATTTGCTCAAGTCCAAAGATGAAGTGTTTGAATATTTTTGTATATTTTGTAACCTCATCCTTAACCAGTTTCATAAGAAAGTTAAAATTATAAGATCTGACAATGGGACCGAGTTTGTTAACAATAAAATGGGAACGTTTTTGAGGGATAAGGGTATTGTGCACCAAACTACCTGTGCTTATACTCCTCAGCAAAATGGAATTGCTGAGAGAAAGCACAGGCATCTTCTTAATGTTGCTAGGAGTCTTTTATTTCAAGGGGATATCCCTTTATGTTTTTGGACTGAATGCATTTTTAACTGCTACTTACTTAATTAACAGGCTTCCGTCTTCTGTTCTTGCTGGAAAATCTCCTTTTTGTATGCTATATGGTAGTGAACCTTCTCTTTCCCATTTGCGATGTTTTGGTTGCCTCTGTTTTTGTAGTGTGTTAAATGTGTCTGATAAATTCTCTCCAAAATCTGAAAAATGCATTCTTATTGGTTATTCATCTTCAAAAAAGGCATATAAGCTTTTGAGTCTTGAAAAAAGAAATTTTATTTTTTCAAGAGACGTAAAATTCTATGAAACTATATTTCCATATAAAATGAAGTCTAATAAAGACATTTTTGATAATGTTGAGTTGAATAAGGAAAAACTTTTTGGGTCTGATGAAGTTAATCATAAAAACTTTTTTGATTTTTTTGAGTCGGGGCATCATAACATTGTAAGACCCAATGATGAAGGAGAGAGTACTCCTGATGATGATGGAGGTCATTCGGATGACTCCTCAAATGACATTGCAAGGCTGCAGTCAATTGAGGAGGATTTCGATACCACATCATCAACAGATGAAAATCACATCTCTGAGGGCAATTTTTTTCAACAACAAAATGTTCCTACTTTTGATACCAGCAATCAAACAGAAGATGGTCAACCTCCTTTGCCTGAACCCAGAAAATCTAATAGAATATCTAGGTTACCTGAAAAGTTGAATGATTTTGTCCTTGATGGTAAAGTGAGGTATGGTCTTAATAAGTATGCTAATCACACTAAACTTGCTCCTGATTTATGCTGTTTTATTGCTAATTTGAATAAAACTGCTGAGCCTAGTTGTTTTGAGGATGCTATCAAAGATCCTAACTGGGTCCAAGCTATGAACAATGAAATGGAATCTCTTTACCTTAATCATACTTGGACCCTTACTGATTTGCCTGTTCATAGGAAAGCTATTAAGTATAAATGGGTTTACAAAATCAAATACAAATCTGATGGGGAAGTTGAGCGCTATAAAGCTAGGCTTGTTGCCAAAGGTTGTAGCCAAAAAAGGGGCATTGATTATGATGAAATATTCAGCCCTGTCGTTAAAATGACAACCGTTAGATGTGTTATTAACATGGTTGTTCAAAACTCTTGGGGCATATTTCAATTGGACGTTAACAATGCTTTTCTCTATGGAGACCTTACTGAGGACATCTACATGATTCCTCCACCCGGTTTCTTTGATAAAAATGAAACAAGGGTTTGTAAGCTTTCCAAGGCCTTATATGGTCTTAAACAAGCTCCTAGGCAATGGAACAAGAAATTAGTTGAGACTTTGACCAATGCTGGTTTTATCCAAAGCATAAATGATCACTCTTTGTTCGTTAAGAACAAAGATGACATTTTTTTGGTTCTTTTAGTCTATGTTGATGATATTATCATCACTGGAAACAACAAAGATGAAATTGCTATGTTTAAGAGCTTTCTGAATCAGAAGTTCAAAATCAAGGACTTAGGAGAACTCAAATTTTTTCTGGGTATTGAAGTGCTTAAAGTTAATGATGGTTTATGCTTAAACCAGCGAAAGTATTGTATTGAGCTCTTATATGAGTATGGTCTTTTGGCTTGTAAACCTATCTCTACTCCTATGCCTGAGAATGGTATACTGCCTCATAAAGAATCTATGGATGATAAATTTTTGAAAAATATTACGGCATACCAAAAAATTGTGGGAAAGCTCATTTACCTATGTAACACTAGACCTGATATCGCCTATTCTGTTCACTGCTTGAGTCAGCATATGCATGCTCCTCTTCAATCTCATCTTGATGCTGCATTTAGAGTTCTTAAGTACCTTAAGAATGCTCCAGGTGCTGGTATCCTGTTTAAGAGATCTGCTAATCAAAGCATTTGCTCTTATGCTGATTCTGACTGGGCAAAATGCAAAGTGACCAGAAGGTCTGTATCTGGCTATTGTGTTTATGTTTGTGGTAACTTAGTCTCTTGGAAAAGTAAAAAGCAAGCCACCTTGTCTAGATCTTCTGCTGAAGCAGAGTATAGATCCATGGCCTCTGCTGTTTGTGAGATAATGTGGATTGTTAAGATCCTGAAGGATCTTGGTATGACTGGTAAAATTCCTGCTTTCCTCTATTGTGATAACAGCTCTGCTATACAGATTGCTGCTAATCCTGTTATGCATGAGAAAACCAAGCACTTTGATATCGATGTTCATCTCATTAGAGAAAAGGTTGCATCTGGGCTTATTCATACTGTGAAAGTGCAATCTGAAAAACAGATTGCTGATATTTTGACTAAAGGGTTGGGAAGTGCCCAGCATACTGAACTTTGCTCCCAACTTACTTTGTACAATGTCTTTGGCTTATAAACTTGAGGGAGGGTGTTGAAATATGTGGCTCCTTTTGTTAACAAGTTTATAAGTGCAAGGGGTTGGTTTGAAACTTTAATTGTGTATTATTTTACCGTTGGTGTTTTTGTGTCCTTTTTTGGTTTTGTGTTTATTTTGCAGAGACTAAAGCTGGTATTTTTGGATCTCAAGGAAGACTGGTCAAAGAGGACGTTATTAACTAGGAAGTGGCGTTCATTTTGAAGCTTGAGATACACACACACATTGTTCACTCTCTCTCTCCCAACAAATCCAAATATCTGTAATCTCCATCAAACGTTTATTTGTTCAAACGTTTGATTTATATTATCTTTGTTGTACTGAACCTTGTATTCTTGGGTTGCACTCATTTGAGGACAACCCTTTCTGTTTGTATGTTGATAGCACCCATTTGGGGACTATCCTGGATTCTTTGATTAATAGCACAAGGGGTGGTTGGTTGAGTGCTTAATACTGGTGTTTGATATTATTTTACAAGGTTAAATTGGAGCACTTGGGCTGGACTTAATGGTGCGCTCTAGGGAGAAAGCACCTAGTCATATTTTTTTATATCAACACAACATATACTGGGCAGGTTCAGTTCGTGTATTTTTTATTAAAGAAAACTTTGTCAGTCGGTTTTAATGGTTGTTATGTTTTTGTAAGCATAGAATATATGACAGCCCAATAATCGAAACCATCGTTTCATATTTTTAACAAAAAGAGCAATTACATTATTATTAAAAAAACCAAAAATATATTACAACTCGATAATCGTTACGCTAAACGGAACATATTATCGCGACCAGGGCCGGTGGAAGGCAGGTGATGCTAGTGCACAGGCATAGGGCCACGTCTTTCGAAAGGCCTCCAAATTCTCAGCCCATATGAAATTACATACTCATATTCGGCCCATCTATAACATAGTTATTTAATAGAATTTACATTTACACCACGAAATTCTCTGTCATTTATATATTTGTTTTATTTTAAAAAAGTTTTCATCTAATTTTAGAGTTGAAGTCTTTGTTTAAATATGAAATCCAATTTTGAGAAATTAATTAAGAACGTAGTTACATGATATGATCATATTTTCCCATCGTTTTTCTAATGACTTTTTAGAAATTTACGCCACTAATAAGCGTTTCACTATATATGTGTAAACTTTCGACTTTTAATTTGCCACATGGCCACCAAAATCAATGAAACGGCTCTAATCGCGACGATAATTTAATCATCTTTCCAGCGAATGATACATATATAAACTTTCGACGAATTTTTTTTTTTAACTCAATCATATACAATAACCACGTTTGGATTATCTTGCATCATAAATAAAAAAACTGAATATACAAATATAAGCAAGTAAAAACAATATCCCGTATATAGCGGTGTACTTACACTTATAAATAGACTTTTGTCGAAGTGTAATGCGTTCAACCCATTTGAATCGGCTTTCTTAAAATAATATGTTATGTTGAGTCACCGGACAAACCAACAACCCGTAAACCCGGGTTTTGAATTGATCCGGTCCTATTGAGTCACCGGATCATCGGTTCAACCAGTCCGACCATCTATGGTCACTTTTTGAAACTTTTTAAAAAAATAGGGTAACTTTTGCTCATTTTTTATTATTAATGGGATAAATGAGCCCACATGTAAGAAACTAAATAGGCTTAATGGGCGCACATGTAAAATACTAATTAGGCTACTCGGATGATATTTTATATTTAATATTTTATCCACAGCTTTCAAACAAGTATTTTTATTTCTTAATTATACGTTTTTATATTTTTTTTATTTATCGTTTTAGCTTGCGCCCGTTTAGCCCGCCCGTTTCGACCGCCGATTTCGTCCATGCCCATTTAGCCCGCACCTGTTTGGCCCGCCGCCCATTTAGCCCGTCGTCCGTTTAACACGCCGCCCGTGCCCCCCAGCCCGTCCATTTTGCCACCTATACGATTTTTCATAAAAAATTATATATAATTTTGCAATACTAAATATATATATATATATATATATATATATATATATATATATATATATATATATATATATATATATATATATATATATATATATATATATATATATATATATATATATATATATATATATATATATATATATATATATATATATATATATATATATATATATATATATATATATATATATATATATATATATATATATATATATATATATATATATATATATATATATATAATTTGGATCATATGAGAACTTTTTAAAGTTGTAAAATGAGAACCAACAAAAATCTCACAAATGACACGCTATTTGAATAAAATTTAAAACATGATTAAGTAAAAATATATTTTTTAAATATTCGATGGGCTTTCTTTTGAAAATTGGCGAAATCTAAGTGATACATTTTGATTCGAGGTGTGATACGTATCATGTTTTGGTATTGTGTATCAAGTTATTTAGTGGTAGTTGTGTATCAAGTGTACCAATTTATGTATAAGATATTAACTTTTTGAGATTTTGATGTATATGTATCACATTCTTAAATATGTATCAGTAATCTATTACACACTTATCCGTTGTTTATTAGTCGGTAGAGTGTTTAGTTGTATAAATAATGTATATTTTTTGGTGTAGTATTTGTAAAATGGTTATGTATCAATGTTTTAGTGGTGTTTTAGATTAGTTCTCATTTTTACAACTTTAAAAAAGCTTTCACATTAACCTCCCTCTATCTCTCTCTATATATATATTATATATATATATATATATATATATATATATATATATATATATATATATATATATATATATATATATATATATATATATATATATATATATATATATATATATATATATATATATATATATATATATATATATATAAATTATGAACATTTCATTATTTTGCTTAAAAACCATTTAGTAACAAATATAATATGTAAAAAAAAATTACATCGTAAATACATGTAAGTACATTACAAAAAAAAGATTAAAAAACAAAAATCACCTCCTAGCCGTCTTCATAAACAGGACGTTTACTTTATGAACTTCCAAAGTATAAAGAAAGGTAGCGGATATTTACAAGATCTGGTGTAGGATTGTATCACACGTTTTCAACCAGCTTCCATCGTTCAAACTTGAGCTTTAGGCGTTCATTTACTTGTTTAAAAACCAAAAACTGCAACTCAATGTGCACTACAACATTTTTGAAGCCTAGGGACGACTTATTCGTCCCTAGGTAGGCTATTTTTCGACCGTAAACACCTAGGGACGACTAAGTCGACCCTAGAATTTTGTGCCTAAAAAATGGTCTCTAGAATTCTAGGTATGACCTACCCTTTGAAACCCAGGGACGACTTCGTGGGTCACACTACCCACTACGTTGAATATATTGACTAACCTAGGGACGACTTGCCTTTGCAACTTAGGGTCGACAAAGTCGTCCCTAGGTTTTTAATAAAATAACCTTTTTTAAATTTTTAATTATTTTTAATAAAATCTTTTTTATACAGATTAATAAAATCATTTTCAGAAAAAAAAGTTAAATATAATCCTAGGGACGACTTAGTCGTCCCTAGGTTTCAAAATTGTCCAGGTATCAAAACCTAGGGACGACTAAGTCGTCCCCGGGTTTTGACACCTAGACAATTTTGAAACCTAGGGACGACTAAGTTGTCCCTAGGGTTAAAATCTGGTGGAAGTTGGCTAACCTAGGGACGATTAAGTCGTCCCTAGGTGTACCTGGGGCTAAAAAAAACTGGGCTGTTTTGCAGTTTCCAGATTTTTTCCAGAACTTTTTCCGGAAAAAATCCACAATTCAAAATGGCAGAATTCGACAAATACAAAATAATAACAAATCAATAAACGTTACAATACCATATTAAGATAAATTATCCAACATCATGAAACAATATTCATCAAATACACTTATTCATCCTAAATCAAATGTTTCACATGCTACAAGTCTCAAACTTTATTAAACATGCATAATAAGAAATAATACTACCACAACCTCTACTCCGCATCCTCGTTAGGTGAAAAGTCACCTTCCTCCTCGTCACCCCTCTCGTCACCCCCTCGTCATCCCCCTCGACATAACCCTCGTCATTCCCCTCGTCATCGCCTGATAAGTCGTCACCATTGTTTTGTACATTCCTATCTCGACCCAACTCGTCAACGGACCGGTAATCGTGCTGATGGGGATTTATGATTACACGAGAACCTCCGGGTATGGATTGTGAAGTAGAGCCGATCTCATGAGTCTAGTGTGTGGTGGGACGATAACAATGGTTAAATGTGTTGTTGGTGACGGGAGCAATAGGATAAGTGTCGGTATAGGGAGGTTGGAGTGGTTGGAGATGGTCGGGCAAAGATGGTCAGTATGGGTCGATGGAAGGAGGTTGCAATGGTTGTGCCCAAGGATAGGGGGTTGGACTAAATGAGCCCAATCAGGAGCTAGGGTGGGCATAACAAAGGGTCGGGGCAGGGTTACAAAAGTAGGAGGGTTAATTGGGTCATCAGTATTTGATGAGTTGTAGTTCTGGAAAAACTCACCCAATTGACTCTGATATTGCGCCATATGCTGGTACGACGTCTGAGTATATTGTTGCGCCGCATCTGCCTTTAACGCTGCCAAGTAAGCCCGTTGCTGCGCCTCCTGATTCTCTTTCCTCATCAGCTCCATCTGTTGCTCATGTCGTTCCATCATTTCCTAAAATTCACTACGAGAGAGAAAATCCGGTTGAGCTGGAGCACCGCGCCTGCGATAAGTTACAACAACAATTTTTCATTATATACAACAAGACATAAATATGAACAATTGATTTACATTTTGTTTTATTAAGGATATATAACCTGCGAGAAGTGTTATTGGCACCACCCGGTAACTTCCTGCCTTGTCCCGACACGTTTTGCTTATTTTGACTTGGCATGATTTCAGCCACTATTTGTTTATCAGACATGTGCGGGACGATCTTGGCTTTCACTTGATCACTGAGGGCTTTCATCTTCAGCTGGGAAAGAAAAAAACGGTTTAAAACAAATGAAATTAGTTACTAAGGCATGTAAAGAGTTATATATTACTTACATATCTTTCCTCATTTTCTTTACTTTTAAACGTGCCATTACTTGAGTGCCCCTTCCTCCATGTTTCAACCAGGTCCTCGTAGACCCCTTCCTTGACTTTCTGTAAAATATCAAATAAATTAATAACGAGCTATAATAAATAAACAATATAAACACTTTTAAATAAAATCACAAAAATTATAAAGATCCTTACGTATTCATTCCTTCCTCGGGCGAATGGTTTTTTGCCTTGAGTGGTCGGTACCGTGTTTTTGGAACGATTAACAGTATTAACCTGACTTCCTGCCACCCTCTTTGGCTCTGACCACCACTCAACCAAGTCAGCCCACTCACCTTCGGTTCTATTGTCCCACACACTCTCTGGCGGTACATGTTCTTGTGCCAGTGCGGGCGTCTCATATTTCGAATAAAAATCTTTCTTGATCATGTTCTTGTATTTTCTATACAGCAACCTCAGATGGAGTTCCAACGCAAGCTTAACCCGAGTCGACACCTCATACACACCATTGCCACATACCACCTCAGTACGATCGTTGTACCATGGCTGGAGGTCGAAATATGTCTACATAAAAACATATAAATTTAAATAAACAAACAAATTAAACATAACACACATATCTAAATGTCGATAACAATAACAATATAAGTAAAATAAACAATTTTTACCTCAAGTGTAGGATAAATATGAGCTTTATCAGATTCTGGAATTTCGTCCCATTCGCAGTTCAGGGGAAGTCTCTGGACTAATTCCCCCATAAGATGAGACAACAGGGATGCATAATTGCCAAAAAAATGGAAGGTTTGCAGATCTTTAAATTCAAAGCCAATTGTCAAAGGTTTTTCATGATTATCTCTGTATGCCCTCCTTAATTTTCCTAGGTTGGTCTCAAAGCGTTGATTTGAACCTACAAAAGATATGTTATTTACTCGTAAAAATTCAAGTGACATAAATTATAAATATCAGTGTTATAAAAAAATATAACGATTTCTTACACTGACACTGGGCCGGTACAGGACGTGTGGGCCGTCTGGGTGGACTTCCACCAGCATCCCCACCGTGTGATCTAGGAGCTACACATGCCATCTGTAAAATAACAAGTTCATATCAGTATACACATTTTATCAATATACACATTTTAACATATAAAAACATTTTCATTAAAAAACAAAATTACACACAATTTAATTAACCAATTAATACTAATACACAAATTCATATCAATATACACATTTTAACATATAAAAACATTTTCATTAAAATACAAAATCACAAATTTAAACAAATAAAAACAACTCATCATCATTTAAGCGTATAACAATTGTTTCATTCAAACTACAACTTAAGCATATAACAATCGTTTATTGATAGGTGTGAAAACACCCATCCTTTTACCACTTATTTCTGGCTAAAACAAGACCAAAACACGTATTTAATATCATTTGTTTGGAATTATGCGTGGTTTTTGTGTTTATTGTGTTTTCAGAGTCAACCGGGTGAATATTGAAGAAAACATGGGATTGCACGGGTTTTATCGAAGAAAAAGACTCAAGACGAAGTCTATTGTCCAAGAGATGCAAAAGATTTGAAGTCATTGTGCCTATTTGAAGATTTATCGAAGAAAAGGGCCAAAGATGGAAGATTCATATATGTCGAAGAACTCGAGTCTATTAAACAAAAGATTATAAGACGAGTTGGAATTATTCACCGACACTTCTCAAAATCCAAAGTCAGAAACGTTTATTTAAAGAAACGCAAAGACTAAAGAAGAAAGAAGAAAAGAAGCCCAAAAACAAAGCCCATTCACAAGCCCACAAGAAACGCCTATAAATAGGACTTCACTTCACAATTTTAGAGTTAGTTAGTTTTTAGTGTTTAGTTTCACTTTTCATTTTTTCTCTAGTTTTAGAGAGAGAAAGTTCTCAACTTTCTCTCACTAAGTTTTCATCTTTCTTTCTTTTAATCTTTCAAAGATTAAACCTTTTGTATTGTTGATTTCATTAATTAAGTTAAGTTTAAGTTTTTAATCTTTCATCTCTTTCTACCTTTCTTTGATTTTGGTTCACTTTTGGTACGAATTTCGTATGATCCGTGTTGTTCATCAATGTTTTCGTGCTTGAAAAGTTAATCTTTTTATGTTTATTTAAGTTTTCATACGAATAAGCTTTAAGATCTTTGTGCTTATTGGCTTGTTTATATGTTTAGCTTATTTACTTTTTAAAAAGTTTTCTTAAAAAGTTCATCTTTTTATAGTTTGATTGAAAAGTTTGCTTATTTTAAGTTTAGATAAGTTGTATTAGTGCTTATTCAATCCGTTTAATATTAGATTCATTCTAGTTTTGGTGTGAGCTTATTCCTATAGCTTATCACCTTGCTTAAGTCTCGGATCAAAAGGGTAATCGGAAAGGGTAAAACCCTTTTCCGATTGGTATATTCCGACCAGCACTACCCCCCCCCCCCCTTTTCCGATCGTTTGATCGGAAAAGGGTTTATGATTATTCCGATTGGGTGTTTCTTGCGTAGCATTCCGATCTGAATCCTTTATTCGTTATTCCGATTTGAGCTATTTCCCATATTCCGATTGCATCATTTTTCATGCTTTCCGATTGCACTTTCCGATTGTAATATTTCGACGAGGGGTTGGTTTAACATTCCGATCAGTATCGATTTAATACATTCCGACGAGGGTGTTGTTGACATTCCGATTAGTGCTTTTTCCCATCATTCTGATCACTCACTTTTAGCATATTCCGATTGGATGAGTTTTATGTTCTTAAAAAAGTTTTCAAGTTTTAGATTTGTTAAGTGTTGAAGTATTTTTCTAATCTTTTCTTTAAATTCTCAATCATCTACTTTTAACTCGTTATTTTAGTTTAATCTTTAAAGCTTTTACTTTACTCAACGCCATTTACATTTATTTGCTATTAGTTTAAAATTGATAAACAAACCAACACCTATTTATCACCAAGAACAATCATTCCACTTCGAGCTGTGATCAATTCGAGAGGATACCGAGAACAAATCTGAACCCCATACAAAAAGAATATATTAAATGGCGCCGCTGCCGGCTCTTCTCGTTAAGATCAACAGTTTTTTGTGAGAACTTGGATTTTGGGATCCGTTCACCGTGAACGTTACTTTTTCATAAAAATTTTCAAAAACCCTAAAAAATATAAAATTTTCAAAAATCCTAAAAATTAAAAAACATAAAAACCAAAAATATTTCTGCCTTCTTGTTTGCTTTGTTAGTTCTTTTGTAGGTGCATGAGTACACGATCGACGTCTTATCAAGAGCCCGAGCCTCTCGAAGACTTAGACATGGCCGGTGTACAAAACAACAACTATAACCCACCTCAAAACAATAACAATCCACCTCTCAACAACAATAATAACAACAACAATGAACCTTTACCGGACAATCGCCCTATGATTGAACTGTTACAAGCACATGTGGAGGGCAACAATGATCCAATTGTCATACCCGCGATTGCAGCCAACAACTTTGAGCTCAAATCCGGTTTTATTCAGATGGTCTCTGCTCAACCATTCTTGGGGCGTACCATTGATGATCCACATGACCACATCAAGAGGTTCCTGCAACTCACGAATACGGTCAAATTCAATGGTGTTCCACAAGAGGTAATCCGTTTGCAACTTTTTCCTTTCTCCTTAGAGGGACAAGCCTGGAATTGGCTTGCAAAGGAACCGCTACAAAGTATTCTTACGTGGACGGATTTGGAGACCAAGTTCATTAACTACTTTTTCCCACCCTCTCGTACTACCGCTTTGCGGAATGAAATTATCAATTTTGAACAAAAGTACGATGAGTCTTTTAGTGAATCTTGGGACCGTTTCAAAGACCTTTTGAGAAAATGCCCACAACATGGTTTTACCAAAGTGCACCAAATTAATACTTTTTATAATGGTTTAAGCATGAATGGCCAAGATTCACTAAACAGTGCCTCGGGGGGTAATATTTTGGTTAAGACTTCCAATGCCGCTTGGGATATTATTGAAAATAAGTCTCGTGTGCAAACCAAGAGTGTGCGGACCAATGCCGCTAGTGCTAGTACTAGTGACAACGACAAGCGACTTGACAAAATTACTACGCTTCTTGAATCGCTTGCCGCCCAAACCGCCAGCAACACCAACAACATCAACGCTAAAAATGCTCAAGTCAATGCTGTCAGTCAACCATGTGAAATATGCGGTGGTCCTCACTCTTACACCACTTATACCACCACCCAAGACTACCCTTCTGAGAATGTGAATGCAGCATACGGTACCTATCCTCCGGCCGCTTATCAAGCTCGTCCTCAAGGTGACCGCAACTTGCTTAGCTACCGCTCTAACAACTTTCTTTCCCCACCCGGTTTTCCTCCTAACAAACCAAACCAACAACAAAACCTCAATCGCCCTCCTCAACAACAACAACAACCTCGTGCACCATACATACCACCTCACAAACAACCATATCCACCTCAAAGAAACAACCAAGTTTACCAACAACCTGCTTATCAACCACCCGCTTACCATGCTCCTCCTCCCAACCAACCCACCGCATTACACCAAGATGTTGAAACCTACATGCGGACCAATGATGTGATCGTGGAAAATCTCCAGCGGGAAGTGCTCAACTTGAAAGCAGACATGGTGAAACAAGGGAACGATCTGAGAGCTGATATGAGAAACACGTTGGCAAGTCAAACGAATGACTTAAAGAACATGATGGCTGGTTTCTTCCAAGGTAATCAATCCTCTTCTTCGGGTACTCTTCCGAGTAACACCGTTGCGAATCCAAGAGGGGAGATGAAAGCAATCACCACTCGCAGTGGCAAAGGTACCAAGGAACCCGAGCTTCCTATACCTCTACCGGTGATTGTGACTAAGGAAAACGAGTCACCTGCTCCTATTCCTCATCCTTCTACTTCCCCAATTTCTCCACCTCTTACTTCTACCCCTCCTCCACCCAAGGATGTGAGTGATCCTATTCTTCCAAAGCCTTCCTCTTTTTCCGATATACCTTATCCCTCCAGGTTGAGGAAAAAGAAGCTCAAAAGCAAGGATGATATTCAGGTTTCGAACTTTCTCAAAATATTTAAACAATTGAATTTTAACATCTCCTTCGCCGAGGCTCTCGCTCACATGCCTAAATACGCGAAAATGTTCAAAGATCTTCTTAGCGACAAGGAGAAGCTTCTTGATATTGCTAACACCCAACTTAATGAGAATTGCTCTGCAGTGCTCTTAAGGAAATTACCAACCAAGCTTGGTGATCCGGGTCGCTTCTTAATCCCTTGCAACTTCCCGGGAGTAGAGAATTGCATGGCCCTAGCCGATCTAGGTGCCAATATTAATTTAAAGCCCTTAAGCGTTTGGAAGCAATTATCTCTCCCTGAGCTAGTCCCCACCAAAATGACTTTGGAATTAGCTAACCGTACGGTTGCTTATCCAGTGGGGATAGCCAAAGATGTCTTTGTAGGAGTCGACAAATTCACTTTTCCTGCCGATTTCGTTGTCGTTGACTACGACATGGAACCTCGTGTGCCATTGATCGTTGGTCGTCCATTCTTGAGGACCGGTCGCACTCTCATCGATGTTGAAGCCGGTGAGCTTATCATGCGAGTGGGTGACGATAAAATCGTTTTCAACATGGGAAAGCTTTCTAAACAGCCTTCTTCATACGCGAGTGTTAATTGTATTGACTTTCTTGATGAGGCTTGTGAAGAACACTTCAAAGATGCTTGTAAAATTATTCCTACCTCTCTTCCCAATGTTGAGACCGTTTCCTCTATTGACTCATCACTATCTCTATTTGGAGAAAGTGATTTCCTTTGGAAAGATTTGGAAGCCACCATGGGAGATGTGAACTTAGAACATGACGATTATCCCACCGATTGGGATGAAGATCTTCGCCTCATTGAGAACCTTCTTAAAGAAGACAATATTCCTCCTCCATATCCCAAGGCTATTGCTATCGATGCACCGACTTTGAATACGCATCCCATCGAAAATCCTCCGGATTTAGAACTTAAGGAGTTGCCGCACCATCTCGAGTACGTGTTCCTTGAAGAAAAGAAGAAGTCGCCCGTCATCATCGCGAAGGACTTGAAAGAAGAAGAGAAATCTCGCCTCATCGCCGTGCTTAAAGATCATAAGAAGGCAATTGCTTGGAAAATTTCCGACATCCGCGGAATTGATCCAAACTTTTGTACTCACAAGATTCTCCTGGAAGACGACTTTAAACCCGCAATCCAGAGCCAAAGAAGGGTTAATCCTCGCATTCATGACGTCATCAAACAAGAGGTTCTCAAACTTCTAGATGCCGGCTTGATTTACCCTATTTTGGATTCGCCGTGGGTAAGTCCCGTCCATTGTGTGCCCAAGAAGGGCGGAATAACCGTTGTTCCCAATGAACACAACGAGTTGATTCCCACTCGTCTCGTTACTGGGTGGAGAGTTTGTATTGACTATCGCAAGCTAAATGATGCCACGAGAAAAGATCACTTTCCTCTTCCTTTCATGGATCAAATGCTCGAGCGTCTAGCTGGTAATGACTATTACTGCTTCTTAGACGGTTTCTCCGGGTATTTTCAAATTCCCATCGATCCCAAAGACCAAGAAAAGACCACATTCACTTGTCCCTATGGAACATTTGCTTACAAACTTATGCCTTTTGGTTTATGCAATGCTCTTGGGACGTTCCAAAGGTGTATGATGGCTATCTTCCATGACATGGTGGAAGACACTATGGAAGTATTCATGGATGATTTCTCGGTTTATGGCGATTCTTTCTCTGCTTGCCTTGCCAATTTAGAACGTATGCTTAAGCGGTGTGAAGACACTCGCCTTGTTCTTAATTGGGAAAAATGCCATTTCATGGTAAAAGAGGGCATCGTGCTAGGACACAAGATCTCCAAAGCCGGTCTTGAAGTAGACCGTGCTAAAGTCGATGTTATTTCTAAGTTGCCTCCACCTTCAACCGTGAAGGGTGTGAGAAGTTTCCTGGGTCATGCGGGCTTCTACCGTCGATTCATCAAAGATTTTTCTAAAATCGCTCACCCGATGACCCACCTCTTGGAAAAAGATACTCCTTTTATCTTTTCCAACGAGTGTCTTGAAGCCTTCAACTCGCTTAAGGATAAGCTAACTAAGGCACCCGTCTTAGTTACCCCTAATTGGGAGCTTCCCTTTGAGTTGATGTGCGATGCTAGCGACTTCGCTATTGGTGCAGTTTTGGGCCAAAGAGTGAATAAACACTTCCAACCAGTCCACTATGCTAGCAAGACAATGACGGGGGCTCAATTGCATTACACGACAACCGAGAAAGAGATTTTAGCTGTTGTCTATGCTTTTGAAAAATTCCACCCCTATCTTGTCCTTTCCACCACAATCGTTTACACCGATCATTCCGCGTTGAAGTACTTGTTAACTAAACAAGATTCCAAACCAAGACTTCTTCGCTGGGTTTTGCTACTCCAAGAATTTAAAATCGAAATTCGCGATAAAAAAAGAGCTGAAAACCTAGCCGCGGATCATCTCAGTAGACTTGAGGATCCTTACCAAGGGGATCATCCGAACAAAGAAATCAATGATTCTTTTCCCCTGGAGACCTTAATGTCTATCAACTCGAATTCTGATGAAACCCCGTGGTTTGCGGACATTGCAAACTACTTGGCGGGTGGAATTCTCGTTGACGGGTTAACATCCCAACAAAAGAAAAAGTTCTTCAAAGACATTAAGACTTACTTTTGGGATGACCCGTATCTTTTCAAACAATGTGCTGATTTGATTATTCGCCGATGTGTTGATGGACCGGCAGCTTTAGAAATCCTTGACGCTTGCCACAAAGGACCCACCGGTGGTCACTTTGGTCCCAACTACACCGCCAAAAAAGTGTTTGACTCGGGATTTTATTGGCCCACCATTTATCGTGATGCTCACGAGATGGTTAAACGTTGTGATGCTTGCCAAAAACAAGGCAAGATCACACATAAAGACGAGATGCCTCAAAATTTCATACAAGAATGTGAAATTTTTGATTTTTGGGGTATCGACTTTATGGGGCCATTCCCTTCATCTAAAGGAAACAAATACATCCTTGTAGCCGTTGACTACGTTTCAAAATGGGTTGAAGCCAAACCTTTACCCACTAATGACGCAAGGGTGGTTTGTAACTTTTTGAAATCGCTATTCGCTAGATTCGGTGTGCCTCGTGCCATTATTAGTGATTGTGGGACTCATTTTTGCAATGACCAATTCGCAAGAGTCATGGCTAAGTATGGTGTCAATCATCGTCTTTCTACCGCCTACCACCCACAAACTAATGGCCAGGCTGAAATCTCTAACCGAGGATTAAAGCGAATTCTTGAAAGAACCGTGGGAGAGCATCGTGCCTCATGGGCTGATAAACTTGATGATGCTTTGTGGGCTTTTCGTACCGCTTACAAGACTCCGATTGGTTGTACAGCGTATCGTCTCGTGTACGGGAAAGCGTGCCACCTCCCCATTGAGTTGGAGCACAAGGCTTATTGGGCCTTGAAGTGGGTTAATTTTGATATCATCAACGCCGGTGACCTACGCAAGATCCAACTCAATGAGCTGAATGAACTCCGTAATGAGGCTTATGAAAATTCTTTGATCTATAAGGAAAAGACTAAGCTCATTCATGACTCTAAGATTAAAAACCGAGAGTTCCAAGTTGGAGACAAAGTTTTACTCTTTAACTCTCGGTTGAAAATCTTTTCAGGCAAGCTAAAATCTCGTTGGTCCGGCCCATTCACCATGCCCAAATTTTTCCATATGGTACTCTCGAGCTCGCTCAACGTAATGGACCTAATTTTAAGGTGAATGGCCAACGAGTGAAGTTTTACTTTGGTGAGGACATCTCTCAGGATATGATTCCATCCATCACCACGTTCCCCATGAACTAATTTTGGGTCGAGTCAGGCTCGTGACTCGGTTATCAAAAACAAGCGCTCCTCGGGAGGCAACCCGAGTATCTATCCTTTTCCGATTTAACCTCCTAAGTGTAGGGGCACCTCTATAGGTTCTTTTTGTTTGTGTGGTGATGTGATTACAGGGATGAATGCACTTTTGGAACCTTTGAAGAACCGTGCTCCCGTGTTATCCGAAATCCGGTTATATCTCTCAACTATCGTGATTCAATTTTCTTCATACTCTCATTTGAAATTGATCACGTTAGTCGTCTCTTCCTTAACTTGATTTAACCAACGTTGTTGGAAATACGTTTTTCCCAATAAAGTCTCGGTCACATCTTAGTTAGCATAGATCACGAGATATAGACTATTTAGAACTTTGTAACTTGGAGCGACCTCCCTTAGGGGGAGATTGTTGGAAATACGTTTTACGTATTTATGAAGGATCGGTCGCTCCAATGATAATTATGTAATGGGCTCGTGATCTATTTACTTTATGTATGGTCCATATAGCCCACATGTAGGGTGGGCTATATATATCCCCTCCTAGCATGTTAGGAGGGGTTGTTGATTCTCATTTTACAATTAATCATTATTGATCTCTTCTTTCTCTCTCTACATTTCCCCTTTTCTCTCCTTTATCTCTCTAATCCTTCATCTCTTTCCTTCATCTCTTTATGATTATCATCTAAATCAACCAACCTAATCCACCAAATCCATGATATAGAATAGGCCATTAATTACGTAGACCTTCAAACGTGCACAATGTCATAAGTGTAGGGGAGACTTTTCCCACATGCTTAAACATTGAGGACAATGTTGATCCCAAAGTCAGATCTTAAACCTTAATAGCTTGTTTAAGGGTTGTGATAGAAAGAAAGAATTCAATCTAACACTAGAGAAACTTTGCAAAGCAAAGTAACTAAACAAGATGCGGAATATAATGTTTAGCACAAGAACAATATGATTAAAACGTTGAACTTTAATATATCAATGATATACGAATACCCTAAAATGGTATTAGGGTTTACAAAACCTTAAAGTATAATAATGAAAGACAAATGAGAAAGACACACATTGCATGCTAACCTAGTGAGTCCTTTTATAGCCATAAGGACTCACGTACAAGATCACTACTAACAAACTTGGAAAGTATTAAGGAATAATAACTGAAACGCGTAAAAATCTATTCCAAGTTTATCTCTGACAGCAGGGCCTTTGACTTCAGTAGGGGAACCAATCCCCCTGCCTTTGTTATTTAACAGGGGGAACTTACACTAGCAGGGGTACGGATAATCAACTAGCAGGGGTAACAAGTAAGCATAGATTTATTCCCAACAATCCTCCCCTAAACTTGTGCTTTCCCCTAAAGACAAGTTTCTGAATAAATACTAGTTGATGAGGATGCTTACAAACTTTCTGGCCAAATCTGACTATGAATCATTCTTACCAGATCATAAGCAACAGGCGTTTTAGCATCTACAATCAAGTTAGCCTGTGCTAGTTTCTTCAGGGTCTCCTGAGTGAAGGGATAATACCTGTGATTGATCAAGTACACACTTACTCCTTCCATCACTACCTCATAGACCCCAGAATTGGTAAACAGCTTCCAATACAACAAATCTCCTTTATTCACTACATCAAATATAGGATCAAATAACTCATGCTCATACATCCTATGCATGCACTCCTAGATTACCCAATCCTTCTCTACACCATCTATGGTAGGAGGTTTTGCAGCAAAAGTCTTCTTTAAAATTTTCCACAGATCTTCTAAGTCCTCACTATCTAAGGTTTGAAACATGACATCTAGACTTAGAAAAGTCTGTGCTGTATTGTCAGCTCTTGTAAGCTTCCACCAAGTCCTCCCTTTGTGTTCATAAACAGCATATTCTATGATAGCAAACTTCTTTCCAAGTTCACTAGGTGAGATATCATCATTTTCCTACAGAATTAGCTGTTTATCAATTTCATCATTTGAAGGCCGTTGAGACTCCTTAGTAACTGTGCCAACCTTCTTCATTCTCTTGAGTCTTTTGGCTGCCCTTTGTATATTAAGTGCAGATTTCTCAATTTCTGGAAAACTTCCACCTGCTTGATGTAATGCCCCTGTTTGTGATAATGCACCTGCTTGGGATGAGGCACCTGCTTGTGTAGTTTCCAAAGTTGTTCCTTCAGCTTTTCTTTTCTTAGATTCCTTAGCTTTCTGCAGCATTTCACTTTGTCTCCTGAGATACTCAGCTTCCTTAGGAGAGTTTATAGTCATCCAATCCTCCACATCATACAATCTTAGGACTGGTCTGACTGCTCTTTTTATGGCTTCAAAACTCATATCTCTGAAGTCACCATCCTTCCACTTCCTATGTCTCTTAAGCAAAACTTTGTAGTGTTCAAGTTGCCCTTTCTCTGAAGTTAAATACTTCTCTCTCTGAATTTGATTTGCCCTTCTTTCCAGATACTCAGTTTGATGTTTGTAAACAAGGCAAGTCAACTCATACATGTCTTCCAAAGGAGCATTTATTAACTCCTTCTCCCATTGATCAAGAAATTCTCCAACATGAGGTACCCTGTCATTCAGTTATCTATGCATACTCAACCTGCTTGAGCATATCTTTGGGCCTCATCTTTTGTATTCTTTGATCCTGCATTCTTTAGGCCTCATCCATCTCCTCTTGTTGTAGCCTGAGAGCTACTTGTGCATCATGTGCTTCTTGAGCCCTTTGCCGTTCAGGAGTTAGATGCTTGTATTTTCTCTTGGGCTGTTCAACAATGATTCATTTTCCTTTGTCTTTTGGATCCACTGCTGGTGCTGGTGTAACTTTAGATGCAGGTTCTTTGATTGTAATCCCCTTCTGAGCTGGTTGCTTTCTGTTCTTTCTAACAAAAGTTTGAGTAATGTTCTTAGCAGGGGAACGAGTTACAGCAGTGGGATCAGCAACAGCAGGGGTAGCAACGGCAGGGGAAACCTTTGAAGCAGGGGCTTCTTCTTGATTGCCCATGGTGAGCAATGTTTGAGCAATTTCTTTGGTTGCACTCCCCTTGTCACTTCCCTTATCAGCACTTCCTTTCTCTATCCCTTTCTCAGCACTTGCTATCTTTCCATGGACACCACCAGGATATGAATAGTACTGAGTAGACTCTTCTGTATTTGGAACTTCCTCCCCTTTGGAAGCATCCTCATCTGTAGATATAATAAGTCTGGGCTTTCTCCTCCCCTCAAGAGTAGCAAGTCTGGTTTCCAAGTTATTGATAACCAGATTTTGCTTTTTGACATTTTGTACCAGTTGTGCATTCTGCCTTTTCTGACTCGTGCACATTTTCGTCAATTCCAAATTAGTCAAAGGTTTCATACTGCTCTCAATCCTAGAAGGGTATTTCTCCCCTTTTTGGATATCATGGAGTGAGGGAGAGGACTTACTGACGGTGTCACTGTCCTGCTCACCCCTTAAGGATGAGACAGTAATGGCAACCAAACCCTCAGTTTGCTCCAATCCCTTGGAGACTCTCCTCTCTGCTTCTTGTGAAGATTCACCAGGCAAGGGAGACCTGGCAAACCTGGATTTAGATCGCCTTTCATGTTGTGGATCAGCAGGGGGTAGAGAACTGGCAGGGTGTAGGTTCTTGGCAGGGGGATCAGAAGGTTGGTGTCTAGTTGTTTGATTCTTGGCTTCTTCTTGTCTGATTTGTTGCATCATAATTGAAGTGAGTAGAATGGACCTGCCAGAAAACTGTGGTGATGGTGCAAGAAGGGTGGTGAATAGTTTGGTGGTATGTTTGGTTGCTGAAAAATAGTTTTTGTGTTTAATTGGACCATGATCACTCATATTCAGCAAGAGTTCTATAAACCTTGGGTACATACAAAACTTTGAGTTGCTTGAAACATTTTTAACCATTCCTTTAAAAATCATTTGAGGAAAACAATACTTCCTCCCTGTTGCAAAGCAGATCAGGGCAGAAGCCATCTCACTACCAAATTCATTAAAAGCAGTGGTTTTTGGTGACAAACATTGCAAAACTGTATGAATCAAATACTTCCAATGAGGGGCAAACTGACCTTTAGCAAACTTACATCTTTGGTTTTTAGAAAGAGTGTACCCCAATTTAACAAGACCCGCAAATATTTCAGCCTCGGATAGGTTGGTTATCCCATCCTCATCATCAAGAAGAAGATTCTCCCTGATGGAGGCAAGTGTAATTACCTTGGGATGACCATCTATAATGCTTTGAATTGTAACCTCTCCATTCACTGTTTTGGTCATGGATTTAGACCAGAACTGCTGAATGTGTGAGGTATAAATTCTAGGGTTTATGAGAAGGGCCACTCTAAAGTACGAGGAATTTAGAAAGGCCACAGCATCAGCAAACTCTACTAGTTCATCATGTAACAAAGCGATTTGGTTATGATTAGCAGAAATTTTGAGAGGCATGATAAAGTTTGAAAGTATTTTAAAGGTTTATAAAGGTGAGAGGTAGGTGGCATTAAGTCGAGAGAGTGAGATGGACCTGCTGGTGAAGGGAATTAAGTTTTTATAGGCGAATTGAAGAGCTGTGATTGGACCAAAATTTTCAAATTGCAAAAATATCGAAGATAATTCTTGATAAAAAAGTAATTTATTTGAAATAATAAAGAAAAGATTACCAATCAGCGAAGAAAGCGCCTTAAATATCTTTTAAAAACAATAAAATATTCCCTAACCAAAATTTATGCAAGCAGGCCCAACGACTATGAACAGGGTAACGGTATTGTCGGTCGACGGTCAAACAGGGGAATGTTGTGAAAGCAGGGGAAGCAAAAGATGAAAGCAGGGGAAACTTTCCTAGGGATATTGGACTAGTCATGGAGAGCCCAATGCTAACTAGCTCTGCTCTAATGCACACACTTGTATACACAAGATAGATACATAGAAACTCAAGAGTCCTCTATTCAGCAAAGGTCTAAGTACAAAAAGTCAACACATAAGTCACCCTACACCAGGTCAACCCAAGAAAACATGCATACCTGAGTCACCATCCCTACCTTTTCCCTTACTTATGGTCAGTTAGTCTTGGCAATGTGTACCACACATCTGTACTTGAATAGCAAGCTGTTTTAATAGAGAAATGTAAGCACCCATTATAGTGCCTCAAGGTTTCAGAGCTCTGACAAGCTTTGTAGCAAGTCCTCATCACCCTGAACCCTCACTCACCAATGGATATGATCTAAGATCATATATGAGTATCCTAAGGATACCCTGAGTCCTAAAGGTGTGACCTAACCTCCCCTGAAACATAGAGCATATACCTGATTCACCAATGAGAATAGTAAGCACCACATGAAACTCTGCATTATTAGTCTAAAACCACATATAACCACTTTGTAAAAAAAAAACCCAGTTTAAAGAGAAAATTTCTCTTAGCAGGGGAATGAACCCCCAGCAGGGGAATCTGTGTTTAAAAGCAGTGGAATAAAAGTGATGGAAAAATGGACTAACAGCTATACAACAACAGCAGTAAAGCAACCCTGAATATACATGACATAATAGACATCAATTTTTAGGGAGTAACCATTCCAATACCTGCAACCAGGTACTGAAACCTCCCTAGTTCAAAAGCTTTTTTAAAAGATCAGAAACATTAAGTTCTGTATCAATTTTCTCAGGGACAATCAGTCCTTTCTCAAAACAATCTCTGATAAAGTGATGTCTAATTTCAATATGTTTAGTTTTGCTATAAAAAACAGGGTTCTTAATAATGCAAATTGTGCTGTTGTTGTCAATGAATATCTTGGTTTTAAGAAAGTTATACCCATAATCAAGCAATTGATTTTGCACCCAAAGTACTTGACCACAACATGCAGCAGCTGCTACATACTCAGCTTCAGTTGTGGATGTGGCCATAATAGTCTGCTTCTTACATTGCCAAGATATAAGTCTGCTTCCCAAAAACTGGCATCCCCCTGTTGTAGACTTCCTATCATTGTTGTCACCATCATAGTCACTATCTGAGTAAGCTATCAACTCAAATGATGATTCCTTTGGATACCAAAGTCCTAAGGTAGGATGACACTTTAGATACCTAAAAATTCTTTTAACAGCAAATAAGTGACACTCTGTTGGTGCCACCTGGTATCTTCCACATAAGCAGACTGCAAACATGATGTCAGGTCTTGAAGCTGTGAGATACATAAGAGACCCAATCATAGATCTGTAGTTCCTGACATCAATAAGCTTTCCAGGACCATCTCTACCCCATGGATGATCTTTTTCCATTGGTGTGGACACCTTCTTTCCATCAGACATGCCAAACTTCTTGACAATCTCAGCCACATATTTGTCTTGTGAGATAAATATCCCATCTTTCCGCTGCTGAACTTGTAACCCCAAAAATAAGTTTAGCTCTCCCATGGCACTCATTTGAAATTTATCCTGCATCAGTTTGGCAGACTCTTTGCTAAGCATAGAGTTAGTGGATCCAAAGATGATGTCATCAACATAGACTTGTACTAGCAGAAGGTCACCCTTTTGTTTCTTGATAAACAGGGTCTGATCAATCTTCCCCCTGCTGAATCCATTATCTAAGAGATATTTAGAGAGAGTACCATACCAGGCCCTGGGAGCTTGGTGAAGTCCATACATAGCCTTTTTCACCTTGTATACTTTGTCTGGATGTTCTGGGTCTTCAAACCCTGGAGATTGCATAACATAGACTTCTTCATCAATGGTTCCATATAGAAAGGCACTTTTCACATCCATTTGGAAAACAGTGAAATCCATAAATGAAGCATAAGCAAGGAATAATCTAATGGCTTCAATCCTGGCAACTGGAGCAAATACCTCCTCATAGTCAATTCCTTCTTCCTGTGTATACCCTTGTGCCACTAGTCTTTCTTTATTCCTAACAACTATCCCCCTTTTATCCTTTTTGTTCCTGAGTACCCACTTTGTCCCAATGGGCCTTGCCCATTTTGGACAATCTACCAGAATCCAAACCTCTTGTATGTCAAACTGTAAGAGCTCCTCTTGCATGGCTTCAACCCAGCTTGGGTCATTTAAAGCCTGGAAAATCTTCTTTGGCTGTTCTTGTGACAAAAATGCAGTAAACAAACAACATTGCATGTTGTCATGATTGAACTTCATGGTGATGTTAGCAATGAAGCTGTGCTCCTTTGTTGTGTACCTTGTATGTCTAGGGGCTTCAGGATTACCAATTATTTGAGAGATAGGGTGATCCTTATTGATTCTATAGGTAGGCTGCATGATTACTTCTGTTTCAACTTCTTCCAAATCAGAATTGATGGGGCTATTTTGATTAGGAAAGAAGTCCTCAAAGGAACTTCCAAAAGATACAGCATGACCTAGAGATGGGTGCTGGTGAGCTGAATGAAGCTCTGAGTAGCTTGGGCCTCCACTCTTGACTATTCTGCTTCCACTGCTGGATATAATAGGACCCTCAGATATGGGTGTAGATGATAAAGTGAGTGGGGATTCTCTTTCTTCATCATTAGTATCATTAGTAACTGGATCCTTTGTGGACGGGGAAGCAATTCGTCTAGCAGGGGAATCCTAGATTCCACTGCCTTCAGCCATTCCGCTGCTTTCAGGAGGTGACATAGCAGGGAATGAGATTGGCTGTTCTTTTCCTAGAGAGGAATTATCTTCTTCATCAGTAGCTTCAATAGGAAATAGTGAGGGTACATTCATGTACCTCAGGGGTGACTTCTCTGCACCAGATGATTCTTGTGTACCTGAAATGTTAGTATTCTGCACTGCAACAGGTACATAATTCATAGATTTTGAAAGTACTTCTATATCAAAGAACCAGTCAGGACCTGTTTGAACATCTTCAGGTTTGTCTTCAAGAAAGTTCACATGAAGATTTTCTGTGATTTTGCTTGTCATTTTGTTGAAGACCCTATATCCCTTGTTGTTTAATGAATAGCCCACAAAATATCCATCATCTCCCTTTTCACTAAACTTGCCCAGGTTGTCAATAGTGTTCAAGATGATCACATGACATCCAAAAGGTCTGAAGAAATCAATTAAAGGAGGTGTTCCATTGAACAGCTAATAGGGGGTCTTGTTGTGTGCCTTAACCACCAAGGCCCTGTTTTGTACATAACAAGCAGTGGATACAGCTTCAGCCCAAAAGATAACTGGAAGTTTGGAATCAGACAGCATAGTTCTTGCAGCTTCAATGAGTGTACTATTCCTTCTTTCTGCCACTCCATTCTGTTGAGGTGTTCTTGTAATGCTGAATTCCCTCTTGATTCCTTTGTTTGTGCAGAAAGAGTCCAGTTTCTGATTTCTGAACTCACCACCATTATCTGATCTCATGGTGACTACCTTCATGCTTTTTGATAGTTCAATCTGATTGATGAACCCAATGAGTACATCAACTATGTCACTCTTCTGAAATAGAAAGAATGTCCATGAGAACCTTGAAAAATCATCAGTAATCACCAGGCAGTACCATTTCTTCATTATGCTTGCCAATTGAAGTAGGACCAAAGAGATCCATATGCAGTAGTTCTAATGGCTTGGTGGTGGACATACTTGTTTTTTATTTGCAAGATGCTCTGTGTTGCTTCCCTTTCAGACAGGCAGCACAAGTATGTTCATTGACAAAAGACTTGGAAGGAAGACCATGAACCAGATTATATTTCACTAGTTTGTTCATGTTCTTAAAGTTCAGATGACCAAGTCTTCTATGCCATTTCTTACATTCATCTACTGAGGCTTTGGGAATGACACAGGTTCATTGTCTTGAAGAGATATGTCCTTGAGATCAATTGTGTACATGTTCTTCTGTCTTGGTGTTCTGAGTACAATAGGAGTGTCTGGTGGTAAGACAAACTCATTTCCTAACACCAAGCATTCAGTGTCAATAAACAAGACAAAATTATTGTTATCAGTCATCTGTGACACACTGAAGAGATTGTACTTGAGTTCTTTCACCAAGTAGACATTGTCAAAGGTCATCCTATTGTTGACAATAGTTCCTTTTCCTGTGATTGTTCCATGCCCATCTCCAAAAGAAACACCATCATTGTCATGTAGGGGCACAAAGTTAGACAAATATGATTTTTGTCCAGTCATGCTTCTTGAGCATCCACTATCCCAATATGCTCTATCATCCCTTGTCTTCTTTGTCACCTGCAAAAAGAAAAACAAATTAGTTTTTCTTGGGGACCCAAGCCATTACAGACTTGGATCTACCTAGTGTATCAATGTAGGATAGCTTATCAAAAACTAGAGATACACCATTAGATTGAGTACCCCTTTTGGGTACCCAAACCCAACGAGCTGAGGCTTTCACAGCTTTTCCCCATCTACCCATGCTCCTAGAAGGCAAAACTTTGTTATCAGGGGATACCCCAGTTTTAGTAGGGGGAATCCTTATGCTTAGCAGAGGGAACCCATTTTTTGTTTTGTCCTCTATTCATGTGTTGGTAAGGTCTAGGGCCAGATCTATATGCATTATAAGGTGTTGGGATGGTCACAGAAGTGCTGGGCTTGGTGTGAACATCATTCTCCTTTCTAAGTGCAGGAACAACATATTTATCAGTCACCCTGTTTCTCAAGGCATGGGCAACATACTTGGCAGGGGAAAAGGATTTTGCCCCTGCATTTAGAAGAATGGTTTTAGGTTGCATATCCTTTAAAGGATTTGCAGCCACCACCTCCATTGGTGCCTTACACTCTTGATAAGTGTGCTCAAAACTGCCACATGTGAAGCAAGGCTTGGTGTTAATCACAAAGTCTTCTCCTAATTGATGAGACTTTTGGTCATTCCAATTTCTTTGATTACCTTTGACAGTCCTGTACATACCAGCATATTTAATGGTGGACTTAGGGGACTGTGATCTGGTTTTAGATTTGGGAGAGCTACTCTTAGAACTAGAATCACTACCAAAGATTCCTTCTCTTGAAAATAGAACAGGGTTATCAATTTTCCATTGTTTTAAAGCAACCTGTTCCTTTTCAAAATCCCTAATAACACTAGTTTTTACTAGGGACTCTTCAGTATCAAGATTATTAGGTATGTAAGCACTCAAGTCAAACTCAATGTCATCCTGTTCTTGAAAACAAGGGAGACCAGTCCAGGACAGGTCTTTTCTAGGAAAAGGTGCATGGATGTTGGCAGGGGGTGGTGGTATGGTAGCATGTTCATTTTTTATCCCAAACCCTATTTTGTCCCTAGGAGAATGACCAATTTCAACTGCTTTGGTTAAATCTTTTGAAGCTTTTCCAAAATTTTCAACAGTTTCCTCATCTATGTTTTTGTTAGATTTAAAGATTTCAAGTTCAGCAGTCAATTCCTTAATAGATTGGTTATTCTCCTTGGCATCTCTTTCTAGAATCACAATGTGATCCCTATAATCACTTTCTCTTTGCTTAAACTCTCTTATGGTGGACTCTAACTGTTCTAAAGCACGTCTATAATTATCAAGCTCATTATCACAATTGATATAGTCAGCTTTTACCTTTCTTATTTGATCATTCAAAGACTCAGTATTTTTCCTACAAGCTTTAGTACAATATGAATCGACATATACCTCATTGTCAGAGCTGGAACTTGACATGGCCATTAGTGCAAACTCTTCTTCTTTTTCCTCAGCAACCAAAGCTTGATTTCTTTCCACATTCTCTGTCATTGCACTCCAGTCCCATCCACCTGCTCCATCTATCCCCTGCATGGATACCATGGCTTTAGCACCAGAATCATCATCTCTGGTTTCCTTCCTATAGCTGTTTCCAGTCTTAGGTCCTCTGCATTCCCTTGCAAAATGACCCTTCTTGCCACAGTTGTAGCATTCAACTTTTGTTTTATCAAACCCAGCCACATCAGAGGGATTGATTAAGATCTTCTTCCCATACTTCTTGTAGAACCTATTGGCTCTCATGCTAAGCAGAGCCATATTCCACTTGATATCCATCTCTTCTAGCCCTTGCTTACTGATTTGACTTAGATCTTCATGTAACACAGTAGATCCTTGTGGCCCTTGAGATGCTATAAAAGCATAAGAAGTATCAAGGCTGAATGTAGCTGGTCTTTCTTCATCATAAGATGATCCAGACCTGGTAGCAGGGGAATAAGCAGCAGGGGCTACTTCAATTCCACTGTTTTTGGAGATTTCACTGCTTTGTGATATGAATGTCATGTTAGCAGGGGAATCAGTGTATCCACTTGAGTTGGTGGGAATTATTCCTTTTGACTTCATCTCATTGACAACAGGTTCAAAAACTTTTAAGTTATTGTATATGTCATCAATGTTCTTGTTGTCCAAGTCATCCTTATTCTGCCAAATTGCCTTATAGACAAACCATTCTTTCTGGAGGCTGTTAAGAAACTTGGTATTCACCTGCTCTTTTGACACCTCAATATCAAAGAATTCCAACTAGGCCACCATATCTTGAAGCCTATTGTAAATAGCTCCAATTGATTCATCACCAATTGCTTTAAAAGAAGCAAAATCATCCAGCATTTGATTCTTCTTCTTCTTTGTGGCTTCATTTCCTCCAAAGGTTGTGCCTATGGCTTCCCATAGTTCCTTAGTTTTTTTGTATTTTCTGAATCTGAGTTGATGTCTATCAGGTAGAGCTAACAGCAATGAGCTGTGAGCCCTGACATCATGCCTTTTGGCTAGTATTTCCTTATCACAAAGGGCAGCAGATTTCTTCGTGTCTTTACCTTTGGAACTTTCACCTTTTTCTTCTTCCTTGCCCTCTTCAACTGCTAACATTTCGTTGAATTGATCACCAAATTCTATGATCTCCCAGAGAACATAGTGTTCCATTTTCAGGTATTGTTGGATTCTGAATTCCATAATTCAAAGTTTTCAGGATCCAACATAGGTAACTTGAGGTTATTGTGGTTGTTGCTGTTTGAGGAAGAGTCTGAAGACATGGTTGCTATGAGGGTTTTGTTCTTGATTTAGACAAAGTTTCTCAACAAGCTCTGATACCACTTGTTGATCCCAAAGTCAGATCTTAAACCTTAATAGCTTGTTTAAGAGTTGTGATAGAAAGAAAGAATTCAATCTAACACTAGAGAAACTTTGCAAAGCAAAGTAACTAAACAAGATGCGGAATATAATGTTTAGCACAAGAACAATATGATTGAAACGTGGAACTTTAATATATCAATGATATACGAATACCCTAAAATGGTATTAGGGTTTACAAAACCTTAAAGTATGATAATGAAAGACAAATGAGAAAGACACACATTGCATGCTAACCTAGTGAGTCCTTTTATAGCCATAAGGACTCACGTACAAGATCACTTCTAACAAACTTGGAAAGTATTAAGGAATAATAACTGAAACGCATAAAAATCTATTCCAAGTTTATCTCTGACAGCAGGGCCTTTGACTTCAGCAGGGGAACCAATCCCCCTGCCTTTGTTATTTAGCAGGGGGAACTTACACTAGCAGGGGTACGGATAATCAACTAGCAGGGGTAACAAGTAAGCATAGATTTATTCCCAATAGACAATGTTTATCTTAAGTGTAGGGGGACTTCTATCGAAGTTTTAAGTGGACTTTTCCATTAAAATGCCTTCATTTAACCGGAAAATCATCTTTTTCAACATTTTTCAAATTTTTAATTAACTTTGGCCATGTAGTCGTAATTTTTAACTTTTCATCGTTGCTTTCATATGTATATATTCCACAATAAAGTCAAAAATATTAATAAAGTGGTGTAGCTAGTTTAGAAGTCTTTGACATATTAGGCCCGTTGCGATTATTTTGACTCAACCCGAATAGACTTATCCAAGTTTATTCTAGCTAGTATCCTTAACCATGTAGACCTTAATTGGTTTATTAGGCTAAGCATCCACGAGTCTCATTACTTGAGATTTTAAATTGTGGAGGACGAGAAATGATAGAGTCAATTATAAGTCAGTATTCTTGCACAAGCTCACTTGGTGTAATTATTTGCCTATTCTCCCATCACTTGCTAATAATTTATCTGCAATAAGTAAGGTCGTACGATTTAAAAAGTTACTTAGCTTCTAGCCCAAGATCGTTTAAAAGTTGCTCGGTAATGATAAGAGTTCATAGCCAAGGCATAACTTATGAAGCGGGGCGCGAAGATTGGCGAGTCCAAAAAGGCCCTAACAAGGCATGAGGATTCAATTTTATTGCTGAAGATCCAAAGTGATGTGTAAAGCATTATTCCCAAAATCAATATGAAGGATCAAGACTCACGACGAAAAGCAATCAACTCCCATAAAGATCATGGAGAAGTCTATCCGAAAAGACCCTAACAAGGTATGAGGATAAATAGATCCAAGTCCGAAAAGGAGGCGGATCGTTGTATCTCAAAATCCCAATTAGAGATTGAAGAAATAATCATGAAGTCGTGGTCAACAAAGTTGGAGTACCCCTCAAAAGTCTCCAAATGAAGAAACTCTATTACGAAGAGAAGACCATTATCTCAAGAACGTCTCTTAAGATATGAAGTGTGAAGTACATGCCAAATATTGGCCCGAGAAAGGTCTCAAATCATGAACCGAGTTATGCCAAGATATGAACTTTTTGATATCCCGAGAAGCAGTTTTAAGAGATTTTGTCCTTTAGCTAACTATTGATCAAATCGTCCTACTTTGCTTTCAGCCTAAATAAACTATCGAAATAAGTCCAAAAATGCATCTTCATGATCATTCTAAGACAAAAATAAAATATAAGAGATACACCTAGGAATAAGGGAGTTTAAGCATATAATTAAGCCATGTGTGTAAGTGTTTGATTTGCTAACTTATAATAACAATGATCTCGTTTCTAAGCTTAGTTTGGGGAACGTAAAACTTGAGGGTGATAAATCTTCGCAGCACCGAAGCCCTAATGTAAGTCCTTGATCTCTTTGCAAGTTATTTCCATGTAGCTATTTTCAAGTGAAAATGGATTTTCTATCCTTTTGTTTGCTTTAAAGTTTTAATTTCTCTTAGTACTTTAATTTTTGTTTAGTAGTATTTTAATAAGGCCAAGGTTGATTGATTATGAGAAGAGTGTAAAATTGCTTTATCACTAAGCATTGCATGAGGGCATGGCAATGGTTAAGTGTAGGGGATTTGATAGGTGTGAAAACACCCATCCTTTTACCACTTATTTCTGGCTAAAACAAGACCAAAACACGTATTTAATATGATTTGTTTGGAATTATGCGTGGTTTTTGTGTTTATTATGTTTTCAGAGTCAACCGGGTGAATATTGAAGAAAACATGGGATTGCACGGGTTTTATCGATGAAAAAGACTCAAGACGAAGTCTATTGTCCAAGAGATGCAAAAGATTTGAAGTCATTGTGCCTATTTGAAGATTTATCGAAGAAAAGGGCCAAAGATGAAAGATTCATATATGTCGAAGAACTCGAGTCTATTAAACAAAAGATTATAAGACGAGTTGGAATTATTCACCGACACTTCTCAAAATCCAAAGTCGGAAACGTTTATTTAAAGAAACGTAAAGACTAAAGAAGAAAGAAGAAAAGAAGCCCAAAAACAAAGCCCATTCACAAGCCCACAAGAAACGCCTATAAATAGGACTTCACTTCACAATTTTAGAGTTAGTTAGTTTTTAGTGTTTAGTTTCACTTATCTTTTTTTCTCTAGTTTTAGAGAGAGAAAGTTCTCAACTTTCTCTCACTAAGTTTTCATCTTTCTTTCTTTTAATCTTTCAAAGATTAAACCTTTTGTATTGTTGATTTCATTAATTAAGTTAAGTTTAAGTTTTTAATCTTTCATCTCTTTCTACCTTTCTTTGATTTTGGTTCACTTTTCGTACGAATTTCGTATGATCCGTGTTGTTCATCAATGTTTTCGTGCTTGAAAAGTTAATCTTTTTATGTTTATTTAAGTTTTCATACGAATAAGCTTTAAGATCTTTGTGCTTATTGGCTTGTTTATATGTTTAGCTTATTTACTTTTTAAAAAGTTTTCTTAAAAAGTTCACCTTTTTATAGTTTGATTGAAAAGTTCGCTTATTTTAAGTTTAGATAAGTTGTATTAGTGCTTATTCAATCCGTTTAATATTAGATTCGTTCTAGTTTTGGTGTGAGCTTATTCCTATAGCTTATCACCTTGCTTAAGTCTCGGATCAATAGGGTAATCGGAAAGGGTAAAACCCTTTTCCGATTGGTGTATTCCGACCAGCACTACCCCCCCCCCTTTTCCGATCGTTTGATCGGAAAAGGGTTTATGATTATTCCGATTGGGTGTTTCTTGCGTAGCATTCCAATCTAAATCCTTTATTCGTTATTCCGATTTGAGCTATTTCCCATATTCCGATTGCATCATTTTTCATGCTTTCCGATTGCACTTTACGATTGTAATATTCCGACGAGGGGTTGCTTTAACATTCCGATCAGTATCGATTTAATACATTCCGACGAGGGTGTTGTTGACATTCCGATTAGTGCTTTTTCCCATCATTCCGATCACTCACTTTTAGCATATTCCGATTGGATGAGTTTTATGTTCTTAAAAAAGTTTTCAAGTTTTAGATTTGTTAAGTGTTGAAGTATTTTTCTAATTATTTCTTTAAGTTCTCAATCATCTACTTTTAACTCGTTATTTTAGTTTAATCTTTAAAGCTTTTACTTTACTCAACGCCATTTACATTTATTTGCTATTAGTTTAAAATTGATAAACAAACCAACACCTATTTATCACCAAGAACAATCATTCCACTTCGAGCTGTGATCAATTCGAGAGGATACCGAGAACAAATCTGAACCCCATACAAAAAGAATATATTATTTATAAATAAAAAGTTACACATTAAAGCATATAACAACTGTTTCATTCAAAATACAACTTAATATCAATTGTCATCTTCAGAATCATCGCTAGATAAAACTTCTTGAACATCATTATTAGGGTTCACTTCATCATCATCCGACACTGAATCATCATCACCATCACCATCATCAACATCATCATCAACATCACCAATGACGTGTGCAACTACCTCATCTTCAATATTAATAATATCATCATCAACCGGTGGGGCGTCCACTTCCGTTGGTTGAGTATTTACACTCAAATTCGTAATACCCAAATTAGGCAAAGCAACAGACAGAGTAACATCTGATGAACTGCTACCATGTATAACATCTTCATCGGACTCCGCCACATCTCGATGATAAACCTGTTTGACGACCTTCCATGGAAGCGGTCTTCTAGCAAGGTCTTCAAGGTAGAATACTTCTGTTGCTTGTGTCGGGAAAATGTATGGGTTATTTTGGTGAAATAGCCTATCAGTCAAAATATGATGTATGCCTTGCTCAGTGTAAGAACGTCTGTTGCTTTTGGTGTAATTGGTAAGGTTAATTGTGTCAAACCATTTACATCGAAACAACAAAACCTTGCGGTTGCCGATATAAGTGAGCTCCAGAATTTCTTCGAGTTGACCATAATACATCTCTCCATCAACCCCGGGTGTTGAAACTCCGCTGCATTGAGTGGTACGAAGTATATCGCGTTCACGTACCACAAACTTCACACCGTTCACTTTGCAAGAGGGGTATGTACATGAACTAATAGGTCCACATGCCAAAGAGAATAACTCATCACTACAGCCCACACTCACTTTTTTTCACGAGTCTACAAAAAAGAGATACAAAAAGGTTTATTACATAAGGAATAACTCCAAGGTAATATATCTAATGTATTTACCATGTTATTAAACCACGCAGGAAAACTCGTTTCCACATTATCAGGCGCCTCTCTGCAAAGGTTCATGATATTAGCAGAAGTCATCGAGAAAGAAGAATTTTCAAAATTATAAAATAAAAAAAGGAAGAAACATACTCGTTGTAAGCCGAGATGTCTGCTTCGACTTCAGGACTATTGTTAAGTATAAACCACGTAACTGCCTGCATGTCGTCATTAGTCATACGAGTTGGTTTGATTCCACCCGTCGGTGTGCATACGGTCCGGAACACCTCAAATTTATCTGGTTGTCCAGGCAAATCATCTTCATTTCTGCCAAGGCGGTTAAATCTCGTCTCGACATCCTTAAGGTAACACGAACAAAAAGTTAATGCCTCTTCTGCAACATAACCCTCAGCAATAGAACCTTCAGGCTTTGCTTTATTTCGTACAATAATTCTTTAGCTTTTTCATGTATCTTTCAAATCGATACATCCACCTGCCGCGAGTAACGGAACCTAGAATAGCCTCATCGGGTAGATGTATAACCAAATGAGTCATTATGTCGAAAAAAGCAGGAGGAAATATTTGCTCTAAATTAACCATCATAATGATCAATTTGTTTTTAGCTTCTTTCATGTCCTGCACAGTCAAACTTCGAGCACAAAGCTGCTTAAAGAATAAGCAAATCTCGATTATAGGTTTTGCAACGTATTTGGGCAAGTATTGTTGCACTCCATAAGGAAGTAACCGATGCATCATTATATGACAGTCATGAGATTTCAAGTTCGTTATAGTGTCATCATCAGCGGTCACTTTTTTCTTGAAGTTGGATCCAAAGCCATCAGGTAGTCTGACTCCTTTAATGAATTTACAAAAAAGTTTTCTTTTTTCTGGAGTGAAAGAGAACTTTGGATGTGGCTTATCGAACTTCCCGTTATCTTTTTTAACTAACCACAACTCCTTTCGAACTCCCATTTTTTCCAAGTCTAGCCTTGCCTTGGCGTGTCTTTGGATTTGTCGTTCTGTAACAGGGTATTCAGTAAAGCCTCAAGGAAATTCTTTCCGATGTGCATGACATCGTAACAGTGTTTTAGTAGAAAAAAGGTCCAATACTCAAGATCCCAAAAGATAGAACGCTTACTCCAGTTCAATTCAACATCTCGATTATGGGGACGGTTCTCTTTGAAATTGGTTTATGTTTCCCCGGTTTACGTTTAAAGACTTTACTAATCTGCAATTGGATAACAAGTTCTGAAAACTTTCTTGGTTTAGGCTTATTTTCGGGAAAACCGTAGAATTCCTTGGATTTTTTCCTTTCTGGATGATTTGTTCTTAACCATCCTCTGTAACCAACATAAACGATTTTGCTGTTGATACGCATCGATGGAGCGTCAACATTACAAGTAGGGCATGCGAGGTACCCTTGCCCAGTCCACCCAGACAAACTACTGCGAGCTGGAAAATTATTGATGGTCCATAAAACCGCCGCTTTCATTTTGAAATGAGTACCCGTAGCAGCATCTTTCATCCAGACTCCCTCCCATAAATCTTTGAGTTCTTTAATTAGAGGCTGCAAGTAAACATCAATGTCCTTTGCAGCTGATTTAGGGCCGGGAATTAACATCGTCAATATTAAAGAAGTTTCTTTCAAACACATCCACGGTGGCGTGTTGTATGTTGCCAATATAACCGGCCACATGCTGTAAGTTTGGCTCATCATGCCATAAGGATTAAAACCATCAGCAGCCAACCCTAATCGAACGTTTCTAGGGTCACAAGAGAACTCAGGTTTCATCATGTCAAAATATTTCCATGCTTTGCCGTCACAGGGTTGATTCATTTTACCGTCTTCCTTAGACTGTCCGATCGCATGCCAAGTCATCCACTTTGCTATGTCTTTTGTGATGAACATATGTTGTAGTCTAGGTGTTATAGGAAAGTAACGCACCACCTTGTTGGCAACTAATTGCGTCCCCTTTTTCTTCTTTGGGTTTTTCCATCTACTCGCGTTACAGATTGGACAAGTGTGCCTCGCCTTGTTTTCCGGTGATCCCCAATATAAAAAACAATCATTTATACAAGCATGGATCGATTCGTATCCTAACCCGATCTTTTTGTATGTCTTTTTTATTTCATAGTATGAAGACGGGAAATTGTATCATTTACTAGGGGAACATGCCTTTTGGAGAAGAGCTAGAATTTTGTTAAACCCGGCATCAGTTATTTTGTGTAAAACCTTGATGTGTGAAATCTCTGGTGTAAATTCCAGTGTGGTCATATCACAACCCGGGTACAACTTTTGGGCAGACCTAGCGAGTAACTCTTCAAACTCGTTACTAGGACCCGATGTTTGGGTTGGTTGAGGACCGATTGTTTGAGTTGGTGGAGTTTGAGAGGGTGTAGTTTCAGATGGTGGATTTAGAATATTATTTGCAGAAATATCTTTGAAGAATGCATCCATGTGAATTCGATCTGGTGAATGTGGTAATAGTGGAGGTAACGGAAGAATTGGTTCACCGTGATATATCCAAGTGGTGTAACGTTTGTCAAACCCGAATTGGGATATGTGTGCCTCAAGTTGGCCGAGGGTAACCAACGTTTCACGGTTACAACAACGACTACATGGGCAACGGAGATTTTGTGAGATGGGGTGCAAAAATTTCTCACAATCTTGGATGAATCCAAAAAGACCATCTAAAAACTCATTGGAATTACGATTGTTTACAGTGGTCCAACTCTTATCAATTGTCATAACTGCGTTGCAAATAAACGTACTCAGATAAATTATTTTTTTTATACGTAAAATGTCATACTAACAAAATGAATATGAACTCTTTTTTTCTTCCTAGTGCAACTATGGAAGGCAATCCTAACCCACCTTTTGAATGTTTCGTCCCATATATGAATGCGTATAACCGGTTTACTTTTTGAGAAAATTTCGACAGCATTTCCCCTCTACTCCCCAAATATGTGTTTAAAGACATATTCGTTGGAGTAAAGGAGAAACACTATCGAAATCATCTCAAATGTACGCATTCATATCCTAAATGAGACGAAACATCAAAAAGCAGTCCCAAACAGGGGACTTTCCGAAATTAATTCCTAATAAATTAATTTCGGACGGGTTTTCTATAGGTTGATTAACTTCGGACGGGAATTTTCTGAAATTAATCGATAAAATCCTAAAATATTCCTATAATTATTTACTACAAAATACTAACAATCATATATATATATATATATATATATATATATATATATATATATATATATATATCTAATAAACATATGCATAATATTAATTACACACCTCGGTCACGGCTGAAATAAGCAAAGATAGAAAGATAGAAAAAGAGGTCCGGATGAGGAAGTTGTCCCGACTGTCCTGGTGCTAACCAAACACAAACATAAAATAAAAAAAACCTAAATTAGTGTGTTTCCGAAATTTTATCTAGTTTGAAACAAACACTAAAACAATTTTAAAAAAAACATTACCTTTTATACAACTGTGACTCGGATCTCGGTTCTCAGCTCGGTTCCCTGCTAACTCGGCTGTGACTCGGGTCTCGGCTACGACAAACATATCCAAAAAAATTAAACTTGTGCCTACATATATAAGCCGAAATCCCTATATAAATATTAAGCCGAAATCAAGTATATATATATTAAGCCCTATACTAAGCCCAAATCAACTAAGCCTAAATAAGCCGAAATCAACTAAGCCTAAATAAGCCGAAATCAGTTAAGCCTAAATATAATCCGAAATCATAAGCCCCTATATTAAGCCGAAATCATAAGCCCATATATAATTCGAAATTAAGCCGAAATCACACAAATAAATTAAGCTCATAAGTCTTTATATAATTAAACAAAATTTTGCAAAATAAAATAAGCTCATAAGCCTAAATATAACATGTGGTGGTGGCTACTGCTGCTGCCTATGGTGGTGGTGGCTACTATACCTACTGGTGTCGGCGGTGGTGGTGGCTACTGCTGCCGTGGTGGTGGTGGGATGTTTGGTGGTTGCTAGCCAAAAAGTCACATTTAGCAAAATTAATAATTAAACAAAATTTCAAATTAAACAAACAATAACATGTAGTAAAATTAAACAAAATTAAATCAATTACCTTCAAAATTAAATCAATTATCCCGAATTAAGTAAAATTAAAACAATGAGTGCTCGTGTGCAAGTGTGAACGGGGATGGTTGATGGTGGTGGGTTGGATGGTGGTTATGGTGGGCTGAAGTGGTGGTGGAGATGAGACGGATGGAGTTGAAGTGATGGTGGAGGTGGTGTAAAGTGGTGGGTTGATGAAGATGAAGATGATGGTGGTGGGTTGGTGAAGATGAAGATGATGGTTGGTCGGATTGATGAAGATGAAGAAGGTGCGTGGTGTTTGCAATTCGTCCCCGGTTTTTTTTTTCTTTTTAACAGTGAATGAGAGATGAAGGTAAGGATAGTATCTGAAATTGAAGCCTAGGGACGACTTTGCCTTTGTATCTTAGGGACGACTAAGTCGTCCCTAGGTTAATTATAAATGTTTTTTTTCGTCTATTATTGAAACGTAGGGACGACTCTTGACACCTAGGGACGACTAAGTCGTCCCTAGGTGTATACCGGGAAATCTCAAACCCAAGCGGGTTATTTAAATTTTGGCCAAAAATTTCAACTTTTCCAAAATTTTGCTAAGTGTTTTGGAGGGTTTTTTAGGGACGACTTCTCTTTGATATTTAGGGACGACAAAGTCGTCCCTAAGTGTTTTTCAGGGATTTTTACATTATAGCTTCTATGTAATAAAATTGATAATATAAATTATTAATAAAAATCAAAATAAATTATTATAATTAATATTAAAATATACGTTATACTTAGTTTGTAATAATTAATAACCGATGAGTCCATATGTTACGGTTATACGTTATAGGTTCAACCGATGAGTCGATATGCTAGGGTTATACGTTATAGGTTCAACCGATGAGTCGATATGCTATGGTTATACATTAGAGGTTCAACCGATGAGTCCATATGTTACGGTTATACGTTATATGTTAAACCGATGAGTCCATATGTTACGGTTATACGTTATAGGTTCAATCGATGAGTCCATATGTTACGGTTATACGTTATAGGTTAAACCGATGAGTCCATATGTTACGGTTATACGTTATAGGTTAAACTGATGAGTCCATATGTTACGGTTATACGTTATAGGTTCAACCGATGAGTCCATATGTTACAGTTATACGTTATAGGTTAAACCGATGAGTCCATATGCTAGGGTTATACGTTATAGCTTAAATCGATGAGTCCATATGTTACAGTTATACGTTATAGGTTAAACCGATGAGTCCATATGTTACGGTTATACGTTATAGGTTCAACCGATGAGTCCATATGTTACGGTTATACGTTATAGGTTCAACTGATGAGTCGATATGCTAGGGTTATACGTTATAGGTTAAATCGATGAGTCCATATGTTACGGTTATACGTTATAGGTTAAACCGATGAGTCCATATGTTACGGTTATACGTTATAGGTTCAACTGATGAGTTCATATGTTACGGTTATACGTTATAGGTTCAACCGATGAGTCGATATGCTACGGTTATACGTTATAGGTTCAACCGATGAGTCCATATGTTACGGTTATACGTTATAGGTTCAACCGATGAGTCCATATGTTACGGTTATACGTTATAGGTTCAACCGATGAGTCCATATGTTACAGTTATACGTTATAGGTTAAACCGATGAGTCCATATGCTAGGGTTATACGTTATAGGTTAAGCCGATGAGTCCATATGTTACGGTTATACGTTATAGGTTAAACCGATGAGTCCATATGTTAAGGTTATACGTTATAGGTTCAACCGATGAGTGCATATGTTACGGTTATACGTTATAGGTTCAACCGATGAGTCCATATGCTAGGGTTATACGTTATAGGTTAAACCGATGAGTCCATATGTTACAGTTATACGTTATAGGTTAAACCGATGAGTCCATATGTTACGGTTATACGTTATAGGTTCAACCGATGAGTCCATATGTTACGGTTATACGTTATAGGTTCAACCGATGAGTGGATATGCTACGGTTATACGTTATAGGTTAAACCGATGAGTCCATATGTTACGGCTATACGTTATAGGTTAAACCGATGAGTCGATTTGCTAGGGTTATACGTTATATGTTCAATTGATGAGTCGATATGTTACATCCGGGTTCACACAATGATCACTTCAAGTTAAGTATTAATTCATTGTGTGTCTCAAAGATAGTTATAGTTTGGAAATAATTTGATAAAATAATTCATTAGTAACTAGCTTGAATAGAAAATGTGTTAGAAGATGAGTATTAGTCAATTGTCATTATTATAAAACTAATCATGATTATACAGTAAGAGTGTAAGACAATATGTTATTATTGCTCTGAGGTGACCATTAAACTAATAATACTGAGCTTAAGCATGTTTAAGTGATCAAATATTGGCGGGAAAAGTTGGCGGTAAATGCTGGCGGGAAAATGTTGGCGGGAAATCTAGGGTGACTAAGTCGTCCCTAAATGTGTCGAACCTAAATTTTTATCTTTATTTATGGTAGCTCTTATCCTCACATACTCTTATCCTCTCATACCAAACTCACCACCACCACCACCCGATTTTGCATAAGATGGATCCGCTTGAAGCTTATAAGTGTACATGTAGAAAGGGATATATTGTGTTGAGACAGTCACATCAACCTCATAGCTTTGGTAAACTTTACTATGCATGTCCTCTTTCGAAGGTAAACAATCTAATGTTTTAGTTATGTAATACGTGTGATTATTAAAATGACATATCATGTTATTTGTTTACTTTGTAACATCCAAAAACAGATGATTATGGATGTAAATATTTAAATGGAAGGATGATTTTGATCTCGAACTCCGTATAAGATCCTCCCCTGGATCTTCAACACCTCAAGGTTCACATCCAAGTTCTTCTACAGGTCCTTCTCAATCTGCACCCACTGAGTGCTCTAATTGCAAGATCAAAGATCTAAAGATAAAGATGCTAGAGGCAAGACTAGAAATGGAAAGGCATCCCGAAGACCAGCATGTCAATCGGCTGTAATACTTCATGAGCTTTTAAATGAAATGGAAAAATCTTAGCTTTGAGTAGTAATCTATTTGTTATTTTAATGTGTTAATCTGTACGTTTAGTTTTAACTAGTTTGTGATATGTTTTTTTTTCTTATTTATGAACCTATTATCGCTGTAATATATATGTTTAATTAAGCGCGTGTTTAAGTGTTAAATATATATCTAAAGTTTTTTTAAATACGTATAAGTTTTTTTTAAATAAATATAAAGTTTTTTTAAATATGTATAAAGTTTTTTTTAAATATATATAAAGTTTTTTTTAAATATGTATAAAGTTATTTTTAAATATGTATAAATTTTTTTCTAAATATGTATAAAGTTTTTTTAAATATGTGTAAAGTTTTTTTAATATGTATAAAGTTATTTTTAAATATGTATATAGTTTTTTTAAATATGTATAAAGTTTTTTTAATATGTATAAAGTTATTTTCAAATATGTATAAATTTTTTTCTAAATATGTATAAAGTTTTTTTTAAATATGTATAAAGTTTTTTAATATGTATAAAGTTATTTTTAAATATGTATAAAGTTTTTTTAAATATGTATAAAGTTTTTTTAATATGTATAAAGTTATTTTTAACTATAATAAAGTTTTTTTTTATATAAAATAATTAAATTAACTTTAAATAATTTTAAATAAATACAAGTGATAAAAAACGGAAAAATAAATTTGCCTTCTCCTAGGGACGACTTAGTCGTCCCTAGGTTACAAGGGCCCCACCTTGTTTTAAACTTTTTTTAAAAAAATATTTATATTAATTTTAAATAGTTTTAAATAATTAAAATAGATAAAAAAAACTGCGAAAAATAAATTTTCTTAACTTAGGGATGACTTAGTCGCCCCTAGGTGATGTGGGTCTCACTTTAATTTTAAACTTTTTTAAAAAAAATTATTTATATTAATTTTAAATAATTTTATACAATTAAAAGAGATAAAAGATATATTTTTCCACCTAGGGACGACTTAGTCGTCCCTAGGTTGTGTGGTCCCCGCTTTGTCCCCACAACCATTTTGACTTTGTTTTTCTTGTAAAACTGGTGGGGGCCCCCTTAATCTAGGGACGACTAAGTCGACCCTAGAAAAAGGGCGACCCTAAACTCATTATTGTTGTAGTGGTTTTGGAAATAAGCTTCAAGTCATTTGATATACAGAAGAACATAGAACAAAGCTACATGTTTTAGATAGGTATGTCAAGATTATAACTTGCTAGAAGACTTCCATTACATCTCATTTTACACTCAAAAGTCAAATGTTAACTTCCTTTTTTTGGTGCCTCATTTTTCTATATAACATGCATGTAATGAAAGAAATTTTTTTATGTTTGGTGACTTCATTACCTCCAAGAGAGATAATTATAAGAACTCATTGTTGCACTAATTAAGCAAAGAATATTCAAATTTCATTGCGCTAGCAAGTTCATATGCCAATGAATTTACATGATCTTATAGATTAAAACTACTAAAGAGCAAACACGGGGTGTTTGGGATTGCTTAGTCAATTTGTTTTTATTTGCTTATTGCATAATGACACAACATATAAGCAGCTTAGGATTTCTTAGGGAGATGTAACATTACTTTTTTCATAAAAAGTGACTACTTTTCTGATGGAGGAGTCTATGAACTTCATTAAAGCTGCTTCATTTAGTCTTTTAAAATGATGCAATTAGGTACTTCTTCTATATACTCTAATTTACCACGGAAAAGATAGTACAATCAAAGACGATACATTCATATGACCGAATAGAGACAATACATTCATATGACTTGTAGTCACAAGTTAATGTTATGGTTCCTGAAGTCTTCTCAGGCACCATACTAAACCATAAGAGCACAATAAGTGTATATAGATTCTATCTACTGAAATTCATTCATAAAAACTTAGCGTAACTCAGAACCATCAGCAAGTTCTGGAAGAAGGTGTAATCTTGACTTTGTAGGTCTTGTCTCATCACTTTCATCTACAATATATTACTGTAAATATGTATTTTACTTACAATTGAGTTTGTAAAGATCCGCAAGTTTTCTCTACAAGAAGCTGAGTTTTTTCATCCTTCGCTGCCATTTTGATAAAACCAATACGTTGAGCATGTGTTGATATGTGGTTATACGTGCAAACACCAAATTATGCATCAAACGTGAAATCAAAACCCTGGACAATTGATAAAAGTTTGAAAAGAAAATTTAGTATGCATTTCCCACTGGCAAAACATGTAGTTTCTAGTTTGAGTAATTCAAAATTTTGAAGTTTTTAAACCATCTATGGAGAGGATAATACAAACCATGAAATAGGTATATCATTTTTATCTAGGGTCATAAAGTGGTTCAATGTGATGGTTTTTGTACAATGTGATGGTTTAACAAAATTGAAAAATATGTGTCAAACAGTGAAATTAACATGATGTATATCATTTTTTTTCATAGAACTCACACATAGTATACCAAATACTAAAGCATCGCAAATACCATCACAACCAATTATCACAAGGTCATAAAAATCAGTATCTATGAATATAAGATACAAAAATGTGTGGATTAAGTAGCATACCTCTAGCATCGCTTTGCCTCGTTCCATCAGTATACAGAAAAAAGTTATGACAGCTATTACCTGCAAATGATGGGGTTTAATTACAAGGTGTACGCGAAAAATAAAAAAACATATATACGATTAGTATATATTGAATTTAGAAAGCAGTAGAGATAAAAGTATACATGACATCACAAACCTTTGCGTAGTCTCCAAGCGAGTTCATGCAGTAGGTTTGTGAAGCAAAAGCAAAAATTTTTACCAATAATTGTTTAAGAATATGTAATGTTTAAGTTTTAAAATGTATTGAAACAATTAACTTGCAAAATTTTTAGGCCATTCTTGAAAAGTATGGGTAGTGACATATAAGAGGTTTTGGTGATGTCGTTTCTCTCTTTCATCAACACTCATATTCAAAGCTTGGTTGAAGATGCAACTGCATCTATGTTCCATGAGAATAAACAGAAAATTTAGAAAAAGGATATGTAATGAAAGAATCTCACCAAACCAAATTAAATACATCTTATACCCCTGGATCAAGTCTGACATTATCTAATAAAGTGTGGACAACAATAAAAAAGGACATAGACCTGCAAATTTGACATATTTTGTGTTTGTACACAAACATTTTAGTACAGGAAAACAATAAAACTCACTATAAGAAGCTGGCAGTGTTCACTACAACTTTAGGATTTAAAGTTTGTTAACCGTTGTCACTTGTGGCGACACCTTCGTTGTTTCAATTACCAAAGGCCTGTGGTGATTTTTACTGTGATTGGTTGTTAGTAGCCACACGTTTACAACAGACCGAAACGGGTTCGTTGGATAAATGAAAGTCTGTAGTTCAACCTACACAGAAAACAAAAAAAAACGCTTAAAACACGATAAATAAATACTTTTCAATATATAGTTTGAAAAAGAAAATTGATAGCGACTGTCAAAAAATTGAAATCTGTAGTTTTTGAAACAAAATGATATAGGTGAAAGAAAACGAACAACACTCATTGACAAAAAGACCATCGTTCATTGCATATTTTACAATTATCAAGTTAAGTTATCCATATGAAGATCTTTTCTCTGTTATTGCACCATAATCTGCAAAAATCAAGTTCAGAAACCTTAATCTCATAATCTAAATATACAATCATTAAAAGAGAAGTTTCAACTCGTTTACTTATGAATGTGTCAAGAGGCTCAAACTCGCCTAAAACTGCCTCTAAATATACAATTATTATGTTTTATCTAGATCAAGCTTGCCAGGGAGATACTAAGAAACCCCAAGTGATGTTGTTGCTCGTGGTCGACATCAAGTCAATAAAGTTAGTGGTTAACTATGATATTTTTAAGAAAAAGGTTATAGTCAGCCTGACTCCATCTAGATTGATACAAAAACATATTAGGTCATATTTTTTGGTATGTTAACCAGCCCACCCATTATCAACCTCGGCGTCAATATCATAGTCAATGCTATTAGAGCTATAGGAGTCAATATATTACCTAGAACCAATAGATAAGCCATCATGTTCAGCAAAATGTTTGATCCATCACCCACCCCGCCCAATGCATGATCTTAACACTTCTAATTGGTATAATCTGTAATAACCAACCTTCTATTTTCCTCCAATCTACACTCAAATTGCGTATTCATCAATGTTGTGGAAGCTGTAGCTCGCAATACTTGCGACAACATATTAAAAGTTTGATATGCCGTAATTTTAATGGTTCGACTTATGGTCTGCTCCAGTCTCCTGAGTTCTAGTCTACTGTGATTTTCCTCATGCTAGTTTTAGTTTTCTGTCTGCTGATAACTGAATTTTTACTATCAATTAAAGTTCGTTGAACCGATCTATTCGAATTGATTTCCGGTTAATTGTGTGAGATTAGTCGTTCTTGGTGAAACATATTTTTGTTTGGTTTTGGTAAAATAAATGTGCAAGACTTAAAATAAATGACAAGTAATTAAAACTACAACTAGTTAAAACGTAAATCGGTGCAATATTTAAAACATTAAATATAAATGACACGAAATTAAATGACGTAAAATTAAAGGCTTGACGAAAAGTAAATTGACAATAAAATAAAAATGCGGAATGAAATTAAAATAGACTTAAAATAAAACGAGAAAAATTGACATTTAAACTAAAGCAAAATATCAAAACAAAACAAAACGTTCCATCGGAATACACCCGATCGGAATCCATAAGGATCCGATCGGAATGTACTCGATCGGAATGAAGGAGTCATGATCGGAAAACTTGGAATGATTCAATCGGAATCTACAAAAATAATCAGATCGGAATAAGGGGACACAAGCATTAATCGGAATCCTCAAAAGAAGCCAAATCGGAATACACATAAACTGATATCGATCGGAATGATGAAGCGAACCCCAATCGGAATAACTGAAAATGCAAATGATCGGAATACGGGACTAGAGACCCAATCGGAAAAGGGTTTCCATTTTCCGATTGGACTCAATCGGAATCTGGGGTGACTCGTCGGAAAGCTAAGGTCGGAAAACAGTGATCGGAAAAGGGTTATAAAAACCCTTTCCGATTGGTTACTTTGATCCGAAAATTAAGCTAAAGGAAATAAGCTATTAGATTAAGCTCAAACCCAAAACTAGCACGAATCTCAAGTGAAATAATTCTAATAAGCACAAATAACAACTTTTCAAACTTAAAATGAACAACCTTTTTAAATCAACTCATAAAAAGATGAACTTTTAGGCACGAAAACATAAACGAACAACACGGATCATAAGTAATCGCACCAAAAGCAAATCAAAATCAAGAAAGGAAGATTAGAGATTGAGACAAGAAAAGTAAAGATTAAACAACAATTAATGAAAACTTACTTGAAAATTGAATGATTAAAAGTGCATAACATTTAATTAAAATGCGAAAAATAAAATGACAATAAATGAAAATGGTGGAAGAGTGGTTTGTCAAGCCACCAACAACTCTCAATAAATGAGGTTGGTTGGTATTTATAGGGAGATTAGGGAGGAGCTTAGGAAGCTTCCTCCCTCTTTCTTCTTTCTCTTAATTGCGCACTTAGGTCCTTGATCTCTTTAATCTTTTGTTAGTCTTTCTTAATACTTGGACTTTGTCTTGGGATTTCTTCAAACTCGTCTTGTATTTTCTTCATAAATAAGACTCGAGTTCTTCGGCTTTTTAGTAAACTTCCGTCTTTTGACTTTTTCTTCAATAAATCTTCAGAATTGGTCTTGGACTTCCGTTCTTTTTCCACTTTTGATCTTTCGACTTCATCTTTCGTCTTTTTCTTCAATAAAAGCTCGTGAATGCCGTGTTTTCTTCACTTTTCACCTTTTCGTCCTAAATTACAACAAAAACACAAACCACGCATAATTCCGACATAAATGACATAAAATACACGTTTTGGCTCGGTTATTATTGTAATTAAGTGGTAAAAAGGATGGGTGTTTTCACACCTATCAAATCCCCTACACTTAACCATTGCAATGTCCTCATGCAATGCATTAGTTACAAAGCAAGATTACATTTTCCATCATAATCAATCCACGTTGGCCCTTATTAAAGAAATAGAAAATTATAAACATACAAAGTAAAGAAATCAAAAACATACCTTGGGTTTTGAAAATGTCGTGAATGATCATCATCCTCAAGTTTCACGTTCCCCATACCAAGATTAAAAACGAGATCATTGTTATTATAAGTTAGCAAACTATCACGAACTCATGTGGGCCAATTACTCACTTAGACTCCCTTATTCCTAGGGGTATCTCTTATATTTTATTATTGTCTTGAATGATCACGAGGATGCATTGTTTGACTTATTTCGATAGTTATTTAGTCCGAAAATTAGGTGAACGATTTAATCAATAGTTAGCTAAAGGACCAAATCTTTTAAAACTGCTTCTCGGGATATCAAAAAGTTCATATCTTGGCATAACTTGGTTCGCGACTTGAGACCTTTCTCGGGCCGATATTTGGCAGCGACTTCATATTTCAAATCTTGAGAGACGTTCATGAAATAATGGTCTTCTCTTCATATAGGAATTTCTTCACTTGAAGTTTTGAGAGATTCATACTTGGACCACGACTTCTTCATTTTTCTCCAATCTTTATTTTGGACTTTGATATACAACGATCCGCCTCCTTTTAGGACTTGGATCTATTTATCCTCATACCTTGTTAGGGTCTTTTCGGATAGACTTCTCCATGACTTTTGGGGAGTTCTTGCTTTTCGTCGTGTGTCTCGATCCTTCATATTGATTTTCGATAAATGATTCTTCACATCACTTTTGGATCTTTTAGCAACAAAATGTAGCCCTCATGCCTTGTTAGGGCCTTTTCGGACTCGCCAATCTTCGCTCCCCGCTTCATAAGTTATGCCTTGGCTATGAACTCTCGTTATTACCGAGCAACTTTTAAACGATCTGGGGCTAGAAGCTAAGTAACCTTTTAAATCGTACAACCTTATTTATTAGCAGAATAATTTATTAACAAGCGGAGGGAGAATAGGCTCATAATTAACTCACATAAATTCACGAAAGAATACCGAACTTATAATTGACTCTATCATCTCTCGTTCTCCACAGTTTAAAATCTCAAGGAATGAGACTCGTGGATGCTTAGCCTATTAAATCAAAGTTTTGGGTTTTCGAGTCGCCTATAGGATCTTGCAAATTCTTAGACTTTTTCAAGTTTAGAATTCGCATTTTAAAGTTCCCTTGAAAAACGACTCTCTAGGATCAATTATAGGAACTTGCGAAAAGTTCTTGTTCTTAACCCGTGAGAGTTAAGACTTTCGCGTTTTATAGCTCCCTATATAAAAGCCTAGCAAAACTTGACTTAAACACGTTAAGGATACTAGCTAGAGTAAACTTAGGCAAGTAAACTCGGGTTGAGTCAAAAGATTCACAACGTTTTGAAAATTAAAACCACTTATTAAAAATTTATTCTAAGAAAATAACTATAACAAAGGAAAAATGCAACTATACAACTAGGCCAAAATAGATTAAAAATTTTGAAAAATGTCGAAAAATCAAATTTTCCGGTTAAAATGAGGACAAATACAAGGAAAAGACCACTTAACTTCGATAGAAGTCCCCCCTACACTTAAGATAAACATTGTCCTCAATGTTTAAGCATGTGGGAGTAAACTCCCCTACACTTAGGACATTGTGCACGTTGTTTAAATCTCGCTAAGGAAAAGACAACTAAAGAGATTCCTATTTTAATATTGAGAAAATAATAAAAAAAAAATAGTGAATCGAAAAGAGTTTAGGATAGAACCGGGATAATGGAACACGGAATCACGGTTCGTCAAAAGTCATCAAGAGTGTGTCTTTGAAGCTCTAATCCCTGCACATGATAAGAAAGAAAGCAAGAAACACCACGGGGCTCCCCCCTACACTTATGGTGAAAACAGGTAAAGATAGATAATTGGGTTGCCTCCCAAAAAGCGCTTGTTTTTGTTGACCGAGTCACGAGCCTGACTCGTCCCCGAATTAAATAGTCCATGGGGAAGCCTCGAATGTGATACCGGGATCAAAGACCTTGTCCTCGTTCCCGGTGGACATCAACAAAGGGGAGGCGGGGGAATAAGTCTTAAATGGGGGAAAGGTCCGCTCAACATACGAGAAGTATGTGAGGTAATGATCCACGGGAGGTGTGGTGGGTAAAGGAATCACCTTGTCATCCCCTAAAGACAATGGATGCTCAGCAGCAAGCGGCAAAGCCGTAAGGTCATCAAGCAGAAAATAATCAATGACACCTCCCGGGTCAAAGCACTCATCCTCATGAACGTTAATCTCTTCGATTTCATCATCATAGATAGGTACGTCAAACCAAGGTTTGTCGTTCCCATCATTGAGGATATCAGAAACTCGCTCGAAAAGATCACGATCAAGTACGAAACCATCATTCATTTGTGGGGATTGTTGATAAGTCAAATCCGCACGAATGTGGTAAACGTAATTCTCAGTGGAGGAGTGTTGATTAGGTAACTCCTCGAGAATAGGATGATTGGTCAAGTGAGTTAGTTCATCATTATTATGAAATATAAGACGCTCCAACTCATCAAGTTCGGCATCGATGTTGGAAAAATCGACCTCGCTTGTAGGAAGAAGCGGAGGTAACAGAGCTAGCTCTCGTTCGATAATTTCCGCAATCTCAGGCTCGAATTGGAATTCATCATGAAAAACAACCTCATCCTTAATTTCAGCAAAAGTAGTAAGATCACAAACCTCATCAAAGAATTCTTCAAGACAAAAATCACTAATCTCACTCAACGAATCACTATCCGTAGACGCATTGGTGTTATCAAGAATAGGAGTAGTAATCTCAGAAGATGGGTTGAGATCATAGACATCATCCTCGTCATCATCATAATAGTATGGATACACCGGAGGAGGAGTATAAGTCTCGATATTCGATATTTGCTCTTGTCGTTGATCCTCTTGCCATTTTTCGATGATCTTATTGAAAGTTTCTTGAATTTGTTGACTTTGCTTAACAAGAGAGTTCCATTGTTCGTGGGGGCTCAATTGTTCGAAGGAAGGTTGATGATCGATGATGTGCTGTGGGGGTTCAAAATGTTGAAAACCTGAATTATAGCATGGTTGTGGCTCATAGTAGTTCATCGGTTGAGAAGAATTATAAACCGGATTTGGTTCATAATAATCCACTTGTGAAGAAAACTGAGGGCACGGATTTGGCTCATAACAATTCATTGGTTGACAATAATAAGTATCGTGAGGACCCCCACAGTTGTTGCAAACCGGGTATGGAGAAAACTCAGGTGCGTCTTGTGGATAGTTATTTTCATTGTCATAATTGTATCCCGGTTCTTGCCCGTGACCATACGGGTATTGAACCGGGCACGAAACATGCCAATGAGAATCGCTTCCACAATAGATGCACGGGGTAACAGGAGGTGGGTTCAAAAAGAATGAATTAGTCGAGTTGCACAAGGGACAAAATCCGTTTTGTATGTAGTCGATATCATTTCCGCACCGCTCACATGTACACCATTGACAAGAGTTGTTCCCAGATAATTGTTTCCCACACCGGACGCAATGGACATAAAAATCCATAAAGAAGGATAGATAAGCAAGAAGAATATTTTTGGTGCAAAACTTTGAAAAAGAAATGCTTTTTATGATTTTACAAATGTTTTTGGATTTTTTTTTTTTTCTTTTTTTTGAAAAATTTTGACTCGAAAAAATAACGTTCACAAGTGAACGGATCCCAAAAGCCAACGCGTCTCTCACAAAAAACTGTTAATCTTCACGAAAAGACCCGGCAGCGGCGCCATTTGATACAAGGCTTTTTACACCAAATATAAAATTTTGTAGTAGTTCCGAATCTTTTCGAATTGAAAACCGGTCTTAAGTGCGACTCAATCGTCTTTTGGTGAATCAAAGGTTTGGTTGATTTGATTTAAACTAATTGCAAGTAATTAAGGTGTCGATGAGTAAAAGGGAAGTTAAAAGATTAATATTGAATTGACAAGTAAAAATAAATGCATAAAACTTAAAGGTGACAATGGAAAAATACTAACTCACTAAATAAAACTAACACTTGGAAAAATTTGCTGAAAATAAAAAGTACTATAAGAAAGTGATATCGAAAGAAACCAACACAAGCCAAAAAGGGCCCCCGATCGGAATGTAGGTGGAAACAACCCAATCGGAATGCAGCTAAATGGGTACCAATCGGAATACGGGGAAAACCCCAATCGGAATAATGCTTGAAGTCTCAATCGGAATATAGGACAATTGGTCGGATCGGAATATGCTCAAAGTTGAAACCAATCGGAATGGGGAGTTAGGGCTACAATCGGAATACGTGCAAATGCACCAATCGGAATAAGGGACAAGACCTACCGTCGGAATACTGAAGATGGGGTCCTGTCGGAATAAGCACCAATCGGAAAGGGGCTAACAACCTTTCCTAAAATAATGGGAATTGGTTAGATGGTGCACCGGTCGGAATATAGGGGCCGATCGGAAAGGGGATATAAATCCCTTCCGAAAATAATAGGATTCTAGCAAAAAGCTAGGAAATAAGCTATTAGATTAAGCTCAAACCCAAAACTAGCACGAATCTCAAGTGAAATAATTCTAATAAGCACAAATAACAACTTTTCAAACTTAAAATGAACAACCTTTTTAAATCAACTCATAAAAAGATGAACTTTTAGGCACGAAAACATAAACGAACAACACGGATCATAAGTAATCGCACCAAAAGCAAATCAAAATCAAGAAAGGAAGATTAGAGATTGAGACAAGAAAAGTAAAGATTAAACAACAATTAATGAAAACTTACTTGAAAATTGAATGATTAAAAGTGCATAACATTTAATTAAAATGCGAAAAATAAAATGACAATAAATGAAAATGGTGGAAGAGTGGTTTGTCAAGCCACCAACAACTCTCAACAAATGAGGTTGGTTGGTATTTATAGGGAGATTAGGGAGGAGCTTAGGAAGCTTCCTCCCTCTTTCTTCTTTCTCTTAATTGCGCACTTAGGTCCTTGATCTCTTTAATCTTTTGTTAGTCTTTCTTAATACTTGGACTTTGTCTTGGGATTTCTTCAAACTCGTCTTGTATTTTCTTCATAAATAAGACTCGAGTTCTTCGGCTTTTTAGTAAACTTCCGTCTTTTGACTTTTTCTTCAATAAATCTTCAGAATTGGTCTTGGACTTCCGTTCTTTTTCCACTTTTGATCTTTCGACTTCATCTTTCGTCTTTTTCTTCAATAAAAGCTCGTGAATGCCGTGTTTTCTTCACTTTTCACCTTTTCGTCCTAAATTACAACAAAAACACAAACCACGCATAATTCCGACATAAATGACATAAAATACACGTTTTGGCTCGGTTATTATTGTAATTAAGTGGTAAAAATGATGGGTGTTTTCACACCTATCATCTGCAAGTAATTTGTAGTCATATGTTGTCAAGTACAATATGTGTGAAGCTGTTAGGGATACATGTTCTGGTCATAGTTGTTACGTATATGCTATTGTCTTCTTTTTGGTGGCATGATCATGGTAAGCAGTCCCATACATCCCCTTAACACCTATATAGAGGCTACATATTCAAAAAGAAATTACAAGTTCTAAACTGAAACAATAAAAAAATTACGTGTATCAAGATATCAAATCCAAACCACAAAAGCACCTCCCAAACCTTTTTTTAAACATAGTTAGCAGTCCCAAACAGCCCTTCGTCACTGAAAGATATATTTTGGGACAGTTGGTAAATGTCTAGCCAAATTGGTTTATTTTGAGGTGTGTATCACAACAGAAAAACATATAGTATGATCATGGTAGGCCTGTATATGGAAATCAACCTGCACATTTATTTAGTATAGGTGAAAGATGATCAATGTAATTAAATTATAAATCGGGTACATAAAATACCAGTAATTGAGCTATTGTGCAAGCAACACCTTAATATGATCTGAAACATTAATCGGTAAACAACCCTCACAAAGATCTGTATCGTAAACAAAGAGAAGTCAAGCGTGTGCGAACAATATCAATTTAATAATTACCTGAATTATAGAAGACCATGCAGCCTCTAAGCGCTGGCGAAGACAATAGTAAAAAGAAATATGTACAGCTTTGGATCTAAGAAAGGACCAAAAATTTCTACATTAAAAAAAACCAAAAAATTCATATTATATATCGAGATTTAATATAATCAGTTTAATTTCATAAAATCATAAATTCAATATTCAGTATTCATAAATTCATAATTCATAATTGTTCTTGTTGAGGTTTTAATTTCATCTTATTGTAACACGTCCTGTGAGGTCGTTACACCCGGCTCCACTCCATTCACAGGAATCATATTTTCACGACTCCATGCAGAGTGTCGGCTCGGCTTTTGAGATCTTGAGAATGAGCTATGAAATCAAAAAGAGATTGTTATTCCTTATTGAAGCACTTGTGAGTCCTCCTACTGCAGTGGTAAATCTAATTAGCAACTTTCAAAAAAAATATGGTTGATGTTTACCAGCTTGTGATTGACTTTGCATATGCTCTTAAACACACTATCATACAAGAAAACTGGAAATATAAATCATACCAATCCAAAAATCAAGCCACCAAAGCAAATAACAAATCACCTATCGAAGATCTGTTAACCTGTTAACGCTATCTCCACCCTCTGTTGATAGTGCTTCATATCTTTTTTCGACACTACTCCAAAGGCTTCACCTTGCATAAATAAATAAAAACAGTTACTCCCCACAACTAAGATCCTAAGCCTTTAATGTCTGATGCATGCTGAATGATATTAGGGTTAGCTGGATTCAATAGAGAATACCGAATCATATTAGAGTTTAGGGTTATTCATATGTGTTTTTTTGTGATATTTTTTTTTGGGATCGGATTTAATCATCCAGATTTTTTTATATGGTTGAATGAAAAATATATGAATGAAAAAGATATACGGAGGATATTAGGGTTTAGAGATAAAATAGGTTAATACCGATTGATGTGATTTTAATATAAAGAAATTGATTTTCTAAATCTTTTTTATTAGGTTAATAAACTTGTAGCCGATGAGATAATGCCACGTAGGATATGAGGTGGCGGCTATTTATTTTCCTAGTCAAACTTAGCCCCATATATATATTATAGACGTGAGGCGTGACCTCCACGTCAAGAAGCGAATTGTGGCGTTAGTTTTGGGCGTGGCATGGGACAAGGTGTTAAAAGGCGGGCAATGGCGGGGAAAGCGTGTGTTTTTTAAAGGTTTAAGGGATTTTCAAATATTTAAGATTTTGTCTTGGATTTGCTAATGTTTATAACTCATATAGTTATATATACACACCGGCGTCTTAAGTTATGCCTTAGAATTGTCGTGCCGTTACGTCTTTTACAAATGCTTAAGGTTTGCTTATGTTGTCGCGTCGCGCCTTACGCTATATATAACGTTAGGTATTACCCATTTTTAGAATTTCCTTATACCGCCTATTTCGTCACGGTAAATTAAAGAACACCATAATGATCTCACGACAAAGTAACTTTCACTTTTACTTTACTCTTAGATGTTGTTTTCACCTGCTCATGGATTTCCCTTATACCGAATACGGAACATATATGATATACAACTTTGTATCTCTATTGTATTACTGTACTTGTATAACCAAACCACGAAGTATGTATTGCTTAAAATAATGTGGTTTCAAAATAATTAAACAATTTCAATAAGCGATACCAAACGACACCATTATCTGGTAAAATTTTTGCTTTCTTACGGACATACATATAGAATGATATCTATAAACTAAAACCCACATAATTAACCCGAATTTAGTTTAGTTGTATAATTGTAAAACAGCGTTTTTGTTCATCAGTATACAAAATTAGCAGTGTTTCAAGGTTTTTTGGTGTAGTAATTCGTATAATCATCGATGACGTGGATAATTTTACAAAATTAGTAGTGTTTCTTATTTGAATAAGAAAATGAACAATATCTCCGTGTCATTTGGATGCAGCAAGATGTTATTTAGGTCAGTAGCTTGTTAGTGAGTTAATACCCTTTATGCACGAAAAAGGCTTTGCTGAGACTGTTAAAATGAAAAGAGCATACCAGCGGTGACCTTCCATGAAAGTATTTTATATTTGGGTTGGCTCAATTACGTCTCTTTGAATCAGATGCTACAGCGTTCATATATTAACTATAATAAAGCACATAGTTTTTCGCGTGAGATAGACGGACCTTAGTGGAGACCGGGGAGGGCGACGACCCTCCCAAAACTTTTAGATTTTACTTATATTTGCTTAAAGAAAATACATTTTTATCGTCACAAATAGCACTCGGCCCTCTCAGTAATTTACTCGACCCTCCCAATAGATTTATCCAAGTTCCGTTTATGGCGTGAGCCAACTATAAAAATTATCTGGAAGTGCATCTTGATTGGATCGTATTTTCTCCATCGTGTCACCAAGAATCCAAAGTAGAGCCTGGGAACCGTTTCTGATTCCTCATTTGTATCCCATAATATTCATTTCCAATATCCACATAGAGACAATATCATTATGTATCCTAGAAGTCACAGACTGAACTTCTGCATCATGTCTGAACTCAGCGAATGATACAGAAGCAGTCCCAATAGGCATATCATTTTCATACATACTAAGATTTTTTTGATCTTCGTAAGGGCATTACTTGGATCATTTTCACCACTAACTGACTGTTCTTCTTCTTCAGATACATCAGACGTGTTGTCTCTTGCTGAACATATAAACTGAGTATATATAACGTCACTTGGTCAACGTGGTCTTTTCTTTATACCTCCATACACTTTACCAAATCAAACTTGTCAATACACCCCCTTAGTCAACATTAAAGCAAACCTTATATCTTGGTATCACACATAGAAGTTGAATATGTGAATCACAAGTATCCAAATACAGTTTCGCAAAAAATAATCAATAATAAAGTGTTAAAGTATAGCGTTTCCCTCCATATGAATCTTCTCCATTAGAAGTGCTTCTTCAGTCCTCATCAACAATGTCTCCGACCACTTATTCTAAGCCTAGACATTCGCCTAGAAAACCATGAAAACAAAAAGTGATCACTCGATCCACTGAGTATATAGTATAAAATCTAAAAGACCTTCTTGGTGTGCAAATGAGCTAATTAATATATCGTGGGGAATTGCTATAGTAATTTCCATTGCATCTACCAGACAGCTACTCTTGGCAATATCGCCAAGGAATTTGAGACATATGTTGCAACTGAACTTGAGGATCTCGTGGATAGATCTCTTGAGCTTGGACCAGCAAAATTTACAGGCTTAGAGGGAAAATGTTCGTGATCGCGAGAAAATAACGCATGGCCATTAGAAGAGAGCACCTGGCTCGTCCTTTTCGGTATATTATTTAAACTACTCCGTACTTCATTGATAATGATACGAGAGATACCAGTTGATAAAACCATTGAGCTGCACATATAGAAAAAAATCACAACTGTAGTCGCAACATGATCAGCAAAGAATCCAGATGACTCGGTAAGGTGCAACATAACAAAGTGTATTCACACTTCCAGGACTACACCAAATAAAGTCCACATAAACAAAAAAACTTTTTATTAACAACGAATTGAGGGATTTTATCATCATAAAAAATTCGCATGATTAAGAAACAAAGTGTTTTCCCTCAGTGATTCTTGTTTCTTGAGAGAAGCTCCACCGACCAAGAAACCATCAATGTCTTGTTGGCCTCCTAATTCTTTGCAGTTTGAACCATTTACAGATCATGAAAGACCCCAATGCATACCAAACTATACAAAGGAGAATTTATTAATTATTACTATAAGCTAAACAGCAACTAACCATTCCAAAGCAGATTGTACTTGTTTACACTCCATAAAAATTCAACAAATGCAGCAATCATTATTGATGTAACACTCAAGTACGGTTCTGGCTTTGGGGTAAATGTGATCAGGATCTCGTGGTTAGCTGTAACATAGTTTATGCATGTTAATAGAAATAAAAAGAAGGAAGGTAACCTGAACATAGCTTTTTGGGGTAAACTCTTTCAAAAGCCTTATGTCACAATGCACAAAAGTCTCAAAAATAGCTTTTTCAAATAGTGAAAAGCTATCAAAAACTTTTACCATTGCACATGCTTTAGCATTAATAAAAATTATAGAACATGTCCCTCCCTTTCTATTACTTTACCAACCATGGACGTGTTTCCTTTAGCTTCTTCCAATTTGGCGGCAGTGATCCATATATCAGGTTCTTTAGGAAGAAATTCTGGTGCCTAATTCAGTACTCGTTTCGCAGCATCATAATTTGCTTTCTGTTAATAAACCTGCTCAAAGTGACTGTCAATCATTACTCTTGATTTATTTATGGCAATGATATCTACATAAGGTAACATTCCCTTTATATACATTCCCCGTAGCCACCATGACCAAGAATCCTATTGTAAGAAAGTTATTTGTTGCAGTTTCCAGTTCTTCAGTAGTGATTATTTATGTTGACTGGAAGTATTTTTTTTCTTAATACAATAACCTTTTTTTCTCTGGTGACTAAAGAAAAGCAATTCGATCCGATGAGTATAGATAAGAATCCAAACCCCATTCCTTAAAAAACACAGAAGTGATTAGTGGCTATCTATTTTATTACATTAATGCAATCGGAAACCAAATTATAAGCTTATTTTATCAAGACCCATGATACTATTGTGTTGCTTTAAGAAGGAAGCGTAGACTTGGAAAATAGATGGTGACCTTGAAAGAGGCGGTTGTGCGTTCAGTACATCACAGAACATAATCAGAAATATTATCGGTATGTGTGATAACATGTGTTATACAATGAAAAAATATCAAAATTCACAGATATGTTATCAGCGAGACATAATTGTAGTTACCTCAAGTATATTTCCCAAGGGTACGTCGATGATTTTCTTGCAGCTGGTATGGAACTGTCTATCCAAAATTCATAATTCGACCCCTTAATAGTCAATGATGAATATTAAAAAGCAGGATATTTTTAGCTGAACATTGAAAAAGTGATTGCTCTGGTACAAGTCGCTAGATACTAATCAGTTTCAAACACAAATCCAAAGGCTAGCTAAGGTCAGAAATCTTACATAAAAGCGTCGACCAGCCAAAATAACACTCCTAATCTCACTACCGCTCGCCACATCCTCATAACACTTGTACATGATTTCCATACAGGGATGATACGAAGCACTATATCCTGTCAAGAAATCCTTCTTACCTTCTACTGATAGTGACTCATAGACATCCTTTATACCTGTTAATATTTGAAATATTTAGTTAAATGTACAATCTTTGCCTTATTCGTATAACAGAGAAGGTGGCACAAAGGTAAACATACCTTAGCCGATATGGCCTTTGTCCAATTACGCCATTCTACAGTGTTCTTGTACGCCAACTCTTTGGACATACCCTGTTCTGTGTACCTTCAGAATAACTACTCCACAATACCATGCATAACAACAAGTAAAATACCTGACATTCACCATGCGGAAAAAGGCACTGGTAAAAATATTATAAATAAAAAGATTCTGAGACCTTAATGAGAACTGAGGCATCCGAGTAGAAGCTGAAATTTTTTCATATTAAATGTGTGATCTGAGGGTGCCTTTAGTGAAGGGTTCATGTTGAAACACTTTCCTAAAAAGTGTGATCTGAGGCAGCCAAGTACCAGAAGTTTCTAACCTCACGATTGAAAGGAGCAGAGGGAGAAACGTAGCGAGAGCTTCAGTACCTGATTGATTAGGATTACTAGAGTGTTTGGGACTATGACACAATGGTCATTTTGTTCTTAACACTTGAATGCAACAATCACGGTTGAATACTACATATGGATAATTAGGATGTTCACCGCTCCACGGTCACTTGAAGTCTTTTCTTTCCCTATGCCATAATCAGGAAAGAAACATTTATGTGGAAGGTTTCTTACAGAAGTTCAGAAGAGAGTCTCCACATTTAATCTGCCAACAAAGATATAACAAATGTCAATAACAATACGCCATTAATACATTTACAGGGTGAAGAGATAAACAACCGCCATAATAATAAGTGAAGTCAGCAACCAGCATACGTCAAGGAATATGAATCTTATGGCCTTTCAAAAAGAGCACGATACTTACTGACTGTATCAACGCGCGATATAGAGCTCTTCTTAACACCAGTGAAAAGGAGTTTCAGAAGGGATACATTTAGTTTGCCAGGTAATAGGATAATTATTTGAAGAAAATTTAAGTGCTCAACTCAAGGGCTGCAAGAAGAAAATCATTTGGGTTTGTTTCTACTGCTATTCATCCCTTTGTGGGAGCAAATAAGTACCTCCCTGTAAGGAACACCTACAAACCATATTTTGCAACTGATGTCATGCTGTATAAATAAAACATAAAAATACGAGTCTCCATAAGTAAATCAATAGGGCATCATGCTGTCCCTGTACAACACCCCCCAATCATGGACTTCGTTACTTCTTTGGCCATCTGATCTATCTTTTGAGTAAGCTTACGGGGTTTGATGAGTTTTAAGCAGATGATTAAATGGATATTGAGCACCCCAATTCCTTGGCAACAGTAGCAAAATGTTCAATTGGCTGTCCAGTTGCCAATCCGACTATGAGCTTCCCAGGTCAGACACTTCCTTAGGTCTGCTTCCCAGTTGATGACACGAGTCATGTAAGCCCATCCTTTTAGAAAAGTGTAAAATGCAGACCCATCAAGGATTATCTGTCCATAATATAAAGTCACATCAAAAGAGAGGAACATTCAACCCATGTATTTGTGCATAGAAGACACGGGTTGCATTTTTAACCTCAAGTGAGTAAAATCAAGTATATGTAGGTTAAATAGCTTGAAATTTGGAAATCTCCAAAAGTCGTATCTTAAAAACTTCCAAAAAAAGAATAGTAAGTGTTTGCTTGAGAGAAAGGCAAACCTCGATAATAAGGGCCAAAAAATCCCACCTCATCTGACCTGTTCACTTCAATATCATCAGTGGTCAGTGGCTATAAAAGCATACACGTATGCTCCCCAATCACATAATTCTGATTACAAAGCATAAAGGCGATAATATAATCAGTGTTAATCATAGGATTGATAGAATAGCAGCAAAAGAAATAATAGAAAGTTTGTACATTTGAGATAAGTAACATCTAGAGCTTAACTATCATGAAATGCAGATTGCAAAATTGCACAGGAATAAAAGAGAACACCATTGGTAAAATTATAGAGTGTTATGTGTTTAACCACAAAAACAGATAGAGCTTAAAACAGATAGAGACTTATGTGTTGGTAAAAGGATAGAGCTTAACTATCATGACATTGTATTCGCATGGGGTCTTCTGCAATTTAACCACCAAAATAGATAGAGAGTTCCCTGCACAATTTTATAATCATTTAATGATAGATTTTACATCTCATGTATGGATTATTGGATATAGTTAAGATTGTTTAGTTTTACCTGAAGCACAGCCTTGAAAGTCACTGGTTATGGACGCAGATCCTTATTTCCATGTACAAACTGAGGCAAATAAAGAAGTGAAGGTATTACAACGTACATTTAAATTATGTCATCTTCTGCATTATACTTAATAGATCACTGATCAAACCAAGTTAAAAGTTAAGAATGATTTATTTACCTTGTCGAAAACAAATTCAGCTTTGTGCAAGCTTCAATGCGTTTAGATAATACTTTTTGTTGCTTTTTCTTTGATTTTAGATCCGCAACGACCACGGATTTGTTATCAGAAGTCAGAACTGTGTCGTCCCATGGATCAAGTCAGGTATTGGAAAAATTTTGTGCAGCCGATGGTTCATCGTTAGTGGCTGCAGACTGACGCTCCTTGGGTTAAACCTGAAAAACCACCTCCCCCACCTCATTGTTTTTCAGGATATCACGAAGTCCATTTTACTTGTTTTTATTAAGCACTCACCCTCACCGGTTTTTGTTATGTAAGTTACTTCGGGTACGGGAATGATCCATGATCTTGAGTAATGGTCACCTGAAGTAACAACATGTTGGTTAAATAATATAATACAACGATTTACCTGACTTTTTTATGGGAATAAACTTTACCTGAATTTGGTCATGAAAGGGACTGATAGATGTGGTAAAAGAAACAAAAATAACAATGATCAGTGTGATATAAGTAATTGTAGAACACTTTTAGATAGCTTTTGATATATAATCTGTCAATATAGTTTCCTAAAATCAGGTAATGAGGCAATACAAACTTGAGTTTGAATCCTACCAAATCATAGTGTTTATGGTATTGGAAAAGGCATAGCACGTGGAGTGGATTCAACCCATATAGAAGCTTACAAAGTGTGTTGGGGTGGTGGTTGTTCCGACATGGATCTGTTAGCTGGATTCGACATGGCAATTGCTGATGGGGTGGATGTAATAACAGTGTCTAGCTTAGATTAGGAAATGTATTCAATTGATATGTGATAGGTGTGTAAACACCCATCTTTTCTACCACTTAATTACGATAATAACCGGACCAAAACGTGTATTTTATGTCTTTTATGTCTTTTATGTCGGAATTATGCGTGGTTTGTGTTTTTGTTGTGATTTAGGATGAAAAGGTGAAAAGTGGAGAAAACACGGGAATTCACGGGCATTTACGGACTTTTATTGAAGAAAAAAGATGAAAGACGAAGTCAAGAAGTCAAGAGTGCAAAAAGAACGGAAGTCCACGACCAATTCTGAAGATTTATCGAAGAAAAAGTCAAAAGACGGAAGTTATCAAAAGCCGAAGAATTCAAGTCTATTTTATTGAAGAAATTAAAGACGAGTTCAAAAGAAATCCCGAAGCAAAAAGTCTCTTAAGTCCAAGTTTAAAGAAGATTAGAAGAAAAGGACTAAGTATGCAATTAATGAAGATTAAAAGAAGGAGGGACTTGATTACGCAATTAAGAGAAAAGGAAAGAGGGGAGGAAGCTTCCTTAATCCTCCCCTATAAATAGTTGGTAGATGTAATCTTTTCATGTTGTTGGCTAAGTGTGACAATTAGCTCTTCCACCATTTACTTATCTTGTCATTTAATTTCTTGTCAAATTTAAATACCTTGTCTTGCACCTTAAATTCATTTAATTTCAAGTAAGTTTTCCTTTAATTATTGTCAATCTTTACTTTATCTTGTCACTCTCTTATCTACCTTTCTTAATCTTTGGTTTATGTGTTTATGTTTATGTTCATGTTCATGCTTTTATTTTGATCCAAAGTGGTTTTTGATTATTGTGGTAAAAGTTGTTTGATTTCGTGTTTTTAATTGTTTGTTGATGTTACTGTTGATTCGTTACTATTTTTATTGAATTGTTTGTGTTTGATTTTGGTTAGTTTTTGTTTAGATCTGTTGTTATTGTATCTCCTTGTTCTTCGGGAGTGTTGCTTTGTTTCTGATCTTTCTAGGAAAAGTTCTGAACCAAGAAGGAGGGAAAGTGCTCATTCGGAACTTCCAAAGTTCCGAATCAAGGTTTCATCTGGAAGATTTTTGGGTCAGCAAAACTTCCGAGTCAAGCTGTTCATCCGGAACATTTAAAGTTCCGGACGAAGGAAAACTTCCGACTCAAGAACCATTCATTCGGAACTTCCAAAGTTCCGAACCAGAAAAGCTTCATTCAGAACTTAAAAGTTCCGGATCAAGCACTGTTCATTCGGAACTTAAAAGTTCCGGATCAGTGGGTATTCATTCGGAAGTTTCCAAAGTTCCGAACCAAGAGTTGTTCATTCGGAACTTAAAAGTTCCGAATAAACTTCCGAATCAAGGGGCAACTTCCGACTCAAGAGGTGTTCATTCGGAAGTTCTAAACTTCCGAATCAAGGGGCTTCACTCGGAAACTTCCGAATCAAGGGTGACAAAATACTTCCGAATCAAGGCAAGATTTAGAGTTCCGAATCAGTAAAGTTCCGAACGAAGGATTGTTTTGGATAAGTGACATATTCAGATCAATTTGTTCCGGATCAAGGATTTTGGCAATATTCCAAGCGAAGAAGAATCATTTCAACCGAAGGTGACATTCCGGACGAGTGATTGTTCCAAACGAAGGTTTATTCCGAATGAGCTGTATTCAGGTTCTTATTAGCTTTTGTCTTTGATTTTTATTTTCAAGCTTTATTTTTCTTGCCTTTTATTTAATTGCACTTTAAGATTATTTTCCTTAGCTTAATTTTAGTTTTGCCTTAGTTTAAGTTTTAGTTGCGTTTAAGTTTGCCTTAGATAGATTTAAGTTTACGTCATTTACTTTAGTGTCTTTTAATTTCAGTCACGCTTTTAAATACCTGCACCTTTACTTTAATTAGACTTAGATTTACTCTTAGAGCACCTTTACTCTTAAGTCTTTGCAAATTTAATTAAAAACAACCAAAAAAAATATTCTTTTTTACCAAAAACAATAGAGTCACATAGAGAGCCTAGATCAATTCGTTAAGATACCGAGAACACGAACTTAATCTTTAATATTTTTATACGGGCAAAAGCCGTGTATTAAATGGCGCCGCTGCCGGCTCTTTTCGTAAAGATCAACAGTTTTCTGTGAGAGACACGTTGCTTTTTGGGATCCGTTCACTTGTGAACGTTATTTTTCTTGCATTAAAAATTCAAAAAAATCATAAAAAAAAAAATTAAAAACTATAAAAAACCATAAAAATTAAAAATTTCAAAAATCCAAAAAGATTTTATTTTTATTGTGTATATATATTGTCTTTGCGTTTGGTTTCTTTTTCTTTTGCATTTTCAGGTGTATGCGTACTAGATCTTCTAATTATCAAGAGCCCGAGCCTCAAGAAGATTTAGATATGGCAGGTGTTAACAACAACAACATTCCACCGAACCTCAATAATAATAATAACAACAATGCTCTTCCACAGCCCGATCTTCGGGCCATGGAGGAACTTTGTCAACCAACCATGTTTGGACGAGGAGGACCGATTGCGCCGATGCAAATCAACGCTCCTGAGTTTTCGTTGAAGCACCACATGATTCAGCAAGTACAAACAAACCCATTTAGAGGATTGCCTGATGATGATGCCAACAAACACCTCGACAAGTTCATTACAATCACCCAAAGCATGAAGTTGCCTGAGGCCACAATGGATGTACTCCGCCTACAACTCTTCCCACATACTTTATCGCATCATGCCGAGAAATGGTTTGATCGTCTCCCGAAGAATTCTATTCACACTTGGGATGATATGACTCAACGCTTTTTGTCGCGCTACTTTCCACCATCCATGGTCACGAGCCTTCGCAATCAGATCAGCGGTTTCATGCAAGATCCCGATGAATCTCTTTTTGACGCTTGGGAGAGATATAATGTCTTGATCGACCGTTGTCCAAACCACAACATGCTTCCCGTCACATTGATTGATACTTTCTACAACGGTTTGACTTTTCGAGATCGTGATACGATCAATGCAGCCGCCGGTGGCACATTCATGAAAAGGAGACCCGAGGAGTGTAGAGAGTTAATTGAGAACATGACTACTCACCACAAGAACTGGGATTCCTCTGCTTCTTCAAGGAACAACCCGAGAGTCAATGTTTCCTCTACCTCAGCAAACCCTGAGATGACCGAACTCACCCGCATGATGGCCGAAATGAGCAAAAGTATTACGCTTCTCGCTTCAAACCAACAACAACAAGTTAAAGCGGTTGCTAATCCTTGTGAAACATGTGGCGGTCCTCACTCATACACCGATTGTCCTTCGACACAAGGAAATCCGGAAAATGTGTATGCTGCTTACGGTAATTATTCACCGGAAAATTACCAAGCTAGACAACAAGGGGATAGAAATCTGCTGAGCTACCATTCCAACAACTACCTTTCACCCGGTTTTTCTCCTCAAAGCCAAAATCCCGCCAACAACTACAATAGAAGCAACCAAATCCCACCAAGAGCTTCTAACCCTTATCAACCACCCACCCAACAACACCCACCCATAAACACCGATGTTGATGCCATCATGAGAACTCAAGGTGAGAAAATCAAGAATCTACAGAGCCAAATAATCAATTTGAAAGGAGATATCTTGAAGCAAGGAAATGACATCAGAACCGAGGTTCGTGATAATCTTCAATCCTCCTTCATCACTCAAACAACTGAATTAAAGAATCTGTTGGCTAGTTTCTTGCCCGAAGCTCAACCTTCTTCTTCTTCGGGTTCTCTACCTTCAAACACCGTCACTAATCCGCGAGCTAATGTGAGTGCTATAACTACGCGTAGTGGAATTACCATTGTTGATCCACCTATCCCACCACCATCATCTACACCTCCTCCACCACCATATATCCCTACTCCTCCTACACATAGTGTTAGTACACCATTACCGTCTCCGCCTCGTCATGACGATGTATCTCGGAAGGACCCTTCAACATCACAACCTTCACCAACTACACCTTCACCATCTCCCTATCAACCCAGAATCCCATACCCTTCTCGCATAGGCAAGACCAACGAGCTAACCAAGAATGACTGTCAAGTATCGAAATATGTGGATATGCTATCTAAAATGACCATCAACATTAGCCTTGTTGAAGCACTTTGCCACATGCCGAAATTTGTCAAAGCATTCAAGGAATTGCTTAGCAAGAATGAGAAGCTGATTGAACTCGCCAACACACGATTAAATGAAAACTGCTCTGCAGTCCTTCTTAGAGAACTTCCGGAAAAGCTTGGAGATCCCGGTCGTTTTGTGTTGCCTTGCGTGTTCAACAAAACTGAAGAATTTACTGCCCTTGCTGATCTCGGGGCTAGTATTAATTTGATGCCACTGATTGTTTGGAAAACACTATCATTGCCCGACCTCATTCCAAAAAAGATGACTCTCGAACTTGCAAATCGCACTCTCGCTTACCCCGTTGGTATAGCCGAAGACGTGTTTATCAAAGTTGGCACATTTACCTTCCCGGTCGATTTTGTCGTAGTTGATTATGAAATGGACCCTCGTATTTCTTTAATACTTGGTCGGCCATTCTTGAGAACCGGACGTGCTTTAGTAGATGTGGCCGAAGGTGAGTTAATCTTAAGAGTCGGGGATGATTCAAAAGTTTTTAAAATGGGGAAGCTTACAGGCAAATCCTTTGGAGGCCGAGAATCAGTGAATATGATAAATGTGCTCGATGACTTTACCGTCTACGACAATCCTTTATTCGAGTCTTCCACTAATAATCCACTCTTTGAAGATAATGTGGATGATTCTCTCCCTACTTTGGACGCTTCTCCCATTTATGATTCGCCACCGGTCTTTGATGCTTATGATGATTATTCTAGCTCAGATTCGGATGATTTTGATTGTACTTCTGAGTATCCCGAGCTGCCCACTTTCGATGATTTTGATGAGGCCGATACTCTCTCGAGCGATTCTTCACATGCTGAAGATCCTCCGCCATCACTCGATCCTACTTTGGACAATTATTCATTTGAGGAAGATTTCTCTGAATTTCTCAACACTTACTTCCCTCATGAGAGTGATGCTCCTCCTTATGACTTTGAAGATTATCGTCTTGATCCTACTTTGGATTTGAAGCACATTCTGTCAAAGGAGAAGAAACCGGTCGACACCGAAGTCCGTTGCACATATGATTTAACACCTCTTTGTCCCCCTTCTGAGGACGAGGTTGTGCTTCTTTGCGGATCTTCTTCACACTCGGCTGAGCCTGAGTGCTATTTTCCCTTAAAGGAAAAGGTGTTCGACCCCGGTATTGAAGTTTGTAAGCCATCTCAGTATCCACCTGATGAAATAAAAGGAAAAATCTTTGGAAATTTTGAAGACATGCTTGCACCGCTTCCTACTTGCTTCCACCGTGCTCCATCGCTGCTTAAGGGAACCTTGCCTACTCTTATTTGGCTTGCCTTGTTCGCCTTAAGCTCGTGCTTATTGATAGATGAAAACTATGTCTTTGATCCTGGTGGATATGTTTCATGCTTCTTCCGTTGATGATCAAGGTCGAGTCAGGCTCACGACTCGGTAAACAAAAACCAAGCGCTTCTTGGGAGGCAACCCATGCATCTATCTTTTCGCTTTCTTTACCATAAGTGTAGGGGGACCCTTTGGTTTGCTATTTCCTCTCCTCACTTCTTAATCAGGGATTCGAGCTTCAATGATCCACTCTTGATGATTCTTGACGACCCGTGATTCCGTGTTCTACTTCTTCCCGGTTCTATCCTAAACTCTTTTCGATTCACTATTTTATATTTTCTCAATTTTAAAATAGGAATTTCTTTAGTTGTCTTTTCCTTAGCAAAATTTAAACAAAGTGCACAATGTCCTAAGTGTAGGGGAGTTTACTCCCACATGCTTAAACATTGAGGACAATGTTTATCTTAAGTGTAGGGGGACTTCTATCGAAGTGAAGTGGTCTTTTCCTTGTATTTGTCCTCATTTTAACCGGAAAAACAATTTTTCGACATTTTTCAAAATTTTTGATCTATTTTGGCCTATTAGTTTTACCCTTTGTATAGTTGTTTTCTTTCTTTGCTAGAATAAATGTTTAATAAGTGGTTTTAATTTTCAAACGTTGTGAATCTTTTGACTCAACCCGAGTTTACTCTAGCTAGTATCCTTAACATGTTTAAGTCAAGTTTTGCTAGGCTTTTATATAGGGAGCTATAAAACGCTAAAGTCTTAACTCTCACGGGTTAAGAACAAGAACTTTTCACAAGTTCCTATAATTGATCCTAGAGAGTCGTTTATCAAGGGAACTTTAAAATGCGATTTCTAAAACTTGAACGAGTCTAAGAAGTTGCAAGATCCTATAGGCGACTCGAAAACCCAAAACTTTGAGTTAATAGGCTAAGTATCCACGAGTCTCATTACTTGAGATTTTAAACTGTGGAGAACGAGAGATGATAGAGCCAATTATAAGTTCGGTATTCTTTCGTGAATTTATGTGAGTTAATTATGAGCCTATTCTCCCATCGCTTGCTAATAAAATTATCTGCTAATAAATAAGGTTGTACGATTTGAAAAGTTACTTAGCTTCTAGCCCCAGATCGTTTAAAAGTTGCTCGGTATGGATTAGAGTTCATAGCCAAGGCATAACTTATTGAAGCGGGACGCGAAGATTGGCGAGTCCGAAAAGGCCCTAACAAGGCATGAGGGCTATATTTTGTTGCTAAAGATCCAAAGTGATGTGAAGAATCATTTATCGAAAATCAATATGAAGGATCGAGACACACGATGTAAAGCAAAACTCCCCAAAAGTCATGGAGAAGTGTATCCGAAAAGACCCTAACAAGGTATGAGGATAAATAGATCCAAGTCAATAAAGGAGGCGGATCGTTGTATATCAAAGTCCAAAATAAAGATTGGAGAAAAATGAGGAAGTCGTGGTCCAAGTATGAATCTCTCAAAACTTCAAGTGAAGAAATTCATGTATGAAGAGAAGACCATTATTTCATGAACGTCTCTCAAAGATTCCAAGTATGAAGTCGCTGCCAAATATCGGTCCGAGAAAGGTCTCAAATCGCGAAGCGAGTTATGCCAAGATATGAACTTTATGAGGTCCCGAGAAGCAGTTTTAAAAGATTTGGTCCTTTAGCTAACTATTGATTAAATCGTTCACTTTATTTTCAGACTTAATAACTACCGAAATAAGTTAAAAATGCATCCTTGTGATCATTCAAGACAAATAATAAAATATAAGAGATACCCCTAGGAATAAGGGAGTCTAAGTGAATAATTGGCCCACATGAGTTCGTGTTAGTCTACTAACTTATAATAACAATGATCTCGTTTTTAAGCTTGGTTTGGAGAAAGTGAAAACTTGAGGATGATGATTATTCATGACAATCTCCAAAACCCAACGTATGCTTTTGATTTCTTTATTTTTTATGTCTTTAATTTTCTATCTCTTTAATAAGGGCCAACGTGGATTAATTATGATGAAAAGTGTAATCTTGCTTTGTAACTAATGCATTGCATGAGGACATTGCAATGGTCAAGTGTAGGGGATTTGATAGGTGTGTAAACACCCATCTTTTCTACCACTTAATTACAATAATAACCGGACCAAAACGTGTATTTTATGTCTTTTATGTCGGAATTATGCGTGGTTTGTGTTTTTGTTGTGATTTAGGACGAAAAGGTGAAAAGTGGAGAAAACACGGGAATTCACGGGCATTTACGGACTTTTATTGAAGAAAAAAGATGAAAGACGAAGTCAAGAAGTCAAGAGTGCAAAAAGAACGGAAGTCCACGACCAATTCTGAAGATTTATCGAAGAAAAAGTCAAAAGACGGAAGTTATCAAAAGCCAAAGAATTCAAGTCTATTTTATTGAAGAAATTAAAGACGAGTTCAAAAGAAATCCCGAAGCAAAAAGTCTCTTAAGTCCAAGTTTAAAGAAGATTAGAAGAAAGGACTAAGTATGCAATTAATGAAGATTAAAAGAAGGAGGGACTTGATTACGCAATTAAGAGAAAAGGAAAGAGGGGAGGAAGCTTCCTTAATCCTCCCCTATAAATAGTTAGTAGATGTAATCTTTTCATGTTGTTGGCTAAGTGTGATAATTAGCTCTTCCACCATTTACTTATCTTGTCATTTAATTTCTTGTCAAATTTAAATACCTTGTCTTGCACCTTAAATTCATTTAATTTCAAGTAAGTTTTCCTTTAATTATTGTCAATCTTTACTTTATCTTGTCACTCTCTTATCTACCTTTCTTAATCTTTGGTTTATGTGTTTATGTTTATGTTCATGTTCATGCTTTTATTTTGATCCAAAGTGGTTTTTGATTATTATGGTAAAAGTTGTTTGATTTCGTGTTTTTAATTGTTTGTTGATGTTACTGTTGATTCGTTACTATTTTTATTGAATTGTTTGTGTTTGATTTTGGTTAGTTTTTGTTTAGATCTGCTGTTATTGTATCTCCTTGTTCTTCGGGAGTGTTGCTTTGTTTCTGATCTTTCCAGGAAAAGTTCTGAACCAAGAAGGAGGGAAAGTGCTCATTCGGAACTTCCAAAGTTCCGAATCAAGGTTTCATCCGGAAGATTTTTGGGTCAGCAAAACTTCCGAGTCAAGCTGTTCATCCGGAACATTTAAAGTTCCAGACGAAGGAAAACTTCCGACTCAAGAACCATTCATTCGGAACTTCCAAAGTTCCGAACCAGAAAAGCTTCATTCGGAACTTAAAAGTTCCGGATCAAGCATTGTTCATTCGGAACTTAAAATTTCCGGATCAGTGGGTATTCATTCGGAAGTTTCCAAAGTTCCGAACCAAGAGTTGTTCATTCGGAACTTAAAAGTTCCGAATAAACTTCCGAATCAAGGGGCAACTTCCGACTCAAGAGGTGTTCATTCGGAAGTTCTAAACTTCCGAATCAAGGGGCTTCACTCGGAAACTTCCGAATCAAGGGTGACAAAATACTTCCGAATCAAGGCAAGATTTAGAGTTCCGAATCAGTAAAGTTCCGAACGAAGGATTGTTTTGGATAAGTGACATATTCAGATCAATTTGTTCCGGATCAAGGATTTTGGCAATATTCCAAGCGAAGAAGAATCATTTCAACCGAAGGTGACATTCCGGACGAGTGATTGTTCCAAACGAAGGTTTATTCCGAATGAGCTGTATTCAGGTTCTTATTAGCTTTTGTCTTTGATTTTTATTTTCAAGCTTTATTTTTCCTGCCTTTTATTTAATTGCACTTTAAGATTATTTTCCTTAGCTTAATTTTAGTTTTGCCTTAGTTTAAGTTTTAGTTGCGTTTAAGTTTGCCTTAGATAGATTTAAGTTTACGTCATTTACTTTAGTGCCTTTTAATTTCAGTCACGCTTTTAAATACCTGCACCTTTACTTTAATTAGACTTAGATTTACTCTTAGAGCACCTTTACTCTTAAGTCTTTGCAAATTTAATTAAAAACAACCAAAAAAATATTATTTTTTACCAAAAACAATAGAGTCACATAGAGAGCCTAGATCAATTCGTTAAGATACCGAGAACACGAACTTAATCTTTAATATTTTTATACGGGCAAAAGCCGTGTATTAATATGAGATGATAAAAACGATGATTCATGAGAAAGGTTTATGTAACTCATCGTTCAAGCGATAAATAGATCACCCGAAAGCAAATGATGTTTCCATTTACATGGGGACAACCAACCCCGACCCTTTTGACAGAATATGACCCAATTAAGTAAAATTATTAGTTAGTAAAAGATACCTCCAATAAGAGCCTCATCCTCTTTTGATTTTGATGTATTGTTAACGACTTCAGCTACTCAATGTCCACTTATAACCGAAAAAGGACATGTCACTCCTGGAACTTCTACAAGTTCTTCTTTTGACTCCCTTACATAAGCCTTCCATAAAACGTTTTCATCACTTTCTATCTGAAATAGATAAATGCATTGACTTAATTTATTAATTGCGTTAACAATGAATATTGAACCCATTATCTTATTTTCTTTAAAGCTGGAAATTGGAATAATGATAATTCAAATTCTGTGCAGGTATTTTGGCATGATCGAAAACAAAAATACTTTTTGGTGAACTAACCATCATGATTTTTTCTCTGCAGCCTGGTTAGCTTGCGGGAATTGATGTGCTTTTTATTTCGTCTCCTTTGTCTCTACAACGTCGATACCTGCTCTCTTCCTTTCCTTCTGTCTTCACCGTTTTAACCACGCCTACACAAATCCAGATTCAATAAATTAGTTATTTACAACATATATATCCCTACAATGTCCACATTTATTTTGTTAAAAGGAAATTATCTCAAGTTTTTGTAACTTTTGCTAAAAGTGTTGTTGGGCCGACCAAAACTAACCACCGTTGTATGAAAATTAATCGTTTTAACTCAAGTCTTTCGTAACCAGCGTATACCGATCAACAACCATTAGAAGCAAGAACACTCGATCTCAGACAGGTGACCTGAGAAGATGATTTTACAGTGTGTTAACATCACTGAGAGAAGTCAGTAACTTGACCAAGTGAGCCATTAGCTTCTTTGCAGCACCTGCATCGACATTCTTTAGAAAAACAAAAAACATCTTGACAAGATAAAACTCGTTTGCAGTATTGGGGGTTTTAAACTATGATATATACCTCATGATTTCTCTAAGAGCAAGTTACTCCATTACTATTAAAATTCCTTCCTTCATCTTTTTTTAACGGCTTCTAACGGCGAGTTAGTAATTAGTGATTCGAGCTTACAGTGACATCAATTAGGCAGTATGTAAGGCTCGAACCTTCTTCATAGTGGATAACCTTCACTTCTATTTAATTCGGACCACTGAAGATCCCTAGTGAGACTCGAATTTTGAACCTTTCCAAAAAAAAATATGTAAATGAAACCATATAACATGTACCCTTATATTTTGCTTTCTTGGTTAATTTACTACTTTATTAACTGTTTTTCCAACCCGAATTCAGCATATGTGATATGAGTGATTTTACTCATATCATTTGTATCTATAAACAACCAATTAATGCATAAAATATATCAAAAATGCCTTGTATATGTGTGTTTTGTTGTTTCATGTGTGTAGGTACCAAAGATCGCGAAAATCGACAAAAAACGACATGAGTTTGAAGAAAAAGATCGAGGAAGCCAAAATCGAGTTCGATTTAGAGGATTTAATATTTAAATAATTGATTTGGGCCTAGTGGGTCCCACATTGGAGCAATTGGGCTTAAAAGCCCAATATTGGATAGACATTGAATTACTTTTGGGACAAGGCCCAAATAAAGCCCAAACTTGAAATATTTAAGTCGGATGGGAGTATAACAATCAAAGGCCCATTTGGAAGGATTACATGGGACGGATGTGTGCATTATGGGCTTCAAGCCCATGTTGGAATGAAAATGTAACGCATGGAAAGTTTTGCAAAGTTTATTATAAATGTTTTTTGGTCAACCATATTAAAACCTCACACGTTTTTATTCATTCACACATTTATCTCACAAACAACTTTTCACACATACCACTCATCTTCCTTTCGTTAAAAACAAGATAACTCATCTATCTCCCATTCCAAATAACCATTAACACTATTTCACTATTCACAAAACCCTAATCAAATAAATCACACAAAAATTGGGGCTTTTCACTTTTTTGTGATGCACGTGTGATGCACACATGAGGGAATTAAATCCCCCATGTTTTCGGAAGAAAAGAGTGGAAGAGCAAGGCTACGTGGCAGCTTGTAATTGGCTATGACAACTCATCATCCAATACTCCTCCAATCACTTGTGGACACCTCAGCATCCAAGAAGCACAACTAGCACAAGGGATTGCCACGTTGGCAATCCGTGTGCTAGTGTGTGAATATCCACCATCCGATCAAAACAGAAAAGAGAGAGAAAGAAGAATAGAAGATCGAAGGGCTCGGGATGATTTCTCCTCAACAACCCACCCCCTGGTTTAGCTATAAATACCCTGCGTTTTTATCATTGTAATCATCCAATTTTATTTCTGTAAAGTTATTATGTTTAATTAGATGTAGGATTAAAATTTGTAATTTCTTTCTTTAAATATTGTACTCGGTTCTTCATTATTAATAAAAAGTAATTTGAATTGATTTAATTTTGTCAGTCATTTTTTGTTGAGATTGAATATTGCGAATTTATTTTCCAGTCTATTTTAATATAATAATGATTAAAATATTCGGTTAAGCTTAATCTAATAGCTTAAGTTGAATATTAAAAGAATAAATTTGGAGTAAAACTTTCCCCATTGGTAAGTTTTTACACTGGTTCGAGTATTGATGGTGTTGGTTCGAATGGTGAATGGTGGTTCGGATTGTGATGTTGTTTCGGGTTCATAAGGTTGTTCAGCACAACCTTCTACTCAACGGAAATCTACAATAGGTTCTGCTTCTCTTTAATTTTATTGTTTCATTTTTTTTGTTACATTTGTTTTATTAATATAGTTTATGATTTATTTGAATCTGTTTGGGATGTTAGTCTATGAATCTGCTTAGGGTTTGTGATAAGCTGTAAGTTTTTTTTTTAGATTTAATAGAAGTGTTAGGATGTTGTAAGTGTGAATGTGATTGCTATTTAATCTGTTGATTTATCTAGGATTTTATTAAGTTTGATTACTAATTACCCTGTTTTTATTGCTTTGGATTGAGCTATGATCCTATTAAACTGTTGAACTCTCATCTTGTGACGATTGTGCTTAATGACTTGTAATTTTTGCTAGACTTCTGGACTCTTTATTTTATAGATCTGCACACTTTTGTGCAGATTATACTTGCTGCCATTTAATCTTGTTTTGTTTCTACTGGATGACATTAGATGCCTGTTATTGTTACTGCATAAGTATAATGGATATATTGGTGTTATTTGTGTATACATGTATGATTCAGTTTTGATATATGTCAGTTAGAATTGTTCGATTTGCTAGAGCTACTGGTCTTATTTCTGTTGCCATAAGCCTTGATTGATCTTGTCGTGTTTAGGCATAGTGGTATTTGAACTGACCTAGGGATTTGATTTGATTAACTTGCCTGAATTTGCTGATTCAGCTTCGTTCACTATTTAGACTTAGTAGATAGCTATTAAGAGTGATTGATGTTGATGCCTTTGTTATAATTGTGGATCTGTTGATTTGTTGTTGAGTTTTTGTATTTGGATAACTAGTTAGGCTGTTTGGATATGTTGCTATTTCATTAATTCTGCTTTGTTGAATTTATTTAATTACTGAATATCAATTTTAACAGATTCTATTAATCTGTTAAATCTCAAACTGGTACCCTTATCAGTCTCGAAAATTCAATCAAAAGTCACCTCCTGTGACTTGTAGTTTACTTTGTCAAAAAGAAAAATATTAACAAAAATATGTCACCTGCAGGTCTCGAACTCGAGACCTGCCCTTCACATGTCCAACATGTTAACCAGTCTGGCTAGCACCCTCTTTATGTTAACTTCCTCCACTTCTAATTAATATAGATATTTAATTTGTGCCAGTTTTTAATTTATTTTAATTTCATAGTTTTAACTAATTTTACAAATTAGTTTTTTTTTAATAATAGATTTAATAAAAATAAAATAAAAATACAAAATAAAAATGTTTTTATTAATTAAAAAAGTTTAATTAGTTTTCAAATAATTCGAATTTTATTATTTTAGATTTAAATTAAAATAGTTTTAAAAATAGAATTTCGTTTAATAAAAAGTTAAGTAGAATTTAATTAGATTTTTTTAGTGTAAAAGTTATTTTAATTAAATAGATTACTTTTTATAGATTTTTAAATAGTTTAATTTTTAATAATTTAAATTTTATATAAGATTTTAATAATTGTTTTTAGATTAAAATAATTTGGGATTTACGATTCATGCACTTTAGGATAAAATTAAATAGATTAAAATTGGTAGATTTAATATTAGTTTAAAAACCGACGACCAATTCGAATCAATTGTCCAAATCGATACAAAACGTCTCAAATTCATAAGATCTTCGTGTACAACGAACTTGGTTCATCACGTGTTTAATTGAATTCGTCTTTGGTAATTTTAGACTATTACTTTTTCCTAAAGGTAATTTTCTAATTTACCCTATAACGTATCTAATTATCACTATACTATCACGATCACATCAAAAAATTTGGCACCGCTGCCGGGGATCTTGTGTACGATTCGTTTTGTGGAGATTTGTTGATCGTTGATTTGAAGACCCTTTCCGTCCTCGGAAAGTTTTGTTATTTTTCTATTATATAGTATGTATCATTTTTCTCGTTTTTTTTGTGATTAATATATTGTATTACGTAGAACAATAAATTTACATACTTTTCAAATAAGGCCTTAGTTGGGATTTCATCACCTAGCTATTGTAGTCGAATCCAAAACAAAAATAAAAGGCAAAATAGATAAATACTAATAAGAAGTTTGAACTCGATTTATACAAACTATAAGGTGGGTATAAGGCGACGTGTTATAAAAGGCCGTCTAAGGAAAAAGGTTTTTAAGTGCTTTGTGCCACCTCGTTTCCCCGCTTGCTTGTGCGTATATTGAGAGGGACGACCTATTATTGGTTTGCCGACTCAAGTAGTAATAAATCTTATTTTTGTAGTTTACTTATTGAACCTCGAGACGTTTAGGTTTTCACCTATCGTTTCAAAGTCGACTGAGGGTAATTTACTTCCATAGTAGTTATCCTTATTCCTTGTTTTTTATCGATCATTATTGATTGAGCAATACCAAATAAAATACCAAAAATAATCTTCTTCTTGTCTAATTTCTTTTCTTCAATCCTCTAAATTCTCGTCTTAGTAGTGTATGCAATTACGTTCTTCTAGACTTGTGATTGATTTTAATAGGCTTGAAAATATACCTCGTAGAAATAGAAATCGTCAACAACGAATAGTGGAACCCGAGCTTCCACCTATTGTTGTAGAGATGGTCGATAACCGAACAATGGAGGAATTGCTCCGTTCACCCACCGAAGGGTACGGGGAAGCAATCGTTGTGCCGGCTATTTTGGCGGATCATTATGAGATTAAGACGGGTCTTTTATCGCTCATTCGTGCCGACCAATTTCGTGGCAATGAGACCGATAACGCGCACTCTCACATTCGGAATTTTCTTCGAATTACCTCGACTCTCAAGTTTAGAGATGTCTGATGTAGTGATTTTTGTACCCTTTAGGAAAAGGATGACAAATAGTGGTAGTATTAAGTGTCGGTTTAGGAAAACCGAGCACCAATGACCAAGCAAGTTCGTTTCCCAAGGAGGCAAGTGCGTTGTGTTGAGAGTTGATTTTGTTTGTGATTATATTGATTGAGAAAGAAATGGGATTAGAAGAGAAGGACGGTTACGAAAACTAATTAAACTACGACGAAAAAGGCGTAAACGTAAAACCGTAAAAAACGACAAAAATAAAAATTTCAACCTAAAAATTCCTAAAAATTACTAAAAATCCCCAATAATATTCTAAGAGTTTACAAAAAATCCAAACTTGCTAAAACCTTTTAATTAATTAAATAATGACTTTTTAATGCTAATTAAAGCCCTAAAAATCACTTTTAATTATTAAAAAGCCCTAAACAAGAATTTATAATTTGTAAACCTCAAAAATATCCTAATTAAGCTAAAAACTATTTTTAAAAATTTTAAAATCAAATTAAACTACTTTTTAACACTTAAAAACTATTAAAATGTATTAAACCTTAAATTAAATCTAGAAATTAATTGAAAAGCCTAAAAATTAATTGGAAAGTGACAAAGGTCCTATTTTAATGTCTATAACCTAGGAAAAATGAAAAAGAAATAAAAATAAAACTTTTTATTTTAATGAATAAAATAATAATAAAATATTCTAAAAAATTAAAAGTTCTCAAATAAATTCTAAAAAATTCTCAAAAATCCTAAATATTCTAACTAGAACAAAAATGCAAACCAAACTTTCTGAAACCTATTAAATAATTTTATATTGAATTTTAAAGTTGCTTAAAAATCCTAAAATCTTATAAAATTAAAAATAAGCCAAATTGAAAACCTAATAAGCTGTAAACCTCAAAAACATAAATTAAAACTTAAAAACTATTTTTTTGTATTTTTAAGTTACTGTTTACTATTTTTAAAATACTTTCTAAAAATAAAACTAAAAATAATCCTAGTAATTAATTAAATAAAGGGAAAAATATTTTTTAAAACAGAAAAATCCTAAACTCTATAATTATCCTAGGAAAAATGACTCTAACCCAAAAAGCTTAATAAATAAGCTAAACAAACCTAAATAAGCTACGGCTTATTATTTAAACTCAAAATGAAAACGTGGTTAAATAGTTAATGAAATGAAAGGATAACGTAAAAAGTCATCTAGATCAATGGTAGAACACGTTACTCCTGAGCTGCAGGTCGCGTGTTCGAGCCCGTTGCGGGTGACCTTTTTGCAATTTTTTTTTTTTCTTTTTAACACTTAATCAGTAACTTATCTAAGCTACAAAAACACAATTACAAACTAGATTCAAGCAAGATTAAACAAGTTATGAACCAAAACGTGCCCAGAAATTTCTTAGTTTCTGATGAACTCAAGTGAAATGATCACTTGTGAAGAATGGACCAAGAGGAGCTTGGTGTTGCTTTGTTTGTGGTGTTTTGTGGACAAGCAGGGCACCCCTACACTCTTTGGAGTGTAGGGAGTCAGTATCAAGTAAATAACACACAAGCTCAATGCAAATAAATCACAAAATTTTTGCCAAGATCAATGACTGTTAAACAGAAAAGGGTGTGGGTGTCTGTTTGCTGATGCAAATGGCAAATGAATGAGATTTGGCTCACCAAATCTTCACAAATAGCCACCCCAATCACTACAAACTGAGCTATTACCCTAAGCAGTCCTCTAATCTAGCAATCAACAAACTTGTGAGAATCAATTAGCACAAAACAAGGCAGTAATGATGAACTTCTGTTTTTTAGCTAATGTTACCAAACATGAGCATGCACTTGTAATTTTTATCCTACCAATATTGAAAATAACCTACAACCACTACTGATAATCACATCTATGGCATGTTTAAACAGGTTTTAATCATCAAATTGTCACCAATCTCAGATTGCACCCTAGTCCCAAACACCCCTTTAAATTCTTGAAAACCAATTTTAACAAAGCAACCTTAAACAAATCTATCTAAATCTGATTCAAAGCTATCTAAACATGCATTCAAAGCATAAACCAGCATAATCAAACAACTAACAAACACTTAAACAGATTTTCATACAAATTCATAAAGACATTTAAATCACAAAATTTTTAGAACTAAAACAAGGAACTAGAGTGTTACCTTGTGAGACCCACATCCAGGCCCCACTAAGGCTGCTATGCCTTCTCCTACAAGCTGGGGCTTGTGCAGATCAAGTATACAAGTAAAGGTGCTAGTGGTGGTCTCAAAGACACACACACCCAATATTTCTTTAAAATGATGAGATGATTTGAACCTGCTAAGAAAGAGAGAAAAGACTGTGTAGAAGCTAAAAGCTAACCCCTAGCTTATGGATGAAGCTGGAAGAGAGCTAGAGCTTGGCTTATGGTTAATATGTAAAAATCAGATAATGAAAGAACAAGTCTTATGCAAGACTCAAGGTCCCACAACCTAAGCAATATGCTATCACAATCTCACTACCCCTTGATCAACAAGATCAGTTGGCTATGATCAATCATGAGCTTATCACTTAGCCTATCAGAACCCAAGGTACTTAGCAAAATGACTTAGCAATTTTTAAAACAGAAATCAGTAACTTAAAAAGGAAAAGACAAGATTTTTCTTGAAACACAAACTCAAAACAGATTAAACCAAACTGAAAGTAAAATGGAACTCGTTTTCATCATCAACACTAAACTTAAATTTCATTCAGAAAGGCAAGCTTTACAAGGTTGTGAAAACAGGAAAACAAGAACAAGAATATGCTACGTCCTATGTGCCTTTATATAGGCTACATTGAAGATTCTAGAAAGCTGGAAATATTGCTAAACCCTAATGTCTAAACTTCCTACTTTGCCCTTTGAGGATTTTGAATTTTTGCCATTTAGTTAAGATGCCATGTGACTGATTTTGTTGCTTTGTGATGTTGCAGCAGGTACAAATGATCTTGGCCATCTACAAATCCTTTGGGAGCACGAAATCTTCCCTTGTCCGTTGATCTCTTCTGCCATCTTTTGGAGTTTTGTAAAAACGTGTAGCAGGGGCATGTGGGGAGGGACCAATCAGTGATGGTGATGGGTTTTTGGGATGTGGGTTGTGATTAACTTGTCATTAATCAGTAATCTGGAAATAATTAGCACTTTCCCCTTTGATTTGAGAGAGATAGAAATTTAGGGTTTATGATGATGAGGGGATTAGCAGGAAAGGGTTAATCCGTTTGGGGTTAAGTATGTTTTAAATTATGTGTTTACCCCCAATTTTTTAAACTGATTAAATAAATCAGTTTTAAACAAGAGAGTGGAAGTTGACGTGGAGGGATGGAGGGGTTTGATTGGTGGAGGGTGATGATGTGTCACAATGATAGGCTGGGAATACTTGTGGTGTCTTGGCAGAAACACCCCCTTAACTCTTTCTCCTTTGTCTCTTTGATTTAATCAGCTCAAAACTCAACTCCCTTTGTAAATAACTTTGTAGATTTGTCATTTTTGGCACAATCTTTTTGTAATCTTGAAACAAGGACTAAACATGTAATTTCTTTATATTCCAAGGACTGAATTTGCCATATTTTCAAACTTCAAGGCTTTGAATTGTTGGTTGACTTCTTGGAGGACCATATTTGACAATTTAGATTTGATGAGGGACTAAATTTGCCAATTCTTCAAAGTTAAGGGTCATTTTTGTAATTTTGACAAACTTTAGGGACCAAACTTGTAATTATGAAGATACAAGGGTATAAAGTGTCAATTCTTCAAACTTGGAGGACCAATCTTCAATATTCTTCAAATCTTCAAGGGTTTTCTTTGGAAAATTCCTCACTAGGGCTTGGTTCATCGTGCGGCTTCGTTTCCCGTGTTCGTTTTTACGTGATTCTTGTGATCTTTTGTCATTTTCTCAATATCCGTACCTAAAATACACAAGCAACAAACACAAGCATATATTTGGGTATTTTGATGATATTTAATGCATTTTAAGTCCAAAAAGAACGATGAGACCATGTATAAAAGCCGTCTCATCACTCCCCCATACTAAACCATTGCCGTGCCCTCACGCAATGCTAGAATAAAGTATCATAGCATCTCCAAAATTTATTTTATTCACTTTATTGAAATGATAAACTAGCTATACTACTACTATTGCTACTACTTGTGTTATAGACATAATGTATGATTTTCATCGCAAAATGGGACGTTTAGGTTCATAGAATAAGAACACGTGAATGCTTCGTTAGAAATAATTTCATCGTCCTCGATTTTCACTTCAATTCCATGCTAAGCGTGCAACGAGATCATTGTCATTATAAGTTAGTAATGCTAACACTACTCATATGCCCTAATCACGTACTTATTCTCCCATTATTCCTAAGTTGTATCTCTTATATTTTATTTTGTCTTGAATGTTTCACGAGGATACATTGTTTGACTTATGCGATAATAGAGATTTAGGTCTAAAAATAGAGTCCTAACGGTGTAACTAAGATCATCAAATCAATAACCCCTCCTAATAGACAACGATGTTAAAAAATTAAGTTGACAAGAAGAATCGATAAACACGGTTTTATAACGGTTTTGAACATCAGACTTATTACCAAGACTTTTATACGCCCCCTAACGGAAGGGCCTTATTATCTTTGGTTTACCTCCATCTTTTATTCAACTTCGCCATGAAGCTTTTATTATGACTTTGGTCTTGCCTTGCCTTTTATTATCCGCCTCATCGGTGGTTTTATTAGCCAAAGACGTATATCCTCACGCTAAAGCGAATTTTGGATCTTTAAAGCTTCGAAGATTAAGGCTTGATTCACTTTCAATTTTGCATAGATTTTAGGCCTTGTGGGGCTTCAAATTGTTTGCTTGATTTAGGTGAGCACTTGAAATCTTATTATTAGGTGAAGCTTTCGATTATTAGGGTGCCAATACTTCAAAACCGTGACGCTGGCGATACCTTAATGTCTTCCCAATTTAATTACACGGAAGCTACTAGAAAAGACTAGAAACCCAACAATCCTAACTAAACCGCTAAATCAATATTTATTAAACAAAAATATTTACATGCGAAGGGAGAATAAGCAAACAACGAGAACACATGAGTTTTTGAAAGAATAAGAGTACTCTACGTTTAGCATAGTAACTTATAATTAACTGTATCATTTCTCGTCCTCATTTAAGAGACTTAGCCTAATGTGTAGTTAAGGAATCAAAGCTAAGTGCTCAACACGCACGGTCGAGTCAAAAATTACTCTTATTCTCGCCATCGGAAAATCTACATTCGTGTCTTAAACACTTATAAAAAACTAGAAAAATTTTAAAATTTGGCCATTTTTAGCCTTATTTTGCAAGAAAACAATAACGAAAAGATAAACTTTGGAAAGCGTGAAGGTTTGGCAAGGCAAAGTATCTATTCACCCCCCATACTAAAGTTAAACATTGTCCTCAATGTTTCGAGTCTAGGGGTGCAAACACCCCCATACTAGAGACGTAGTCGAATGCCTAATCTAGCATGGAAAGGGTGTAACCATTAAGTAATAGCCGTTTATGAAGTGTGCTAAAAACCTAAGGTTAGAACAATAAAGGATATATCATGGATATTGAGAAATGTCTCCAATAGCAAACGATCGAGTGCTCCCATAAAACGAACACGAGAGGCTCCAATCGCGAAGATCATGATCTAAAAACCACATATCACAAACAACCATGGAACAAAGGTTGGAAGGGCACGAATCCCCACACATAAGCTACATTAGACTAAGAAATCGATAATATGTACATAGGATAAGCATGGGACTCCCCCACGAGGCACCTCGTTTTTTATTACCGAGTCATGAGCTCGACTCGATCCCCTCAATACTAATTATCATTGGGGAAGGTGACTTGGTCGAGGTAGTTCAAGGATGGAACTTCCCCACCAAAGTAGTGCTTCAACCTATGTCCATTCACCTTGAAGTTAGGACCATCATCTTGAGCTAGCTCGATGGTCCCATAAGGAAACACTTGAGTCACGGTGAATGGACCGGACCAACGGGATTTCAATTTACCGGAAAATATTTTCAATCTTGAATTAAAAAGTAAAACTTGATCCCCAATGTTAAAAACCCGGTTTTTAATTTTTGAATCATGCAACTTTTTAGTTTTCTCTTTGTAAATCAATGAATTTTCATAAGCAATGTCTCTCAATTCATCCAATTCATTTAATTGCATTTTCCGGTGTTTTCCCGCGGTCTCCATGTCATCATTACAATGCTTTAGGGCCCAATAAGCCTTGTGTTCTAACTCGATAGGCAAATGACAATTCTTTCCATACACAAGCTTATAGGGAGTGCACCCAATGGGTGTCTTATGAGCGGTCCTAAAGGCCCATAAAGCATCGTCTAACTTATCCGACCAAGATTGTCGGTTTTCCCCCACGGATCTCTCCAAGATCCTCTTTAATGCTCGGTTTGAAACCTCGACTTGCCCACTCGTTTGTGGGTGATAAGCCGTAGAAAGACGATGTGTAACCCCATATTTCCTTAGAACCCTTTCGAATTGGTCATTACAAAAATGGGTTCCACGATCGCTTATGATAGCACGAGGGGTTCCAAACCTAGCAAACAAACTTTTCAAGAACTTAACTACCACACGAGCATCATTAGTGGGCAAGGCCTTCGCCTCCACCCACTTAGAAAGGTAGTCAACCGCAACAAGGATGTACTTATTACCACGAGATGATGGGAACGGTCCCATAAAGTCTATGCCCCAAACGTCAAAGATCTCACATACTTGAATGATATTTTGTGGCATCTCATATTTTTGTGAGGCTTTTCCTTGTCGTTGGCATGAATCACAAGACTTCACAAGATCTTGTGCATCTCGGTAAATAGTAGGCCAAAAGAAGCCGGCATCAAACACCTTTTTAGCCGTGAGATTAGCACCGTGGTGACCACCCGTGGGTCCCTCATGGCAAGCTCTAAGGATGTTACCAAATACACAACGGCGGATGATTTGATCCGCACAAGTTCGAAACAAGTAAGGGTCGTTCCAAAAATAGAACTTGACATCACGAAAGAATTTTCGTTTTTCTTGAGTTGTCATACCCTTAATGATGAAGTTACCCGCATGGTAATTTGCAAAATCCGCAAACCATGGGGTAGAAGAATCAAGTTTGGAATTCACTACACCAAGTGTTTCAAGCGGAAATGTTTCGGTGATTTCCTTAGGCTCGTAAACACTTTGGTGAGGATCTTCCAAACGAGAGAGATGATCGGCCGCTAGATTCTCGGCTCCTTTTTTGTCAACGATTTTGTGATCAAATTCTTGAAGGAGGAGAATCCAACGAAGTAATCTCGGCTTTGCATCTTGTTTAGCCATGAGATACTTGATAGCCGAATGGTCCGTATACACTATGCATTTCGTCAAGACGAGGTAAGGTCGGAATTTCTCAAATGCGTACACCACGGCAAGGAACTCCTTTTCCGTTGTAGTGTATTTAAGTTGAGCCTCGGTCATTGTCTTGCTAGCATAGTGAATAGGCAAGAAGTGCTTATCATGACGTTGCCCCAAAACGGCCCCTATAGCGTAATCACTTGCATCACACATTAGCTCAAAGGGGAGGTTCCAATTTGGAGCAACAAGAATGGGAGCTTCGGTTAGTTTCCTCTTAAGGATCTCAAAGGCTTGTACACAATCTTCGTCAAAGACAAAACGTGCCTCTTTTTTTCAAGAAGATGTGTAATGGGTCGAGAAATCTTCGAGAAATCCTTGATGAATCGTCGATAAAAGCTCGCGTGGCCTAGGAAACTCCTAACTCCCTTGACGGTTTTGGGATGAGGTAATTTGGCGATGACGTCTACCTTAGCTTGATCTACCTCAATCCCCGCTTTCGAGACCTTGTGCCCTAAGACGATTCCACTTCTAACCATAAAATGACACTTTTCCCAATTGAGCACAAGGTTGGTTTCCTCACAACGTTTTAACATTCTCTCAAGGTTCGACAAACACGAAGTAAAGGAATCACCAAACACGGAAAAGTCATCCATGAAGACTTCCATCGTCTTCTCGATCATATCATGAAAAATAGCCATCATGCATCGTTGAAAAGTTCCCGGTGCATTACAAAGTCCGAATGGCATTCTACGATAGGCAAACGTTCCATATGGACATGTAAACGTAGTTTTTTCTTGATCACGAGGATCGATGGGAATTTGTAAGTAACCGGAAAAACCATCTAAAAAGCAATAGAAATCGTTTCCCGCAAGACGCTCCAACATTTGGTCCATGAAGGGCAAGGGAAAATGGTCTTTTCGAGTGGCTTCATTCAACTTACGATAGTCAATGCACACTCTCCATCCGGTCACGAGTCTAGTGGGAATTAACTCGTTGGCATCGTTTGGCACAACGGTCATCCCTCCCTTTTTAGGGACACAATGAATAGGACTCACCCAAGGGCTATCGGAAATAGGGTAAATCATTCCCGCGTCAAGGAGTTTAAGGACCTCCTTTTTGATGACGTCGTGAATTTTGGGGTTTACCCTCCTTTGACTTTGGATTGTTGGCTTGAAATCTTCCTCCATTAATATTTTGTGTGTACAAAATTTGGGATCGATTCCCTTAATGTCGGATAACTTCCACGCAATCGCCCCTTTGTGATCCTTAAGAACATCGACAAGTGCGGTTTTTTCATCATTCGAAAGTTCCTTCGCAATAATAACCGGCAACTTGTCGTCCTCCTCCAAATAGACATACTCGAGGTGAGGAGGTAAATCTTTTAACTCGAGGATAGGTGGTTCCTCAAGTGAAGATTTGGGCTCGATACTCATAACCTCCTCGGGTGGAGGAAATGGGAAATTGTTGAGAAAATCCTTGATAATCGAGAAGTCCTCATAGTTGTCGAGGTCTTCGTCACAAGTACGTGGAACATCGAATTCTTCCAACGTAAAACCACCACCTTCGAAAGGAGTGAAGGTTGGTGTCGAATTATCAAGAATTGGATCTAACATAGTGGGATTGCCACTAGTTTCTTCATCACCAAACCCTAAAACTTCTTGTGAAAATTCCTCGCAAACCACGTCGATCATATCAACGAGGTTTATGGTAGCAACGGAATAAACATGAGAAAGTTGAGAATTTTGAGTTGCGTTTATAACAAGTTCCTCATCGTTGAAACGTAAGGTGATCTTTCTAGCATGCACATCAATCAAAGCCATAGACGTATCTAAAAACGAACGACCTAAAATAAGAGGAACTTGAGGATCCGTGGGGATGTCAACAACAATAAAGTCTACGGGATAGTAGAACTTCCCCACTTTCACAAAAACGTCTTCCGCCAATCCACATGCAAGAATCGTGGAATGGTCGGCCAACTCAATAGACATTCGTGAAGGAGTAAGATTAGGAAGATTGAGCGACTTGTAGATTGCAAGTGGCATCAAGTTAATGCTAGCACCAAGATCGGCCAAGGCATAGCATTCTTCCATATCTTGAATTGCACAAGGGATCAAAAATTTACCGGGATCACCGACTTTTTGAGGTATGCGATTAAGATAAACCGACGAACAACTAGACTTTTGGTGTAATTTCTCCTTGTTGTTCAACATACTCTTAAAGTTAGCGGCGAATCGAGGCATCATGACCAAAGCATCGGCGAAACTCACATTAAAGTGCAAATCACGAAACATTTTCATAAAAAGCTCAAATTGATAGTTGTCGCGCTCTTGTCGTTTCTCCTTCCTAAGTCTCGATGGGTAAGGCAAGGGTGGTGTGGGTTGGGGCATAGGCATAGCCTTTGGAATCTCGGGTTCCAAAATGGGTGATGGGTCAACCGTAGGCGTGGCATGAGCGGTACTTTGTGGGCTTGAAATATGCTCTTTTTCGACCACCACCTCGGGTTCTTCCTCAATTTCCTCCACCGTTGGAGTAATTGGTTGAGGAGTCGGTTCTTTAAGTGCCTTACCACTACGTGTGGTAATCACTTTCATCTCTCCCTTCGGGTTTGAAACGGTGTTACTAGGCAAACTACCCGAAGTAGAGGCTTTGTTTCCTATTACGGCTTCTAAAATTGCATTAAGCTTAGCATCAAAATTATTAAACTTCACATCTTGAATAGCGGCTTTTTGGTCAATTCTGTGTTCAAGCCTAGCATGACTTTGCTCTATCTTGTTGTTTTGACCTCGAATTTGGTTAGCAAAATCATTTTTCAATTCATTTCTCATGGCTAGATTTTCCTTAATAAAAGTAGCTAACTCCTTTGCATTCTTAGCCGTCTCCTTAGCTTGATTAGCCATTTGCTCTTGAATGTTTTCCACAATCTTATCATTTGAAGTAGTGTAATTCAAAAAGTCTATTGGAAGTTCTTTATTATTTTGAAGACCTTGACTTGCATTTTGAAAATTATGGTTTTGATTTTGATTTTGCAATTGGCTACTACTACTACTCCCTTGATTCCCATAGTTGTTATTACCCTTATAATTGTTCCTTTGATTGCTTTGGTAACCAACTTGATTGTTTCGATAATTGTTAGCATTTTGATTTGGTGAAAAACCCGGTGGAGTCAATTGATTAGTGCGAGGAACTTGACCGTTTTGGTTATAAGTTCCCGCGGCCGCGAAGGCACTCGAAGTGTTACCACCGTTGGTAATGCACTCGGAATAATCGTGAGCTCCACCACAATACATACAAGAAACCTCAACCGCTTTAATCGTATCGGGAGCGGGTTGTTCACCAACTTTAAACTCAACTAACAAGCCTTTCACTATATCAAAAATTTTATTCTCCAAATTAGCCTCGACTTGGCAAGCATCAACGGTGTGTGACAAACTAGGTGAAGATGAAGACGAAGCCTTACGAACACTCGACGTGCTACGAGGACTATACACCTTAGACCTATTCTCAATAATTACCAATGCTTCCTCGACCGTCTTACACAAGAAATTACCACCCGCGGCGGCATTAAGATAATCACGCTCATGATCGTTCAAGCCATTGTAAAACGTGTCTATTTGATGCAAGTCGGAAAAACCATGATGACGACATTCGTGCAACATTTCCTTAAACCTATTCCAAGCCGTTGAAAAACTCTCATTATACTCTTGCGAAAACTTTGAAATCTCGTTTTTCAAGTGCGTAGTCTTAGAGGGCGGAAAAAATTGGTTCACGAATTTTGAAACGAGATCCTTCCACGTCAATATAGAATTGGGTGGCTCTTTCTCTAACCAAATTTTTGCGGGCCCCGCTAAGGAATACGGAAAAATCATCATCTTAATCGAGTCGTTTGAGACGTCCTTAAACTTGCACGTGGCGGTGAGACGGTTAAATTGGCGAATGTAGTTATGCGGGTTGTCCTTTTCGTCCCCTCGAAACTTGTTGTTTTGAATCATGGACAACAAACCCGTCTTAACCTCAAAATTCTCCGCAAGGATAGCGGGAATCACAATCGCTTCTCCATAACCCTCGGTGGGTGCTTGAAGAAACTCCATCATAGTTCGATTAGCCATGGGTGCTTCTTTCACTACAATGGGTTCGTCAATAGGAGAGTCCTCACTAGTAGGAGTGAGTGATTTGTTTCTTCGTTTACGAGCACGTCTAGCTTTAGAGCGAGTTTGCATAAACGTCACGTACAACGAGAAGGCGAGCAAAGAAGATTCTTTTTGGTATTTTTACTTTTTCAATTTTTTTGTGGTTTTTGATTGTTTTTAACTTTTTTGGATTTTTTGGAATGTATTAAGTAGACCAAAATCTACAAATCTCCTCACTAATCAAATCTCTTGATTAACGAAGCCTCAAGGAATGAAAACGAACACGTGAAGTGAACGCCTTCGATGACTTTAGAACGATGGTGGAACACCAAATCGTTCAAGAGGGTTTAATCAAATGAAACCAAGAAAATATATATGATACTTAATAATACTTTGGGCGGCAAAACCCTCGATTCACTCTCAAAATCAAATACGCACAAGCAAGCGGAGGAAACGAGGCGGCGCGAAGCACTTAAGAGCCTTTTTCCTTTAGGTCGTGAAATACAACCGCCTTATACCCACCTTATAGTTTGTATTATCAAAATCAAGCTTCACGAAAGTATTTATCTATTTTTGCCTTTTTTCTTTGGTTTGAGATTCGAATACAATGATCGAGTGATGAAATCCCGAATCAAGGTTGTGATTGCTCACGTATTTGGAGTACTTGTAAATTTATTGTTCTACGTATACAATATAGTAATAGTATTCACACAAAAATCGAAAAACGATAATACGTATTAATAGAGTGCTATTAATACAAATACTTTTATGGCTAATATAGAAAACAACAATGGTTCAACCAAAACACAACACGCCTCCCCGGCAGCGGCGCCAAAATTGATGTAGTGATTTTTGTACCCTTTAGGAAAAGGATGACAAATAGTGGTAGTATTAAGTGTCGGTTTAGGAAAACCGAGCACCAATGACCAAGCAAGTTCGTTTCCCAAGGAGGCAAGTGCGTTGTGTTGAGAGTTGATTTTGTTTGTGATTATATTGATTGAGAAAGAAATGGGATTAGAAGAGAAGGACGGTTACGAAAACTAATTAAACTACGACGAAAAAGGCGTAAACGTAAAACCGTAAAAAACGACAAAAATAAAAATTTCAACCTAAAAATTCCTAAAAATTACTAAAAATCCCCAATAATATTCTAAGAGTTTACAAAAAATCCAAACTTGCTAAAACCTTTTAATTAATTAAATAATGACTTTTTAATGCTAATTAAAGCCCTAAAAATCACTTTTAATTATTAAAAAGCCCTAAACAAGAATTTATAATTTGTAAACCTCAAAAATATCCTAATTAAGCTAAAAACTATTTTTAAAAATTTTAAAATCAAATTAAACTATTTTTTAACACTTAAAAACTATTAAAATGTATTAAACCTTAAATTAAATCTAGAAATTAATTGAAACGCCTAAAAATTAATTGGAAAGTGACAAAGGTCCTATTTTAATGTCTACAACCTAGGAAAAATGAAAAAGAAATAAAAATAAAACTTTTTATTTTAATGAATAAAATAATAATAAAATATTCTAAAAAATTAAAAGTTCTCAAATAAATTCTAAAAAATTCTCAAAAATCCTAAATATTCTAACTAGAACAAAAATGCAAACCAAACTTTCTGAAACCTATTAAATAATTTTATATTGAATTTTAAAGTTGCTTAAAAATCCTAAAATCTTATAAAATTAAAAATAAGCCAAATTGAAAACCTAATAAGCTGTAAACCTCAAAAACATAAATTAAAACTTAAAAACTATTTTTTTGTATTTTTAAGTTACTGTTTACTATTTTTAAAATACTTTCTAAAAATAAAACTAAAAATAATCCTAGTAATTAATTAAATAAAGGGAAAAATATTTTTTTTAAAACAGAAAATCCCTAAACTCTATAATTATCCTAGGAAAAATGACTCTAACCCAAAAAGCTTAATAAATAAGCTAAACAAACCTAAATAAGCTACGGCTTATTATTTAAACTCAAAATGAAAACGTGGTTAAATAGTTAATGAAATGAAAGGATAACGTAAAAAGGCATCTAGATCAATGGTAGAACACGTTACTCCTGAGCTGCAGGTCGCGTGTTCGAGCCCGTTGCGGGTGACCTTTTTGCAATTTTTTTTTTTTTTTTTTCTTTTTAACACTTAATCAGTAACTTATCTAAGCTACAAAAACACAATTACAAACTAGATTCAAGCAAGATTAAACAAGTTATGAACCAAAACGTGCCCAGAAATTTCTTAGTTTCTGATGAACTCAAGTGAAATGATCACTTGTGAAGAATGGACCAAGAGGAGCTTGGTGTTGCTTTGTTTGTGGTGTTTTGTGGACAAGCAGGGCACCCCTACACTCTTTGGAGTGTAGGGAGTCAGTATCAAGTAAATAACACACAAGCTCAATGCAAATAAATCACAAAATTTTTGCCAAGATCAATGACTGTTAAACAGAAAAGGGTGTGGGTGTCTGTTTGCTGATGCAAATGGCAAATGAATGAGATTTGGCTCACCAAATCTTCACAAATAGCCACCCCAATCACTACAAACTGAGCTATAACCCTAAGCAGTCCTCTAATCTAGCAATCAACAAACTTGTGAGAATCAATTAGCACAAAACAAGGCAGTAATGATGAACTTCTGTTTTTTAGCTAATGTTACCAAACATGAGCATGCACTTGTAATTTTTATCCTACCAATATTGAAAATAACCTACAACCACTACTGATAATCACATCTATGGCATGTTTAAACAGGTTTTAATCATCAAATTGTCACCAATCTCAGATTGCACCATAGTCCCAAACACCCCTTTAAATTCTTGAAAACCAATTTTAACAAAGCAACCTTAAACAAATCTATCTAAATCTGATTCAAAGCTATCTAAACATGCATTCAAAGCATAAACCAGCATAATCAAACAACTAACAAACACTTAAACAGATTTTCATACAAATTCATAAAGACATTTAAATCACAAAATTTTTAGAACTAAAACAAGGAACTAGAGTGTTACCTTGTGAGACCCACATCCAGGCCCCACTAAGGCTGCTATGCCTTCTCCTACAAGCTGGGGCTTGTGCAGATCAAGTATACAAGTAAAGGTGCTAGTGGTGGTCTCAAAGACACACACACCCAATATTTCTTTAAAATGATGAGATGATTTGAACCTGCTAAGAAAGAGAGAAAAGACTGTGTAGAAGCTAAAAGCTAACCCCTAGCTTATGGATGAAGCTGGAAGAGAGCTAGAGCTTGGCTTATGGTTAATATGTAAAAATCAGATAATGAAAGAACAAGTCTTATGCAAGACTCAAGGTCCCACAACCTAAGCAATATGCTATCACAATCTCACTACCCCTTGATCAACAAGATCAGTTGGCTATGATCAATCATGAGCTTATCACTTAGCCTATCAGAACCCAAGGTACTTAGCAAAATGACTTAGCAATTTTTAAAACAGAAATCAGTAACTTAAAAAGGAAAAGACAAGATTTTTCTTGAAACACAAACTCAAAACAGATTAAACCAAACTGAAAGTAAAATGGAACTCGTTTTCATCATCAACACTAAACTTAAATTTCATTCAGAAAGGCAAGCTTTACAAGGTTGTGAAAACAGGAAAACAAGAACAAGAATATGCTACGTCCTATGTGCCTTTATATAGGCTACATTGAAGATTCTAGAAAGCTAGAAATATTGCTAAACCCTAATGTCTAAACTTCCTACTTTGCCCTTTGAGGATTTTGAATTTTTGCCATTTAGTTAAGATGCCATGTGACTGATTTTGTTGCTTTGTGATGTTGCAGCAGGTACAAATGATCTTGGCCATCTACAAATCCTTTGGGAGCACGAAATCTTCCCTTGTCCGTTGATCTCTTCTGCCATCTTTTGGAGTTTTGTAAAAACGTGTAGCAGGGGCATGTGGGGAGGGACCAATCAGTGATGGTGATGGGTTTTTGGGATGTGGGTTGTGATTAACTTGTCATTAATCAGTAATCTAGAAATAATTAGCACTTTCCCCTTTGATTTGAGAGAGATAGAAATTTAGGGTTTATGATGATGAGGGGATTAGCAGGAAAGGGTTAATCCGTTTGGGGTTAAGTATGTTTTAAATTATGTGTTTACCCCCAATTTTTTAAACTGATTAAATAAATCAGTTTTAAACAAGAGAGTGGAAGTTGACGTGGAGGGATGGAGGGGTTTGATTGGTGGAGGGTGATGATGTGTCACAATGATAGGCTGGGAATACTTGTGGTGTCTTGGCAGAAACACCCCCTTAACTCTTTCTCCTTTGTCTCTTTGATTTAATCAGCTCAAAACTCAACTCCCTTTGTAAATAACTTTGTAGATTTGTCATTTTTGGCACAATCTTTTTGTAATCTTGAAACAAGGACTAAACATGTAATTTCTTTATATTCCAAGGACTGAATTTGCCATATTTTCAAACTTCAAGGCTTTGACTTGTTGGTTGACTTCTTGGAGGACCATATTTGACAATTTATATTTGATGAGGGACTAAATTTGCCAATTCTTCAAAGTTAAGGGTCCTTTTTGTAATTTTAACAAACTTTAGGGACCAAACTTGTAATTATGAAGATACAAGGGTATAAAGTGTCAATTCTTCAAACTTGGAGGACCAATCTTCAATATTCTTCAAATCTTCAAGGGTTTTCTTTGGAAAATTCCTCACTATGGCTTGGTTCATCGTGCGGCTTCGTTTCCCGTGTTCGTTTTTGCGTGATTCTTGTGATCTTTTGTCATTTTCTCAATATCCGTACCTAAAATACACAAGCAACAAACACAAGCATATATTTGGGTATTTTGATGATATTTAATGCATTTTAAGTCCAAAAAGAACGATGAGACCATGTATAAAAGCCGTCTCATCAATGTCCCGAATGACGCGATTAAGCTCATGCTTTTTCCGTACTCGCTCGAGGGTAATGCTAAGATTTGGTATGAGAAAGAACCACCGGGTTCGATTTTAACATGGGATGATTTAGTGTCTAAGTTCATGAATTATTTCTTTCCACCATCTAAGACAACACACTTTAAGAACGAGATCACTAGATTTGAACAAAAAATGCATGAATCTTTTGGGGTTGCTTGGGAAAGATTTAAAGATTTGTTGAGACAATGTCCACACCACGGTTTCTCGGAATTGCATCAAATCAATACTTTTTATAATGGGCTTAATATGATTGAACAAGATTCTTTAAATGCCGCCGCGGGTGGTAATCTTTTAAGAAAAACTCCGAGAGACGCGTGGGGAATAATTGAGAATAAATCTAGAGCATAATATTCACGAAACACACCGGGTGTTTCCAATGTGAATTCATTTAATCTCGAGATTGCTAGATTGGACTCTAAGATTGACACGATTATGAATGAGCTTAGGAAGAATCCTCATGGATCGATTAATATGGTTGAGAATGTTTGTGTATCATGTGGTGGAGCACATCCTAATTATGCTTGTTTAACCACGGGGTTTGATCAAGCTAGTGCTTTTGCCGCGACGGGAACTTATGGCTCCAACGGTTAAGTTCCTCGTCAAAATCATGTTGCTCCACCGAGTTTTCCACGGGTTCAAAATAGGTACAACAATGGAAATAATGGGAATAATTTTAACCGTGGTAACCAAGGGAATTATAATCAAGGAAATGGGTTTAATGTTAATAAAAACAATCAAGGTTTTCAAAGCAATAACCAAAATGATTTGTCAAGCTACATTAAAACGAATGAGGCAAATTTGAAGGCTTTTCAAAATAACATTCAAGGACAAATGGCAACTTTGAAAAATGAGTTTCAAAATACGATTAAAGGGCAAAATAACAAGATTGAGCTTAATCAACAAAGACTTGAACAAAACCAAAACCGTTTTGAGCAAAGATTAGAGCAAAGTCAAAATCGTATGCAACAAAGTTTGGAACAAGGTCAAAATAAATTGCTTTCGATGTTTGAGGGATTTATGTCTAAACCGTCATCTTCTTCGGGTTGCTTACCTAGTAATATCATTCCTAACCCGAAGGAAGAGCTTAAGGCCATTACCGTTTATGATGATTGTGATGAAGAAGTTGAAGTGATTGAGTTTAATCCTCCACCTAAGGAAACTTTTCTAGATGTCACCAAGGCTACTTTAAATGTGATTAGTACCTCGGTTTTCTTTGATTTCTTTCCCTAGAAGTATAAAGATCCGGGTCAATTCTTGATACCTTGTGTTTTTAATGAGCTTGGGGTGTGCAAAGCTCTAGCCGATCTAGGAGCTAGCATTAACTTAATGGTCCTAGCCATTTGGAAAACTATTGACTATGCACCACTTAGTACCACTCGAATGATCATTGAGCTTGCTAATGGAACCACCACTCGACCGGTTGGTATAGCGGAAAATGTCATTGTTAAAGTGGGAAAGTTCTTGTACTTAGCCGATTTTGCTATAGTTGATTATGAGACCAATCCTCGTGTGCCTATCATTTTAGGACGACCATTTTTGTGCACGGCTCATGTTCAAGTTGATATGAGGAAAGAGGAAATTAAATTGTTTTATGGAGATAAAAGTATTATTTTCAAACCGGAAGAGATTCCAAGATTTATTTCTAAAAAAGTGGAAAGTGTAAAATTTGTTGAAACAATTGAAAGTAATAAGAAAGCTCTTTTTGATAAAGGTGTTTTTCCAATTTTGGAAACCTCTATTTGTGAAAATGAAAAGTTAAATTCAAATGAAGAAGCTTGCTTTGTTGAATCATGTTGTAATCTTTCCTCATCTCCACTCACTCCACACGAGGATGATAGTTGTAAAATTGAAAAACAAATTGATGAATACCTAAGTGCACCATTTGATGCTAGTGAGCTTAATAGTGAGAATTTCGATCCCGAAAATGATATTGCTTCAATTGAACAATCTTTGAAAATGGACTCATTTTCACTCTCTTCGAAGGATCATATTGATGTTCCTAAGGCACAATCTTCCATTGAAGAGCCTTTGATTCCTAACTTCACACCAAGTGATGTTAGTGACTATTCGTTGGATAAGTTCGTCGACGAACTTTTTGCTATCATTGATCCACTTCCACGGGGAAGTGAAGACGTTTTCGATCTCGAGATCGAGCGTGATTCTCGTGTTTTACCTACCATTCTCGAGGAATTCTCCGATGAATTTCCTTCTAATGAGAATGATGATCTTGTATCCGAGTGTGACACACTTGATACTTTGTCGGAAATTTCTTGTGATGACGAGAATGACGACACTTTTGTGACTTACTCAAATCCTCTATTTGAAGCTTCAATGAACAATAATCCATTGTTTAAAGAGGATTTTGAGAGCATCATACCTCCTTCATCTCACACCTTTTGTGATGATGAATATGTCGACCCGGATGGAGAAACTTTCTTTATTCCCAATCTCCCTCCCACTCGCGTTGATCTTAATGTGCGTGTTTTTCATGTGACTCATATTGAGTATCATGACCCCTTTATTCACATTCCTAAGAGTGACAAGGTTGACAAAGTCAAGAAAGTTGAAACCATTAGTGTTGAGACTTTTACCACACCATTACCATGTGCTTCATATGATTTTGGATTAGCATGGGGGGAAGACACCGTGTTGTCTATTCCTTTCTCACCCGAGGACGAGGTATTCGACCCCGGAATTGTTGATTTAGGGAAATCTCGGCCTTTCACCGATGCAATAATTGAAAGACTTTTTAATCATCTTGGTGCGAGTTTATCTCGGGGAGCATGCTACATCCATACCATTATTTGTGACTACCATCTCTTTTTAGAGATTTTTGTTGGAGTTTTATCCTTTCGCTTTTCATCCGCCAACGAGGATGTAATCTTTGACCCCGACATCGCATTTTATCTTGGATTTTATTCCATTATGCCGGTTTTCACCACTTTCCCTAAGGACCAATGAATGCGGGGATCGAGTCGAGCTCATGACTCGGTTAACAAAAACGAGGTGCCTTGTGGGGGAGTCCCATACATTCTATCTTCTTTCTATTTTCTAACATCTAATAAGGCTTGATCTTTCAAGCTCGTGCTCGTGTTTTGTTGTGTTGTGAATCTTAGGTATGACCCTAGTCATTGAAGACTCTCGTGTTCGGTTTTTGCCGGTCTATTTGATCTTCCTTGCTTTGAATGCCAAAAGGGGCACACTTTTTATCCTTTGATTTTTATCGACTAACGTTTTATCTTGAGGCATAATTAATAAACGGCTTATAGATTTGCGTGCTCTTTCCATGCTAGGAATTTGCATTAGACTCTTCGCGTTTTAGCAAGGGGGTGTTACTCTTGAGCTAAGAAACACTGAGGACAATGTTTGGTTTTAGCATGGGGGAGTCAATCGATATAATCGCTTGCTATTGCTTTTGTCGTGTCTAAACGTAATTGTTTTTCTCATTTTTCATAAAAAATTTAAATTTTTCGTGTTGTTTTTAAGTTTTTAATAAATAAAATAAGTGCTTTTGACACAAATGTAGGCTTTCCGTTGGTGAAAATAAAAATAGTTTTTGACTCGACTCGGTTTTTACCTTAGCTTTTCCTTAACGTATTTGAATTAAGTTTTGCTAGGCTTTTATATAGGGAGCTTTAAAACGCGAAAGTCTTAATTCATACGAGTTAAGAACAAGAACTTTTCGCAAGTTCCTATAGTTGATCCTAGAAAGTCGTTTATCAAGGGAACTTTAAAACGCAAATTCTAAAACTTGAAAAAGTATAAGAAGATGCAAGATCCTATAGATGACTTGAAAACCCAAAACTTTGATTTAATAGGCTAAGTATCCACTGATTTCACATTTTTGAAATTTTACAATATGGAGAACAAGAGATGATAGAGTTCAATCATAAGTTTCTAAAATTAATTCTTCTTTGTGCGAGTATTTTTGTGTTTGATTTAATCTCCTCGTATTTATTTTCCACACTTTAATAATAATTGCTTAATAAATGAAGTTTTTAGCGGTTTGGGCTTGATATCTTAACTCGTAACTCATTCTCTTTCTTCCCTTGTAATTAAAGTGAGAACACATTAAGGGTGTCAGCGTCATGGACTTTTGATCATAGGATTGCGGAAATTTGGCTTACTATAAATATCATATTAATAAAGAAGAATAAATAAAAACATGTTCTCTAGGAGCCTTCGGGTGGGAGTCATGTATCACTAACCTTGTCATTAGAGCCTTAGGGTGTATGGCGAGGGGACGTGTTGAATAAAAATTGCTTCATCATCATGAGCCATAAGGTGGGATGGTGATGTCAATTACCTTATTTTTATCCAAGGAGCCTTCGGGTGTGGATTTTAAATAAGGAGCACAATTGCATCTTAAAGAGCCACAAGGTGTTATGATGTAGTTGTTGCTAACTCCATATAAGGTCATAATTGACTTTGGAGGTATTATTCTTGCTTTTAAGTAGCCATATTAGCCAAATTTCGGGTCCGGTGATTTATCCCTCAAATCGTGTTAAGTTATCCTTGATGTGGGCTTTCTTTAGTGACAACGGTTTTTAAAGTCGAGGTTAGGTTTTGAGTGTTGAGTTTACACCGTTCTTGCCTTCATTTTTGGACAAATAAATATCAAAATAAAGTCAAATGAGCCTTTGGGTGAATGATAAATAAAATCTAGAGATACAATTAGGAATAATAGGAGATTGAGTTTAACACAAATTACTTGTATAAGTTGGTTTAGTTTTGGGGCTTATGATTGACAATGATCTTGTTTTTGCACTTGGCATGGAAAAGTGAAAAGTCGAGGACGATGAATCTATTTGAGTTTTATGATCCTAAAAGTTATTTTTCAATAATGAAAGCAATACATTATGTCTTTGCAAAATAAAAAGTTTCAAAAGTTGAATAAAAGTGTAGTTAGTGTTTTATTTTATCATTGCGTGAGGACACGGCAATTTCTTAGCAAGGGGGAGTTTGATATGAGTAATTTTACTCATATCATTTGTATCTATAAACAACCAATTAATGCATAAAATGTATCAAAAATGCCTTGTATATGTGTGTTTTGTTGTTTCATGTGTGTAGGTACCAAAGATCGCGAAAATCAACAAAAACCGACACGAGTTTGAAGAAAAAGATCGAGGAAGCCAAAATCGAGTTCGATTTAGAGGATTTAATATTTAAATAATTGATTTGGGCCTAGTGGGTCCCACATTGGAGCAATTGGGCTTAAAAGCCCAATATTGGATAGACACTGAATTACTTTTGGGACAAGGCCCAAATAAAGCCCAAACTTGAAATATTTAAGTCGGATGGGAGTATAACAATCAAAGGCCCATTTGGAAGGATTACATGGGACGGATGTGTGCATTATGGGCTTCAAGCCCATGTTGGAATGAAAATGTAACGCATGGAAAGTTTTGCAAAGTTTATTATATATGTTTTTTGGTCAACCATATTAAAACCTCACACGTTTTTATTCATTCACACATTTATCTCACCAACAACTTTTCACACATACCACTCATCTTCCTTTCGTTAAAAACAAGATAACTCATCTCTCTCCCATTCCAAATAACCAGTAACACTATTTCACTATTCACAAAACCTTAATCAAATAAATCACACAAAAATTGGGGCTTTTCACTTTTTTGTGATGCACGTGTGATGCACACATGAGGGAATTAAATCCCCCATGTTTTCGGAAGAAAAGAGTGGAAGAGCAAGGCTACGTGGCAGCTTGTAATTGGCTATGACAACTCATCATCCAATACTCCTCCAATCACTTGTGGACACCTCAGCATCCAAGAAGCACAACTAGCACAAGGGATTGCCACGTTGGCAATCCGTGTGCTAGTGTGTGAATATCCACCATCCGATCAAAACAGAAAAGAGAGAGAAAGAAGAATAGAAGATCGAAGGGCTCAGGATGATTTCTCCTCAACAACCCACCCCCTGGTTTAGCTATAAATACCCTGCGTTTTTATCAATGTAATCATCCAATTTTATTTCTTTAAAGTTATTATGTTTAATTAGATGTAGGATTAAAATTTGTAATTTCTTTCTTTAAATATTGTACTCGGTTCTTCATTATTAATAAAAAGTAATTTGAGTTGATTTAATTTTGTCAGTCATTTTCTGTTGAGATTGAATATTGCGAATTTATTTTCCAGTCTATTTTAATATAATAATGATTAAAATATTCGGTTAAGCTTAATCTAATAGCTTAAGTTGAATATTAAAAGAATAAATTTGGAGTAAAACTTTCCCCACTGGTAAGTTTTTACACTGGTTCGAGTATTGATGGTGCTGGTTCGAATGGTGAATGGTGGTTCGGATTGTGATGTTGTTTCGGGTTCATAAGGTTGTTCAGCACAACCTTCTACTCAACGCAAATCTACAATAGGTTCTGCTTCTCTTTAATTTTATTGTTTCATTTTTTTTGTTACATTTGTTTTATTAATATAGTTTATGATTTATTTGAATCTCTTTGGGATGTTAGTCTATGAATCTGCTTAGGGTTTGTGATAAGTTGTAAGGTTTTTTTAGATTTAATAGAAGTGTTAGGATGCTGTAAGTGTGAATGCGATTGCTATTTAATCTGTTCATTTATCTAGGATTTTATTGAGTTTGATTACTTATTACCCTGTTTTTATTCCTTTGGATTGAGCTATGATCCTATTAAACTGTTGAACTCTCATCTTGTGACGATCCTGCTTAATGACTTGTAATTTTTGCTAGACTTCTGGACTCTTATTTTATAGATCTGCACACTTTTGTGCAGATTATACTTGCTGCCATTTAATCTTGTTTTGTTTTTACTGGATGACATTAGATGCCTGTTATTGTTACTACATAAGCATAGTGGATATATTGGTGTTATTTGTGTATACATGTATGATTCAGTTTTGATATCTGTCAGTTAGAATTGTTCGATTTGCTTGAGCTGGTGGTCTTATTTTTGTTGCCATAAGCCTTGTTTGATCTTGCCGTGTTTAGGCATAGTGGTATTTGAACTGACCTAGGGATTTGATTTGATTAACTTGCCTGAATTTGCTTATTCAGCTTCGTTCACTATTTAGACTTAGTAGATAGCTGTTAAGAATGATTGGTGTTGATGCCTTTGTTATAATTGTGGATCTGTTGATTTGTTGTTGAGTTTTTGTATTTGGATAATTAGTTAGGGCTGTTTGGATATGTTGCTATTTCATTGATTCTGCTTTGTTGAATTTATTTAATTATTGAATATCAATTTTAACAGATTCTATTAATCTGTTAAATCTCAAACTGGTACCCTTATTAGTCTCGAAAATTCAATCAAAAGTCACCTCCTGTGACTTGTAGTTTACTTTGTCAAAAAGAAAAATATTAACAAAAATATGTCACCTGCAAGTCTCGAACTCTAGACCTGTCCTTCACATGACCAACATGATAACCAGTCTGGCTAGCACCCTCTTTATGTTAACTTCCTCCACTTCTAATTAATATATATATTTAATTTGTGCCAGTTTTTAATTTATTTTAATTTCATAGTTTTAACTAATTTTACAAATTAGTTTTTTTTAAAAATTAATAGATTTAATAAAAATAAAATAAAAATAAAAAATAAAAATGTTTTTATTAATTAAAAATGTTTAATTAGTTTTCAAATAATTAAAATTTTATCATTTTAGATTTAAATTAAAATAGTTTTAAAAATAGAATTTCGTTTAACAAAAAGTTAAGTAGAATTTAATTAGATTTTTTTTAGTGAAAAAGTTATTTTAATTAAATAGATTAATTTTTATAGATTTTAAATAGTTTAATTTTTAATAGTTTAAATTTTATATAAGGTTTTAATAATTGTTTTTAGATTAAAATAATTTGGGGTTTACGATTCATGCACTTTAGGATAAAATTAAATAGATTAAAATTGGTAGATTTAATATTAGTTTAAAAACCGACGACCAATTCGAATCAATTGTCCAAATCAATACAAAACGTCTCAAATTCATAAGATCTTCGTGTACAACGAACTTGGTTCATCACGTGTTTAATTGAATTCGTCTTTGGTAATTTTAGACTATTACTTTTTCCTAAAGGTAATTTTTTAATTTACCCTATAACGTCTCTAATTATCACTATACTATCACGATCACATCAGTATGAATAGAAGTATAATGAGTTATTGGTCTTAGCAATACTCGAATTTTGTATGTGATTCACTTCTCGTTCGACTTATCCCTTCTAGAATAAATCTAACTGTTATCTCTTTCGCAAAACAAAACCATTTATACTATAAAATTCCAAAAATATAAAGGGGTTTCACTAAAAAAATTGTTCTCGAAAATGTAATAAAAAATGCAATCCATCATATGCACATGAAAATGTAGGGGACAACAGTAAAAGAGTAAAATAGAAAAGGAAAAAAATCACAACTATGATATAACATAAGCTGGAATCTAACATCAAATCTATGACTTCCTTCAACAGTATCTCAAGAATTTTAGGTGAGCTACCATCCCATATTTTGAAGTTATTCAGATTTTCTACCTGTGCAAGCTGAAAGATCACATGTGCATGATGAAAGATCAAGTTTTGAGCATATATATAGCATTCCTAACACTCATGTTACATGACATCTCTTTATGTATAACCATGTGTCCATGTTTGTCCATCACTAAAAACAAATTAAAATCTACAAGACGAGACCCAAATAGATCATTTATATAAGCACATATCTAAATCTCCTAAACCTGTAAACAAAACTTTGAAGAGAGTGTAGAGTGCATATAACTTCCGTACATGGTTATGATCATTCAATCCAATCTTATATATTCATCACCAACCTATCGAGAAAATTTGAAGAGAGATGCTTGATAGAAACTTTATGAGAGATAAAGAGAGTAGTGAAGTTATGAAACATAGCCTACACAAATCAGTTACTACAAGTTAGCTTAAATATATGAGGATAGTCCTACAGAAAGTAAGGAAACGAATTATGGCATTACCGTTGTCGGAAAGCATGTCTGGAGACCAGATGTGTAGGTCGAGGGGAGAGATTGAATGTTGCGCAAAAGGAAAGAATGCGTCTCTTGGAAACGACAACGTTTGACAGAGGGGAAGGTGAAGATACATTTGGAATCAAAGATGAAGATTGGAAATTGCATTAAAAAATGAGCAAAGACAATGATGACGAGGATGAAGGACCCATTAAGGACGAGACAGATCTTGCTCGAGTTGCTTCTAAATTCTGGGTTAGTTTTCTTTACTGGGTTATAAGGAATACCAACATACTTTTTCATTCATTCATTTGTATTCTTGCCTTTCAGCAACACATTCTTCTTATCTAACAGATAATGGGAAATGTAATGTTGTGCTTCACACATGATCTACCAAACAACATCTTGTTCTCGATCTACGTCAACTTAATGAGGACTCAAGGCATCAAAAGTTGCTTATGCATACACGTTCAAGACCATTGCTGCACATGACGGTTCAATACCAAGTAAAATACCCAAAAGATAAATTTGATACTAAGATCAGTAAAATGAAATTCAATTGAAACAAAGAAACTTACTTACCCAACCAAGAGAGGAAAATCCGGTGTTACAGTATATGTAGGACAGTTCAAAACACACTTGGTGTCAAGAAAATGATCTCTTGTTGCAATAAGGTAATTGCATTATTTACACAATTTTGTATGAATCTACCTAAAAAGTGTCATGTCTATAATTTTTCGTTTTGTATAATCTTGGTGCCATAGTTTTGTAAGAGTTATTAACTTTAGTATATATCTGTTTACATATGGAAGCTACTACCCCCAGAATACTCCAAATCTAGGTTTGATGAAACTGTAAAGGAAGTGTCTTCATACCTCAAAAAGGTTCCTTACAACCCTGACAAAGTCCCATTTGTCTCAATCTGACAACATTGGTGCAAATCTCTTATGACCTGTACGACAAAAGAAACTTAGTTCAATATGAATACAGTTCACAGCAACGAAATGACAATTTAAGAGTAACCAACTTTGATATACTTGATCACAACAGAATAGCGATTAAAGTTTGTTACCGTTTTATGCATTTTTTTCATTATATGTCCTGATTTCGTTTCATTTAGACAAACGTTTATGGATTTTAGCACTTCATTTGCATGGGGTCAATCACAGAATGGTAGGATCACTAATTGCATTGCTCAATCCCTAGATTATGTTTCATAAATCTGCTCACAAGTTAATACAATCAAAAATCATACAAAATGACAATTTAATGCAAAATAAAAACCAGTTTGCAAACATTAATCAGATAAATCTACTTACAAATACTAATTACACCACTGTTTTTTAGTACTTACCACTCTCTGCAGTAAATCAGCAATCTCTGCTTGCATTCCCATCTTCATCTTCTAATACTCTGTATGACTGTAGTCAATAACCTTAAACTCATATACTTGCTGCTTCTTACGTTCCTCTGATTTACTCGGACGCAACTTCGAGATCTTTGTTGTGTATCCTTTGTCCAATCTCTTGATATTTATCCTGATAATCCGGTTATACTGCTTTTTTCTTGTTTCATCACCCTTGTTCTGATATATTCTTCATGGTTTCTTTATCTTCACAAGGATCTCCACATTATCAAAATTCGTCTTTCTTGGTTTAACTTTACAGACCATGCATCCTTGAACGTCATGTTGCTTCCATTTATCATAGGAGGTTTAGTGTCATCTTGGGAAGGATAATGTAAAGCAAATATTGGACCTGCACAGCCACCTAATGTTCCCCAAGTATAGAAAGTAGTTGGTGGACGTTGAGGTTTTGGTATCGGCACAACGGGCCTTTGAATGTTCTAGTAAAATACTGCTTACTGTATTTTCATAATTCATTACAAAATCTAAGCATAGTTAATGCTCGAAATCTGCAAAACATTTTGTTTACATGTATTCAAACAGTTGGTTTAACGATATTTTCTACAACCCATTTATGCAGACCATATCAAATAAGTTAAAAAATAAGAACTGAAAGTACTATAATAGAACAAATTTCAAAGCATTATATTATTCTTATGGCTCATTCGTTCCTTAGAAATGAGTTTTTTGAATTACGAAAAAGTTAATATAACTGTAATTAGCGGCCTGTGAATAACACCCATTGATCAGCAACTCAAGATCACCAATAAATTATTGCCTTTTTCCAAGTGGCGATCGTCAACACGCCATAAGCATCGGTAAGCTGCAGCATAAAGTCCGTGCTTTTGTAATGAGAAATAAATACTTCAAATAAAAAAAGGCGTTAAAAACCTTGTTGTTGCTGATACGTATCTTGGGTCGGGCGTCTGGCAAAATCAAAAATAAACCGAGGGTTTTGTTACACTCTCCTAATCCTATGATGAACCAATCACCCATTAACACTCCACACCTAGCTGCTGGTCCTTGTGGACATCAAATGCATCAACACCCTTATCAACCATATCATGACCAGTAGCCCAAAAAACAATCTCAGCCGTTTGTTGCTCACATTCGGCTAGAGTTTGATCAGTCTTCAAGAGCTTTTAAAGGGTTGTCAGGGCCACTTCATTTTGATGTTGCATCTGAGAAGAATAATGTGCTCAACAGCCTCACAGGCACCAAAGAGTCGACCAAGGGAGCTAAAATATGGTTCAGACATAGATCTAAAATTTGCAACGGCTTTAGCAGAGGCTGTTAGGGATAGTTTGTTTTCTCTGGATCACCCTGAAAGACAACTGCATATAATTTACCTTTCCAATGAGATTATGTTTAATGGAATGTCATCTCACCCTAAATATGAATCAGATATGGTACATCACTATTTGTCATGAATTTATCAAATGGTGTCTTGGGTGAAGAGTCAAACTTGATTCAGCTTGACCAAAATGCCGACGGCCAGTGTGCATTTTTTTTTGAATACGCAACAGAATCAAAAAAATAATTAGAATAACTTGTACTATGATGATGGCTCTTCGGCTAACTTGCTATATCGCTATCAGCAGACTGATGGTGGTAGAAATTTTTATGTGAACAATGGCACAAGCTGATACTCCATCAATTCCTCTCTTTCCGTTCTTCACCAGCGATCCGCGTAATGGGCTTTTCTATTGTTGTAGCCTCCATGCAAAGCATCTGTTTGTACTCGTATTCTACAAAATAAACCATAACCTCAACAAGATTTTAAGTCTTCAAGTTTTCATTACAAAAAGTATATTAGTTCAGTTTTAATCCATTTTAAAAAATAACTTCGAAGGTTATTGACACGTCAATCATTCCTTTCTAGCAAATTATCAACTATCGACCGTTGGAACAATAATTAACATAAGTTTGAAGAATAATTATATAAAATAGAAATTGTAAATTACTCAGCCTTACCTGTTCAAAAAGCCCAATAAGTTCTTCTTCTCTTCGGGAGGTGAAACTTATGTATCACATACCAAACAAATCTTGCAGGACTGGTCTACAAAAACAAACCAGGAAATGCACCCATCATGATAATAGCCACATATGCCACTTATAAATCTTCAGGAATCTGATTTATAATTTAGAAAAAAAAAAGTTTTAAAAGCACTAAATGAGAAACGTAATTTCAGAAGCTTAAAGTAACAGATCGTTGAAGTTGCTGATACACTCTAAATTGCAAGGAAATTACAAAATTTGAACTGAGTAATGGTCGACTTGGGCTATCGAAATCTCATATGGTTAAGATGTAAAGTTTCGGTAAAAGGCGAATGGGTTGAACACATCCCATAAATGAACAGGATACTAAAAGGTACACTATGAAGCATCAAGAATGCTGAGATTCGGCAAAATTCATCAGCAAGAATCTTGTTTCTCATGTTTAAGTTCTGCAAACATCTTGCAGCTTATTGTTTCTGTGCTCAAAACATTGTCAAAACCAGCACGGACGAGAGGTGACATCTGATAATGTTCCTATAAAGAACAGTAACTATAAAGAGTTAAAATGAAAAGTTAAATCTTTAAAAAAATAACATTATGTTTGCAGGATATATTCAGTTATCTCAATGGCGGGTCAATCTTGCAGCTGTTCTATATCTACTACAACAGTAGCTCCGTTGAGGTTTTCACCCATGTACGGATTTTGTTACTTAATTCTCGACTTCCTTTCTTGATCAATTGGTGCAGACCCGTTTAAGTTAGATGAGGGTCTATTTTTCTTTATTTCTTATACTTCTCTTTTTATTTTTGATTTCAAATAAATGACATCTTTCTTCTTTTACCTTAAGAGTCAGTTTGTTTTTTATTTTTTGTTTTCCTTGTAAAAAAAACAATACTTAAAAGTACATTTAAGTAATATCAGATTCATATCAAAATACAACAACAATCAAGTAATACCAGGTTCATTCATTACATCGGATCATCTAGAAGTTTATAGGCTTTCAAAATATGTTTCCAAACACATCAATAACTTATCAACAATCAAGCATGAACAAATTCGAATTCGTAAGATTAGATCATGTAAAAACTCATAATCAACTTCATATATCGAATTGGTAAGAGTTGTAACAAATCTCATGAAGTTGAAAACCAAAACCTCATAATTGTTGATGTGAACTCGAGAATCAAGTATGAGAGAACTCATCGATTTACACCAGAAAATTAAGGTCAAAAGATCTTGTTACCTATATCCTGGAAATTGGTTGTTACCTTTATCATCTGCTCTGGTAGTTTCTTTTAATCAAGCTTCTTGAGATTAGGGTACCTTGAAAAAAAGAATAGTCCCGTCTGAGATTAGGGTTTGAGAAAAATAGGAGGAAGCGTATAAGATTTGTGTGTATGTTTGGATGTATATGTTGTTCTAATTTTAGATTATATGAATAGCATTGGTTTTTTTTAGAATTTATTAATAATGTTTTGGAAAGGAAATCATCAAACGTAGTCTGGCTTACTGGTAAACATGCTTACGTGTTAACCCTAAGGTCAAGAGGTCAAATCTTGCATTTGACATCTTTTTTACATAACTTCCGAAAAACTTTATCAAAACTGCGTCCCAAACGCGATTTTCAAACCTGCGTTTCCAAAACGCGATTTTAAAAGTATTGCAATTTCAAGTTCTAAAAAAGATCTTTTAGGGATTTCTGAAATACTATTGGTTTAGAGCTACCATGTCACATATGACTGGGATTAGAGGTGTGGTTTCAAATCGTAATTTTACCTATATATAATATAGATATATATATATATATATATATATATATATATATATATACAAAATTCAAAGAAAATATTTGTCATTTCTCATTAATTCAAATGAATTTCGAGACATTCATGTTCACGAACTCATCGGAATAAGAAAAAAATAGTAATAGGAACTTGACATTTTTTTTATAAAAACGGCGTTGTTTTTTAAGAATAAATAGAAAGCTAAAAGTTGGGGGTGTGTGGATAAGTAATATCGTTATGATGCTTATATTCGTTTAATGCCCGCTTTTTAGTGAGCATCTGATGTACTATGCATATACATTTCGAAATAGGTTTCGACAGAATAAAGAACTCCACACACATAGTTGATATAACTAACTATTGAGAATATATGTAATATTATTAATGTATCAGAAGAGAATGCATACGATATCATTTCTGACGCGATGATGAAAATTTAGAATTTAGTATAACAATTTCTCCTGGATTTATTATCTACGTTTATAAGTTTGTTATGGAATATATTTGCCAAAACCAACCTACACTGGTGTGAAAATCTCTATCCGCTTCACAAAGAAAAACACGGGTTTAAGAATGCTAGGACCATGGTTGTATGGATTGGAGTGGTTCGATTGTGGAAGTTGGTGCATCACAAAACTTATCGATATGACATGATTTCTTTAGTGGCTTTAAGTAAAAAATGACATCAAAGTAAAAATGACATCAAATTTATACATCAGTCACTTATATTCAACGATCACAAAAATAAATTAGCAGTAGTGGTTCCACTTATGGTTAATAGTGTAACCAAACGATGATGGATATTATTGTGTGGACAAGATATATATAAAGTGAGTAAGGCTTGTTAGTTCGATTTTACATCAAAGCACCAATGACCACAAGTGAATGCGGTATAATGCATGGAGCATCAAGTAAACATGTGGACGAGCGTTTGGTGCTAAAAAAATAAGTTATATTAGTAAATCTCACACGACATGTACCTATTGATAAAATACGAATTATGATGTATGCATGCGTCATATTACATAATATGATTTGAAAATACAATTAGATAACAATATCTCGTACTGGCATCTAGAGGAAGCACATTAGGAAAAAAACCTCATATGAATTCATGAACAAACGCTACATGTTATCAGAAATAAAAAAAGCAAACACACATTATGACCTTCGTGTCAATTTGGTAAAAAAATCTTTTCTCTGGTATGTTAAGTAGGCTTGCTGATCATAGTCCCCAACCTGTGCAAGAGACACAAGATTGTTGGAAATATAGTTCAATTACGGATTATGTTCACACCTGGTAATAGGTTTAGAGGTATGGAATATACACCCATTGGTCTCTGAACACCCTGTCTCATACAGTGGTTAAGTCTGTTTCAGCGGTAGTTAGTTTTATACTAAAGGTACTTGGTTTTATAGTAGCGGTACTTGCAAGTATCGCTAGTTATCTGCAAGTACTCCTAGTTATATGGACGTATTGTTAGTTATGTGCCCAACGGTACTAGGATGTAAGTACCGACGCTGGTGCTGAAACATGTAACGGTATTTGACCTTTTCAAAGTAGCAGTTAACTACTATAATGACCACGTTTAATGGGTCATGTAACCACTTTGTCATGGTATTATGGAGATTATTAAGAGAATTAATTGGCTGTTAGTTTATCTTAATACCATTGACCAGTTTTGAGTTTTACACCTATAAAAGGCAATCACAGCTGCATGAAAAATATACATAAAACAAGAAACACTTGATAGCAAAGAGTTATAGATTGGTGTCTAACTCTATAAAATACATTTGCTTTTATCTTAAGTAGATATTCGTGATAACCAGACATTAGAGTCGAATAGTTTACTTTGTAAAGTGATCACACGATTTTAAGTTATTTCCAATAACCATTCATTGGTACGTAGTTAGGCTATTGATTATGTTTACCCCGACTGGGACGATTGCACTTCAAGAAAGATTCTTCATTTGTCGTACAATATGGACAACTCTTCTTAGATTACACAGATTTGATTATTTTTTTGGCAAAACTGTCAAGACGCGACTAATAAATTTTAAACTTGCCACTAAATCTAATGCAAAAAGTGAAAGTTTATGGACTTATATTAATAGTCGTGTGTTATGATCGAACTCGAGATTACGAGATTACACACAATATGTATAGAGTTAATTTATTTAATAAATATATTTATATGTTTATTAAATTAAATCGAGCTATAACGTCAATGAACGTTAAGTATGAAGAGTTAAGGTTTAACGGTCGTTATGGAATAAAATAGGAGAGGAAAGAAAAGTCCAGAACACCCCTTAAGGGGGTGTTCGAATGTCGGATAGAAACAAGAGGGGGGAGAAGGAAGTTTTGTTTACTTGGGCTACAAGTTCTTAGGCCTATATAAACATTATCTGACCCTCATAATTCTACACCTCACAAATCTTTTCATCTCTCTCTTTTTCTTGTGATCGCCGGCCAAACACCCCTAAGGGTTCTTTGGTTTTCAATATTGCTATATAATCAAGTCCTAGCCCCTCTCTAGTGTTGTTGAGTTGATTTTTCCACTAGACGTTGAAGCTAGATTTATACGTACTAGCATTACGGTTAACTCGTCGTAATACGTGTGTACAAGAACGTAATATAGTCTTACTTTATACTATATCTTGGTGATTCGACATAAACCCTAACTTGGTGAATTTTTTTCTTGTTTGTGGGAATTGCTTAGCAAAAGGTATGTAACCCTAATTCGATTAACTATAATCGTGTTATTATGATCTTGTTAAATCGCTTCCGCTATATGTGTTTTGATCTTGTTTAGGGTTTTAATAATTGTTATGAACTTTATAAACCTTCAGTGGCATCGAGGGTCGTTTTAACATGTTATAATTATCGAAAAAATCTAAAAATAATTTAACTAATAATTGTTTTGGGTTAAAACTACATGTTATTTTTAGGTTTTCTTAAAATTTTAGGGTTTTGATTTTTTAAAGTTGGTTTTGCCGATTTATTAAAAAACAAAACATTGTTTTGAAACCCTAAATTACATGTTTTATGGTTTAGATTAAATTACATCATTAATTGTTATGTCATGTAATTTTTTTGGTTACGATCCGTAGAGATTTAATTGTTAAGATATGTGGGTGGATCCATGATAAACTTGCATGTTTTTTATGGATCGTAAAATCGAATGTGCTACGTGTTTTATTTTGTTTCAATATATCTAGAATTAGGGAAGACTTTTTATGAACACAAAAACCCTAGATTTTAAACTTATTGAACAAAATCGTATGCATGCGGTTATTTGATTTAATTATTGCTCATATAATTATTATTATGTGTTTATGATTTAGTTTTTTATGTACCTTAATGTATTCATGCGTTTTTTATATGTATGTTGTAAACAAGGGTAATTTTTTTAAGAAAAATAATATGGACTAAATCATGTTGAAATTAAGATTTGTTTTGAAATCTAAATTACATAGAATTGCGTTGATTGGTGATTTGCAATAATAATTTAACGGCCTACTCAATTTTTGCAAACTATAAAGTGGGTATAACGCGCTGCTGGTCATGTACCCGGCTAAGAAAGGAGGTTATGCCATTATCGCTGACCAAATTCTCGGCTCGCCTGTGCGTCAAAATTAGAATTACCTACGATTATTATTTGTACTACACCTTAAGGTTGATTTATCGAAAATTCACATCCGAAACACAATGAATAATGTTATTGCTTTGTGCGTAGCCGAAATCTAGCAAAAGTACGTTGTAAATAGTTTTGGGTAAATTCTTTGATTGGTTTTAACCAATACCTCAACATAATATATGTAGAAATTTATTCTCGTAAAAAGTTGACTAAATGTTTTATTAAACTTATGATATGGAGATGTATGCATGCTTCTCCATACATTAATTTTGACATCAGATTTATACCCTTAAAATTTAAGTTGAATGCCATCTAATTGACGGAAACTTGAAGTTACAATGTCGTCATATGAGATTTGAATGATGTTGTGATGGAGAGAAAACTTTTCATAGAATGAGAATTCGCGTGATAAGTTTTACGTTCTTTAGATTAGATGACTTAATTAAGTTACTCAGTAAGATCTAGAAACTTAAGGTCTTCATAGAGGATGAAACATGTTTACAATGCAAAGTGTTCTTTTGGCAATGTAAGTCCCTGAATATCTAGAAAATTGAAATTGTTTGCCACTAAATTGTTCGACAAGTTACTGTGTTGAATACGTTCATTACTAGCAGATCAACTGATGTAATGGATTTATGTCAATCAAGTTTCTAGTTTCAAGGAAAATACCATGGTTAATTTACCGGGGTAATTTTATTTTCTTGAAAGTATTTATCGAAAATACTAATAATTTGAACTTATTTCTGTAGAAATGGCTCAACCCGTCAATAACGCTTTAAGTTTTGCGTTCAAAACGTTTATTGATCGTCTAGAACTTACTGGCCAAAACTTCAATGATTGGTATCGCTCACTAAGAATTGTCATGAGAGTAGCGGGTACTATTGATAACGGTCGTCCCGGCTGACCTTGCTGAAGGAGCTTCTGAAGCCGAAAGGCTTGCACATAGCGTTGAATTAAAGAAGCACACTGATGTGGCTTGCTTAATGCTTGAAAAAATGTCACCTTCTCTACAAAAGAAGTTTGAGCTTTATCATCCCATGCGCATGCTTGAAGAACTCAAGGCTATGTTTGAGAAGCCCCAAGCTGTAGAGATCTACGACTTAGTAGATGCTTTACATAGCTGTAAGCAAACCCCTGGAAAGTCCGTAAGTGCACACTATATGGAAATGAGAGGTTACATGGAACAGCTCATTGCACTTGGAAAACCCTATGACCATGATATGGCGATTAACTTGATCAATAGGTCCCTTAACAAGGACTTTAATGATTTTGGTAGGAACTATAATATGCATTGCACGTGGAAGACAGTTAATGATTTACATGCAATGCTCATTGACTATGAAAAGGGGTTAAAGGACAAGGCATCTACCTCTACCCCTCATGTACTAACCATACAAAAGGGTAGAGTGAGTAAGCCAAGACCGCAAGCGAACAAGAAGAAAGGCAAAGGCAAAGGTGATAAAGGCAAGCAAGTTGCGAATTATCAAAAGCCTAAGCAGAACTTTGCCAAGAATAATCAATCTTAAAAGGATGAGACTTGTCACTATTGCAAGGCAAGTGGTCACTAGAAGAGGAACTGCCCTCTTTATCTCGAAGAGTTGCGAGAAATAAAGAAGTCTGAGCAAGCGTTACAGCTTCAGGTACTTTATTTATGATTGAATTATTTAATTTTCCATACAAGTTAAATTCCTGGGTATATGATACAGGATGCGGTATTAACATTTGTAATACGCTGCAAGGATTTAAGTTTGAAAGGAAGTTATCCTATGTGGAACAATATCTGCAAGTGGGCAATGGTGCACAAGCAGTTGTTGAAGCTACTGGAACGTTTAATTTAGTTTTACCTTGGGGTTTAGCACTGATTTTAAACGATTGTAATTATGCACCTTCAATTGTTAGAGGTGTTATTTCCTTTTCTTGTTTGTTAAATCTTGGATTTATTCACACTATTGATAATAATGGAATTTCTGTTTTCAAAGATGGTATTTTCTATTTAAATGTAATTACTTTGAATGGTGTGTTTGAAATTGACATGCATGATAATGATTCCAAGTATAATAATAATTTTGTTTTTAGCATGAATAAGAAGAGAAAGTTAGACAATAACTCTTCTTATCTTTGGCATTGTAGACTTGCCCATATTGGGAAGACTCATATACAAAAGCTTCAACGTGAAGGTCTTTTGGAAAATATCAATGATGAATCATTTGATAAATGTAAGTCTTGTATCTCTGGGAATATGACCAAGAAACCTTTTAATAACAATATTGAAAGGGCTACTGATCTACTTGGTTTAATACACACTAATGTGTGTGGACCACTTAGACATGTGTCAAGAAAAGGTGCTAGCTACTTCTTAACATTTACGGATGATTACAGCCGTTATGGTTATGTTTATTTACATAAACATAAACGTAAGGTATTTGAAACATTCAAAGTCTTTAAAGCAGAAGTAGAATTACAACTAGGAAAGAAGATTAAAGCTCTTTGTTTCGATAGAGGCGGTGAATATATAAGTCAAGAGTTTAAAGATTATCTAAGTGAGAACGGAACTGTTCAAAATCTTACTTCTCCTTATACTCCACAATAAAATGGTGTATCCGAAAGGAGAATTCGTACACTATTAGATATGGTGCGATCTATGTTTAATCCTACAACTTTGCCATTATCCTTTTGTAACTATGCCTTAGAATCTGTTGTTCGCATTTTAAATATGGTTTCCACGAAGAAGGTTGATAAGACACCATATGAACTATGGTATGGCAAAAATCCATATTTGTCTTATTTAAAGGTCTGGGGTTGCGAGGCGTATGTGAAACGTGACTCGGGTGATAAACTCCAACAACGATCTGTGAAATGTATCTTTGTAGGATACCCTAAGGAAACTATTGGTTACTACTTTTATTATCCACCTGAGAACAAAGTTATTGTTGCTAGGCATGGAGACTTCCTTGAAAGTGATCTTGTAAATCAAGAGTGGGATAAATTATGATCTTGAAGAGAGTCATATAGATACATTACCTTTTGATGAAAATACTAGCGAAATAATTCCTATAGAACCAGAAAGTCTAGGAGTTCTACTGGAAATAATTCCTCTGCGTAGGTCTGAAAGGACTATACGTGCATCAAGCCAACTATGTCTTAACATAGAGGATGATGATGATGAAGTAGGGGATCTTGGTGAACCTGCTAATTATAAATCTGCCATACTTGATCCTGAAAAGGATAAGTGGATGGTTGCAATGGATGAGGAAATGAAATCCATGAGAATTAATAAGGTTTAGATTCCTATAGATCAACCATCAAATGATAAAGTAGTGAAACATAAGTGGATATACAAGAAGAAAACTGACATGGATTGTGAAGTACAATCCTATAAAGCTCGTTTAGTAGCTAAAATTTTTACACAAACTTTTGGTGTAGACTACGAGGATACTTTTTCTCATGTAGCAGAATTAAGAGCGATTAGGATTCTCATAGCTATAGCAGCATACTATGACTATGAGATATGGCAAATGGATGTTAAAACTGTCTTCTTGAACGGTCGCTTAGATGAAGATATCTATATGCAACAACCGGAAGGGTATGTTGATCCTAAGTATCCAAAACGCGTGTGCAAACTTCAAAGATCTATTTATGGTTTGAAGCAAGCATCACGTCAATGGAACAAACGATTTGATGAAGAAATAAAGATCTTTGGATATATTTAAAATCGTGATGAGCCATGTGTATATCGCAAAGCTAGTGGGAGTGATGTAGTATTCTTATTTTATATGTTGATGACATATTAATCATGGGAAGTAACGTTCCAAGACTTAAAGAGGTTAATGATTATCTTAGTAAATGTTTTTCTATGAAGGATTTAGGAGAAGCTGTATACATTCTAGGAATTAAAATCTATCGAGAAAGGAGTAGACGGTTAATTGGTCTTAGTCAAGATGCTTATATTGACAAAATATTGAAGAAGTATAATATGCATAATTCAAAGAAAGGTTTTCAACCTATGGAAGTTAAGCATAATCTAAGTCATAAGATGGATGCATCTACCCCTGAAGAGGAGGCTTACATGAGAAAGGTGCCTTATGCTTTGGCTGTAGGATCTATTATGTATGTTGTAAGATGCACAAGACCTGATGTGGCGTTTGCTCAGAACTTGGTCATTCGTTACCAACAAAATCCAGGGAAGCTCCACTAGACTGCTGTTAAACATATTCTAAAGTATTTAAGGAGTACGAAAGATATGTTTTTGGTATTTGGAGGGAAACAGACAAAAAAACTGAATGTAACAGGTTTCTGTGATGCGTCCTGATAAAGACGATACGACGTCTCATATATCAATGGAGAAGCAGTTGACTGGAAGAGCAAGAAGCAGACAACGATTGTAATGCATGCGACTCAATCTGAGTACATGGCTGCTTCAGAAGCTACAATGAAAGTTGTTTGGATTATGAAGTTTATTAGAGATCTTGAAGTGATGCCTTTAATAAAAGAACCTATTAATATGTATTGTGACAATTTTGCTGCAATCATATTCGCCAATGATTATGGAGTCATGAAAGGCGCCATACACTTTAAACGTAGATATCACTGCGTCCGAGAACAAGTTGAAGCTCGTGAAATCAAATTATTAAAAGTTCTCACATATAATAACGTGGCTGATCCTTTAACTAAGGCGTTGCCTAGAGGAAAGGTTATTGAACATGCCAAAAGCATTGTGCTTCAATTAGCTAGCGATTTAACGTAATACATTTGTGATTAGTATTTGGATAAAGGATGTTAAGACATTATATGAAATAAAGTTTGAGTTACGTTTATTCTTGTTATTTAATTTTGTATCCTATTTTACATGTTTTAATCCATGAATATTATTTTATTCTAAATGTCCGTTGTCGATTAATAATATGTGAGCATTATTAAATTAAGACAAATCAAATTTGTGATAGAGTATACTTGAAAGTATATTGATCGATTTTGGATGATATTTGATGAATCGAATATTGGACTTATCCCGACTATATGATTATACTTTATGGATCTTTTTCGTTAAGTATATCATAAATAGTTATTCTCAGACCTGAGATACCAGCAAACTGTCATGGATCTAGTGTATCTCTGTGTAATAATCTAACGCTAAACGTAACTGGTAGCTATAAGGGTTATTTTCAGAAGTGTTGCAAAATTCATAGGTTTTGCTTGTAGTAAATATGGAATTTATTTCCTCTAATTTGTTTTGGAGTTTTAATACAGCTGGGCCCCTCGTGGGATTAGTAAGATGTTTGTGTGGCCGCACCCAAATATGTTTTGGTAATCTTGCTGAATCTGTGAACGAGAAACAGAATGGTTAATGAAAGGAATGACTAAGATCCATATCTTTATTAACGTTGTATTAGAAATAAAAGAATAATAATAATGATGAATCATTAAAAGGTTTTATCTAGGAGACCTTACTCGAGTTGTACTAGAGGCATCGGCGTGTATCTAGACGCTAACCGATGTGATCATACTATTTGAAATATGTCCAAGTGGGAGTTGAAAGTTTATGGACTTATATTAATAGTCGTGTGTTAGGATCGAACTCGAGATTACGGGATTACGCACAATACGTATAGAGTTAATTTATTTAATAATTATATTTATATGTTTATTAAATTAAATCGAGCTATAACTTTAACGAACGTTAAGTATTAAGAGTTAAGGTTTAACGGTCGTTGTGAAATAAAATAGAAGAGGAAAGAAAAGTTCGTAACACCCCTAAGAGTTCTTTGGTTTTCGATTTTGCTATATGTGTTATTATGATCTTGTTAAATTGCTTCTGCTATATGTGTTTTGATCTTATTTAAGATTTTAATAATTGTTATAAACTTTATAAACCTTCAAAAAAATTTATCTTTTACTTCAAAGAAACCCGCATGTGTTTTCACATGCATGAGAGTTGTTTAAGGATGCAAGGTGCATATACATGAAGAAACTTTTAAAATAACTTTTACCTATATATATGTAACATTTCAAACCTTAATATATTTACTTTCTGTTAAAAATGTATATAATTAAATTTTCAAAAAAAAATATAAATTTTATAATTCTTGTGAAACGAAAACTGAACGGAATTCAAATTATGTTAAATCGAATTTGAATTTTGTTGATTAGGTTTTCAGTTTTACCTAAAGAAGAATTTCATCAGAACTAATCGAACTAGATAAAACAAAAAAATCCACAACCATTTCATAACACCGAAAAGCTGTCAAAATCATGTAACCAGGTGCACGTCAAATTCTCTAAAAAGTTAAAACAAATGTTATTTACTACTCGTATTTAGTTAAAAAAAACAGTATCTGGCTAGTAAAGGTGCGAATAAACCGGATAAAACCGGATTCGGATTTTTGAAAATCCGGATTTGATAAAACCGGATTTTTGAAAATCCGGTTTCGGATCGGATCGGATTTTTCTCAATCGGATTTTTTCGGATTAAAAAGTTCGTATCGGATTTTTTTCGGATTAAAATTTTCGTTATCGGATTTTATCGGATTTTTTTCGGATCGGTTTTTTCGGTTAAAAAATGTTCGGATCGGGTTTTTTTCGGTTAAAAATGTTCGGTTCGGGTTTTTCGGTTAAAAGTGTTGGTGTCCTTTTTACCCGTCGTGCCATAAATTTTACTACATTTCTTGCAACGCGCCTTTTCCACCCCGTCTTTCATAAGACAATAATCGAAATGTGACCAAACATCGCCTTTTCTCGCCGTCGTAACAATTCGCAAAACATCATCATTTGTGTTTTTTTTAGCATTACTAGTAGCACCGGTACTAGCATTAGTAGAAGCTTGTTGTGATGGTATGTTTTCCATTCGGGAATCGGGATTAGAAAAAGATTAGAGAAATGAGAGGGTTTTTTGATATGTTTTCAACCCCAACTCAAAACATATATATATACTATGTTACTAGCCATTTCTATGCTCAAAAAGACAAAAAAAAAGGGGCAAAAAACATGCCAAACGGCTATATAGCCGTTATCCTCAAATAGCCAAAAGTTACTGGAAACCGGTTTTTTTTTTTTGAAAAATCCGGTTAAAACCGGATAAAACCGGTTTGCCTGAAAGGTCAAACCCAACGGCTAGTTTGACTTTTCAGGCAAACCGGTTTTATCCGGTTTTAACCGGTAAAAAAAACCGGTTTTACAAAAAAAAAAAAAAAAAAAAAATTTTTAATAAATTGTAAAAAACCGGTTAAATCCGGTTTTTTTTAAAAACCGGATAAATCCGGAAATTTATCCGGTTTTTATCCGATTTTTTTAAAATCTAGAAACCGGTCTAACCGGTTCGAATAAAAAAAATCCGGATCGGATAATTTGAAAACCGGATTTTGAAAAAACCGGTTCGGATTTTTGAACCGGATTTTCAAAAATCCGGTTTTCATTTGCACCTCTACTGGCTAGTCAAGGTCTTCGAAGATGAATTTAAGAACTATCTAGGCAGATAGGGACTGGGCAATGAGAAAAGACGGCGTACTAGTAGGAGGAGCTCAACAAAGGCCCACATCTATTTGTAATTTAGTAAAGTGTATAATATATGAGCCCACTATGAGTAATTTGGGGCCTGAAAAGACTGATAAGCGGTAATTTCTTTGACCATTTTGGCCTGTTTTTAGTTTATACTTTTTTAAGTTAATCGTCTTACAAGTTCAGAAATAAGTGAAATGTCTACTGATAAATGTTTCCACAGGAACTTAACTGCTCATGTTTTTTTCAGATACTTAGTGCAGTTCGATACCGAGGTTTCTCGTGCGTTTGGCATACAATAAGCAATTACTAACGGTATGACGTTGATTAAAGAGGTATATGAGATTGAGAATATTTATTTCATTAATTTTTTTTGGTATAAAGTTATGAGTATGACTATCATAGTAAGTAAGGTTCATGTAAAGTGTATGATCTTATTAATTTACTACAGTAGTAAAAATAATACTAATAAATAGGGTCTTATGTGTTAGTCGGTAGTATTATGGGCCTAGCACATTGTCTAGAATCTTCTATGATAAATTATATATACTCTTTTGGTTGTTTAATAAAACACACAGAATTCACAATAACTTACATGGTATCGAGCCTAAACCACAGATCCAAATCAAAACCCTAAATCGTTTTTTATTTTTTTCCCATCGTCGAATCTAAGGTTTTATCCCTGAGACGACGCGTCTTCTCAATAATTATCAACACTTACGTTTCGTAACTAGGGTTTCGATCCCCAAAGACGAACGTCGTTGCTTGTTGCATTGTTTTCGTTTTTCTTTTCAAGTTGTTTTGTTCGGGTTCATATTCTGCAAAGCCTAACCCGTGATCATCATGACCGGATCAACACCCCCTTCCGTTACTCTCTCGGTTTCGGATAAACTCATGGCCATCACCAATCTCCATATCCTTGTTCCTGTTACATTGGATGTGGACGAGATGAATTATTCATCTTGGACGTATTTTTTTGAACACCTTTGCAAAAGTCATAACCTCTTAGATCATATTCAAACCAAACCCCCTGATGTCGCAGGCCCTAGTGACGTCCCTCCTCCGGATGCAGAGTGGTTAAAGATTGATAACATTGTATTGTCTTGGATCTTTACTACAATTTCCAAGTCTCTTCAAGGTCGTATGGTCGATGAACGTCCGGAATCAGCCAAAGCAGCGTGGACTATTCTGGCAAACATATTCTAGGACAATAAGAGAGCTCGCTTTCTTGCTTTGGAGGCTGAACTTCGTTCTTTAAAGCTAGGTGATTTATCAATTGACGGTTACTTCAAGAAGATTGAATCTATCACATCGATTCTCAAAGGGCTTGGTTCCTCTATTACTAATGAGACTGTGGTTAACATAGTCTTGGCGGGTTTGCCTCCAAAATATGCTACGGTTTATGGTATTATTATGCACCGGGATGTCTTTCCATATCTCAAGACCGTCCGATCTATGCTTACCACGGAGTAGATGCGTCTCAAGTCACTTGCTCCTGATCCATATGTTGACTCCTCTTCATCTTCACCTACGGTTTTATTGGCTAATAATGCTGCTAATCCTCGCCGTCCTCAGAATTCTACGGAGAAGGTTTTTCGACCGTGCAACAATTTTCTTCGCAATATGTGTCGTTGGGGAGAAAATTGTAGGTATTTGCACAACGACGTACATGGTTCCGGTTCACCTTCTCGAGGTCCTCAACATCCTAGTGGTGCTCTCTCTACCGACATGGACACTTTGAAGGCACTAATGGCGAAACTTGGTTTTGATGAAAAGGTTTTGTGCATAGGCACCAAGTCTCGTGGTCCTACTCTACATGAGACTCCTTCACCTGTTGCGTATGCCACCTATAATTCTCCACCTGGTTTCTCCACTCCAGCGACATCACAATATGTTCCGCCAACCCAGCATTATGCACCTCAGCCGGCCCAACATTATGTTCCTTACCCGCTTCCACCAGTTGTTCAGCCTGCCTATTTCTCTCCTCAACCGGGATACTATTCGGTTTCATCAGCACCACAGGCTTACCAACCTCAGCAGGTTCAACATGTTTCTACCATGAGCTCCCAGGCTACTTCTGGTTCAAGTGGTCATATGTGTTCCTCTGCTGGTCCAGTTCTTCAGGGGCACGAAACTACTTTACCTGCTGCTTTTAATACAACTACAATTCAGGAACCTGGTTTGGGCAATTGGAACATGGACACAGGTGAGAGTTCTCATCTTAATAGTTCGGTATCTAATTTAAATGATATTTTTAATTCTTGTATTTATTCATCTGTCTCTGTTGGGGATGGTCACTCTATTCCAGTTATCAACTCTGGTCGTAGCGTTATATCAACTCCGTATCGCCCACTTCATTTAAATAATGCCCCGATTACTCCTAATATTGTCAAAAATTTAATTTATGTGCGTCAGTTTGTCTGTGATAATAATTGTACTGTCGAGTTTGACCCTTTTGGCTTTTCTGTTAAGGACTTCCAAACTCGTCGGGTGCTGCTCCGCTGTGATAGCACTGGAGATCTTTATCTTGTCATGAAGCCCTCCACCATTCCTCATGCTTTCCTTACAAGTCAGTATACGTGGCATCAACGACTTGGACATCCCGGAAGTGAAGTGTTACGTCGTGTTTTATCTAGTAATTCAATTTCATGTGATAAAGAGAAACTTCCCGTGCTTTGTCATGCTTGTCAGCTTGGCAAGCACGTGAAGCTTCCATTTGTTAGTTCCAGTACTTTGGTTTCTTCTGCTTTTGACATTATTCACTCGGATTTATGGACGTCTCCAGTTTTGAGCTTGTCTGGTTTGAAATACTATGTTTTGTTTCTGGATCATTATACACAATATGTATGGGTTTATCCTTTGGTTCGCAAGTCTGATGTTTTGTCTAAATTTTTGTTGTTTCGTTCGTTTGTTCGCACTCAATTCAAGTGTGACATCAAGTCTTTTCAGTGTGATCATGGTGGTGAGTTTGATAACCAAGCCTTTCATAAGTTGTTTGCTACCAATGGCATTCAGTTTCGTTTTTCCTGTCCACGTACTTCCCAACAAAACGGAAAATCTGAGCGCATGATACGAACCATCAATAATTTAATCCGAACCCTATTATTTCAAGCACACCTTCCTCCTAACTATTGGGCTGAAGCACTTAACATGGCTGTCTACTTACTAAACATTTTTCCTTCTCGTGCCATAGATAATGAGGTCCCTTTTACCCGCCTTTTTGATGCTACACCCGACTACACTATCTTACGTACGTTTGGGTGCCTTTGTTACCCTCGCCGTGATGCTAATCACAAGCTTGAACCTCGGGCTACCCCGTACATTTTCTTAGGACATGCCACCAATCACCGTGCATACCGTTGTCTGGATCTTCATCACAACACTATTATCATTTCTCGTCATGTCACGTTTGATGAAACGGTTTTCCCGTTTGGTTCCATGCCGCCAACTGCAAACCCATTGTATGACTTTTTGGACTCTCCCTCCAACCTTATTACTGATTTAATCCGTCTGGCCCCTTTACCCACCTCTTCCACGGTTCCCCCCACTACCACCGAACCTACAACGCGTAATCCTCCTACTACTATGCCTACCACTGAACCTACAACGCCTACTGCTACTCCTCTCGGCCCTCCTCCTGGATTTGGTTCGCCAACTCCCCATATTCTTCCTCCAACCGTAACACTTGCTCCTCCTGACCCAACCCCTATCATTACTCCAATTGTGACCCATGCACCACCTTCACCCATACCTAACATTAACCCAAATCCTACCTCCATTCACCCCATGGTCACTCGGTTTAGTGTTGGGACAAATTTTCCTAATCCAAAGTATAATTGTCTTGTTTCCAACATATCACCGTTACCTAAGTCATATAATGATGCGTTTCGTGATCCCCATTGGCACTCAGCTATGACAGATGAATATAATGCACTTATTAAAAATAACACTTGGATTTTGGTACCTCGACCGGCAGATGTTAATGTTGTTCGTTGTTTATGGTTATATCGTCACAAGTATTTAGCTGATGGATCTCTGAGTCGGTATAAGGCTCGCCTTGTGGCGAATGCTAGTACGCAGGTTGACGGTATTGATGTGGATGAGACTTTTAGTTCGGTTATTAAACCATGTACTATACGGACTGTTCTGAGTTTAGCTATTTCACGGCATTGGCCCGTTCATCAGCTTGATGTTAAGAATGCTTTTCTTCATGGTGATTTGACGGAGACTGTTTATATGCATCAACCTCCTGGGTTTCGTGATTCTGTACTCCCTGATTATGTATGTTTGTTACAGCGATCTCTGTATGGTCTTAAGCAAGCACCTCGGGCATGGTTTCAGCGGTTTGCTACTTATATTACTCGTGTTGGATTTGGTCAAAGTCGGTGTGATTCCTCCCTTTTTATTTATCGGAAAGGGAATGACACAACTTTTCTTCTCCAATATGTCGATGATATTATTCTCACTGCTTCTTCTGAGGATCTTTTGCGCAAGATTATTGATTCTTTATACTTGGATTTTGATATGACAGATTTCGGATCTCTAAATTATTTTCTAGGTGTTTTTGTTACTCGGGATTCTTTTGGTATGTTTTTATGTCAGAAGAAATATGCTCTTGAGGTCCTTGAAAGGGCTCATATGGTTAATTGTAACTCCAGTCGGACGCCGGTTGATACAGAATCCAAATTAGGTGTGGATGGTGCTCCTGTCGCTGATCCAACTTTATACAGAAGTCTTGCGGGTTCATTACCGTATCTTACTTTTACTCGTCCTGACATCTCTTATGCAGTTCAGCAGGTGTGTTTACATATGCATGATCCTCGGGAGCCTCACTTCTCGGCTCTCAAACGGATTTTGCGGTATATTAGTGGTACTTTGGATTATGGGCTGCAGTTATTTGCATCCACTACTACCTCCTTAGTGGCATATTCAGATGCTGATTGGGCTGGCTGTCCTAGTACTCGTCGTTTCACGTCTGGTTATTGTGTTTTTCTTGGGAATAATCTGCTTTCATGGTCCTCTAAGCGTCAGGCAACTCTTTCTCGTTCCAGTGCTGAAGCAGAATATCGTAGAGTTGCTAATGCAGTTGCTGAGACGTGTTGGTTACGTAATCTTCTACGTGAGATGCACACACCATTGTCTTTCGCTACTCTTGTTTATTGTGATAATGTGAGTGCTGTTTATTTATCTTCCAATCCGGTTCAGCATCAACGTACAAAGCACATTGAGATTGATTTTTATTTCGTTCGTGATTTGGTTGCTGTTGGGGATATTCGTGTTCTTCATGTGCCTTCTCGTTATCAATATGCGGATATTTTTACTAAAGGTTTACCATCAGCATTATTTGAGGAGTTTCGTACTAGTTTGAGTGTTCGGTGTCCTCCCGCTCCAATTGCGGGGGAGTGTTAGTCGGTAGTATTATGGGCCTAGCCCATTGTCTATAATCTTCTATGATAAACTATATATACTCTTTTGATTTTTAATAAAACACACAGAATTCACAATAACTTACATTATGGAGATAATTAATGAAAAACACAATTTTCTCATTATTAGAATGATAGAAACATTTAATATGACTATAATTGTCACTGTTTGATTCTAATATAACTTAAACAAACACACCTAATATAAATATTTATAATGTTAGAGTGATCCAAAAGATAGATATATCAATGGAAAAAAGAAAACTACGGTGTCCCGTAAAGTATTTCGATATTGCAACCACGGTGATCGGGAATACGTAATATTCGTTATTTCTTGTTTACCAAAACCGCAACATATCATTCTAAAGATGGATGGTAATAAGTTAGTTAGAAGTGAGTAACACCTATCTTTTCTTCATTATACGAGTTTGCTTTTTTGATTTAAGTAAAAGATAGAAAAGAAAAAGTAGATGGACGGCGAGATAGAGAATCTTAATCTAAAAGTTTCAAATATACAAGATATTGGTTTACATTTTACGAAGGTTCATGGTTACTTTCCATTAGAATGATTTATTTGACGAATATATATGTTATGATCATTTTGAACTTATATACTGAGGTCGTTTAAACATTCTTCTGACAGCTAGTATAACTGACACTGGATGCAAATCGAATGGCGGGTAGTCCTTCAGATTAGATGCATTTAAGCATGAGCAGAGCTAATAAAAAGACAAATAAGTGATAAGCCACTCTTGATCACTTCATTTTCTAAATTATTTATTTGTATTGCAAACTGTTTTTCTATTGGTTTTTACATTGAACCTTTCACATTATTGTAACATTTTTCTTTACGTATAATCAGCCCTTTAAGTAAAAATCTTAGCTCCGCTTCGGCATTTTAGTTAGTTAAGAAGTATCATTTACATTCTAACAAATTTGAGTTTTTGTGTTATTTTCCATTAAAATGTGTAACTTTAAGATATTGATATAATTTACCCCTGCGGAATTTACGGGTAACGGGCCTAAAGTATGAAGAAGCTACGTGCCTACACAAATAATTTAGGTATGGTTAGTTATTAATTAAGTATTAAATTAAAGGAAAAGATGAATAGAGAAAATGAAATGGGCTCCTTAATTTGGCCACTAATCCGTTTAATCGGATCAAGACCCACAGCTTTTATAGCTTTAAACGCGTGATTAAGTAATTATAACGTTCTTGGCCCCACCCAACATGTATTATATACCATGCTGCGTCCCACACATCTTTAAGAGAATTGCTAGAACCACAGAGAAACTTTCACAAAAACTTTTATAAAATGAGTTGTCATGTAATTATTGGCATACTCAAATTCACTTTTAATTTCTCTTTCATACATTCATCCACAAATAAAATGACACATCATTTTGTAAGAGTTTTTATAAAAGTTTCTTTGTGGGTCTAGCATTTCCCCACCTTTAAACATGTTACTCTAATTCTCTGCATGTCCAAAATTTTAATGTCCAAACTCGATCGTTGGTTCTAAATTAAACGTAATGGTGAAAAATTAGGGGCTTTTGCATGGCATTTATTACGAGTCGAATGATATCGTCATTTCAAATGGTAGTCCATTATCATAATACAAATCATTAGGGACCCTGAATGGAAACAAAAAGCACATTCCAGGAGCTTTCCTTCGATGCGTCCCACAAAATGGTCGAGTAGCAACCGTGAAGACTACGTGATGAGACTGATATCGTATCAATTTGGCAAATAGAACTGCGAAAGTGGCCACACAACAAATGAGAATATTTCATCTCTAAGGAATTGTGGAAATTACCCAACATGAAAATGCAAGTTTCACTATTGTCGCAATAACTTAATTATTAATCGCTAGCTCTCTATCACTTCAATATGTGCTAGATCAAGAAGCACACATATATTTTAAGCATCTTTTCCCATAAAATGTCACACAGTTTGTGTGAAACAACTTATCAACAGTTTAAAACATACAAACTATGTTAAACAACCTATGTTCAACTCTTAGGAATAGTTTGAATAGTTTAAATTTTAAAACCTTAATCACATGGATATATGAGACAAGTACAATATAATGATGGCCTAATTTGGGACCCAAGTATGTTATAGAAATATCAATGGACAATGGGAGGTTGAAGCTTTTTGCCCTTGGAATTGGGAGGCATAGTCAACTTTCTCCTGAACAACAAACCCCCTCATAGATCAAAAGCAACATTTCGTAATTATGATCCAATGACCCTTATTATAAAAGAAAAACACTCGTCTCCTATGGGGTTCTAACACCATCACATAATAATTATTTATTTTTCTTACTAAATATCTTAATTATGTTTATAGCAAACGCTAGATTACAACAAAATAAGACTTGGACTATTAAGCCAATCAATCCAACCGAATCTAACTTTGCTTCTAAAACGAATCCAATAAAAATCTAAATCTACGACCAGGCAATATAGCAAATACCTTAAAAAACCTTTATTGTAATCATTGTGAGAATGAAGACTAAAATAGTTGCTCTAACATTGAAGCTGAATGCCTGAGTGATGAAACTCATGGTTAGTCTCGACGAGATTTATCCCTAAAAGTTCTAGCTTGTGGCCAGCTAAAATGTCTTCATCAAAATCTCATTTTATGAAATTAGTGACACCAAGTTGGCACCCGAGAAACAAGGAAAACCTCATTCGTTTAGTGACAACTAGTAGGCACTATAGTGAGTGATTCTCGTAGAAAATTAACTTTTTTAATATACCGAAGAAACATTGTAATTCATAGCGGTATATAAGAATCAATGATTAATGATATCATTACTTATTATCAAATTTCCATCCAAAATGATTGTGATTGATTGTTTCCTACGCGCTTCAAACAAACTTCTCCTTTAATGTCAATGGTTCTAGAGAGCAAGTTAGAATTACTAAGGAAATCTTTGTGGTCACTTACGAATCTTCTCTTGAAATGTTACTAGTTAAATGAAATCACTAAAGATATCCAAAGCACAAAAAGATGGATTGTAGTGTTTATGAATATGAAACTCTTGTTAACAAAAAGATTACAACTTTACACGTCAAAAATTAAGATTAGTTTAGACTTTTTACCTTTTCTTCAAAGTATCATCATTGCTGCCACAACATCTGAAAATCTTGTTTCTATTTCACTATTTTTTCTCCTTTTTTTAATCGTTATATACGCTTCAAAATGTGCAAACCGCAAAAATCTTATTTGAAAGCGGGAAAATGACGACAAAAGCTAAAGAAAAACAATAAAATACAAGAAGATACATGTAAAAATTTGCCGAGCTGAAACGTTTATTATTTGTTAACAAATAATTTAATTTTATAATAAATTACACGATTCGTCCTTATTATTTACATTTATTGACGTCATTCGTCCTTTGACTAAAAAAATTACATCGTTCAGCTTTAACTTTGAAACTTTTTCTGCCGTTTGTCCCTCGGTTTAACTAGTCCCACAATTGATCATTAAGTTGTTTAACCACAAGGGTAATCATGTCTTTAGCTATCTCAAGCCCACCATTCCCAGCCACAAACATTTTCATCTTCATTTTCATTACTACAACCACCATTATCCCCATTTTTTTAATCATTTTTCCAAAAAAACATCACTAAATCAAAATAAACATTTTTAAATCAAAACACCTAATTCAATATCATAAATCACAAATAACTTAAGAAATCAAAATCAAACCCTAACTTAAAATAAACATATACCCCGATTACTTCTCGTAATAGAAAAAGATTAGAAGACCTAAAATTTATGACTAACTTTGTGTCTAATCTATGTGTTATTGCCTCATTGAATTGCAAAAATGTGGGCCCGGTTGATACAACTAATGAATTTTTACCACATATGTTTATGCATAAAATTAGCCATGGATTTTAGGCATGCCAATCACTTCTCGTTTGTAATATCAGATCGTGTGTCAATCTTTTTAGAAGAGTCGTGTCTAGATTCTGTTAGAAATTATGTCTCTATATCAAGTAAATATATGATCTCGTGAATAAAGAGTGGCTCTGTTGAGAAATTTTAAGTTGATATAGTGATCTATGATTCTATGGTGTGCCAATACATCCTTACAACAACTGGGTAAATTGTTGTTTTACTCCCACCTTTTTTTATCCCATTTTCTCGGTTAATCCTTTCAGTTGTTAGACATTGGTTCTTGTCCAAATCGGACCTTTATTTTTACCTTTTCTCATTAAACTCGTGATAAAGTTCACTTTTAAGTTGGGGGATTGGTTCAATCATGCGTTACACTTTGATTGTTTGTCATCTATTTAAGTCAAAATTAATTACCTTCCAAAGAGTAAAAAAAAGAAACATAGAATTGTGTAGATTTTAATGGGGTATATGTTTATTTTAAGTTGGGGTTTGATTTTGATTTTTTAAGTTACTTGTGATTTATGATATTGAATTAGGTGTTTTGATTTAATAATGTTTGTTTTGATGTAGTGATGTTTTTTTTGGAAAATGATAAAAAAGATGGGGATAATAGTGGTTGTAGTAAGGGGTGTCGAAAAAGTTGACCCGACCCAAACCCGAAATAGCCTATTCGGGTCGGGTCACTCGGGTTCAAAAACATATTCGGGTCAATTCGGGTTGACCCGAATTGACCCGAGTTCTAATTAGCCTCGGGTTCGGGTTTATATTTTTTAGTCTTGACCCGACCCGACTTGACCCGAACCCGACCAACCCGACTTGACCCGAGTTTTACCACATTTTACCTTGTAAATATACTTAAATAAGTCAAATTTTAACTTTTTTACTTATACTCGGGTTGACCCGAACCCGAGTTGACCCGACCCGAATTAACCCGACCTGAATTGACCCGAACCCGACTGACCCGAGTTCTAATTAGGCTCGGGTTCGGGTTTGATTTTTTTTAAGTTCTGACCCGACTTGACCCGACCCGACTTGACCCGAACCCGGTTGACCCGACCCGATTCCCACCCCTAGTTGTAGTGATGAAGATGAATATGTTTGTGGCTGTGAATGGTGGGCTTGAAATAGGTAAAGACATGATTACTCTTGTGGTTAAACAACTTAATGATCAATTGTGGAGCTAGTTAAAACCGAGAAACAAATGACGGAAAAGGTCTCAAAGTTAAGGCTGAACGGTGTAACTTTTTTGGTCAAGGGACGAATGACATCAATCAACGCAGACCATAAAGACGAACCGTGTAATTTACTCTTAAGTTTATTTGAATACCAAATTTATTCAAGATATGTGAAGACTCATCTTCACCTTCTATTACTCTACCATCTATTAGATGAGATTATATTCCAATTAACCCATCTGCTATATAAACATTTTTTCAACTAACCTTCAATTCTTATAGTAAAACACACACTACCTCTTTTTTCCTCCCTGTTTCTATCTCTGCCCTCTGATCTATTTTTCTCTCTAAAAATCCTCTAACATCAAGACTCGGCCCATCACAAATCGATTATCACATATCGTTCGATACCTTCATCGAATCGATTGATCCATAATCATGAATCGATCGATCCATCAGGTTAGATTAAGATATTCTTATTTTATGTGAATAAGCTTATTAATTTACTATCACTCGAATTTATAAGCTTTTAATTAGATTATTTTAAACAAATCATCAAATTTATTATTCTTAATTATAAACGATCTTATTAGGTGATTTATGTGAATAATTAGAGCATTGTAAAATTGCAAATTCATGTGAATAAGCTGATTCAAGTGAATAAGCTTATGAGTTAGAGGAGATGAAAGCTATGTGAATAAATGTATAAATTTGAGGAGCGTTATGTGAATACGCATATGAATTAGATGAGAGTTATGTGAATAAACTTATAAATTATAGGAGACTCGTAAATAAGCTAGCTTATTAGCTTATATTGGCGAATTACCAGGTTTTATAAGTATCAGAGGTATGAATAAACTTATGTTTGTGCGAATAAGATGTATTATTAGACATTTTAATTAAGTAACTGATGTAAGCTGAATTAAGATTGATGTATCATGTATGATACCTCATTTATCATATGTGATAATTATATGATATGCGATATATGACAGGTTCATCATATATGATATATGAGATATCATATATGATGTATCTAACAAATAAAAAAAAAACAGATTTTGTAACTAATTTCCACAAAATCTCTTTAAGCTCTTCAAACCTGTCTTCTATCATATATGATCCAGTTGCTGACAACATGGTGTCTAATATGTTCTTTCATTTCTTTTATAAATGCAGACTGAAACATAAAAACGAAGGGATGTTGCAATTGTTCAGTTGGAGCAAAAACAAGAGGACGTGGACGTGTGTGTGTGGAGGTGCGGTTGACATCATGTAGGGGGAAGAAGTGACATTCAAGCAGGCTGTGACATCCAAACGGGCAATATGCCTTTCTCGAACTCTCGCCTAGTTATAGTTAAACTCCTTATCCGCTTCGCCTCAAAGAAAAATCTTTTAAAAGTCTCAAACCCAAGATCTTCTAGAAAACAACATTCCTTGAGAAAACCACTTAATAAAACTTTGATATCAACTATGCTAAAACAGTTCTATATAGTATACATTTATATAATGAGTGTGTTATGTTCAAAAAAAAAAAAAGAAATGGGTATGTTTGAGTGTGTAACAGTTTGGTAATCTATATGTTTGGGGCGAACTCAAGATTTTCAAGAGGATATTGATTTTATATAGGTTAACTGAATTACATCCTAGAAAAAAGGTAGCAAAATAAAAATATTGGGTTTTGCTTATTACCAAAAATCATCAATTTTTTTTAAATTATGTGACTTAAAGTTGAGTATAACTCGTGTCACACACGATACCTATATAAATCCGTGACTGTAAACGTAAACGTAGTTGTCTAAATATCATTTCTCTTTTTTTATTGACATCTGGGCGCATCATGTAAAATAGTTGCAGCTAACATGGGTATGTCTGTGGCTAAAAGCAAATTTTGAACGGACATGCTTTTCAATTACAAAGCTAAAAGTCCCGTGAATATTACTCAATTTTTTTTGTAATTTGTCACTTAATCACTATCATGGACATGAAATAATAATAAATCCCACACAGTATCACGTGAATAGGAATTTAAGAGTTCTTGCATGCAATTCATTGAATAATAAATCCCCAATTAATCTGTAATTGTTTGCCTAATATTTATATATCCACTTCTGTAAATCTTGCCTATATTTTGGCTTTTCTTTTGTCTATTTCAATCATACCACTCAATTTCTGGAAATGTCACTATATATATTCTTTTGTGAGATCTTAAATCACGGTAATTCTACACATGTAAATTTTAAGTTATATAATTTTTAAAATTTTCATACAATGTGGTTAAATAAACGTATGTTTGTATGAGTTTTCAATGTAACAAAATAAGGCTTATAAGGTTGATTAATCGTCGATTACACGCTATAAGATTATCGATCTTTCTGATTAATGTAACAAGGTCAAACAAATAGATCAACCATGGTCAACAGTGATCACATTTGCCCGAAAATTTTGATCTTGACGAAAGTACCTAAAAATCATCGTAAACTTGTTTTGATAACTTATAATATATATTTAAATCTATTACTACAAGTTTTTTTTAGAAAAAAGTCTTGCAATAATATCAAAAACTCGTCGAAAATATATAAAACTGTTGAGTCTTAGGATCTAGACTCATCAGGGATATGATAACAATGATTGTAAGCACAGCGGAACACAATAACAAACACAATCAAAGTTATGAACAAGGCTTTCTTATTCATAAAATACTAATAAGCTACTACTATTCCTGGTGCCTAATAGGCTTGACACCAGGAGAACGCACACACACCTTTAGTTTACATTGTATATGAATAAGTGAATAACCATGTGTGCCTAACCCTCTTTATATAATAGAGGTACTAGGGTTACATCACAACCCTAGCTTACTATCTAAGCTAATATATTACTACTAGGTCCTTCATCTTGTTTTGTCATATCAACTCAAGATCTCTAAGTCCCAACAATCTTCCCCTAGTTGATTTGACAAAACCAGTAAGCATGAGCTTCCCCTGAAGTTAATATAGATGAAGGCTAAGCTTCCTCTCGATCCATGCATTCTTCCCCTTTTTGTCACATTAACTCAAAAAGGATCGTCTTCCCCTTAAGAAGTGCATGTCGAATCCAGTAGGCTCCATGGAGAGATCACTGATGAAGAAAATCAAGTATAATGAATTTGATGAAGAAGTGGAATCTCCCAAACTTGTGTCTTATGTCTTGCACTAACCACGTGACGTCGAGATCGAACAAAATCCTCAAATAAATGAGACACTGAGCACAATAACGTAACCCCTTCAAGCGATAGCAGATGTACGCATAGAGCAAACTATCTTAAAAAACTGCTACTCCTTTTAAGATATGAATAGATCGTACCCCTTCGCTAGATATGTCGAGTCTTCGTCACCATATAAACTAAACAAGTTATCTTAAAAAGGTACTCCCTTCTTTTTAAGATATGATAAGAACACAAAACCTGTGAAAATCAACTACAACATAAAATCAGTGATAATCAAATGTCTTCTTCAATGAATCACCCCAACGAAATGATGATGGCTGAGAACTCCTCCTCTAGTAACAGTAGTGACATCAGACTAGTCACTAAATTAGAGTAGTATCAATCTTACTTGACTAGAAGGAACCAAAACCGGCCAAAGAAAAGTTAGTATACAACAAGCCAGCAGGAACCAAAAGCAAGTCAACAAGAACATACGCCTACCAGGAGGAACAAACCAGTAGGAACCGACCAGTGGTACGGACCAGTAGGAACCGACTAGTATGAACCGATGATTCAACCAGGAGGAACTATCAAATATTACTAGGAGGAACCAAGAACACAACCACCACGAACATATATGACCAGTAGGAACCATAACTCACCAGTAGCATCTCAAACCTCCTTTTCCTTTTTTTTCATTTTTTTTTACAAGCTGTCACCACACTGTCACGAAACTATTGCTGTTGTTGCTTCTGTCCAAAAGTAAACATTACAGCAAGCAAAGGTAAAAACCTGTACTTATGTATGTCATCAGCCCAAGTCCATGTAATATCCATCCCATATGTAGCTTGAAACCCAAAACTTCTTACATAACAAACAAACTCGAAAAATCAGAAAATAAATTCCATGGATATAGTGCCAGCTGGCTAAATCAAAAATGTTAAACCCCTAAATCCTAGGAGCTAAAACCGTACCATACTTGACCAAACCATCTGTTTACCCTAACTTCTAGGATAACCACACGTCCAATAAAGTGTATCCCTAAAAATCAGGCAAACACTACCTCATATAACTGACCATATCTCGCCATATTCTGCATTGCATAACTTACGCATGTGAATCACGAAACAACTTCCATATATAACCAGTTACAAATCTCATCCAAGAAAATTGTATCCCATGAAGTCAGGAATCAAGTAAATGACTCCCATAAGTTACGTCCAGCAAGTATCAACTATAATCCCACTATTAAAAATATTTATCACCACACGTCCTAATCAGTTATACATTCAGCCCATATCTTGTCCAAATATAGATTGTATATATTCCTAATATAGGAACCAAAAGCTGCTTCCAAAAACAAACTTACCTTCGTGCATAACTGCTAATAGAATCACACGTCTTTGCCATCCTTGTTTGTAGGATATACACGTTCATTAATTTGACCATGTATTCTTGATCCTTCATGCAGACGAGTCATCAAACGTGGGCACACAATCTGCTGAAACATAAACCTCATATCCTGCTGTGACGTCTTTAAACTTGCTATGAACCACCTGCTGTATAACAGCTACAAAGGACACGTGATGTCCATATCTTTTGTAGTGAAATCCCTCGATCACATAGCAACAGCCAACATACATTCTTGTTACTACAGATTTCGAACCATCTTGGTACGTGTTGTGCACAGTTTACATACTCATGTAATAAACAAATCAAGAAGTCTTTCATCAACATATTCAGTGAGCATAAATAAGCAACTTCTTCACAATGAGCATGAATATCAGCAATCATCAGCAAGTTAATCTTGTTATTTGTTTTGAGCAGTAACAATGATCAATTCTAGTGTTTCACGAACATAAAACCCTAAAACGAGAATCGTTTGAAGATCACAACAGCCAAAAACACCTAAGATCATACTAGGGTTCATCGTTGATTCAAGAATCAACTCACCAAAGCTAGTATAATCACCATCAACGTACCAGCAGCAACAAGGACGTGATCCAGAATTAGGGTTTGCATAAAACTCTAGTGACATCGAATCTATTATGGAAACCATCATTCTGAAACAGCCATCATGATCATACGGGGTTCATTGTTGATTCAAGAATCAACTCCCCACAACAAGTATGATCATTCAAGAACCAGTACCAACATCATAATAACACATCAGATGAACAGCAACAATCATCTAGGGTTTGTTAGGGAAAAACCCTAGATCAGCAACTTGATTTATTTAAAAACAGAAAATAAAATGAAAACCTTGTAGATCAACCAGATCGAGAGCCAACAAGCTCTGATACCACTTGTTGAGTCTTAAGATCTAGACTCATCTGGGATATGATAACAATGATTGTAAGCACAGCGGAACACAATAACAAACACAATCAAAGTTATGAACAAGGCTTTCTTATTCATAAAATACTAATAAGCTACTACTATTCCTGGTGCCTAATAGGCTTGACACCAAGAGAACGCACACACACCTTTAGTTTACATTGTATATGAATAAGTGAATAACCATGTGTGCCTAACCCTCTTTATATAATAGAGGTACTAGGGTTACATCACAACCCTAGCTTACTATCTAAGCTAATATATTACTACTAGGTCCTTCATCTTGTTTTGTCATATCAACTCAAGATATCTAAGTCCCAACAAAAACTTGTCGAAAATACTCAAATTTTGCCAAAAATGCCAATTCGGATAATCGCCAATTGATCCTACCTCGACCAATTACAAACTATAAAGTAGTCGATCGTCCGACTAAACGATTCACGCTTTTTGCAACCGATTTGTATCGAAGGGTTATCTAATTATTATTTTTTTTTAATGGCAACGATTTTATTAGAAAAACCACTAACAAAGAGCTAAAAAATTCCAAAATATGAAGATAAGGGTGTCGTAACCAATTGTTCCAAGCAATACTACTTTTACATCTAGCAATGCACAAAGTAAAAGATCTCATAACAATATCATCAAATAAAACATCTTTTCGAGGACATTTTGGTGTAAGAAAAATTTAGTTACGAAATACCCAGTTGCTCCACCAAAAAGTATAAAAAAACCCTTCTAGCACGTCTTTAATACTAGATCTCATCCTCAGCGCCTTGAACCAAGAGAGCCAAAATAAACTAGGTCAGACCACAATTTTAAGTGAATTTCGTATATATGCATATATAATGACGATAAAAAATTACTCCCTATTACAGAAGAAAAATACTAGATTTTTGACACATTTTGTTCCATTTGATAATAACAAAATACTCCGTTATTGCAAACTTGTGTGATTTTTAGCATTGAGAGGTTATCTAATCATCTAGCAGCAACATAAACTGGGCCAGACCATAATTTTAAGTGAATTTTGTATATATGCATATATCATGACCCAAAAATTACTTCTTATTACATAAGAAAACTACTAGGTTTTTGACACATTTTGTTCCATTTGATAATAACAAAATAGTCTGTTATGAATCCATTACAAACTTGTGTGATTTTTAGCATTGAGAGGTTATCTAATCATCTAGCAGCAACATAAACTGGGCCAGACCATAATCTTAAGTGAATTTCGTATATATATGCATATATTATGACCAAAAAATTACTCCCTATTACATAAGAAAACTATTAGGTTTTTGACACATTTTGTTCCATTTGATAATAATGATACAAGGTTTTGCATAGGTTCAATTAAATTCTCGGAATCCTCTCGAATTGATCTCAGTTAAAAGTGGAATGATTTGTTCTTGGTGACAAAAAGTGGATTTGGTTTTCTATTCTAAATAAATGAAGTAAATAAAGATTAAAGCCAGAAACAGTAGATCAAAAACAATTAAATGATAAAGCAGAAAAATACCCTTACTGAAAACTAGTGCTATTCGGAATAAATGGAGAAGATGCTCTTATTCGGAATGATGACCATGCGGAATAATAAAGTCTATTCGGAATGATGAGACTATATGGAATAAAAACCTCTATGCGGAAAGTATGGCTTATTCGGAAAATATTGCTATGCGGAAAAAAATATTGCTATGCGGAAAAATATTGCTATGCGGAAAAAGTGTCCCTATGCGGAAAATAAACCTCTATGCGGAAAGATGATGCTATTCGGAAAAACTGGGCTATTCGGAATATACGAGATATTCCGAATAAGGGAGAAATAAACTGGCTATGCGGAATATTTGAAATATTCCGAGTAAGAGAACAAATAAAGATGATTCGGAATAAGTAAGATATTCCGAATAGGGGACGAGCCCAAATGCCTATTCGGAATAATTGTTCTGTTCGGAAAGATCTGGAATGCGAAGAACAGTAACAGCAGGTGCCAAACGATTTTTCAATCTAAACACCAAAATACTCAAAAAGATTTCACCAAATCAACCAATAATCATCTAAATACCATAAGAAACAAATCCCACCAATAAAAACACTAAATCAACAAACTTTTTAAGATCAAACTTGAACCAAATAAAACTTAAGAACTTGCAATCAAAAGTTGATAAAGAACAAGATGAATGAAAAGATGGAATTGAATGATTAATGTAAAAGTAACAAGATGTAATGATTAAAACTTACAAGATTGAAGGAAAAATTAAAAATCACCAAACACCCTAATGGTGTTTGTGATGAACCGTTCCTAAGATAACTGGGAAAAGAAAAAAATGAAGCTAACTCCCTAATTGTGTGAAGGGAAAAACTATATATAGTCCTAGTGGTTGGTTGGTGAGTGGGCTTTCTCCTTTTCTTCTTGTCTTCTCGTCTTTTCAGAAAAGTTGACGTTTTCGATTCTGATTCGGGATTTGTCGTCGATTAAATTCAACTCGTCTTTTAATTTCTTCGTTAAATAGACTTGAGTTTCTTCGACTTATGTAAATCTTCCATCTTTGGTCCCTTTCTTCGATAAATCTTCAAATAGGCCCATTGACTTCAAATCTTTTGCATCTCTTGGACAATAGACTTCGTCTTTAGTCTTTTTCCTTGATAAAACCCGTGAAATCCCATGTTTTCTTTAATATTTATCCGGTTAGCTCTGAAAACACAATAAACACAAAAACCACGCATAATTCCAAACAAATGATATTAAATACGTGTTTTGGTCTTGTTTTAGCCAGAATTAAGTGGTAAAAGGATGGGTGTTTACACACCTATCAAATCCCCTACACTTAACCATTGCCATGCCCTCATGCAATGCTTAGTGATAAAGCAATTTTAACATTTTTCTCATAATCAATCAACCTTGGCCTTATTTAAATTCTACTAAACAACAATTAAAATATTAAGAGAAATTCAAACTTTAAAATAAACAAAAGGATGGAAATAACTTGTAAAGAAATCAAGGACTTACATTAGGGCTTTGGTGTTGCGAAGATTTATCACCCTCAAGTTTCACGTTCCCCAAACTAAGCTTAAAAACGAGATCATTGTTATTATAAGTTAGTAAATCAAACACTTACACACATGGATTAATTAAATGCTTAAACTCCCTTATTCCTAGTTGTATCTCTTATATTTTACTTTTGTCTTAGAATGATCATGAAGATGCATTTTTGGACTTATTTCGATAGTTTATTAAGGCTGAAAGCAAAGTAGGACGATTTGATCAATAGTTAGCTAAAGGACAAAATCTCTTAAAACTGCTTCTCGGGATATCAAAAAGTTCATATCTTGGCATAACTCGGTTCACGATTTGAGACCTTTCTCGGGCCGATATTTGGCATGTACTTCATACTTCATATCTTCGAGAGACGTTCTTGAGATAATGGTCTTCTCATCATAATAGAGTTTTCTTCACTTGGAGACTTTTGAGGGGTACTCTAACTTTGTTGACCACGACTTCATGATTATTTCTTCAATCTATAATTGGGATTTTGAGATACAACGATCCGCCTCCTTTTCGGACTTGGATCTATTTATCCTCATACCTTGTTAGGGTCTTTTCGGATAGACTTCTCCATGATCTTTATGGGAGTTGATTGCTTTTCGTCGTGAGTCTTGATCCTTCATATTGACTTTAGGAATAATGCTTTTCACATCACTTTGGATCTTCAGCAATAAAATTGAATCCTCATGCCTTGTTAGGGCCTTTTCGGACTCGCCAATCTTCGCGCCCCGCTTCATAAGTTATGCCTTGGCTATGAACTCTTATCATTACCGAGCAACTTTTAAACGATCTTGGGCTAGAAGCTAAGTAACTTTTCAAATCGTAAGACCTTACTTATTGCAGATAAATTATTATCAAGTGATGGGAGAATAGGCAAATAATTACACCAAGTGAACTTGCGCAAGAATACCGACTTATAATTGACTCTATCATTTCTCGTCCTCCACAATTTAAAATCTCAAGTAATGAGACTCGTGGACACTTAGCCTAATAAACCAATTAGGGTCTACATGGTTAAGGATACTAGCTAGAATAAACTTAGATAAGTCTATTCGGGTTGAGTCAAAATAAACGCAACGGGCCTAATATGTCAAAGATTTCTAAACCAGCTACACCACTTTATTAATATTTTTGCCTTTATTGCGGAATATATACATATGAAAGCAACGATAAAAATTTAAAAATTACAACTAAATGGCCAAAGTTAATAAAAAATTTGAAAAATGTTGAAAAATAGGATTTTCCGGTTAAATGAAGGCATTTTCATGGAAAAGTCCACTTAAAACCTCGATAGAAGTCCCCCCTACACTTAAGATAAACATTGTCCTCAATGTTTAAGCATGTGGGAAAAGTCTCCCCTACACTTATGACATTGTGCACGTTGGTTAACTCAAGTTAAGGAAGAGACGACTAAAGTGATCAATTTCAAATGTGAGTATGAAGAAAATTGAATCACGATAGTTGAGAGATAGAACCGGATTTCGGATAACACGGGAGCACGATTCTGTCAAAGATTCCAAGATTGCAGTTATCCCTGTAATCACATCACCATACAAACACAAACGACCAAAATAGGTCCTCCCCTACACTTAGGGGGTTAAAGGGATAGATACTCGGGCTGCCTCCCGAGGAGCGCTTGTTTTTGATAACCGAGTCACGAGCCTGACTCGACCCAAAATTCGTTCATGGGGAACGTGGTGAGGGATGGAATCACCTCGTGAGAGGTGTCCTCACCAAAGTACAACTTCACTCGTTGGCCATTCACCTTAAAATTAGGTCCATTAGGTTGAGCGAGCTCGAGAGTACCATATGGAAAAATTTGGGCAATGGTGAATGGGCCGGACTAACTAGATTTAAGCTTGCCCGAAAAGATTTTCAACCGAGAGTTAAAAAGTAAGACTTTGTCTCCAACATGGAACTCTCGGTTCTTAATCTTGGAGTCGTGAATGAGCTTAGTTCTTTCCTTATAGATCAAATAATTTTCATAAGCCTCATTACGGAGTTCATTCAGCTCATTGAGTTGGATCTTGCGTAGGTCACCGGCTTTGTTAATATCAAAATTAACCCACTTCAAGGCCCAATAAGCCTTGTGCTCCAATTCAATGGGGAGGTGGCATGCTTTCCCGTACACAAGACGATAAGGCGTACAGCCGATCGGGGTCTTGTAAGCAGTACGAAAAGCCCACAAAGCATCATCAAGTTTATCAGCCCATGCGGCACGATGCTCTCCCACGGTCCTTTCAAGAATTCGCTTAAGTCCACGGTTGGATATTTCAGCCTGGCCATTAGTTTATGGGTGGTAGGCTGTGGAAAGACGATGGTTTACACCGTACTTAGCCATGACTCTAGCAAATTGGTCATTGCAGAAATGAGTCCCACGATCACTAATAATGGCGCGAGGCACACCGAATCTAGCGAAAAGAGCTTTCAAAAAGTTACAAACCACCCTTGCGTCATTAGTAGGCAAAGCTTTGGCTTCAACCCACTTAGAAACGTAGTCAACGGCTACAAGGATGTATTTGTTTCCTTTAGATGAAGGGAATGGCCCCATAAAGTCGATACCCCAAACATCAAAAATTTCACACACTTGAATGAAATTCTGAGGCATCTCGTCTTTATGTGTGATCTTACCTTGTTTCTGGCAAGCATCACATTTTTTAACCATATCGTGAGCGTCACGATAAATGGAGGGCCAATAAAATCCCGAATCAAACACTTTCTTTGCGGTGTAGTTAGGACCAAAGTGACCACCGGTGGGTCCTTTGTGGCAAGCATCAAGGATTTCAGACGCTGCCGGTCCGTCAACACATCGGCGGATAATCAGGTCGGCACATTGTTTGAATAGGTAAGGGTCGTCCCAAAAGTAAGTCTTAATGTCAGTGAAGAACTTCTTCTTTTGTTGAGACGTCAACCCTTCCTTGAGAATTCCACCCGCCAAGTAGTTTGCAAAGTCCGCAAACCACGGGGTTTCATTCGGCTTCGAGTTTATGGACATTAAGGTCTCCAAGGGAAAAGAATCATTGATTTCTTTGGTCGGATGATCCCCTTGGTATGGATCCTCAAGTCTGCTGAGATGATCCGCGGCTAAGTTTTCAGCTCCTTTCTTATCACGAATTTCGATTTTAAATTCCTGGAGCAGCAAAACCCAGCGAAGAAGTCTTGGTTTGGAATCTTGCTTTGTCAACAAGTACTTCAGTGCGGAATGATCGGTATACACGATGGTGGTGGAAAGGACAAGATAGGGGCGAAATTTTTCAAAAGCATAGACAACAGCTAAAAGCTCTTTTTCGGTTGTCGTATAATGCAATTGTGCCCCAGTCATTGTCTTGCTAGCGTAATGGATTGGTTGGAAGTGTTTGTTCACTCTTTGTCCAAGAACCGCTCCAATAGCAAAATCACTAGCATCGCACATCAACTCAAAGGGTAGCTCCCAATTAGGGGTAACCAAGACGGGTGCCTTAGTAAGCTTATCCTTAAGCGAGTTGAAGGCTTCAAGGCACTCTTTGGAGAAGATAAAAGGAGTATCTTTTTCCAAGAGGTGGGTCATCGGGCGAGCGATTTGAGAAAAATCCTTAATGAATCGACGGTAGAAGCCCGCATGACCCAGAAAACTTCTCACACCCTTCACGGTTGAAGGTGGAGGCAACTTTGCGATAACATCGACTTTAGCACGGTCAACTTCAAGACCAGCTTTCGAGATCTTATGTCCAAGCACGACGCCTTCTTTTACCATAAAATGGCATTTTTCCCAATTCAGAACAAGGCGAGTGTCTTCGCACCGCTTAAGCATACGTCCCAAATTGGCAAGGCAAGAAGAGAATGAATCCCCGAAGACCGAGAAATCATCCATGAAGACTTCCATGGTTTGTTCAACCATGTCATGGAAGATAGCTAACATACACCTTTGGAAAGTCCCGGGCGCATTACATAAGCCAAAAGGCATTCTTTTGTAAGCAAAAGTGCCATAGGGACAAGTGAATGTAGTCTTCTCTAGATCTTGGGGATCGATGGGTATTTGAAAATAACCCGAGAAACCATCAAGAAAGCAGTAATATTCATTACCGGCTAAACGTTCAAGCATTTGGTCCATAAAAGGTAGAGGGAAATGATCCTTTCTCGTGGCATCATTGAGTTTGCGGTAGTCTATACAAACTCTCCACCCAGTAACGAGACGAGTGGGAATTAACTCGTTGTGTTCGTTGGGAACAACGGTTATTCCGCCCTTCTTGGGCACACAATGGATTGGACTAACCCATGGTGAATCCGAAATAGGGTAAATCATACCCGCATCAAGAAGTTTGAGAACCTCTATTTTGATGACTTCATGGATTTTTGGATTCACCCTTCGTTGGCTTTGAATCGTGGGCTTAAAGTCGTCCTCCATGAGAATTTTGTGTGTGCAGAAGTGAGGATCAATTCCACGAATATCTGAAATCTTCCAAGCAATAGCCTTCTTATGATCTTTTAACACAGCGACAAGTCGGGCTTTCTCTTCATCCTTCAAATCCTTAGCAATGATGACTGGCGACTTCTTCTCTTCTTCGAGGAATACATACTCAAGATGGGGCGGCAACTCCTTAAGTTCCAAATCCGGAGGATTTTCGACAGGAGGCGTATTCGAAGTCGGAGTCTCGATAGCAATAACAGTGGGAGATGGAGGGGAAGGATTGTCTTCTCTGAGGAGGTTTGCAATGAAACTGAGATCGTCATCCCAATTGGCAGTAGAATCGTCATTGTCTTGCTTCACATCTTCCAAGGTGGCTTCCAAATCTTTCCAAAGGAAATCACTTTCTCCAAATAGAGATAGTGATGAGTCGATAGAGGAAACGGTCTCAACATTGGGAAGAGAGGTAGGAATATTTTTACAAGCATCCTTGAAGTGTTCTTCACAAGCCTCATCAAGAACGTCAATACAATTAACATTCTCGTAAGAATAAGGCTGTTTAGAAAGCTTTCCCATGTTGAAGACTACTTTATCGTCACCCACTCTCATGATAAGCTCACCGGCTTCAACATCAATGAGAGTGCGACCGGTCCTCAAGAATGGACGACCAACAATGAGTGGCACACGGGGGTCCATCTCGTAGTCGACGACAACAAAATCAGCAGGGAAGGTGAATTTGTCGACTCCTACAATGACGTCTTCGGCTATCCCCACTGGATAAGCAACCGTACGGTTAGCTAACTCCAAAGTCATTTTGGTGGGGACTAGCTCTGGGAGAGATAATTGCTTCCAAACACTTAGAGGCATAAGATTAATACTGGCACCTAGATCAGCTAGGGCCATGCAATTCTCTACTCCCGGGAAATTGCAAGGGATAAGAAAACGACCCGGATCACCAAGCTTGGTTGGCAATTTCCATAAGAGCACTGCAGAGCAGTTCTCATTAAGTTGGGTGTTGGCAATATCGAGGAGCTTTTCCTTGTCGCTCAGAAGATCTTTAAACATTTTGGCATATTTGGGCATGTGAGCGAGAGCCTCAGCGAAGGAGATATTGAAATTCAGTTGTTTGAACATTTTAAGGAAATTCGAAACCTGAATATCATCCTTGCTCTTTTGCTTCTCTTTCCTCAACCTAGATGGATAAGGTATATTGGAAGAAGAGGAAGGCTTTGGCAGAATAGGATCACTCACAACCACGGGTGGAGGAGGGGTAGAAGGAAGATGTGGAGAAATTGGGGAAGGAGAAGGAGGAGGAATAGGAGCAGGTGACTCGTTCTCCTTAGTCACAACCACCGGTGGAGGTATAGGAAGCTCGGGTTCCTTGGTACCTTTGCCACTTCGAGTGGTGATTGCTTTCATCTCCCCTCTTGGGTTCGCAACGGTGTTACTCGGAAGAGTACCCGAAGAAGAGGGTTGACTACTTTGGAAGAAACTAGCCATCATGTTCCTCAGATCATTAGTTTGGCTATCCAACGTGTTTCTCATGTCTGCTCTCAAATCGTTTCCTTGCTTGACCAAGTCTGCTTTCAGGTTGAGCACCTCTCTCTGAAGATTTCCCACTATCGCATCGTTAGTTCTCATATAAGTTTCCACTTCTTGGTGAAGAGCGGTGGGTTGGTTGGGAGGAGCATTGTATGCAGGTGGTTGGTAAGCAGGTTGTTGGTAGACTTGGTTGTTTCGTTGAGGTGGTTGTTGTTGCTTGTGAGGTGGGATGTATGGTTGTCGAGGTTGTTGTTGTTGTTGATTTGGGCGATTAAGGTTTTGTTGTTGGTTTGGGTTGGCAGGAGGGAAACCAGGTGGTGAAAGATAGTTGTTGCTGCGTTAGCTAAGCAAGTTACGGTCACCTTGGGGTCTAGCTTGATAAGCAGGTTGTTGATAGGTGCCATATGCCGCATTCACATTCTCAGCAGGGTAATCTTGGGTGGCGGTACAAGTTGTGTAAGAGTGAGGACCACCGCATATCTCACAAGGTTGGCTGACAGCGTTCACTTGAGCGTTTTTGGCGTTGTTGCTGTTGTTGTTGCTGACGGTGTGGGTGACAAGCGATTCAAGAAGCGTAGTGATTTTGTCTAATCGCTTGTCGCTGTCATTAGTGCTAGCACTAGCAACATTGGTCCGAACACTCTTGGTTTGCACACGAGATTTATTCTCAATGATGTCCCAAGCAGCATTGGAAGTCTTAGCCAATAAATTACCCCCCGAGGCACTATTCAGTGAATCTTGATCACTCATGCTTAAACCATTGTAAAAAGTATTGATTTGATGTACTTTGGTAAAACCGTGTTGTGGGCATTTTCTTAAAAGATCTTTGAAACGATCCCAAGATTCACTGAATGACTCATCGTTCTTTTGTTCAAAGTTTATAATCTCATTCCGCAATGCGGTAGTACGAGAGGGTGGAAAAAAGTAATTGATAAACTTTGTTTCCAAATCCGTCCACGAGAGAATACTCTGTGGCGGTTCCTTAGCAAGCCAATGCCAGGCTTGTCCCTCTAAAGAAAAGGGAAAAAGTTGTAACCTTATAACCTCTTGTGGAACACCATTGAACTTGACCGTGTTGGTGAGTTGTAGAAATCTCTTGATGTGGTCGTGTGGATCATCAATGGTGCGTCCCAAGAATGGTTGAGCGGAGACCATCTGGATAAAGCCTGACTTGAGCTCGAAATTGTTGGCGGCAATTGGTGGTATGACAATTGGATCCGTGTTGCCATCGACATGAGCTTGCAGCAGTTCAATCATCGGGCGATTATCCGGAAGGGGCTCATTGTTGTTGTTATTGTTCATGTTGTTGAAAGGTGGGTTGTTGTTGTTATTATTGTTTGGAGGTGGTACACCGGCCATGTCTAAGGGATCGAGAGGCTCGGCTCTTGATAGGACGTGGATCGAGTGCGCATACACCTGCAAAAGAACGAACAAAGAAAAACAAAGCAAAAATATTTTTGGTTTTTATGTTTTTTACTTTTTAGGATTTTTGAAAATTTTATATTTTTTTTATGTTTTTGAAAGTTTTTATGAAAAAGTAACGTTCACGGGGAACGGATCCTAAAATCCAAGTTCTCACAAAAAACTTTTGATCTTAACGAGAAGAGCCGGCAGCGGCGCCATTTGATACAAGGTTTTGCATAGGTTCAATTAAATTCTCGGAATCCTCTCGAATTGATCTCAGTTAAAAGTGGAATGATTTGTTCTTGGTGACAAAAAGTGGATTTGGTTTTCTATTCTAAATAAATGAAGTAAATAAAGATTAAAGCCAGAAACAGTAGATCAAAAACAATTAAATGATAAAGCAGAAAAATACCCTTACTGAAAACTAGTGCTATTCGGAATAAATGGAGAAGATGCTCTTATTCGGAATGATGACCATGCGGAATAATAAAGTCTATTCGGAATGATGAGACTATACGGAATAAAAACCTCTATGCGGAAAGTATGGCTTATTCGGAAAATATTGCTATGCGGAAAAAAATATTGCTATGCGGAAAAATATTGCTATGCGGAAAAAGTGTCCCTATGCGGAAAATAAACCTCTATGCGGAAAGATGATGCTATTCGGAAAAACTGGGCTATTCGGAATATACGAGATATTCAGAATAAGGGAGAAATAAACTGGCTATGCGGAATATTTGAAATATTCCGAGTAAGAGAACAAATAAAGATGATTCGGAATAAGTAAGATATTCCGAATAGGGGACGAGCCCAAATGCCTATTCGGAATAATTGTTCTGTTCGGAAAGATCTGGAATGCGAAGAACAGTAACAGCAGGTGCCAAACGATTTTTCAATCTAAACACCAAAATACTCAAAAAGATTTCACCAAATCAACCAATAATCATCTAAATACCATAAGAAACAAATCCCACCAATAAAAACACTAAATCAACAAACTTTTTAAGATCAAACTTGAACCAAATAAAACTTAAGAACTTGCAATCAAAAGTTGATAAAGAACAAGATGAATGAAAAGATGGAATTGAATGATTAATGTAAAAGTAACAAGATGTAATGATTAAAACTTACAAGATTGAAGGAAAAATTAAAAATCACCAAACACCCTAATGGTGTTTGTGATGAACCGTTCCTAAGATAACTGGGAAAAGAAAAAAATGAAGCTAACTCCCTAATTGTGTGAAGGGAAAAATGTTGGAAATACGTTTTACGTATTTATGAAGGATCGGTCGCTCCAACGATAATTATGTAATGGGCTCGTGATCTATTTAATTATTGTATAGTCCATATAGCCCACATGTAGGGTGGGCTATATATAACCCCTCCTAGCATGTTAGGAGGGGGTTGTTCATTCTCATTTTACACTTAATCATTTATTCATCTTTCACTTTCTCTCTCTAACTCTCTCCCTTCTCTCCTTTCTCTCTCTAATCCTTCATCTCTTTCCTTCATTTCTTCATTAATTATCAATCAATCAACCACATAAATCCACCAAATCCATAACATAGAATATGCCATTAATTACGTAGACCTTCAATTGGTATCAAGAGCCTTGGTTAGTTTGGTTTATTCTTGTTTTATTTCTTTTTGATTTTGGTGGGTTTTGATTTAATCATGCTTAAATTTTAAAAAGTTTGTATTTTTTTATAAAAAGCTTATGTTTTTATGTGTTATCATATCAAATCTTCAAATTTACTTGTTTTTTAGATAAAAAATCACAAATTTTTATATAAAAATCAAAAATTTCTTTATCAAATCTTAAAAAGGTTGTGTTTTTATAAAAAGTTTGTATTTTTTTTATTGTTTTTTATCACAAGTTTAATAATCAATTTATATAAAAAGTTGGTATGTTTTCTAAATTTTATCAATTTATATAAATTTTTATCCATTTTTATCCTTTTTTTATTTTTTTTATTTTTTAATCAGTTTATTATTTAAATTTTTATTAATCAGTTGTGTCATTTTTGGTCAAGTTAATCAGTTATCATTTTTTATTTGGTCAACTATCATTTCTGTCCAAAATTTGTCCCATCTAAACTGATTCTAAAGTTCCAACAAAACTGTCCAATTGTCCAAGTATTTCAGTCCGTATCTTCGATTTTCGAGCCTGTATCTGTCATATCCAAAAGTTCCGAATCAAATACTAGAGTTCCGGATGAACAAAAATGTTCCGGGTGAACAAAACTTCCGAGTGAAGTAAAAGTTCCGGGTGAAGACAAGAAGTTCCGGATGAAGAAAAAAACTTCCGAATCAAGAACATCCGAATGAACCAAACATCCGAATCAAGAACATCCGAATGAACAAAACATCCGAATCAAAAACTTCCGAATGAACAACATCCGAATGAACAACATCCGAATCAAAACATCCGAATCAAGACTCTTCCGAATGAATAAAACTTCCGAATGAAGCTCATTCAAACATAACGGAACATTTGTTTTTGTCTCGACTCCAATTTAAAAGACTCATCACCCTCACCCTCGACTCCAACAAACACAACAGAAGACCCCATTTTTTCTACAAACTGACTCGACAGACTGACACCAAAAAGGATTTCGAACCACTCAAATCTTTTACACGACACTCGACTCCTGACTCGACCGCTCATCACTCAGACCCTCACAATACCCCAACCACCTCTCGACTCGACCCAAAACAGTGACTCTCTCCCTCGCAACACAAACAAACAAACACTCACACAAACACCTCCCGACTCAAACAACACTCCCTCACCACCTTCGCACACTCCCTGGACTCCCTCTATCCCCAACAAAACCAATCACCCTCGACGACCCATCCCAACCCTCTCGAACACCATTCCAAACACCCATCTCACACAGACAACTCAACCTACGACCAAAACCTTTCTCGACTCTAAACTTGGATTCGACTAATTTACCAAAGACAAAGACCCTCACAAGACTCTCGACCACTAGACTCGACCTGACACCAAACGCAAACCCCCAACTCATTTACCCACCCTCGACCCTCGCCTACTCTCAAATCATCTCAACAAATCAAGATTCACTCACACACACAAACCCACACCAGAAAGACACGACAGAAGAGAGAAAGACTCAACAACATGCAATAAAAATTAGAGTACCTACCCGAGACTCTTAATTAAAAGAATCTTGTAGCCATAGATGATAATTGTTTGAGATTGGGATTGTTGATAAAGATCAGATTTTTGTGAGAATCAGATTAGTTAGGGGGCGGAGAAAATTAGGTTAGGGTTATGAGATTGGAAAGGAGTTGGTTTCTGGGTTTCAGAAGAGAGAGAGGGGGCGGACAAAATTGAGGAGTTTTTGAGGCTGCGTTTTTTTGTTAACTGTGTGAGGAAGAGAGAGGCTTTAGGTTAAGAAATAAATCAGGCGGATTTAACTAGGCAAAGTCAATCACAGGCGGACAAAACAAGAAACCTTGGGCGGTGGGATTTTTTTTTTTTTTTTTTTTTTTTTTTTATTGGGCCACGTGGGCGGAGAAACCAAAGCCAAGATTCGAGTGTGTAACAGCCACGTGTATGTGACGTGGGGTTCTTGTGTCCATCGTTATTTATTTTTGTAAAAAAGAAGATATTTTGGTATTGGGACTTTCCTTAATAACAAATTTTAAATTTTAAATTTTAAATTAACAAATTTTTGAAATTTTGAGTCATACGTTTATTTTTAACTTTTGTGGGCAAGATTAAATTTTGTTATAGTGTGAAATATTAGGATTTATTAATAACAAAGTGACGGGATTTTATTTGACCGAGAAAATTGGCAACATTTGAATTTTTTAGTGGCTACGAATTTAATCGGGGTTAATTTATCTTCGTTTGAGCCGACAACAATTGTGGCCGGATTTCAAGAAACACGTGACGAGTCAAAGTGACGAACTTCATTTATATCATCCATCGAGGAATTTTAAGTATTATTTACGGGTCTTTCGTTTTAATCGATCTTTAATGGATTCGTTCGATTCGACATGTCAAAAGGGAGAGTTGTATTTAAGGCAAAACGAAGTTAAGAAAAGTGGCATCACCTCCTTTCAACTACTCCAGTATCATCTTGTCACTCTTTCGGGGATTCAAGGAGGGAGCGAATTTGTGACAATCTTTGGACAAGATCGTCATATATTCATCGACTCCATTTTTACCGCTTTGACCCAACTCGCCGAGCAACTCAACCATGGAAACTTTAATCACTCTGCATCGGTACTTGCATATAAGGCTCTTGTGACACACCTCACACCTTTCCTCCAATTTAATATCATCAAGCCTGAAAGTTCAATGATTTGCCAATCGTTTCTTCGAGATACACATACCGAGCTTCGAGTTTTCCGTGATACGATTTTGAAACTCATGTCATCGGTCTCGTCTTCGATATATCAAAGATCACAACTTCAGCAAGTGTATGTTAATGGAGTGCAAGAATCAATGACGCAGATGCAAGAGGATAATGGTCATACGGTTGACAACTTGGAGCCTAACGATGGCACGAGCACAGAATCAGGAGGACAACATGATGCCAGTGGCACGTCAGGGAATGTTCACGAGATTTCTCTTGATGACACCCTACCCATTTATGACGCAGAGCCTGCAAACATGGTACAATGTAATGTGGTTTATGATGTATATGCTAATGATATGCCGCATATTGAGGATTCTGAACCTAATTATGACAAACATGGGATGGAAACGAGTGATAGCAATACCACTTCTGATTCATCCGATGTAAGTCATAATGGGGGAGAGATTGTTCAGAATGCTAAACATCATGATAAATATCCTATAACTGATTCATTGACTGCTTCTGATTCCAAGATTAAAGAGCTCGAAACAATCGTAGCTCGGCAATCAAAAGATCTTGAGGATGCCAAACTTGAATTTTCTAAGAAAACGGTCAAATTTGAAACATACTTTGAAAAACTTGAAAAATCAAACGTTGTTCTTGAAAGAAAATTGGATCAAACTGTTTTAGATTCTAAAGCTGAAAAGGATAATCTTTTGAAACAAATTCAACTGCTTGAATCTAAGTTGGCATCCCAAGATAACGTGCTCAAAGAGAATGAGAATTTAAAAGCCCAAGTACAGGAAAAGGTCTTTGCTATAGCCGCGTTGAAAAACGAGTTAAGGAAAAATAGAGGACCTAGTGTGGACACTAAGCTTGAAAAACCATCAATCTTGGGGAAACCGCCTACAAATCAGTTCGTCAGACAACCGATTGTCAGACAACCTACTGCATTTAGATCCGAGGGACCACAATCCTCGAGACCGCGGTTTGCCTCCCAAGTTGATTTGGTTCATCTTATTAGACCAGTCACTCCAGCAACTAGGCCCAATGTGATCACTCCAGCTTTAGCAAGACCAAATCATATGATTGCCTCTAGTTTCCCTAAAAATACCAAGACCACGTCTAGAACTAGTTCAAATGACGTTTGCCATAAATCTGGTCAAAGGGAAGCTATTCAAAAGACACATGTAAGAGATAGCAATGTCCAACCTAGTCAGATGCCTTCTAGATTACCCAACACTGCTAACCGTAGCATGACATCTTCTAGGAGCATCGATCAATCATCTAGGAATTATTCAGACATTAAATATGCTACTTGTAAAACATGTAGAAAATGTGTCTTTACGGCAAATCATGATGCTTGTGTCAAGAAATTACTTGATGAGGTGAACTCCCGTGCTAGAATTAAGTCCCAGTGGATAGCTAAAATCAAACCCTTTGGTAAAGTTTGGCGCCCCACTGGTAGAACTTTTACTCTTGTAGGAAACGAGTGCCCTTTAACTAGGATAGTCTCTGATTCTACTAAGTCTACTAGGGAGGAAATTGCAAAGGATGATACATCACTTAAGCCTGAACTTAAGATTTTCTATAAAAGGAAACGTTTGCCAACTAAGACAAGTGAATCATCCCCTCAGGCCACCTCTGACTCAAGAACAGAAAACCGTGAACCCCTACGTGCTTCTAAAATAGATATCGCTAATCCATGCAAAAGTATACAAACTCCTAATGAGATTGCAGGTACCAAAGTTGATGTTCCAAAAGAACGAAGCGGTCCAATCGTTGTATACCGTTCAACTAAGGACACTCTCAGAGTTTGGTTGCTGAAGAAGCAGATATCAGAGAAACTAGTATCTCAGGGGATTCATGGTTAAAGCTTATAGGACTTACAGTCACATTACAGACTGTAACTCGATCTCCAAAGAAAGGAAAGTTCATCCCGATGATGACTTATCCTAAAAACGAGAAATTCATTTTTCTCGGGCGTGAGCTTATATCAAAAACATTCCATGTTTTTAAGCTCATGCATAATGGCTCTTCGTTAAATGACAGACGACGACCCGGACTTCAGAGACAGGGAAGTTTATCCACGCAACGATAACTTACCCTCTTAACAAGAAATTAAGTTTTCTTGGACACGAGCTTATCCTAAAACCATTCAAAGGTTTTAAGCTCGTGTAAATGGTTTATCATTAAATATCAGATGGTAACCCGTTCTTCAAATAAAGGAAAGTTTATCGCCGATGATAAACTTATCCTTACAACGAGAAATTAAATTTTCTCGGACACGAGCTTACATTAAAACCATTCAAAGGTTTTAAGCTCGTGTATATGACTTACAGTTAAATGTCAGACTGTAACTCGAACTTAAAATAAAGGAAAGCTTATCGTTCATGATAACTTATCCTCTTAACGAGAAATTCACCTTTCTCGGTCATGAGCTTGTATTAAAACATTCGAAGTTTTAAGCTCAGTAAGGAAAGTGTATCTTTTAAATAAGAGAACTTTTCCTCGTAACGAGAAATTCACCTTTCTCGGTCATGAGCTTTCCGTTAAAACAGTCAAAGTTTTCAAGCTCATGAACACGACTTCTAAGTAAATGTCAGCTTAGGACTCGTTCTTCAGATAAAAGGAAAGTTTATCGCCGATGGTAACTTATCCTTAACAACGGGAAGTTCACAACTTCTCGGACTTGAGCTCGCTTTTCAGATATTCAACATCTTAAGCTCAAGTAATTGTTTTTCAAAACTTTGAACACAATTTTTCGAGAATTTCTCAAAAGGTTTTTTCCAAATCTTTCAAAATTGTGTGTTCAAAAACGTTTTGATAAAACGAGCATGTCTTCTGGAATCGATAATATTTACGAACCTAGAAATGTCATTCAATAATGACACGGGGTTGTAAATAAAGTTCGAGCAGAAGTTTAAAAGATTTAAAACATGCTCCATATGGTTTGCTATTATTTCAGATAGCAACCCGCTTTTCATAATCAAGTCAAGCATTTCACCGGAAAGCTTTGACTCTACAACGAGAATTAATTTTCTCGGGGACGTGACGAGGTGACCAACATTCGTGAACAAGAACCATGTGCTTCTTTCATATGCTGTTCTCCATTATTCAGGTCCAACCTCGTACATTGCTAATCTTGTGAATTCATTATTATATATGATCTTTGCACGTAATAAATACCTTACACTTGTGTTTAAAAGGTATTTAATTTACGTTTCAAGTACACCCTCATTAATTTGAGGGGGAGCTTGTTAAACTCATGAAGATAATTGGATTTGCATTTTTCTTCCCAAATTTTCTTAAAATGTTATTAAATCAATTGATATTAAAAACATCGATTGGGTTAATATTTTTAATATGGGGGAGAAAATGTGATTTAATATGGGATATGATCAATCATAAATGGTTTGACTTAACGTGTTAGCTCATCCCGACGTGTGCGAAATGTTTTCGAATATCGTAGCATATGTTAAGGGGGAGCAAAATGGATTTGCACTTCAAAATGGATCTCATGGTGACATACACTTACCCAAAACATCTCTATTCACGACGGTGAAGATTGTGGTGACATAAGGATGGTAGGATAGGTTAAAGTCCAATGATTTCTCTAGAACCGGAGGAATCTTCCCAAGGACATTCCATAGCTAGAAATAGTAGTCCTTAGGAAAGATGGAGAAAGATTGTGAACGTAGCTGAATGCCGACCAAGTACTTAAGTTAGCCCTGGAACAATCACAACAAGGTGCTAGTGATGACGTATTGGTAAGCATTGAAGGGGTTGAAGAATGAAAAAGAATTGTAAAGATAAAGGGTGTAAAGAAAGAAGCCCTCCTTACAACTTTAGGCAGAAACCGGGTCAATACATATGCTATTGAGATCATTTTTGTTAATGATTCTCGATATTGAAGAAAGACGTCATGGACCCAGTGATGCAATGCACAACCCTTCCCAGCTAACTCAAATATCTCTCAAAAGGTATTTGTTTTAATCACACGGAGATCAACACATTATCTATTGATTTATTCACTCCGAATAAATTGGTATTGAAAAGGTGGCACTCCTCTCCAGCCTCCGATCACTAAAAATCCAAAATGCACAATCGAGTCTAGAGCCATTTGAGATCATCAAATATCTCATTAGGACACACTTTCATTATTCCTTGCTTCTTCACACACTGTGAAAAGTAAGAACGATCTTAAGAGTCCTACGCAAAATCTTCATGATCTTGCCTGAACATCCGAGTAATACGAAAGTATTTACAATGAAGATGGAAATCCTTCTTGAGCGAATATCAAAAAGCTCATGGTAGGTGACTTGTGCGATTCTTTATGAATCAAACTTGTGATAACTGGAAAGCAACAGTGGTTTAATTCTTAAATGAATTTAAACACGTTCCAGGCCTCTACGCAATATCTTAATGATCTTGCCAGAACATTCAGAGTAATACTATTAAGTATTTACAGTGACGAATGGAAATCCTTCTAGTGTTAACATCAAACAGCACTTGGTAGGTAACTTGCAAGATTCTATATGAATCAAGCTAGTGACAACTGGAAAGCAACGATGGTGCGGTTCTTAATTGAACTTCACTTGTTCCAGGAACATGAATTGACGGCTTCAAATCATGCGGATAATATTATCCAAATGATTCACTCTTTACGTTCGCAGTCAGCTTTGGACGGTCGAGTAAAGAGAATGGGTTTACCCGCGAAATCTTGTCAAGGAGGTTCTTTATTGAAACTACCTGCCACAAGTACGATATTTAATATCGTCCAACGGTCTTCACCGACCGGAGGTAAATTGCTACCGAATTAGTATGAAATGTTCAAGGCCATTTCATCCGTGTATATTGTTTTGTTGCTAACTGTCTTATGCAGCGTAACAAGAAGGTGGCATTGCGGTGTACAATCCAGAAGAAGTCGTCACCACATGCTTATACTACATACAATTAGTACTTCAACAAATTCAAGAAAGCCTGAAGGTCAAGTCTTCCGCTGTATCAAACTCTGAAGCTTTCAAGAATTTAAAAGTATAAGTATGTGGAACATGAAGTCACAAAGAGGCAAATATCACAAGTGAAGAATGCACAAGGTCAAGGCAAGGAAACATGCTCAAGACTAAAGTCAAAGATCACATCAAGCATATTCACAAGAACAAGATCGAAGACTCAAGCATAGATGCTAGGTTTAAGATTTTGTAAAAAGATGTGACCTCCCTTAGGGGGAGATTGTTGGAAATACGTTTTCCCTATAAAGTCTCGGTCACATCTTAGTTAGCATAGATCACGAGTTATAGACTATTTAGAACTTTGTTTCTTGGAGCGACCTCCCTTAGGGGGAGATTGTTGGAAATACGTTTTACGTATTTATGAAGGATCGGTCGCTCCAACGATAATTATGTAATGGGCTCGTGATCTATTTAATTATTGTATAGTCCATATAGCCCACATGTAGGGTGGGCTATATATAACCCCTCCTAGCATGTTAGGAGGGGGTTGTTCATTCTCATTTTACACTTAATCATTTATTCATCTTTCACTTTCTCTCTCTAACTCTCTCCCTTCTCTCCTTTCTCTCTCTAATCCTTCATCTCTTTCCTTCATTTCTTCATTAATTATCAATCAATCAACCACATAAATCCACCAAATCCATAACATAGAATAGGCCATTAATTACGTAGACCTTCAAAAAACTATATATAGTCCTAGTGGTTGGTTGGTGAGTGGGCTTTCTCCTTTTCTTCTTGTCTTCTCGTCTTTTCAGAAAAGTTGACGTTTTCGATTCTGATTCGGGATTTGTCGTCGATTAAATTCAACTCGTCTTTTAATTTCTTCGTTAAATAGACTTGAGTTTCTTCGACTTATGTAAATCTTCCATCTTCGGTCCCTTTCTTCGATAAATCTTCAAATAGGCCCATTGACTTCAAATCTTTTGCATCTGTTGGACAATAGACTTCGTCTTTAGTCTTTTTCCTTGATAAAACCCGTGCAATCCCATGTTTTCTTTAATATTTATCCGGTTAGCTCTGAAAACACAATAAACACAAAAACCACGCATAATTCCAAACAAATGATATTAAATACGTGTTTTGGTCTTGTTTTAGCCAGAATTAAGTGGTAAAAGGATGGGTGTTTACACACCTATCAAATAACAAAATAGTCCGTTATGAATTCATTGCAAACTAGTGTGATTTTTAGCATTGAGAGGTTATCTAATCATCTAGCAACAACATAAACTGGGCCAGACCACAATCTTAAGTGAATTTCATATATATACATTATATCCTTAATAATAAAGGGGAATTGCGGTTACCAAGAAACAGTGTCCCTCTCACACCCTCACAGTCACACCACCCTTATTTTTTTTCTTAATATTTTCGTCTCCCTCACACAACTACCCTCCTCTCACAAACGCTCTCAACTGCAGTCGCTCTCGACTGCATTGTACATCTAATAAAAAAATCCCTATTCACACACTTTGCCCAATTGGTGGGTTAAAATATGATCTGGGCCGTCGATTGGTTGATTGAACGAGTTACGTGGTTAACACTTGGCCTCATCCGTTGATCTGTTCTCGTCGTTTTTCGTTATGGGTTGGTTGTTAAGCCTAAACGATCGTGCGGTTGAGATTAGCCCAAAACGTTAGTGGTAGAAACGGGATGGATCTAGGATGCCCCTTGTCTTTTACTGTAGCCTATGTATATATCCTACGTCCCTTGAGGTTTTTGATCGGGGTTTAATACCCTAATTTTGTGTGATTTGTTGGTCTCTCTAACAAGATCTAAACAATCTAATCAGATTCGTATCATGAAGCCGTGGTTTTTGGGGTTTGTTGGAAGCCCTTTCTTGGGTTTGATGAAACCCTGATTTTTTTTAAGCTTTTCTGGACATATTGAATTCATATCAGGTTTGATGGAAACCATTTATTAGGTTTCATGGAAACCCTTATTTTTTTTAGCTCTGACTAATTTTCGTTTATTATAAAGTAGATACTACTGTATTGAATTTGTATCGTGTTTGATGGAAACCATGAGGATTTTGATCGAGTTTTACATTACGTCTACAGTAACGATGGGTCACAATTTTTTCGTTGCCGGGGTTGATGGCAAGCAACGATAGTCACGTTAGTGACTTTCGTTGCCACTGTTGATCCCGGGCGACGATAGACATGGTTGTGTCTCATCAGATCTAGCTTTAGATGAAAAAGATTCCCCAAAAAAATTATTTAAGGGTATTCACTTAATTACGGTATTAGCTTATTTGCGATAAACTGACGCACTGATAAAACAGTTTGGTTTCGCTCAGGTGGCCTTTTAAGGTTGCCTTTGCATTGTGTATCTATGAGATGTATGGGTATTGTATGCATTTATGTATTATTGGGATTTGAACTCGGTGTTGTGATTTAGTTTGCTTGCTTAATAAACTTTGCATTTAAGCCTGGGATTAGCTTATTTATGTGCTCTTAAGATTGATTCTGCGTTGGTACTTTATTACTGTTTATTGGTTCTCAAGATTATGGCTTATTGTGAGATGGGTTGAATAATTCAGACGTTGGCGTGGCAACCGTTCAAGGTTGCAGCCATGTCGGTCTTCCCCTTTTTCTCTAAATGAGAGGAACAATATTTTACACATTCCGTTTGTCATAATGGACTGTGCGTATGGGTTTGAGATTATTCTTAGTTATTAAATTAGTAATTGCACCTTATTTGAGCGTAAGGAAATGATGAAAACCTTTTGCGTTTGTGTTTTGTGAGCCGCTGTTTACGGGCTCCCATGTCTTGGCCGGGCAGCCGCACTTTCGTTTTGGTTGCCGCCATGGCGTATTTACCGAGTGGTTCCCACAGAAGCAGATCTGAGCCTCAAAACAAAATACTTTTATCTAATTTCCTATTATTTAGGCATCATATCCAAGTAGGTCATGTATCTTTTGGAAGGTTTTAAAAGGCAATGATGATTATAATCGAGCACCTGTAAGCGGATCATGTGCTTCTTGGCAGGGCAATCTTGGTGGGTTTGCAGCGAGAACACACATATCCTCATATCCGTTTGCTCCCTTATCTGAGCCTCAAAATACCCACAAATTATTTTTTGTGTTTATCACCCACCAGTTGGATTCAGTGTGTGGGATTTTCAGCTGAACATCTATTTTTTGGTACTTTTGTCAATATTTTATGTATTTTGATGGCCGCCGTTTGAATATGATGATCGTGCAGGTTTGCATCAGTTGAACCTGGGAAAATACAAGGCCTGTCGGTGGATTCAGAACACCGTGCGGTTGATGTAGTTCACATGTGTCCGGTTTCTTTTGGTACATCATTGTGTACAACCACGTTTTAATCCCTAATTTATCTCCACATTTTTAATCCCTAATTTATTATTATAAACATTTATTTATTTTTAGTTTTGATTATCTATTTGAGATTATTATGGGTTTTGTTTAATTATAGGTTTATTCTTTGGGTACTGGAAATATGAATGACTATGGTCTGAAATGTGGTTACCAATGGAGAAACAATGGGAAAAACGAATTGAGTTTACAATATGTAAGTATGGTTTTATAAATTGCATAAAGTTTTAATTTTTGTTGTCAATTAAGATTCAAGATTATGATTTGATTGGAACAACTGGATGCAAAATCCTTTGATTATTTCTATCTTGTAATTGTTCTTTGTTGCTAGCTTCTTGCTAGTTTAATATTATCTCAGCCGTTAAAAAAAAGATTATGATTTGATCATGTTTGCGTTTTAGTGAATCTGTTTTTGAAATTTGGAGACTTATGTTTATTTAGTATGGTTCATTAGAAGGTTTGACGACGTTTTGTTGGTCTCTTTGAACATATGTTTTCTATAAGTTTATACTTAGCGTTTTTAGGCTTTTAGTTAACAACTCCAAACCTGAGTCAATCGATTCCTCACTTGAATTTGATCTTGCGATTGATTTTTGTGGATATTAGCGGTGTCCGTTGATTGTTGCATTCGTACTCTTTCATACTACATATGAAACATTAGTAAACATCAATGCATTTTTATGTCGTTTTGGAGCTTGCCCCCTTTTTTAATGTATAAGCAGTTGTTTGAGCACTTCTGAATTGTATCGTGAATAAATCATCAAATTTATATACCATCAGTTATTTGGGTGCAAGTTCTACCTTCGAGGCTATTATTGAATGACTGATACTTTTTGTATGCTATGCAGGTCAATTGGGAATGCAATCATTCGCAATAACTTGAAACTCACACGTTTCAGCCACGGAAGTAAACACACTAAATCAACTTTTGACGCTGCAAAAGAATTGTGTTTTCAATCAGGTATATTAAGCGGATAATTGGGTCAACTCACCTAAACCCGAACACCCATATATATAATTTAGTCTTATCATCGTTTCTAAAATCAAGTACGCGGATAACTGTTGTAACAGCAGTCGAACACCCCTTATTTTCTGCATATTGATGTTTGTGGAGACCTGATCTTATGTATATTGTTTCGGGCAGCTTCTTCAGGTCGTTTGGAGCTTCGTTAGAAGCCCACGAACAATCAAACCAAGGGTGGTCTTGGAGGTGAACTAACACCAGCAGGCATCCATATATCTACTAAATCCAATCCTAGGCTGGTCAACGAGCTGTTGCAGGTTGGTGCATCTTTTTCTTTACTATTCATCTACCTTGAAAAAATATTCAGTTTGCAAAATTTTTTGATCCAGTCAGTAATCTTTTTTTTTATTTACATGATTTTTGTTACGCGTAGACTTTATAAACACCTAGATGAAAATGGAAGTAAAACACTTGCCGTTATTAGAGACACATTTTTACTTTTCTTTTACAGGATTACTATACTTGCAACATCCATTAATAGATACAAATTATATGTTCTCTACAGGATTGTGTGGGGTGAAAGATAGATAAGTTATTTTGGCACATGTCATGGAAGATTGGATTAGACGCAAGATAGTTAGTGAATGGCATCTGGTCCTAATGGTTAGGCAGCTGTTTTTGTGCCTGTACCACCAACTGACCACGAATGAACCAAAACGTGTACAACTAATGGAGGTGTTGTTGCAATTGACAAATAAAGAACCAAAACGTATGTCGTTATCACATTTCTTGCATGTAACCAGGTGAAGGTTTACGTTTTCCACGTTATTCGCCTTGATGTAAACATATTATATGCAACATGATAGAACAAATGTTGTGAAATTTGCGAAACTTTTTGTCAATGGTTTAAGTAGACATGACAAATGTATCACTTCAATGAATACATGTCACATTTTTCTTAAATTCTGTTGTCGTTCAACGTTTCTACCATACAACGTCCTGCAACAAACACCGCAGCGAAGCGCGGGCACCCCACCTAGTATTTATCATGACCAAAAAAACTATTACATAAAAAAACTAATTTCTCGACACATTTGATAATAATAAAATAGTCGGAGGCGGAGTTGAAGTATAAAACTATCAGGTGCATAAATTTTTTAATATAAATATTTATATACACATAATTTTTAATTAGGTTTGTTTTAAAGAAATTAAGATTTTTAGTAAATATACAAAATACACGACAAAATTCCATTAAATTCTAATGCATCTCCAGAACCCTAGCTCTGCCCTTGAAAATAGTCCGTTATGAATCCATTTTCCATATTAACTGTGATGTTTGCAACCTTTAATTTGAATGGGCTAACTAACTTTTCATTACTTTTTACCATGAGAAGCATGGATAATAAACAATATTCATTACGGAAAATATACGAAATCAACATGGTAAAAAGATAATATATTTGACGCTTAACACTATAAAGTGCTCATAGGTTTAAAGCTTTTTATTGTTTCTTGACGCAGTAGTTTGTTCTTTTTGTCTTCAAATGATGCACGAAAATTGTTGCTTCTGAAACACAACATGGTTTGAAGCATCCGGAAATCAGAATAACTTAATTAAGCATGCTTTAAAGCATCCTGAAATCAGAAACACTCGAAGATAATTTTAGTTTTACCCTTTGCATGTGTTCAATCATACTACGTACAAAAGTAAAAAAAGAAAAAAAAAACTTCTAAGTTGTTCTTGAAGAACATGTCAAAGGATTACGAATTATATGCTCAATAAACTATTTGGTAAAGTATCTTTCTTTATGTAAACTCATTAAAATCTGATGATAATATACTTTACTGTATATAAAGTGAATTAAAGGAAACGAAGCATATGCGAGAAAGTTCATACAAGTCTCTAATTACCATCCAAATTGCCCCATTCAATCGAATTCAAAGTTAATTAGGTCAAATGCAGGTAGGCTTTCTGTGATAAAAGTTCAACAATGATATTGCAATTATGACTACATAAAGCCTTGCCTTTGGGGAAATGATGTCAAGGTAGTTATATTTCTCAAAAGAATAACCAAATTCACCACCTCTTAGACCTAAAAAGGTAACCCGATTTCACCTTAAGTATTGGCTTTGGCATATTTGTTCGGAGCAATGTTATATCTTACTATTTTATACTCCTATGTTCAGAAATTATAATATTTTTGGTTCAAATTAGTAATTCACTTCTAAAAATATAAAAAAAAATACCGATTAAATTTACAATATCACCAAGATCGTCCCGTAAATTTTAAAGGCCCTGTGCACTAACTAAAACCATGAACCTCTTAAACATTAAATCGACTAAAAAACGTATAAAAAAATATATGTATCCGTAAATAACATTAAATCAATTAATAACGTATAAAAGTATATCACGTATTCGTAAATAAAAGTCAAAGTTGTCCAAACCATATTAGCAACATTGATTTACAACAATGGTTGTTAACACATAATATATACAAGATTGGTGATTGTTTAGAAATTATACAATAGATGCTTATAAAACGCATTTGACCTTTGTAATATTGGTTCTAAATAAAGGGTGAAAAAGCCAAGTTTGTGTAGGAAACGGTGTATACTTTTATTAAAATCAGATTACAATTAATAAAACTAACGAAATATAAAGACATAAAATAATAATAGTAATCAAGAAAGCAGTAAAACTAAGACGAGGCACATGAACAGATTCGTCGTCTGTTTCCCAGGGTACAACGTCCAAAGCTGTTGTACAGCCGGACTAAACAAACTTGCCTGAAAAATCACGGAAGCCTTGCGTGATTCTGATCGACGAGCTGCTGGAAAACGAACTGGTAATGGAGTAAAGAAAAAATTACGTTTTTCTGATATTGAAAACTGAATGAGAATGGTTTATTTTATAGCTAATTCATGTCTTGGTCACCAAGACAGAATATATGCTTCTAAAATAATCAGACATACAAATCTGTTAAAATAAACACGATTTACATATATTTTCCAAACACAGGAAAATTCTGTCATGACTTAATAAGAAAGTCTATATTTATTCCTTAAATAGATGTACAGAATTTTCTGAAAACAAAAATCGAATTTGCAGCAAAAAATATACCGAAATCTGCCTGCACCCAAGCCAGTTTTCGGAGCTGCATTCGTGTCCGCAGGTCGCGCGCTCATGCACAAGTTCAGTAGCTTCGAACTCGTTTTTAGCCTAGAAATCTCACTTTCTGCACCCCCCCACCCCCCCCGCGCGCTCGCATAGGCGTGGGAGTAAAAACCCACAAATGAATATTGTAGGGTAGAAACTAGGATTTCCTTATAAACATGTTTTCACTTCATGTTTCAAGCGATGTGGGACAAAATATTTTCCAAATATCGTGTTTCACGTGACTCACTTGAGACACGATATCTCATTCATATTAACTCCATATTGGACATACTTTAGCTCGTTGTGAAGCTCTCTTCGAGGAGAACGCAAAGCTACTAAGTACCACGAATATATATAACATACACATATATAAAATTATGTCCAAAGTATTGCAAAAACCATATTTTGCAAAACATTTTCCAACGATCCCCCACATGAATGGGAATCGGTCGAAAACACACGAAAGTTTCGGCGAAATTTGTGCGGTTAAGTTCTGCATAGGATAGGTAGGTGTAACCCTTTGAACCTTCCCTTGTGAGATGCACTTAGTCTCCTAAATCTGAGTAGACGCGATGTCCTTGAACTCAGCCTCTGTTTACGTAGACGACAATACACACTCACACAAGACTCTCTCTGACCTTGTCAAGTCCTCATATTCGTGTTCGTTATGGTCATGAACACTCGCTTGGTTCTGCAAGAGCTCTTAGAAATTGCGCCCCCATAATTTCCTTCGAAGCGACCCCACTTCTCTCTCACATAGGTGATTTCATCTTGAATCATTAAAAACATATGTTTTATGATTTCATCTTGAATCATTATGCTTTATGATTTCATCCTGAATCATTAAGCCATATGTTTAACCTCTCAACAAGTCACATTGTTCTAGGAATGGACTAGGAAAGTTACTGTATTAAGTAACTCCCCCACATTGACGTGACTTCCCCCACATTTCTATGATTAGGTTGTCCTATTGAACCCAGATCTTGGGATCTCCAGTCAACTGGGTTAGGTTTTCCTTCATAGAAACTCATTCCTTTAAGGGCTTTAGTCCCATTCCTTTAGACGACTTACTAACTAACTCTCTGCTTAAGCCTTTCGTAAGCGGATCCGCGATGTTATCCTTTGACTTCACATAGTCAATTGAGATAACTCCTGTTGAGAGTAGTTGTCGTACCGAATTATGTCAACGACGGATATGTCTAGACTTTCTATTATACATTGTGCTATGAGCTCTGCCAATTGCCGATTGACTAGCACAATGTATACTAATGGCCGTTACCGGTTTAGGCCACCTGGGTATGTCCTCTACGAATTGACGTAGCCATTCCGCCTCTTCTCCGCATTTATCTAACGCGATGAATTTTGATTCCATCGTGGACTTAACTATTACAGTTTGCTTGGAAGACTTCCAAGATATAGCGGCCCCTCTCAGTGTAAACACATATCCACTGGTCGATCTAGAATCCTTTATGTCAGATATCCAATTTGCATCACTGTATCCTTCAATAACAGATGGATATCTAGCATAATTCAGTCCATAATCACGACTGTATCTCAAATAATGAAGTACTGATAGGTGTGTAAACACCCATCTTTTCTACCACTTAATTACAATAATAACCGGACCAAAACGTGTATTTTATGTCTTTTATGTCGGAATTATGCGTGGTTTGTGTTTTTGTTGTGATTTAGGACGAAAAGGTGAAAAGTGGAGAAAACACGGACATTCACGGGCATTTACGGACTTTTATTGAAGAAAAGGATGAAAGACGAAGTCAAGAAGTCAAGAGTGCAAAAAGAACGGAAGTCCACGACCAATTCTGAAGATTTATCGAAGAAAAAGTCAAAAGACGGAAGTTTATCAAAAGCCGAAGAATTCAGGTCTATTCTATTGAAGAATTTAAAGACGAGTTCGAAGAAATCCCAAAGCCAAAAGTCCCTTAAGTCCAAGTTTAAAGAAGATTAGAAGAAAAGGACTAATGACGCAATTAATGAAGATTAATAAAAGGAGGGACTTAAGCACGCAATTAAGAGAAAAGGAAAGAGGGGAGGAAGCTTCCTAATCCTCCCCTATAAATAGACCATTAGTGTGTTCATTTATTCCTGTTGGCTAATAGTGACAATTAGACCTTCCACCATTTACTTATCTTGTCATTTACATATCTTGTCAATTTAAATTCATGTTATGCACCTTAATTACCATTTAATTCCAAGTAAGTTTTCATTTTAATTCTTGTCAAATATTTACTTTATTTTGTTAATCTATCATCTACCTTTCTTTATCTTTGATTTGTTGTGTTTATGTTTATGTTCATGTTCATGCTTTTATTTTGATCCAAATTGGTTTTTGATTATTGTGGTTAAAGTTGTTTGATTTCTAGTTTTTAATTGTTTGTTGATGTTTATTTGTTGATTCGTACTGTTTAGATTAATCGTTTGTGTTTATTGTGGTAAAATCTGTGTTATCTTTATTGTTACTGTATCCCTTGTTCTTCGGGAGTTTGTTTCTGTTTCTGCATTTCCAGGTTCCGAAGCAAGACAAGAGAAATCCTTCATTCGGAACTCAAAAAGTTCCGAATCAAGGGTTTCATCCGGAACATTCAGAAAGTTCCGGACGAAGGGGAACTTCCGACCCAAGCATTGTTCATCCGGAACTTTAGAACTTCCGAGTCAAGACCTTCATCCGGAACATTCAAAGTTCCGGATCAAGTGAATTCATTCGGAACTTTAAAAAGTTCCGGATCAATACTTCCGAACGAAAGTTCCGAACGAACTTCCGGACGAAAGTTCCGAACGAACTTCCGGACGAAAGTTCTGAACGAAAGTTCCGAACGAAGGATAAGTTCCGAGTCAAGCCAAAAGTTCCGAACCAAGCCTGTTTCATTCGGAACTTCAAAGTTCCGGGTCAAGCTGCTTCATTCGGAAGTCTTGAACTTCCGAATCAAGGGTTCTGTAAGTCTTTCTTTTCTTCAGTCTTTCTTTTTAATTCCAGTCTTTTATTTTCAAGCCTATTTTTTCCATCTTTTATTTTAGTTGCACTTTAAGTTTATTTGCCTTAGCTTAATTTTAGTTTTTGCCTTAGTTTAAATTTTAGTTGCGTTTAAGTTTGCCTTAGATAGATTTAAGTTTACGTCATTTACTTTAGTGCCTTTTAATTTTAGTCACGCTTTTAAATACCTGCACTTTTTCTTTAATTAGACTTAGATTATTTTAAGAGCACTTTTACTTTTAAGTCTTTGCACTTTTAAATTTAAAAACAACCAAAAATATTTGTCCCACCAAAATAAAACAATAGAGTCACATAAGAGAACCTAGATCAATTCGTTAAGATACCGAGAACACGAACTTGAACTTTAATCTTTTTAATTAGGAAAAAACCTAGTTATCAAATGGCGCCGTTGCCGGCTCTTTTCGTTAAGATTGACGGTTTTCTCTGAGAGACACGTTGCTTTTTGGGATCCGTTCACTTGTGAGCGTTACTTTTCTTGCATAAAAAATCCAAAACCATAAAAATTAAAAATTGATAAAAATCCATAAAAATTAAAAATTTCAAAAATCCAAAAAGATTTTAGCTTTATTGTGTATATATATTGTCTTTGTGTTTGGTTTTGTTTTCTTTTGCATTTTCAGGTGTATGCGTACTAGATCTTCTAATTATCAAGAGCCCGAGCCTCAAGAAGATTTAGATATGGCAGGTGTTAACAACAACAACATTCCACCGCACCTCAATAATAATAATAATAACAACAATGCTCTTCCACAGCCCGATCTTCGGACCATGGAGGAACTTTGTCAACCAACAATGTTTGGACGAGGAGGACCGATTGCGCCGATGCAAATCAACGCTCCTGAGTTTTCGTTGAAGCACCACATGATTCAGCAAGTACAAACAAACCCATTTAGAGGATTGCCTGATGATGATGCCAACAAACGCCTCGACAAGTTCATTACAATCACCCAAAGCATGAAGTTGCCTGGGGCCACAATGGATGTTCTTCGCCTACAACTCTTCCCACATACTTTATCGCATCATGCCGAGAAATGGTTTGATCGTCTCCTGAAGAATTCTATTCACACTTGGGATGACATGACTCAACGCTTTCTATCACGCTACTTTCCACCATCCATGGTCACAAGCCTTCGCAATCAGATCAACGGTTTCATGCAAGACCCTGATGAATCTCTTTTTGACGCTTGGGAGAGATATAATGTCTTGATCGATAGATGTCCAAACCACAACATGCTCCCTGTGACCTTAATAGATACTTTCTACAACGGATTGACTTTTCAAGATCGTGATACGATAAATGCAGTCGCCGGTGGCACATTCATGAAAAGGAGACCCGAGGAGTGTAGAGAGTTAATTGAGAACATGACTACTCATCACAAGAAATGGGATTCCTCTGCTTCTTCTAGGAACAACCCGAGAGTCAATATTTCTTCTACCTCCGCAAACCCTGAGATGACCGAACTCACCCGCATGATGGCCGAAATGAGCAAAAGTATTATGCTTCTCGCTTCAAACCAACAACAACAACAAGTTAAAGCGGTTGCTAATCCTTGTGAAACATGTGCCGGTCCTCACTCATACACCGATTGTCCTTCGACACAAGAAAATCCGGAAAATGTGTATGCAGCTTATGGTAATTATTCACCGGAAAATTACCAAGCTAGACAACAAGGGGATAGAAATCTGCTGAGTTACCGATCCAACAATTACCTTTCACCCGGTTTTTCTCCTCAAAACCAAAATCCCGCCAACAACTACAATAGAAGCAACCAAATCCCACCTTGTGCTTCTAACCCTTATCAACCACCCACCCAACAAAACCCACCCATTAATCCCGATGTTGATGCCATCATGAGAACTCAAGGTGAGCAAATCAAGAATCTACAGAGCCAAATAATCAATTTGAAAGGATATATCTTGAAGCAAGGAAATGACATGAGAACCGAGGTTCGTGATAATCTTCAATCCTCCTTCATCACTCAAACAACTGAATTAAAGAATCTGTTGGCTAGTTTCTTGCCCGAAGCTCAACCTTCTTCTTCTTCGGGTTCTCTACCTTCAAACACCGTCACCAATCCGCGAGCTAATGTGAGTGCTATAACTACGCGTAGTGGAATTACCATTGTCAATCCACCTGACCCACCACCATCATCTACACCTCCTCCACCACCATATATCCCTACTCCTCCTACACCTAGTGTTAGTACACCATTACCGTCTCCGCCTCGTCATGACGATGTATCTCGGAAGGACCCTTCAACATCACAATCTTCACCAACTACACCTTCACCTAACCCTTATCAACCCAGAATCCCATACCCTTCTCGCATAGGCAAGACCAACGAGCTAACCAAGAATGACTGTCAAGTATCGAAATATGTGGATATGCTATCTAAAATGACCATCAACATTAGCCTTGTTGAAGCACTTTGCCACATGCCAAAATTTGTCAAAGCATTCAAGGAATTGCTTAGCAAGAAAGAGAAGCTGATTGAACTCGCCAACACACGATTAAATGAAAATTGCTCTGCAGTCCTTCTTAGAGAACTTCCGGAAAAACTTGGAGATCCCGGTCGTTTTGTGTTGCCTTGCGTGTTCAACAAAACTGAAGAATTTACTGCCCTTGCTGATCTCGGGGCTAGTATAAATTTGATGCCACTCAGTGTTTGGAAAACACTATCATTGCCCGACCTCATTCCAACAAAGATGACTCTCGAACTTGCAAATCGCACTCTCGCTTACCCCGTTGGTATAGCCAAAGACGTGTTCATCAAAGTTGGCACATTTACTTTCCCGGTCGATTTTGTCGTAGTTGATTATGAAATGGACCCTCGTATTCCTTTAATACTTGGTCGGCCATTCTTGAGAACCGGACGTGCTTTAGTAGATGTGGCCGAAGGTGAGTTAATCTTACGAGTCGGGGATGATTCTAAAGTTTTTAAAATGGGGAAGCTTACAGGCAAATCCTTTGGAGGCCGAGAATCAGTGAATATGATAAATGTGCTCGATGACTTTACCGTCTACGACAATCCTTTATTCGAGTCTTCCACTGATAATCCACTCTTTGAAGATAATGTGGATGATTCTCTCCCTACTTTGGACGTTTCTCCCATTTATGATTCTACGCCGGTCTTTGATGCTTATGATGATAATGATTCTAGCTCAGATTCGGATGATTTTGATTGTACTTCTGAGTATCCCGAACTGCCCACTTTCGATGATTTTGATGAGGCCGATACTCTCTCGAGCGATTCTTCACATGATGAAGATCCTCCGCCATCACTCGATCCTACTTTGGACGATTACTCATTTGAGGAAGATTTCTCTGAATTTCTCAACACTTACTTCCCTCATGAGAGTTATGCACCTCCTTTGGACTTTGAAGATTATCGTCTTGATCCTACTTTGGATTTGAAGAAAATTTTGTCAAAGGAGAAGAAACCGGTCGACACCGAAATCCGTTGCACGTATGATTTGACACCTCTTTGTCCCACTTCTGAGGACGAGGTTGTGCTTCTTTGTGGATCTTCTTCACATTCGGCTGAGCCTGAGTGCTATTTTCCCTTAAAGGAAAAGGTGTTCGACCCCGGTATCGAAGTCTTTAAGCCATCTCAGTATCCACCTGATGCAATAAAAGGAAAAATCTTTGGAAATCTTGAAGACAAGCTTGCACTTCACCCTTGCTTCCACCGTGCTCCATCGCTGCTTAAGGGAACCCTGCCACTTCTTCTTTGGCTTGCCTTGTTCGCCTTAAGCTCTTGCTTATTGATGGATGAAAACTATGTCTTTGATCCTGGTGGATTTGTTTCATGCTACTTCCGTTAAAGTGATGTGAAGAATCATTTATCGAAAATCAATATGAAGGATCGAGACACACGACGTAAAGCAAAACTCCCTAAAAGTCATGGAGAAGTGTATCCGAAAAGACCCTAACAAGGTATGAGGATAAATAGATCCAAGTCATAAAAGGAGGCGGATCGTTGTATATCAAAGTCCAAAATAAAGATTGGAGAAAAATGAAGAAGTCGTGGTCCAAGTATGAATCTCTCAAAAATTTCAAGTGAAGAAATTCCTATATGAAGAGAAGACCATTATTTCATGAACGTCTCTCAAGATTTGAAGTATGAAGTCGCTGCCAAATATCGGTCCGAGAAAGGTCTCAAATCGCGAAGCGAGTTATGCCAAGATATGAACTTTATGAGGTCCCGAGAAGCAGTTTTAAAATATTTGGTCCTTTAGCTAACTATTGATTAAATCGTTCACTTTATTTTCAGACTAAATAACTATCGAAATAAGTCAAACAATGCATCCTCGTGATCATTCAAGACAACAATAAAATATAAGATATACCCCTAGGAATAAGGGAGTCTAAGTGAATGATCGGCCCACATGAGTTCGTGTTAGTTTACTAACTTATAATAACAATGATCTCGTTTTTAAGCTTGGTTTGGAGAAAGTGAAAACTTGAGAATGATGATTATTAATAACATTTTCAAAACCAAAGGTATGCTTTTGATTTCTTTATTTTGTATGTCTTTAATTTTCTATCTCTTTAATAAAGGCCAACGTGGATTAATTATGATGAAAAATGTAATCTTGCTTTGTAACTAATGCATTGCATGAGGACATTGCAATGGTCAAGTGTAGGGGATTTGATAGGTGTGTAAACACCCATCTTTTCTACCACTTAATTACAATAATAACCGGACCAAAACGTGTATTTTATGTCTTTTATGTCGGAATTATGCGTGGTTTGTGTTTTTGTTGTGATTTAGGAAGAAAAGGTGAAAAGTGGAGAAAACACGGACATTCACGGGCATTTACGGACTTTTATTGAAGAAAAGGATGAAAGACGAAGTCAAGAAGTCAAGAGTGCAAAAAGAACGGAAGTCCACGACCAATTCTGAAGATTTATCGAAGAAAAAGTCAAAAGACGGAAGTTTATCAAAAGCCGAAGAATTCAGGTCTATTCTATTGAAGAATTTAAAGACGAGTTCGAAGAAATCCCAAAGCCAAAAGTCCCTTAAGTCCAAGTTTAAAGAAGATTAGAAGAAAAGGACTAATGACGCAATTAATGAAGATTAATAAAAGGAGGGACTTAAGCACGCAATTAAGAGAAAAGGAAAGAGGGGAGGAAGCTTCCTAATCCTCCCCTATAAATAGACCATTAGTGTGTTCATTTATTCCTGTTGGCTAATAGTGACAATTAGACCTTCCACCATTTACTTATCTTGTCATTTACATATCTTGTCAATTTAAATTCATGTTATGCACCTTAATTACCATTTAATTCCAAGTAAGTTTTCATTTTAATTCTTGTCAAATCTTTACTTTATTTTGTTAATCTATCATCTACCTTTCTTTATCTTTGATTTGTTGTGTTTATGTTTATGTTCATGTTCATGCTTTTATTTTGATCCAAATTGGTTTTTGATTATTGTGGTTAAAGTTGTTTGATTTCTTGTTTTTAATTGTTTGTTGATGTTTATTTGTTGATTCGTACTGTTTAGATTAATCGTTTGTGTTTATTGTGGTTAAATCTGTGTTATCTTTATTGTTACTGTATCCCTTGTTCTTCGGGAGTTTGTTTCTGTTTCTGCATTTCCAGGTTCTGAAGCAAGACAAGAGAAATCCTTCATTCGGAACTCAAAAAGTTCCGAATCAAGGGTTTCATCCGGAACATTCAGAAAGTTCCGGACGAAGGAGAACTTCCGACCCAAGCATTGTTCATCCGGAACTTTAGAACTTCCGAGTCAAGACCTTCATCCGGAACATTCAAAGTTCCGGATCATGTGAATTCATTCGGAACTTTAAAAAGTTCCGGATCAATACTTCCGAACGAAAGTTCCGAACGAACTTCCGGACGAAAGTTCCGACCGAACTTCCGGACGAAAGTTCTGAACGAAAGTTCCGAACGAAGGATAAGTTCCGAGTCAAGCCAAAAGTTCCGAACCAAGCCTGTTTCATTCGGAACTTCAAAGTTCCGGGTCAAGCTGCTTCATTCGGAAGTCTTGAACTTCCGAATCAAGGGTTCTGTAAGTCTTTCTTTTCTTCAGTCTTTCTTTTTAATTTCAGTCTTTTATTTTCAAGCCTATTTTTTCCATCTTTTATTTTAGTTGCACTTTAAGTTTATTTGCCTTAGATTAATTTTAGTTTTTGCCTTAGTTTAAATTTTAGTTGCGTTTAAGTTTGCCTTAGATAGATTTAAGTTTACGTCATTTACTTTAGTGCCTTTTAATTTCAGTCACGCTTTTAAATACCTGCACTTTTTCTTTAATTAGACTTAGATTATTTTAAGAGCACTTTTACTTTTAAGTCTTTGCACTTTTAAATTTAAAAACAACCAAAAATATTTGTTCCACCAAAATAGAACAATAGAGTCACATAAGAGAACCTAGATCAATTCGTTAAGATACCGAGAACACGAACTTGAACTTTAATCTTTTTAATTAGGAAAAAACCTAGTTATCAAGTACCCTAGTCATAGCTTTCCAATGTGCATCACTTGGATTACTAGTATATCTACTCAGCCTGCTAACAGCATATGCTAAGTCAGGTCGGCTACATGTCATCAAATACATTAACATGCCAATAATTCATGAATACTCTAATTGGGCAACACATGCGCCTCTATTTTTAGATAGATGCAAACTGGGGTCAATTGGAGTTCTAGCTAGGCCAGAATCCCCCGCATTATGAGTATTAAGAATTTTGTCCACGTAATGTGCTTGACTTAATGCAAGTCCACTTTGAGTTCGTATGATCTTTATTCCAAGGATCACATCAACCAAACCCATATCTTTCATGTCAAACTTTGATTTCAACATGTTTTTAGTAGACTTGATCATCTTGTCGTTACTGCCAACGATAAGCATATCGTCGACATAAAGACACAAGAGTACATATCCACTGTTTGTGTCTTTGACATAAACACACTTGTCGCATTCTTTAATTTTGAATCCACCCTCTAGCATGGCGTGATCAAACTTTTGATGCCATTGTTTTGGAGCTTGCTTTAAGCCATACAATGACTTAACAAGCATATAAAATTTTCTCTCTTGTCCAGGAGCCATGAAACCCTCGGGTTGGTTCATGTATATTTCTTCTTCTAAATCTCCATTTAGAAAATCCGTTTTCACATCCATTTGGTGAACTTCTAAATTTCTTAATGCGGGAATAGCAAGAATCATCCTAATAGAAGTTATTCGCATAATAGGCGAATAAGTATCAAAGTAATCTAGACCTTCGCGTTGTCTAAAACCTTTGATCACCAATCTTGCTTTGTACTTATCAGTGGTGCCATCAGCTTTCATATTCTTCTTGAAGATCCATTAATAGGCTAGTGGTTTACAATCAGGAGGTAAATCCACGAGCTCCCAAGTATGATTTTGTAAAATAGACTCTATTTCACTATTAATCGCTTCTTTCCATCGAGGCCCTTCCGAGGAATTTATAGCTTCTTGATAAGAAGTGGGTTCATTTTCTACCATAAAAGTGACGAAATCGGGTCCAAATGATTTTTCGGTTCTCGCCCATTTGCTTCTTCTAGGTTCAACCTCTTCTTCCTCGGGTTGATCTTGTCTCTCATATTGGAGATCATTATCATCTCGTTGTCTCTTATCTTGGACAACTGCATCATCTATTCTAGATGTGCTTCCATTTCCATTCTTTAAACAAGGAAATATGTTTTCAAAGAAGGACGCATTCTTTGATTCCATAACTGTGTTCTTGTGTATATTTGGATTTTTCGAATCATGTACAATGAAACGATACGCACTGCTATTCTTAGCATATCCAATAAATATACAATCCACAGATTTAGGTCCAATTGTTTGGGCCTTAGGTGTCGGCACAGCTACCTTGGCTAGACACCCCCACACTCGTAAGTACTGGTATGATAGTTTTCTTCCCATCCATAGTTCATATGGGGTTTCCTTTTTATCCTTACGAGGTATCTTGTTTAAAAGATAAGTAGCCGTTAGAATGGCTTCCCCCCACATGTCCCGGCTCAAACCAGAACTTAACAACATGACATTAACCATCTCTTTCAAGGTATGGTTCTTCCTTTCGGTAATACTGTTTTGCTGAGGTGAATAAGGAGCAGTAAACTCGTGTCTAATTCCATGTTTCGCACATAGATCAGCAAAAGGAGACACATATTCACCTCCTCTATAACTTCATACAACCTTGATTTTCCTACCAAGTTGATTCTCAACTTCGGTTTTGTATAGAACAAACTTGTCTATAGCTTCATCTTTACTTTTTAACAAGTAAACGTAGCAGTACTTTGTGCAATCATCAATAAACGTGATGAAGTACTTATTGCCACCTTTTGTGGGTAGTGATTTCAAATCACATATGTCCGTGTGTATCATATCAAGTGGTTTGGTTTTTCGTTCAACCGATTTGAAAGATGATCTTGTAAGTTTGGCTTCGACACAAGTTTCACACTTATAATTTGAATCAATATGAAAATTTGGTATGCCATTAAATTTAATCAAACGATGCATTGAATTAAAATTAACATGTCTAAGACGGCCATGCCACACATTAGAAGACTCAATCAAGTAAGCAGAAGAATTCATTTTATTGATAGCATTCTTAACAACTATTACATTGAGCTTAAACATACCATTCAGGACATACCCCTTACCAACATACATTTGATTCTTAGAAAGTACAACTTTATCAGACTCAAAAACTAGACGAAACCAAAATTATTCAAAAGCCATCCGGATACAAGATTCTTACGAATCTCCAGAACATAAGACTTTAGTCAACTTGAGCTCTTTCTCGGATGTCATCTTCAAAATAACATCTCCTTCGCCCTTGATATCAGCAGTTGCAGAGTTGCCCATGTACAGCTTCTCTCCATTGTCAACCGCTCTGAAAGAGTGAAACATACTCTTGTCAACACACACATGACGGGTTGCCCCAGTATCAACCCACCAATCATTATTATTAGAACCTACCAGGTTAACTTCAGAGATCATGGTAACGACATCAGACACCATAGCAATCATGTCCACATTATCATTCACCATATTAGCCTCGCGTGGAGTCACCCGCTTTGGCGCTTTGCAATTAGCAGCACGATGACCTGTCTTGTCACAGTTGAAGCAATTTCCTTGGAACTTCTGCTTTGCAATTCCACCTTTAGGAGCAAGGTACTCAGACTTCCCTTTGCTCTTCTTGTCATTCTTCCCTTTGCCAAAGCTCTTGCCTTTAGACTTTGAAGAAGACGAACCATGCTCAACCATATTTGCCTTGGCAGAATCAGGTGTATAAGTGTTTTTCTGAGCCAGCTTGTTGTCCTCTTCAATACGAAGATGAACAACCAAGTCTTCAACAGTCATCTCCTTTCGCTTATGCTTCAAGTAGTTTTTAAATTCTACCCAGCTTGGAGGTAACTCTTCAATGATAGCAGCAACTTGAAAAGTTTCACTCAAAGTCATACCCTCAGCATGAATTTCGTGTAGCAAAACCTGCAGATCTTGAACCTGAGTTATCACACTCTTTGAATCAACCATCTTGTAATCCAAAAAAACGAGCTACCACGAACTTATTAGTACCAGCATCCTCAGTTTTGTACTTGCGTTCCAACGACTCCCATAATTCTTTGGAAGTCTTAGTTTTGTAGTACACATGGTACAAAGAGTTCACCAAACCATTCAGAATGTAGTTGTGACACAAGAAGTCTGAATGTTTCCATGCTTCAATAGCCTACACGGCTTGTTGATTTTCGGGTACACCTTCTTTAGGAGGTTCCACCTGAGGTACAGTCTCCTTTAAGAACTTCACAAGGTTCAAAGTAATGAGATAGAAGAACATCTTCTGCTGCCACCTCTTAAAATTTTGCCCATTGAACTTTTATGGTTTTTCAACATGATTAGCAACTGTGTGGGTAACTGGCGCAGCAGTTACTTTCACAGTAGTAGTTGCAGGTGTTTCAGAAGTGCTAGTAGACATTCTGAAAGATCAAACAAGATCAAAACACAAATAGTTAGACAACTGTTATAACTCTGTATATAAGAAATTCAGTCGTGATCTCTATATACTTATAGTGGATTTGCTTCAAAGAAACTCAATCTTGGTTTCAATGAATCAGATGCAATTATCAAATATATCAGTTTAAAAGAAACACAATCATGGTTTCAATATAAACTGATAAGAACAACTGCTTAATGAAAAACGTTAGAGATCTGTTAATTAAAATCTGTAAAATTAAAACTGATTTCCAGTGAAACCCAATCCTGGTTTCGGCAAAAACAGTTTATAATAAATCTGAAAAAAATTATTAATCCGATTTAATAAAAGTTTTAATTTTGTTAAAAAGAATCTGTTTTAAGAATGTAGGAAACGGTGTATACTTTTATTAAAATCAGATTACAATTAATAAAACTAACATAATATAAAGACAGAAAATAATAACAGTAATCAAGAAAGCAGTAAAACTAAGACGAGGCACGTGTTTAACACGCTTCCCTTAAAACAGATTCGCCGTCTGTTTCCCAGGGTACAACGTCCAAAGCTGTTGTACAACCGGACTAAACAAACTTGCCTGAAAGATCACGGAAGCCTTGCGTGATTCTGATCGACGAGTTGCTGGAAAACGAACTGGTAATGGAGTAAAGAAAAAGCTGCGTTTTTCTAATACTAAAAACTGAATGAGAATGGTTTATTTTATAGCTAATTCATGTCTTGGTCACCAAGACAGAATATATGCTTCTAAAATAATCAGACATACAAATCTGTTAAAAATAAACACGATTTGCATATATTTTCCAAACACAGGAAAATTCTATCACGACTTAATAAGAAAGTCTATATCTATTCCTTAAATAGATGTACAGAATTTTCTGGAAACAAAAATCGAATTTGCAGCAAAAAAGATACCGAAATCTGCCCGCACCCAAGCCAGTTTTCGGAGCTGCATTCGTGCCCGCAGGTCGCGCGCTCGTGCACAAGTTTAGTAGCTTCGAAATCGTTTTTATCCTAGAAATCTCACTTTCTGCACCCCCCCTGCGCGCGCGTAGGCGTGGGAGTAAAAACCCACAAATGAATATTGTAGGGTAGAAACTAGGATTTCCTTATAAACATGTTTTCACTTCATGTTTGAAGCGATGTGGGACAAAATATTTTCCAAATATTGTGTTTCATGTGACTCACTTTGAGACACGATATCTCATTCATATTAACTCCATATTGGACATACTTTAGCTTGTTGCGAATCTCTCTTCGAGGAGAACGCAAATCTACTAAGTACTACGGATATATATAACATATACATATATAAAATTATGTCCAAAGTATTGCAAAAACCATATTTTGTAAAACATTTTCCAACAGTTTGTAAACTCCTTACACTTGTTAAGGTGTTAAAAATTAAAACTAAAAATGTAAGTTAAATTTGTTAAAACTTGAAACCTTAGGGGGTCAATTGCAAATTAACAAAAACTTGTCGTCTTCTTATACTTAGGGCATCTCCGATGTGTTGTATATTGAAACGTGTAAGAAATTGCAACATACTCATTCAACTTACGTATAAAAAAGTTTTACAACCCATTAAACTTGTAGCAAGTTAAATGTGAGTACAAAATGTAATAAAATATTTAAACATATGAGATACCAGTGTGCAAAGAAATGTGAAGGGCCCACCAGTTGAGTAAAATAGAGATGTAATCACAGAAGAACCGTGTTTAAACGAACTAGGCCCACAATCATATTGAATGGTGAGGTGGTGTTTAATACTTTTATTTGCACAATCCAAGTCATCGCGTTGTGGAAGCCTTTATAACCATAGATCTGCTGCTACCATTCCGTACATACTCTGATTTTTAAAATTGTTGATAAAAATTGTTTTTCACTTTAAACATATGTGTTTTATAACAAATTCACGTTAATTTTATGCTGAAAAACTTATATAAATCAACCTTATGTTTATAATCGTTGGGCCTTTGAAAAAATAAGGCTACATGCGGTCGATCACCCTTCATATGCTTAAATTCGGCTCTTAATATCAACCTCACTTGAAAGTATAATTACAAACAATAAAATAGTTATAAATTAATTGATTAAAGGTAAAATTGTCATTTTATAAAAAAGTAAGAGAGAAAAAAACTGAAAAAAAGATGTTTTATTAAACTGTGTGTTTTTTATCGATGAACCATAATTATAAGACTAATGTAGTGTAAAAAATGAGATAACAAATTGGATCTATTGATTCCAATGAATATCAGAAACAATCTTCCAACTATCGTTGATTAAATAGAATACCGATAATTAAGCAACTCCAACAACCGTTGATTCAAACGAATACCGATTATTAGAATGAAAATCGAACAATAAACCTTAAACCCGGGCTTAAGTCAATTAACCAAAAGATAAAGACAAAAAAGTCTGTGATTTTTTATTATTAACTTCATAAAAATAAAACCCAATCCCTAAATTTATAAGAAAACTAAACTTGGGGAAAAAGATAACAAGATTATTCATAGAACACACAAAATAAGGAAACTGAATAAAAGACATCACATAAAAAATAACCTCAGTAGTTAAATATGACATTTAATATTATGCTCTTCCATCATTCTCTTCGTTTTTGAAAAGACTCAATGTAACAACCGCTCCGATAAAGAGACTAAGTGCCACGTTTATGGTGTAATATCAGAAACATGGTATAATAAAAGGTCCAAAACGTAACTTTATTAATTAAGCATATTATCTGAAAAGTAATATTCTAACAATAGAAATCCCCAAACAACAGGGTCCAAAATGTAAATATTTGAGATCATAAAAATGTCATGAATAATTTATTGACTCTGGTTAACTCTAGACAAGCCCACAAACTCTCAAAGCCCAGCTTCCCGCCTAATACCTCCCGCATGGAAAATAAAACGCGGCTCTAACGCTCAGTGAACAGATATAATAACAAAAGCTGTAAAATAAAGATGTTATTGCAATGATGCCTAAAAACGTTACTTGCATTTTTCGCTCTCGCTTTGTTTTGATTACGACAATATATAAAAACAAGCATTTACGAAAACAACGAAAAACGAATTCTTGAGTTCAAGTATTCTTTTCATTTCAACCATTATCACTTAAGGTATGAACAAACAAGTTTTTTATCTTAATTAAATGATCAAGGATTTAAGTTTTCTTAAAACTCACCTTTTATTAAATGAGACAAAGTTTTTTCTATTAAACTTTATTTTTAAGAAAATGTTTTTAAATTAAATATTTGAAATTTTGAAAATGGCATATTCCATATGGTTTAGGAATATCCTTTGAGGATACCTATTCCACCAGATGTGACTACCCCACTAAAATACAAAAGGGCGCGGAGTCTACGTCCACGTTTCCTTAAATGCCTATGTGGTTCCTTATCGATATGGAACCGCATGCATCAACAAGGAACCGCGCCCAGAAAAGAGCTGTTGGGCTTTTGTCTTATAAATAGTGCACCATTCTTAGATTTTCTCTTCACCTCTTCTACACACAAATTTCCAGATTCAAACATACTTCTTAAATCATTCAAATCCTTGGTTATTTGGTTGATTACTACTTGTTTAGAAGTGAAACTTTCTCCTCCCATCTCTTTCTCTCCAAGTGCAAAGAGAAGAACACCTTCATCATTGAAGTGTTGAGTCTACCTGAAGATCTATTGAAGATCAAGTTTTATTCATTCATTTTAGTTGTGTTGTGAAGATCCAAGTAGTTGTGTTATTTGGAAGCTGTGTTGTGAAGATCCAAATAGTTGTGTCTATTTGGAAGTTGTGTATGTGGTAAGGTTAATACTTAGTCCTTAAATTATATTGGTGTAGATTGGTCCTAGCTAAGATTAGTGCTCGACTTTTAGCTTAGAGTCAGAAACTGGTTAAGCGACGTTGTGTAAGGTTTCTCCACCTTAAGGAGTTTTTTTATTAGTGAACTCTCGGGTAAGGAGTACTCGAGGAGTGGAGTAGGGACGAGGAGTGAGCTTCGTTGCCGAACCTCTATAAATCCTTGGTGTTTGGTTTGATCTTTCTTTTATTTAACTCTTTACATTCACTATTCTTTACTTGCACATACTTGTGATTATCAGTTAGTTGCACTATCCCTTATCCATATTGTGTATAAGAAGATTCACATATGTGCTCAAGCCTAAGTTTCTGAAAACCTATTTTTAACAAGTAAGTTTAAGAAACTATTCAACCCCCCCCCTTCTAGTTTCTACAATTGGTATCAGAGCGTGGTTGCTCAAGCGTTTTTAAAATATATTATATTTTAAAACTTGAATCGATCTATGGATTCCAAAAAGTACCTAGAAGGGAAATCCATCCAAAGACCACCTCTTTTTGAAATCGGTAGTTTTATTTATTGGAAAAATAGATTTGTGACTTATGTGAAATCAAAAGATTTAGATCTTTGGCATGTTATTACCAATGGTGACTTTTTGCTTTATCAATATAATGAAGTTTCTAAAAAGAAAGAGTTAGTAACTTTTGAAAATTCTAACGATGACACTAAAAAGACACTTGCTAAAAATAATGAGGCTAAAATGGTGATTTATAATTCTTTACCTAAGAAAGAGTATGAAAGGATTTTCATGTGTAAAACCGTTAAAGATATTTAGAATACTCTTTTAGTAACCCACCAAGGTAATAGCCAAGTCAAAGAAAGTAAAATTGATCTTCTTGTTCAACAATATGAACAATTTGTCATCTTAGAAGATGAAACTATTGATAGAGCATTTACTATATTTAATACTATTATTACTAGTCTAAGAGCTCTTGATGGAGGTTTTTCTAGCAAGAACAATGTTAGGAAGTTTCTTAGGGCATTGCATCCAAAGTGGAGAGCTAAAGTCACAAAAATTGAAGAATCAAAGGATCTCACAACATTATCACTTGATGAACTTATTTGCAACTTAAAAGTTCATGAAATGATAATTTTGAGGGATACAGAAATGGTGAAAACCAAGAGTGAAAGAAAGTCTCTAGCACTCAAAGCCAAGAAGGTACAAAGTGACCATGATAGCTCTTCCTCGAAAAGTGACGATGTTGAATATGCTATGGCGGTTAGAGACTTCAAAAAGTTCTTCAAAAGGTGAGGTCAACATGTTAGACAACCAAGGAACGACAAGAAGGCATTCTCCAAAAACCGGTTTGTCAAGAATGACAATGGTGATAGGAAATGCTTTAGATGTGGTGACCCAAACCACTTCATCGGTGATTTTCCCAAGCCATCTCGCGACAAGAATCACACGACCTTCGTTAGTGGTTTTTGGAGCGATAGCGGTGAAGTATATGACGATAATGCTAAAGACGAGAAGTGTCTCATGGCCCATTCTTCCAAAGAGATACATTCCGAAACCGAATGTTATAGCAATGATAGTTCTTCACTAGATAATTTTGAATTAGAAGGTCAATATAACAACCTATGCAAAATAAGTTTAAAATTCATTGAAAAGAAAAAAGTGCTAAAATAAACTAGGACCAAGCTTGAAAATGAGATTAGTGAGCTAAGAGATAAATTAGCTAAGCTTGAGAAAAATAAGGAAGTTGATTTAGGTTGTTTAAATTGTGAACACTTTAGACAAGAGAATGAAGATCTCAAGTGTACCTCCATTAAATTGGAAAAGTTCATGAAAGGTACTAGTGCTCTTGATGAAATGTTAAATAAGAAAATTCACACTAAAGAAAGACTAGGCTTAGGTTTTAACACAAATGAAGCATCTACTAGTAAACCAAAACAAGTTAGTTTTTCAGAAAAACGACCCTCTGTCCACGGTTCGCCAATATATGGCGCGGTTCCTTATTATTATGGAACCGAAGGGTTTTATAAGGAACCGCGGACAAAAGATTGGATTCTTGAAAATTTTCAACTTTTTGAAAATTCCATTTTAGGTAAAGGGTCAAAACATCTTGTTGTTAACAATGTTGAATTACCTATAATTGAAAAAAAGGAACTTGATAAAATCTACAAGCCTTGAAGTAAACCTTTAATGGGAATAAGAAATTTTTCAAGACAATCATCTACTCCTTCAAGAGTACGTAATGATTCAAGGCCTAGAAGTAGAACACCAACACCTAAAAGAGATGATCACTCTAAGTCAAGACCTAGAAGTAAAACTCCAACACCTAGAAATAACAATAACTCTAGGTCAAGATCAAAGACTCCTATAAAAAACAATGGACATCAAAATAATCATATGAATTGTAACAATTGTCAACAATGTTTTTCTCCGTGGGGCATGTGTCCTCCATTCATGCATCCCAATCAAATGCAAGGGATGTTTGGAACTAACAACTTTGTACCCATGAGATATTGGGGGCCAAATGTTTGATCTTGTGTGTTGTTACCTAGATATGATTGGGAATCGATTTGGAGCCTGATGAGGGGATTAAAGATAGTGGTTGTTCTAAACAAATGACGGGTAATCGAAGTTTTTTCTCTACTTACAAAGCATATTATGGAGGTAACGTTACTTTCGCTAGTAAGCTACGTGGTAACATCATTAGCAAAGGTACGGTTTCTCTTGACTACACGACCATTGAAAATGTTGAACACATAGATAACCTAGGGTTTAATTTACAAAGTATACGTCGAATTTGTGACAATAAGTATAAGGTCATCTTTTCGGAACATGATAGAGAAATCGTAAAAGATGGAAAGATCATTGGAAAAGGTGTTAGAAAGCATGGTCTTTATGTCATGAAGGTCAATAGGAAGTCAAAGGACAACTTATGTCTAGTGACTTTAGATGATAGTTTTAATCTTTAGCATAGGAGATTAGGTCACGCTAATATGCGTTTAATTAAATCTTTAGTCTCTAAGGAGTTGGTAAGACATCTTCCCAAGATTAAGTTTGATAGTCACTTTTGTGATGCTTTCAAAGTTGGGAAGCAAGTTCATTCAAGTGACAAGGCCAAGAATTTGGTATCATCCTCCCGGTGCATAGAGCTCCTACATATGGATCTCTTTGGACCTTCCGCCATACGGAGTTTTGGAGGTAACCTTTATGCCCTAGTTATAGTTGATGACTATTCTAGATTCACTTGGACTAGATTTTTGGCTTCTAAGAATGAAGCTTTCGATCATTTCGAAACCTTTAGTCGAAGGATCCAAAATCAAATAGGATGTTCAATTGTCTCTATTAGGACGGATCATGGTAGGGAATTTGATAACGAAGTGCAATTTGGTGCCTTTTGTGAAGCTCATGGTATTACCCATAGCTTCTCGACTCCTCGCACTCCACAATCAAATGGGTTAGTTGAAAGGAAGAATAGGACTATCCAAGAGATGAGTAGGACAATGTTAAACGAGCAATCTTTGCCTCAAAAATTTTGGTGCAATACCGTGGACACATCGACCTGTATTCTCAACCGAATTCTTCTTCGACCTTTTCTAGGAATGACCCCTTATGAGATTCTTAAAGGTAAGAAGCCCTAATTAGAATACTTTAAGGTGTTTGGAAGCAAGTGCTTCATTCTCAACACAAAATATTACCTTACTAAGTTCGACCCAAAGTCATACGAAGGTATCTTTCTAGGTTATTCTCAAACTAGTAAAGCCTACATAGTCCTCAATAGAACCTCGTGTGTAATCGAAGAATCACTCAATGTGACATTTGATGAAACCCCTCCTTCATCTAAGACCCCACCTTTGGTAGATGATGACAATGAAATAGACATAGTTAAAGCCAAAGAGGTTAGCAAATTAGGAGTTGAAGACCTTAATGTTGAAAAGGGAGTAAACATTAGGGAGTCTAAGGATCATGCTCTCGAAAACGTCATAGGTGACTCAAATCAAAGGACCCTTAGATATCAAGTCCAAGATTAAAGTAACTTCTTTTGTTTTGTCTCAATGATTGAACCAAAGAATGTTAAAGAAGCTTTGATGGATGAGAGTTGGGTCATCGCCATGCAAGAAGAATTGAATCAATTCATTGCTAATGACGTTTGGGAACTTGTTCCTCCACCTAGAAGTACTACCATTATAGGAACCAAGTGGGTATATAGGAATATGTTAGATGAGAACGATGTTATGTCTCGTAACAAGGCTAGACTTGTAGCTCAAGGCTATAATCAACAAGAAAGGATTGATTATGATGAGACATATGCACCGGTAGCAAGGTTAGAGTCTATTAAGATCCTTTTAGCTTATGCTTGTACATTAGATTTTAAGCTTCAACAAATAGAGGTAAAGAGTGCGTTTCTTAACAGTTTGATCAATGAGGAGGTATATGTGGCTCAACCTCCCGGCTTCATTGATTTTGAGAAACCGGATCATGTTTAAAAGCTTAAGAAAGCTCTTTGTGGTCTTAAACAAGCACCTAAAGCTTGGTATGATAGACTTAAAGCGTTTCTTGTAAAACATGAGTATACCATGGGGATGGTAGACAATACACTCTTTACAAAGAAGAACGGTTCTCACCTCATAATCTTACAAATATATGTTGATGACATTATATGTAAAACCCGCATGCTTTTACCATGAATAGTACCCTTATGATCGTACGTACATGATTAGAATTTTCCTTCTTTTAGCACGCTTACGATTCACGAACAAGATTTACAAGTATTACGTACGTGTTATAACACGATAAGTATTTAATACGTATTAAGACACGATAATTATTTCAATAATAATTATAATCACGAGCATACTAACATGAAATCATGAACGTAAATAATCACGAGCTTAATATTATGTATTTACGAATATTTATTACGGTTATGAATAAATATAATACGACACGAACGATAACTAAATAAATCACGTAAAACACGAACACGAGAACACGTATAATTTAGACACGAGAAAACATATGGGTTACCCCATGTGGGCCCTCTTACCCACGGCTAGAACATAAGACAAGGGCCAAGCCCATTTTAATTTTTACTAAAACAAGAAAAGGGAAAAGATATGTTTCATTATAACAAAAATTAGAAAAACAAGAAAACCCTAAATCTCTCTTTTGTCTCTCCTTGTCCGTCGGGTACAAACACACACAAAGGGTGTGTTGGTTGATTTTTGGTGACTGATTTCTTGCAAAAGTGTTAGTGTTATCGTTCTCCTTTGTTTCACGTAATCGGTAAATCCTTAAACCCCTTTTTCTTTATGTTTTTATTTAATCAAGAACACCTGAAATCATCGTTTATTAAAAACAAGTAAATAACATGTTAATAAATCATGGGGGTGAATTAATTGTGGTTTAAATGGTGTTTGTTTCGGCCGGTACACACAAACCGAGAGCCCAAGGCTCTCGGTGTGCCTCGTGTGAACACATCCGAGACCTACGGGTCTCGGTGTGGTGTTGTTGGTCTCGGCCGCAAGAGCAAGGGAACCCCGACCATGTCGGGGGGGGGGGGGGGGTGTTGGTGTTCGGTTGGGTCTCGGCAGAAACAGGGACCACCACCGGCATAAGCCGGTGGCTAAATAAGGAAAGCAGGGGGAAACCGCCGCATGGCAGCGGCTAGCCAAGACCAAGGGAACCACCGGCTCAGCCGGTGGCACCTTTAAGGGTGCGTTTGTCGACCGGTTCACGGGTCCGGTTCTCGACATGTTTAGATTAAAACACGGGTTCGGTTCATGGGTTATTTTTGCAAGTTAATTATTTTACAAGGTTAATTATTTTTACAAGATTAAATTAAATTAATTAAAACATGTACAAGATTAATTTAATTTATACATGACTTAGGTTATAAATATTATTAATAATACATGGATTTTAACCTAAGTAATTATCGTTTTATTTAAACTATATAATTAATTAATTATTAAAATCATGACTTATAATTAATTAATTCCACGACTTAGGTTATGTTATTGATAGATATTAATACATGTTTTAACCTAAGTATTTTTACTTTTATTTAATTAAATCATGTTATATTTAATTAAATACTTTAACCTATAGTTTATTTAGTTTACATGAATAATTAATAAACTATACTATTTAATCACATAACTTAGAATATAAACCAGTAAACACTTAAGCTTATATTATTAGCTTAATAATCTAGCTTATTTCTATTTATGGAAACCTTCTATTTTTAGAAACTTATCTATTTTAAGCAATAAATCTATTTTTGGAAACTTTCAATTTTTGGAAACTTTCTATTTTTGGAAACTTTCTATTTTTGGAAACTTTCTATTTTAGGAAACTTGCTATTTTATAAAGTTACTTATTATTACACAACAAGTATAATAATACAAGAAATACAAGTAATAATTAAACAGAATAGACAGAATACATGATAAACGCAGTATAAAGCTTAAATCAGTAAAACATGACATGAACATATAAAACAAGTTAAGACATGATATAAAATCAATTACGTACTCAGTAATCAAAATACTTATACACGTACATTATTTATGTAGCATTAGTGATACCGAAGTAGGACTCTCTTCCGTTCGTCTTCTTCGTTCACTGGACACAAGGTACGGATTCTCCGTCCATTAAGTATGGACATTCTTCCTTATTTAGGATTCCCCGTATGCAGCCAACTTTTTCCCCAGTATACGTTTTATATGTTTTGAATTGCTTATTTTTAATTAGATACCTAAAGCCATATACATGCATGACTAGTTTCACCTAGTTATGGAGGTACCATAACCATAACACTAGAGGCACCAGTGTTATGACTCCACCACGACGGAGTGATAGCTCGTGGCGTCCCTTTAGCTTTTGGCCATATTATTATTATTATCAGGTGGGGCGTATGGGTGCATCCTAGTTTACACGTTTTCAGCAGATTATTCAGGTGAATGTGGTGTGTGCCTTGCATCCTTCACAAGGAGCTGATCCCTCCTACCCAACCAATATATTAAATTAGAGGCAACTCCTCTAATTTGCATGACGAGGTCACCCCTCCAAGTATTCATGCACGTTGATATTTCATGACCTATATTGGCTAATGGTAAATATGTTAAACAATTTAAATAAGATAAACATAAGGCTTTTCAAACTATAAAACCAATTTTACTAAGATATGCTAGGTTATTCAGGACTTAGTCTTTTCCGCTGCTTCATGATTATATGTTTATATGATTCATGTTTTACTTGTACATCCGTGCACTGAGCGTTATGCTCAGCCGTTTTCCTTTCATGTTCCCAAAATGGCAGGTACTCAGGGACGCTCGTAGACTTTAAGCGTACATGCATATGGATTGGAAGCTTCCTAGCCTTCATTACTTTATGCATTTCTTTATACTTTTGATACTCATTTCTATGGATATTGTTTAGTCCTTTTCCTTTATAGTACTTATGTTTGTGTGTGATGAGTTCTACTTTTGGGGTACCGATGTTTGTTTCTGGTATTTCCTTTATGGTAATGTGATGTTTTATACATTTATCCTTGTATGCTTTGATGACACGCCATAATCACGCGTGACATTCCATTTATCAAAATTGGGTGTTACAATTATGGTATCAGAGACCAAGGCTTCGACCTGTAGGCACTCAAAACACGACCTGTGATTAGTGGGTAGTCACTATGGTCTTCCTAGAACTGACAGTCGGTTTTCATGCATTCATCATTTTCATGCATACATATATATGTCATTGTCGCAGGTTTATGACTAAGTAATGGTTGGTACAGGACTGACCCTATTTAGTCGCATGTGTTTTATCGAAACTTTTAAATTTGGGACCGACCCATTGGCGTCCCCTCGCCATGTCTTTTGTTTTGAGTGAACTGACCATAGGCGTTCACTCTCGCGTATACAAAAGTTTTCATAAAACTGCATCATGCATTCATGTACAAATTTTCTTGCATAAAATTTTTCTCATGATTTATTGGTATAATTTTTTTTTCATGTATATAGTTTATGTCTTGATCAGTTTAATCATGTATTTTATGTTATACTATCAGATGGTAAACACACACAATATCCAGGAGATGGTTGTAGCTGCCAATGCAGACTTGCAGGACTATCCTTCCCCACCTCGCATCTTTCCCACGGAAGGAAGGAATAGGCTCATGAGTGAATACTACACTATTAGCCAACGACCTGAGGAAAATAGCAATGATTTCATGCAGCGTTTCCTTCGGTTCGCTGGTGTCCTAAGAGCAGCCACGGGCACTACGGAAGAGCAGGCACAACATTTTCGTTGGGCCCTTTTCCCAATGATTGCCAATAACTTAGAAGGTACCACGTTCAACACAGTGGCACAAGTGGCCGATGCAGCACGTAACCTGGAGATGCTGTAGGAAAGAGATGAGTTCGGGAAAGCAGAGAAACCCGATAAGAGGTAAACGTTCGTATTCAACGGTGACCAACCCGTATTCTTTCAGTATATGTCAATATTTCATCTCTTTAAAACTGTATCTTCCAGGCAGGAGACTGGGGACCGGTCTCAGCCGGCTACTCAACAACAGCCTACTCAGCCCAAGGGAAACGGTCAGACTCACGACCGTTCTGCTATGGATAGGCGTGGCGGTAATGATAATTACCGTAACAATGCTGGGCACTCCAACAGCAGCAGGTCCTTTTATTTACTCATTTTCTTATGATTACATGCTATAAGTCTTAATTCTGACACATTAGAGAATCTTCTACCAGGAATCATGGTAACGGGAGGGACCAGAACCAGAGAGGTTCACAGCCTAACCGTCAAGCTATCACTGGTATTCCATCTTATAATTTATCCGCATTGTCCTTTGTACCTTTTATCATGACTCATGAATATTGTTCTTATCAGGCTCACAGCCAGTCAGGACACTTGCTAGAGGATATGCTCATCCTCTTTGCACTACCTACCACCGTAGGCACCCAGGGCCATGTCGTCGCGACAGCGATGCATGCTACAAGTGTGGTCTTCCTGGCCATCGCATGAAGGACTGCCGCAAGGGCGAGATGGACGGCACATCAGGACATACTGATACCAAGCCGCCTCCTACTAGTGGACGCGTTCACACGACATCTCACGATCAAGCCAACAAGTCTACACGTACCATCACTGGAATATTGTATATGTATGGTCAAGCTGCATGTGTTCTGTTTAACACGGGTGCTACTCACTCGGTCATTTTTACTGCTTATGCCAAGAATGTTAGGATACTCCCCATGCCACTAGAGAATATACTGAATATTTCCACGCCTTTAAGAGACTCTGTACGCATAACCCATGTGTACAAGAGCCTTCCCCTAGAGTTTGATGACAAGATTCGTCCTGTTGACGCACTTCCGCTAGACATGAATGATTTTAACATGATTTTGTGCATGGATTGGCTATCTAAGCATCATGCTACCATAGACTGCCATTCATATCAAGTCATCTTCGGTGATGTTAATGCACCAGAGTACATTCACAACGGGTTCGTACCCGGAAGGTCTGTACAAATCATATCAACCCTGCAAGCACGTGCATTACTTTCACATGGTTGTGAGGGCTATCTAGCTACTGCTCATGACATGGATGCTGAATCCCCATAAATTCAAAATCAGCCGATAGTGTCAGAATTTCTAAATGTATTTCCAGAAGAACTTCCGGGCATACCACCTGCACGTGAAGTGGAATTTAATATCGAGCTCATCCCAAGAGCTGAGCCGATTTCCAAGGCTACTAATCGCATGGCTCCCATAGAGTTGAAGGAGCTGAAGGATCAATTGCAAGTACTTCTGGAATGAGGCGTTATTCGACCGAGCGCATCTCTATGGGCGCACCAGTCTTATTCGTTAAAAAGAAGGACGGCAGTATGCGTCTTTGCATAGACTATCGCGATCTCAACAAGATTACCATCAGGAATAGGTATCCACTACCACGTATAGACGATCTGTTTGACCAACTCCAAGGGGCCAAACATTTCTCCAAGATTGATCTAAGGTCGGGCTATCATCAGCTACGGTTTAAGGAGCAGGACATCGCCAAGACTTCTTTCCGTTCACGCTATGGCCACTACGAATTTGTAGTCATGTCATTCGACCTTAACAATGCTCCAACAGTGTTCATGGATTTGATAAACAGAATCTTCCATGAATTTCGGGACAAGTTCGCCATTGTCTTTATTGACGACATCCAGATATTCTCTAAGTACAAGGAGGAACACGAAGACCATCTTCGTACAGTACTACAGATTCTTTATCAGAAGCAGTTGTATGCTAAATTCTCCAGGTGTGAGTTCTGGTTAGACAAGTTGGCATTCTTAGGTCACATTGTATCAGCAGAAGGAATCACGATGGATCCAGCGAAGGTTGAGGCTATTACCAAGTGGCCAAGACCGACATCAGCGACTGAAGTCCGCAGCTTCCTAGGCTTAGTTGGTTATTACCGTAGGTTCGTGGAGAACTTTTCCCGTTTAGCACTACCATTGACCAAACTGATGCGGAAAGGGGAGAAATTCGTCTGGACTGAAGAAAGAGAGAAGAGCTTTGAGGACCTAAAGCAGAAGTTAGTATCTGCACCAATTCTTACTCTCCCATCTGGTACAGGTGGATTTCAGATCTACAGTGATGCATCGGGGAAGGGACTTGGCTGCGTTCTCATGCAACATGGGAAGGTGATCGCGTACGCTTCACGGAAGCGTAAGCCTTATGAGGAAAATTACCCTATGCATGACTTGGAGCTTGCAGCAGTCGTGTTTGCATTGAAGATATGGAGGCACTACTTGTATGGAGAATGATGTGACATTTTCACGGACCACGAGAGTTTAAAGTACATCTTCACTCAACGTGAATTGAACATGAGACAGAGGAAATGGTTAGAGCTGTTGAAGGATTATGACATTAATCTGCAATATCATCCCGACAAGGCGAATGTAGTGGCAGATGCACTTAGCAGAAAGTCCGGAATGATCAACGGCATTAAAATTGAGGAGGAAATTATAAGAGACTTGGAGCGACTAGACATAGAGATCATGGTACGTGGACAACACGGTTACTGGGCTAATATTAGAGTGGAACCCGAGTTACTCTCTAGGATCAAGGAAGCTCAGAAAGATGATGGTGAAATCTGGGCGCTAATTCAGAATTTGGAGAAGCAGACAGAATTTTGAGTAGACGCAGATGGTATCTTATGGCAGGGCACGAGACTATGTGTTCCTGATGACCAAGAACTCCAGGAAACATTGTTAGCTGAGGCTCATAGCTTCCCATTCTCTATTCATCCTGGTTCGACCAAGATGTACCATGACATCAAGCAGTACTTTTGGTGGAGTGGTATGAAACAGGATGTTACGACTTACGTCTCCAAATGTCTTACCTGCCAGCAGGTTAAGATCGAGCATCAGCGATCTGGCGGTCTTCTTCAACCGTTAGATATTCCATAGTGGAAGTGGGACAAGATCACCATGGATTTTGTTACCGGTCTTCCGCAGACAAAGAGGAAGCACGATGCGATTTGGGTTATCGTTGATCGACTTACCAAATCAGCTCATTCTTACCGATCTGCAAAGAAGATTCGGTCAGTAAACTCGCTGATACTTACAAGAAGGAGATCATGAGACTTCACGGTGCTCCATCTAGCATCGTCTCAGACATAGATACTCGATTCACTTCGCGATTTTGGAGAAGTCTGCAGAAAGCTTGGGGTACAAGACTTAAGCTTAGCACGACTTTTCATCCTCAAACAGGCGGGCAATCAGAGCGAACAATTCAGACATTGGAAGACATGTCGAGGTCATGTGCGTTGGAATGGACGGGTGATTGGGACGATTATATCTGTTTGGTGGAGTTTGCATAAAACAACAGTTGGCACACAAGTATCAAGTGTGCTCCTTTCGAGATGTTGTATGGCAGAAAGTGTCGCGCCATAATCTGCTGGGATCAGGTTGGTGAGCGAACACTTGAAGGACCAGAAATGATTGAGTTGACCAACGAGAAGGTCGCAGTAGCTAAGCAGAAACAGCAAGAAGCACGGTCACGTCAGAAGAGTTATGCAGACAAGCATCGTAGGGACTTACATTTTAACGTAGGAGATCACGTTTTCCTTAAGGTTTTGCCGGCACGTGGTGTTAGACGTTTTGGAATCAAAGGGAAGCTCAGCCCTCGATTCATCAGACCGTTTGATGTCATTGAACGAGTCGGTGAAGTATCTTACCATTTTTAGCGTTACCTCCGCAGCTTTCTCATGTTCACGATGTTTTCCAAGTGTCCTTACTCAGAGGGTACAAGTATCATCCCCTTCACATGGTTCAGTATCCACTAGAACAGATTCGTGAAGATCTCACTTTCATAGAAGAAGCCGAACGAGTTCTTGACAGACAAGAACGAGTCATGAGAAGGAAGACGATTCCATTCGTCAAAATCATTTGGAGGGATTATACCGAGCGGGAAGCCACTTGGGAAACAGAGGAGTCTATCCGGGCTTCTTACCGTCATTTCATATTTTGAATTCGGGTATGTTCTTCTTTTCTAGTTTACGTTATCTATAATTCGGGGACGAATTATTCTTTTTATGGGGGAAGAGTTATAAAACCCGCATGCTTTTATCATGAATAGTACCCTTATGATCGTACGTACATGATTAGAACTTTCCTTTTTGTAGCACGTTTACGATTCACGAACAAGATTTACAAGTATTACGTACGTGTTATAACACGATAAGTATTTAATACGTATTAAGACACGATAATTATTTTAATAATAATTATAATCACGAGCATACGAACATGAAATCATGAACGTAAATAATCACGAGCTTAATATTATGTAGTATATTTATTACGGTTATGAATAAATATAATACGACACGAACGATAACTAAATAAATCACGTAAAACACGAACACGAGAACACGTATAATTTAGACACGAGAAAACATATGGGTTACCCATGTGGGACCTCTTACCCGCGGCTAACACAAGACAAGGGCCAGGCCCATTTTAATTTTTACTAAAACAAGAAAAGGGAAAAGATATGTTTCATTATAACAAAAATTAGAAAAACAAGAAAACCCTCAATCTCTCTTTTGTCTCTCCTTGGCCGCCGGGTACAAACACACACAAATGGGTGTGTTGGTTGATTTTTGGTGATTGATTTCTGTAAGAGTGTTAGTGTTATCGTTCTCCTTTGTTTCACGTAATCGATAAATCCTTAAACCCCTTTTTCTTTATGTCTTTATTTAATCAAGAACACATGAAATCATGGTTTATTAAAAAAAAGTAAATAACATGTTAATAAATCATGGGGGTAAATTAATTATGGTTTAAAGGGTGTTTGTTTCGTCTGGTACACACAAACCGAGAGCCCAAGGCTCTCGGTGTGCCTCGTGTGAACACAGCCGAGACCTACGGGTCTCGGTGTGGTGTTGTTGGTCTCGGTCGCAAGAGAAAGGGAACCCCGACCATGTCGGGGGGGGGGGGGGGGTGTGTTGGTGTTCGGTTGGGTCTCGACAGAAATAGGGACCACCACCGGCATAATCCGGTGGCTAAATAAGGAAAGCAGGAGGAAACCGCCGCATGGCAGCGACTAGCCAAGACCAAGGTGTAGGATTGTAAATCTTGCTTATGTTTTTAGAGAGAGAAAGAGATAGAGAGATGGTGGATTTCACACAAAGCTAGAGAGAGAAAGTAAGAATAACTATGTGAAAATTAATGAAACCACACCCCTCTCCATCAAAGGAGAGGGTTTATATACCCAAGCCTTGTAATGGGCTTGGGCTTACACTTTTGGGCCGGCCTACACATGTTGTAGGCTAGGCTTGGACTTGTTTGATAAGTAAAGAAGATTAACTAAACTACGAGCTATAACATGGACTATTGTTAGAGTGACCGATCCTTCTTAATACGTAAAATGTATTTCCAACAATCTCCCCCTAAGGGAGGTCACTCCAAACAAGGGCTTTACCCAAGTTACAATAATAAAATAAACCTAGCATACTATGCTTGTCTTGAGCTCGTAGTCTTCGTCTTTCTTTTTCTTTTTCTTTTCTGGTGAACATGCTGATGTGATCTTTGATATCAATCTTTGATCATCAATCTCTTGCCTTGATCTCGTGCATCCATCACTTGTGATCTTCGCCTCTTCGTGACCTCACGTCCCACATACTTATACCTTCGTAATTCTTGAAAGCTTCAGAGTTTGAAACAACGGAAGACTTAACTTTTAGGCTTTCTTGAATTAGATGAGATATTAAGTGCATAAAGTATAAGCATGCGGGGACGACTTCTTCTTGGATCCCGCAACGCCACCGTCTTCAAATGCCGCAACATAAGTAGACACGAACGAAATGGCTTTGAACATTTCATTCTAATTCGGTAGCATTTTACCTCCGGTCGGTGAAGACCGTTGGACGATATTAGATATCGTACCCGTGACGGATAGTTTCAATTAAGTAACTTCCTGACAGGATTTCGCGGGTAAACCCATTCTCTTTACTCGACCGTCCAAAGCTGACTGCGAACGTAAAGAGTGAATCATTTGGATAATAATATCCGCATGATTTGAAGCCGTCAATTCATGTTCCTGGAACAAGTGAAATTCAATTAAGAACCGCACCATCGTTGCTTTCCAGTTGTCACGAGCTTGATTCGTATAGAATCTTGCAAGTTACCTACCAAGTGCTGTTTGAGGTTAACACTAGAAGGATTTCCACTCATCACTGTGAACACTAAGTTATCACTCTGAGTGTTCTGGCAAGATCACTAAGATATTGCGTAGAGGCCTGGAACGTGTTTAAATTCATTTAAGAATTAAACAGCTGTTGCTTTCCAGTTATCACAAGTTTGATTCATAAAGAATCGCACAAGTCACCTACCATGAGCTTTTTGATGTTCGCTCAAGAAGGATTTCCATCTTCATTGTAAATACTTTCGTATTACTCGGATGTTCAGGCAAGATCATGAAGATTTTGCGTAGGACTCTTAAAATCTTTCTTACTTTTTACAGTGTGTGAAGAAGCAAGGAAATATGAAAGTGTGTCCTAATGAGATATTTGATGATCTCAAATGGCTCTAGACTCGATCGTGCATTTTGGATTTTTGTGATCGGAGGCTGGAGAGGAGTGCCACCTTTTCAATACCAATTTATTCGGAGTGAATAAATCGATAGATAACATGTTGTCTCCGTGTGATTAAAACAAATATCTTTTAAGAGATATCTGAGTTAGCTGGGATGGGTTGTGCATTGCATCACTGGGTCCATGATGTCTGTCTTCAATATCAAGAATCATTAAACAATGATCTTAATAGCATATGTATTGACCCGGTTTCTGCCTAAGGTTGTAAGGAGGGCTTCTTTCTTTACACCCTTTATCTTTACAATTCTTTTTCATTCTTCAACCCCTTCAATGCTTACCAATACGTCATCACTAGCACCTTGTTGTGATTGTTCCAGTGCTAACTTAAGTACTTGGTCGGCATTCAGCTACGTTCACAATCTTTCTCCAACTTTCCTAAGGACTACTATTTCTAGTTATGGAATGTCCTTGGGAAGATTCCTCCGGTTCTGGAAGAATCATAGAACTTAACCTATCCTACCATCCTTATGTCACCACAATCTTCATCGTCGTGAAATAAATGGGTTTTGGGTAAGTAAATGTCACCATGACAATCTATTTTGATATGCAAATCCGTTTTGCTCCCCCTTAACATATGCCACGATATTCGAAAACATTTCGCACATGTCGGGATGAGCCAGCACATTAAGTCAAACCATTTGTGATAATATCCCATATTAAATCACATTTTCTCCCCCATATTAAAAATATTAACCCAATCGATGTTTTTAATATCAATTGATTTAATGAAGTTTTAACAAAGGTTTTGGGAAGAAAAATGCGAGTCCGTTTTATCTTCATGGTATCAAATGTATGAGATATGATACCGATTAGTAACATGATCACATATTCACCATATTAAAAAAGAATTGACAAGGTTGGACCTGATAGATGAGAATATCATATGATAAGATCAAATGGTTCTTGGCAGCATATGTTGGTCGCCTCGTCACGTCTGAAGTCATCTCTTGACACCACATGTACGATTGGTATTGTTGTCTTGACACCAACTTGTGAACTTGACACGTTCGGCATCGAAGATTCTGAATGCTTGACAATTGCTCCCCCTCAATTGTTGACCCGTGTTCTATTGAAAGAGCTTTAGTCGTCGGTTGAGTAGTCGCATCGTCGAGTATGTAGATACCAATTGTAGATTGCTATGGTTGTAGAGATGATGGCTTCATAAAAACAAGACTTCTCTTGTTTTAACAAATAAATGCACTGAAACGTACATTGATTTGTGTTAGACCAAGTTATAAAGTAAACTTGATCCCTTACAAGGTTTTAAAGTAAACCTTGCCCGAGAAAATTAATTCCCGTTGTGAGCCAAAGCTTTCATGAGAAATACTTGGCTTTAATGTGAAAACCGGGGTGCAGTCTGAAATAACTACAAGCCATTTAGGCATGTTTTATGAAATATTTACAACTTTTGTACGAACTCTATTTATGGCGCCGTGTCGATATTAATCAACATTTCTAAGGCCGTAAATATTATCCTACCAAAAGACATGCCTTAGAAAAATAAAGTTAAAATATTTTTGGATTTTTCTAGATTTTTCATTTTTTATGGTTTTTATATGGTTTTATATTTTTGTATTTTGCTTTTGTGGATGAAAATATAAACAATATATACAGATGATCACCAAGGATACGGAGAATAGTTTTACCACCACTATTCTTTCGCTTCATCTGCTAGTTCCTTAAGAGTCTCAGGCGAGAAGGTTCTCATTCCTAGCTTGTCGGCCAAAAATTCAATTCGAGCACGATCTAAAGCCTTCGTGAAAATATCCGCCAATTGATACTCAGATCAGACAAAGTAAAGCTCGATTACTCCATTTTCCACTTGCTCCTTGATGAAGTGGTAGTGAATGTCAATATGCTTCGACCGGGAGAATTGAACATTGTTGCAGCATAAGGCAATTGCACTTTTGTTGTCGCAGTACATCGGATCTTGTTGAAACCTAAACCATAGTCGGTTAATTTCGATCTCATCCAAAGAATTTGAGCACAGCAACCGGACATAGCTATGTATTCTGCTTCCGTACTTGAAATTGCAGCGCTTTTCTGCCTTTTCGATGCCCAACTGATTAGTCGATCTCCTAGTAGTTGCAAAGTTCCACTCGTGCTACGCCTTGTATCTTGACAACCCGCGTGATCCGCATCTGCATATGCCATTAGTGCAATAGAAGAGTCCTTCGAATACCAAAGTCCCCGATTAATGGTTCCTTTAAGATATCGAAAGATCCTTTTAACAGTAGCTAAGTGTAACTCAGTAGGCCTAGTTTGATACCTGGCACACATACATATAGCAAACTGAAGATCAGGTCGACTGGCTGTGATATACAGAAGAGTACCGATCATTCCACGATAAAGTGTCGGATCAACGGCAACTCCATGTGGATCTGCATCAAGCTTAGTTCGTTCCACCATTGGAGTATCCACTGGGTCGCAAGATTCCATCTTATACTTCTTAAGCGATTCAAGGGCATACTTGGATTGATTGATAAAGATGCCTCTGGGACTCTGAGATATCTGAAGACCTAAGAAGAATGATACCTTGCCCATCATTGACATCTTAAACTTGGAAGACATGAGTGTCCCAAACTCATCCGATAAGGTTTGGGTCGAGGGTGCAAATATAATATCATCAACATATATTTGTACCATAATCATATCTTTACCTCGTTTTTGAATGAACAGCGTGGGATCCACCTTGCCTTTAGCGAAGCCTTGCGTAATGAGGAATTGTGACAAAAGATCATACCATGCGCGAGGAGCTTGCTTCAACCCATAGAGAGCCTTCTTAAGCTTGTACACATGATTAGGATAATTAGGATTCACAAAACCATCCGGCTGTTGAACATAGACCTCTTCCTTGAGTTCACCATTAAGAAATGCCGTCTTCACATCCATCTGATAGACGACCATATTCATATGGGCTGCATAAGCGAGGAATAGTCTAATAGCTTCCAAACGGGCAACAGGTGCAAAGGATTCCATAAAGTCGATGCCCAATAATTGCTTGTATCCACGAGCTACTAGACGAGCTTTGTTCTTCAATATTCCGCCTAACTCATCGAGTTTCACCTTGTAAACCCATTTCAAAGTGAGTAACTGCACTTGATCCGGGCATGGGACAAGTTCCCAAACATCAAGACGTATGAATTCGTTAAGTTCTTCTTGCATAGCTTCTATCCAACAGGATTGAGTAAAAGCTTGTTGCCATGTCTTAGGTTCAACTTCAGTGAGAAAAGCATCAAAGTGACAAAACATTGCACTTTCTTGTAACTGACTTCGTGTGGATACCGGACGATTAGGGTCACCAATAATAGAATCTATAGGACGATCCTTTGTCCACTTGTTGTCATGTTCACGAATTCGTGGATGGGAGTAAACTGTAGAAGGAGCTTCCTCTATGGTGGACGGCCCAGCTTGATTAGGGTCGAGAATATGTACACCAGAGAAGGGAAGTTCACGCATTTGAGCGAATTCCAAATCGTGATCATCATCATCCTCTTCATCATCAATAGGCATGACATGGGTAGTTGAAACATGTGTTGGTTGAGAATTACTTGTTGAAGGTATATCTTGACCAATTGTTGGTGCAGATGTATCTGATTGTGCAACGGTTGCTGGAGCGACAACTTCGGTTACCGGAGCAATTACTTCAGGTTCTGGAGCAACAATACTTGGAGGAGTAAAGAATTCATCAAAGAACGGTTGAAACAACGTATCCCATTCCTTCCTAGTAGGTGGTGTAAATGATGATGAAGTAGGGTTGTTTGGGACAAGACCAGAACTAATATTACTGGGTCCCATTTCATGAAGTGCGGGTTCAGAGCTGCTTTGCTCAGAAGCCATTGCTGTCAGCTCGTCAAAATCAACATTCATAGTTTCGAGGATCTTGCGAGAGTTACGGTTGTAGATTCGATATGCCTTCTTTGCGGGTGCGTAACCAATGAAAATACCGATATCAGCCTTTGGTTGAAGTTTTCCCAAATTGTCACCATCATTATTTGGATAGCAAAGAGAACCAAATACATGAAGATAGGATAAATCTGGTACTTTTCCATGGAGAAGCTCATAAGGTGTTTTACCATGGCGTTTACGAATTAGTGACCGGTTTTGGGTGTACACTGCTGTAGATACTGCTTCTGCCCATAAGAACAATGGAGCCTTTGCGTAAATTAACATCGTTCGAGCAGCTTCCATAAGTGTGCGATTTCGCCTTTCAACGACACCGTTTTGTTGTGGAGTGCGTGCAACAGATGTTTCATGAGATATGCCAACTTCTTCATAGTAATCACGCAAGATTTGATTCACAAATTCGGTTCCATTATCTGTACGAATGCGTCGGACAGTAGTGTTGAGACGCACTTGAATCATCTTGAGAAATCCGATGATGAATTTAGGTGCCTCATTTTTTGCTTTAAGAAATTTCACCCATGTAAACCGAGAGTAATCATCGACAATAACGAGGATGTACTTTTTGCCACTAAGACTTTCAACACGCATAGGCCCACAAAGATCCATATGCAAAAGATAAAGTTTCTCTTGGTTGGTGTCTTCCGTCTTGGGTTTGTAAGATTTCTTAGTGCTTTTCCCCATTGTACACGCGGAACACAAATGATCCTTGTGAAATGATAGTTTAGGAAGACCACGAACAAGTTCGTTTTTCGCCAAATGATTAATAGCGTCAAAGTTAAGATGAGATAACCGTCGATGCCATAACCATGACTTAGTCTTCGATGCTTTGGAGAGAAGACATACGGGAGAAGCGGCCATCATGTCTTGTAGAGACAAAGTATACAAATTATTCCCTCGAGTACCTTTCAATAAATCAACCCCTTCCAAATTACGAATGAAGCAGGTATGCTCTCGAAAAGCGACTTCTAGGTTTGCATCACAAAATTGTCCCACAGAAAATAAGTTGTGACCAAGACCTTCCACGTAATACACTCTTGAAATTATAACATTCCCAATATGATATTCACCGTAACCCATTATCTTTGCAATATGATCATTTCCAAATCGAACCGTACCAAGAAACTTGCTGACGAAATTTCTGAGCTGAGAGCGATCTCCGGTCATATGCTTGGAGCAACCAGAGTCCAAATACCAGAGAACAATTTGGACCACCTGTTTTCAACAACAAAAGTAGACAATGCATTGGAAACTATTGGTTCCGGAGTGTTAGCAGATACAGATATAGAATTATCAGAATTGCTAACATTTGTGAGACCCTTAGATTTCCTGCTTTTTCTAATAGGAGTTTTAGCACTAACAGGTTTTACTGTTCCAACTTTCTTAGGTTTTGGATTATTCGCGGGCACTACAGTGGGAGTAGACCTATTTAAAGGGCACTTGGTTCCTACCGTAGTGTCGGTGTTCCTAGTTAAAGGACACACTTGTGTTTTGGTAGCCTTGGTACTCCTAGTTAAAGGGCACGCTTTCTTCGCTTTAGTGGGAGTGATCCTAGTCAAAGGGCACATATTTCCTACTATAGTGAAAGTTCTACCAGTGGGGCGCCACATCCAACCAACTTGGGTTAACACTTTCCCAGTCGGTTTCCATTCTAATCCATTTTTCCGGGCATACATCTCATTCACATGGTCAATAAGGCAAGAATCATGACGACTAGAAAACATACATTCATTGCAATTCCAACATTTCAAATTAGAATTCACAGTAGGCTTAGAACGCTGCACAACCGCAGAGCCTTTAGGTTTAGCTACATGATTCTTTTTATTCAAAACAGAAATAACATTCCTAGGATGGGCTTCTACTTTCTTCTTCACTTGACTACTAGATGGGGGCAAGATCCTATCATTCTTCTTGTTTCTCTTAAGCTTAGATCTTTGAGCCTTAGTAGTGGTGCTTACTCCTGTAGAAGGCAACACGGGAATATTAGAAGCTGGTTTTGATTCCGCCTTATCTTTAGTGACCAATGTTTGAGAAGATTTAGTCTTAGGGCCCTTGTTAAGTGGTGTGACGGCTATAAGGTTCCTTTTGATGGCACTAGAGGACGGTGCTGAGATAGTGGCTGTGTTATCTACAACATTCTTACCTTTTAGAGTATGAAGTGTTTCCTTTAACTCAGCCAAGACCAGATTTTTATCACAAATTTGTTCCCTTAAATCAGATATTTCCACCGACTTTCGATTCAATTGTTCAATCAATGATTGATTCTGTGCAGTGGTATCAACACATGCGGGCTGTACTGAATCGAAGAGTCGTGTATTTTTCTGTTTTAAGTTATCAACTTTGGACAAAATCTTGGAAACTCGATTATCTAGATCAAGTCTAAAATTCTCAGCGGCCTCAAGTACGTTCACACAGTTAAGCTCCTTAGATTTCTCTATTTCTATCGGCAAAGAGTTAGCAACTTTGTCACTTGGCTGACGCTGTTTTGATTGTAAATTCAATCGAAAATTCTTTTCAAAATTTGCATAATCGATATTAACACCTTCGAATGACGTTTCAAAGATTTCTTAAATAAATTGTTGCTTGCATTCAAGCGAAATACAAAGCGTTTGAATCTCATCAAAACGTTTTGAAAGCGAAGAATATGAATCTTGAAGCTTTAAAAATTCAGCGTCAGATTCGTGACAAGTACTATCTACCACATTATCCACAGATTCAACATTATGCATAATAGAATCATTATCAACACTTGTATTCACACAGACAGAAACTATATCATGAGACATTACCTGATTCAGAAGCAGATCATTATGGCGTGAAACCCGTTCTATTTCAAGTAAACTGTTTTCATAAGCATCTTCCATTTCATTGAAAACACGTCTAACTTCTTCTATTTCCAAAAACAAATCTTGATCAATATTACGAAGACAAGCTTTAACATTCTTTACAAACGGAACAATTTCATCTCGAAATGCAGCTCTAGTGTGCTCAAAGTTCCATTCACCTTCCGTTATGGCCGTGGCCGTCGTACGTTCCAAAATGACCTTGTCAAAATCGGCTAAGTGTTGGTGAACCGTATTTAAGTTAAAGGACGCCTTACTTACCGGTGGAATTAACTTCGTTAAATCCTTTTTGACGAGTGTAGGAGACGTACTAGGAAGGTTTTCATTTGACAAACTTTGGGGCACAAGAACTGTTAATTCTGCTAATTCCTTTTGTAAGCGAATGCGTGTCTTTTTCGAAAATTGATCTTTGTTATGTTGATCATAATCAATTGTATGGAATTTTGAAAGCATTTTAGAATGAGTTTCATCCCCAAGTGATTGTGTCTCCTCAGTACTACGAACAAAAGGTACTTCTTTCGATTTGCCAATTATGGTCATATCATAAAGACCGGGAATATATTCCTGAGCTTGTTTTGCATAACCAGGATTAGGTGGTAGATCTTGAAGACGCTTAAGTTCGAATTCTTTAAATGATTTAGTTAAAAGATGAACCTTTTCTGTGGAAGCGTATTGTTTTAAAAGCTGTTGTTCTTTGAATTTAAGAAGTTTGGTAGCATTAATTTCCGATTCAACCTTTTTAGACTCGAGAGTTTCGAAATCCATTTTAAGTTTCTGAAAATCATTGAAAACCGACTCTTTTTCTTTTAACTCATTGGAAAGATTAGCTTTTAATGATTCTATTTCTTTCAAGTGTTCAATCTTTTCAAAACAAAATTGGTCAAATTCAGAACATGTTATTTTCTCTTCTTGAGGGACCATTTCAAAAGTTTTGACCTTTTCTTTATGCAACGCAAGCTCAGCAGTTAGGGTGGAATTCGTATCTACGGATTGTCTGAGGGCCATATGCATTTGATCAATAATATGTTTAGGCACCATGACCAAATCATGTTGAGCATAAGATTCCATACCCGTCGTAGCATTTGGTTGAGGTTCACTCAAATGTGTTGGATTGGGTACCACATCATTTGAGTTACTAGTCCCCGAATGCTGTTCGAGGTTGTCATTTTCATGCCCAACTTGATGTTGGTTATCATCAATATTATTAGATGTGGTTGGTACCTCACTGATGACATCAGGATCGTAGTGAGAGAGATTAGCAACGAGAGCAGCTTGGGCAGAGTGAATGTCATCACAATCCGAATCGTATGCATCAAGATCGTCCGCTTGATAAGCTGCATTAGAAGTGGAGACGACTGCAATGCCTTCAGTATCTGCTGCCCCTGGGTCTGCAAGAAATGCTAACTCCTCTGAATCCAAAATCTTCCCCTTAGACTGAGCATCAACCAAATACATCTTCTCACGAAACCATGCATCATCCCTCCTCCTTTTCGGCTGAGTGCATTCCCTAGCCATATGACCTTGTCCTCGGCAATTGTAGCAAGTCACAACCTTTTTAGGACCACTAGGACTTCCATTTCCATTAGCTTGAGAATTCACAGCTTGATTGTTCCCAGTCCTTGTAGGAGGTCCGTATGAATTTTGCCTTCCCTGAATAGATTGCACCATCACTTGACCATCTTGAACAGTGGCTTGTTGTCGAGGATTTGATGAGGTGCGGAGCTGATTGTTTGTTGGTGGAAATCCTCTAGTTGCAACAAGTTTTGACAAGTAGGCTGTGAGATGGTTTAGAACATCAGCTGGCGTATCATTTGGTGTAAAGACCGGTGCTTCGATTGGTGGAAGTTCATTAGAGTAGAAAGCTTGTGCTGGTTGTGCTTCAATTGGAAAATATCCTTGCTGAGGAGTATAGCCCAATGGAGAGGTGTTGGCTTGTGATGGTGATGTCTGATATGGTGGTTGCTGTGGAAAAGATTGTTGATGAACACCTTGTTGAAATGCTTGCTGTGGCATCACTAGTGGTGGATAAGATGGTTGTTGTGGTTGCTGATAGTTGTGTGGTGGTGTCTGCTGCAAGTATGATGGTTGCTGATAAGTATAAGCCATGTTTTGTTGAGAAGCATACATTGCAAGTGGATCATGAACTTGAGGTGTAGACAACCGAGCCTCGATCACATGGCATTCGTGTTGTTGAAGAAAGGCTTGAAGTTGATCCACATTGGTGTTATGCAAGTCCTTAGCCAATTTAACATCCGTCACGTATTTTTTCCATTCTGAAGGAAGAGTGTTCAAATACTTGGTGTTCAATTGAAAGGTAGGAATTGTCATGCCATAGATATTGAGCTCATTCAACAATAGGGTAAATCTCAGATAGTAATCATTGAGAGTCTCCCCTGGCACATAGGCAAACTTATCAAAAGTATCATAAAGCTTACACTCTCGTTCTTGTTTAGTTAACGAGGTGCCTTGCATTAGAACCCGAATTCTATCCCATAACTCTTTGGCAACTTTGTGTTTGCTGACGAGTTTGTAGACATCTGGAGGAAGGGCTTGGAGAATGATGTTTGTAGCATACTTATCACATTTATCTTGAATCTTCATATCTCCAGTCAACTCACCCGTTGTGCGAGGACGAGTAGTCGTACCTTCCGTCACTGTACCATAATCTAATGGTCCATTGAGCACCGATGCCCAAATTAGATGTCCATTCTCCTTGTTCAACATATAAAGTTCCATTCGGGAAGCCCATTCCTCATACATAGTCTTCACCAACATTGGTGGACGATTATCTGTACCCGAGAGGATGGACTTATCCGTAAGAGATGTGTACTCCATTTTAATAAGTTAAGATTTACAAACTTTGATCGATCAATGAAAGAAAGTAAATGTGTTTGTTGTTGTGAGTTGAAGTCGAGAAACAATGTTAAAATCCCCTAAAATATGTTCTCAATAAACCAAAAATTCCAAGTCAAAATTACACACGATTCGAAATTTTTTAAGGAATAATTTTGTTATCGGAATAGTGATCGGAATAGTGATCGGAATGATGATCGGAAGGAGTTATCGGAAACCTGTCGGAATACTTACCAATCCGAAACCCGGTCGGAATACTAACCAATCGGAATGTTAAACTAATCCTCCTATCGGAATACTTGCCAATCGGAAAGCCCTGTCGGAATCCTTACCAATTGGAATCCTTGCCAATCGGAATACTTTACCAATCGGAATACCTTACCAATCGGAATACTTTACCAATCGGAATCCTTTACCAATCGGAATACTTTACCAATCGGAATACTTACCAATCGGAATACAGATTGGAATATATAAACCCTTTTCCGATTTGACCAGATCGGAATAATTTCCACTTTTCTCGGACAAAACTCAACCAATTCGTGATTTTAAGCCAAAAAATGATCAAAACACCCAAAAATTTTGTGTTTTTAGCCAAAGTAACTATACCAAATCCCTACCACAACTATGTAGAAGATTTGTATCAAGAAAAAACCATCAAAAACACAAAAAAAAATTTGGACGTATGTAATAAGGATCAAAATAGGCGTGTAAATCAAGAACACAAACACAAAAACCAAGCAATCATCCCATGGCTCTTGATACCATTTGTAGGATTGTAAATCTTGCTTATGTTTTTAGAGAGAGAAAGAGATAGAGAGATGGTGGATTTCACACAAAGCTAGAAAGAGAAAGTAAGAATAACTATGTGAAAATTAATGAAACCACACCCCTCTCCATCAAAGGAGAGGGTTTATATACCCAAGCCTTGTAATGGGCTTGGGCTTACACTTTTGGGCCGGCCTACACATGTTGTAGGCTAGGCTTGGACTTGTTTGATAAGTAAAGAAGATTAACTAAACTACGAGCTATAACATGGACTATTGTTAGAGTGACCGATCCTTCTTAATACGTAAAACGTATTTCCAACACAAGGGAACCACCGGCTCAGCCGATGGCACCTTTACGCAAGCAGTGGCAACCGGCCAAGCCGGTTTGCCACTGTCAAGGGTGCGTTTGTCGACCGGTTCATGGGTCCGGTTCACGACATGTTTAGATTAAAACACGGGTTCGGTTCATGGGTTATTTTTGCAAGTTAGTTATTTCATAAGGTTAATTATTTTTACAAGATTAAATTAAACTAATTAAAACATATACATGATTAATTTAATTTATACATGACTTAGGTTATAAATATTATTAATAATACATGGATTTTAACCTAAGTAATTATCGTTTTATTTAAACTATATAATTAATTAATTATTAAAATCATGACTTAAATTAATTAATTTCCACAACTTAGGTTATGTTATTGATAGATATTAATACATGTTTTAACCTAAGTATTTTTACTTTTATTTAATTAAATCATGTAATATTTAATTAAATACTTTAACCTATAATTTATTTAGTTTACATGAATAATTAATAAACTATACTATTTAATCACATGACTTAGAATATACATCAATAAACACTTAAGCTTATATTATTAGCTTAATAATCCAACTTATTTCTACTTATGGAAACTTTATATTTTTAGAAACTTATCTATTTTAAGCAGTAAATCTATTTTTGGAAACTTTCTGTTTTTGGAAACTTTCTATTTTTGGAAACTTTCTATTTTAGGAAACCTGCTATTTTTAGAAAGTTACTTATTATTACACAACAAGTATAATAATACAAGAAATACAAGTAATACTTAAACACAATAGACAGAATACATGATAAACGCAGTATAAAGCTTAAATCAGTAAAACATGACATGAACATATAAAACAAGCTAAGACATGATATAAAATCAGTTACGCACTCAATAATCAGAATACTTATACACGTATATTATTTATGTAGCATTAGTGATACCGAAGTAGGACTCTCTTCTGTTCGCCTTCTTCGTTCATTGGACACAAGGTACGGATTCTCCGTCCTTTCAGTATGGACATTCGTCCTTATTTAGGATTCCCCGTATGCAGCCAACTGTTTTCCTCAGTATATGTTTTATATTATGTTTAATTAGATACCTAAAGCCATATACATGCATGACCAGTTTCACCTAGTTATGGAGGTACCATAACCATAACACTGGAGGCACCATTGTTATGAATCCACCACGACGGAGTGATAGCTCATGGCGTCCCTTCAGATTTTGGCCATATTATTATTATTATCAGGTGGGGCGTATGGGTGCATCCTAGTTTACATGTTTTCAGCAAATTATTCAGGTGAATGTTGTGTGTGCCTTGCATCATTCACAAGGAGCTGATCCCTCCTACCCAACCAGTATATTAAATTAGAGGCAACCCTCTAATTTGCATGACGAGGTCACCCCTCCAAGTATTCATACACGTTGATATTTCATGACCTATATTGGCTAATGTTAACTATGTTAAACAGTTTTTATAAGATAACATAAGGCTTTTCAAACTATAAAACCATTTTTACTAAGATATGCCAGGTTATTCAGGACTTAGTCTTTTCCGCTGCTTCATGATTATATGTTTATATTATTCATGCCTTACTTGTACATCCGTGCACTGAGCGTTATGCTCAGCCGTTTTCCTTTCATATTCCCAAAATGGCAGGTACTCAGGGACGCTCGTAGACTTTAAGCGTATGTGCATATGGATTGGAAGCTTCCTATCCTTCATTACTTTATGCATTTCTTTATACTTTTGATACTCATTTCTATGGATATTGTTTAGTCCTTTTCCTTTACAGTACTTATGTTTGTGTGTGATGAGTTCTACTTTTGGGGTACCGATGTTTGTTTCTGGTATTTCCTTTATGGTCATGTGATGACGCCATAATCACGCGTGACATTCCATTTATCAAAATGGGGTGTTACATTATATTTGGTTCAACTTGTCAAAGCTTGTGTGATGACTTTGTCAAAATCATGCATGACGAGTTTGAAATGAGCATGATGGGAGAACTTAACTTCTTTTTAGGACTCAAAATTAAACAAATGGACGATGGTATTTTCTTTAATCAATCTAAGTACGTTAAAGAAATGCTAAAGAAATTCGGATTAGAGGAATCTAGACCAATTAAGACCCCTATGGCATTGGATACTAAATTCACCGTAGATGATGATTATGAGTCGGTAGACAACCCCAAATATAAAGGTATGATTGGTAGTTTTTGTACCTAACAGCAAGTCGACCGGATATCATGTTTAGTATTTGCCTTTGTGCTCGCTTCGAAGAGGCTCCCAAAACCTCTCACCTTGAAGCGGTTAAGCGTATCTTCCGATACATTAAAGTCACTATACATTTAGGATTATGGTATCCATAGAAATCATAGTATACGCGAACTCGGATCATGCGAGAGACTATGTGGACCGGAAAAGCACTAGTGGAGTTTGTACTTTCATGGGTTGTGGTTTAACTTATTGGTTCTCCAAGAAACAAACCGCTCTTGCTATATCCACCACGAAAGCCGAGTATGTGAGTGTCGATAAAGCTTTTCAACAAGCTCTATGGATGAAGCAAGCGCTTGTTGATTACGGGATTTCACTTAATGATGTTCCCATCATGTGTGACAATAAGGGTGCAATAGACCTTAGCAAGAATCTCGTGCAACATTCGCGAACTAAGAACATAGAGATTCGCCACCATTTCCTTAGGGATAATGTTCAAAAGGGGAAAATTTCGATTGAGAAGGTGCCCTCGTTAGGAAACTTAGCCGACATCTTCACTAAGCCACTAAAGAGGGAACCTTTTAATTACTTGCGTCTAGGTCTAGGTTTAATGGAACATATTCCTTAATTGCGCATTTCATTAATCGAGTCTTTTTCTCTTTTAATTCTTTTCATTCTTTGAGTCATTGAGTCTCTTAAACTCTTTTTGAAAACTTTCTCTTCTCCTTTTCAAATTTCTCAAAGTTCTTTCGAAAATGGTCGAGAAATGTTTTTGCATTGTTAATTCAATCTAAAAACGTTCTTCATAGCTTATTGCTATTGCTAACGAGCATACATAATTCATATGTATGGTTTTCTCAAATATAGCAGGAACAGCAATGAAATATGGAGGATCAATTTATCATGACTATGAGTCTAGATTAACACACCTCCAACATCGATTTCATTTTAAATCCATGTATTTTGGTCAAAAACTTGTTTGATAAGTTCTTCTGTGTTTTCTATGTCTATTATTGCTTTTTAGCATGTCTCTATGATTAGTTAGACTAGAAAATCAAGATTTGTTGAATTGGAAAATTCTCCTCATCCACCAAAAACAGCCCTCTATGGGCGGTTCTCTAAATATACCGCGGATCCATAATATGGAACAGCAGGTGAGGATAAGGAACCGCGGTCAAAACCCTCAAATTTTGAGTTTTCTGTAACTCCAAATTTGCTCCAACACTTTTTGGAATCTTTGGTTCAAACCTTTGACCATCCCAAAAGTGTCTTGTGCTTTCTCTATTTAACCCTAATCATTTTGCATCCTTTCTCATATCAAAATGTCTTATTCATCAAATGAAAGCCTTGATTCTCCTCTAGTTTCTCCAATCTCTTTCAATCCAAATTTACCCTAGAACACTCAAAATATATTTCTTCTTCTTCTAAGAATATTGATTGTGGAACTTCTTCTCTTCCAACACTAGCCTATTGTGTTCTTCCTCCCTCACATGATAATGTCATGCATCATGGGACATATTGTCATTGTTGTCAATATCGACATCTTGCTATGGCACACATCTATGAGGAATTGAATTACATCAAGAGTCTCATAGTCAAACCTCCTGTTCACTATGACTATGAGATTACTACCAAGCCACCACCACCTCCTTCCGCCACCACTTTGTCTTTCATTTAAGCATGTGGATTGCTTATCTCCAAGACATCTATTTCAAGCAAATCTTAGAATTCTAATTTAACTAGGATTAATTATATATTCTTTTCTTTTGGCTTGTTTCTTTTTCATACATCTTTGTATGATTTACTTTCTTGTATATTTACTTCATATTTCCTTTTAACATGACTTATCTTGGATCATAGTTATCTTCTATTTTCTTATCTTATTTTTCTTTTTGTGTTGACCTATGCTATATCTTGTTGGGTGTTTATTTTCTTCTACTAACCTTTCCATGTAGTTTGTCACCATAGCTCGATTCCTTGGTTCCCCAAGAAAGGGGGAGTAAGCACCAAGGGGGAGCATTTGAAATTAAGATTTTGCTAAGTTAAAAAGTTCGTTTTCTCGGTGTCTTAACGAATTGATTTCCGGTTAAATGTGTGACTCAGTCGTTTTTGGTAAAAACAATATTTATGGTTGTTGTAAAATAAATTGCAAAACGTTAAAGTAAATGACGATAAAAAATAAAACTAATTAAAAGATATTTGTGCAATAATTTAAAACTTTAAAAGTACATTAATTAAATGACAAAAATTAAAGCTTGACGAATAATTAATTTGACAAAGTAATAAAATTGAAAACTTGAAATAATTCAAACTTAAAAATAAAACTAAAACACGAAATTAAAACAAAACCAATTCCATCGGAATCCTCCGATCGGAATCCCGATCGGAATGTAAGCCGTCGGAATGCTGTCACAACAAAGCCATCGGAATGCAACCATCGGAATCACATCGGGAACAAAGCTATCGGAATATGGCTGTCCAAAATTGGACAGCATTCCATCGCAATACAACCCTAAACCCCGTCGCAATCCAGATCGCAATGTGTGATCGGAATCATGATCGGAATAAGGGGGATGAAAACACAATCCATCACAATGTAAAACCCCTTGGGTTATTGCGATGCAAAGGAACCTGTCGCAATGTGTAAAAGCCCTCACTTTTCGATGGAGATGAATTTTGCAATAAGCACAAGTTTAATAAGCTATGATTAATAAGCATGAACCGAAACTAGATAAACAAGAATAAGATGAACACTATAAGCTAAAATTCAAAACCTTTCAAGACACAAATTAAGTAAACTTTGTGAAAAGACTAAAAAATTTAAAGAAATCTTAAAACAAATGAGCTAGACACAAAATGAGCTAATAAGATTGTCAAGCTTATAGCTTATTCAGTATGAAACTTAAATGGAAATGAAAAGACAAACTTTTTAAGGAATCAAACATAAAAATCAACAAGACGTGTACATAAAAGAAATCGGATTTAAGATCATATAAAAAACTAAGAAAGATAGAATAAGATTAAGATTAAAACAAGAATTCAGCTGTTAAAAGTAAAGATTCGATTAAAAACAAGAAAGGAAGATAAAAGATTAAGATCCTAGTGAGAGAAACTGTCACTTTCTCTCTCTAGAATCGCCTACCTAATGAAAATGAAAACTAAAACTAACTAAAACTAACCAACCCTCCTAAATGAGTTTAGGAGGGTATTTATAGGAAATGGGGAGGTGCATGTGTTGCCTCCTCTTTCTTTCTTTCTTCAGTCTTCTCGTCTTTTAAGTTCTTCGACTTTGTCTCGGGAACTCGTCTTATAATTTCTTTATTCATTTAGACTCGAGTTCCTCGGCTTTATTAAACTTCCGTCTTTTAGACTTGTTCTTCGATAAACCTTCATAATAGGCCTTGGACTTCCGTTCTTTTTGCATTCTTGATCTTTGACTTCGTTTTTGTCATTTTCTTTGATAAAAGCCCGTGAAAGCCCGTGTTTTCCTCCCTTTTCACATTTTGATCCTAAATCACAACAAAAACACAAACCACGCATAATTCCGACATTTAAGACATAAAATACACGTTTTGGCTTGGTTATTATTGTAATTAAGTGGTAAAAGGATGGGTGTTTTCACACCTATCAAATCCCCTACACTTGACCATTGCAATGTCCTCATGCAATGCATTAGTTGCAAAGCACGTTTACATGTTTCATCACAATCAATCCACATTGGCCTTTATTAAAGAGATAGAAAATTATAAACATTCAAAGTAAGTAAAGAAATCAAAAACATACCTTAGGGTTTTGAAAATGTCATGAATGATCATCATCCTCAAGTTTTCATTTTCTCCAAACTAAGCTTAAAAACGAGATCATTGTTATTATAAGTTAGCAAACTAACACGAACTCATGTGGGCCAATTATTCACTTAGACTCCCTTATTCCTAGGTGTATCTCTTATATTTTATTGTTGTCTTGAATGATCACGAGGATGCATTGTTTGACTTATTTCGATAGTTATTAAGGCTGAAAATAAAGTGGGATGATTTAATCAATAGTTAGCTAAAGGACAAAATCTTTTAAAACTGCTTCTCGGGACCTCATAAAGTGGCATAACTCGCTTCGCGATTTGAGACCTTTCTCGGACCGATATTTGGCAGCGACTTCATACTTCAAACCTTGAGAGACGTTCATGAAATAATGGCCTTCTCTTCATAATAGGAATTTCTTCACTTGAAGTTTTGAGAGATTCTGCATACTTGGACCACGACTTCTTCATTTTTCTCCAATCTTTATTTGGGATTTTGATATACAACGATCCGCCTCCTTTTTGGACTTGGATCTATTTATCCTCATACCTTGTTAAGGCCTTTTTGGATAGACTTCTCCATGATATTTACGGGAGTATTTGCTTTTCGTCGTGTGTCTCGATCCTTCATATTGATCTTTGATAAATGATTCTTCACATCACTTTGGATCTTTAGCAACAAAATATAGCCCTCATGCCTTGTTAGGGCCTTTTCGGACTCGCCAATCTTCGCATCCCGCTTCAATAAGTTATGCCTTGGCTATGACCTCTAATCCATACCGAGCAACTTTTAAACGATCTTGGGCTAGAAGCTAAGTAACTTTTCAAATCGTACAACCTTATTTATTGCAAATAAATTTATTAACAAGCGATGAGAGAATAGGCTTATAATTAACTCACATAAATTCACGAAAGAATACCAAACTTATAATTGACTCTATCATCTCTCGTTCTCCACAGTTTAAAATCTCAAGGAATGAGACTCGTGGATGCTTAGCCTATTAAATCAAAGTTTTGGGTTTTCGAGTCGTCTATAGGATCTTGCAAATTCTTAGACTTTTTCAAGTTTAGAAATCGCATTTTAAAGTTCCCTTGATAAACAACTCTCTAGGATAGATTATAGGAACTTGCGAAAAGTTCTTGTTCTTAACCCGTGAGAGTTAAGACTTTCTCGTTTTAAAGTTCCCCCTATATAAAAGCCTAGCAAAACTTGACTTTAAACACGTTAAGGATACTAGCAAGAGTAAACTTAGATAAGTAAACTCGGGTTGAGTCAAAATATTCATGACTTTGAAAAATTTAAAACCACTTTATTGAAAATTTATTCTAGCAAAGAAAGTAAATAACGATAACAAAGGAAAAATACAAGGCCAAAATAGATTAAAAATTTTGAAAAATGTCGAAAAATCAAATTTTTTAGTTAAAATGAGGACAAATACGAGGAAAAGCCACTTAACTTCGATAGAAGTCCCCCCTACACTTAGTATAAACATTTTCCTCAATGTTTAAGCATGTGGGAGTGAACTCCCCTACACTTTGGACATTGTGCACGTTGTTTAAATTGTGCTAAGGAAGAGACAACTAAAGTGATTCCTATTTTAATATTGAAGAATATAAAATAGAGAATCAAAAGAGTTTAGGATAGAACCGGGAAGACGGGTACACGAAATCACGGGTCGTCAAAAGTCATCAAGAATGGATCTTTGAAAGCTCGAATCCCTGCACATGATAAGAAAGAAAACAAGAAACACCAACGGGGCTCCCCCTACACTTATGGTGAAAACAGATAAAGATAGATAATCGGGTTGCCTCCCGAAGAGCGCTTGTTTATATTAACCGAGTCACGAGCCTGACTCGTCCCTAAATTAAATGGTCCATGGGGAAGCCTCGCATGTAATACCAGGATCAAAGACCTTGTCCTCGTTCCCGGTTGACATCAACAAAGGGGAGGCGGGAGGTAAGTCTTAAATGGGAGAAAAGTCCTTTCAACATACGAAAAGTATGTGAAATCGTGATCCACGGGAGGTGGGGTGGGTAAAGTAAGCACATTGTCATCCCCCAAAGACAATGGATGTAGAGCACTCGGCAAAGCCGTAATATTATCAATCATGAAATAGTGAATGTCACCTCCCGGGTCAAAGCACTCATCCTCCGTAATAGTGGCTTAAAGGGAGGATGAAAGGTGCTCGGGAGGGGGAATTGGGACAATACCTTCCTGCAGCAAATTATCAAAAATAATATCCCCCTCCGTGTCATCATCATCAATACCCGGAGGTATTGAGTGAATGTCGATTTCTTCCAACAATGGGTCATTATCTTCAACGGGAGGAATAGATAGAGGTAAAGACTCGGAAAGAGGAGGAGAAGTTAACTCTTCGATTTGAGCAATAAGAAGATGCACTTTCCGTAATCTGTCGCGGAGAATCACGTCTTCCACCTCATCTTCAAGAGCAAGTTCATCGGTGAACTTCTCGTAAGCCGGAGAGAATAAATCGTCATCGCCCGCATCTCCCGGTGGAGATTGAGAAATTTCAAAAGTGAAATTCTCATAGCGTGGAGAAAAATCGTCATCACTAGGATCGACCTCTTCCGTAAGAGAAACGTCGTCCTCAGACTCCATAGCAGTCGGGATGTCACAAACCTCATCGTCAAAGAATTTATCAAGGCCAAAATCACTAATCTCACTCAATGAATCATCCTCCTTAGACGCATTAGGAATATCGAGAGTAGGAGTAGCAACTTCATAAGATGGGTCGAGAGCGTAGACATCATCGTCGTCATCATCATCATAATAGTATTGACGCACAAGAGGAGGGGTATAATCACTAAGATTAGATACTTGCTCTTGTTGCTGTCGCTCTTGTTGCTGTCGCTTTTGTTCCTTCAATGCCTCGGTCAGTTGAATTAAGCCGTCATGAAGTTTCAAAAGAATGGCTTGTCTTTCTTCATTCAGAGTAGTGAGTTGTTGGGCAATACGAATTCTCTGATAGGATTGATGATTGAGGTTGGGGTGTGGGGGCTCAGAGTTATGAAAACAAGAATTATAGCACGGATGTGGCTCATAGTAAGTCATCGGTTGAGAAGAATTATAACACAGATTTAGTTCATAACAATCCATCGGTGAAGAAAATTGAAGACACGGATTTGGCTCATAAAAATTCATTGGCTGACAATAAGAAGTATCGTGAGGGCCCCCACAATTTTGGCAACATGGGTATGGAGAAAAACCCGGTGCTTCTTGTAGATAGCTATTACCATTGTCATAATTGTAACCCAGTTCTTGCTCGCCATGAGGCGGGTGTCGAATTGGACACGAAACATGCCAATGAGAATCGCTTCCACAATACATGCAAGGGGGGCTAGGAGGTGGATTTAAAAAGGACGAATTAGTCGAGTTACACGATGGACAAAATCCAAATTGTGAATCGATGGAAATGGGAGGAAGGTCTCTTTCGCATCGCTCGCATGAACACCATTGACAAGATTCGCCCCCATATAGTCGTCTCCAACACCCGGCGCAATGGACATAAGAATCCATAAAGAAAAATAGATAAGCAAGAAGAATATTTTTGGTGCAAAACTTTGAAAAAGAAATGATTTTTATGATTTTTCAAATGTTTTTGGATTTTTGAAAATTTTTGACACGAAAAATAACGTTCACGAGTGAACGGATCCCAAAAGCCAACGCGTCTCTCACAAAAAACCGTTAATCTTCACGAAAAGAGCCGGCAGCGGCGCCATTTGAAATTAAGATTTTGCTAAGTTAAAAAGTTTGTTTTCTCGGTTTCTTAACGAATTGATTTCCGGTTAAATGTGTGACTCAGTCGTTTTTGGTAAAAACAATATTTATGGTTGTTGTAAAATAAATTGCAAAACGTTAAAGTAAATGACGATAAAAAAAAATAAAACTAATTAAAAGATAATTGTGCAATCATTTAAAACTTTAAAAGTACATTAACTAAATGACAAAAATTAAAGCTTGACGAAGAATTAATTTGACAAAGTAATAAAAATGAAAACTTGAAATAATTCAGACTTAAAAATAAAACTAAAACACGAAATTAAAACAAAACCAATTCCATCGGAATCCTCCGATCGGAATGTAAGCCGTCAGAATGCTGTCACAACAAAGCCATCGGAATCACATCGGGAACAAAGCTATCGGAATATGGCTGTCCAAAATTGGACAGCATTCCATCGCAATACAACCCTAAACCCCGTCGCAATCCAGATCGCAATGTGCGATCGGAATCATGATCGGAATAAGGGGGATGAAAACACAATCCATCGCAATGTAAAACCCCTTGGGTTATTGCGATGCAAAGGAACCTATCGTAATGTGTAAAATCCCTCACTTTCCGATGGAGATGAATTTTGCAATAAGCATAAGTTTAATAAGCTATGATTAATAAGCATGAACCGAAACTAGATAAACAAGAATAAGATGAATACTATAAGCAAAAATTCAAAACCTTTCAAGACACAAATTAAGTAAACTTTGTGAAAAGACTAAAAACTTTAAAAAAATCTTAAAACAAATAAGCTAGACACAAAATGAGCTAATAAGATTGTCAAACTTATAGCTTATTCAGTATGAAACTTAAATGGAAATGAAAAGACAAACTTTTTAAGGAATCAAACATAAAAATCAACAAGACGTGTACATAAAAGAAATCGGATTTAAGATCATATAAAAAACTAAGAAAGATAGAATAAGATTAAGATTAAAACAAGAATTCAGCGGTTAAAAGTAAAGATTCGATTAAAAACAAGAAAGGAAGATAAAAGATTAAGATCCTAGTGAGAGAAACTGTCACAATATTTCTTTAGAATCGCCTACCTAATGAAAATGAAAACTAAAACTAACTAAAACTAACCAACCCTCCTAAATGAGTTTAGGAGGGTATTTATAGGAAATGGGGAGGTGCGTGTGTTGCCTCCTCTTTCTTTCTTTCTTCACGTCTTCTCGTCTTTTAAGTTCTTCGACTTTATCGACTTTGTCTCGGGATTAATTAAACTCGTCTTATAATTTCTTTATTCATTTAGACTCGAGTTCTTCGGCTTTATTAAACTTCCGTCTTTTAGACTTGTTCTTCGATAAATCTTCAGAATAGGCCTTGGACTTCCGTTCTTTTTGCATTCTTGATCTCTTGACTTCGTCTTTTGTCGTTTTCTTCGATAAAAGCCCATGAAAGCCCGTATTTTCGTCCCTTTTCACATTTTGATCCTAAATCACAACAAAAACACAAACCACGCATAATTCTGACATTTAAGACATAAAATACACGTTTTGGCTTGGTTATTATTGTAATTAAGTGGTAAAAGGATGGGTGTTTTCACACCTATCATGGAGCATTTGCAAAGTTCGGTTCTTTTCTTCTACAAATACTTTTGCATCCTTTTTGCTTCAACAAGGGGGAGAAATGAAATAAACTCATCTTTGAAAATCTTGTTTTTGATGTGATTAAGTTTATGTGTTGTCGAAATCAAAAAGTGGAGATTGTTAATGCAACGATGCCTAAAAACGTTACTTGCATTTTTCGGTCTCGCTTTGTTTTGATTACGACAATACAAAAAAACAAGCATTTACCTAAACAACGAAAAACAAATTCTTGAGTTCAAGTATTTTTTTTCATTTCAACTGTTGGAAATACGTTTTTACGTATTTAGGAAGATTCAGTCACTCCAACAGTATATTAAGTAGCAGCTCGTAGTCTAGATATCTTTATATTTATCAAACAAGGAAAATCTCGGTCCATGCTTGTATGGCCGGCCCAATATTGTAAGCCCAAGCCCATCACAAGGCTTGGGTATATAAACCCTCTCCTTAGTTGGAGAGGGGGTTGGTTCATTCATAATACACATAGTGAAAAGTGTGTTTTCTATACTTTCTCTCTCTAAGTGTGTGTGTTCTTACCATCTCATTATCTCTTTCTCTCTCTAAACATAAGCAAGATTTACAAAATCCTACAAATGGTATCAGAGACACGGGATGATTGTATTGTTTATGTGTTTGTGTTCTTGATTTTTGTGCTTGTTTTGATCTAAATCATACGTACCAATTTTTTTTTTGTGTTTTTGTAGGATATTGTAAATCTTGCTTATGTTTAGAGAGAGAAAGAGATAGAAAGATGGTGAATTTCACAAACACTTCTAGAGAGAGAAAGTGAGAAAACTATGTGTTTTTATGAATGAAAACCACACCCTCTCCATCTAAGGAGAGGGTTTATATACCAAGCCCATAAGATGGGCTCAGGCTTACAATATTGGGCCGTCCATACATTCCATGGACTAGGCCTTTCCATGTTTACTTAATGTAAAATAACTAAACTACGAGCTACTACTTAATATATTGTCGGAGTGACTGAATCTTCCTAAATACGTAAAACGTATTTCCAACAATCTCCCCCTAAGGGAGGTCACTCCCAAGTTACAATAATAAAATAAACCTAGCATACTATGCTTGTCTTGAGCTCGTAATCTTAGTCTTTCTTTCTTTTTCTTTTCTGAGGAACATGTTGATGTGATCTTTGATATCAATCTTTAGCATTAGTCTCTTGCCTTGATCTTGTGCATCCATCACTTGTGATATCCGCCTCCTCGTGACTTCATGTCCCACATACTCATACCTTCGTAATTCTTGAAAGCTTCAGAGTTCGATACAGCGGAAGACTTGACTTTTAGGCTTTCTTGAATTAGATGAAGTATTAAGTGCATAAAGTATAAGCATGCGGGGACGACTTATTCTCAGACACCGCGACGCCACCGTCTTCAAATGTAGTAACATAAGTAGACACGAACGAAATGGCCTTGAACATTTCATTCTAGTTCGGTAGCATTTTACCTCCGGTCGGTGAAAACCGTTGGACGATATTAAATATGGTACTTGTGGCAGGTAGATTTAATTAAAAATCTCCTTGACAAGATTTCGCGGGTAAACCCGTTCTCTTTACTTGACCGTCCAAAGCTGACTGCGAACGTAAAGAGTGAATCATTTGGATAAAATTATCCGCATGATTGAAGTCGTCAATTCCGATTCCTGGAACAAGTTTGATTCAGTAAAGAATCGCACCATCGTTGCTTTCCAGTTGTCACGCGCTTGATTCATATTGAATCTTGCAAGTTACCTACCAAGTGCTGTTTGAGGTTAACACTAGAAGGATTTCCACTCATCACCGTAACCACTTAAAAGTGTCACTCTGAGTGTTCTGGCAAGATCACTATGATATTGCGTAGAGGCCTGGAACGTGTTTAAATTCAATTAAGAATTAATCAGCTATTGCTTTCCAGTTATCACAAGTCTGATTCATAAAGAATCTCACAAGTCACCTACCATGAGCTTTATAATGTTCGCTCAAGAAGGATTTCCATCTTCATTGTAAATACTTTCGTATTACTCAGATGTTCAGGCAAGATCATGAAGATTTTGCGTAGGACTCTTAATATCTTTCTTACTTTTCACAGTGTGTGAAGAAGAGAGGAATTATGAAAGTGTGTCTTAATGAGACTTTTGAGATCTCAAATGGCTCTAGACTCGATCGTGCATTTTGGATTTTAGTGATCGGAGGCTGGAGAGGAGTGCCACCATTTCAATATCAATATATTCGGAGTGAATAAATCAATAGATAAGGCGTTGTCTCCGTGTGATTAAAACAAATATATTTTGAGAGATATCTGAGTTAGCTGGGATGGGTTGTGCATTGTATCACTGGGTCCATGATATCTATCTTCAATATCAAGCATCATTAAAATGATCTTAATAGCATATGTGTTGACCCGGTTTCTGCCTAAGGTTGTAAGAAGGGCTCCTTTTTTAAGACCCTTTATCTTTGCAATTCTTTTTCATTCTTCAACCCCTTCAATGCTTACCAATACGTCATAACTAGCACCTTGTTGTGATTGTTCCAGTGCTAACTTAAGTACTTGGTCGGCATTCAGCTACTTTCACAATCTTCCTCATCTTTCCTAAGGACTACTATTTCTAGCTATGGAATGTCCTTGGGAAGATTCCTCCGGTTTTGGAAGAATCATTGGACTTTAACCTATCCTACCATCCTTATGTCACCACAATATTCATTGTCGTGAAATAAATGGGTTGTGGGTAAGTATAAATCACCATGAAATCCATTTTGATATAACAAATCCATTTTTCTCCCTGTTAACATATGCCACGATATTCGAAAACATTTCGCACATGTGGGATGAGCCATCACGTTAAGTCAAACCATTTGTGAAAACTTCCCATATTAAATCACATTTTCTCCCCTACATAGAAAATACTAACCCAACCGATATTTTTTATATCAATGGATTTAATGAAGTTATAAAATTTTTTGGGAAGAAAAATGCAAATCCAATTTATCTTCATGATACAAATGTGAGAGATATGATATTTATTTGTAACATGATCACATATTCATCATATTAGAATAAATTGACAAGGTTAGACCTGATTGATGAGAACATCATATGATAAGATCAAATGGTTCTTGTCGGCAAATGTTGGTCGCCTCGTCACGTCTGAAGTCATCTCTTGACACTACATGTATGATTGGTATTGTTGTCTTGACACCAATTAGTGAACTTGGCACTTTCAGCATCGAAGATTCTGAATGCTGGACAATTGCTCCCCCTCAATTGTTGACCCGTGTTCTATTGAAAGATCTGTAGTCGCCGTTTGAATAGTTGCATCGTCGAGTATGTAGATACCAATTGTAGATTGCTATGGTTGTAGAGATGATAACTTCATAAAAACAAGATTTTTCTTGTTGTAACAAATAAATGCACTGATGCGTACATTTATCCGTGTTAGATTGTGTTATAACGTAAACACAATCCCTTACATGGCTATAAAGTAAACCATGCCCGAGAAACTTAATTCCCGTTGTGAGCCAAAGCTTTCATAAAAATACTTGACTTTAATATGAAAAGCGGGTTGCAGTCTGAAATAACTACAAGTCATATCGGCATGTTTTATGAAATATTTACAACTTTTGTACGAACTCTATTTATGGCGTCGTGTCAATATTAATCAACATTTCTAAGGCCGTAAATATTATCGTACCAAAAGACATGCCTTTGAAAAATAAAGTAAAAATATTTTTGGATTTTTCTAAAATTTTTCAATTTTTATGGTTTTTATATAGTTTTATATTTTTGTATTTTGTTTTTATGGATAAAAATATAAACAATATATACAGATGATTACCAAGGATACGGAGAATAGTTAACCACCACTATTCTTTCGCTTCATCTGCTAATTCCTTTAGAGTCTCAGGCGAGAAGGTTCTCAATCCTAGCTTGTCGGCCAAAAATTCAATTCGAGCACGATCTAAAGCCTTCGTGAAAATATCCGCCAATTGATACTCAGATCGGACAATGTAAAGCTTGATCGCTCCATTTTCCACTTGATCCTTGATGAAGTGGTAGCGAATGTCAATGTGCTTTGACCGGGAGAATTGAACGGTGTTGCAGCATACGGAAATTGCACTCTTGTTGTCGCAGTACATCGGAATTTTGTTGAAACCTAGACCATAGTCGGTTAATTGCGATCTCATCCAAAGAATTTGAGCACAGCAACCGGACATAGCTATGTATTCTGCTTCCGTACTGGAAATTGCAGCGCTTTTATGCCTTTTAGATGCCCAACTAATTAGTCGATCATCTAGTAGTTGCAAAGTTCCACTCGTGTTACGCCTTGTATCTTGACAACCCGCGTGATCCGCATCTGCATATGCCATAAGTGCAATCGAAGAGTCCTTCGAATACCATAGTCCCCGATTAATGATTCCTTTCAGATACCGAGAGATCTGTTTAACAGTAGCTAAGTGTAACTCAGTAGGTCTAGTTTGATACCGAGCACACATACATATAGCAAACTGAAGATCAGGTCGACTAGTTGTGATATACAGAAGGATACCGATCATTCCACGATAAAGTGTCGGATCAACGTCAACTCCATGTGGATCTGCATCAAGCTTAGTTCGTTCCACCATTAGGGTATCCACGGTCTCGAAAGATTCCATGTTACATTTCTTAAGAGATTAAAGGGCATACTTGGATTGATTGATAAAGATGCCTCTGGGACTCTAAGATATCTGAAGACCTAAGAAGAATGATACCTTGCCCATCATTGACATCTTAAACTTGGAAGACATGAGTGTTCCAAACTCATCGGATAAGGTTTGGGTCGAGGCAGCAAATATAATATCATCAACATATATTTGTACCATAATCATATCTTTACCTCGTTTCTGAATGAACAGCGTGGGATCCACCTTGCCTTTAGCGAAGCCTTGCGTGATGAGAAATTGTGACAATAGATCATACCACGCGCGTGGAGCTTGCTTCAACCCATAGAGAGCCTTCTTAAGCTTATACACATGATTAGGATATTTAGAATTCACAAAAACATTCGGCTGTTAAACATAGACCTCTTCCTTGATTTCACCATTAAGAAATGTCGTCTTCACATCCATCTGATAGACGATCATATTCATGTGGGCTGCATAAGCAAGGAATAGTCTAATAGCTTCCAGACGGGAAATAGGTGCAAAGGATTCCATAAAATCGATGCCTAATAATGGCTTGTATCTAAGAGATACTAGTCGAGCTTTGTTCTTCAATATTTCGCCTAACTCGTCGAGTTTCACCCTGTAAACCCATTTTAAAGTGAGTAACTACACTTGATCCGGGCTTGGGACAAGTTCCCATACATCAAGAAGTATAAATTCATTAAGTTCTTCTTGCATAGCTACTATCCAACAAGATTGGGTAAATGCTTGTTGCCACGTCTTAGGTTCAACTTCACTAAGAAAAGCATCAAAATGACAAAACATTGCACTTTCTTGTAACTGATTTTCGTGTGGATACCGGACGATTAGGGCCACCAATAATAGAATCTATAGGATGATCCTTTGTCCACTTGCTGTCATGTTCACGAATCCGTGGATTGGAGTAGACCGTAGTAGGAGCTTCCTCTGAGGTGGACGACCCGGCTTGATTATGATCGGGAATTGGTACACCAAAGAATGGAAGTTCACGCATTTGAGCGAATTCCAAATCGTGATCATCATCATCCTCTTTATCATCAACAGGCATGACATGGGTAGTTGGTACATGTGTTGGTTGAGAATTACTCGATGAAGGTATATCTTGACCAATTGTAGGTGAAGACGTATCAGATTGTGCTTCGGTTGCTGGAGCTACAACTTCGGTAACCGGAGCTATTACTTCAGGTTCTAGAGCAACAATACTTGAAGGAGTAAGGAATTCATCAAAGAACGGTTGAAACAACGTATCCCATTCATTCGTAGAAGGTGGTGTAAATGATGATGAAGTAGGGTTATTTGGGACAAGACCAGAGCTAATGTTACTGGGTCTCATTTCATGAAGTGCGGGTTCAGAGCTGCTTTGCTCAGAAGCCATAGCCGTCAGCTCATCAAAATCAACATTCATAGTTTCGAGGATCTTGCGAGAGTTAAGGTTGTAGATTTGGTATGCTTTCTTTGCGGGTGCGTAACCAATGAAAATACCAATATCAGCCTTTGGTTGAAGTTTTCCCAAATTGTCACTATCATTATTTGGATAGTAAAGAGAACCAAATACATGAAGATATGATAAATCTGGTACTTTTTCATGTAGAAGCTCATAAGGTGTTTTACCATGGCGTTTTCGAATTAGTGACCGGTTTTGGGTGTACACTGCTGTAGTTACTGCTTCTGCCCATAAAAATAATGGAGCCTTTGCGTAAATTAACATCGTTCAAGCTGCTTCCATAAGTGTGCGATTTCGCCTTTCAACAACATCGTTTCATTGTGGAGTGTGAGAAATGGATGTTTCATGAGATATGCCAACTTCTTCATAATACTTACGCAAAGTTTGATTCACAAATTCGGTTCCATTATCTGTACGAATGCGTCGGACAGTAGAGTTGAGACGCACTTGCATCATCTTGAGAAAATCGATAATGACTTTAGGTGCCTCGTCTTTTGTTGCAAGAAATTTCACCCATGTAAACCGAGAGTAATCATCCACTATGACGAGGATGTACTTTTTACCACGAAGACTTTCAACACGCATTGGCCCACAAAGATCCATATGCAACAAATAAATTTTCTCTTGGTTGGTGTCTTCTGTCTTGGGTTTGTATGATTTCTTAGTGCTTTTCCCCATTGTACACGCGGAACACAAATGATCCTTGTGAAATGGAAGTTTAGGAGGACCACGAACAAGTTCGTTTTTTTGCCAAATGATTAATAGCGTCAAAGTTAAGATGAGATAACCGTCGATGCCATAACCATGACTTAGTCTTCGATGCTTTGGAGAGAAGACATACGGGAGAAGCGGCCATCATATCTTGTAGAGACAAAGTGTACAAATTATTCTCTCAAGTACCTTTCAATAAATCAACCCCTTCCAAATTACGAATGAAGCAGGTATGCTCTCGAAAAGCAACTTCTAGGTTTGCATCACAAAATTGTCCCACAGAAAATAAATTGTGACCGAGACCCTCCACATAATACACTCTTGAAATTATAACATTCCCAATATGATATTCACCGTAACCCATTATCTTTGCAATATGATCATTTCCAAATCGAACCGTACCAAGAAACTTGCTGACAAAATTTCTGAGCTGAGAGCGATCTCTGGTCATATGCTTAGAGCAACCAGAGTCCAAATACCAGAGAAAATTTGGACCACCTATTTTTCAATAACAACAGTAGACAATGCATTAGAAACTATTGGTTCTGGAGTGTTAGCAGATACTGAAATAATATTATCAGAATTGCTAACATTTTGTTATCCTTAGATTTCCTGCGTTTTCTAATGTGAGTTTTACCATTAACAGGTTTTATGGTTCCTACTTTCTGAGGTTTTGGAGTACTAGCGAGCACTACAGTGGGAGTAGACCTATTTAAAGGGCACTTGGTTCCTACAGTAGTGTCGGTGTTCCTAGTTAAAGGACACGATTGTGTTTTGGTAGCCTTGGTACTCCTAATTAAAGGGCACGCTTTCTTCACTTTAGTGGGAGTGATCCTAGTTAAAGGGCACACATTTCCTACTATAGTGAAAGTTCTACCAGTGGGGCGCCACATCCAACCAACTTGGGTTAACACTTTCCCTGTCAGTTTCCATTCTAAACCATTTTTACGGGCATTCATCTCATTCACATGCCAATAAGGCAAGAATCATGACGACTAGAAAACATACATTCATTGCAATTCTAACATTTCAAATTAGAATTCACAGTATGCACAAAAAGGCTGCACAACCGCAAAGCCTTTAGGTTTAGCTACATGATTCTCTTTATTCAAAACAGAAATAACATTCCTAGGACGGGCTTCTACTTTCTTCTTCACTGGACTACTAGATGGGGGAAAGATCCTATCATTCTTCTTGTTTCTTTTAAGCTTAGATTTTTGAGCCTTAGTAGCGGTGCTTACTCCTGTAGAAGGTAACACGGGAATATTAGAAGCGGGTTTTGATTTTGCCTTATCTTTAGTGACCAATGTTTGAGATGGTTTAGTCCTAGGGCCCTTGTTAAATGGTGTGACGGTAATGAGGTTCCTTTTGATTGCACTAGAGGACGGTGCTGAGACAGTGGCTGCGTTATCCACAACATTCTTACCTTTTAGGGTACGAAGTGTTTTCTTTAACTCAGTCAAAGCCAGATTTTTATCACAAATTTGTTCCCTCAAATTAGATATTTCCACCAAATTTTGATTCAGTCATTCAATCAATGTTTGATTCTGTGCAGTGGTATAAGCACATGCGGGCATTACTGAATCGAAGAGTTGTGTATTTTTCTGTTTTAAGATATCAACTTTGGAAAAATCTTGGAAACTCGATTATCTAGACCAAGTTTAAAATTCTCAGCGGCCTCAAGTACGTTCACACAGTTAATCTCCTTAGATTTCTCTATGTCTATCGGCAATGATTTAGCAACATTCACAAGGTCAATAAGGCAAGCTTCAAGATTCGTATTCTTCGCTTTCAAAACGTTATGATGAGATTCAAACACATTGTATTTAGCTTTAAAAATTCAGCGTCAGATTTTGACAAGTACTATCTGCCACATTATCCACAGATTCAACATTATGCACAATAGAATCATTATCAACACTTTTATTCACACAGATGGAAACAATATCATGCGACATCACTTGCTTCAGAAGTTGATCATTTTGACGTGAAATTCGTTCTATTTCAATTAAACCGTTTTCATAAGCATCATCCATTTCATTGAAAACACGTTTAACTTCATCTATTTCCAAAACCAAATCTTGATCAATTTTGCTAAAACAAGCTTTAATAATGTTTACAAACGGAACAATTTCGTCTCGAAACGCAGCTCTAGTGTGCTCAAAATTCTATTCACCTTCCGTTATGGCCGAAGCCGTCATACGTTCCTTAATGACCTTGTCAAAATCGGCAAAGTATTGGTGCAACGCATTTAAGCTGTCTGACACCTTACTTGTTGGTGGAATTAACTTAGTTAAATCCTTTTTGACAAGTGTAGGAGACGTACTAGGAAAGTTTTCATTTGACAAACTTTAGGGCACAACAGCTGATAATTGAGATAATTCTGTTTGTGATCGAATACATGTCTTTTTATTAAATTGATCTTTATTATGCTGAACATAATCAAGCTTATGGAATTTTGAAAGCATTTTAGAATGAGTTTCTTCCGCAAGTGACTGTGTCTCCTCAGTACTACGAACATAAGGTGCTTCTTTCGATTTTCCATTTAGGGTCACATCATAAAGACAAGGAATACATTCCTGAGCTTGTTTTGCATAACCAGGATTAGGTGGTAAATCTTAAAGATGCTTAAGTTCGAGTTCTTTAAACGATTTAGTTAAAAGATGAACCTTTTCTTTGGAAGCGTATTATTTTAAAAGCTGTTGTTCCTTGAATTTAAGAAGTTTGGTAGCATTAATTTCTGATTCAAACTTTTTAGACTCGAGAGTTTTGGATCGAAGAAAAGGGAGATCGAAATACGAAATCCATGTTAAGTTTCTTAAAATCATTTACAACCGACTCTTTTTCTTTTAATTCATTGGAAAGATTAGCTTTTAATGATTCTATTTCTTTTAAGTGTACAATCTTTTCTAAATGAAATTGGTCAAATTCAGAACAAGTTATTTTCTCTGCTTGAGGGACCATTTCAAAAGTTTTGACCTTTTCCTTATACAGCGCAAGCTCAGCAGTTAGGTTGGCATTCATATCTATGATTTCTCGAACAGCCACATTCATGTTATTAATAATATGTTTAGGCACCATTACCAAATCACGTTGATCATAGATTCCGTACCCGTCGTAGCATTTGGTTGAGGTTCACTCAAATGTGTTAAATTAGATACCACATCATTTGAGTTACTAGTTCCCGAATGCTGTTCGAGGTTGTCATTTTCATGGTCAACTTGATGTGGATTATCATGAATATTATTAGATGTGGTTGGTACCTCACTGATGACATCAGAACCGTAGTGAGAGAGATTAGCAACGAGAGCAGCTTGGGCAGAGTGAATGTCATCACAATCCGAATCATATGCGTCAAGATCATCTTCTTGATATGTTGCATTTGAAGTAGAGACGACTGCCATGCCTTCATTATCTGTTGCCCCTGGGTCTGCAATAAATGCTAACTCCTCTGAATCCAAGATCTTTCCTTTAGATTGAGCATCGACCAAATACATCTTCTCATGAAACCACGTTGCATCCCTTCTCCTTTTCGGCTGAGTGCATTCCCTAGCCATATGACCTTGTCCTCGACAATTGTAGCAAGTCACAACCTTTTTAGGACCAATAGGGCTTCCATTTCCAGTAGCATGAGAAGTCACGGCTTGAGCATTCACGGTCCTTGTAGGAGGTCCATATGAATTTTTCCTACCCTGAATGGATTGCATCGTCACTTGACCATCTTGAATAGTGGCTTGTTGTCGAGGATTTGAAGAGTTGCGGAGCTGATTGTTTGTTGGTGTAAATACTCTAGTTGCCACAAGTTTTGACAAGTAGGCAGTGAGATTGTTTAGAACATCAGTTGGCATATCATTTGGAGTAAAGACCGGTGCTTCAATTGGTGGAAGTTCATTGGAGTAGAGGGCTTGTGCTTGTGGTGCTTCAATTAAAAAATATCCTCCAATTGGCTACACTCCTCAGCAAGGATATTTTTCAATTGAAGCACCACAAGCACAAGCCCTCTACTCCAATAAAGAACAATTATTGGGCATCGACTTTATTGAATCCTTTTCACCTGTTGCCCGTTTGGAAGCTATTAGACTATTCCTCGCTTATGCAGCCCACATGAATATGATCGTTTATCAAATGGATGTGAAGACGAAATTTCTTAATGGTGAAATCAAGGAAGAGGTCTATGTTCAACAGCTGGATGGTTTTGTGAACTATAAATATCCAATCACGTGTGCAAGCTTAAGAAGGCTCTCTATGGGTTGAAGCAAGCTACACGCGCATGGTATGATCTATTGTCAAAATTCCTCATTACGCAAGGCTTCGCTAAGGGCAAGGTGGATTCCACGCTGTTCATTCAAAAACGAGGTAATGATATGATTATGGTACAAATATATGTTGATGATATTATATTTGCTACCTCGACCCAAACCTTATCGGATGAGTTTGGGAAACTCATGTCTTCCAAGTTTAAGATGTCAATGATGGGCAAGGTATCATTCTTCTTAGGTCTTAAGATATCTCAGAGTCCCAGAGGCATCTTTATCAATCAATCCAAGTATGCCCTTGAATCACTAAAGAAGTATAAGATGGAATCTTGCGATCCCGTGGATACTCCAATGGTGGAACGAACTAAGCTTGATGCAGATCCACATGGAGTTGTCGTTGATCCGACACTTTATCATGGAATGATCGGTACCCTTTTGTATATTACAGCTAGTCGACCCGACCTTCATTTTGCGATCTGTATGTGTGCTCGGTATCAAACTAGGCCTACTGAGTTACACTTAGCTACTGTTAAACGGATTTTTCGGTATCTTAAAGGAACCATTAATCGGGGACCTTGGTATTCGAAGGACTCTTCGATTGCACTAATGGCATATGTAGATGCGGGTCACGCATCTTGTCAAGATACACAGCATAGCACGAGTGGAACTTTGCAACTACTAGGAGATCGACTAATCAGTTGGGCATCAAAAAGGCAGAAAAGTGCTGCAATTTCAAGTACGGAAGCAGAATACATAGCTATGTCCGGATGCTGTGCTCAAATTTTTTGGATGAGATCGCAGTTAACGGACTATGGTCTAGGTTTCAATAAAATTCCGATGTACTGTGACAACAAAAGTGCAATTGCCTTATGCTGCAACAATGTTCAATTCTCCTGGTCGAAGCATATTGACATTCGCTACCACTTCATCAAGGAGCAAGTGGAAAATGGAGTGATCGAGCTTTACTTTTTCCGATCAGAGTATCAATTGGCGGATATTTTCACAAAGGATTTAGATCGCGATCGAATGGAATTTTTTGCCTTCAAGCTAGGTTTGAGAACATTCTCGTCCGAGACTCTAAAGGAATTGGCAGATGAAGCGAAAGAATAGTGGTGGTAAACTATTCTCCGTATCTTTGGTGATCATCTGTATATATTGTTTATATTTTTATCCACAAAAGCAAAATGCAAAAATATAAAACCATATAAAAGCCCTAAAAATTGAAAAATTTAGAAAAATCCAAAAATATTTTTATTTTATCTTTCAAAGGCATGTCTTTTGGTACGATAATATTTACGGCCTCAGAAATGTTGATTATTATTGACACTGCTCCATAAATAGAGTTCGTACAAAAGTTGTAAATATTTCATCAAACATGCTTATATGGCTTGTAGTTGGCGAGTTCAATCAGCTTCTCCTTCTTGCTAAGCAATTCCTTGAATGCTTTGACAAATTTCGGCATGTGGCAAAGTGCTTCAACAAGGCTAATGTTGATGGTCATTTTAGATAGCATATCCACATATTTCGATACTTGGCAGTCATTCTTGGTTAGATCATTGGTCTTGCCTATGCGAGAAGGGTATGGGATTCTAGGTTGATAGGGAGACGGTGAAGGTGTAGTTGGTGAAGGTTGTGATGTTGAAGGGTCCTTCCGAGATACATCGTCATGACGAGGCGGAGACGGTAATGGTGTACTAATACTAGGTGTAGGAGGAGTAGGGACATATGGTGGTGGAGGAGGTGTAGACGATGGGGGTGGGATTGGTGGTCCTACGATGGTGACTCCACTACGCGTAGTTATAGCACTCACATTGGCTCGCGGATTAGTGACGGTGTTTGAAGGTAGAGAACCCGAAGAAGAAGAAGGTTGAGCTTCGGGCAAGAAACTAGCCAACAGATTCTTTAATTCAGTTGTTTGAGTGTTGAAGGAGGATTGAATATTATCACGAACCTCGGTTCTGATGTCATTTCCTTGCTTCAAGATATCTCCTTTTAAATTGATTATTTGGCTCTGTAGATTCTTGATTTGCTCACCTTGAGTTCTCATGATGGCATCAACATCGGGATTAATGGGTGGGGTTTGTTGAGCGGGTGGGTGATAAGGATTAGAAGCTCTTGGTGGGATTTGGTTGCTTCTATTGTAGTTGTTGGCGGGGTTTTGGTTTTGAGGAGAAAAACCTGGTGAAAGGTAATTGTTGGATCGGTAACTCAGCAGATTTCTATCCCCTTGTTGTCTAGCTTGGTAATTTTCCGGTGAATAATTACCGTAAGCTGCATACACATTTTCCGTATTTCCTTGTGTAGAAGGAAAATCGGTGTATGAGTGAGGACCGCCACATGTTTCACAAGGATTAGCAACCGCTTTAACTTGTTGTTGTTGTTGGTTTGAAGCGAGAAGCGTAATACTTTTGCTCATTTCGGCCATCATGCGGGTGAGTTCGGTCATCTCAGGGTTTGCTGAGGTTGAGGAAACATTGACTCTTGGATTGTTCCTTGAAGAAGCAGAGGAATCCCAGTTTTTGTGGTGAGTAGTCATGTTCTCAATTAACTCTCTACACTCCTCGGGTCTCCTTTTCATGAATGTGCCACCGGCGGCTGCATTTATCGTATCACGATCTCGAAAAGTCAATCCGTTGTAGAAAGTATCGATTAAGGTCACAGGGAGCATGTTGTGGTTTGGACATCTATCGTTCAAGACATTATATCTCTCCCAAGCATCAAAAAGAGATTCAGCAGGGTCTTGCATGAAACCGCTGATCTGATTGCGAAGGCTCGTGACCATGGATGGTGGAAAGTAGCGCGATAAAAAGCGTTGAGTCATATCATCCCAAGTGTGAATAGAATTCTTCGGGAGACGATCAAACCATTTCTCGGCATGATGTGATAACGTATGTGGAAAGAGTTGTAGGCGAAGAACATCCATTGTGGCCCCAGGCAACTTCATGCTTTGGGTGATTGTAATGAACTTGTCAAGGTGTTTGTTGGCATCATCATCAGGCAATCCTCTAAATGGGTTTGTTTGTACTTGCTGAATCATGTGGTGCTTCAACGAAAACTCAGGAGCGTTGATTTGCATCGACGCAATCGGTCCTCCTCGTCCAAACATGGTTGGTTGACAAAGTTCCTCCATGGTCCGAAGATCGGGCTGTGGAAGAGCATTGTTGTTATTATTATTATGATTGAGGTGCGGTGGAATGTTGTTGTTGTTAACACCTGCCATACATAAATCTTCTTGAGGCTCGGGCTCTTGATAATTAGAAGATCTAGTACGCATACACCTGAAAATGCACAAGAAAACAAAACCAAACACAAAGACAATATATATACACAAGAAAGATAAAATCTTTTTGTATTTTTGAGATTTTTAATTTTTTATGGATTTTTATCAATTTTTAATTTTTATGATTTTTTTTGTGAATTTTTATGCAAGAAAAATAACGCTCACAAGTGAACGGATCCCAAAAAGCAACGCGTCTCTCACAGAAAACCGTTAATCTTTACGAAAAGAGCCGGCAGCGGCGCCATTTGATAACTCGATTTTACTCAGGTTAAAAAGATTCTTTGTCGTGTGTCTCTTCGAATTGAAAAACTTGTGTTTAATGTGTGACTCAGTTTTATTTTGGTGAAACAAAGATGTGTCGTTGTAGTGTTTAAAATAAAAGGTGCAGAGCAAATAAAGTAAAAGTGCAATTAAAAGTAAATCTAAATCTAACTTGAAATAAATGGTGCGAGTAATTAAAAAGCAAGACGGAAATTAAAAGGCACTAAAAGTAAATAACGCAAACTTAAATCTAACTAAGGCAAACTTAAAACGCAACTAAAACTAAATCTTAAACTAAGGCAAATAAACTTAAAGTGCGATTAAGTAAAAAGGCGGGAAAATTAAAGCTCAAAATTAAAATGGAAGAAAACTAGAAACTAAGATAAAGAAACTGAAAATAAGCTTATCCGGAATAAGTCCCCTATTCCGAATAAATGGCTATTCGGAATATGTCACCTATCCGGAATAATCACCCTATTCGGAATGTAGGTCCTATGCGGAATATCAGACTACTCGGAATAACCTTCCTTATGCGGAATCTGAGCCTATTCGGAATATCTTGTTCTATCCGGAATAGTTGGACTACTCGGAATAATGCCCCCTATGCGGAATAGTTGCCTATTCGGAATATTGTCACCTATCCGGAATAAGTTTATATTCGGAATATTTGGCCTTACTCGGAATAATTTCCTATTCGGAAAATCACCCCCTATGCGGAATATAAGGGTTATGCGGAATAACTTGTTATTCGGAATGTTGAATATTCCGAATAACCTCGCTGATAAACTCTTATCCGGAATATTTCAAGGATGCGTTTGGGAAAGATCAGAAACAAGATCCGAAGAACAAGGGAAAAGAAAATATAGCACGGATTCAATCAAAACAAAGCTAGATCAAACACAAGATTAAATCAACAAACAAATTAACATCTATTAAGCATAAACAATTAATCCAAAACAACAAAACTAACAATAAAGATCAAGATAATCAAAACCCACTTAAATAAATCAACAAAAATTAAGAACATGAACATAAACAAATCAACACAAAGATTAAAGAAAGGTAGAATGAGATTAACAAGATAAAGATAAAGATTAACAGGAATTAAAAGAAAAACTTATTTGAAATTAAATGGTAATTAAGGTGCAAGACAAGGTAATTAAATGGACAAGTATTTAAATGACAAAGTAATTAAAAGTGGAAGAACTAATTGTCACTATTAGCCAACAAGGAAAAATAATGACTATCCTAATCTATATATAGGGGAGGATTAAGAAAGCTTCCTCCCCTCCTTCATTTCTTGTTAATTGCAAGATTAAGCCCTTAAGCATACAGTCTTCATTAATTGCACCATTAGTCCTTTTTCCTTCTAATCTTCTTTAAACTTGGAATTTGGGGACTTTTGGCTTCGGGATTTCTTTGAACTCGTCTTTAAATTCTCCAATAAAATAGACTTGAATTCTTGGCTTTTGATAAACTTCCGTCTTTTGACTTTTTCTTCGATAAATCTTCAGAATCGGTCGTGGACTTCCGTTCTTTTTGCACTCTTGACTTCTTGACTTCGTCTTTCATCTTTTTCTTCAATAAAAGTCCGTAAATGCCCGTGAATTCCCGTGTTTTCTCCACTTTTCTCCTTTTCGTCCTAAATCACAACAAAAACACAAACCACGCATAATTCCGACATAAAAGACATAAAATACACGTTTTGGTCCAGTTATTATTGTAATTAAGTGGTAGAAAAGATGGATGTTTACACACCTATCAAATCCCCTACACTTGACCATTGCAATGTCCTCATGCAATGCATTAGTTACAAAGCAAGATTACATTTTTCATCATAATTAATCCACGTTGGCCTTTATTAAAGAGATAGAAAATTAAAGTCATACAAAATAAAGAAATCAAAAGCATACCTTGGGTTTTGGAAATGTTATGAACAATCATCATCCTCAAGTTTTCACTTTCTCCAAACCAAGCTTAAAAACGAGATCATTGTTATTATAAGTTAGTAAACTATCACGAACTCATGTGGGCCAATTACTCACTTAGACTCCCTTATTCCTAGGTGTATCTCTTCTATTTTATTATTGTCTTGAATGATCACGAGGATACATTTTTTACTAGATTTTCGATAGTTATTAAGTCTGAAAATAAAGTGAACGATTTAATCAATAGTTAGCTAAAGGACAAAATCTTTTAAAACTGCTTCTCGGGACCTCATAAAGTTCATATCTTGGCATAACTCGTTTCGCGATTTGAGACCTTTCTCGGACCGATATTTGGCAGCGACTTCGTACTTCAAATCTTGAGAGACGTTCATGAAATTATGGTCTTCTCTTCATAATAGAATTTCTTCACTTGAAGTTTTGAGAGATTCATACTTGGACCACGACTTCTTCATTTTTCTCCAGTCTTTATTTTGGACTTTGATATACAACGACCCGCCTCCTTTTATGACTTGGATCTATTTATCCTCATACCTTGTTAGGGTCTTTTCGGATACACTTCTCCATGACTTTTGGGGAGTATTTTCTCTTCGTCGTGTATCTCGAGCCTTCATATTGATTTTCGATAAATGATTCTTCACATCACTTTTGGATCTTTTAGCAACAAAATATAGCCCTCATGCCTTGTTAGGGCCTTTTCGGACTTACCAATCTTCGCATCCCGCTTCAATAAGTTATGCCTTGGCTATGAACTCTAATCCATACCGAGCAACTTTTAAACGATCTTGGGCTAGAAGCTAAGTAACTTTTCAAATCGTACAACCTTATTTATTAGCAGATAAATTTATTTAGCAAGCGATGGGAGAATAGGCTCATAATTAACTCACATAAATTCACGAAAGAATACCGAACTTATAATTGGCTCTATCATCTCTCGTTCTCCACAGTTTAAAATCTCAAGTAATGAGACTCGTGGATACTTAGCCTATTAAATCAAAGTCTTGGGTTTTCGATTCGCCTATAGGATCTTGTAAATTCTTGGACTTTTTCAAGCTTAGAAATCGCATTTTAAAGTTCCCTTGATAAACGACTCTCTAGGATCAATTATAGGAACTTGCGAAAAGTTCTTGTTCTTAACCCGTGAGAGTTAAGACTTTCGCGTTTTATAGCTCCCTATATAAAAGCCTAGCAAAACTTGACTTAAACACGTTAAGGATACTAGATAGAGTAAACTCGGATTGAGTCAAAAAAATTCACAACGTTTGAAAATTAAAACCACTTATTAAACATTTATTCTAATAAGGAAAGAAAATAACTATACAAAGGGTAAAACTAATATGCCAAAATAGATCAAAAAATTTGAAAAATGTCGAAAAATTGATTTTCCGGTTAAAATGAGGACAAATACAAGGAAAAGACCACTTACCTTCGATAGAAGTCCCCCTACACTTAAGATAAACATTGTCCTGAATGTTTAAGCATGTGGAAGTAAACTCCCCTACACTTAGGGCATTGTGCACTTTGTTTAAATCTCGCTAAGGAAAAGACAACTAAAGAGATTCCTATTTTAATATTGAGAAAATATAGAATAGTGAATCGAAAAGAGTTTAGGATAGAACCGGGATGAAGTGGACACGGAATCACGGGTCGTCAAGAATCATCAAGAGTGGATCATTGAAGCTCGAATCCCTGATTAAGAAGTGAGGAGAGGATATAGCAAACCAAAGGGTCTCCCCTACACTTATGATAAAGAAAGCGAAAAGATAGATGCATGGGTTGCCTCCCAAGAAGCGCTTGGTTTTTGTTAACCGAGTCGTGAGCCTGACTCGACCTTGATCATCAACGGAAGAAGCATGAAACATATCCACCAGGATCAAAGACATAGTTTTCATCGAGCAAATAACACAAGCTTAAGGCGAACAAGGCAAGCCAAAGAAGAATAGGCAAGGTTCCCTTAAGCAGTGATGGAGCATGGTAGGAGCAAGGGTGAAGTGGTGCAAGCATGTCTTCAAGATTTCCAAATATTTTTCCTTTTATTTCATCAGGTGGATACTGAGATGGCTTAAAGACTTCAATACCGGGGTCGAACACCTTTTCCTTTAAGGGAAAATAGCACTCAGGCTCAGCCGAGTGTGAAGAAGATCCGCAAAGAAGCACAACCTCGTCCTCAGAAGGGGGACAAAGAGGTGTCAAATCATATGTGCAACGGATATTGGTGTCAACCGGTTTCTTCTCCTTTGACAGAATGCTCTTCAAATCCAAAGTAAGATTAAGACGATAATCTTCAAAGTCATAAGGAGGAGCATCACTCTCATGAGGGAAGTAAGTATTGAGAAATTCAGAGAAATCTTCCTCAAATGAATAATCGTCCAAAGTAGGATCGAGTGATGGGGGAGGATCTTCATCATGTGAAGAATCGCTCGAGAGAGTATCAGCCTCATCAAAATCATCGAAAGTAGGCAGCTCGGGATACTCAGAAGTACAATCAAAATCATCCGAATCTGAGCTAGAATCATCATCATCATAAGCATCGAAGACCGGTGTAGAATCATAAATGGAAGAAGCGTCCAAAGTAGGGAGAGAATCATCCACATTATCTTCGAATAGTGGATTATCAGTGGAAGAATCGAATAAAGGATTGTCGTAGGCGACAAAATCATCGAGCACATTGATCATATTCACTGATTCTCGTCCAAAAGATTTGCCTGTAAGCTTCCCCATTTTAAAAACTTTTGAATCATCCCCAACTCGTAAGATTAACTCACCTTCGGCCACATCTACTAAAGCTCGTCCGATTCTCAAGAATGGCCGACCAAGTATTAAAGGAATACGAGGGTCCATTTCATAATCAACTACGACAAAATCGACCGGGAAAGTAAATGTGCCAACTTTGATAAACACGTCTTCGGCTATACCAACGGGGTAAGCGAGAGTGTGATTTGCAAGTTCGAGAGTCATCTTTTTTGGAATGAGGTCGGGTAATGATAGTGTTTTCCAAACACTTAGTGGCATCAAATTAATACTAGCCCCGAGATCAGCAAGGGCAGTAAATTCTTCATTTTTGTTGAACACGCAAGGCAACACAAAACGATCGGGATCTCTAAGCTTTTCCGGTAATTCTTTAAGAATAACTGCTGAGCAGTTTTCATTTAAGCGTGTGTTGGCGAGTTCAATCAGCTTCTCCTTCTTGCTAAGCAATTCCTTGAATGCTTTGACAAATTTCGGCATGTGGCAAAGTGCTTCAACAAGGCTAATGTTGATGGTCATTTTAGATAGCATATCCACATATTTCGATACTTGGCAGTCATTCTTGGTTAGATCATTGGTCTTGCCTATGCGAGAAGGGTATGGGATTCTAGGTTGATAGGGAGACGGTGAAGGTGTAGTTGGTGAAGGTTGTGATGTTGAAGGGTCCTTCCGAGATACATCGTCATGACGAGGCGGAGACGGTAATGGTGTACTAATACTAGGTGTAGGAGGAGTAGGGACATATGGTGGTAGAGGAGGTGTAGACGATGGGGGTGGGATTGGTGGTCCTACGATGGTGACTCCACTACGCGTAGTTATAGCACTCACATTGGCTCGCGGATTAGTGACGGTGTTTGAAGGTAGAGAACCCGAAGAAGAAGAAGGTTGAGCTTCGGGCAAGAAACTAGCCAACAGATTCTTTAATTCAGTTGTTTGAGTGCTGAAGGAGGATTGAATATTATCACGAACCTCGGTTCTGATGTCATTTCCTTGCTTCAAGATATCTCCTTTTAAATTGATTATTTGGCTCTGTAGATTCTTGATTTGCTCACCTTGAGTTCTCATGATGGCATCAACATCGGGATTAATGGGTGGGGTTTGTTGAGCGGGTGGGTGATAAGGATTAGAAGCTCTTGGTGGGATTTGGTTGCTTCTATTGTAGTTGTTGGCGGGGTTTTGGTTTTGAGGAGAAAAACCGGGTGAAAGGTAATTGTTGGATCGGTAACTCAGCAGATTTCTATCCCCTTGTTGTCTAGCTTGGTAATTCTCCGGTGAATAATTACCGTAAGCTGCATACACATTTTCCGGATTTCCTTGTGTAGAAGGAAAATCGGTGTATGAGTGAGGACCGCCACATGTTTCACAGGGATTAGCAACCGCTTTAACTTGTTGTTGTTGTTGGTTTGAAGCGAGAAGCGTAATACTTTTGCTCATTTCGGCCATCATGCGGGTGAGTTCGGTCATCTCAGGGTTTGCTGAGGTTGAGGAAACATTGACTCTTGGATTGTTCCTTGAAGAAGCAGAGGAATCCCAGTTTTTGTGGTGAGTAGTCATGTTCTCAATTAACTCTCTACACTCCTCGGGTCTCCTTTTCATGAATGTGCCACCGGCGGCTGCATTTATCGTATCACGATCTCGAAAAGTCAATCCGTTGTAGAAAGTATCGATTAAGGTTACAGGGAGCATGTTGTGGTTTGGACATCTATGGATCAAGACATTATATCTCTCCCAAGCATCAAAAAGAGATTCAGCAGGGTCTTGCATGAAACCGCTGATCTGATTGCGAAGGCTCGTGACCATGGATGGTGGAAAGTAGCGCGATAAAAAGCGTTGAGTCATATCATCCCAAGTGTGAATAGAATTCTTCGGGAGACGATCAAACCATTTCTCGGCATGATGTGATAACGTATGTGGAAAGAGTTGTAGGCGAAGAACATCCATTGTGGCCCCAGGCAACTTCATGCTTTGGGTGATTGTAATGAACTTGTCAAGGTGTTTGTTGGCATCATCATCAGGCAATCCTCTAAATGGGTTTGTTTGTACTTGCTGAATCATGTGGTGCTTCAACGAAAACTCAGGAGCGTTGATTTGCATCGACGCAATCGGTCCTCCTCGTCCAAACATGGTTGGTTGACAAAGTTCCTCCATGGTCCGAAGATCGGGCTGTGGAAGAGCATTGTTGTTATTATTATTATGATTGAGGTGCGGTGGAATGTTGTTGTTGTTAACACCTGCCATACATAAATCTTCTTGAGGCTCGGGCTCTTGATAATTAGAAGATCTAGTACGCATACACCTGAAAATGCACAAGAAAACAAAACCAAACACAAAGACAATATATATACACAAGAAAGATAAAATCTTTTTGTATTTTTGAGATTTTTAATTTTTTATGGATTTTTATCAATTTTTAATTTTTATGATTTGTTTTGTGAATTTTTTATGCAAGAAAAATAACGCTCACAAGTGAACGGATCCCAAAAAGCAACGCGTCTCTCACAGAAAACCGTTAATCTTTACGAAAAGAGCCGGCAGCGAAGCCATTTGATAACTCGATTTTACTCAGGTTAAAAAGATTCTTTGTCGTGTGTCTCTTCGAATTGAAAAACTTGTGTTTAATGTGTGACTCAGTTTTATTTTGGTGAAACAAAGATGTGTCGTTGTAGTGTTTAAAATAAAAGGTGCAGAGCAAATAAAGTAAAAGTGCAATTAAAAGTAAATCTAAATCTAACTTGAAATAAATGGTGCGAGTAATTAAAAAGCAAGACGGAAATTAAAAGGCACTAAAAGTAAATAACGCAAACTTAAATCTAACTAAGGCAAACTTAAAACGCAACTAAAACTAAATCTTAAACTAAGGCAAATAAACTTAAAGTGCGATTAAGTAAAAAGGCGGGAAAATTAAAGCTCAAAATTAAAATGGAAGAAAACTAGAAACTAAGATAAAGAAACTGAAAATAAGCTTATCCGGAATAAGTCCCCTATTCCGAATAAATGGCTATTCGGAATATGTCACCTATCCGGAATAATCACCCTATTTGGAATGTAGGTCCTATGCGGAATATCAGACTACTCGGAATAACCTTCCTTATGCGGAATCTGAGCCTATTCGGAATATCTTGTTCTATCCGGAATAGTTGGACTACTCGGAATAATGCCCCCTATGCGGAATAGTTACCTATTCGGAATATTGTCACCTATCCGGAATAAGTTTATATTCGGAATATTTGGCCTTACTCGGAATAATTTCCTATTCGGAAAATCACCCCCTATGCGGAATATAAGGGTTATGCGGAATAACTTGTTATTCGGAATGTTGAATATTCCGAATAACCTCGCTGATAAAATCTTATCCGGAATTTTTCAAGGATGCGTCTGGGAAAGATCAGAAACAAGATCCGAAGAACAAGGGAAAAGAAAATATAGCACGGATTCAATCAAAACAAAGCTAGATCAAACACAAGATTAAATCAACAAACAAATTAACATCTATTAAGCATAAACAATTAATCCAAAACAACAAAACTAACAATAAAGATCAAGATAATCAAAACCCACTTAAATAAATCAACAAAAATTAAGAACATGAACATAAACAAATCAACACAAAGATTAAAGAAAGGTAGAATGAGATTAACAAGATAAAGATAAAGATTAACAAGAATTAAAAGAAAAACTTATTTGAAATTAAATGGTAATTAAGGTGCAAGACAAGGTAATTAAATGGACAAGTATTTAAATGACAAAGTAATTAAAAGTGGAAGAACTAATTGTCACTATTAGCCAACAAGGAAAAATAATGACTATCCTAATCTATATATAGGGGAGGCTTAAGGAAGCTTCCTCCCCTCCTTCATTTCTTGTTAATTTTAAGATTAAGCCCTTAAGCATATAGTCTTCATTAATTGCACCATTAGTCCTTTTTCCTTCTAATCTTCTTTAAACTTGGACTTTGGGGACTTTTGGCTTCGGGATTTCTTTGAACTCGTCTTTAAATTCTCCAATAAAATAGACTTGAATTCTTGGCTTTTGATAAACTTCCGTCTTTTGACTTTTTCTTCGATAAATCTTCAGAATCGGTCGTGGACTTCCGTTCTTTTTGCACTCTTGACTTCTTGACTTCGTCTTTCATCTTTTTCTTCAATAAAAGTCCGTAAATGCCCGTGAATTCCCGTGTTTTCTCCACTTTTCGCCTTTTCGTCCTAAATCACAACAAAAACACAAACCACGCATAATTCCGACATAAAAGACATAAAATACACGTTTTGGTCCGGTTATTATTGTAATTAAGTGGTAGAAAAGATGGGTGTTTACACACCTATCAATAGGTTAAAGTCCAATGATTCTTCTAGAACCGGGGGAATCTTCCCAAGGACATTCCATAGCTAGAAATAGTAGTCCTTAGGAAAGATGGAGAAAGATTGTGAACGTAGGTAAATGCCGACCAAGTACTTAAGCTAGCACTGGAACAATCACAACAAGGTGCTAGTTATGACGTATTGGTAAGCATTGAAGGGGTTGAAGAATGAAAAAGAATTGTAAAGATAAAGGGTGTAAAGAAAGAAGCCCTCCTTACAACGTTAGGCAGAAACCGGGTCAACACATATGCTATTGAGATCATTTTAATGATGCTCGATATTAAAGATAGACATCGTCGACCCAGTGATGCTATGCACAACCCATCACATCTAACTCAGATATCTCTTTAATGGTATTTGTTTTAATCACACGGAGATCAACACATTATCTATTGATTTATTCACTCCGAATAAATTGGTATTGAAATGGTGGCACTCCTCCTCAGCCTCTGATCACTAAAATCCAAAATGCACGATCGAGTCTAGAGCCATTTGAGATCATCAAATATCTCATTAGGACACACTTTCATAATTCCTTGCTTCTTCACACACTATGAAAAGTAAGAAAGATCTTAAGAGTCCTACGCAAAATCTTCATGATCCTGCCTGAACATCCGAGTAATACGAAAGTATTTATAATGAAGATGGAAATCATTCTTGAGCGAATATAAAAAAGATCATGGTAGGTGACTTGTGCGATTCTTTATGAATCAAACTTGTGATAACTAGAAAGCAACAGTGGTTTAATTCTTAACTGAATTTAAACACGTTCCATGCGTCTACACAATATCTTAGTGATCTTTCTAGAACACTCAGAGTGATACCTTAGTGTTCACAGTGATGAGTGGAAATTCTTCTACAGTTAACCTCAAACAGCACTTGGTTGGTAACTTGCAAGATTCAATACGAATCAAGCTCGTGACAACTGGAAAGCAACGATGGTGCGGTTCTTAATTGAATTTCACTTGTTCCAGGAACATGAATTGATGGCTTCAAATCATGCGGATATAATTATCCAAATGATTCACTCTATATGTTTGCAGTCAGCTTTGGACGGTCGAATAAAGAGAACATGTTTACCCGCGAAATCTTGTCAAGAGGTTCTTAATTGAAACTACCTGCTACAAGTACGATATTTAATATCGGTCCAACGGTCTTCATCGACCGGAGGTAAAATGCTACGGAATTAGAATGAAATGTTCATAGCCATTTCATCTGTGTATATGTTTTGTTGCTAACTGTCTTATGCAGCGTAACAAGAAGGTGGCATTGCGGTGTACTATCCGAGAAGAAGTCGTCCCCGTATGCTTATACTTTTTGCACTTAATACTTCATTTAATTCTAGAAAGCCTAAAAGTCAAGTCTTCCGCTGTGTCAAACTCTGAAGCTTTCAAGAATGACAATGGTATAAGTATGTGGGACGTGAAGTCACGAAGAGGCGAAGATCATAAGTGATGGATGCACAAGATCAAGGAAAGAGATTAATGCTCAAGATTGATATCTAAGATCACATCAACATGTTCACCAGAAAAGGAAAAGAAAAGTAAGACGAAGACTACGAGCTCAAGACAAGCATAGTATGCTAGGTTTATTTTATTATTTTAACTTGGGTGACGCCCTTGTTTGGAGTGACCTCCCTTAGGGGAAGATTGTTGGAAATACGTTTTTACGTATTTAGGAAAATTCGGTCACTCCAACAATATATTAATTACTAGCTCATAGTCTAGATATCTTTATATTTATCAAACAAGGAAAAGCTCGGTCCATGCTTGTATGGCCGGCCCAATATTGTAAGCCCAAGCCCATTACAAGGCTTGGGTATATAAACCCTCTCCTTAGTTGGAGTGGGTGTTGGTTCATTGATAATACACATAGTGAAAAGTGTGTTTTCTACACTTTCTCTCTCTAAGTGTGTGTGTGTTCTTACCATCTCTCTATCTCTTTCCCTCTCTAAAGATAAGCAAGATTTACAATATCTTACATCAACCATTATCACTTAAGGTATGAACAAACAAGTTTTCATCTTAATTAAGTGATCAAGGATTTAATTTTTCTTAAAACTCACCTTTTAATAAATGAGACAAAGTTTTTTTATTAAACTTTATTTTTAAGAAAATATTTTATTAAATTAAATATTTGAAAATTTAAAATGGTATTATTCCATATGGTTTAGGAATATCCTCTAAGGATAGCTATTCCACCAGATGTGACTACCCCACTAAAAGACAAAAGGGCATGGAGTCTACGACCATGGTTCCTTAAATGCCTATGCAGTTTCTTATCGATATGGAACCACAGTCATCAATAAGGAACCGTGCCCAGAAAGAGCCGTTGGGCTTTTGTCTTATAAATAGTGGACTATTCTGAGATTTTCTCTTCACCTCTTCTGCACACAAATTTCCAGATTCAAATATACTTCTTAAATCATTCAAATCCTTGGTTATTTGGTTGATTACTAAGTGAATCTTTCTCCTCCCATCTCTTCCTCTCCAAGTGCAAAGAGAAGAACACTTTCATCCTTGAAGTGTTAAGTTTACCTCAAGATCTATTGAAGATCGAGTTTTATTCATTCATTTTAGTTGTGTTATGAAGATCCAAATAGTTGTGTCTGTTTGGAAGTTATGTATGTAGTAAGGTTAATACTTAGTCCTTAAAGTATATTGGTGTAGATTGGTCCTAGCTAAGACTAAGGCTCGACTTTTAGCTTAGATTCGGAAATTGGTTAAGCGACGTTGTGTACGGTCTCCACCTTAAGGAGTTTGTTGATTAATGAACTCTCGGGTAAGGAGTACTCGAGGAGTGGAGTAGGGACGAGGAGTGAGCTTCGTTTCCGAACCACTATAAATCCTTGGTGTTTGGTTTGATCTTTCTTTTCCTTATCTCTTTACATTCATTACTCTTTACTTGCACATACTTGTGATTATTAGTTTAGTTACACTATCCCTTGTCCATATTGTGTATAAGAAGATTTCACATATTTGCTCAAGCCTAAGTTTTTGAAAAGGCTTTTTAAAAACCTATTTTTAACAAATAAATTTAAGAAACTATTCAACCCCCCCTTCTAGTTTCTACATTAGAGATGTAATAAAAGCTGCATAATATAATCATAGTCAATGTAGAGAGAGAGAGTAAGGAATATCAAAAGAGAATGAAGGAAAGATAAAGAAAGTGCCCACGAGCACATATCACACATCAGATCATATCATAACACATATTAATATAGGTCTACATGGGTAGCTACTCACATGTACCGAAAGCAATATGGGGCATATAGCACATACCACTCATTCACTAAATCACATAATCATATGAACCCTAGGATGCATCCATACGCCTCCTGTACAACAAAGTCATAGTATGTACTCTAGCTCATGACTAGCATACACACCCATAATAGCATCATATAATTTGAGCTCACGAAAAGGAACGCTAGGGACTAATCACATCGCCCCAGATAGTGTCATGCCATCGGTGCATCAGATGACATGGTCATGGTACCTCCATGACTAGTTCAAATAGCCCAGGCAAAAAGAAGGCATATCATAATTATAAAGCATACAAATCAACGAATCATCAAACAAAACATAAGAAGCATACGGAAGAAACTGAAGCACATGAATCACAGTGAATCAAAAAAAATATAGAGATCATATCAAATCAGCAAGTAATTTTAAAGGTAATTATAGCAATGGCTTATAGGGATCATGCAAAACGAATCTAAAAAGAGATAGGAAGGTCATTGCTGAAAGGATGGAATATATGTACCTTTAGCAATCGCGTACATACGGAACCGCACTCAAATGCTAACGTGACTAACCAAGTGTCACCCTAACTACAAATATGTACATACATACATATCATATATCATATATAAGTTAAAATACAAAGTTACCATAAATAGGTGTGTTAGTGCAAACATTACGATCTTTAATCGATATAACATCTCTTTGTGTATTGGTGATGACAAACATACAACCCGCAATACTTATGTAAAATGTGTAAGGTACTCGTAATCACTCAAGAATACATTTGTATACTTCTCTCGACATCTCCAAGATCGCATTCGTCATGAATCGCCCAAGGTATGAATAAACAAGTTCTTAACCTAACTAAGTGATCAAGGATTAATATTCTCTTAAAACTCACTTTTAATTAAAGTGACAAAGTATTTTTTAAATAACTTTATTTGTATGAAAATGTTTTATTAAAAAGAAAATGGAAATTTGAATTTGGCATATTCCAAAGAATATTCCCTAATTTGAACTTAGGATATTCCAAATGGATAAAGGATATTCCCTTTGGGTAAATTCTTCACCAGATGGACTTTCTCCACTAAAGGACAAAAGAGCACTGACTCCAAAGTCCGAGGTTCCTTAAAGTTACCTACGGTTCTTTATTGATAATGAACCGTGGGTAAATATAGCCATTGCTCCCTTTTCCTATAAATAGTGGATTATTTCCAGCTTTTCTTCAACGCACCTTAAATCCTTGATTAGTTAGTTTGCTTAATCTTGTTTAAGATGTGATTCTATCCTTCAATCCTCGCATCCTCTCAAGTGCAAAGAGAAGAACACTTTCATCACTATGAAGTGTTGAGTTCATAACATGATGAAGATATCTCTTTCTAGATCAAGTCATGAGTATAGTTTTCCTACAACGTAAACATGAAGAAACAAAAAAATTAAGAAAAAATCCTAGTTCTCTAATGGCGGCAGAAAAATCCCCCCTTCTTTACTAATCGTTCTCCTTCAATCTTGACTCCATGAGCATCAAAAATGTTGAACACGTAGATAACCTAGGGTTTAGTTTACTAAGTATAGGTCAAATTTGTGACAATAAGTGTAAGGTCATCTTTTCGGAACATGATAGTGAAATCGTAAAAGATGGAAAGATCATTGGAAAAGGTGTTTGGAAGCATGGGCTTTATGTCATGAAGGTCAATAGGAAGTCAAAGGACAACTTATGTCTAGCGACTTTAGATGATAGTTCTACTCTATGGCATAGGATATTAGGTCACGCTAATATGCGTTTAATTCAATCTTTAGTTTCTAAGGAGTTGGTAAGACATCTCCCCAAGATTAAGTTTGATAGTCACTTTTGTGATGCTTGCAAAGTTGGGAAGAAATTTCATTCAAGTCACAAGGCCAATAATTTGGTATCGACCTCTCGGTGCCTAGACCTCCTACATATGGATCTCTTTGGACCTTCCGCCATACGGAGTTATGGAGGTAACCTTTATACCCTAGTTATAGTTGATGACTATTCAAGATTCATTTGGACTAGATTTTTGGCTTCTAAGAATGAATCTTTCGATCATTTTGAAACCTTTAGTCGAAGGATCCAAAATCAATTAGGATGTTCAATTGTCTATATTAGGACGAATCATGGTGGGGAATTTGATAAGAAGTGAAATTTGGTGCCTTTTGTGAAGCTCATGGTATTACCCATAACTTCTCGGCTCCTCGCACTCCACAATCAAATGGGGTCGTTGAAACGAAGAATAGGACTATCCAAGAGATGAGTAGGAGAATGTTAAACGAGCAATCTTTGCCTCAAAAATTTTGGTGCAATGCCGTGGACACATCGACCTATATTCTCAACCGAATTCTTATTCGACCTTTTATAGGAATGACCCCTTATGAGATTCTTAAAGGTAAGAAGCCCTCATTAGAATACCTTAAGGTGTTCGGAAGCAAGTGCTTCATTCTCAACACCAAAGATTACCTTACTAAGTTCGACCCAAAGTCGTACGAAGGTATCTTTCTAGGTTATTCTCAAACTAGTAAAGCCTACATAGTCCTCAATAGAACCTTGGGTGTAATCGAAGAGTCACTCAACGTGACATTTGATGAAACCCCTCCTTCATCTAAGACACCACATTTGGTAGATGATGACTTAGATGAAATAGACATAGTTAAAGCCAAAGAGGTTAGAAAATTATGAGTTGAAGATCTCAATGTTAAAAAGGGAGTAACCATTATGGAGTCTAAGGATCATACTCTCGAAAACGTCATAGGCGACTTAAATCAAAGGACCGTTAGACTCAAGTCCAAGATCAAAGTAACTTGTTTTGTTTTGTCTGATAACGCCTAAATCCAACATGTTTTTGGGAGCGTTATATGTACTATTGTACATGTATATTGGTTATTTCTATAATACTTTTGTGCATATTTGTGCCAAAATGTGTTTGCAAGTTTTTGTGTAGCCAATTGCAGGAATGAAGCATAAAGCAATGCAAATGTGAAGATTAGTACGAGTACAAAGAATCCCAGTCAAGTTCAAGACTCGTGTACGAGTTACAAGCTTTTGAAGATCTATTTTAGGGTGCAAGAACAAGTGCTTTCAAAAAGTGTACAAGTCACTTATCATGGAAGTTGTCACCGACAGAATCCAAAGTTGCCACCAACATTTCTGGAAGTTGCCACTGGCGGAATCCAAAGTTGCCACCTACTTTCATGTTGGCAGATTTTTGACTACATACATGAAATATTGAGGCTTCTAAATGATCATACAATAATACACAAGAAGATTCTAGACTTCCTTTGGCTCCAAGCATAAGCCTTTGCCAATAAGCCATGCATTCACTCCTAACCTTTAATTTTGTCAATAAATAAGACCCATGGGGTCACAAATTTCATACCCATCATATGCATTTTCATTACTCTTTCATAACCATCACTTTTGTTATTATACCATCACATAAACTCTCTCTACCTTGTCCAAAACACCATTCTCGGATTTGAGCAAGGTGGTGCAAGAAAAGTCACTTTTGGAGTCCGAAAAGCAAAGTTAACATCACGAAACTCTTAGGGATCATTACCCTAATCATTAGCATTATATTTCAACTTTGTAAGACTCTTGACTATGACGTGTAAGACTACTATTTCTGAGTTTATTTCATTATTCATTATGAGTAGCTAAATCTTACTCTACAGTTGGTAAGATGATGTTTATTGTATGAAGTAGTGGTTGTGGTTGTGATGTATGTTATTTCAATTTCAAGCTTTCCTTTGAACCATTGGTACTTATGTTTTATGTGACATTTGTGTTCAAAACTTAATTTGTTGATAAAGATTTCATAGGTCGGCAGGGTTTTTTCTATCAACAAGTCATAGCCGGTTTGTCTATGATTGCCTATCTTTTGTATTGATCATTTCTTAAGAAGTTTTGATTATCAAGAAACATAATTATAAGTGTTAGAAAATTCATGAAACGACCGTGAATCGAATGAGTTGAAATTGGATTAAGTCTTGAACTGAGTGATTGAGTCTAATGCTTGTTTTCTTTAACCAAAGCTTGACGAAGATTGAAGCTTTTGAAAACAATAGATTGGAATAACCATCTAATTATCATAATAATATATATGCATGTCTTCACAATCATACCACAACGGATGTCCAAACTAGTCTTTACCAAGTGTTGCCTTTAATCTTATTGTTAATCTCATCATATTACTTGTATTTATTTGTCTACAATTGCTACAATCAAAAGATTATAGTAGATTTTTGAATGATCATAGGTTTTCTAAATCCCCGTGAACGATTACACAAACGAAAGGGTCATACTTTCCCGTGCTTTTTTAGTCAATCCGGTAATTCGTGTTTATAAATTTAAAACTTGTTTCAATCCACCACGAACGGAAGCATATCAAGTTTTTGGCACCGATGCTGGGGATTTGATTGTGTTCTTAGTTCCAAAATCATCCTATAATCAAACCCATTGTAGCGTTACTTGTAACCAAAATCCAAAAGTAAAAAAAAAACAATTTCTCATCAAAAATTGATTTTACCGCCGGCAACCTCTCCACAGAACCATTTTTGCCGCCCGGCAAGTCATTTTGCCGACCGACAGAATCCACCGCACCCCCATTTGCCGCCGGCAGAATCAATCTTGCCGTCGACAACTGTTCCAACTTTTTCACAGAACCTATTTTGCCGACCGGCAAAACGTAATCTATTAAAAAAAATTAATTTTATGTTTTTATTTTTTTAATATATTTAATTTCTTATCCACTTATTTTCCTATTAGTAATCTTTTGTTTGATTTTATTTTTATTACTTGTGATCTTTTTTGAAAGTGTTTCTAGACTTGAATGAACACACGTTCTTCCGGTCAAGAACCACTTAGTCCATACACCGATCCCGAACGTTATTCAACAATCTCGAAAGAAAAACCGCAAGAAGCAATCCTTTGTTTCTCCCGAAAACCGAATTCCTAGAACCAAAAACCCGCCATCTAATAATCTCTTAGACGCATTTGTTGTCTATAACCCGTTTAAAGATCTACCATTTCCAATGGCCGACGATCAATCCATGTGGGCCGCCAACCGAGTAGTAGCACCTACCCCCGAGGCTGCTATTGTTCAAGTTGAGTTTGGAGACAAATTTATCGTGAAAGGTCATCACCTTTCAATGATCAAAGAATGCCAATTTGACGGTCGTGCGTGGGCCGATCTGCATAAGCACATAGCCGAATTCGTAGAGATATGTGGCATGTTTCTATATGGAGCCGATGCCAATGTAGACGCTATTAAAATCAAACTCTTACCATAATCTCTATGCGGAGATGCAAGAGTTTGGTATAATGAGTTGACACCCAGTACCATTGAAACATAGGAACAAATGAGAATTGCTTTTGTTAGCCGTTTCTTTCCACCCGCCATGTACAAAAGACTAATGGGAGAAATCCGAGGTTTCGCCCAAATTCCAAACGAGAAACTCATTGATGCATGGAACCGAATGAAAGACCTACTTCGTAGTTGTCAAGGACATGGTTTATTAAAATGAGTCATCATCCAAATCTTTTATCATGGTCTCAATGAACCGACGCAAGCAATCCTTGACGCCTGTGGACTCTTGCTTTATAAGACTCCCAACGAAGCATACCAATTGCTCGAGAACCGAGTTCTATTAAAACTCGATTGGTCCAAAGATAACCATTCCAAACCCTTTAAGAAAACCGTTTCTTTCGTTGAAAGTAGCAGAAATTCCAAACTCATGGAAAAGATGGACGCTCTCACATCTAAATTCGACTCGCAATTCAAAACTATCAAAGATGAAATAAAGGAGATGCGAGGCGAATGTACTCTTTGTGGAGGACAGCACCCATCTACGGAGTGTGATGACACAACGATAAGGGAACCACCACAAGAAGCGAAATACACCCAAGGAGGATACCGAGGAGGTGGTTATCGAGGTAACTACTACGGTAGAAACTCCGGCATTTGGCGTGAGTACCCCAAAAACGAAAATCGTAACTCACAACCTCGTGAGAACGATTATTCCGTTCCATCAAACGAAAAGAAACCCGAAGAATCAAGCTTAGAGAAACGTTGCTAGCTTTCATAGAATCTCAAAAAGCAAAAAACATGTTCATTAAGAACTAATTCTTCGATCTTAAAACCAACGTTGAAAGAGAACAAAGACACCACACCGCCTTTATCAATGATCTCGAAACCAAGTTTGGTAGAATCTTTGACCAACTAGCCAATCAACCGAGTGGTTCGCTGCCAAGCAACACTCAAACAAACCTAAAACCATCCATGGATAAACCATACCGCCCACCCTCCTCTCGTAATGAACATGTGAATGTCGTATTCACAAGGAGTGGGTTGAGTTATGATACACCACCAAACCCAAACGCCAATACTTCCACTTTCACCGATGAAAGTGAAGATGAAGTCGATGAGCTCAAGAAGGAAGAAGCGTTTCTCCTTCCAAACCCAAACCAAAACAAACCACACCCATACCAACACCAACACCAACACCAACACCAAAGGCGTATACACCCAAAATTCCATACCCTCAATGCCTAAGAAAAGAAAAGATGGAGGTTCGTAATGCCAAACTCTTAAAAATGATCAAAGAAGTTAAGATCAACGTGACCCTTGTTGATATCTTAACCAGCATGCCCAACTATGGGAAATTTCTCAAAGATCTTGTGAGTAATCATAGCAAAATAGAGCAAATCTCTGCTGCATTTCTAAATGAAGAATGTTATACAGCCTTGCAAAGCAAACTTCCACCAAAGCTCGGAGATTCGGGAAGCTTTCTCATACCATGCACGATAGCCAACAATGTTGAATGTCACGCCTTGGCCGATCTAGGCGCGAGTATCAATCTTATGCCATACTCATTATTCAAGATTCTTTCAAATAATACTTCGAAACCTAAAAGTACGAGTATACGTTTGGCTAACCATACTCCTATTGGGATATCCGAGAACATGCTTGTACAAGTTGGCAAATTCATATTTCCTACCGGCTTTGTAATCCTTGAAATGGAAGAAGACCATCAAATTCCTCTAATTTTAGGACGACCATTCTTATACACCACCGATGCTATCATTCGTGTGAAGAATAAAGAACTCAACCTTGGAGTTGGTGACGATCGAGTCACATTCTTAGTCAACAAAGCTATGAAACATTCCCATTCTAATGATGACACATGCTTCTGCATGGATGTTATCGATGAAGTAACTGAAGAAGAATTGGATGCATTGCTTGATGACGACGCACCATTCCAAACAACTTCAGAAATGATTAGCGATACCGATCGTGATCGTGAATTCAAGGAATTCATGGTCCTTGATTCCGAAGTAACTCTCGAAGAAGAGGAAGATACAAACAAAACCTTTGAAGTATTACATTCGAAATCTAACTTTGTAGTTCCTAAATATATTCAAGACCCACCAACGGATCTTGAATTGAAACCTCTTCCCGAACATCTCGAGTACGCTTATCTAGAGAAGGACTCACTCCTTCTAGTGATTATCTCAGCCTCACTCGAGGAAGATGAGAAGAACGCCTCGTTTCTATACTCAACAACCACAAAGAAGCGTTTGCTTGGAAAACATCCGATATACCGGGTATTAGCCCGAATTTTTGCAAACACAAAATCAATCTTGAAGACGATGCCAAGCCCGTTATTGAGAGGCAACGTCGAATTAACCCAAACATGAAGGAGGTTGTAAAAACCGAAATACTCAAACTTCTTGAGGCATGAATCATCTATGCCATAAAAGATAGTCCTTGGGTTAGTCCTATCCATTGCGTTCCTATGAAAGGAGGAATGAGTGTTGTGACCAACGAACATAACGAACATGTTCCTACAAGAACCGTTACCGGTTGGCGTGTGTGTATTGATTATCGCAAACTGAATGATGCCATACGAAAAGATCATTTTCCTCTACCCTTCATGGACCAAATGATCGAAAGACTTGCGGGGAACAAATTCTTTTGTTTTCTCGATGGCTTTTCCGGATATTTCCAAATACCTATCGAACCATCTGATCAAGACAAGACCACCTTTACGTGTCCTTTTAGAACGTTTGCTTATAGGCGTATGCCATTTGGTCTTTGCAATGCACCTTTGACTTTTCAAAGGTGTATGATCGCGATCTTTCAAGACATGCCTGAAGTATCCATGGAAGTTTTCATGGATGATTTCTCAGTCTTCGTAAACTCATTCGAGTCTTGCCTTTTTAATCTAGAGCACATGCTCATCCGATGCAGACAATCTCATCTCGTGCTCAATTGGGAGAAATGTCACTTCATGGTGACTGAAGGAATTGTGCTTGGACACAAAGTCTCCGGAGCCGGATTGGAGGTAGACAAGGCCAAGATCGAAGTGATATCTAAATTAACACCACCCACTAATGTTAAAGTCGTTAGAAGTTTTCTAGGTCATGCAGGATTCTACCGCCGATTTATAAAGGACTTTTCCAAAATCGCTAGACCGATGACCAAACTCCTTGAAAAAGACATAATCTTTGGTTTCAACGAAGAATGCATAAAGGCATTCGACAACCTTAAAAGACAAGTTAACGAATGCACCGATCATGGTTTCACTGGATTGGTCGCGGCCGTTTGAACTTATGTGTGATGCAAGCGACTTCGCTGTAGGAGCCGTATTAGGACAACGCGAAGGAAAGCATTTCCGTCCTATACACTTTGCGAGAAAAACTCTAAATAGCGCGCAGCTCAACTACACAATCACTAAGAAATAACTACTCGCCTTCGTTTTTGCTTTCGACAAATTTTGATCCTATCTCGTGTTGTCGAAAATGATCGTATTCACCGATCATTCCGCGTTGAAATACTTATTCTCTAAACAAGATGCTAAGTCGCGTCTTATTAGATGGATTTTACTACTCCGAGAATTTGACATTGAAATTCAAAATAAGAAAGGAGCAGAAAACGTCGCAGCCGATCATTTGTCGTGACTTGAAAATCCAAACATGGAAGAGTTAAGGGATGAAGATATCGATGATTATTTTCCCGATGAAACTCTTATGAAAATCTCTACGGATGAATCTTCGTGGTTTGCAGATTTTGCAAATTACCTCGTTGGAAGGATTCTAAGAAAAGGTTTAACCTATCACCAACGATGTAAATTCTTTTTCGATCTTAAACACTATTTCTAGGAAGATCCCTATCTTTTCAAGGTATGCCCCGATGGCATGATTAGGAGATGTGTTTATGGTGCAGAAACAAGAAAGATCCTTGATGAATGCCATCATGTCCCTACTGGGGGACATTATGGTCCTTCCACCACCGCGAAAAAAGTCTATGATGCTGGTTTCTATTAGCCAACAATTTTTAAGGAGGCTCATACTCTAGTCGAAAATTGTGATGCTTGCCAACGTACTGGTAGCCTCTCACCGACAGATGAGATGCCTCAAAACAGCATCCAAGTTAGCAAAATATTTGACATATGGGGAATTGATTTCATGGGACCCTTTCCCACATCCCATAACTTCGAATATATCTTAGTCGCTATTGATTACGTGTCCAAATGGGAAGAAGCCGAGTCTTTACCCACGAATGATGCACGAGTTTTAATCAATTTTTAAAAAAAGCTTTTCTCTCTATTGAATGATGAAAGATTAATTAGCGATCGAAGTTCCCATTTTTGTAACAAACTAATGGAGAAAATCTTAAAGCGTTATGGAGTCACCCATCGCTTTGCCACTGCTTATCATCTACAAATGAGTGGACAAGTTAAAAATACCAGCATAGCCTTAAAACGAATACTCGAAAAAACCTGTTAGGCCAGCCCATAAGAGTGGACTGTTGAGCTGGTTGCTGTTGGTGGGCTGGATGTTGTCTGATGGACAGCTGGACGGAAGAAGATGGGTTGCACAGGTGCATGGTAGAAAATGGGCTGAGCCTGTCGACTAGAATAAAGTCCAGGTGGTTTGGGTATGGATTGGTGAGAAGACGATCTGTTATTGTGTCCCTCAAACACACCAGAATTACCAGTGTAGGTACATGTGGTCATGCCTGGTCTATTTCGATAGTCGTTAATATATTTGCAACGGTCACCAAAATGACACGAACCTTTGTTGAAGAAGTTGCAAAGTTGTGGGTCAGTTAATGACTTGGTGTTGTTGTTGTCTTGTTGGGTCGTGGCCAAAAGGATGGTGGGAGATAATGAGGTACTATTAAGGTGAGTGGTGGTGCCGGATTCGTCGGTGAAAGAAAATTCCTTCCAAAGAAGCATGCTACGAACCTTCTCAAGCGATGGAAGAGGCTCGCGATGACGAATGATTTCAATAATGGTAGCAAAACGGGAATCAAGCCCGTTGGCGTATATCACCAAATTCTTCTCGTTTACATTACAATCAACGTTCTTGAGTTGGTTGCATATGGATTGGATTTTAGTGCAATATTCGTTTATCGTCATCTTGTCAATCTTGATGGAGCGAAGTTTCTTGTCAAGAGTAATCTCCCTATTGTTATCATGAAAGAGGCTTTTGAGATGGTCCCATAATGCTTTTGCATTACCTGGTGTAGTAACGAATTGTTCTTGTAGAGAGTCACATAAAGACCCACGGATCCACATCTTGATGAGATCATCAAGTTAACACCATTTCATGCTCGCGGACACAGTTTTTACTTCAACATGAGACTTGAGGCCTAGACTACCAAGGTGAATAAGGGAGAAGGAGCTCCAGGAATTGTAGTTGTGTTATTCAAGGATTAATTTAATGAGGACTTTATTAAGTATGCTAAAGGGTATAAGTTTATTTGTAAAAGATGGTGGGTGGAGTGAAATATCATCAACGGACATAGGTGCTGATTGGTGGGGATGATGTTAGGGTTGCAGAAAGTGTCGGTGTAGATGGGAGGGAGGAGAAGAAAACATAGGTGAAGGAAAAAATTATGAGAGAAAATTATTAGTGTAATACAATATTGATTTGTGAATATTTGCTTGATCAATATCATCAGGGTAAACGCTATAAAATAGACACGTACTCTTCATTTTGTTCCAATATGGCAAATGTACTATTTTATGTACTCATTTGCCCATTGAACTTGTTAAAACTATCATGATATTACTAATTTCCTCACATTTTTTAACTTGTTACCGACACGTCATCCCGGTCATTTCCACGTAATATTTTTTTTTAATTTTCATGGCTGGTACAGGCCACGTAGGTTTTCCACTTATTTTTTATTACCTTTTTTATTTAACTTAAATAAACAAACGATACACACACTTCTCATTTCATTTATCATTTTCCCCCAATTATTCTCTCTCGTATTTTCAAAACCCTAACCTGAATCCATGATCTCAATTGTTACAAATTGATCTAATTAAACGCTCCAACATCAATAATCATGGCAAAAGGTAACATTTCACAACAAAATCCCCAATTTTTATTGTGTTTATGATTAACCCTAGTTTTTTTTCGAAACCCTATTTTTTTTTTAAAAACGTAATTGAGTTCGTTATACTCTATTTGCAGGTAAACCAAAGAAGAAGAAACCAAATAAACCGATTTTTTCTGTGAATCTACGATATGATAGAATTTTTTATGCAAACCCTCTTAGATATCTTGAGGGTGCCACTAGGGAGGTTAACGATACCGATTTCGATGAGATGTCATATGATAATCTCAATGAACTTCTAAAAAGGTTAGTATTACCACATGGTTTTTTTAAGAGGGTTTACTATTGTCAGGTTGGTGTGAAATTAAGTCTAGGTTTAAGAGAAATTAGGTCAGACCAAGATATAATAGATATGTTGGGCATTGGTTATGAGAATGGCAATGAAATTGATATGTACACTGAAAACTTTGACTATGATATCATGGACATGATAGAGTGGAAAAAAGGTTATGCTAAAAAGAATTATATAGTTGATGATAGTGATGATGATCACTATGGTAGTGATGATTGTGAGGTAATTGAAGGTGTAGATTTTTTAGATGAGGCTGAATCAGTTGAGATTAACAATATAAGTACTACTGACCCATTTCTAAATAAGCTATGTAGTACTAGGATTATGTATAAGGGACCAACCGATGTTAGGAAGCCTACTGTAAATGAAACACCACAGATTGATCCTAATGAGGCCCAAATTGACTCTGTCCATAAGGTTCAAAGGGGGGTTCATTATCCTGCATTTGATCCTACCATTCATTGGGATAAAATGGAACCTGTTTTAGGCATGAGATATGAGAACCCACATCAGTTGAAACTGGCATTGGTAAATTATGTTGTAGCCCATGGGTATCAACTATGGTTTATGAAAAATAATTGGAGGAATCTGCTTGTCTATTGTGGTAGAAATGTAGCAGAAGGTAGATGTGCATGCAAAAAGGGTAATAAAGACAAGGTCATGGGTAAGAAAGGAAAGGTCTTGGGTAACAAAGACAATGTCAAGGGTAACAAAAATAGAAAAAAATCGGCTAATAAAAAGAAAACACCTATACCTGTTAAGACTAAAGAGGTAGGTGAGTCTTCTAACCCAAGCACATCAAAGGCATCACCTAGTAAGTGGTCAAAAAGATCTATTCAAAAGGAAAAAAAAAGATAGTATGTCCATTTAAGCTTTATGCTTCATGGATGACAACTGAAGGATCTTTTCAGATTAAGTCACTTAAGAAGGAACATATATGTGGTAGGAATGTTTACTTAGGGTCTCTTGTTTCATACAGATGGATTGGTATGTAGTATGCCAAAGAGATTATTGATGACCCATTTGTGCCCTTAAGAAAAATGAAAGAGCTCATAAGGCATAAGTTTATGATAGATGTCAGCTTAGGGCAGTGTAGGAGAGCAAAACAGTTGGCTTTATTTGAACATGAGGGTGGGCTTATTGAGCATTATGGGAAACTGTTTCAGTATAGGAAAGCTATATTGGACTCAGACCCTGGTTCCACATGTATACTTGATGTAGTAGAATCAACCACATGGACTTCTGTTTTGTGTAAGAGGATGTACATTTGTTTTAAAGGTATAAAAGAGGGTTGGTTAGCAGGATGTAGGAGGGTTATTGGATTAGATGGATGTTTTTTGAAACACCCAATAATAAACCTAATTAAAAAAATAAAACCACTCGGGCCCACAACATTACTACTCACCAAGGGTGAGTATCGCTGTGTTTTTTCTTGCCAGAAACATAGTCGCGCGCGAGTTTTTGGTGATGGGATGGAGGCTGCGCACGAGTTGGTCTAAGCTGCTCGTGAGTTTAACCCCACTTCTACCAGCCTAAAAATCTATAAATAAACTTATGACAATATAAATGGGCCTTGACATATAGGCTTTCAAATGATGTAAAGGAATGTTATTAAGGCTGGTGGGAGTGGGGTGAATCCCACGAGCAGCATGGCTAAGCCACGCGCTGCCCCCATCCCCACCCCCCCCCCCCCCTTACAACCCGCGCGCGAGTCCCCTATTCCAAACCAAAAAGATATGCCAAACTCACCGGGGTGAGTTATATATATATTGGGCCCCACAATCCGGTAGTCGCAACGAAACGCAAGTGGGATTTGATTAAAAAAGCGTTGCATTTTATTAAAAGACGACGTATTGCTAATCGAGTACCCAGAAACGTCATAACTCGAGACCGAATAGGTGCTCATAATCGGTTAGTTGCGTCATTTTTTCGGCGAACCCAAGATACGATGTGAAAGAGTTCAAAAATGTTTTTCGAATGGGTCGCCCCCTTTTCAACTGGATAGTTAGTGAAGTGACTCACCATTCTGTATACTTTCGTAATAATGTTGATTGTACCGGAAAAGAAGGTATTTCGCCGTTGTTAAAGTGCACATCGGCGATTCGTCAGTTGGCATACGACGTCGTTCCTGGTTTTCTAGATGAGTATTTGCAAATGAGCGTAAGAACTTCTCGAGAATCACTTGATCATTTCTGTAGTGCTGTTATAGAAATATTTGGGCCTGAGTATTTGAGAAAACCTACGTATACTGATGTTCAGAAACTTTATGCGCATCATGAAGCAAAGCACGGTTTTTCAGGGATGATAGGAAGTCTTGATTGTACAGACTGGGAGTGGTTCGGTTGTCCAGTTGTCTTTAAAGGCCAATATGTTAGACGAGATCATGGACCGAATCCATTCATTTTACTTGAAGCTGTTGCGTCGCAGGACTTGTGGATATGGCATGCATTTTTTGGTGTTTCTGGGTCGAACAACGACATCAACGTTTTATATCAGTCCCCTTTATTTAATGATTTGAAAACCGTACGAGCATCTGAGGTGGAGTTTGAGGCTAACGGTGTACACTATCCATGGGGATACTATCTTACGGACGGAATATATCCGAAATTGGCAACACTTGTTAAAACAATTCCCGAACCATCATCCAATGACCATAAGAGGATTTTATATAAGCAGAAACAAGAATCCGCAAGAAAAGATATTGAAAGAGCTTTTGGTGTTTTGAAGAAATAATGGGCCATATTAGCCAATCCTGCACGACCTTTACGGAAAGAAAGAATCATGAATATGATGTACACATGCATCATATTACATAATATGGTTTGAAAGTTAAAAAAAAAGCAATATCTCCTCAATGGTTCCCAGAAGAACAACTTCAACCGGACGATGTGTTTCAAACCCAAGAACACATGCTACAAGTTATGCGGCATATCAGCTCCGCGCAAGAACATCACAATCTTCGAGCAGATTTGGTCGAGCATTTGTATGCCAATGCTTAATTTATTAAGTTTTTTTTATATTTATGTTTTTTTTAAATGTTGTTTTTAAATTTCCTATGTATTGTCTTTCAATTTCGTACTGTGTTTTAATTTTCTATGTACCCGTGTTTTAATAAAATGTATGAATAAAAAATATTAAATGAAAAAATGGGGTGATGTGGAGTGAGTTTGGGTGAGTTTGGTGAGTGCCATTACCTCCTGTGGTGAGTTTGAATGAGTTTTGGTGAGTTTGGTAAAAAGCTGACGTGACGCTGAGGTGGAGGTGAGTGGGTTTCACCCTACTCCCACTAGTCTAAGGAACAAGTTCACGAACAATTTTTAGAACAAATATATGCATTTTAAAATTCCTTGTCGCAACGCGCGGCAGTTCGTACCCTCGGTGGTAATACATAAAAATATTTAAAAAAAAATGATGAAAAGAAATTACAATGTACATTTTAGATGCACCAATCAAAATAAATGTATATTTATTTCATTTTTTCATTCTTAGTTGATGTAAGAATAAAAGTATTTCTCACTTCTCTTATTTTAATTTTTTTCTCATTAGTAATTGATATTATTGTATTTTTTTTTCCACCTAAAAGATATAAAGAGAAAAACTAGTCAGTGGTAGTAAGGATTACGAATTAGATGCATAAACTAATCAACCTAACTACTATGACTGGTAAATTGAGTGTCGAGTTGTTGTTGTCTAGATTTAAACATGAATTATACTCCGTAAGTAATAAGAACTCGTTGATAATATTGGTGAGTGAATGAAGACTTGGTTTTGCTAAAAAAAAAATGAAGACTTGCTAAAGGATAACTTCAAAATTAGCAATCACAGGACAGAGCAACGGACTCAGATCGAACAGGATTGGAAAAAATCGAATTAGATCGAGAATCGAAATTGTCCAAAATTTTGGACGGAAATGGTTCAGTACCGGTCCGGTCTGATTTTATCTGGTCTTTGGTCTGATCCGGTCCTATTAGACATAATAAAAGGATTTTTTCGTAAGACCGAACCGGACCGACCGAACTGAGGACCGAAATGGTCCAAAACCTCGCATAGAGGACTGGACCAAAATTGTCCGGTCCAGTCTGTTTTTCGGTCCGATCCAAGTCAACGATCCAAATGCTCATCCCTAATCTCAGCGTGTTCAAGGCATAGACGTTGTCAATATGTCAAAGATTATGTGAAAAATCAACTTACAACACTATATGCATAATATACAATTATATAAACATACCTAAAAATCAATTAAAACATAAAACATAATTTAATATTTATATTAAAACTAGTTAATACATAATAATTATTACGATCTCCATCCCATATTAAGTGTCCATAATAAATTATTCTAAGTCTTTGTTATCGAACTTTGATCGTAAATATTTTTATTTGTTTTATATAATACTTGATGAAAGTTATATGAATAGATTCGGTTTTGAAATGTATTTTCATTGGTATAATTTTCATCAAATATTATATAACACAAAAAAAAATATTTACGGTCAAAATTCGATAACAAAGATTAAAAAAAAGTTTAAGTGGACAATTATATTAATACTAATTAAAATATAATTAATACACCATATTTTTTAAAGTACAATTGTAGTCACATTGTAAAACAATTAAAAATATATATTACAAAATCGTACATAAATTGTCTACCTAAAATGAAGATGGTGTATATAGTTTTAAAAAATCGATCTGAATCAACGAGTTCAACTAAGAACAAAAGTCACAATCGGTTCGGCTAGCCAATAGAAAATGTCAGAAGACGAACCGGAGAGAATCTATCAACATCGATAAGAACGACCACATTACATAAATCTGTAGTACTTATTTTAACGGCACATAAACTTGTACTACTTATAAAAGAGGTTGCACTTTCTGTCCAAATTTTAAGTAGTACAATTTTATAAGCTTTTAGTAAAAACTTTTACGAAACCAAAATTTCATAAATTTTTTCATGTATTAACTGATAAGCAATACACATTGAATAACAAAATCAATACAAATTAATATGCAACATGTACAAATAATTATCTTTTAAATTATAACTTTTTACATACAGTTATTTAAATTAACCATTCTTTAAGTTTACTATCAAATATGTGTTTCTTCGAACCATATAATTTTTATAAATTTGCATATTCAAATACATATATCGTCTATGTATGTATTTTAGTACAAGTTTAGTGAAATACAAATTATTTTGCTAATTAATTGGATTTAATCCTACATATCAAAATAAGAAGAGTTACTAGATGTATGAAAAAGTGTACACATAAAAATTACGAAAATTTTATGCATTTACACATTATATAATATTACGACGAATGTTACATAAATTAGCAAATACCTCATCAATTTATTATTACAATCTCGTAATAGTATTTTATATATAATGATTTATTATTATTTAAAATTATTTTAACTTAAAACTTTTAGTAAATGTAAAATTATTATTGAAAAATATGTATAATTATAAACATCGTGTTTGGCTGCTCGTATAATTTAGTTTTAAAGTACTTGTAGTCGTAACGTGTCGATACCCTGATATTATTCCTTTGACCAAGTTACTACTATCAATCCGAACACCGATTTTCCACTTGTTATCAAATGTCGACTAGACATGAATCGGTTTACCCAAATGGATAAAGAGCCCTAAAAATAACAAATTGAAGTCCAATAATAGACATGATTGCCTTTAGGCTTTGTTTTTTGGACCATGGAAATATATCATCATGTCTAGTACTGAGGTGTCCTTTTATCATTACTATTTATATATAGTCCTTTATCTCATTCTTTCGTTACATATCATTTTCCAAAATTCATCCATCACTTTACAAAGTCTCACACGTTAAACTAAAATGAAAATCAAAACAGCAGAGCTTTTTTGTGCATCACCAGCATCCACAGCCATTTGCACCACTATGAACCACCATGCCATGGTTCGACGTAGCAGTGGCTCGACCCCTAGACCCATAAACCCTAAACACCATGATTATTATAACAACCATTATCAATTTGATTTTGGTGACAAACCTAAATTTAAAGTGCCTGCAATCCCATGCACATCTCAACAACATATTGATCCTAAACCCTACACTGCTTACCTACAAAAAGCCCGGAAAAGCACCTCGGCTGCAAGGACTGAGAAAACTGGCGATGAGGTGGCTAGAAGGAAAAGTAGTGCTGAGTTAAAAAGTGTGTCTAAGTATCTTTTAAACAACCCGGTTTTTGTTGCGGATGTGAAGGATGCAGATGGTGTTTGTAACAAGGGTGCATTGGTTGTTAGTGACCCTATATGGCCAGATTATAGTTATGATGATTCACCTAGGATTAAGAAGTCTGTGTCTTCAAGAAGGTCGATGGGTAGTGAGTCTCCAGCTTTGGTTAAGTCTAGATCGTCTTCGATACGATTGGGTACGACGGTCGAGTCTCCACGTTTGAAATCCTCGAGGTCCAGGACTGGTGACCAGGTTTGTTTATGAGTCACTATATAGCCTAACCCTGATTAAAAGGTGTTTGTATCAACTTTGTTTGCGGGTTTATTAAAATTCGAAAAGCTGATAATTAAGCTCTACTATTTCAGTTTATTAACTTGAGTTTTTCACTTAAAACGAGCGAAAACTTCAAGTTGACTAAAAGTAAGTAACATCTGTTTTTTTTTCTAATTTTTTTACACCCGTAAAATAAGCTAATCACGTATATATAGTTTTAGGATCATGTTTTATATAATTTTAATAACAAACTAATAGCTTACTGTTATTAACTAGTACTATCAATACTTCGTTACTAAACCATGATATGGTAAAATCTTTGTTTTATCTTAACTAACCACTAGTTAGCTGTTTATCTAACTTTATATACTTGGCATTTCCCACTAGTTAGTTAAAAATGTTGTTGAATTCTATTGTATTCGGAATTCACTTTTTGCTTTAGATAAAATATTCCCAAGAGGTAGCCAATATTTGGCTTTTTATCAAACATAAAAAGATTCAAATGAAATACCAAATTGCTTTTAAACTGACAATTCAAACAAACCCTTTTAATTTCTGATTCTATTAGTTTTCAAAAAAGTTGAATGTAATTTATTGAAATCTGTAAAATCAACATATGGATGATAGAATAATATTGTCCGTACTTCCCCAAAACTCCGATATATGTTTGTTCGAATCTTATGTATAAATATTATCAAATCAGTAACGTTTACTAAGACAGTAAAACACATATTCCCTCTGTCCTAAATTATTTATATATTTTTATATAAAATATTTTAAATTTCGTAACGCCTGTTCATTACATATGGCTTTTAACTTTTACCAGGTCTTATTATATGAACGTCTTCTATATCTAACCTTTATTACTGAAAAATGAATAGAGAAATTTATAAAAAATAGTTTGTGCAGGTTGTGGAATTGAGGGTGTCAATTCATTGCAAGGGATGTGAAGGGAAAGTAAGAAAACATTTATCAAAAATGGAAGGTATGTTTATTTTACAGCACATGATAAAATTTTTAGGGTCATATATAGGAGTGATAACTAAGAACAATCGCAAATTTGTAATCGTGCATAGAAAAATTGAAATTATTTATCTACTACCACAAAATTTGGGTGCAATTCCTTTTTAATCAAAAGGTTGTTTATTAACATGTTAAAGTGTTTGACTAGTATACATGAAATTTCCCCCCTCTCTGGTTCAAGGAGGGAGTGGAGGACGTAAAATATTTCAACAAAACTATAAGAAAATTTAGTAATACAAAATTTCTGTCAAAGTGTTTGCCCTTTGCATGAAGCGTAATCTTATAAAAGCATAAACTGAATGTAGAAATTACTTGAAGTTTTGTTAATTCACACATAAATTGTGAAACTGCAAAAAAATTGTTTTGATCTAACACAAGTGGTTCAAGGGATGTGCAAGTAGGGCGGTTGCATCGTGCGTCCATTTATCAAATGCCTTATTTTTCTTAGTTTTATTAATAGATACGTTATCTATTGAACATATATGAGTCGTTTACATGCAATTTCTCTTTTATTTATAAGTAAAACGAAGCCTCTTTTTGTTATTGCTTAAAACCTTCAAAAATCATGAGACGACCATGTGATCCAGAAAATGCCTTGAAGTAAACACGGGAAGTCTCGTATAAAAACGAAACTATATATAGCTAGCAAGAACACAAAGAGTGTACCAATATATTGTTGACTGCTTTCTTACACAATTTTCATAAGATACGTGAAAAGAAAAAAAACAAAATTATAATATTTTATCTACAATCTTATTGTGACGTTTCCAATATGTCACTACCGCTTCACTAGATGACAGTATATATCCTTTACTGTCTCGGTTCCATTTTCATAGTGTACGTAAAAGAATACCGTAAACAAAGCTAGTTCCTGATATATTAATATAAAAGTTCTCACTCATATAATGGTCTTTCAACTAGAAAACATAAATTTAGTTGTTAAAAGCTCTACAACTTGGTAGAAATCTCGTATTGACTATAATGAATAAAAATGCAGGAGTAAAGTCATTTGACATAGACTTGGAGTCAAAGAAGGTGACAGTGGTTGGAGATGTAACTCCATCGAGTGTTCTATCAAGCATTTCAAAGGTCAAAAATGCACAACTATGGCCTGCTTCCCCTTCGTCGGCTTCTTCTTCACCTTACATTTCCATAGGATACTAAATTTCCACCTTACCTAATTTGTACCTTTTTTTGGTTATTTGTAATGAAATATTTTGTGTTTTTGTCTTTCCTCGGTGTGCATGTTGTAAAATCTAATGATTATAAGATGATCGAGGTGTATGTATGTAATCCATACTTTTTAAACAACACAACGAGTCCAAATATTTCATGACATTGAGTTATTTTTGTGAGATCGATTTAGCATTCAACATATAAGCTTACCAAGTGAGGTGTATTTTAAAATTAATTGGTGATAAAGAGAGCTTACTCAAAGACGTAATTAGAAATTTGTTTGAAAATGGGCTTATTTATTTTTTTACACCGATAAGTATCTAAATATATAACTATGTCAAAACATGCTAAATTTGTTTATTTAGCACTTTAGTTGCATAAAAAAAAAACCTTCTCTCATCGATTAAACAATCTAAAAGTGAAAGTTAAAAATTTATATGAAATCATTTATAGACCTTTTTATGAATTCGTCCATGAAATAATATGTATCTCGAAAACTAGGTAGTCAATATATAATACATTTTGACAAATTGAAAAAATATATGTATAATCTTAAGGCTTTCTGGGTTGGTCATGGCGCACCAACACACCTACGCCAAGGAACCCACTAAGCTTATATATTTACATTGAGATTATTTATCTACTTATGTGGGATATTTCAGTTTGCACATCCAACAATACTCTCCCAAACTCAAATCACCATGGGTTTCCCCTTCAACTATAGTAACGATCCCACCTTTTTCATATTGTCGACCTTAACCATCGGAACACCTCGTCTTCTTACCAACTTTCTTTCGGTACAAGGTTTACCGGGGTCAATTACTATTGTTAAACCGAGGTTTAACCAAGGGAAGACCCAACTTGTCTCTGATACTAATTGTGACAATCTTTGGCTCAACATCTCATCATATTAGGCTAATTGAAATTATGTTTTAAAACAAATTTATAATAAAAAGAGTAACTCACCAAACTTGTATGTTAACTTTTATTATATTTTTATTGATGTCAAATATTTGATTTGAAAAAACAAAAAATTGATTATATGATTATGTATATATGTAAAGTATATTATTTATTTGCATCTCTTTTAATATAGAAAAACATGTAAGTTTTCATTTTTAAACTTTCAAGCTTTCACACATGTTATTATTAATATATAGTGTTTTAGGAAGTGCTTTGCTTTTCTTTTTTTTCGGTGGGTTTTGGCGGGAAAAAAAATCCCACTTATATGTCTAACATGTGTATTATCAGTTATTGTACTTATTATCACTTAGTTATTATCGTCCGTTTAGAAAAATGGATCTAGAGAAGGATCTATAGAAACACACGCACCCACCTCATCCATTTCCACGTGATCGTGATTGCTTGACACATTGTTGTCGTCGTGAGGGGCCAAAGTTTTGGTTCAAATAATCGACCCACACTCCCAAAAATTGAATCTTTTGGTGTAGCGGCATCATCTGCCAGTGATATGTGTTGGGAATAAAAAATATAGCCAGTCCACTTGAGCGCTGACAAGAGGAAAATAAGCGTTGATAAGAAGAAAACAAACGCTGACAGATCAAGCGTTGACAGGAAGAAGTCAAGCGTTGATAGGTTGAAGACAAGCACTGATAGGAAGATATGGTCTACGCGTATTATGTTTCTAGTTTGTTTCTAGTAAAGATAGGATCAATGTTGTATTTTCTATAATTATCTTTACCTAGAATAGTTGATACGTAGACTCTTGTACAAGGCTTCTTATGTCTATAAAAGAAGACCTTTAGGTTATGTTTCATAATAAGTTTTCATACGTTAAACACTTTTATAGTAAGCAAGTTCGAATCAATCAATCAAGTGAAAGTTTGTTTTACATCCTTTGTGTGTTCTTGTTTAAGTGTTAATTCCGCATAACACTTAAATTACTTTATACATAAACAAAGTTTCTCTACGTGTATAACTTGATCTAATCTCGTTTACACAAGCTAAATCGATCTAAGTTTGGGATCAACAAGTGGTATCAGAGCTTGTTGAGAAACTTTGATCTAAAAGAACACAAGAACCCTAAATCACCAAAACCCTAATTTTCACAAAACCCTAAAAAACATCATGTCCACTCCAGAAGTAACCTCCTCCTCCTCCTCAAACCACAACATCAAGATTCCCATGCTAGATGCAGACAATTTTGAGCTATGGAAGTTCAACTTTGAGCAATATCTGCAAATCCATGACTACACTCTCTGGGAGATTATTGAATATGGAAACACATTCAATAAAGCCCAAAAGATTGCAGATGCCATTGCTACAAGATCAGCTGTTCAAGGATGTTCTGAAGCAGATAAGAAAGAAAAACCTGAAGATGGTAGAGTTGTGTCTGCTAACGACATAGCAAAGAAAAGGGTTGATATGAAAACCCTAAGTATTCTGAAACTCTCTTTGGGACAAGAAAATCAGCACAAGTACAGAGGCTATGAGTCTGCAAAAGACCTTTGGGCACCCCTTGAAGTTGCATATGGTGGTAATGCTGATACTGTGGAAGAGAAAAGGAAGCAACTCTTACATGAGTATGTTGTTTTTAAGTCTCAACCTAATGAGAAGCTAAGTAGTATGAGAAACAGACTTCTTGATATTACATGCAAGCTGTCCTTCATGGGGACAGTAATTGGGGATGTTGACATTATTGCCACTTTTCTTAAAAGCCTTGGTGATGCATGGAAAATTGAGGCAAGATCTATAATTGCCAACAACACTCACAAAAGTTCTACTTTTGATGATGTCTACAACAAACTGAGGCTATTAGAGAATGAAACTCTTTTGGATCATGGAAGTAAGTCTACCAATGGTAACATGGCCTTCTTCTCATATAGTGAAGGCAAATTTGATCAAAAGGATTCATACATGCACCCAGTTACTGGATCAACATGTGTCAACGTTGGATCATACCCTGTCAACGCCTCACATTCAGATGCTGACACGTACAAAATTGACTCACCAAGAGTTAAGCATGTTGGTTTGGATCTGGATACTGTGTGTGCATACATTGCTTCATTGCCCAATGGTTCAGTGATTACATATGAGGACCTTGAGCAAATAAGTGATGAGCACTTGGAGGAGATGGATATAAAGTGGAACATGGATCTTGCAAGTATAAGAGCAAACAGATGGAATAGAAGGTTCAAGAAGAAGATGACCTTTAATGCAAAGGACACTGCTGGATTTGATAAATCCAAGGTTAAGTATTACAATTGTCATCGTATGGGGCACTTTATGAGAGAATGCAGATCTCCAAGAAGATCTGATGCTGGAAAACCCTCAAGCCAAATTGTTAAGGCTCAGGATCCTAAGGCCATGGTGGCAGTGCAAGAAATTGATGGTACTGGATGGGACTGGAGCTATTTGGCTAAGGATGAGGAAGAGGATAAAGCTTTGGTTGCTGAGATAGAAGAAGAAGAGCATGTTCAATATGCTCTCATGGCACACTCCTCATCTTCATCAGACAATGAGGTATATGATGATGCTTTTTGTAGTAAGGGTTGTCGTTTAAATACTGAATGACTTAACAAAGAGGTTTTAATATTGTTAGGAGATGTGAGTACTAAGAGATGCAAGTTGTCTAACTATCAACTTGCTCTCACTCAAACTGAAAAAGACAGTTTCTGAGTATAAGAAAATGGAGCTTGACCTAAAAGATAAAATAAATATCTTAAAACATGATTTAAATGCTAGTAATGATATTAGAAACATCATGGAAAGGGTCAATGCTGAATTACAGGCTAAGTTAGATGAGGCTATCAAGAATAAGGATAATGTAGACCTTAAAATTCAGAGATTTGATAAGGCCTCACAAACCCTAGGAGAATATGTTAGTAAACAGAGGGATTCTAGGGACATGACTGGGATTGGGATGAAAGATTATTCTGGTGTTCCACCACCAGCTGGGGACTTCTATGGTGTCCAAAGAAAGGACTTATCTTGGACTGGTCTACCAGAACTCCAAGAAGAGGAATTTATTCCTCCACCAAGAGTCCTTACCCTAGTAGAGGAATATAGGCAAAAGTTGACTGATTTGAATGAATGGAAGAAAGCCAACCCTACCTTGTTTGTCAAGGGTGGCATGATTTGTGATAGTCCAAATAAGTCGACCCCTATCAAAGTAAAAAACCCAATCACTGGCAAGACTGTTGACCTTGGCTCAAACACTGTTAGAAAACCTAGCATTAAGTATGCAGAAATCTATAGGAATACTAGGTCACCAAAAAGCCAAGTTAGTGATAATGGAACAGGTTTCTTTTCTTCTAGACCTAGAGTTATGTCTAGAAAAGCCTGTTACACTTTTGGTAGCTTTTCACATTTAGCTTATAAGTGTGTCAACGCTTCCAAGGTCAACGCTGACAAAAGGTCAAACACTGTCAGACCCAAAACTTTTGTGGAGCAAAGTCCACAAGTTGTTAGACCAGCCCCATTTTTCACTAAAGGGTCTAACACTCATGGACAAAGACCTTTTCAGAAGACCAATACATGGTCTAATAGGCAATGGGTTCCTGTAGCAAACCCTAGGTTCAACGCTAATAAGGGTAATTTCAGCGTTGACAAGACCAAATCCAACGCTGACAGAAACGTTACCAGACCTAAATATTTGCAACCACAGGGAAAAAGGTCTAAAGCTTCTTCTAGCTTGACTTGGAGACCTAAGCAAGATCAAAACCCTAATTCTAATGGGATTTCTATGACCTGAAATAGATTTAATTATATTTCAAAGTTCATCACAAAACCAATTGGGGTTAACTGGGTGTTTCATCCAAAAAGGGATGAACAAGGGGTTGTTATGAGAACTAAGTATGTTCTTGTTGAACAACCAGATGAATCCAAGTCTGCTCAGGCTTGGGTTCCCAAAGAAAACTAATTTGTTTTCTTTATGTGTAGGGCATTCAAAAACAGGTGAATGATTATGGCTATTGGGATAGTGGATGCTCTAGGCACATGACTGGGAAGGAAGATTACCTTAAAAACTTCACTCCCATTAAGGATGGTGATAAAGTTTACTTTGGAGGCGGATATGGAACTATCACAGGCAAAGGAACTCTTCTCACCAAAAACTTGCGTTTTGAAAACGTGTTTCTGGTAAAAGAACTTGATTACAATCTTTTTAGTGTATCACAAGTCTATGATAACAAAAATAATGTTCTTTTTACTGATACTGAATACTTGGTGTTGAGCTAGGATTTTAAAATACCAGATGAGAAATTTATTAACTATAGAACACCTAGGCATAAGGAAATTTATAATGTGAATCTTAATGGTATTAGGATAAATAATAATATGTCATGTTTTTATGCTAAAGCTTCAGTTGATGAGAGTAATCTATGGCACAGGAGACTAGGGCACATTAACTTTAAAAATATAAACAGACTTGTGAGACTTGGTTTGGTTGATGGTTTGCTTGAAAAGGCTTTTCACAATGACCACTCTTGTGTTGCATGCCTTAAAGGCAAACAACACAAGGTCTCATTTAAGTCTAAACAGGTGCACTCTAGTTCTAAACCACTTCACTTGCTGCATATGGATCTATTTGGTCCAACTAATATAGAGAGTTTGAATGGTAAATCATACTGCTTTGTCATCACAGATGACTTTTCTAGGTTTACTTGGACTTTCTTTTTAGCTTTGAAAAGTGACACTGCTGATACTTTAATTAACTTTATTAACCAAATTGAGAAAAAGACAAGGTAATGAAGTTAAAATGCTTAGAAGTGATAATGGTGGTGAGTCTAGAAATAAACTGTTGGATGATTTTTGTGCCAAGAAAGGGATTACTAGGCAGTTTAGTATTGCCAGAACCCCACAGCAAAATGGGGTTGCTGACAGCCAGGACTATGTTGGCTGATGCTCACTTTCCCATAGCTTTTTGGGCTGAGGCTGTGAATACAGCTTGTTATGTTCAGAATAGAGCATTGGTCAACAAGATACATAACAAAACACCTTATGTGTTACTTTGGGGAAGGAAACCTAATATTGGTTTTCTTAAACCTTTTGGCTGTCATATAGTTGTGTTGGATACTAGTGATGCCATAGGTAAATTTAGTGCTAAAGGTGATGAAGGCTATTTTATGGGTTATTTAGTGCAGATTAAGGGATATAGGGTTTACCTTAAGAAGGAAAAATGTATACTTGAAAAAGTACATGTTAGGTTTTTAGAGAGTAAACCTAGTGATCCTGAAAGTGGTCCAAATTGGTTGTTTGACTTGGAACCTCTATCTAGGACTTAGAATTATATGCCTGTTACTAATCCAGACATTGTGAATGTAACTTCAAATGTTGTGGAAGAACCAGTTGTTGATGTTTCAGGTACACAATTTAATGAAGAGGTTGGATCACAAGCAGACAAGTCATCTCCCATACTTGAGTATGTTACTGTTCCCATATGGACAGATGCTTTTGCTGCTGCTGCTGCTGCTGGAAAGGAAAATGGTGGTCCCCAAGTATCACCAGTTAACAACATGCATGGTCCTTCAGGCACTGACAAAGGAAAATCTGGCGCTGACAGGACAAATTCAGGCGTTGATGGCTCAAACGTTGACAACACCATTTCAGGCGTGGATGGATCAAACGCTGACAACCTTGGTTCAGGCGTTGATAACTCTTTTGAGCATATTTTCTCTTCCAATTTTGAACAAGGTGAACCTTCAAGCAGAAATGAAAAGGTTCATACAAATATTGATGAAAGAGAGTCTGAAGAAGATATTGGTAACTTGGATGATGAGATTGAAGACAACAGACTTTTTGAGGGAGGAGTTCTTACTTCTACTATGAAGAATCATCCCACTTCTCAAATTATTGGAGATGTGATGTATCCTGTTCAGACTAGAAGATCTCATCAGAGTCTTGGAGGATTTATTGCCAATATACACAAGAAGGTTGATATCCCTCTTGTTCAAGCATGTTTGTTTGCCTGTTTTCTGTCACAACAGGAACCCACGAAGATTTTTGATGCTCTCAAAGAACCAAGTTGGGTGGAAGCAATGCAGGATGAGCTTCACCAATTTACTATTCAGGATGTTTGGGAGCTGGTTGATTGTCCCAGATATGTCAGACCTATTGGGACAAGATGGGTTCTAAGAAACAAGAAAGATGAAAGCGGCATTGTGGTCAGAAACAAGGCATGTTTAGTGGCTCAGTGATATACACAAGAGGAAGGGATAGATATGAGGAGGTCTTTGCACCAGTTGCAAGGATTGAGGCTATAAGGATATTTCTAGCCTATGCTTCCTGCATAGGCTTCACTGTCTATCAAATGGATGTGAAGAGTGCTTTTCTGTATGGCAAAATTGTTGAGGAGGTATATGTTATGCAGCCTCCTGGTTTTGAAGATCCAGAACATCCAGACAAGGTGTATAGAGTCAAGAAAGCTATGTATGGACTTCATCAAGCCCCAAGAGCATGGTATGGCACATTGTCCACTTATCTGGTGGAAAATGGATTCAAAAGGGGCACCATAGACCAGACATTATTTACAAAGAAGACTGGTAAGGATGTCTTACTTGTTCAGGTTTATGTGGATGATATCATCTTTGGTTCTACAAATCCAAAGATGAGTGAAGACTTTTCCAAGCTTATGACAAACAAATTCAAGATGAGTGCAATGGGGGAGATGAACTTCTTTCTAGGGTTACAAGTTCAGCAGAAAGAAGATGGTATCTTCATCTCTCAGGATAAATATGTGGAAGAAATCTTGAAGAAGTTTAGCTTTTCTCCACATGAAAAGAGGGCCACTACTCCTATGGATAGAAAACACCCTTGGGGAAAGTTGGAGATGGAAAAGATGTGGATGTCAGGCACTATTGATCAATGATTGGTTCATTGATGTATCTCACAACCTCAAGACCTGAAATTATGTTTGCTGTGTGTGTATGTGCACGCCATCAAGTGACTCCCAAAGAATGTCACCTTCATGTTGTCAAGAGAATCTTTAGGTACCTTAGATGTTATCCAGATCTTGGATTGTGGTACCCAAAAGATTTACCATTTGGAGCTTATTGCATATTCAGACAGTGACTATGGTGGTGATAAGTTTGATAGAAAATCCACAACTGGTGGATGTCAGTTTCTTGAGAGTAGGTTGATATCTTGGCAATGCAAGAAACAAACAGTGGTGGCCAATTCTACAACTGAAGCAGAGTATGTAGCTGCAGCTGCTTGTTGTGGACAAGTCTTATGGATTCAGAACCAGCTGTTGGATTATGGGTATAATTTCATGCATACCAAGATTTTTGTAGACAATAACGGTACTTTATGCATTATTAAAAATCCTGTATATCATTCTAAAACAAAACACATAGAAATTAGACATCATTTTATAAGAGATTGTTTTGAAAAGGGTTTAATACAACCAGATAGGGTTGACACAGAAGAAAATGTGTTTGATTTATTAACTAAACCTTTTGATGCTGGAAGGTTTCAATACTTGGTAACAAGTATTGGAATGATCAATCTCACTTAATATGTGTTTTGGGGTCTTCTTGTAAAAGTATGTACAGGATATGCATTGTTATTGGTCTTTTTGAGAAGTTAGATTTTCCACTATATTTGTCTAACGCTGACGAAGGTTACTTTAACGCTGACAAGTGTTATCGTGACGTTGTCAGTGACAATGTTAGTTTTGTGGTTTTTGATCTAAGTGTGCAGGCGTTGATAGCATTGTACCATTGGATACAGATTTGCGTATGGATCCTTGGAGAATCATTTGAGCATGTTTTTATTTATGGATGATGGTTGGAATATTTATATTCCTATCTTGACATAAATTTTTATATTCATGCATATTATTGGGCAACATATGTATCACAGTTTAAGGGGAGGTTTTAGGAACCTTTAGGACTTTTGGGTATTCTTATAATACTCTTATCACAATTCTAGATTGTGTCCACAGGTGAGTATGAGTTAGTTTACTAAATCATGAGGCACTGTAGCATGCAAAGTTGATATACTATGCATGCTGCCAAGACATTTTTGGCCTAGAATTGGACGTGGTCTGTTGGGAGACTTGGGAATGATTTATAATGGGTTTTACCTGGGAGTTACAAGGAATTTTATGAGGTAAGTTAATTGTTAAGAATTTTGGTTAGCAAGGGACACTAGAGGACTGTTATGTCTATCTTGCATAAGCAAGTGTGCATAACTGGACAGTGCTTGCCGCCCTATAATAATTATCAATTTATAGGTTATCTTCACTAGGATAAATTACTTTGTTAAGGTCCTTTTATTTTTATTACTTTTATTTTTGGACGCTGACAAGTACTTTTCCAAGCGTTGTTATGACAAATTTAGACGCTGACATGGCTTTGGCAAACGTTGACAAGAATATAGCCGTTGGGCGTTGATGGGTTATTTTTGACCGCTGACACTCATTGGGGCCTACCCAGTTGTTATTTTTGACGAATTTTTGGGTCGTAATTTTGGGAGCAGATAACTTTTAATTAATGCACAAGGATAACTTATTTTCTTTTCAATATTTTCATCATTATATTTTGAAAATAGTTGCCTAATTTTTGACCAATCACATCTGCCTATCTCTCCTATATATTTGGCTCCTATTTTTAAACAGGGTACCTCATATTCTTGTCTAACAAATTTTCTCCTATAATTCATCTTTCTAAATCATTCACAAACAGCTTTCTTCAACAATGGCACCAATGTTTAAACCAAGTGACTTGGTATTGGGATTCAGGAGTCAACACAACATGATTGCTTATTTGGACGCTGATGATACTATGTTTCCACAATACACCCAGATGGTGGCGTATTTGAATGCATCTCCTATTAGGTATGCTCTTTCTCATGCTCCTCTCATCTCTGTCACTCATATTAAGCAGTTTTGGAACACTGTCAGTTCCTCAGGAATTAATAATGTGACTACATTATCAGCTATTGTTCATGGGCGTACATGGGTGGTTACTAAAGACTTGGTTCGCCAGGCTTTGCATCTTGATGATGCAGATGGTATAACCATCCTTCCCATAAATGAAATAGAACAAGGACTTCGGGCTTTGGGGTATCCTTTCCCTGATTAGGGCACTTTAAACAATTATCATAAACAAGAGTTTCCCCCAGCCTGGAAGTACCTCATACATGTCATCCTACAATGTTTGAGTCCCAAATGTACTGCACACAATGAAATTAATAGATCAATTGCTAATGCAATTGTGTGCATTGTAAATGGGCAAAAGTTTAATTATTCCAAAATGATTTTTGATGGCATGTGTAAAAACAAAGGGAATAAGATGACTTTGGCTTATCCTAGATTTTTGCAAATGGTTTTTGATGTGCAAAATTACTGCACAAGGGATCATGATGATTTTTATGAGATCCCTGTGCAAAAGAAAGCTATTTTTACCAAGATGAATTCACCCCCTCACCGTGAATTACCCCTCACCTAAGCTATACTTGCTGTTATTGCAGCAACACAACCCCAACCAGACCCACAACCATAACTTGACCCAATACTAGAACCTTTGCCTTCACCTCAACACATAGAAATTGACCAAGAACCCTTCAACGCTGACACATTAAATGTTGGCGTTGACACAAGTAATCCAGACGTTGACACCTTTCCTTCACAGACCCAAACACCCCTTAACCTTCCCACATCCACCCAATCTACATCATCTTCTACCCCACCTCAATATAGGTTTCAAAAACGCCTAAGGACTACTGGAGTGTTCTCCTCTAGTGGTCCTAGCCATGTAGTAGAGAGAACCACCACCACAAGTGTGGTTGGTGCTATGGATGAGGCTGGGACTATTGGTTCTGGCTTAGATGCAGGCCAAGACAGTCCTAACATCTTTAAGACCTCATCCATGCCCCATGACTCTAACTTGGGAAGTCAAATACCCATTTTAGAGGAGGGCAGATTGGAACCATACACATTGATGGAATTGACGGCTGTCTGTATTAGCTTGCAAAAGCAAAATGTAGACCTGGTACAAATTGTCAGTACACAAGGCCTTGAACTCAAGCAATTGAGGGAGAGGATTGTCATTTTGGAGAATGCTAGCGCTAGGCATGGAATGGAGGAATCTTCCAAAGGGGAGCAGATTAATGTGAGTAATAAAGGCTCACATGATGGAGAATCTTTAGGTGTTGCTGAAGCCCTCACTGCATTGAAGAAGCAACCAGGTTTTGATACGTCTCTGGTAACTCCTACAAATTTAAACTTGTCCTTTACAGCTATGTTAGAGCAATTTACAAGAGACGCTGAGACAAGTAAGTTGGGTGTTGACATGCAAAATTTGAATGCTGACACACCAAGCACTGACAAGAGTAATTTGGGCGCTGACACTAGGAATTTAGCGTTGATAGACCTACAGATATGGTTGATGTATTCCAGTCATCAGCTATCATCAAAGAAGTGTCGTCACAGGTATTACCATCATCCTTACCCATCATTGATCCATTAGATAAGGGTAAAAGAACTATGGTAGAAGTAGAAGTTCCAAAGGATGCAGCACAAGTAGAGTTTGATTCAAGGTTGGCTGCACAACTTGTGGAACAAGAGATTAAGAAGGTTGGTGAATCACCATTTGTTGTCACTTCTGAGGAACAAGAAGGAAGTGATGAAGAAAGTTCAGATTCAAGTGTGATGATAATTGAACAACCAGAAAGACTTGAATATGGTGATGACTTGGCAAGGGAAAAGCTTAGAGAGTTGAAATTGCAAGTAGACTTTGATATGCCAGAAGTAGTTCCGATGTACCATGCTTGGGAGAATAGGATTATGGAGAATCCAGATTTGACTATTTCAGACCAAATTTGGGGTTTGGAGATTCTTCTAAGAGTTCAAAGTGACTGCAAGGTAATCTGAAACACAAGGCTAGAAATGTTTTCTCACTACTGAAGAGGGATAGAAGAGAGCTTTATTACATGCTACTTAGATGTCATGGAACTGGATGGACCTTCAAGAATTTGTAGGGATTATCTTTTCAAGAATTAGAGTACAAGGCTTATCCCATTTGGGCAAAAGTGAAGGAAATGAACACTCTAAGACTTCTTTCAAATGAAAGGAAAGAAGAACTTGCAGAAGAGATGGAGATTCAGAAGGAAATGATTGTTCCAAGGCCTTTGAAGAAGGGAGTTCCACTTGAGTTCCCTAAAGATATGGATAAATTGAATCCCAGTGAAGCTGTTATAAGAAGGAGAATCAAGCTCTTACCCATGGAAGCTTCAGATATGGTAGAAGTGTTACCTATTGATGCTAGAAACCCTATCATAAGCTATGAAGAAGATGCAAGTGGGTTTTGGAAGATTGGCAGGTATGGGAAAGAGGTACACACGTTTACTACTCTTGTGTCTCTATTTGCAAGTGTGGATAGAGAAGACTTGGTAGACCTTTGGAGGTTGTTGGAGGCCAAGTATGAGACTGAAGCTCCTACTTCAGTCAATGGAATAAAACTTTGGTCAACATTCAAGAGAATGTGTGGACCAAGAGAAGAAGATCCTACTGTTTGGAAGGATCTTGAGGATGATATCAGTGGTCTACAATGGCGTTTGTATTCAGCTGCTGGTGTGTATTACTTGAGCTCTACAATGTTTGCTGAGTATCTTCTTGTAGATGGTCAGTATCCCATGTGCAAAGAAGTTTTGGAAAAGATGAAGACAACACAGCTGGAGATTGACTATTCAAGTGACGTGGCCAAAGATTTGATTAGGCATGTTTATTACCAATATGATAAGATTTGTAAGATTCCTCCTAGTTCTTAATTTTTATTCAGAAACTTGATTACTAAAGTAGATATAAAGTTTAGGGGAGGATTGTTGGGAATAAAATGTAGCCAGACCACTTGAGCGCTGACAAGAGGAAAACAAGCGTTGATAAGAAGAAAACAAACGCTGACAGATCAAGCGTTGACAGGAAGAAGTCAAGCGTTGATAGGTTGAAGACAAGCACTGATAGGAAGATATGGTCTATGCGTATTATGTTTCTAGTTTGTTTCTAGTAAAGATAGGATCAACGTTGTATTTTCTATAATTATCTTTACCTAGAATAGTTGATACGTAGACTCTTGTACAAGGCTTCTTATGTCTATAAAAGAAGACCTTTAGGTTATGTTTCATAATAAGTTTTCATACGTTAAACACTTTCATTGTAAGCAAGTTCGAATCAATCAATCAAGTGAAAGTTTGTTTTACATCCTTTGTGTGTTCTTGTTTAAGTGTTAATTCCGCATAACACTTAAATTACTTTATACATAAACAAAGTTTCTCTACGTGTATAACTTGATCTAATCTCGTTTACACAAGCTAAATCGATCTAAATTTGGGATCAACAATATGTAAGTACATATTTTTGGGGTTTTAGTTAATAGATATGTTTCTTGGTTTCAATTAAAATATGTCTTTCTTAATTAATGAACATAAATTTTGGGGGTTTTTGGTTTTGGTTGTTTTTTTAGATTCTAAATATTACTGATTCAATTAGGGTTCGATTAAAAGTTATTCTCCTGATTAATGCACATAAAATTTGGTGGTTTTTTGTTTCGACTATTCTTATGCAAGGGGGAAGGGAATACATAAATTACAAGAAAATGGGAAATAGGATTATTGTCAAAATCAGAATATGGTTTTTACCATCGTTTTTTTGTCACAGACTAAAGGAACAAACGCATGTCATTCCTGAATTTATGTACGTGTTATGAACCATGTTTATTTTTGGCTTCTGTTACCATGTAGAAGACTATGATGGTGAAAAAAAGAAATGCTTCGTCGTTTGGCATGGCAACCAAATGCGTCTGCAGCCATGCCGAATGCATCCTGTTGTGTATATGGTTCTGTTTTGTCATTAATGATTGCTATGTCAAAGGCTATGATGAGTGTAAAAGTTTGTGAAAAAACAAAAATGCTTAGGAGTTTGGCATGGAAACCAAATGCGGATGCAGCCACGCCGAGTGCATTCTATTTTATATATTTTATGGTAACTGCGGCCTCTCACAATATCTACAGTGGTCCTTTTTTTAATCCTCTTTGTTTTGGCTGGAGAATTTTTTGTGCACACGCCCCTTAAGTGTGTCGGCCTAATAACGCTTACTGATTATCATGGCTTTCATTCCGAAAGTGAAAGAAAGCGTTGTAGTTGGTACATGTCGAAAAGATGGCACGTATGCGTTCGTTTTTAAAACTGCTTTGTACTTTTGGAACAACCGCCATGATAGTTTGGGGTTGTGATGATCTTGAGCGGGTCGGGACAAAGTTGAGAACACCCGTATCTTGGCGGGGCATTCCTGTTAGGATTGCAACCACGGCGGGCGTATACTCTTTTCCCTTAACGTACCCCTGTCTGAGCCTAAAGACACGATAATGTTCTGAAACTGTACGGCATTTTAGTTGGTACATGTCAAAAAGATGGCAGGTATGTGTGGGCTTTTATAACTGCTTTGTGCTTTTGGAACAAACGTTACGATAATTTCGGGATGTGATGAACTTGAGCGGGTCGGGACAAAGTTGAGAACGCCATGTGCTGCATAACTTTGACCCTAAAATTAAACTACTAACTTAATCTTGACAAGATTATGTTTGCACCCAAGAGCATATCTTGCTCTGTGATCAATAAAAAGAGTTACATAATACGGTTAAATTGTTCGACTGAGGCAGGCTAGATGATGAAGGAGAAGAGACAGATATTCAGGTGAGCTTTTAATGGTTTTGTGGTATATTTTAGGGGTTTCTCTAAGATTTCAATTTTCCATTTTTTCTATTGTTTTTTGGTACTAAAGTTTGGATTTTTCATTTTCTTGCAACTTAGCCTAAAGTAATTACGTCTTCTGGAAATTGGATGATTATTCATGCCATAAAGACAAAGGTATGCTATTAAATACTTAAGTTGTTTATCTGTTTTTACTTTCGCTTCATCTTGGTTTTTGATATGTATGAGGGAATGGAAATTTAGGTGGAGCAACTAACGTGATGGATCATTGGCGTTATGTAAATAATGGCTTTGCGTGTGCACTTTTTTGGAGTTGGGTAAACACTCTTCATGAATATTTCGTCGTCTAATCCACGAGGTTACAAACTTGCTAAATCATTTTCTGAATACAAACATTAATACAACAAAAATGATATATGTTAGTAAATCTATTTTTTTGACTGATGTTTAGTTATATTTGAATTGGTGTTCTATGGCTCCTTATAATTCGTTGCCTATTGCAGACTACGTTTGTTGACTTTGTATCATGACTGGATGAGAATGTCGATATATCTGCTTCTCAGAAGGCTTTTAAATCATTACTAAACGTTTCTAAAAAGGTTTTCATCGTGCTACTGCATATACTATCTTGATCGTTTATGCGCCTGATTCCAGGAGTTCTTTTATATCTTGAGCGGGTGCTACTCAAATTGCCTTATCCAAACACCCAAAATTGGATGACACTCTATTAGAAATAAGATGATTCATTGACACTTATTTGTATATTAGCTCTCCTTTCATTTTGTTAATAACATAAACAAAGAAAGGTCAAACTGAACTTAATGGGGTGTTTGGGATTCCATTTAATATAAGATTATTCTATTATTGCGTTTTAAAATCGTAAATTATTAGTTTAGGGTGTTTGTTTAGCACTCTGTCACGCCAGATTCGATTATCTATAAACAAGTGTACGTTAGAGTGTTTGTTAATGAGAAAAGTGGATAGCAAGTTGTGTTATTAATAATAGCCGTCTCGTTGATTTCGTGCAGAGGAATTTGGTAGTGGCAAGTAACAACTAGCTCTTATAGTTTCTTAATTGATATCGACGGGTTCAGGTGGCACGAGTGAAAGTTACATGATCACTTCAAGTATTAGCCCTCAAACGTGTAACAAGTAAGTAACTTTCATTATCCGTGTGCAGAAATAAATAGGCAGCCCCAAAGCTTACCTTAGTAATAATTTATGTGGTTAAAATCGTAGTTTTAGGAGCTTCTGGGAATGCATGTTTAGACTTCAGGTTGTAAGAGTTATCTAGGATTCCTTATTGAAACGGATTATGGAGATTTTTTGGGATAACTAAATGAAATTGCTTATTCTATATAGAAGTTTTAGTAGGGTGTTGTGGGATTGCCTTTTTATCAGTATAATTTATTTAGGGTTTTGATTTAGATATTGGATATAGTTTGAGTAATAATTTTAGGGTTATTTTGTGCAAAAGAGTCGTGTTGGTACCACGAAGCCATATTCACACAATTATTGCAGCGTCTTTGGAAGTTATTCAATAGAGAAGATAAGCCAATCAAATAATAAATTCAGCAAATGTACATATATTTTGTTTGTTAAATTACGCTACAGTTGTCAATAATACTGCATTATGTTGCAGGGACATATGATGAAACTTAACACATGTGGCACAAGCTACGCGGTATGGGGTAAAAGAAACCTAGTTTTTTTTTTTACTTTTATCTTTTTTCAAAATTTGAGTGTTCACTATGAATTTTACTATTTTAGGGTTGCAACGGCTCAGTCAGTAGGAGGGTTCAATATCAAGTCCACTGTTGAACGAGCCTGTCGTGGTGTTGTTTCGTTTTCTGATATACTACCTATTATTGCCAGAGACCCAACTCAAATTGCAAGTGTCTAATTTGGCCTTCTACCACCCACGTTCGAATTCATTCCTTTGCTTTGTAGATTATGTTGTGTACGAGTTTAAAAACGCTTTGTCTACAATAAAGTACTAATTATGTGTTTCAATTTAAATTTATAATGCTTGGCACAACCTACATAGTATGTGAAACGAAAAGACATGACTCAAGGATCGCTAGGAATTTGCAAACGACGGCGAATGAACGTATGGAGGAACCTAATGTTGCCATGGATTTTGAGGAAAACGAGCCCGGTTCATCCGAAATTAGATTGCAAGGAGCGCAAACTGAATGATGCTATGGTGGTACGCTTTTATCTTATAATTATAATCCGTATTCTAAAACATTAAACATAGTATTTCTGGATTTACGACTTGGTGCTAATAAATTCTATGCATAAAAAAACCATTCGAAGCTGTGTATAGATGTAAGATATTAGATCAAACACGACTAATTTTTTTAACGCTCCATTTATATAAATTTAATGCCAATTAGTTGTGGCGTATGCAAATCCAAACGCTGTTAGATTGGCTTCTATAGGTTGCTTTTGGTTGACTCCGGGAAATTTTGCCATGTTTATATGAATATTTATAAATAATTAGTATCTTTGTTTGGCATCACTACTGCAATATGCTATAACTACTTTTTGTTATTCGAAGTTCTAACTTTTTTTATTCTTCATATGCAACACAAGGCAAGCAATGCCCCTAAACCTACAATGGTAGCTAGAAAAGAGGAATCGGTGCTTTATACATCTTTTGCGGGGAAGTTGAAACAGCTATCGCGATAAGAGGTACTACTTAATCTCATTAGAGTCACTTTCATACTATACATTACTATGAGTAGTTCAGTACACATATGTATCTGACCATTTAGTTTATTTTGCACAACAGGGACACAAACTTGCGATGCATCAAGACTCAGGCTGTAGAAAATGCTACCATTTTGTACACCCCAAAATTTCCAGCCACTTAGAACTCGAATATGTTTCTATGTATGAAATCAAAAATAGCTTTAATCCGTTAGCACATTCGCCAATGGAAAAATGATCAGCCCCACAGCAACGTGCGGGTGTGTCCAACTTGTTATTACTAATCATTGAATACACTAATTGCATGTTATTATAAAAATTATATTAGTTGTTACAATAATAAAATACAATTTATACAAGTAATCTGACATAATTTTAATCGAAACTGATAGCTTTCTGAATTTGCATATAATAGTACTCGGTGATATATTTATTTCCTCACAATCTTACAGCAAGAATCACATATTTTTTTTGAGATTATCACATATAATGAAACAATATTCACCAGAATACATAAAATAGAAAATCGTTAAAAACATAGTTTTGTTTGACAAGAAAGAATAGATTAGAATTTAGGTGAGAAGATAAAGTAAATTAGGACATGAGTGACAGTCTTCTGTCCAAGTATATGACCTTTAATAAAAACATGTACATAGATAGAATTGTAATAATGGTAAACTCGATAGCTTGTTTGATTTTTTAGGTAGTCTTTGCTTTTAGGCTTTTTGGTGCCATTTTATTTTGTTTTGGTTTTGAGTGTTAGGATCGTATGGTGGGACAGAACTAGAATAGGGGTAGTAAGGGAGGTAGTTTTGCGTAAAAATCTAACGCTTCTTAGGACCTCTGACTCTTATTCCATAATTATCAGCTATAAACTGGACACTTTCTAAAATATATTGAGCTTCATAGATATCATCATCGTATGTGTCGTAGTCGACGTCAATATGATCATAAGAGTCCCTCCATGGTTCCACCAGACTATTAGTCCCATATCCCATATCAGACGATTTAGCAACCATAAATCTTGACATATTATTATCCACATGTTCAACTACATCCTCACCAAGAAGCTCACTTGAATATTTAATCTTTTTCTTAGGGATAGGCTTTCCTTCATCATTCACGAGATCAAATTTCCCTTCAGTAATGTTTCTTTCTATCTTATCTATTTTTAGAATAATAATGGTATCAATAAATTTCACATGAAGATGACCATCATCAGCTGAAACCCCCCTGAATGGTCTCCTGAACCAGCCAACTTAGAGGTCCGTTATTATTACTCAAATCATCATCATTTTCAACTAAATTAAGCACATATAAAGGATTTTGTGTTACGAACATTTTTACTAAGAATCGAATCTTGCTTCTTTCTACCCCTGGAAGTGGTATTTTTTTTAGTTGGTTAATAGTACTGTTTAACAAATTTAAAGTTCACCTTAGCTCCAATCGATACATCCTTAGCGTCTTGCTTAGGATTCGTCACATTATTTGCCCCATTTGATCTCATAGCCATAGGACATTCGTCAAACACATGACCAGAAGTCCTACAACTAAATATCCAGGAGGTTATATTTAACATGAAAATTAATCAAATTTAAACCCTCGCCTTTAAGTTAGGCATAGCCACCATAATAGTATCTTTCAACTTCCTATCATCTCAAAGTTCATTCATTGATCTAGCATAACTTGGCATACCCCATGATTGGATACACATTTCAGAAGTATATGAATTAAGCATCAAGGAGTACCAAGTTTGTAGCAATTTAAATTAAGTATCCTCGGTAAACGCCGTCATAGGGACACTATGCAATTTAACACAAATCTAAATATTGCTAACATCCTCTTTTAATCAATTTATATACGGGTCCTATGTTTTAGAAAATAATTAGATTATATCGGATAAACCAAAGACTATTTTCGAGCATGACATTCATACCAGCCATAGAGCTAAATTGGAAGAAAAAATACCCGATAGGCGAGTTAAACATTCATTTAACCAATCTAATTTTACTTTAAATGTTTCTAACATAGTTAGAAACAAAGGGGTTAACCACCCGTTTTCCCAAGAAAAAACCATAAGCCGAATTAGCATACCGTTCACTAGTAGCTTAGACAGACTCTAAAGGGACAACCACCTAAGCCTTGTTTTTCCGCCATTGTTATAAGAGTATGAAACTTTACCTAATCATTAGTAGAAAACTTAGCATACAAGTTTGGCCCCGACCGAATCGGATCAGAATTGTCAAAAGTAGGTGACTCATGAACCGTACTCGAAACAGAACCTGATTCAACTTGTTTCCCACTTGTATCTTCAACCAAACCAGCAAGCATACCATATGTAACGTCTTCTAAACTAGTCACATGGGGTGTGACATGTCTCGACTTCATTCCACTATTAACCAACGGATCATCACCAACACCATTCTTTTTTTTAACACCACTACCACTTCCCCTCCCTCTAGGAATCAAAAACCCTTTTTCCATAGACCGATCACTGCCACACAAACACACACCTCAATAAACCTTAACCCTTTGACTCTTACAATTAGAAACCCGGATGAGTTAGGGTTTCAGTTCTCATACGAACAACCAATTCAAAGTCTACAAATCAATCAAACAAATCATATCACTTGTAAAAAATCCTACAAACGAGAAAAGAGAAATCAAAGTGAGGTTTCGGTATGGAGATACACACTTGACTAGGTAGTAATATAGACGATATCCAAGCAAACAAATCATATCACTTGTAAAAAATCCTAGGAACCCTATCGGTTTATAAACCAATGCATAGATAAAAAAGAAAAATAAGAGCGGAGCAATAATTAATCACAACCCTCATAAGATCAGAGGATGACACTGGAGTCGAAAAAGAATTTAGGGTTTTAGTTGAGTCTGAGAATCGCAAGAGAGAGTTTCAACTTGGGAGGGTTAGATACTATTTTTTTATAAAGAAACCAAAATCAATAATTTAAGAAGGGGTTTTATCTAACTAATACTATTATCTAATTATATGAACTACTGTGAAGGAACTCTTATAGTGAAACAAAAGTGTTTACTTGATCACGCACTACTCCTTAGTTGTTTTTCCTAATGTTATTGCATGTCACCCTTGTGATATAAAGTGTAAGTATCTTTCTTATGTATTAGCTAATTACACAAAAAAGCTATCTATGTGACAAACCAATAAACAACACACGTAGTATGCAGACTATGACAAGGTTCTTCTGACATTAACCACATGCAATAGAAACACAAATGAGGATATCAAACCTATTTTCCTATATTGTGTGAAGACTAGTAGATGTATCATTTTCGCACAGTCACATTTTCTCTAAGATATAAGCAAAGCTAGTTTGTAGAGCCTAACGTGCACAGGATCGATCAATCAAGAAGAAATGAGCATAAGGAATCACAGCATAAATTTCATGAAATCATAAGCAAACACATAAAATCTAACCAATCATGTTAATAAAAGAAAAGGCACACATAATCAAACAATATATAAACATATAAATGATATAGATTTAAACATTTAGTTCAATTCAACATGGAGTTACAATGGAGAATTTAATGTTAAGAAACCCTAAATATCGACTATAATGACTCCTCATATAGCATCCATAAGTTTCTTCACAATTGGTAGAATAAATAGGTTTGTATATAAAGAAAATTAACCCATACGTCAAAGGGTTATGGCTTCGACGACATTTGACCGTCAAAATTGATGAGGGTTTTTTCTGTTGGAAATACGTTTTTACGTATTTAGGAAGATTCGGTCACTCCGACAATATATTAAGTAGTAGCTCGTAGTCTAGATATCTTTTAATATATCAAACAAGGAAAAGCCCGGTCCATGCTTGTATGGCCGGCCCAATTGTAAGCCCAAGCCCATCTTATAGGCTTGGTATATAAACCCTCTCCTTAGATGGAGAGGGTGTGGTTTTCTCATACAAGACACATAGTAAAGTGTGTTTTCTTATTTTTCTCTCTCAAGTGTGTATGTGAAATCATCTATCCTTCTCTCTCTTTCTCTCTTCAAAACATAAGCAAGATTTACATATCCTACAAATGGTATCAGAGCTATGGGATGATTGTTGGTTTTTGTGTTTGTGTTCTTGATTCTCTCGCCCATTTTGATCCAAAATCATACGAACCAATTTTTTTTTGTTTTTATGATTTAATCTTGATATACTTCATCTAGTTACTTGTTATAGTGATTTAGTATTGGTATTTTGGTTAAAAACACAAACTTTTTAGGTGTTTGATTCGTTTCTAGGCTTAAAATTCCGAAATTGTTGTGTACTATCCGAGAAAAGTGGTACTTTTGCGATCGCAAAAACCCTAGGGTTTCTACATTGCGATCGAAGAGTATTCCGATACCCCTTATTCCGATCGAGGATTTCGATCGTTCATTGCGATCGTGGATTGCGATGGAATTAAGGCAATATTGCGACGTTACTCTGTCCAAATTTCGTCATCATTGCGATAGGTATTGCGATCAAGCAGTGCGATAGGTATTCAGATAGACATTGCGACAGAACTTGTTTTGTGCATTCCGATAGGTATTGCGATAGGTATTCAGACAAGTATTGCGACAGAACTTGTTTTGTGCATTCCGATAGAGTGACAAGATTTCCAAGATTTTTCAAAAACGTGTTTTTGAAAATTCGTGTGTAATTTTGTCTTGGAATTTTTGGTTTATCGAGAACATAATTTAGGGGATTTCAACATTACTTCTCGGCTTTAACACACAACAACAAACACATTTACTTTCTCTCATTGTTCGATCAACGTTGTGTAAATCTTCACATCAAACTTCAATGGAATCATTGAATTTGACATCTCAAGAGGGAGAAGTGCATCTAATGCAAAACACAGCTAGAGAAATAACGTTATTTCGACTACTTCAGTCTCATCTTGTAACCCTTTCATGGATTCAAGGAGGAAGTGAATTTGTGACACTCTTTGGTCAAGATCGTGATATATTCATCGACTCAATAGAACCAACTAGCTGAGCAAGTTCACAAAGAAGACTTTAATCACTCTGCATCAGTATCTGCATATAAAGTTCTAGTGACACAACTTACGCACTTCTTCCAATTCAACATTGTTAAGTCTGAAAATTCAGGGATATGTCAGTCATTTCTTCAATACACACATACAGAGGTTCAAGAGTTCCGTGGTACACTATTGAAATTCATGACATCGGTCTCGTCTTTGATTTATGAAAGATCCCGAATTCAGCAAGCGTATGATAGTGGAGTGCAAGATTCTACGATGTATATACAAGAGGAGAATGGTCATACGGTTGACAAATTAGAGGATGATAAAGATTGCAGTTGCATTGAATCACATCATGATACCGGCAGCACGTCAGGGACTGTTACAGACATCTCTTATGATGACAACATATCCGTTTATGACGAAGAACCTACAGATACGGTACAATCGAATGTTGCATATGATGTTTATGCCGATGAAATACCGCATGTTGAGCATTCTGAAAATGCTGTAAGTAACCATGATAAATGCTGTATGACTGAAGAGCTCAAAACGGATAAATTCTACTAAGATTGAAGAGCTCAAAACGATCGCAGCTTAACAATCAAAAGATCTTAAGGATGCCAAAATTGAATTTTCGAAGAAAACGGATAAATTTGAAAAGTATTTTGAAAAACTTGAAAATTCAAACGTTGTTCTTGAACAAAAATTAAATCAAAAAATTCAAGATTCTAAAGCTGAAAAAGATAATTTTGTGAAACAAATTACTTTGCTAGAATCTAAGTTGGCATCCCAAGAGATCTTACAAAAGGATAACGAGACCTTAAAGCAGCGTTGTAATGAGTTAAATAATACTATCGTAGTGATGAGGTCTAAAACTCTCGAGTCAACGAACTTGTTAACTACTGAAAATGCTGAATTAAAGGCTCAGGTTCAGGAAAAGGTTTTTGCTATAGTTGCTCTGAAAAACGAGCTAAGGAAAATTAAGGGCACTAGTGTGGACACTAAGCTTGAAAAATCATCAATCTTGGGGAAACCGCCTAAAAATCAGTTTGTTTGACAACCGACTGCATTTAGATCCGAGCGACCAAAATCCTCGAGATCGCGGTTTGCCTCCCAAGTTGATATGGTTCATATTTCTAGACCCATCAATCCACTATCTAGGCCTAATGTGATCAAATCAGCCTATGCAAAACCTATAAACAAGACTGCTACTAGTGATTCTATGTATACTTCTAAGAATATGACACAACATAGCTCGAATAGCATGCCTAATAATCACTATGTAGATGCATCTAAGAAAATACCACAAGCAAGAACTAGGATTTCTAGATCTCATTCGGACAACAAACACGATGTTTGTTCCGTATGCATGAAAAGTGTCTTCACGACAAATCATGCGGATTGTGTTACGAAAGTCTTGAAGGAGTTAAACTCCCGTGCTAAAAGAGGGAATTCCAAAGGAAATAGGTTTTCTACCGCTAAGTCTTCCGCAGTGCATAAGAAAACCACGTCGCCCAAATTCAATCTTAGGTGGCAACCCATGGGCAGGATTATCAGTTCAGTTAATCTTCAATGGGTTCCTACAGGAAGGATGTTTCCCTCTTGCACTACTAAAGTTGGCTATGAACCCCTGCATGGTTCTAAAATAGATATCGCTAATCCATGTGAAAGTATTCAAATTGTTGATTCCACTACATGTACTAAAGTCAAGCATCAACAACAACAAACCGGTCAAACCTCTGTATACCATTCAACTAAGGACACTCTTAGAGTTTGGTTGCTGAAGAAGCTGATATCTACGAATCAAGTGTTTCAGGGGATTTACGATTAAGCTAACGACGAAGGACTTATAGTCACATCACAGACTGTAACTCGTTCATCAAAGAAAGGAAAGTTTATCGCCGATGATAAACTTATCCTCACAACGAGAAATTAAGTTTTCTTGGGCATGAGCTAAAATTAAAAACATTCGAAGTTTCTAAGCTCATGCACAATGGCTCAGAGTCAAATCACATTCTGTGACCCGAACTTCAGAGAAAGGGAAGTTTATCTACGCAACGATAACTTACCCTCAAAACGAGAAATTAAGTTTTCTCGGACACGAGCTTATCCTAAAACCATTCAACGGTTTCAAGATCGTGTAAAATGGTTCATTGTTAAATTTTAGACGATGCCCTGCGATTCTAAGAAAGGAAAGATTATCGCTGATGATAAACTTATCCTCATTAACGAGAAATTGAATTTTCTCGGGCACGAGCTTACATTAAAACTATTCAAAAGTTTTAAGCTCGTGTAAATGGCGTATAATTATATTTCAGATTATGCCCCGGACCTCAAGGAATGAAAAGTTTATCGCCGATGATAAACTTATCCTTACAACGAGAAATTAATTTTTCTCAGGCATGAGCTAATATTAAAAACATTCAACGTTTTTAAGCTCATTCACTATGACTTACAGTTAAATACCAGACTGTAACTCGGACTTCAATTTTAGGAATGCTTATCTTTAAAGATAAGTTATCCTCGTAAAGGGAAATTCATTTTTCTCGGTCATGAACTTGTATTTAAACATTCCAAGTTTTAAGCTCATAAAGGAAAGTGTATCTTTTAAATAAGAGAACTTTTCTTCCTAACGAGAAATTCACCTTTCTCGGTCATGAGCTTTACGTTAAAATATTCAAAAGTTTTTCAAACTCATGAAAACGACTTCTAAGTAAATGTCAACTTAGGACTCGTTCTTCAGTTAAAAGGAAAGTTTATCGTCGATGATAAACTTATCCTTAACAACGGGAAGTTTACAACTTCTCGGACTTGAGCTCGTTTTGTATGATTTTCAACATCTTAAGCTCAAGTGATTGGTTTTCAAAACTCTGAACACAATTTTTCGAGAATTTCTCAAAAAGGTCTTTCTAAATCTTTCAAAATTGTGTGTTCAAAAATGTTTTGATCAAAAGAGCATGTCTTCTAGAATCGATAATATTTACGATACTAGAAATGTCATTCAATAATGACACGGGGTTGTAAATAATGTTCGAGCAGAAGTTCAAATGTTTTAAAACATGCTCAAAATGGCTTTTGAGCAAAGTAGCTCTGAACCCGTACTTCATGAAATGAGACCCAGTAACATTAGTTCTGGTCTTGTCCCAAACAACCCTACTTCATCATCATTTACACCACCTTCTAGGAATGAATGGGATACGTTGTTTCAACCGTTCTTTGATGAATTCTTTACTCCTCCAAGTATTGGTGCTCCAGAACCTGAAGTAATAGCTCCGGTAACCGAAGTTGTAGCTCCAGCAACCGAAGCACAATCAGACATATCTGCACCTACAATTGGTCAAGATATACCTTCAACGAGTAATTCTCAACCAACACCTGAACCAACTACCCATGTCATGCCTATTGATGATGAAGAGGATGATGATGATCAAGATTTAGAATTCGCTCAAATGCGTGAACTTCCATTCTTTGGTGTACCAATTCCCGACCATAATCAAGTCGGGTCGTCCACCTCAGAGGAAGCTCCTACTACGGTTTACTCTAATCCACGGATTCGTGAACATGACAACAAGTGGACAAAGGATCATCCTATAGATTCTATTATTGTTGACCCTAATCGTCCGGTATACACACAAAGTCAGTTACAAGAAAATGCAATGTTTTGTCATTTTCATGCTTTTCTCACTGAAGTTGAACCTAAGACATGGCAAGAAGCTTTTACTCAATCCTGTTGGATAGAAGCTATGCAAGAAGAACTTAATGAATTTATACGTCTTGAAGTATGGGAAATTGTCCCATGCCCGTATCAAGTGCAGTTACTCACTTTGAAATGGGTTTACAAGGTGAAACTCGATGAGTTAGGCAGAATATTGAAGAACAAAGCTCGACTAGTAGCTTGTGGATACAAGCAATTATTGGGCATCTACTATATGGAATCCTTTGCACCTGTTGCCCTTTTAGAAGCTATTAGACTATTCCTTGCTTATGCAGCCCACATGAATATGATCGTCTATCAGATGGATGTGAAGACGGTATTTCTGAATGGTGAAATCAAGGAAGAGGTCAATGTTCAACAGCCGGATGGTTTTTTGAATCCCAAATATCCTAATCATGTGTACAAGCTTAAGAAGGCTCTTTATGGGTTGAAGCAAGCTCCACGCGCATGGTATGATCTATAGTCACAATTTCGCATTACGCAAGGCTTCTCTAAAGGCAAGGTGGATCCCATGCTGTTTATTCAGAAACGAGGAAAAGATATGATTATGGTAAAAATATATGTTGATGATATTATATTTACAACCTCGACCCAAACCTTATCCGATGAGTTTGGGACACTCATGTCTTCCAAGTTTAAGATTTCAATGATGGGCAAGGTATCATTCTTCTTAGGACTTCAAATATCTCAGAGTCCTAGAGGCATCTTTATCAATCAATCCAAGTATGCCCTTGAACCTCTTAAGAAATATAAGAAGGAATCTTGCGACCCCGTGGATACTCCAATGGTGGAACGAACTAAACTTGATGCAGATCCACATGGAGTTGCCGTTGATCCGACACTTTATCGTGGAATGATCGGTACTCTTCGGTATATCACAGCTAGTCGACCTGATCTTCAGATTGCTATATGTATGTGTGATCGGTATCAAATTAGGCCTACTGAGTTACACTTAGCTACTGTTAAACGGATCTTTCGATATCTTAAAGGAACCATTAATCGGGGACTTTGATATTCGAAGGACTCTTTTATTGCACTAATGGCATATGCAGATGCGGATCACGCGGGTTGTCAAGATACAGGCGTAGCACGAGTGAAACTTTGCAACTACTAGGAGCTCGACTAATCAGTTGGGCATCGAAAAGGCAGAAAAGCGCTGCAATTTCAAGTACGGAAGCATAATACATAGCTATGTCCGGTTGCTGTGCTCAAATTCTTTGGATGAGATCGTAATTAACCGACTATGGTCTAGGTTTCAACAAAATTCCGATGTACTGTGACAACAAGAGTGCAATTTCCTTATACTGCAACAATGTTCAATTCTCCCGGTCGAAGCATATTGACATTCGCTACCACCTTATCAAAGGAGCAAGTGGAAAATAGAGTAATAGAGCTTTACTTTGTCCGATCTGAGTATCAATTGGCGGATATTTTCACGAAGGCTTTAGATCGCGCTCGAATGGAATTTTTGGCCGACAAGCTAGGATTGAGAACTTTCTCGCCTGAGACTCTAAAGGAACTGGCAGATGAAGCGAAAGAATATTGGTGGTAAATTATTCTTCGTATCCTTGGTGATCATCTGTATATATTGTTTATATTTTTATCTACAAAAGCAAAATACAAAAATATAAAACCATATAAAAACCATAAAAATTGAAAATTTTGGAAAAGTCCAAAAATATGTTTTACTTTATTTTTCAAAGGCATGTCTTTTGGTACGATAATATTTACGGCCTTAGAAATATTGATTAATATTGACACGACGCCATAAATAGAGTTCGTACAAAAGTTGTAAATATTTCATAAAACATGCCTATATGGCTTGTAGTTATTTCAGACTGCAATCCACTTTTCATATTAAAGTCAAGTATTTCTTATGAAAGCTTTGGCTCAACAACGGGAATTAATTTTCTCGTGCAAGGTTTACTTTAAAACATTGTAAGGGATCAAGTTTACTTTATAACTTGGTCTAACACGGATATATGTACGCATAAGTGCATTTATTTGTTACAACAAGAGAAATCTTGTTTTTATGAAGTTACCATCTCTACAACCATAGCACTCTACAATTGGTATCTACATACTAGACGATGCGACTACTCAAACGACGACTACAGCTCTTTCAATAGAACACGGATCAACAATTGAGGGGGAGCAATTGTCAAGCATACAGAATCTTCGATACCGAACGTGCCAAGTTCACATGCTGGTGTCAAGACAATAATACCAATCGTACATGTGGTGTCAAGAGATGACTTCAGACGTGACGAGGCGACCAACATATGCTGACAAGAACCATTTGATCTTATCATATGATGTTCTCATCAATCAGGTCCAACCTTGTCTTTTTTTTTCTAATATGGTGAATATGTGATCATGTTACAAATCGATATCATATCTCATACATTTGGTATCATGAAGATAAAACGGACTTGCATTTTTCTTCCCAAAACCTTTGTTGAAACTTCATTAAATCAATTGATATTAAAAACATCGATTGGGTTAATATTTTTAATATGGGAGAGAAAATGTGATTTAATATGGGAAAATTATCACAAATGGTTTGACTTAACGTGATAGCTAATCCCAACATGTGCGAAATCTTTTCGAATATCGTGGCATATGTTAAGGGGGAGCAAAATGGATTTGCTATATCAAAATGGATTTCATGGTGATTTATACTTACCCATAACCCATTTATTTCATGACGATGAAGATTGTGGTGACATAAGGATGGTAGGATAGGTTAAGTCCAATGATTCTTCCAAAACCGGAGGAATCTTCCCGAGGACATTCCATAGCTAGAAATAGTAGTCCTTATGCCGACCAAGTACTTAAGTTAGCACTGGAACAATCACAACAGGTGCTAGTTATGACGTATTGGTAAGCATTAAAGGGGTTGAAGAATGAAAAAGAATTGTAAAGATAAAGGGTCTAAAGAAAAAAGCCCTCCTTACAACTTAGGCAGAAACCGGGTCAACACATATGCCACTGAGATCATTTTTAATGATTCTTGATATTGAAGACAGACATCATGGACCCAGTGATGTAATGCACAACCCATCCCAACTAACTCAGATAGCTCTTAAAAGATACTTGTTTTAATCACACGGAGACAACACATTATCTATTGATTTTTCACTCCGAATAAATTGGTATTGAAATGGTGGCACTCCTCTCCAGCCTCCGATCACTAAAATCCAAAATGCACGATCGAGTCTAGAGCCATTTGAGATCATCAAATATCTCATTAGGACACACTTTCATAATTCCTTTCTTTTTCACACAATGTGAAAAGTAAGAAAGATATTAAGAGTCCTACGCAAAATCTTCATGATCTTGCCTGAACATCCGAGTAATACGAAAGTATTTACAATGAAGATGGAAATCCTTCTTGAGCGAATATAAAAAAGATCATGGTAGGTGACTTGTGCTATTCTTTATGAATCAAACTTGTGATAACTGGAAAGCAACAGTGGTTTAATTATTAACTGAACTTAAACACGTTCCAGGCCTCTACGTAATATTTAAGTGATCTTGCCAGAACACTCAGAGTGATACCTTAGTGTTCACAGTGATGAGTGGAAATCCTTCTAGTGTTAACCTTAAACAACACTTGGTAGGTAACTTGCAAGATTTAATACGAATCAAGCTCGTGACAACTGGAAAGCAACGATGGTGCGATTCTTTAATGAATCAAACTTGTTCCAAGAATCAGAATTGACGGCTTCAATCATGCGGATAATTTTATCCAAATGATTCACTCTTTACGTTCGCAGTCAACTTTGGACGGTCGAGTAAAGAGAACGGGTTTACCCGCGAAATCTTGTCAAGGAGATTTTTAATTAAATCTACCTGCAACAAGTACGATATTTTATATCGTCCAAAGGTCTTCACCGACCGGAGGTAAAATGCTACCGAATTAGAATGAAATGTTCAAAGCCATTTCGTTCGTGTCTACTTATGTTACGGCATTTGAAGACGGTGGCGTTGCGGAATCCGAGGAGAAGTCGTCCCCGCATGCTTATACTTTATGCACTTAATACCTCATCTAATTCAAGAAAGCCTAAAAGTTAAGTCTTCCGCTGTATCGAACTCTGAAGCTTTCAAGAATTATGATGGTATAAGTATGTGGGACATGAAGTCACGAAGAGGCGAAGATCACAAGTGATGGATGCACGAGATCAAGGCAAGAGATTAAATGCTGAAGATTGATATCAAAGATCACATCAACATGTTCACCAGAAAAGAAAAAGAAAAGAAAAACGAAGACTAGGAGCTCAAGACAAGCATAGTATGCTAGGTTTATTTTATCATTGTAACTTGGGTAACGCCCTTGTTTGGAGTGACCTCCCTTAGGGGGAGATTGTTGGAAATACGTTTTTACGTATTTAGGAAGATTAGGTCACTCTGACAATATATTAAGTAGTAGCTCGTAGTCTAGATATCTTTTAATATATGCTTGTATGGCCGGCCCAATTGTAAGCCCAAGCCCATCTTATGGGCTTGGTATATAAACCCTCTCCTTAGATGGAGAGGGTGTGGTTTTCTCATACAATACACATAGTAAAGTGTGTTTTCTTATTTTTCTCTCTCAAGTGTGTATGTGAAATCATCTATCCTTCTCTCTCTTTCTCTCTCTAAAACATAAGCAAGATTTACATATCCTACATTTTCTCCCGCCATAATCAGATAGCGTCACAGCTCTTCTGACGTCGTAGCACTTGAATCTCATACGGCTCTATGATCCTCTAGACGGCATCTCCATAATATGTAATTCTTCGTCTTGTTCTTGATCAAGGAATTTTTTGTATTTGTCCATGTTCTTCCCGAATTGATCACAAATCACCCAAAAAGTTCCAAATTAGGTACAAATCATCCAAGTGCTTCCAAATTGCTAAAACACAACAACAAAATTTTGGGCATTTTAAACGCACATTTAATAAAATATGAGAATTAAATGACTATGCAAAATCATATAAAATGACATATAATCACTTACCCAACTTCGATGAAATTGAGTTTGTTGTTCCTTTTTTTGTCTTTAATTAAGGTTTCAATATTTGTTTCCACATATGTTTTGAATGGTAAATATACATATCACATATATTATAGATCGAAGCTCTATATTTCAAAATGTTGGTGTTGTATTTGCCCAAAACAGGGTAAAGATCATCAATCCTAGCTATGTACTAATGAATGATTGTCGGATATCACTTGGAATCGTGTAATAACTTTCCAAAGTAAACTATTTAACCATTATTCCTAGTCACGAATACCTACTTGGGATAAGATCAAATGTATGTTATAAATTTTGGCACAAATCTATAACCCTTTCGCTTCTAAGTATTTCTTCCTTTCTGTCTCTCCATATGCAAATGTTATGATCATCTATATATATGTGATATACTCAAACCCTAGTCAACGGTATTAAGAGAAATCATGCCCCATTAATCTCCTCTTAATATGGATCCAAAATACCAAGAATTAGTGGTTACATGTGTTGGGATGTGCGTAAGTCATAGTTATTATTTTATACGGTCGGAAGTACGTGGGTCTAAGGGGTCACACACTTAGACATCGAGATCATCTTTTATTAAAATATATAATATAATATTACTATGTTTAGTGTATATACTTAATTTGATAAATGTGAATACTTAACGATAATAATTAATAAGTTAAAAAGTTTAACGATGATTAATTAAAAGATTTAAGACTTTAAGGTAATTAATGTAATTAATTAATGGAATATTCTAGATAGTCAAAAAGTCAATCCCAAGGGGTGTTTGGTGTATGACGGTCGAACACAAGGGAAAAGAAAGGGGAGAAAAATTCTAGAAGATTTGGTTTAATTAAGAAGAATAGTATTTATTCCTTGAATAGTCTAAGTCTTGTACTATATAAACAAAGGTATCAGATCACTGTATTCATAAGTTGAAAACCAAAATCTCGCTTCCTCTTCCTCTTGGTGTCATCGACCTACACAAAGAACCAATGGGTTCTTTTTGTCTCTTGGTTTATTAAGTATTCTCCTAATCAAGATCTAGCAATCGACGGTGATTGATTGAAGTGTCGTGTGAACTATCTTAGAGAAGATCTATTGTTGATCTTTGGCTTTTGTTGGTGAATCAATTATATTTGTAAGATGGGTTTTTTTATTGGTGATTTAGGATTTTTCAAGATTGTTGATCAAGCATGTATGCTTTCTAGTTCTCTTTTATGTTAATTATATGTACATACGTAATCTTTATTTTCTGTTGCATTTACTCTTGATGCATGATAAAATAGATTTATTAGTTTTTAATTCTAACAGTGGTATCAGGAGCCAAATCATAAGTTATGTAATTACATAAAAACGACTAAAAATGATGTACAAATAATTTTTTCTTGATGTTTGATTATGATTTAATTTGAGATCTTGTAATTGTTCATAAACATGTAATTAGATTCATAATATTCAAAAAAAAATGAGGCTAACAGAATTGTCGTGTATTATCTTAGATAACTTGTTGCCTCTTGAGTTGTCACTTTTGATGTTAAATTTATCTACAAGATAGTTATGCACGACTCGTTATTAAAGAGATGGAGTTCTATTTGTACTGGCTAGTATTTAAGCTAGACTTAACTCTATATATGACATTATCATACTAACGGATGTAGTATTGTTTTATGTAGTAAGTAGTTACATACCCAAGTGGGAGAAATCTTTATTGTGGGAAAGGAACAACTTTGACAATATGATTAAGGGTTTTCTAGACTTATAAGTAAGGAAACTATTTCTATATTAGGACTACTTCATATTTGTGGCAGGTTGCCCTATTAGATATGGAATGTCAAGATAGAAAGGTAAACTACATGATTATATTTTCCTAGAAATGATAAACATGGAAAGTTTATGTTAACTTGGAAGTTACTATTAGACCATGTATTGTGCTTGGTTTTACTTTAGTTTAATAGTTGTTATGTCTCATTATTAAGGTATGAATATTAAGTCTTCTACATGTGAAAGACTTGGAACTTAAAGTAAAATTGTTAACTTGTAATGTCTTATTGATTAAGACATGTACATGAAGTTATTTTTAACTTGTAATGCTCTTTCACACTATATTTCTTCATAACTGTGTCTTGCATATTAACCAAATTTAAATCAGGATTCATTCTTATTTTTTCTTTGTATTTTCTAGCAATCCATTTATACATCACTAAAATCCCGAGATAATATTGTCTAGTGCAAGTGTGCTCATCAACTAGGGTTCTTATATGCCAAGATTTTCCATCATGCATCTTCACAGCTCGCAACCTAAAAGGACAACAAGGTTTATTGGGATATCTTGGAAGTTTTTCTTCCTTTTTTCCTTTTCATCAAACATACACCTAACCAACAAATTTTGACTGTCACTTATTTCATTCCAAAGTTAGTATCTATTGGCAACAGAATAAAAGGTTAGACAATATTTAACTTTATCCAATTCTTCATACAGTTCACCTAATATTGGTTTTTTCAACATCCAATGGATGTTGGAATGGTTAGGGTAATCTCTTTAATTAGGGTCATACAAAATCTCTTCCTCATCCATGATAGACATATCCTTATCTGAATTAAATTTTGGTTCTACACGAACTTTTTCTTTTTTGTTGTCGTCATCTAGGTTTGAAAATGGGAAGTGATTTGCACACTCTTTAATTTGATTGGCACACTCAAATTTGGTGTGTCTTGACACATATACCCTTATAAAGTAAACATGATTAGAAGTGATATAAGGGCATATGTGTCAAGACACATTAAGTTTGAGTGTGCCAATCAATTTGAGGAGTGTGCAAATCATCTCCCTTTGAAAATATAGGATCCACTTTGTTAGCCTCAAAATATTGAGTCAAACAAGAATGTTCGGTCATATGTTTTATTGTAACATTTATTAGAACGTTGTAATAGTTAGTTAAATAGTCGTGACATTACGGCTTGATGGCTAGCTTAATAGGCCTCTTTCAAGGTGCTAAACATTTTATTCAAGCCCGACCCATCAATAATATAGTTCATTAAGGCAACATGTAAGCCCGACTATATAAGCCCTTCCTAGCATGTTAGGAAGGGGTTGGTTGTTTCATTTCTTAATCTAATATTCACCTAGTTTCTCCTACTTCTCTCTACTTTCTCTCACTACTTTCTCTCTATAAAATTCATATCTTTTCATCTTTATTTCTTAATCTATCATCAAATATTATGGGACAACAATTGGTATCAATCGCCGAAGGGTAGATTCGTGTTTAGTTTATGGTTATTATTTTTGGTTCGTGTGTTCTTATCCTCTATTCATCTCGAATCAAAAAAAAATTTGTGTTTTCGAGCTCTAAATCTTCATGCAAATCTCCTACATAGTCGTGGTAGGGATTTGGGTTAATTATTGTGGCTAAAAACGCAAGATTTTGGGGCGTTTGGATCGATTTTTGGTAAGAACCTCGTTTTTCTTGTTATATCCGTCGTATTCCGAACCTAGACATTTGTTTTTTTCCCGAATTGAAGTACTTCGAATATTCCGAATTCGAATTCGAAAATTCCGAATCTAACACACAACAAATATTCTGAACTGAAGCCTTTTCCCGAATCCATAAAGTTCCTTTTCCCGAATCCAGTATTTCAGTGATCCCGAACCCAACGTATTCAATTTTCTCGAATCCAACTCATTTCCCGAATCCAACTTGCTAATTTTTTCCAAACCCATCCTACATTCCGAATCCATTTCTCTAAATTATCCCGAATCCAACTTGCTAAATCTTTCGGAATCTAGCTCATTTTTATCCCGAATCCAACATGTTCAATTTTCCGAATCCAGTATACTTCTATAACATTCCGAATCCACTTGTAAAGTTTCCCGTATCCAGAAGTTCCTTTCCCGAATCCAATAACCAATTCCGAATATAAGAAGTTTACAACATTCCGAATCGACTTTCTGAATTGAGATTCAGGATTAAGATTCAGGATTCACTTTCCGAATTAAGATTCAGGATTCAAGTTCACTCAGATTCCGAATTCAGATTGAAGAGTATTTGTTTCCCGAATTGAAGTTTTTTTGAAAGATTTTGAATTGGGGCATTAATACGCATTCTGAATTGGTGTTTACTTTTAAACATTTAGGATTTGAGTTAGAAAATATTGCGAATTTAAGAAATCTTTTCAGAAAAAGTAACTTAAAAAATTTCATATATCTTTTGGTCTTGGAGATTTTTTGGGTTCTCAAGAACACATTTTTAGGGGATTTTAACATCTTTTTTCGACCACAACCCAATCACACCATATCTACTTAAGATCTGAACTCACTTCATCAACTAAGACACCATCATCATGGAAAAGAACAATGAGTGTTCGGATGTGACAACTATCGAGATGGAACGATTACAACAACGGACACGATTCATGAGAGATAAATGCATGGAAAGTTTGAGAAGACTTCAATCATCGTTTGAGAGCCTTTCAAAAGTCCTGCTAGACTTAGTTGAATACACTGGCACGTTCATAAGAGCATTCACACAAGCCATGGAGAAACTTGCGGCACAACTTGTCAAAGAAAGACTTCTTGGGAGTGAATGCAAGATCACCTTCACTGAACTCAAAACGACATTTGAAAAGACCTTTGATTCAGAATTCCTTATGTCTTCGAGTACACATCGATGCTTCATGAGATATCATACAACTGCTCAAACATTCAAAGAACTGATCCTAAGTAATATCCAATCCATTGCAACCTATGTCCACAGAATAATAATTCACGAACAAGAGATAGATAAAAGGTTCAAGGCAAATTGTGATACAGTATCGGGTCATGTGAATGAAAGCTGCACATCACAGAACACAAGCATGGTACGCAGAATGATCATACCATACATGAGACAGAAAGCAGCAGCACTGGCACACAAGACATCATTTCTGAGACTGTCATCAACAATACACCTTCCTATGATAATGGCACTGTCTTCGACTCTGACCCATTGGAAGAGGTACACAATGATGAATATAACGTGTTTGCCAATGCTAATACGCATGAGCATTGTGATCACACTCAAACCCTTATTGACACATGTATGATGGAAAAGGTTGATAGCAATACCACACCCAATTCATCCGACATGTGCAATAATGAGTCTAAGGATGATCAACATGCAAATGAGTATGATGAAGAGGAACGTATTGCGCTTACCAATTTAATTGCTACTTTACATAAAGATGTCAAAGAAACTAGAAAGAGTCAAAAGCAATTGAAAAGGAAAACGCTACGCTCACTCAAAATTTTGAAGAATGCAAAGCTGCTCTAATTAAATCTAGTGAGACAATTGATAGCTATAGATCTCATCTTCTTCAAAAGACCAACGAGATTGAGGGGGTACAAAGGGTGTTCACACAACTCTACTCTAATTCATATGCTTATTCATATAACTCTTCTAATATGCTTATTTACATTAAACTTAATTATAACACATCAAATAAGCTATAACACATCCATAATCACATCAAAATAAGTTGAAAAAGAATAAATTGATAAGGTAAAAAAAAGCTATCATCTTATTCATAACCAAATCTTAACTAGTATATTAATTCACGTCAAATAAGCTTATAATAAGCTTATTTACATCAAATAACATAAAAAGATATAAATCATGATGATTACCTGATGTTAATCAATTGTAGAAGAAGATGATTGAATACGAAGGAGATGATGAGAAATTAGATCGAGGATAGATCGAATACGTGATTTAGATCAGGGTTGATGGATCGTATATTCATGTGTGTGTATTTTGTGTGTTACGATCTAAGAAGAGAGACGGGGATGTGATGTATTTGGGAGATGAGGTGGATGGGGTGTGAAATGAACAAAATACCATTTTGTTTTTTTAATTGTTAATATTAGTTCCTAAGTCTAGTTAAGATTAGTATAAGCCATGTTTCCTATGTAAGCTTTATTTAAGGTAGGTTGTATGTGAGCCGGGTGGATCCAAGCCCAATCCCTAGTCGGTGAAGACTAGGGAACCGACCCCCTCACCCTATAAAAGGAGGTGAGGGGGTGATGCTCAAATCACACCGTAGTCTTTTATTCTTTCCTGCAAACCAATCGTTAATCAATAAAGTCATTTGGTTACCTCTTTATGTGTCGTTCTTCTGGGTTTCTGTCGTTGCAACTCTGTGATCTTCTTTAAGGGATCTAGGTTTCCGCATATCGATCTTCGGTTGTTGGGTTTACGATTCCAACAAGTGGTATCAGAGCTCAAGGTTCGTTGGGCTTTGAAGATATGTGGTAGATCAAGAGGTATCGTGGAAGAAAAAGGGTTTCGAGGTTGATCGAAATTATTTTTTTTTCGAGTTGCAGGTCTTGGCGGAGAAGACGAAGTTTACAGTGTACGTGATTGTTGCTTTTAAAATAAAGCAAAGAGGTTATAATACTTCTTTGATCACTGGTACCATAAATCGACAAAAGGCCAATTGAGTTTTTAGTGCACGTGGTAGGAAAAAAATAAAAGGCACCTTGATTGGTTCTTTTATTTTATTTTGCACTTGGTCATTATTAATTTAGTGACAAAATTATATTGTTGTAGTTTGAATTTAATTTAAAGTTTCAACAAGTATAATTTGGTAGATACAAGGTTCTTGTTGCGGGTTTTTTGTGGTTCAAGTTTGATCGTGGTTTGCTTGATTTTTTAAGTTTACGATCGGGTTACTTGTTCGAGATCGAGGTTTAGGATTATTCTAATTAAATCGGTCTGCAAGAAGGGTTTTTACGCAACAAAGGAGAAAGAATATGTCGTCGATAGCGAAGTTTGACGTCGAATAATTCGACAGGTCTAATGACTTTGGGTTGTGGCGTGTGAAGATGCGGTGTCTATTAATACAACATGGTTGGGAGGCTGCGTTAGATCCATTCTCGGATACCAAGACAGACGCTCAAAAGACTGCGGCGTTGAAGACGGATGTCTATAAAAAAGCACACAGTGCCTTACTCTTATGCTTGGATAACAAGGTGTTGAGGGAAGTCAACAAAGAAAATTCTGCTGCAGGTGTTTGGTTAAAGTTAGAAACTTTGTATATGACAAAGTCTTTAGCCAACAAGTTGTACTTGAAGAAGAAGCTGTTCACTTTCTACATGAATTCAGGTAAGAAATTATCTGAACATATAGATGAGTTTAATAAGTTGATCGGTGACTTGGCGAACATAGACGTTAAAATTGATGACGAAGATCAGGCACTCATGTTACTTACATCATTACCGTCCTCGTATGATAACTTTGTGGAGACATTACTTTATGGAAGGGAGTCGCTCTCTTTGGAAGATGTCTTGTCTACCCTCAATTCACGGGAGTTGAAGAAGAGGACAGATGCAAAGGATGATGGTGATGGGTTATTTGTAAGGGGAAGGCCGGAGCATCGGGGTAATCAAGGACGTGGTAGTTCGCGATCAAAGTCAAAAGGTAAAGGAACTTATAAACAGAAGTGTTACATATGCTATTCTGAGGATCACCTTAAGAAAGACTGTCCAAAATGTAACAAGAAGAAATCAACTGGCTTTGTCAACAAGAATGCAAAACAGGACGTTGGGACGTATTCTAAGGGTTATGACAATGGTGATTTGTTGATGGCGGTGAGTGAGGAAAGGTTCTTAGAGTGGATCATGGACTCTAGTGGTTCCTAACACATGACGCCTAGGAGGGACTTCTTGTTTGATTTTAAGGAGCTTGATGGTGGTATGGTTTTGCTCGGTGATAATAGAGCATGTGCCATCAAGGGGATAGGGAAGGTGAGAGTACAAATGAAAGATGGTTCAAGTTTTGTGCTTGAGAATGTGCGTTACATTCCCGAGTTGAAAAGAAATTTGTTATCTTTGGGCACTCTGGATCGAGAGGGCTTACCGTGAAGTTGCAGAATAGAAGAGTAAAGGTGATCAAGGGTTCTTTGATGGTTTTGTCAGGAACTTTGAAGGAAAATTGTGTGTACTCCTTGGATGGTTGGGCTAAATCAAGTGAAGCTAGTGTTGGTATAGAAGAAAAGGAAAGTCTTGCACAGGTGTGGCTTAAACGCTTGGGTCACATTAGTGAAGCAGACTTGAATGAACTCAAAAGAAGAGAGGTGCTGGGGAAGGAAGGTCTAGGTAAGCTCGAATTCTGTGAAAATTGTGTTCTTGGAAAATCGACCAGGGTGAGTTTTGGTCGAGGTCAGCACATAACATAGGGAGTTATAGACTATGTCCATGCGGATCTCTGGGGTCCTTCTCGGGTGGAATCGATGAGTGATTGTCGTTACTTCTTATCGATTGTTGATGATTATTCGAGGAGGGTTTGGGTTTATTTTCTTAGACACAAGAGTGAGGCGTTCAGCAAGTTCAAGGAGTGGAAGCAGTTGGTAGAAAACCAGACAGGTAGAAGACTGAAGAAACTTCGAACGGATAATGGTTTGGAGTTTTGTAATCAGGAGTTTAATAACTTATGCAAGGAGAGCGGGGTAGCAAGACATTTGACGGTTGCTGGAACTCCACAACAGAATGGTCTAGCTGAATGAATGAACATGACGCTCTTAGACAAGGTTAGGTGTTTACTGATTTAGTCTGGTTTCCCAGAATCATTCTGGGCTGAAGCAACAGTGACGGCAGCATATCTGATCAATAGGTCTCCATCTAAAGCATTGGAGAAGAAGACACCTATGGATTTATGGTCAGGACATCCGGCGAATTACGAGATGTTGAGGATATTTGGTTGCGTTACTTATTCACACGTGAGTCAGGGGAAGCTCAAGCCTAGAGCTATAAAATGCATATTCCTGGGGTATCCTGAGGGTGTGAAGGGATACAGATTATGGAGGTTGGATGATGTTAAACCGAAGATAATCATAAGCAAGGATGTGGTCTTTAATGAGAGACTTATGTATAAGGATACTCTCAAGGGTGCTGGTGCTGTAGATTTTTGGAGGGAAATTGAGTTTGAGGTGGAACTTCAAGGCAGTCGGGTCGAACCAACTGTGGATCCTCATACTTGGGTAAATCCAGGGAATGAATATGAGGATCAAGTTGAAGATGAAGTAGATGAAATGCCTCAACAACAGAATCTGGACAACTATGTTCTAGTGCGTGATAGAGCTAAGAGAACAACTACTAAACCTGCAAGGTATAGGAATGAAGGTAATGTATCATTGTCTAGATCATCAGGGTCTAGGGAAGTAGATGATATTACGGCTTATGCGTTTGCTATTGCTGAGGAAGAAGATACACATGAACCAATCACATTCCAGGAGGCGATTAATTCATCTGAAAGGGATGAGTGGGTTCGTGCTATGGAGGAAGAGATGAGTTCTTTAAAAAAGAATCATACTTGGGAGCTGGTCGATCAACCACATGGTCAGAAGCTGGTAAGCTGCATGTGGTTGTATAAGATTAAAGAAGGGATTGAAGGCGTTCAGAAACCAAAGTATAAAGCAAGGCTGGTAGCTCGGGGTTTCACACAACGAGAAGGGATTGACTATAATTAGGTATTCTCACCCGTGGTTTGACATACATCTATTAGGGTGATCCTCTCATTAACTGCTTGTGAAGATTACGAGTTGGAACAACTTGATGTGAAGACGGTGTTTTTGCATGGTAATCTTGAAGAAACCATTTATATGAGGCAGCCGCTTGGTTTTGAAGAAGGAACGGGCAACAAGGTATGTTTGTTGAAGAAATTCCTTTATGGTCTTAAGCAGTCTCCAAGGCAGTGGTACAAACGGTTTGATGTGTATATGGTCAGCAATGGGTTTAGCCGTAGCAACTATGATAGTTGTTTTACTTCAAGGAGTTTGCACCAGGTATGTACATATATCTATTGCTGTATGTAGATGATATGTTGATTGCTTGTAAAAGCAAGTCTGAGATCGAATATACCAAGGGACTGCTGCGGAAAGAGTTTGATATGAAGGAGCTTGGTCCAGCTAGGAAGATACTTGGTATGGAGATTGTCAGGGATAGGGGTAACCGAACCCTGAAGGTGTCTCAGTCGGGATATGTGTGGAAAATTCTGAATAACTACAGAGTGGATAATGGCAAGTCGGTCTCTGTGCCATTGGGAGCACACTTCAAGGTATCTTTGAAGGATTGTCCGTCGAGTGATTGGGATGTGGAAAGAATGAGTAAGGTCCCATATGCGAATGCTGTATGTAGTTTAATGTACTTGATGGTTTGCACTAGACCAGATATTGCGTATGCTGTTAGCATTGTGAGCAGGTATTTGGCGAATCCAGGTAAAAATCACTGGGAAGCGGTGAAGTGGATTTTGAAGTACTTGAAGGGCACTGCTGATGTAGGTCTAGTGTATGGTAGAGATCAAGGGAAGCACGTAGATGTTGACGGTTTCGTGGATCGCGATTATGCTAAAGACCCTGACAAGGGTAGGTCGATAACCGGGTACGTGTTTATGGTACATGGCTGTGTTGTGAGTTGGAAAGCAACTTTGCAGCATGTTGTTGCATTGTCTACTACAGAGGCGGAGTATATGGCGCTTACGGAAGCTGTTAAGGAAAGCATTTGGCTTAAAGGTCTACTAATCGAGGTGGGAATAAACCTAAGGTCAGTGGTTGTGAATTGTGATAATCAAGGGGCAATTCATCTCTCAAGAAATGCAATGTTTCATGAGAGGACGAAGCATATCAACGTGAGGTATCACTTCATCAGGTAGATCGTGGAATCTAAAGAGATTGAAGTGGCAAAGATAGGCATGGAGGATAATGCAGCTGACGCGTTTACAAAGGTGGTTCCAGGTCCGAAGTTCAAGTATTGCATGAAGATACTTGGTGTCGGGGCTAACTAGTCTTGTCACTAAGGTGGAAATTGTTAGTATTAGTTCCTAAGTCTAGTTAAGATTAGTATAAGCCATGTTTCCTATGTAAGCTTTATTTAAGGTAGGTTGTATTTGAGCCGAGTGGATCCAAGCCCAATCCCTAGTCGGTGAAGACTAGGGAACCGACCCCCTCACCCTATAAAAGGAGGTGAGGGGGTGATGCTCAAATCACACCGTAGTCTTTTATTCTTTCCTGTAAACCAATCGTTAATCAATAAAGTCGTTTGGTTACCTCTTTGTGTGTCGTTCTTCTGGGTTTCTGTCGTTGCAACTCTGTGATCTTCTTTAAGGGATCTAGGTTTCCGCATATCGATCTTCGGTTATTGGGTTTACGAATCCAACATTAATTATTAAATATTAGATTAATCTTAGCCGTTGATCTTTGATAAGTTTAAAGTAAAGATTAGTCTCTTTTTATCCAAAGAATATAAGTAGAGACTCTATATTCGAGAACACGTAACGAATGATTGTATGCATATATAAGATTTGTAAACAATTCATACATCATAGTTTGACTAAATTGCTACCAACTATGATGACAAAATCAACAATGGGCTGGGACGAGAAAGTTGAGTGATTATCACTTCACTGTAGTTCACTCACTCTCATATATACTAGTTGAGTGATTATGACTAAATTGCTACCGACTATGATGCCAAAATCAAAATCTCGCATTTTAATTTGCATGTTAAATCTCTTGCATTGTATCTGCATGTGCGATATGTAGCTGCAATCAGTAGCATGATAGAAAACAAGTTCGAGAAAATAACAAAATTTTCAAACATTTACATAAAAGTGTAATTTGTTTAAGTAACAACCATGTAATAGAAAAAGAAGCAAACACATTTAAATAATCATTTACGTCCTATCATTCTTTAATGTTAAACAAACTGAGGGACTATATATTAGACGTTAGATTTGTTTGATTCTTCTGTTGGATGAGAATAACTAATATAGAATAACTAAAACCCCTTTATATATAACATCGCTCTTAATAACAAACGAGTAAGTTTTTTATTTAGGTTATTAGGAGAAGGTAGTTTGAGCTAAATGTATGTAAAATTATGGGAGATTGTCCATTAAAAAGGCATGACAGTAAATGAAATGGACAATCTATTATCTATTATATTTAATATAACACAGTTTTGTACAGCTCTTTAAAGCAGCCATTGTACAACTCTTAAAGAAACAATCAAATTAATTTTTTCTAAATATAACTTTTAATATTAGACTGCCACATGGATGTTTTAACCAGTCAAACTGAAAAAATCTTATAGAATTTCAAACCTTTCAAGCAAAGTCCAAAGTTTAATATGGAATGTTATTTTACCTTTTAATAATAAAAAAACAGCTCAGAACTTTGACCAAACCTTAATACCCCACCCTATTGATACGCTACATTTTTCAAATCCATCGAGCGGTTTCAATCAAAATTTACTGTCATTAACAAAACAATCATCAGTTTCAAATCCTCATTCACATTAACAAAATACAGATTTTTTTTAACAAAACAAAATACATATTAGTTTCTTAACAAAACCACTCCTCTCTCTAACACGCATTCAAAAACACATACACAAATTAAACCAACTGATTAAATTGCACATTTGGTTAACAGTTGCTCTTGGTTTTCCAATGATTTCTACGATGTACACATCGTATATTTGGTAACTATCTCATTTATACAAGTTTTTTCCGATTGAGATTCAACAATAAAGCTATTTTGGTGTGTTGTTTTTATTTTGGTTTTTGATTCAGTTTATAATATCTGGGCTTTGATTAGTTTCAATTACTAATCTTCTTCGTTTACACGTTAACTGTAACTAATGATATTGTATTTAATACTAATGACAGGTTTCAGAAGCTAATCATCTATTGTTTGTTGATTTCAAAGGGTCCATTGATGGCCTTGACTTCAAGCCTTTCAAAGAGATTTTGGAACGACAAACCAAAGCCTTGCGACCAATTTGGTAATTTTTAACTTGCAATCTATGTATGATGACAAATTGCATTTTTATAGATATGTTTAACATGATCTTTTTTACAGATGGTCACTCTTATAAATATGCAATGACAAAACCATAAAAACCTTAACATCCTTTTTAATTATACAGGGAGCTTCAAAGAAAACGTGAGATCCGGTTGATGATTGACATGGTATTTATCTTCCATCGTTTAAAGTGGAAGGTCTTTATATTTTGCATTGAAAGCTTAACTAAATTATACCAATTCACGTAATGCATGTTATTTATCTTTTAGTTTATGGAGTACTAGATGTATACTTTACCAGGCGGTGAGCAGGCAGAGAACTGAACTAAAACTGAGAATTGAATGCGAACCGACCCAACTCGAATTGAATTTTAGAACCGCAGTCCGGGTCTCAGTTCTTCGATCTTGCAAATATGAAGACTCGTGGTATATGAACCATATGTGTTTTGAAGACTCGAGGTATATGAACCATTTGTGTTTGTCTTTACGAACTTTTGATTAAATGGAAGTTTTGAAGATTTCGTATCCACTAAAGTCGAGAATGTGAGTGAATATCATCGTTTTGTACCTATATATATAATATTGTTAATCGAATATGTGTGTTTTGTGGATGAGGGTAATTATCTTTTCATTCTAATATCTTTATCTTTCCATTTCTTAGGAAGGTAAAAACCATGACACCATTGATCACTTGACCAATCTGATCCATAATTTTAATCTAGATAGACATCCAAACCTATAAAGAAGCACAAAAGACATGGAAGTAATTACTTTCTTTTCATTTTCACAGAACATTGTTTGGTTGAGGTCCATTACAGCCAACTGATATAAATGTTCAATTACTCGTGAATACAATACGGTCATAAGTTCATCATGCTCATTATGTGTATATATATCCACATTTGTATATCTGAATCTTATCTTTGATGTGAGTGTGTATGAAGGTAGCCACCATTGATGTATTTAAATAGGTGATTGTCCATGTTCATCAATATATAACCATATTCACAAACACGAATGTATATGCCTTTAGGCCTAACGGTATCCAAGATATCTTTTCAACAGGTGCAAGTGTAATTTTGTTTGTGAATAAACAGTTAAGAGTACGGCGACAAACGTACGTTGAAGTGGTAGAGTGTGGTTTGTTTGTGAATGTACACCTCGAACAAAGATGCAAGTGTAGATCAGAGAAATAAAAGATTTTATGTTAGTGTCAGCCTGTCGGGTAGAAATCACTGAAATATGAGAATAGTTTTTTAAGTAGAGGGAGGCAGATTGGTGGTTTTCTCACCATCCAAATATGGGATGAAAATGAGTTTTGTTACAAGAAACTTCATTTATGTAACTGGTTATTAAAGATAAACTAAAAAAACATAGACAAGTGAAACTACATTGTTTTTTATTCTCAAAAAAAGTTATTGAAAACTAAAAACTACAATGTGTTAGTTTACGTTCCTTTATCTATTTGAATATTTATTTACACGCTTATGTGAATAAAAATTGTCTATCTCTTTACAACACCCGTGAATTTCACGGGTTTTTGAAATCTCTTTGCGGAAATTTGAGGACATAAGATATTTAAATGATATGTTCGTATTATATTTTGGTTCATATATGATCACTTAGATTATGATATAGCCGAGTCACAAAGAAAGGATGTATATAACCATTTAACATTTGAATAAAAGGGTGTTCATGACACCATCAATCCATCATCCATCATGGACTCCATCGAGACATGTATGGAGGTTTCTTTTTGTACGAATACGGTGGGACTCGAAAGACTTTCTAATGGAAAATACATACGAGTTGGATAATACAGAAAGGTGATATTGTTTCAAACGTGACATCAAGCGGCATTGCATCAACATTGATGAATTCTTGTTAACATTCGAAAGTCCTATTTTATTGACACCAATATTGTTTATTCAAATGTGGCTCTTTCTAACATAAGCAACTTTTTTCCCTACTCTATTTGACGTAACTTAAAAATACCCGTGAATTTCACGGGTCTTTTAGCTAGTCACATATAAAGCCTTCTTTATGTTCCTTCCTTCAATTTTAACCGGATATTTAAACATATACAATCGATTAAACGAACAAATTTTTGTATTTATATATAGTTTTTAAATATAAAAACAATCTTGTTGTTGATTCATCAAAATACCAAACGATAAACTAAACGTAAAAGAATAAACATAGTATTCATAAAAAAAGTACACATACTATCGTGCTTTGTAAATGTTGTCTTGTTAAGTAATCCAATTTAGTTATAGAATGAAAAATATACAAAATACGAACATATGCAAATAACTGAGCATAGACAAACGTTAACATAAGTCCATTAAAAAAAACGTTAACATAAGCATAATTGAATGTTCACGTACATAAATGGACGAGCAAGATTTTTGTTTACGTTCGTTCATTTAACTAAACAAATCGTAAAATATTGTTTATTTTCGTTCATTTAATAAATAAACGTACATAAATAAAATGTTTGACAAAACGGTTTATGGACACTTCATCAAGCGTCTAGTTTTGTTTTCGGACATGTATCCTGTAAATATGCAGGATGACCTGGTTTGTTTTTGTTTTATATTTTACAAAATTAATTTGTCGTAACTGTAGTACAATTTATTATCAGAACTATATAATTATTAGAACTTTTTGTCTAATAAATCCAAATTAAATTTGTCATATATTCTAAGTACAAATAATAGAAATTTATACTAATACTATCAACAATTATTGCATGTATTAAATCATCACTTGATGATTCTTAATTAAAACAATTACAGTATGTATATTCACATAATTTTTGCGTTTTAGTATTCTACATATAAATGCAGTCATGGATATATTCCTAGAAAAAAAAAAGATGAATGAACGTTGATTCCAGTGACAAACAAAAGCTGAGTTAGTTTGTAACAAGAGTGAAAAAACAATGGAATAAATAAATAAGAATGAATAAATATGGCATATATATTTTTGAGAATGAATAAATATGGCATATATATTTTTTGCTCTATATCATCGTTGAAGTGAATAGAGACACTACATGATCCGTGTTGATGAAAATGGTGTCACCTTTTTGGTGAGTGGTTACAGTGGGTAGGTTGTGTGGGTACATTTTTTTACCTTTTTACAGGATTTTAACTAGGAATGTGTACTACCAACAAAAAGTTTCTACCAACTTGTCTTCATTGAATGATAAAACTACGTACTCTTTATATAAATAGAAGAAATTGTTTAAGAATCATTTGTAAAATGTATACGAATGAATGTCTAGGCTAGCTATTAGAAGTTGAAATTTTGATACATAGGCATGTTTGGTAAGAGATTTTTTTAAAAACTTTTTTTTTGAAGTGTTAAGTTTTTGTTTCAAAAATAATTTTTTTTAAAATAACTAGTTTTGATTAACGCAATAACTTTTTAAAACTGTTAGTTTTTTATTTTAAACAAGTAACTTTTAAATGAAAAGCTGATTCATACAACTTTTTAAATAACTAGCTCTCTAAAAGTTGTAAATTACTAATATGCCCTCCAAACATATTATAATTTATCTAAATATATATTTTAAATCATTTTACATCTTAATTTTACAGTTAACAGCTAATTTATCATTATCAAACATATTTATTAAAAAACAATACAACTTATAGCTAACATTAACAGATTTATAATTAATCATTTACAACTTATAATTAACCACTTACAATTATTTTTACCGAACATAGTCATAATCTTATATTTCACAAATTTAGTATTCAACAAAAGACTAAAAATGTTTCAAGTACTATGATGATTTATGATTAACCCAATCATGTAGGCATGCATTTTTGTTGGTAGTGTATTATGTAGGTGCCCTCGACACACTCGCTCAACAAAAACCTAATGATGAAAGCAAGAAACACCTTTGTGACAATATGTTCGTTCTTTCAATTTTTTTCAATGGTGGGTTCTACTTCTTGTCTCCCCCAATTTTATCTTGTTTTCTTCTTCATGGAACTTTCTCCAATCTTAACTAACTTAAACGAAACTAGCAGGATATCCGCATGATGCGGTAGCAGGTACCTTGTGATTAATCAGAGAAATATATAAAAAAAAAAAAAATCCAGTTAGACTTAGTTCGCTTATTTGCATAGATTTTGATCGAGTTTTTTTAGTTTTCGATTACATCCATTGATTTGGTCAGATTTTAAAACCATATGTGCCACCAACTTATATAAGTTATATGAAGTTTTTTTGTGATTTAATAGTTGTACAATATCTATAATAAAATGTATTATTCAATTTAGATTATTTTTAAAATATTATTAATTAGATTGTTTAATATATTAATTAATGTATATTTGTAACATATGCTTTATAGAATGTATTAATTAAAATTAATTTTAGAAAAATAATGATAATGATTTTTTTTAATTATTATATGCTAAAACGGTTGTACATTTAGCTTTTGATTTTGTATTACTTAAATCATATTTGAGTTAGTAAATTATAAGACTGCTGGGAGTGGGGTGAAACCCACTCACCGCCACCTCAGCGTCACGTCAGCTTTTTAACAAACTCACCCAAACTCACCCACGGAGGTAATGACACTCACCCAACTCACTTACACTCACTTTTCATACTTATTTTTTTTATTATTTAAATACACCCCACTCACAAAAAACACCCAAAATTAAACCTAACCTAAAAAATAAAAAACATCCGGGCCCACATGTATACAACTCACCTAGGTGAGTTGGCCCACTTTTTTTTCTTGGCTAAAAACAAGCCGCGCGTGAGTTTATAAGGGTGGGGTGGGGCTGCGAGTGACTTTTGGCAACCTACGAGTGGGACTTCACCCACTCCCACCAGCCTAAGGATGTACATCATATTGTTTTAGTTGTTCTACTTCATTTTTGTGCATTTATGTTTGTATTTTTGACAATTTGTGGTTTATATCAAAAATATTAAAAATCACAGATTTTTAGTAAAAAAATTTAAATTGTTTATTACAGTATAGTTTATGTAAAGAATATAAATATCCCAGTCTTTAGTCAAAATATTTTATAAATATTGCTTTGTTTTTCAGGTTTGATGAAAGAAAGAATAAAGGAAATGATCGTTTTATGGAATGAAACATTTGAAATGAAAAGATGGGAAAAACATTATTATGGTAGTGTCCTCAAATTCGTAACTGACCTTTTAGGCTATTACACTTTCATATTAATTCGCTCATGTTGTACATTTAGCTTATTAAATTGTACTACTTAAACCATATTTTAGTTTGTGCATTAAAAAGAAGTACAACATGTTAATTTAGTGGTAATACTTAAATTTTTTGTGCATTAATTATGAGAGAAAGTCTAAAATGCATTATAAGAAGTATAGATATAAATAGATAAAAACTTAATGATATCTTCAATTTTGATCTACCGTACTTGCATCTAAAAAGATTTCTAAAGCTTCCTTGAAGAATTTCTTTTAAAAATATACTAGTCATGTACCCGCGCGTTGCAGCGCCGTATACCTATGTAATAAAATTTTTTGCCGAGCGAATGTCCTTCCGTTGTATGTTTATCATGAGGATAACCTTATCGACGATGTTGTCTATTTGTAAGTGCCTGCGCCCACCTCAGCCATGCATATCGCGCCAAGTTGCATAGTATTCGAAAAATAACACAAAAGGAACATACTCTATCTTTATTTTCATGTTCAACAAATGCATGTACAACAACTGCATGTACGGTAATAGTAAATTCACATAGTGATAGTAGTAATAGTTGAAGCGCAACATTCTTTTTTAATTTGACGAGGTAGACGAATTTTCAAAGATGTCTCAAAAGAAATAAAAAAGAAACTTTAGATTTTTGAAAAATAGGATATAGAAATATAGAAAATTGTTGTGTGTTTTTTGTATTAACCAGATGATTCTTTTATACTTAAATCAACTAGTTTTAATGCCTGTGCACACACAGGACTTAAATATAAAGGATAAAAAAAGTACTAGTAATAATTTTGTTATTTCGATTTTATGTATATTATATATATATTTTAAAACATCTAATGTTTATATGTTTGATTATGTTATTCTTTTAATATGCACCGCTTAAATTAATATATACTCATATCAATTTTTATTTTTTGAATTTCATACTCTTCTTACTTTCGATATTTTTATTCTAAATAGTTATATCTTAATTATTAATCAACAAACCATTTACATCAACCTTGCACAACCTTACACCTACGCGATTTATAAATTCATAATTTTGTAATGCTTAATATTATTATATAAAACAATATTAAATTTTTACCCACAAGTTTTACATGATTTTGCATTGTGTGATAATATTAATTGATATTTTGTATAAATATTTGTTGCACAAATGATTTAAATTTATTTAACTGAAAACTATTATTTTCTAGACATTGTGTGTTTAGTAACACATAACGATCTTGAAAAAATATATGTTGTTGTAATATGTAGAATTCCGTCTATTCATTTTCATCTCACACCGATGTCCAAGGTCCGACACTCATTTTGATATTTATATTAATGTTAATAATAGTTTACATATATTGCATTGTTTGACTTTGTTAAGTGTCAAAATAAAAATAGAAAATAATTTGTGTTTTTATTTGAATATTTATAATCATGTGATTTATTAATTTTTTAATATAACATGAATGTTGTATTTTTAAAATAAAAAGTCTAAAAGGTATAAAGTTTAAGGGGTTATTTTGTTTATTGTATAAAGTTACTAAAAATATGGAAAATTATAAGTTTACTATTATATCTATCTAATTATTTAAAATTAAACAAATAAAGTTTTATCTATGCCCTCATCTTTTGTTAAGTTTTTATTTTCACAAATTTGACACATATATCTTTGTGTGTTTTTAACAAATTCTTCCACCAAATTTTTTAATTTTGACTAAATTTAATTCAATTTTGACTTTTTTCCACCAATCACAACGCTCGATTTTGCTTATTTGTCAAAATCAAGTCATTTGATTGGTTCAATTGTTTTTTTTACAACCTCCACTTTCTACTAAAATTCTCAAAAAATCTAATTCTTTTATTATATAAAAGATTAAACATTACAAAAGTTGCATTAACAATAGAACTATGATTTTGGTCAAAATGTAACCGGTTGTCTTTAAATATCATTATAAAAGTTAATGTGGACGGTTACAAATTGAATTACACATAAAGACACTTAACTTTTTAGTTCTAACTTTTAATAGTATGGATTGAACAATATTAGTTAAAAAAAATTATTTTTTTTATAGTAATGTTTTTAGCTTAATTTTTTAAGACTTCTTTATTTAGAACGTGCTAAATACTTTATAAAGTAGTATAGATAGTTATAAAGTAGTATAGATAGTTAGGCTTGAAAATCTTACTATAAGCCTATAATTGACATCAAAACTAGTATTAGCACATTAAAACTCTTACATGCATTCATATAATTCATTTTTTTCCGCGTGCGCTAGAACTACATGTAAATCATCTATGATTTTTAACGGATTTAAAAGAAAAAACTAACAAGAGGTTATAAAAAAGAGGAATAAAAGAGATTACAAGCCATTTTTACTTTAAATCCAATTTCTCCATAAAGGAATTGGTTTATTAGTCATATATATGCTTAATCCAATAATTAAGAAAGAATCTTAATTTGTTTTTTTAACATGTTTTTTGGAAAAGACTTTAAATCAAAACATAACTGATTTTTCTATACCACCAAATAACCTAATTGGTTATATAAATCATGTATGAATAATCGAGGGTTTACAAGATAAACATTATGGTTATCACGAGTTTTGTGCTCGAGTCTTTTGACCCAGGTTCAAGTCTCAGACATTTGTTTCGTCTCCGTAAAACCTATGAGCACCAGAATACTATAACATAGTAATTTTATAAGGATTGTATTTCTTCATCTCTATAAATAGAGGTGAATAAGGATGGTTTGAGGATATATGTGCATGTTGGTGTACTGAAAAGACCTTTTGAAATAAGAGATCGAGGGTCGAGTCTTGGCTCGTCTCACTTCAGGTGTTGTTTATTTAAGCCATAAAAGTTGTCGAAGCTATTCTTTGTGGAATGGACAATGATTGGTGCCAAAAAACACACAGGATCAGGGTGTTTCCGCCAATCTACAACCTTCTGTGAAATTATATAGTACTGTAAATCTTTACGAAAGCATTAGCCCGTTTCCGTTTTTCTTGTTCAAACAAAGGTTACTAAGCTAAAAGTGTAAAGAATAATATATTATTGACGTATGTCCATAAAGACAGTTTATTTTTCATATTGATAATGATAAGTACGTGTTTATTTGATTTTGAAAATAAAAAAACAAATGAAATTAAGTTTAGTCAGTTAAAAATTATAATTTGTGTTTTGTTTTTGACTTGTAATGTTTTTGACAAAATCCTTTTGGACGGCCGATGAGGGAATAAATGTTGGTCAGGGAAAAGGTTGAGTTCGTGGGGTCATATCATGTTTATTAAATTTGCCATTTATATTCCACATTTATATTATTCACATTTCTGTATATTCCTTCCTATGTAGTACAGTATAAGTGAATAACATAGTCATTTTGACGTCTACCACACATCTAATAGTGAGTATCATACTTTCTCACGAGGCATCTACATCGATCAGCCAAAACTTCACGAGTCGTATGGCATCATCTACTCCAGATGATTATGTGGCATTTAAAAATGTATCTTTACTCAATTTTTGGTTCTGGCATGTTAAAAGGCAAACTTTATTCAAAGGTCATAATAGGAATAATCCTTATGTCACCATGGTTAAAATTGTCAACCTTTAATACTTGGTTCGATCTTTTAGCAACCAGTAGCTTTAGTTGGGCATGTCTAATTAAAGCTTGTTTTATAGGGCGAATGTTAGAACCAAGAAGTGGTGATTATTGGTTTATATAATGTAACAGAAGAAGACTAAACAAGCTTATATGTTAAGCCCATGCCTCAAGGCCCATTCGGCCCACTCTTGAGTACAATAACCTCTTTTCCATATGTGAGACTCATGGGCTCTAGATAAAGCTTTTCAGGCTGGGTTTTTTTCAGGCCGGGCTAAGCCTGGCTCAAGCTTTAGCCAATCTGTGCACCTGGAAGAGGTGGTTCATTTTCTAAGCTAATATATACCAAATTTCTTTTCAACTTTTTTTTTCTTTCTCTAAGCTCTCGATATTTTGTGCGACTCATATGTCCTCTGAGGACATCTATCAATTTTTTCCAGTCTAATATTTATTTTTGAAAAAAACATCGATTTCTCTCAAATATATCTTAAATGCACCTGGTGCATTGACATGTATTTCTACTACTTTATTAAAATTTTAAGAAAAATTGTGTCTCCGATTACACTTTGTTCTGGCTTCGTCTATGGCCGTGCATTTAGGAATCGAAACTCGCATACTTTCTAAAACTCGCTTGGTAGTAAACTCACATGTTTTTAGTTAACTTCAGTCAATGGTGACTTCGTAATTTCACAAGTGACGTCATCTTCCCTTACCATCCTACGTGGCATCAAGTTTTCATAAACTCGTTTGTTAACTGAGTTTTATAGTGGGTGTGGCCGAGTGGGACTGTGGGTTACCGAGTTTGACCAGTAAGCAAGTTTGACATATTTTTTTTTAAATAAAAATAAAAAAATCTGACAACCGAGTTTTGAGTATTTATGTTTTTGTAAATCTTCATCAACCAAGTTTTGACAAGTTCAAACGACCAAGTTTATGGTACTTCAAGCAGCCGAGTTTGGGGTACCGAGTTTTGAGAATTTTCGAACATTGATCCATAATCACTTTATACATAACATAACTCTTCTTCATGATCAGCAACAAGACGTTATCAATGTTGGTTTCGAAAATAGACCCCTAATGCTTTATCATTGTGGGCTTGTGGCTATATGATACGACCCTCTCGGATAGTATCGGGATAGGGCACCCTTTCAAACGTTATGCTAGCCCTTTAAGAACGGGAGATGAGAAGACCAGACATTTTGTTTAACTTTGACTTTTATTGATTAATAATATGATTACATATGAGACCTTAAATACTAGTTACCAGATAAACGTAACACATAAAAGATACTAAACAGATAAACACAAAACATAAACATATATCCTAAAAATAGAAGATATTTTTGTCGTAACATTCCTCACTCCTTCGAGTTCACCTTGCCTACAAGGTGATGTCTTGAAAAGATCGTGATTTCGGGATCCCATAATCTTCTTTGAATCGTACCGCACTCTAGTCTTGTACTTCCGCAAATCTCCACCCGTATAGTTCTCCAGCCTAGATACAAATGTAGTACTCCCACATACATTGTTCTCCAACTCAGTTTGTTCTCCGCCCAAGTTTGTTCTCCATTATACATGAGTTCATGAAAATCGACATCGTTAACAACCTCGCTAACATTTGACTGTGTCTTTGACTCATCAAACACACTAAACCCTTTTGTCCCATTCTCATCGTCATCATTCACATTATGATTTTTCATAACTTCTTGATGACAAACAATGTTAACAGATTCTTCCTCCTTAATGACATGTACATTCTCTTCAATTGCCTTAAAACGAGCTTCCATTATACGAGCACGAAAGAATGTTTCTCCTAAAGTTGCAGGATTCGACCTCAATAGTTCTGAGGGTTCTAGGTTCGTTAACCGTGTTTCTGCTACCCTGGCTAATGAAACTGCTTCGCCTAAACTTGTGGGCTTTGACCTCAAGAGTAAACATTGTAAAGATGTTTTAAGTCCAGTGATATATGTGAGACCCCCAAAATCTGACATGGAACAACTAGGCAACGATGGGGTAACACGTCATAGTACAAGAAACAATGAATTACAGTTCATACAAAGCTGACGAAATAAAAACATGTACATTACATCATAAAAGGTCAGAGTTTTTAAACATAGGTCCCAGAGTTTTAGAAGCGAAAAATTATATTATTTCGTCTCAATTTATAACATAAAGTTGCCCAAAAGATAGAATAAAATCCTGACAATTTTTACTCAAAACAGTCTTTTAAAAGCATCACAGAAATCTCCAAGCTGCGATAATATCATGTGGGCTCCCATCCAAGCAAAGCTAAGTAATAATACCTGAGATTAAACATGTAAAATCGTCAACATAAAGTTGAGTGATATTCATAGATTTAGCAGTAAAAGTGTGGAACACAATAGAATTCGTAAAACACGTAATCGGGGAGGGGGGGTGTCACACTCCCAAAATATCAGAGTATAATGGCGACAAGGGAGTGGTGACGTCATGATTATCATACGCACATAGTCATAAAGAACGACCTCTAAATGAGACGTTCGGAAAATAGATCACTTGTAATTAATAAAATAAATAGTTTTAACAAAGTGCGGAAGCATAAACTGAATATGGTTACAAAACATAGTTTTCTCAAATGGTACAAATGATCGTTGTTTCAAGAAATGACGGCAATGCATGAGACCTCATTTAGCATCTTCCTTCTTAATACCTGAGAAAAACATTGCTAAAGTGTCAACATAAAGTTGGTGAGTTCATAGGTTTAGTTAAGTGGAAATGTTTAATGAACCACAAGATTTTCCCAAATGTGATGACAATATAACAGATACAAAGTCATCCCAAAAGTATTTATTACAGTCTAAGCTCGTGACACCGAAGCGTTAACAACACCGGCAGTATAATCATATAAATGTAGCCCAAACTAGATGCCTAAACCCACGACATCCTATCTCAGACTCAAATGAAACTGTGCCCGCTTGTCCCCTTGTTGGACAAGACAGACAGGGACGTCAATCCCGATAGATCTATCCATTACATTCGCGCTTACACAAAGTAATTAACGGTTCACGATTCACGGGCCAAAGCAACTGGGTTTTTAGTGGGACTTAGACTAATATATAAATCAGTAAATGCACTTGTGTTCACACGTTAAAATCAAGCAATGTCTCACCCCAAAAAGCAGTGAAAATAGTAAAGTATGGGGCTATAAACTCACCTCGTAAATTCAGCAAAGAGAACGAAGATAAAATAGCTCGAGAGTACGGTTACGCTAGCCGCGACCTAATTAATTATGAAAATCGAGTTACGATACGAATAATTATATTATTAAAAGACTCGACACCCTAGTTGTGCTTGACGAAACCATACGTTTATGAAAAGTACGATTTACGGAAAAGTACGATAGATAAAAGTCGGTTTATTAAATGGTCGGGTTTCACGGGTTAAATTATAACCTAAATTTATAAAATTCGTTTTGGGCTTTAACTAAACTAATTAAATACACCAGGCCCAAAATTGGGTCCAAAACATTTACACACAAACCGGCCCAAGGGTCATTAGACCCGGCCCGGTCCACTGGCGGAATAAACAAGGACGGGAGGAGTAAATATGCGTGTTTAACACACACAATCCCATAACAGAGAGTGAAACTCTCTCTCTTCCCTCGATATTAACTCCACCGCCCCAAATCTCTCTCTCTCTTAAATCTAGATCGGTTCAATCCTTTTCCATGGCTAATATCTAATCATTTGGGATATAATAATCATGTGTGGGTGGTCTGAGGTGTTCTAGATCGCGTGAGATGTGGGGTTTAATCCCCACATCAAACTGATTGGGTTTTCTGATGTGTTCTCCTTGTGGTTACGCGAATCAATAGCCAAGAAATCAAAGATAAGTTTGTTTTTCCTTTATTTCTTTTTAAAAGTTTATTTGATTTTCGATTTAATAAGTATCAGTGGGTTTAATTGATTTGTATAAACTTGTTGTGAATCATATGATTCTCGGATTTAAAATAAATGAAATTAGGGTTTTGAAATATTTGGGGGTTTTCATCAAACTCGGGTTTAAACACAATTAATTGATGTTTTCTATTATAAAATCAAACTAATTTCAATATATAAACAGTTTATAAAAATTAGGGTTTCGGTTAATTGGGGGTTTTTGCATAACTCATTTTCAATTAAATTAAATATGGGGTTTGGGTTTAGATTAGGTTTAATTAACGTTTTAATTAATAAAAATTCGATCTAGGGTTTTCATAAAATTGGGGGTTTTTATGTTTGACTGTTTCTCATGTTTATGTGATGTTTCTGAAATGTGAAAAGTGCTAATTTAATGTTTAAAAAGGTTTTAAAATAATTAGGGTTTCGATTTGAAATGGGGTTTCTATACCCGCGGCATGATTAATGGTTTTTAGGATGTTTCTGTAGAATAAAACTTGGTTAAGACATTTGGATTGGTTGGTAATAATTGTTGATAATTTGGCAGTAAGTAAGAATTGGTTGGTTTGATTTGATTCTCGGTTTGGTTCTTGATTGGGTCTCGGTTTGGTTGACAGAAAAGTAATATCATAAACATGTTTGCATTAGTTATAAAGTTTAACAAATTTCAGTTTTTAGTTAAAAGTATAAGACCATTACAATGACTAACCATTGTTTCGTTTATTCGCAGGTTCGTACAAAACAAGCACATCTAGACTTCATAAGGAAAGACGAAAAGACAAAAGACTCACAAAGGGATGCTGTGTTCGGTTTGCAGGTTCGGACGGGATGGAAGACTCTCGGTTTTGCAGGTTGGACGCGACGTGTGGGTCGGCTGGACCAAATCTTCACTCTACCCAGGAGTTGTATTTGAATGACTTGTGCAAATTTTTGTGTTTATAATTTGGACAGTGATAAACTTGTATTTGGACTTTGGACATTGGATAACTTTGGGTTTGTATATAAACTTGTATTGTTAGTCTAGGGTTAGTGTCAAGCTAAAAATGTTAACTTGTGATATACCCAAAAGGGGTAAACTAGGCATGTGTGTTGTCCTTTAGTGAGGAAATAAACTATGAAGTTTATTTGCAGCTGGTCATGTGACTGATTTTTGAGACACTTGTAAGACAAGCTTGGTAATAAATATAAATGAAGGTTTATACTCAGTTATTTGTGCAATGTTGTGACAGTTATATACTCGACTCGGGTTCACAATGTTTAGTTTAGACGCGACTGAATAAACACGACCCAAAACCGTTTGACATACGATCCCAAAACAAAACAATTGTGCGAGACGTCACGTAATCTTAATAACTATATCAAATAAACGTACGGCAAAATATAAAACGCTCACAAACTTCGTGTATTGTATTAAACTTAATACTCGCGAATACTCGAGATGTTACATATGCTCTCCCTAAAAAGGGCTTTGTCCGCAAAGCAAAAATAGTTAACACATTCATGTCGACAACTCGTCGGTAAACAGTTAAAATACTCGTACTATATGAATAAATTAAGATGGAAATTTGACGAATGTCACAGTATTCCCATGTTTTAGAGATTTCGTCACGAAATCAAGACGTTGTTGTAGTAGGATGGTTAGCGAAAAGATGAGGGTACTTGCTCTTGAATTGATCTTCACGTTCCCACGTATATTCTGGACCTCTACGCGCGTTCCATCGGATCTTCACAATAGGTATACGGCTTTGCTTGAGTTGTTTAACCTGACGATCCATAACTTCTACTGGTTCTTCTACAAAGTTGAGTTTGTCGTCGAGTTGAATCTCTTCTAAAGGAATAACGAGTGTCTCGTCGGCTAAACATTTCTTCAGATTGCAAATGTGGAACACATTATGCACTCGGCTAAGTTCTTGAGGTAATTCCAAACGATAGGCTACGGGACCAATCCTCTCTATAATCTTGAAGGGTCCAATGTAGCGAGGATTTAACTTTCCACGCTTTCCAAAGCGAATCACACCCTTCCAAGGCGAGACCTTCAACATGACTTTGTTACCAACTTCAAACTCAAGAGGTTTGCGTCTCATATCAGCATAACTCTTCTGTCGATCTCTTGCGGCTTGCATACGGCTCTTAATCTTAAAGATCTTCTCAGTAGTCTCGTGTATGATCTCAGGTCCAGTGAGTTGTGCTTCACCGACCTCTGCCCAACACACGGGTGAACGACACTTCCTACCATACAGTGCTTCGAATGGCGCTGCCTTAATGCTAGTGTGATAACTATTGTTGTATGAGAATTCCACCAGAGGTAGGTGTCTATCCCATCTATTTCCAAAGTCAATCACACAAGCTCTCAGCATATCTTCTAGGGTTTGAATGGTCCGTTCACTTTGACCGTCAGTTTGGGGATGATACGCAGTGCTCATATCCAACTGCGTCCCCAATGCCTTCTGCAGTGACTTCCAAAACTACGAAGTAAATCGGCTGTCTCGGTCGGAGATTATAGACACAGGCACACCGTGCTTCGTGACTACTTCCTCCAAGTACGTCCTTGCTAACTTATCCATTCCATCAGTCTCCTTGATGGGTAGGAAATGAGCCGATTTGGTGAGTCGGTCGACGATTACCCAAATCGTGTCGAATCCGGCTGCGGTCTTTGGTAGCTTGGTAATGAAATCCATAGTGATCCTTTCCCACTTCCATTCTGGCAGTTCGGGTTGGACCAATAATCCTGATGGTTTCATATGTTCGGCCTTGACTTTGGCACAAGTCAAACACTTGCTAACGTATGTAGCAATATCCGCCTTCATGTTCGGCCACCAATACAACATCTTCAGATCATGATACATTTTATCAGATCCCGGATGTATGGAGTACTTTGACTTATGCGACTCATGCATAATCAAGGATCGTAGGTCACCATGGCATGGTAAACAACTCCTATTATCAAGACATAACGTTTCATCCGAACGTGCTTCCAACTTCTTTATCATTCCTCCAACATCTTCAGTCTTGAGAATTTCTTCCTCGACTGCTTCTTTCTGAGCCTTGAGAATTAAGGATGGAAGGTCTAAGTCAATGGTCATCATTAAAGCCTTCACCCTAAGAACTCTCTCCTTTCGACTCAAAGCGTCGGCCACGACATTTGCCTTGCCCGGGTGATAACGGATCTCGCAATCGTAATCACTGAGCAACTCTAGCCAACGTCGTTGTCTCATGTTGAGTTCCTTTTGATTCAAAATATGTTGTAGACTCTTATGATCAGTGAATACAACACACTTAGTACCATAAAGGTAGTGTCTCCAAATCTTCAAGGCAAACACCACTGCTCCCAACTCTAGGTCATGAGTTGTGTAGTTCTTCTCGTGCACTTTTAGTTGTCTTGATGCGTAAGCTATGACCTTAGTCCTTTGCATCAGTACTGCACCTAACCCCTTTATGGATGCATCACAATACACCACAAAGTCTTCGTTACCCTCGGGTAGGGCTAGTATAGGTGCTTCACACAACATCTGCTTCAATGTCTGGAATGCCAAATCTTGATCTTCCTTCCACTCAAACTTCTTATCCTTTTGAGTCAATTCCGTCATTGGTTTAGCTATCTTGGAGAAACCTTCAATGAATCTCCTATAGTAACCAGCAAGACCTAAAAATTGACGGATCTCCGTGGGTGTTGTTGGAGTCGCCCAATCCTTTACAGCCTCGATCTTAGCAGAATCAACGTGAATACCACTGCTGTCGATCACATGCCCAAGGAATTGCACTGTGTTTATCCAAAACTCACATTTGGAAAACTTTGCATATAACTTCTCCTTCCTTAGCAGCTCTAATATGGTCTTCAAATGTTCCTTGTGCTCTTCTTCATTACGAGAATAGATAAGAATGTCATCGATAAATACAATCACAAACTTGTCCAAGTATGGTTTGCAAACTCGGTTCATGAGATCCATGAATACCGCAGGTGCGTTTGTCAAACCAAAAGGCATAACTTGGAACTCGTAGTGTCCGTACTGGGTTCTAAAAGCCGTTTTATGAACGTCTTCCTCTCTAACCCTTAGTTGATGATATCCTGACCTTAAATCGATCTTCGAGTATATGCTAGACCCTTACAATTGGTCGAAAAGATCGTCAATCCTCGGCAATGGGTAGCGGTTCTTTATCGTCAGCTTATTCAATTCTCGGTAATCGATACACATTCTAAAGGATCCATCTTTCTTTTTGACAAATAAGACCGGCGCTCCCCAAGGTGAGGAACTTGGTCTAATGAAACCTTTGTCAGAAAGTTCCTTTATCTGTTCAGCTAACTCTGTCATCTCGGCCGGTGCTAGACGGTATGGGGCTCTAGCAACAGGCGCGGCTCCTGGTGTAAGCTCGATGTGAAACTCCACTTGCCGTGCTGGTGGTAGTCCGGGTAAATCCTCTGGGAATACGTCCGGAAAGTCTCTAACGATCGGTACATCTTCCACCTTCTTCTCGTGATCTTCTTCTCCTTCCTTTTGTGTTACTTGAACCAAGAATACCGGACATCCCTTCTCAATGTATCTTTGAGTCCTGATACATGAGATGACTTCCAATCTTGATCCATTCTTCACTCCACTTCTTTCGCCTTGTATGATGAGTACGTCGTTTCCATAAGGAACACGGACACACTTCTCATGACATACAATCTCCGCGTGATGCTTCGACATCCAATCCATTCCAATGATGACGTCAAAACTTCCCAATTCTATAGGGAGTAGGTCGATACTAAACGAGCGACCTTGTAGCCTTACACTACATCCTTTCAGGATAACGTCGGTGGTTACTGACTTCCCATCGGCTAATTCTACATTATACTTAACGTCTAACGCAGTAGGGGTAACATTTAGGCGTTCACTAAATATAGACGACACAAAACTCCTATCCGCACCAGAATCAAATAGTACTGAAGCATAGTTGTTATTGACTAGAAACGTACCAGTCACAACATTGTTGTCTTGCACAACAGCTTCAGCACAGAGATGATACACTTTGCTAGGTGCCGTAAATCCTCCAGGAGTACTAGTTGTGGCTCGGTTATTCCCTCCTCGGTTCCCTTGATTCTGCTTCTGGTTCCCTTGGTTCTGATTTTGATTCCCTCGAATCTGGTTACTACGACCTTGGTTCCCACTGCTTGGACATTTGTTCTTGTAGTGACCTTTCTCTCCACATCCAAAGCAAGTGACATTTGCTCCTTGGCCACCTTGCGTTCCAGGTCCTTTTTGAGTAGTAGAACGAGGTGGTGCTCGGCATTCCTTTGCCTTATGTCCCGCCTTCCCACAATTGTAGCACGTAGGGGGACATGCTCCTTCGTGGTGTCGGCCACATTTTCCGTAGAAAGGTAGTCTTCCAGCGTAGTTCCCAGTATTTCCTTGTCCAGCAGTGAACACTCTTGCTACTTCTTGTCGCTTGTTCTGGTTGTAGTTGCTTGGGTTGTTGCTGTTGTTGGTATTGTTGTTGTAGTGGTTGCCAGACCACTTTCTTTTATCCCCAGTATTTTCTCCCAACTCCTGTACCACTTGGTACATCAGACTCTGAGCCATGTCGATTGCCTCGTGCAAATCAATCGGCTTGGATGAAGTCACATTCCCTTTGATGCTCAAAGGTAGTCCTTCAATGTATCGCTCCAACAATCGGTCATCGTTGGGCACCATTTCGGGACATAACAAGATCAGCTCTTGAAAGCGCTGATTGTAAGCAGTAAGAGCAATACCCTTGACCTTCAGGTTCCACAGCTCAACTTCCATCTGCTTGACTTCATTTTGTGGGCAGTATTTCCTCACAAACATAGCTTTAAATTCACTCCAAGGCGTCGCTTGGGCAACGTCAATGGTCACTGCACGAGCATAGACGTTCCACCAAGTCAAAGCACCATCCACTAACGTGCTTGACGCAAACTTCACCTTGTCGGCTTCAGCGACATTGCTAATCCCAAATTGGGATTCTAGCTTCTCAAACCATCTGGTTAATCCTACTGCTCCTTCAGTACCGCGGAAACTTACTTGCGTAACTGCACGAAATTCCTTGTAGGTACAAGTACGTGCAATAGCATTAGTAGCTCCTTGGTTGGTCTCCTCCTGTGTGCTAGCTGTACGATTTGCTTCAGCGGTCGCGAGTGCCTCGGCCACTCGTTCGGCTATCATTTGGCTTAGCATGACGGTGTCAATTCCACCGGTAGCGGCTGGCGGATTCTGCGTTTCGGATCTTCTAACTGGCGCCATAATCTAACAAGGTAATAGGGTAATGAGTTTTTGCCAGACATAACATGCATGGCACACACAACACAATTATGAAATGCTCCAGGATATAATACACAATATATAATGATCTCACAATTTTCGCAACTCATAATATCATTCATGGAATCGTTTGATAGTACATCATAGTTTGTCATAACATAATAAGAGAAAATAAAATACCAACTAGCTAAGACAAACTTCAAAGCTTAGTGGTCATACAGGGATAGGTCGATGGTACAAGATAAATCTAACTAGTGCCCTCACGGCGCTGATGAAGCTCCTTCTCCAACTCTGCTAACCTCCTCTCAACCACTAGCTCACGAGCCTGGGAATCTCTCAATCTAACATCGGTATCATGACAAGCGGCTCTAAACCTCTTATCCAAGTCTGCAACAGGGTCATCCACTGGTGCCTCTAGTCCGCCTGTCTCCACCAATGGCTCTACTCCCCAACGGGTCATCAGGCTCCCAATCTCCTCAAGACGAGCGTTCGGCATGGATTCCATCTGATCAAGAACAGTAAGAAGCTGTCCTCGTAGACGGGTCACACATACTGTCAACACTGTCTCATCCCTAACTGGACTCTTCTTCGCCAGTGCCTCCAACTTATCCTGCACTTCATTATACTCTTCACCTAAAGCCTCTACAGCATCCTTCAACCTGTTCAACCGTGTCGTCACACATCCATCTGCCGCCCCAAGCATCACCACCGTCGACGTAGCTCTCCTAGGAAGAGGAGTCGTAGCTCTCGGTCCTGTAGAGATACCAGCGTCAGTAAGCATCTCCTGGTACACTGTAGGTACAGTCTCTGGTGGTGGTAGTAGTAATGGTGTCTCTGGGACAGAACTGGCAGGTGTGCGGGCTGCATGCCTGTCAGTGGCAGTGAAAGGTATGAGGGGTCGGTAAGGTGAAAGTGGTGGTCGAGCAGCTCTCCCCCGAAGACGTCGTCTCACATAGTAGAAAGGTAGAGTACCAGGTGCTGGAGCAGGAATAGCAGTCCTTTCTCCTTCGTCTTCAGATGAAGATGAGGAGATGTGTGCTAGGGAAACCTCAGGAGTAGCGGCATATGCAGTAGGAGGGTCCTCAGTGTCTGTGACCTCCATAGGCTCTCCTTCCCCATCTGTAAACTCCATCTCATCATCCTCTGTCTCCTCTACCGTCTCATCTCCAGTCACTGATGTCTGACCTGGTGACTGCACCACGTCAGTGTCTAAGTCATCCTCTCCTCCGCCTTCTAGGCTAAGCACATCGTCAGCTGATGCATCAGGAATACGAATCGGTGAATGACGAACCTCCTCAGTCTCTCTCTCTATATCGTCATCTGAAACCATCCGGTACCATGGATATCCTGATGGCGATCCTCTAGGTAGTCCTACTGATGAACTGATGGTCGACTGTGAACTACGGTTGTAGTACGCTCCTGTAGACGTGGAATCATCGGATGAAGACATCGCTGTAATCATAAACAAAATAAAGGTGTGTAAATATCTCATAAAATTAGTCCGTTAAAAGGACATTAACATCACATAGCAATCATTGTTGAATCCACATGTATCCCATATAACATAATTCAGATTTTGTTGTTGCACATGTAATCCATGTAAATATACCCCGTAATTGTTAAATCACATGTATCCCATTTATTACTTATGTATCTACATATACTTAGTACTTACAATCTGTATGATAATCGATTAAACATAGAGCAGTTATAGTCTAGAATTACTAAATGCAACCTAGTTCTCTATAACTAGTGCTCTGATACCAATCTGTCACACTCCCAAAATATCAGAGTATAATGGCGACAAGGGAGTGGTGACGTCATGATTATCATACGCACATAGTCACAAAGAACGACCTCTAAATGAGACGTTCGGAAAATAGATCACTTGTAATTAATAAAATAAATAGTTTTAACAAAGTGCGGAAGCATAAACTGAATATGGTTACAAAACATAGTTTTCTCAAATGGTACAAATGATCGTTGTTTCAAGAAATGACGGCAATGCATGAGACCTCATTTAGCATCTTCCTTCTTAATACCTGAGAAAAACATTGCTAAAGTGTCAACATAAAGTTGGTGAGTTCATAGGTTTAGTTAAGTGGAAATGTTTAATGAACCACAAGATTTTCCCAAATGTGATGACAATATAACAGATACAAAGTCATCCCAAAAGTATTTATTACAGTCTAAGCTCGTGACACCGAAGCGTTAACAACACCGGCAGTATAATCATATAAATGTAGCCCAAACTAGATGCCTAAACCCACGACATCCTATCTCATACTCAAATGAAACTGTGCCCGCTTGTCCCCTTGTTGGACAAGACAGACAGGGACGTCAATCCCGATAGATCTATCCATTACATTCGCGCTTACACAAAGTAATTAACGGTTCACGATTCACGGGCCAAAGCAACTGGGTTTTTAGTGGGACTTAGACTAATATATAAATCAGTAAATGCACTTGTGTTCACACGTTAAAATCAAGCAATGTCTCACCCCAAAAAGCAGTGAAAATAGTAAAGTATGGGGCTATAAACTCACCTCGTAAATTCAGCAAAGAGAACGAAGATAAAATAGCTCGAGAGTACGGTTACGCTAGCCGCGACCTAATTAATTATGAAAATCGAGTTACGATACGAATAATTATATTATTAAAAGACTCGACACCCTAGTTGTGCTTGACGAAACCATACGTTTATGAAAAGTACGATTTACGGAAAAGTACGATAGATAAAAGTCGGTTTATTAAATGGTCGGGTTTCACGGGTTAAATTATAACCTAAATTTATAAAATTCGTTTTGGGCTTTAACTAAACTAATTAAATACACCAGGCCCAAAATTGGGTCCAAAACATTTACACACAAACCGGCCCAAGGGTCATTAGACCCGGCCCGGTCCACTGGCAGAATAAACAAGGACGGGAGGAGTAAATATGCGTGTTTAACACACACAATCCCATAACAGAGAGTGAAACTCTCTCTCTTGCCTCGATATTAACTCCACCGCCCCAAATCTCTCTCTCTCTTAAATCTAGATCGGTTCAATCCTTTTCCATGGCTAATATCTAATCATTTGGGATATAATAATCATGTGTGGGTGGTCTGAGGTGTTCTAGATCGCGTGAGATGTGGGGTTTAATCCCCACATCAAACTGATTGGGTTTTCTGATGTGTTCTCCTTGTGGTTACGCGAATCAATAGCCAAGAAATCAAAGATAAGTTTGTTTTTCCTTTATTTCTTTTTAAAAGTTTATTTGATTTTCGATTTAATAAGTATCAGTGGGTTTAATTGATTTGTATAAACTTGTTGTGAATCATATGATTCTCGGATTTAAAATAAATGAAATTAGGGTTTTGAAATATTTGGGGGTTTTCATCAAACTCGGGTTTAAACACAATTAATTGATGTTTTCTATTATAAAATCAAACTAATTTCAATATATAAACAGTTTATAAAAATTAGGGTTTCGGTTAATTGGGGGTTTTTGCATAACTCATTTTCAATTAAATTAAATATGGGGTTTGGGTTTAGATTAGGTTTAATTAACGTTTTAATTAATAAAAATTCGATCTAGGGTTTTCATAAAATTGGGGGTTTTTATGTTTGACTGTTTCTCATGTTTATGTGATGTTTCTGAAATGTGAAAAGTGCTAATTTAATGTTTAAAAAGGTTTTAAAATAATTAGGGTTTCGATTTGAAATGGGGTTTCTATACCCGCGGCATGATTAATGGTTTTTAGGATGTTTCTGTAGAATAAAACTTGGTTAAGACATTTGGATTGGTTGGTAATAATTGTTGATAATTTGGCAGTAAGTAAGAATTGGTTGGTTTGATTTGATTCTCGGTTTGGTTCTTGATTGGGTCTTGGTTTGGTTGACAGAAAAGTAATATCATAAACATGTTTGCATTAGTTATAAAGTTTAACAAATTTCAGTTTTTAGTTAAAAGTATAAGACCATTACAATGACTAACCATTGTTTCGTTTATTCGCAGGTTCGTACAAAACAAGCACATCTAGACTTCATAAGGAAAGACGAAAAGACAAAAGACTCACAAAGGGATGCTGTGTTCGGTTTGCAGGTTCGGACGGGATGGAAGACTCTCGGTTTTGCAGGTTGGACGCGACGTGTGGGTCGGCTGGACCAAATCTTCACTCTACCCAGAAGTTGTATTTGAATGACTTGTGCAGATTTTTGTGTTTGTAATTTGGACAGTGATAAACTTGTATTTGGACTTTGGACATTGGATAACTTTGGGTTTGTATATAAACTTGTATTGTTAGTCTAGGGTTAGTGTCAAGCTGAAAATGTTAACTTGTGATATACCCAAAAGGGGTAAACTAGGCATGTGTGCTGTCCTTTAGTGAGGAAATAAACTATGAAGTTTATTTGCAGCTGGTCATGTGACTGATTTTTGAGACACTTGTAAGACAAGCTTGGTAATAAATATAAATGAAGGTTTATACTCAGTTATTTGTGCAATGTTGTGACAGTTATATACTCGACTCGGGTTCACAATGTTTAGTTTAGACGCGACTGAATAAACACGACCCAAAACCGTTTGACATACGATCCCAAAACAAAACAATTGTGCGAGACGTCACGTAATCTTAATAACTATATCAAATAAACGTACGGCAAAATATAAAACGCTCACAAACTTCGTGTATTGTATTAAACTTAATACTCGCGAATACTCGAGATGTTACATATGCTCTCCCTAAAAAGGGCTTTGTCCGCAAAGCAAAAATAGTTAACACATTCATGTCGACAACTCGTCGGTAAACAGTTAAAATACTCGTACTATATGAATAAATTAAGATGGAAATTTGACGAATGTCACAGGGGGTTAACTATATACGTCCATAGTCAAGATGCATATTATTGCTGTTTAGTCTCATGAACCGAAGCTTAACTCAAATGTAAGTTCCTCTAGGGAGTATTCAGCCTAAATACTCAAGTATAAACGAATATTAGTGCGTCAAAGTAATCGGGACGGGGATTGTCAATCCCGATGGATCCACCCACAACATTCGCGCTTAGCGCAAAGCATACGGGACAATTAACGGTTCATGATAGGAGATGAAACTCAAGGCTAACGTCTAAAAGCAATAATACCATTGAAATCATCTGTAAAGCATACACGTTCAGAATAACATACGAGTTCTGGATAGCAATACAATTTTTAATTTAGTTGTGTTCTACCATGTAAAATCTCACCCCGTGTTTAGAAACCATATACAAGTAAAAAGGGGCTATGAACTCACCTTAGCCATGAGGTTAGTCAATCACGGCACTCAGCAACTGAGTAGAAACGGTACTGGTAGACGATCACCAACGATATGGATGCTCGGGGAAATACGAAAACCGCAACCTATCAAAATAAGGCGCGCGTTAAGACTCGAACTCGAATATCGATATGTACCAAATATAATATGACTCAAATGTTTTTAAATTATACACGTTTCAAAACCATTGACACGAATCAAATGAACACATTTATCCAACGTTACACGTTAAAACACTTGAACACTTGAAAATGACCCGTTATATGACGCCAAGTTAACGCAAGTCAAACTATCCTTTAACCTTACTTGGACCAGTAGCTAAGTCACTTATACAATGACTAAGCACTTGAGTAAGTCATCATGTCCGATGATGAATACTCAAACTCACGCAACACAAACATTGAACCACGTGTCCAAAATAAAATCAGCAAGTACACCCCGAATGTACACACCGATCTACCCTATCTAGACTTGTCCGTTTTAGATGAAAATTGGTGTCAAGGTCACTTATAACCTGTATAAGACCTCACCAAAATTTGAGCCAATCTTCACACTTTAAAACCCATCAGCTCGACACTTTACTCGACTCCAAAGTTGGGACAGATTTGTGCAGTTGTTTTGTAAAACCGTTTGGACCACTTTAAAAGTACAAACTCGACAATCCGTCTTTTGAAATCACTACTAGACTCATCAAACTCAGTTTGTAAACTTTGAAAATCAGTAGCATCAACTATCTAACCAAGCCTAAAGTCCACGAGAGTCGACCAAAAATCAGCCACAATTTCGGATTGTGCCGACTTGCGTCTCCCGGTACACGAAAACTAAAACTAGCATAACTTTTGACTCGTAATGACTTAGAAGCTCTATCTTATACCAAAACGATAGTCTCGGAAAACTATACAATAATATCAAATAATCTTAGCCTTTCATAGACCTTAAACCCACGAAAAATCAGTTAAAGACCTGCTGTCCCAAAATACCTTTTTAGAAAACAAGTCAAATCCATTTTTCAATCAAAACTAATCATTCTCATACCTCTAGGATCACTATACTATCATTCCCATCAACCAAACATTCCTATAAACACTTGCATGCAAAATCTAACAAAAAAAACAAAGATCAAAATACAACTTTTTGTGATCAAAATAAGATGATCTTACCAAAATGACACATGCATGATGAAATAAACATCATACAACCATGAAATTCATAAAATTTAGGAAACATGATGCATGTGCTTGAATTTGATATCAAAAGAACCACAAGATCATTTGGAACAAGGGACATAGCTTGGTTTTTCTTGAATCACACTAGAAAAAAATGTGATGAAGGTTTTATGGTGTGTGGGGGTGGCGGTTCAAGAGAGAAAGAAAAGAGTGAGAAAGATTTTGAGGTGTGTGTGTTTTTGGTTGTAAGAAATGAAAGTAGTGTAAGAAAAAAATGGTTTAAATAGTAAGGTTAGGGTAAATTTGCAATTATTGGATAGTTTTGGACCTAAAAGAAATTTAATAGTTTAAAGGGTCCAAAATGACTATTAGTAAATTTTGAAAATATTTACGGAGCTCGGGTTTCGTAAAAATACTTTTCAAAAGTTACAATGCATCATAAAAATGATTATATGATTTCTCGACACGACTTAATACGTAATTAAAACGACATCATCGAAAATATTAATTATCGAAACAACCGATAATAAAACGTTAAATTTTTTTAGGCATCCGTCGGTATCGCGATCACTAGGAATTCTCGTTGTTCATTGATTTGAATAAACTCGTTATAAAACGCACGCGGGTGATTTTAAATCAAACACTTTGATTTAAATTAAATATGGAAAAATAAAATAAAAATTTTATAATTCCATACAAAGTATTTATCGATGATCAGAAAAATACTTAAAAAGTATAATTTAAAAATCTCATGATTTACATATAGCAATACAAGAAAACGTAATACGTTGGAAAATTCAAAAAGCACTAATACAAAGAATAAAACAATGCTGGGAAAGTACGGGTTCTCACAGTCTTCCCCCCTTAAGGAACTCTGGTCCCCAGAGTTCTCCTGAAAACAGTAGAAGATGCGAACAAGAGGAGGTACAAAGTGTAGAACAAAATTCATTGCTTCCCAGGTAATTTCCGTACCACGACGAATCTTAACGGTTAGAATTTACTATGCTTCAGTTTCTTAGCTCCATTTCGGATCAATCTTTCGAACTCGGATTAGAATAATGACCTTTCAGTACGGAGAAATATTCAAGAAATAGAATTGATGGAAATACGTACGATAAACTAACAAGAATGAACACAAGAATCGCTTAAACGGACAAAGTGCGATAAAATGAACCAAGATTGTAAATCAACAAGGGGTCGCAAATCGTGCAACTGTAAAACGTGAAAATCTTAAAATGTAAGAATCTATTTACAAGCGAAATAGAAGGGAAAAATGAATAACATATGATCATTTAAAATACAAGCTGTCAAAATCAGTTGTCTAGGATTTTGGTATTACTTTAAAACTTAGTTTTAAATATTTTCTTTATTAAAAGAAAATTTTACCAGGTGTAGTGATTAAAAAATCAAACTCTATATAAAATGAGTGGGTAAACAGTTGTCAAATCTTTTTCTTGATCAGGACTTCAAGGTAAAAGTAACTCGGTTCAAATAGTTATCCTGATTGACTTAAGAACCTTTGGATGTCTGCATGAAATTATCGTTAAAACCTCAGGTTTATCGTTACCATTAGAAGAATCAGTTTTTTTTTCAAGTTATTTAGAATCATTGTTAGAAATTATAAATTTAATTTAATAATTTCATTATAGTGATAGTAAAGTACGATTTAATCAAATACTTTAAAAGATACAACTTGACACTGTTTAAACATAAGCTATAAATTTACCCAAGAGGATGTACAGATTCGATATTAAACTTGAAATGGGTATTTTGACAATTTAAACATTTGGTAAAATGTATAAAACGTTGTTAAAAATTAATCATAATTTTTAGAAATTCAAGAAAGTGTTTAAGATATCAAACGATAAACACGTAATAGTTTCTTGTTTTCAGAAAGTGACAAAATAGCAAACGATTATGAAACGAATATCGATCAACAATTAGTATACAAGCAATAGCACGAGGGAATAAAACGGAAGTCGTATCAACTTTTAACGAACATGATAAAATAGATGCATCGATGATAAGGACAATAAGAAACAAGGATTATAGCAAGATTAATTCACGAGTGCGGTTGGCGTCACCAGTAACGGCTTATTAAGTTCTCATTGGTCGATACACAATCGAAAGAGAAAAGCCACACAATAAGTTTTTTAAGAAGTTACTCGAGAGGAATTCCAGTAAAATGAAAAACATTAGCAATAAGAGGCGAAATCAATACGTGGTTCACACGAATGGATTTTCAAGGCGATAGTGTCTTAACACATATCATGACAATTACACGGAATTATCGTTCACGTCCAATCGTAAATCATTATATGCGTCCAGAGGCGTTTCAAAGGTCTACCAAAATAGATAAAAAAGATCGATCGATGAAGAGGCATAATAACGTTGAAACTTTCAAGTCTGGTATCAATGGTAAGAATTTAGGCAAATGGTAACGAAAATCGTATCATGAAGTAACAGGTAAAACAAAGGTCGTTGAGTAAGGAAATACGTGCTTGATGCATGGACTTCGTTCAAGAAAAGATAAGGGTTCATATGTGTATGTTGCGAACTGTTGATACTCGCATAAGAAGTAAAAGTTTTCTAAACTTTATTTATCTAACTTTTTAAGGAACATATTAAAAAGTTGATTGTTGGTCAAATTTTAGGGCGACTACTATTTGGCCTTGCATGGCTCCTTCTAAATTAAGCATAGGTGATCAGGCCATGCATAATTTAGGACTAGCAATGCGATGCTCAGCTTCGTCAAACCAATATTACATATCATATGATTTAAAATATGTATATACTAGCATTTGTAAAAACAGAAATCAAAATAACATATGAAACTTTTCGCCTATAAGTTACTGGCTAACTGTTTAAATCAACAATTTTGTATAGTTACGAGGGTTCTTTATAATACCGTATAAGAACAATTTGTGAAAATACATTGTAAAATTAATATAAATCAATTTTATAAGATAACATTCAATTATTTAAGAAAGCCCAAATGAAACCTTTTGTAAAATGATTCGCAAACAAGACCAGTTTGAGTTATATGGTAACATGACAATAGTTTATAAAGTAGCGAGTGGGTTTACAAAAGGGAAATAAGGAGTAGTTCAAGTCAGTCAACGAAATGGTTACAAGGTGATAAGGTTTCAAGAGGTTTAACAGGAATCGTCATGAGACGCGTGTCAAGATGATAACAAACGTTACGAAAGCAAGATCTTCATCCTTGGTCCAATTCAGTGGTACGATAGAAACAAAGAAAGACAATAGAATGACAATTAAGTCATAAATAAAAGAAAGGATAAAGGAATCCATATGTGTGCACATCGTGATTTATTTGACAATAATATACCTTTAAGAAAGTAGTGCATCAGTTAACCAATAGTACAATTACTCCGAAAGGTTTCTACATTAGGAAGTTACCGAATTTCAAAAGTTCAAGATCTATGTATAAGTATGACCGAACTCAAAGTTACTATTTTATACTTGTTCAAACGCAATCATTGTTTTTAGTTTGCAAAATATCATTAGTTAAAGTTTTACGAGCTCAAACGAACTCAAAAACGCTTGAAATCATATTTTTAAAGTCTATCAGTTTTGACTTTTGGGTTTGACTAGACCAATTAATTCACTAAACGATATTCTAAGACTCAAAGTCCAATGCATTTCGATGTAAAACAATGTTTTGAACAACTTTCTAGTTTTACCCGAGACTTGAAACGGAATAAAAATGGACGAAAATGTCCTTGCATTAAATCTGTCAACAAAATGATATTTTTGCATTATTCAGAAAATAACTTCTTAGATTCTTACAGTCTCAAATGAGCGTAACTTGCTCGATTTTTAAAGTTTACTGGTCAAATTTTATGTCCTAAACGGACGTCTCAACTAGTAGAAAAAAAAAATATTTTTATGTCTAAGGTTATAAAAATATTTTCTCGACACTGTTAAACTTCCTGTAAAGTTTCTGTACAAAGTATATTTTTCGACACAGCTTAAAATTAAATCTAATTTCATAATATCCCAGAATTAATGTACACACAAGACTTGTGGATTCCATAAAGACGAAAGAAGGTAAACTATATAATTTGTCATGTAAAGAAAACACAGTATGGAAGTGGTTCAAGAATGCCAACGATAATCTGAGAGATCAAAAACGACGCATATCATCCGTGTCTTCGGCTGCAGGATGCATTGCAGGAAGGTCTCTTGGCGGCGTGATTTTCCAAAATCACAAGACTTACCGAGAAAGAAACAAAATATTAACAAGTCACACTCCTGAGGCAAGGAGGTTTAATGAAAAAGGAAGGATACAAGTAGGATCGTATTCCAAACAACCGTCAGATAATAAATGACGATCATGTGTTCAAGGTACAACGGATGTTGTAAGTCGAAGTCGAAACGTAGAATAGTCAATAAAATAAGATGTAATCCATGTACAAATGTCGTGTAAAACGATGGCGTAAAGGTAAATCAAGATTATAAAAACCCACAATATTATTCAGGTACTGATTCAACGAATGCTTCGAGATTTGTGACTCACATGGTGTCCTTTAGTCTTTTCCGGAGACACATTGAGCTACACAATGGTCTATAGACTAAACATTCAATCACGAACGGTCGGAAAGAAAATATTCGTATCTATATAGATATATTAAAAGAATTAAACAATGAAAGCAACACGTACGGTAGTAGAATGAAAATAAGAAGTTCATCGAAAACAACACTTATTCAATCCCGAACAATGGTATCACGAGAGTATGCACAACATGTAATAGCGAGTCGAGAAAAACAGACGGTTCAAAACGAACGAGCATATGAAGTCAGTCGTATCACGCATAAATGAATAGCAATAGTACTCAGAAATGAGCAATGAAAAGTCGGCAGCATACGCGCTCTGAATACAAGTACGTAACGTCATAACGATATAGAATCATTGTAATAAGATCAAGTCACAAGAATAAGAATTCAAGAAATACAGTATAGGCGGATGTAATCACAGTAATATCGAATGATAATCCATGAAGCACAAGGCTTTGAAAAGACACAGTAATTATCGTCATCAGAGTAACTTAATATTTCAACATGTAATCAAGAGATGAAATACTATAACGATAATTAAACGTAAATAATAAGGATTAGAGAGTTACCCGCGCAGATATCGAACAACATTGGCAGATTCTGTGGTTGAAACTTTAAACATGAAATAATTGAACTTTCGGTTATAGACTAAGTTTTGAAAAACGACTCAGCTCCCTATTACCACCGCTCTGATACCAATCTGTGAGACCCCTAAAATCTGACATGCAACAACTAGGCAACGAGGGGGTAACACGTCATAGTACAAGAAACAATGAATTACAGTTCATACAAAGCTGACGAAATAAAAACATGTACATTACATCATAAAAGGTCAGAGTTTTTAAACATAGGTCCCAGAGTTTTAGAAGCGGAAAATTATATTATTTCGTCTCAATTTATAACATAAAGTTGCCCAAAAGATAGAATAAAATCCTGAAATTTTTTACTAAAAACAGTCTTTTAAAAGCATCACAGAATTCTCCAAGCTGCGATAATATCCTGCGGGCTCCCATCCGAGCAAAGCTAAGTAATAATACCTGAGATTAAACATGTAAAATCGTCAACATAAAGTTGACTGATATTCTTAGGTTTAGCAGTAAAAGTGTGGAACACAATAGAATTCGTAAAACACGTAATGGGGGGGGGTTAAGTATGTACGTCCATAGTCACGATGCATATTATTGATGTTTAGTCTCATGAACCGAAGCTTAACTCAAATGTAAGTTCCTCTAGGGAGTATTCAGCCTAAATACTCAAGTATAAACGAATATTAGTGCGTCAAAGTAATCGGGACGGGGATTGTCAATCCCGATGGATCCACCCACAACATTCGCGCTTAGCGCAAAGCATACGAGACAATTAACGGTTCATGATAGGAGAGGAAACTCAAGGCTAACGTCTGAAAGCAATAATACCATTGAAATCATCTGTAAAGCATACACGTTCAGAATAACATATGAGTTCTGGATAGCAATACAGTTTTTAATTTAGTTGTGTTCCACCATGTAAAATCTCACCCCGTGTTTAGAAACCATGTACAAGTAAAAAGGGGCTATGAACTCACTTTAGCCACGAGGTAAGTCAATCACGGCACTCAGCAACTGAGTAGAAACGGTAGTGGTAGACGATCACCAACGATATGGATGCCCGGGAAAACACGAAAACCACAACCTATCAAAATAAGGCGCGCGTTATGACTCGAACTCGAATATCGATATGTACCAAATATAATATGACTCAAATGTTTTCAAAGTATACACGTGTCAAAACCATTGACACGAATCAAATGAATACATTTATCCAACGTTACACGTTAAAACACTCGAACACTTGAAAATGACCCGTTATAATACGCCAAGTCAACGCAAGTCAAACTATCCTTTAACCTTACTTGGACCAGTAGCTAAGTCACTTATACAATGACTAAGCACTTGAGTAAGTCATCTTGTCCGATGATGAATACTCAAACTCACGCAACACAAACATTGAACCACGTGTCCAAAATAAAATCAGTAAGTACACCCCGAATGTACACACCGATCTACCCTATCTAGACTTGTCCGTTTTAGATGAAAATTGGTGTCAAGGTCATTATAACCTGTATATGACCTCACCAAAATTTGACCCAATGTTCACACTTTAAAACCCATCAGCTCGACACTTTACTCGACTCCAAAGTTGGGACAGATTTGTGCACTTGTTTTGTAAACCCGTTTGGACCACTTTAAAAGTACAAACTCGACAATCCGTCTTTTGAAATCACTACTAGACTCATCAAACTCAGTTTGTAAACTTTGAAAATCAGTAGCATCAACTATCTAACCAAGCCTAAAGTCCCCGAGAGTCGACCCAAAATCAGCCACAATTTCGGATTGCGCCGACTTGCGTCTCCCGGTACACGAAAACTAAAACTAGCATAACTTTTGACTCGTAATGACTTAGAAGCTCTATCTTATATCAAAACGATCGTCTCGGAAAACTCTACAATAATATCAAATAAACTTAGCCTTTCACTGACCTTAAACCCAAGAAAAATCAGTTAAAGACCTGCTGCCCCAAAATACCTTTTTAGAAAACAAGTCAAATCCATTTTTCAATCAAAATCAATCATTCCCATACCTCTAGGATCACTATACTATCATTCTCATCAACCAAACACTCCTAGAAACACTTGCATGCAAAATCTAACAAAAAACCCAAGATCAAAATACAACTTTTTGTGATCAAAATAAGATGATCTTACCAAAAATGACACATGCATGATGAAATAAACATCATACAACCATGAAATTCATAAAATTTAGGAAACATGATGCATGTGCTTGAATTTGATATCAAAAGAACCACAAGATCATTTGGAACAAGGGACATAGCTTGGTTTTTCTTGAATCACACTAGAAAAAAATGTGATGAAGGTTTTATGGTGTGTGGGGTGGCGGTTAAAGAGAGAAAGAAAAGAGGGAGAGAAAGATTTTGAGGCGTGTGTGTTTTTGGTTGTAAGAAATGAAAGTAGTGTAAGTAAAAAATTGTTTAAATAGTAAGGTTAGGGTAAATTTTGCAATTATTGGATAGTTTTGGACCTAAAAGAAATTTAATAGTTTAAAGGGTCCAAAATGACTATTAGTAAATTTTGAAAATATTTACGGGGCTCGGGTTTTGTAAAAATACTTTTCAAAAGTTACAATGCATCATAAAAATGATTATATGATTTCTCGACACGACCTAATACGTAATTAAAACGACATCATCGAAAATATTAATTATCGAAACAATCGATAATAAAACGTTAAATTTTTTTTGGGTATCCGTCGGTATCGGCGATCACTAGGAATTTTCGTTGTTCATTGATTTGAATAAACTCGTTATAAGACGCACGCGGGTGATTTTAAATCAAACACTTTGATTTAAATTAAATATGCAAAAATAAAATAAAATTTTTATAATTCCATACAAAGTATTTATCGATGATCAGAAAAATACTTAAAAAGTATAATTTAAAAATCTCAGGAATTACATATAGCAATACAAGAAAACGTAATACGTTAGAAAATTCAAAAAGCACGAATACAAAGAATAAAACAATGCTGGGAAAGTACGGGTTCTCACAATATAATAACATGTAAGTAAAGATTCAGAAATTCCTGTCACTCGACTTGCAAGTATCATAAACTCACTCTCGTATTCGATCACCATACCCATTTGCAATAGCTTAGATAATGCATCCCGATCGCTAGTGCTCAATGCCATGAAAAATAAATCGAAAGAAAAAAATAAAAAAATATATAAACTTTTTTTTTACTGGTGAACAGTACCGTGAATAGTAACCAGATGAACAGTGAAAATGATGAACAGTAGCCACCGTGAATAGTAACCGGATGAACATCACAACGATGAACAGTGGGATGAACAATAGCCTCAGATGAACAGTGTTTCCGATGAACAGTAACCTCTTTTTTTTTTTTTTTTTTTTGGAAACTTTGATCAAAATCCCTCAACAAATTAAGGGCTCTCAATGAAAGCACCAATTGATACGACCCTTTCGGATAGTATCGGGATAGGGCACCCCTTCAAGCGTGATGCTAGCTCCTTAAGAACGGGAGATGAGAAGACCAGACAGACATTTTGTTTGACTTTAACTTTTATTGATTAATAATATGATTACATATGAGACCTTAAATACTAGTTACCAGATAAACATAACACATAAAAGATACTAAACAAATAAACACAAAACATAAACATATATCCTAAAAATAAAAGATATTCTTGTCGTAACACTATATCTCTTGATTAAGCAGTATCATGTGATACGTTGATAATAAACCAAATGGAAAACTCTTAATCGACTCCATCCTTAAAAGATGAAGGAAATTATTGACCGTGGTTAGAGTTTGTGTAGTTGTGGGTTCAGACTGGTGGATCAGTCTAGTCAGCCTAAACTGGTAAAAAAAAGTCTAGTCAGCCTAAAGAGCGGAAATCATGGTTACTGTATGAAAACGATTTGCAAGGCGACGATCTCAATCGTCATCTGGCAGATAAGGAAGCAGTGAACATCGCTCTTTTTGGTTTACCATATGAAGTGTACAAGACTGTAAATGCTAAGAGTGCTAATGCGGTTTGGTAGAATGTTAGACGACATATGAAAGTGGAAAAGAGTTTGCCAACATCAAGTTTCTCAATCAAAATGAAAACGTTCGCTTTTAGTTGCAGAAAAGTTTTTTTATTTTTCTTTTTTCTTGAAAATAGAGTAATTTTTCTTTTTTCAGAAAACGTTTTAAAAACTAAAGAACTCTATATCCAAGTTCTCATAAAAAAAAAATAGGTTTTTTGTTTTCAGTAGAAAATTTTCAAAAAATACTCATTTAGAGTATGTTTAGTTAAAGAAAAATATCTTAATTTTTTAGAAAATTTTTCATTTGAAAATGAAAAGATAGAAAACATTTTAGTTGAATCTTTTTTCAATAGTTTTCAAAAATACAAAAAATTTCATTCTCTACTTTTAAATGAAAAACTAGAAAACCTTCATTCACCTTTATATATTTTTGCTCTTCCATCTAAACATATTCTTTTTCTTATAAAAAAAGTAAAATTTCATCTAAACAAGTTTTCCAAATTTTCAACTCTTTCTTAAAAAGAATCATTTTCTTCCATAAGAATTGTAAACAAAAAAATATGGAAACTTTTTCAAAACTAAACAGCACCTTATATTTTTTTTTTTCCAAATTCAAAGAATATAATTTCTTTTTCTAAGAAAGAATTGAAAATTTGAAATTGTTTAGATGGAGTTTAATTTTTCCTCATTTGTTTCTTGTTTATGGGAACAAGAACCTACAAAAATCAAATAATAAGATCCATTCACATCAGTTTGTTTCTTGTTTATCGAAAAAAACTAAACAAGTTTCCTATTTTTTCATTTTCAAATATAAAATTTTCCAGAAAAATGGAATAAACTACACACACTCTTATCTTTCAATTGTCAAACAAACCAAAGATTGGTTAGCTATTCCCAGTTAACGACAACAAATACACAAGTGCACTTTTTTGTTTTATTTACTTAATATGCAAAAACCTAAAAAAAATATCAAAGTAGAATCATAAACTCGTCTCTCTTTGGTAACTGACCACGCGCTATATTTAATATTCATGCTCGCAGTACAGATCTTAATTATTTGATAAATAAAATGACTATTAATATAGATCAGTAAATAACAAAAAATATCCTCAACCTTTTATGTAAACTGTACAAAGAGATTTAATCATTCAAAAACTTACAACATTCATCACTTGTATAAAGATATGGTTTACTGTTCAGTCAATGGTCTATTGGTAAAAAGGACCAGCTATACCATAGTCAAAATGGTCGACACAGTTAAAATCATCATACCACTGCTTCGTTGCCTATGCTGACCTTATGCTGCATCACTCTTGACATCTAGTTGTCATGGAATCATGACCTTCACACTTCTGCCAGGTGCCTGAGGAGAACCAGGGGAAAACTTATACCCATTTACTTACAAAAGAGTCTATTTGGATTATGTTTAATCCAAATGGGTCAAATTAAACAATTTAGATAAAAGAGGAACGGGTCAAACATACTGATGCTATTTTAAAAGCATACAACGTCCTCTTTCTTATTCCTAAGAATATTATTAATGCATTAATTGTTGAAACAAAAAAGGGTGAAAGCATGTTTACGGGCCAGTTTCTACCTTAGAAAAAGAAACTCGCTACAACCTGATGAGTAGGACAAAGTCTGTAGTCAAGGTTGAACAGGCATACCATGAATGGATGCCTAAGAACATGCAAGACACTGGAGTTGCTTGCATGTTCCCGAGATAACTGCAGCCGTACATGTGGGACGTTTTTCCAACTCTCCCCAAGGGCCGGTTTAAGAGTACCTCCTTCTCCACTGACCATATGATTTGTAACCTTGAAAACATATTAAAAGTATCATAGTATTATTGAAATGCACTGACAGGACATGACAAGAATAGTTCTGTATAAGTGTATATGACATCTGTATCTCTATCTATACTATTAAGAGTGTATAATCATGCTTAACACTCTCAAAATGAGAAACGTATAATTACTAATATAGCCTCAATCTCAATTATCTCATTTAATTGATGGCATATCCTGAAGTCAACTTTCGAAGTCATTGCATCCACACACTCTACTATATAAAAACACCATTTGTTACAAACTTTTTCAATTGTACTTAGATTATTTTACGATGTATGCATAGACGTTCCACGGAGCATGATACGATCCTGCAGTATATTATTACTTTATTTAAATAATTAGTTTATATACGTTCCTATTATTGTATTTTCTTTATGGTCAAGTTATCTTCTATTATATATAGAGGATATTAGAGCTGTAATGTTTTCTATGGAGAATAATATGAATGGTTTAGTGATTTAATATCATTATTGGGAGAAAGATCGGCCTCTTGAAAGTTGATCAACTATCTTTATTTATCGTTATTCGTTCTTTAATCTCTTTTATCGATCCATTTCATATCAGAGCACTTAACAACAATATCGCAACTATAAAGCAAGATTAAAATTACTAACAGCATCAAGAAGAGGTAGAAATAGTGTCATAAGATACCAGAAAGATTGAACTACGAAAATCATATATAAATTGAACTAATTACAACAAGCAGCAAGATGGAAGTACAATATTAATAGATTACATACCACCACAGCGGTGTTGTGTCTGTCTGCTAACTCCTTGAGCAAGTATCCAATAGAAACCATCAAAGCATGTCCTATATTTGTTACCCAATTAAGCAGTCATCGTCAACTTCTGAGTTTATCATTTGGCCTATGCATTCATGGACCTACAGCTATATACTATTCGACACTAAAAAAAGAAAACTAGTAGTTCCTTGAGAGCATGACTCTAACTGTAAAATGTAGTTCTTTGAGAAAAAGGCAATATATTGATCAGGGGAGCAGAAATAATCAGGAGAAATTTTCTCCGATATCAACCATTTTAGAGGTTCCATTTTAGCATGTCCATAACTCCGATAGTCAGACACTCGTAAATCTTTTTAAAAATGCTGAAACCTGTATGCAGGTAACGTTTTAATATCACCTGTACTTCCCAATTTGGATATAAGACTTGCCACTAAAACCAAGTATCATATGCCTATACTGAGTTACTGACTACCAAATGAAGAGATTTTAGTATGTAAATTATTGTTCATACCCTTCGTAAATCAAAGCTACACGAGGCTTAGTAAAACCAGTATTAACATCTTACTGAGATTGACAAATAAGGAACTCTAGAAACTAGAAATAGCAAAAAGGTTAGTGACTAAAATCGGTTGAAAAGGTACAATTAACATGTATTGTTTAGATACTGGCTTTGCAGCTACTAGCAAATTTGAAATCGATCTTAACCACTAACTACTTCTGTCAACATAAAAAGAGCACATTAATGAACACTTGTTACTGACATACCTTATATATGGTGTTATCAAATTAACACATAGTACCCATTGACGGGGGGGAGGGGGCAGGGAGCTTAAAGAGAGAGTGATGGTCACAATATGCATCAACATAACAAAAAAAATTGATACAGCGTTCTATTAGATCTGAACAAACCCATTGACAGGTTTACCTTCATATAACAGGCTAGAGTTAATATTAAATACAGAGATATGTACCTTGTGAGTTGCTACCCCCAAGAATTGGAGAGATAAGTGACGATATTGAATCAATGATTATCAATCGTACTTGGTATCCTGTCTGTGCATTAGGATACAGAAGTTAATCAAAAAGGGGCATCAAAATCCTTGGTTAAACAACAAGTAAAGAAGGCGATAAAACAGTAACATTAAACAAGATAGAAAGAAAAGTTTCTCTTTTATTCATCAAACCTGGGATTTTAAATTCAACTTTAGCTGACGAAGAACATTCAGCAAGGCATAAATGTCAAAAACCGAATGGCATTCTATGTTTCTCATTGCTTGTTGAAGATTTCTGTCAACCTACAAGATAATATACATGAGAGTTAAAAAAAACATCTTGATATCGAATTTAGCACACCGACAATGCTTGGCCCAATTTTATTGAGCATTTCATGGAAGGAAATTCTAAAGATTAAAGTTACATATATAAGGCTGCATTCTGCTTAGTTAGATAACCAAAATCACCTAATCAGCCGTTCGACACACACACAGAGAGAGAAACTAAACAAAAAATCAGCTAAGCAAGTAACAAGTCGTTCATTGTTGAGTAACATATACCGTTTCTTTCTTACATGTAAAAATCCTGATGGTTGTAAAACAAAACTCTAGCTCAATCGCATATAAGCACTTCTATGTCGAGTATTATTTTGAAACTTCCATAGACATATACTGCGTTTCCCCGAAGCGTTAATTACACTATTACAGTGTTGTATACAAATTATGTGGTAGATGCAAATATGCAAACCCACATGAATTATACATAGATAAGTGAATTCATTTGAGTTTTCAGTAACAATCATATACAAGAATCGAGTAAACTATTTATGATGTCAAACCAATTACTTTATTTGAGAAAAAGGGAAAATTTATGATAGCAAGACAAAATCCAGAGTAACCTGATTCTCAGGTATCCCAGATATACGAGTAACTATTTGCTTAATGCGTGTGGGCGAAAATGAATTTCCTGAGTCAAGAAAGACAACACCACCCAACTTCATAGCAACATTTGATGCGACTTGAAAGCAAACCTGAACAATTAAGAGATCAGAACAACAATATGACAGTGCTAATGTAGAAAATGCTGCTTACATGATAAACAGACCGAAAAAATCTGGATACTGTTTGTTATGCCATAGGTTTAATGCTAACTTGTGTTTTTCCAGACGATGATGGGCCCACTAACTCAGTTACATGTCCTTCACGGAATCCACCTTGGAGTAACATATCAAAGCTGGTCCAGTGTATGCAGTCAATAACTCGACTTGACAATATTTTGTAATAAAATAGGCAGAATCGGTAACTACAAGATATACCTTTCACAGCCTGTTGGTAGATAATGTTTATTTTGTTCTCTATCTTCCAATAACACCAGACCATCCACCCATGGTTGATGGCACGTTTCTACTATAGAGAGGAGCTGATTAATACCCTGTCGTGCAGTAGAGGGCATAACACGTTACCACATGTATAATATAAGAGAACGGAGAACCATGTGTTAAAACAAATAATGGCTAAGAAAAGAAACCTGCTTTAGTCTATCTGAATTAATGTATTTCTCTGCTGAAGCTACCAACATGTTCACGTCATAGATTAAGAAATCTTCAACTGTGCAGCGAAAAACAGGTTACAAATCTATCAGGTTGTACATGCATATCAAAAAGTCAAAAAGAGTCTATTAACAGGTCACTCATGAGGGACAACCTAAAGAGTTTCAGAAATGTGATCCACTAGACTCCAAGTATGTGTTTAGTAAATATATCAAACTTTCGAAAAATTTGTGTTCCTGTCTTTAATTATATGGATTAAACCTTACACGACTAGCATTATGTACTTCACAACTCTCAAAATGACACCAATAGAATAACGAAATTTGATATGCCAATGAATATAAGAATTCTTCGTCAAAAAGACTGTAGATATCAGTTAAGTATGAACAACAAGACTTACTGTGCATATAGACTATGTTTTACTTCTAGTGTACGAAATTGAGCAAAGTACCATGACTATCGGCCAAATATCAAGTTGGAAATCGGGATAAAGTAGGATTCAGAACAATATCACATGTTATTCAGTCTTTCAATATCTAAGACGTGTAAAGTCTCATTTCATACGAGACAGAAATTACCCCCGAGGCCCCAAGTGATCACGACCACAACAATTGCTTACTAAAACAAAAATAATACGATTTTGCCTTAGCGCCATTAGTGGATTATGTTATGATCTCACATCGGCCAAGTATGGGAATGGTTGATGGTTTATAATGTCCAGGTGTCCCCTCCTCAAACAAGCTAGCTTTTTGAGTGAGTTCTACACTTGGGACTTATGAACCGATTACGAGCCTAGTATGGGATAGGCTCGTACCAATTGGTGTCAGAGCTAGCCCTACCTTTCGAGGTTCCAACACTCGGGGTGCCAACCGTGACCAACGAGGACGTTGGTTCTTCAAAGGGTGGGGTAGTGTTATGATCCCACATCGTATCAGATTAGTCCTATTACCACTACATTGTGCCAGATGCCGATACTTGAATATATTTAAATAAGAGTAATGCTATTTAGACCTACAACACATGCCTAAATACATGCCTAATGCATAAATCACTCGTACAATTATATTATGCATTTTGTCTTTCAAAATATCCACCAATCATTAATTTAAATCAACCAATCACATTATTAGGTACATTAACGAAATATTAACGTGATTGAATATCAGCTAAAAGTGAACAGCTCATGGTGCCTATAGTAACATGAAAACGGGTAAATGAATGAGGTTTTCCCAGTTGAGGTTATTTGGGAGGGCAGGTAATTGGGATAACAAAGTATACGAGAAGAGCCTTTTATCTAAGATAAACTTTGAGAATTGATAAACAAAAGCCACATAACTCAATTGTTAAATCAAAACACTATGCTGATGTTTGTCAGCAAGCATTTTAGATCCTTTTGGAGCAACTAACGACTAGAAACTAGCGTTTTAAATGCAAAAGCTTGTTTGGCAACAAACAGCTAGTATTTGCATTTTGTGTAACTGCACCTATTCAAAACGCTTCCCAAGGAAGCATTAGAGGCGCAACTACATTACATAAGGCTTTATAGCTACTGGTAACTTGCTATTGCTTACTGCTCTACCTTTCGCCAAACATACCCTTGTAAAATTAGGGCAGGAGAGATGTGATTAAAGTGAGATGGAAGGAATAAAGTAAGTACCGGAGTAAATGTAATGAGATGCGCAGAATTGAAGGAATGTGGCGTCGATTAAAGGATAATCCTCCATCACTGATTTCAGTGCCCCCATTTGATCTCTCTCTCACTCACTCAATAATCCTCTTTTCAAGTTTTACCAACACTGTTTGTGTTTTCTCATCCAATTTTTTTCTTTTTAGGTTCTTACAATTTTTTTTCTTTTAAGGGTTTTTTTATCAAGCAGATAATAAAAATAAAAATAAAATCTTAACCGTATTTATTAAGAAAATGCCACAAAGGCATAAATACAAAGCTTTTACAAAAATTAGATGGGACACATCTCCAACTAACAAGCTCTAGCAACAAAAAATGGCATGGACAACATCCCATACTCAAATAGCACTATAACTATAAGTAATGGCAATGGACAAACCCCATGCTCATTACACAAAGATACAAATACTAAGCAACTAAAAGAAGAACAAATAGCTGCTTCCCATAACACTAAACTTGATCCAAATTGATAAGACCAAGCTCCTGCAACCCATGACACTACTAATACAAGACCAGTTCTTAGATTGTGATGAGGAAACCACTTCGGAATACATGGTTGATCTTGATTCATCCACAAAGGGAAGCAACCAAAACCAACCAATCCATCCCAATGGAAAACCCCACCTCAAAACTAATAAACAAGCTAAGTAGGCAAGAGAGACCTACTCAAAACGCCATCAGACCAAATGCAGAATACAAGAGAGGTGACAGTGTAGCACATCACATTTATTGCCTCCTCAAAACCCCCATCTATGTAAAACCCAGTGGGAAACCATAGAAGAGGGAAAGAGTACAACTAAACATGAATCCTCTCACATGATGCAATAACCTATATATCTATCAACTCGACAATAAACAGATACAAGGTTAAATGAAAACATAAGGGAGGACAAAGCATCATCAAAACAGGTTTAAAAACTAAAAATTGTCCAAATAGGTAGAACAATGGAGAAAATGTATCATACCTTGCATAGACGGCACATCTTTCAGCACGCTCTAGAAGGCATAGCACACTCCCCCAAGTACAACCCATAAGACCACTATTAGCACATCAAACCTCCCCAAGCAACCAAACAGTCCTCCCAAAAATCCCAGCAGTATTAGAATTCCATAATCATCATCAAGAAAGCCCTCGACCCACCATAAAAACTCACCAGGGTAAAGAACAATCATACACGATAAAGTAATCCATGAAAGATACCAGCCACTCCAATACCTGTTACAGTAACAAGCAAACCAAGCCAACAAAACTAAAGGAAAATTATGGGATAAAAGAGACTTAGCAAAGTAGTAGAAGACAAACCATATCAGAAACTCCCTTCTCATAATGCACCAGGTCCAAAACCAAACAATTAACCCCACCATGCCATTCAAAAATCTGGCCAGATAACAACAACCCACAAACTTACTCAACCCACCATACCATCCATCAACAATAGGAAACCAGCACCGAGTACTGATACCAATCCTGAAACCAGAACCATGGCAAAAACCCCTACGCCTACATAATTACTCCCCATGGAAGGGAAGATCAAGATCCATATTTTCATCAGAAACGCAAAGCCACCTATGCCATCCTCCCGCTAATAAACCAGACCAAAACATATGAACCAAGAAAATCCACATAAAATTCCAAATATGCAACATAGACATATAAGGATCAGACCAAAATAATCTATTAGAGTGACCTATCATCAGAATCCCTATAATCCGGAATAAACTCCTTAAACCCTTTACGGCCCAAATTAAGAATTTGCCAAACTTTTGAAGCTTTAGCAACATCTGTGGACCATATAACCTTTAAGCTCATCAATTTAAGTCTCATAGAATTAATAATGATATTTGAAATAACATCCTTGGTTCTAAACTTTTTCTCAAACAGCCTTATGTTTCGCTTTTGCCAAATGAAATAGATAGAAGCACTAAATGCCAACCTATGTATAACACCCCATATAGATCTGTTGGCACTTTTATTACACATTCCAGAAACAATCTCTGCCCAAACATAAGATAAATCTTCAAGTTTAGCCATGACTTTAATCATATCCCATATAACCCGAGAAAAACCACATTCAAAGAAAAGATGTGTGTGCGAGTCTATGCAAGTATGACATAAAGAGCAACGATCATTTTCTAAGTGAAACCACCTAGATAACCTATCATGAGTATTTAGACGCCCTTTTAACGCAAGCCATAGAATAAATGAATGCCTAGGAATGCTATAAGGGAACCAAACCAGTTTGTACCATAGAACGTCATGAACATCCACTCTAGTAGCATTACAAACCTCATGTATACTAAACCTCACTCTCCTGCTTCTTATTGGTCCAAATGGTCAAATCATTAACATTACTTAAAACAGGAACCGGGATATTAAAGATGTTACTATGACTACTCAACCATTCATTACGCCACAACCAACAATTTATCCCATTACCAATTTTACACCCGATAAACTTCCTGACCTTATCCCTAAACCCCATAATTTGCCTCCAAGTCCAAGCATTTCTATTCCATGTTTTGTGACTCCAAATGCATTGGCCCTTTAACCTATACACATTAACCCATTTAACCCACAACGAATCTTTTTTGGAGATCACATTCCACATATATCTAATAATAAGGGCTTCATTCATAAACGATGTAGACCTCAAACCTAAACCACCTTGAGACTTAGGTCTACAGACTTCCTACCATGATACACTAGCAATGCCTTTACCATCATTACTAATACCCTATAAAAAATTCTTAAAAATTCTATCAATGCTCGTGCAAACATAATTTGGGAGAACGAACATAGAAGACCAATAAAGATTGACAGAAGCTAAAACGGAAGATATAAGTTGGAGTTTACCTGCATAAGACAGCAGTTTGTTCTTCCAGTCAAGTATACGTCTCTTGACTTTATCAATCAGTAACTTGCAGTCAGTGTTACACAACTTCCTTATCATCAATGGGACACCCAAAATAACGAACAGGGAGAGCACCCTCCTTGAAAGGTAAAGCAGTAAGAATATGTTCTTTGACAACAACCGGAACATTGCTAAAGAAGACAAAACTCTTCTCCAAGCTAGGATACAAACCGGAGCAAATACTAAATTCATCAAGAGCTCTACGAAATATACAAGCTGAAATTATATCCCCATGGCATAATAACAGAAGGTCGTCCGCAAAGCACAAGTGAGTGAGACCAATCTTCCTACAAGCCGGATGAAAGTAGAATCTATTATCACTGGCAATCTGTCTTTTAACAAACAAGTTAAATACCTTCATTACTAAAGTGAACAGATACTGACAAATGGGATCGCCCTGCCTCAAACCTCTATGACTTTTGAAGAAACCATGAACATTGCCGTTAACACACAAGGAAAACGAAGCAGAAGTAAGACACGTCATAATCCAGTTAACCATCACCACGTGAAAACCAAACTAAATTAAGATAGTCCTAAGGAAGCCCCAATCCACAGTGTCGTATGCTTTCTTAATATCTACTTTAAACACGCATTTTCTAGTACCCTTACTCTAGTGATACCCAACCATCAGTTCTTGAGTGAGTAAAACATTATCACTGATTTGTCTTCCCGGAATGAATGCACATTCATTCATATCTACAAGACTGCTAAGACATTCTTTAATCATGTTCGTCATAACCTTACTTATGCATTTATACACAACATTACAGTACGCGATAGGTCTGTAATCAGAAATCTTCAAAGGGACTTTACATTTAGGAATGAGTGAAATAAGATTTGTATTCAATTCCCCCAATAATTTACCCGAGACGAAGAATTCTCTAACCGCCTTGCACACATCAGGACCAACTACACTACATGCCTTCTTGAAGAATTTTGAAGTATAATCATCCGGACCTGCTGCCTTATCATCATGAATACTAAACATTGCATTTTTAACTTCATCATCCAAAACAGGTCTAATCATATTAGCAGCAACCTCGGGGTTTAACTTCTTACTAAAGAGACCACCAACATCTTCAATAGGGAAAATATCCTCACTAGCACGAAAAAACTCCTTAAAGTGAGCCATAAACTGGTCCGGAATATCATCACCATAAAACATGTTCCCATTCTCATCTCCCACCACCTCTATTCTACTCTTGATAACCCTGCCCTTCAAAATATTATGAAAATACGCAGAGTTATGATCATCCTCTCTAAGTCATTCCAACTTCGTTTTTTGCTCCAAAAGTCTCTCTTCATCAAGGACCGCATCAAAGTAAGCTTTAGAGAACACCATCTCATGTTCTCTCAACACAGGATTATGCGGATCCTTGTCAAGATCTTGTTGCACCTTACTTAGCTCATCCTTTAAAAATTTAACCTTCTAAAAAACATTTTCATTATCTTTATTAAGTCTACGCATGAACTTCTTCATATTCTTCAATCTCTTTGCCAATACAAACATCGAAAAACCCTTTGTATCAACATACCAATTATCGCTAACCATTGGCAAGAAATTATCTTTCTCAGCCAAAAAGTTCATAAATCTAAAGGATTTAGGTTTAGAATAGCTACTATCCGGGAAAACCAATAACATAGGGCAGTGGTCCGAAGTAAGATATGGGAGAAAATTCGCAAAGCTTCTACCATATGATTCAATAAACGCCTCATAGGCCATAACCCTATCAAGCTTTTTCAGCATACCAAGCTCCGGGTTAGACCTCTTCTCAATCCAAGTGAAGACCATCCCATAACTATTAATATCTTCCAACTCTAAATCCTGCACACACTCTTTAAAATTTCCATTCCCCCATCTCTAGAATTGAAACCCCTGGAACATTCCTCATAGTTAAGGGTAACATTAAAATCACCCATTAACGCCCAAGCCGAATCACCAACAATACTTTTGTGAATTTTATGAATTTTTATGTGAGATCTTATGTATTGTTTATGTATTTTAAGCCATTTTATCATGTGTTTTAGGGCGCAAAATAAAAATAACTCATGAAATAATTAGTTTCTATAGGTTCATGAGTTTAACAAGTTACTCTTTACGTTTCAAAACTATTATCTCTTACCAAAAATCACACAATTTAAAAAATATTTATTTATTATAATGTTTTCTTTCTTACTTTTTAGAAAATGTCATTTTTATTTTTAGTTGATTAATTTAATTCGTTTTCAAATTTTGCAATTATAATTTCAAGCAAATGTAATACATGTGATATAGTAAATTCGATTTCTGTTACTAATAATGAACAATCAAATTATGACATCTCAAAAAGAAAATTTGGACAATAATATTAGGACGGGGAGTAAAAAATTAAAAAGGTGTTTGGTTGAACTTATGAAACACAAGTCTTTAAGCTATAAATTTTCGGTTTATTTTGATGCTTGTGTGCAGTGGGAGACGCAGTAATATAAAAGTTGGAGGTAAAAAAAACCTTTTTTGACAATGACATCAAAATACGAAAAGAAATAAATTGATAAATTGAGTTTTTTACTTAGAAATGAGAGATTTATAAGGTGTTAAAGAGTTAAATGTTGAGTTTTAATATGTAGGTGATGGTAATTTGATTTATGAGTGAGAGCACGTTCAAAAAATACTCAAAATCGAAAAAAAATTACACTAAAATCTGATTTTATCAAGCTAGCCATTAGAGGCTTCACCCTTTTCTCCCCCTCCTCTAAACCTTACATGTATGTACGTCTTTGTATGCTTATATAAGTTTATCATATTATAATAGATTTAAGTTTGTTATATTATAATAAATCTACATAAATTTACATATCTCAAAATAAATTTAAAAATTTAAAAATTTAAAATATAAGTTTAAATAGGTTTATGTTTTATAAGCCGAAAAAACCACCCTTTAAGTTTATAAAATATAAGCCAAAACTTAATATCAAATACATATCTTCTACTCTTTTATATTGTGTTTTTTATCTTTGATTTTTTTATTTCATAAATAAAATTCAATACATATGCTTATATTTTAGAGAGGTAGAAAATGAAAATAAGCTGTAAATTTCTTTTTTTCTGAATTTGGTTGAAATAGTTTTTAAAATTAACTTAATCAATTTAATATGTATAAAACTCAATTAAAAAAGTTATACGATAATTGTTTGTTAATTTTTTATACAGTAAAACAAAATGATTTATAGAGAATTTATAGATTCAAAAAATTAACTTTTTTTAATTAGTAATATTTTTTTAATTGATTTTTTTTTGGATTTTTAAAAATAAAAACCAATTTATTTTCATTTGGTTAAAAAATGTGAAAATTTGATAAAATAATTAGATGTAAAAAATGCCATAAATGTATAGGTGTCAAACTTCCGAAACATAAAAACTTAAAAAAAGAATTTTAGTGGTTAATTTTTTTTTAATACATTAGATATGTTTATTGAAAGTTATAAATTTTCATATTTTTCAATAAATCATATATCCTTTTACACTTACTTTCTATACTCTATATATTAAGCATACAAAATATATAAAAACATTTTAAACACTCATATTAATACAAATAAGTAAACATACTGCACATGATTCTCTATTTTTATCCATTATTGATTTGTCCATTCCTAAGTATTTAAGAAACCTAATGTTACAAGACGTTGTAAGATTTATCAAAAATATAACAACGGTCATGGTTTTTCGGAAATGATTGGAAACATTGATTGTATGCACAATAAATGGAAAAATTGTCTAGTGTCATGGCATGGATAATAGGGTGAAAAAAAATAGCCTACTATAATGCTTAAAGTTGTAGCTTCGCAAGATTTGTGGATTTTGCATACCTTTTTTAGATAGCGAGTACGAATAATGATATTAATGTTTTAGATAATTCTCCTTTGTTCGACGACGTTATGACATATCCCCTCTAGTTTCCTATATGGTAAATGGAGTTGAGTTTCTGAGTATTACTTAGCCGATGAAATTTACCCACACTCGGTAAGTTTTGTCAAATCATTCACTGTAGCAAATGATCCGAAACATACATGCTTTAAAAAGCAACAAGAAGGGGCATGAAAGGATACCGAACGTGCGTTCAGTGTTCTCCAAGGACATTGGAGAATAATACAACAACTTGTACGCCAATACGAAGTTAAAAATAAATACGTAAAATCATGTATGCTTGCATCATAATGAATAACATGATTATAGAAAATCAAAAAATGTTGGTTGTTGACTGAAACCATGTGTATGCTAAGCCCGCAAGAAGTATACTACATACAGGGGTCGACAAATGCGAAGTCCAATGTCATCAAGCAAAAGAATTGAGAGATAAAAAACCGCATATTAGTCTCCAACAAAACGTCATGAAGCATATTTGGCGAGAAGTTTAAGAAGCACAAGAGGAAGACTAGTCGTCGGGTTGTATATTTCCTTTTCATAAGTTTTTTTTATTATTGTATGTAGGGGTGGAAATCGGGTCGGGTTGGTCGAGATGGTCGGGTTCGGGTCAATCGAGCCGTGTTTAATTCGGATCAAGGCTAAAAATAAGTTACCCGGACCTGACCCGATATGAACTCGGGTTCAGGTATATTTGTGTCGGGTATACTAAGGTCGGATCACTTCAGGTTCGAGTCAACCTGAATTTGAGTAAAATATATAAAAAAATTAACTCTTTTTAAATATAAATTATATATAATTCATATAAATAAATAAAAAACAAATGTTATTCGGGTCAATCAGATTGACCGGAACCCGAGTTACACAAAAATAAGTTACTCGATGGCCGACCTGATTTTGAATTTGGGTTGACCTAATTGGCCCGAATTAAAATTTTAACACGAGTAACCTGACCCAAATTTATCTAAACCTGCATCCGCCCTAATACCCGGCGGGTACTCGATAAGTATTACCCATCGGGTTTTTGGATTTTACCCGCGGGTATTGGGTATCCACAATTAAATTTCGTTTGACATAATTGTACGTATAAAGTTGAGAAAAACCAGCGAAAAATAATCAAAATACCATAATATATTTTTTAAGTTCTTAGAAGATAAAGTATACTAACTGAATATCATATCATGCGATTTAATGGATCGAATAAATCATTATTTTTATTTTAAAATTACCAAGATCGCAAACATCTTAATGCATACAAAATGTAAGTAATATGAGAATTTCGTTTGTTTAACAATCTTCGTCTACTATTTCGCACAAGCTTAGAACTTATATCAAATAGCCATAAAAATGGGTATGGTTTTTGGTAAATGGGTACGATTTTTAGTAAACGGGTACGTATACGGGTAAACGGGGCGGGTACTACTAGAACCCAAACCCGTACCACGAAAAATGGAACATCTCAACCCGAACCCGCATGCAAACCCGTCAACCCGACTCCGAACCCGACCCAATCGGTGCGGGTTTTGGTTTTCCCCATTGGTTTTGGGTGCTTTTGCCATCCCTAGTCGAGTCGACTTTTTTGACACCCTCAACAATTACATGTGTTTTTTTATTTAAGTATTGTAATGTATTTGAATTTAATGAATGAAATATTTGTTTATAGTGTTTTATGAAAAATTAAGAGGTGAGTGATGTTATTTGTGTTATGATATGGGGTTGAGTTGGTGTTATGTTGATCTGTCGCAGCTACTATTTTAGAGCTCCTAGTGTGGTAAATGATGGCTCAAGCCATGGGCAAAACACCACACCTACGGCATCAGACACTGCACCGTGGGTGACGTTTTCCCTTCGCGTCATAGGTGTCAGCCCAAAATTATGGGGAAAATGTGAGGCACGACGCGAGAACTGCAACTTTGCTCGCGTTGTGGTCTCGCGATGTTTTTTTAATTAAAGTGTAATGGTTAGTGGGGAATTTTTCAAAATATTTTACCATTGGGTCTAAAATATAGCCGTTCTTTTCCACACAAAAAATCCTTAATTTTTATATTTTTACCTATATAATCCCATCTATAAACCCCATTTTCATATATATTCTACATCTCATTATCTTCAAATAAAAAAAAGAATCCTAACCAATGGATCAAATAATTTTCGATAGCGTGCATAATCAACTACCAAATACCCAATTACTAGGTTCATCGTCATCATCAAACCCGAATACTCCATTCTCCACCAACTCCACAAGTAGCAATCTTATTGCGTCATTCACCAATCTTATGTAATTGTGTAACCTAAAAAAGAAAAAAAATGATAGGACCACTATAACACTAGAATTCTAGTGTTAAACACAACACCATTTTTTTAGTGTTGTGATAATTATGATATTACGGAATAGTATGCTGACATGACACTTACTTTTTTCAAAACACCACCCCACGACACGAGACCTCACCTCGTGCTCTAAGAGGTTGGTCCTCTTGTATGATGAGCATATACACATAGTATTAAGCCAAAAGACTTCAGTAAGATTTGGAATTGTAAAATTCGATTAGATCGTCATCTTAAATTCACATCAATGAAGTATACCATTTGCTTTCGGTTTAGGTTCAAATAAAATTGAGTTAATCTTGCTGCTAAAGGTAAATATTTGTACCAAGACATATGGTAGACATTAAATATGCGCAATTTCATCGCAACTGGGGTCGAGGTATATGGGCTAAATTGAAGAAGACTGGTCTTACAATAGTAAAATCTTGCTACGCCACTCTTTCACTTTATGATGCCTAAGAGCTCCTTGTCTGTGACCTTTTTGAGTTTCTTTTGTTGGGATGTGCGTAATTCATAGATAGTATTTTATACGGCTGAGAGTACGTGGGCCTAAGGGGCCACACACTTATACATCGAGATCATCTTTTATTAAAGTAATCAATAAAAATATGGGTATATTTATTGTGTATATTTAATTTGATAAAAGTTAATACTTAAAGGGTAATTAATTAAAAAGTTAAAAGGTTTAATAAGGATTAATTGATAAGACTTAATACTTTAAGGTAATTATTGTAATTACATAACTAAGTATATAGAATGTCAAAAAGTTAAACCAAAGACTTCATGGTGGAGAATTCGGTTGACTATAGTAGAAAGAAAGGCAAGAAAAGATTTTTGGTTCTAGAAGATTTATTGCTTAGAGGTTAAGTTGTAATATTTCTCATAAATAAACCTAGAACTCAACTATATAAAAAAAAGATTAGATGCATTGTTTCATAGCATTAAAACCAAATTTTTCCCCTCATTTCTTTGGTGTAGTCGACGGCAAGAAACCCAAAAGGTTTTAGGGATTGATTTTTATTAAGTATTTACTTAATCGAGATCTAGAAATCGAAGGTGGTTGATTGAAGTGTCATGTGGACTATATTAGAGAAGATCTATCTTGATCTTTGGTTTATTGGTGAATCAGATTTGGTACACAAATTAGGGTTTGTGTTTAGTTGGTTGATTAATTGTGTTCTTGATCATCCGTTCTTGGACTAAAGGTACGCATTCTTTATCTTTATGTTAATTACATTGTGTGCATAGATAATCGATTCTATCCGCTGCGTTTACTCTTGATGCATGTATATGACATACATTAGGGTTGTTAAATTCCAACATCTTTTACAACATATTCGCCACAATACCTTCAACTTAAGAGATTCAAGTTGATGTGAGCTTAAGTTGAAGGTAATGTGGTGAAAATGGTGTAAAGGAGACTCAAAAGGTCATAGACAAGGAGCTCTTAGGCATTATAAAGTGAAAGAGTGGCGTAGCAAGATTTTACTATAGTAAATGGAGATAAAAGACGCCTACGTCTTAGTGTAATGCACCTTCACTAGTGAGTTCGATTGAAGTCAATGATGATGGTTGGATATCAAGACAAAAGGGTGTTGTGGACTTGGTGTTGTCATGAGGTGCGAAAATGGGTCAATTTGGGTTATGGGAAACAGACGTGTTGTTTATGCAATGTCAGTTGTTACTGTCAAAGGAAAAGTGGTTCCTTGAGCTCTCCTAGTGGCTCTCTTGCAAGGGATTTCACAAGACGGGGTGATTTTACATAGTAAGGGCTTGTTTGCTTTATGTATTTTGTTAACAAGAGCAAGTGTGTTTAGATTAGCTTGCTTCCAAGCCTTGCCTTATATGATAGTTGTGGCCATGGCCCGAAGGAGCCTTAAGCACTTGCATAATGCTTCAAGTCAAGGCTCCCTCCCACTCGTTTCCCAGAGCCTTGACTTTCCATGTTTTTAGTCAAATACGCGCTAACGCGCTACAACTAGCACTTTTTTCTCTGATAGGCTCGCTTCTTCAAGCTTCGACCCTTATTGGAAAAAAAGAGCCTCCGTCCGTTTGATCGGTTGCGAGCCGAAAAGCGTATCGGCAGTTTGAGTCGCTAAGGTCTAACCTTCCCCCCCCCCCCTCTCTGAAAAGGGGCAATTAGCTTTGCACCACTGACTTTACTGGCCTGAAACTTTCAGTTCTCTTACTCGACTAGAGGGATTTCCCTCACGACTTCCTTTTATGTAATTAGATCCTTTAGGTCCACGAAATCCTTGGATTGTTTATGTGATTCTAATGATCTAAAGTGAGGTAGAGAGATGAAGAACTAGAGAGAGAAAGTTAGAGAGAGAAAGTTAGAGAGAGAAAGTAGAGGATTAAGTAAAATGATTGTTTGATTAATGAAATGAGAACCAACAACCCCTTCTAACATGCTAGGAGGGGGTATATATAGCCCACCCTACATGTGGGCTTTATGGGTTATATGTTTACATAACTAGATCACGAGCCCATACTACGTATATATCATTGGAGTGACCGATCCTTCCTAAATATGTAAAAACGTATTTCCAACAATCTCCCTCTAAGGGAGGTCACTCCAAGTTACAATGTCCTAAATAGTCTATAGCTCATGATCTATACTAATAATGATGTGACCGAGAGTTTCTTTGGAAAAATGTATTTCCAACAATCTCCCCCTAAGGGAGGTCACACCATTTTACAAAATCTTAAACCTAGCATACTATGCTTGAGTCTTCGATCTTGTTCTTGTGAATATGCAGATGAGATCTTTGACTTTAGTCTTGAGCATGTTTCCTTGCCTTGACCGTGTGCATTCATCACTTGTGATATTCTCCTCCTCGTGACTTCATGTTCCACATACTTATACTTTTATAAATTCTTGAAAGCTTCAGAGTTTAATGAGGAAGACTTGACTTTTAGACTTTCTTGAATTTGTTGAAGTATTAAGTGCATACAATATAAGCATGTGTTGACGACTTCTTCTGGATTGTACATCGCAATGCCACCTTCTTGTTACGCTGCATAACACAGTTAGCAACAAAACATATACACGGATGAAATGACCTTGAACATTTCATTCTAATTCGGTAGCATTTTACCTCTGGACGGTGAAGACCGTTGGACGATATTAATTATCGTACTTGTGGCAGGTAGTTTCAATTAAGAACCTCCTTGACAAGATTTCGCGGGTAAACCCGTTCTCTTTACTCGACCGTCCAAAGCTGATTACGAACGTAAAGAGTGAATCATTTGAATAATATTATCTGCATGATTGAAGCCGTCAAATCCGATTCCTGTAACAAGTTTGATTCATTAAAGAATCGCACCATCGTTGCTTTCGAGTTGTCACGAGCTTGATTCATATAGAATCTTGCAAGTTACCTACCAAGTGTTGTTTGATGTTAACACTAGAAAGATTTCCACTCATCACTGTGAACACTATAGAGTGTCACTCTGAATGTTCTGGCAAGATCACTAAGATATTGCATAAAGGCCTCGAACGTGTTTAAGTTCAATTAAGAATTAAACCACTGTTGCTTTCCAGTTATCACAAGCTTGATTCATAAAAAATCGCACAAGTTAGCTACCATGAGCTTTTTGATATTCGCTCAAGAAGGATTTCCATCTTCATTGTAAATACTTTTGTATTACTCGGATGTTCAGGCAAGATCATAAAGATTTTGTGTAGGACTCTTAAGATCTTTCTTACTTTTCATAGTGTGTGAAGAAGTAAGGAATTATGAAAGTGTGTCCTAATGAGATATTTGATGATCTCAAATGGCTCTAGACTCGATCGTGCATTTTGGATTTTAGTGATCGGAGGCTGGAGAGGAGTGCCACCATTTCAATACCAATTTATTCGGAGTGAATAAATCAATAGATAATGAGTTATCTCCGTGTGATTAAAACAAATATCTTTTGAGAGATATCTGAGTTAGCTGGGATGGGTTGTGCATTGCATCACTGGGTCCATGATATTTTATCTTCAATATCAAGCATCATTAAAAATAATCTCAATAGCATATGTATTGACCCGGTTTCTGCCTAAGTTGTAAGGAGGGCTTCTTTCTTTAGACCCTTTATCTTTATAATTCTTTTTCATTCTTCAACCCCTTTAATGCTTACCAATACGTCATAACTAGCACCTTGTTGTGATTGTTCCAGTGCTAACTTAAGTACTTGGTCGGCATTCAGATACGTTCACAATCTTTCTCCATCTTTCCTAAGGACTACTATTTCTAGCTATGGAATGTCCTTGGGAAGATTCCTCCGGTGCTAGAAGAATCATTGGACTTAACCCATCCTACCATCCTTTTGTCACCACAATCTTCATCGTCGTGAAATAAATGGGTTGTGGGTAAGTATAAATCACCATGAATTCCATTTTAGATATAGCAAATCCATTTTGCTCCCCCTTAACATATGCCACGATATTCCAAAATATTTCGCACATGTTGGGATGAGCTATCACGTTAAGTCAAACCATTTGTGATTAATCATTTCCCATATTAAATCACATTTTCTTCCCCATATTAAAAATATTAACCCAATCGATGTTTTTAATATCAATTGATTTAATAACATTTTAAGAAAAATTGGGAAGAAAAATGCAAGTCCAATTATCTTCATGATTATCACAAGCTCTCCCTCAAATTAATGAGGGTGTACGTGAAACGTAAATTAAATACCTTTTAAACACAAGTGTAAGGTATTTATCACGTGCAAAGATCATACATGATAATGTATTCACAAGATTAATAATTTACGAGGTTGGACCTGAATGATGGAGAACATCATCTGATAGAATCACATGGTTCTTGTTCACGAATGTTGGTCGCCTCATCACGTCTTAAGTTATCTCTTGACACCATGTGTACGATTGATATCGTTGTCTTGACACCAATTTGTGAACTTGACACTTTCGGCATCAAAGATTCTGAATTCTGGAAAATTGCTCCCCCTCAATTGTTGACCCGTGTTCTATCGAAAGAGTTGTAGTCGTCGTTTGAGTAGTCGCATCGTCGAGTATGTAGATATCAGTTGTAAATTACTACGGATTGTGGAGATGATAACTTCATAAAAATAAGATTTCTCTTGTTTTAAAAAATAAATGCACTGATGCGTACATTAATTCGTGTTAGATTGTGTTATTACGTAAACACAATCCCTTACATGATTAGAAAAATAAACCATGCCCGAGAAAATTAATTCCCGTTGTTGAGTCAAAGCTTTTCGGTGAAATGCTTGACTTTAATATGAAAAGCGGGTTGCAGTCTGAAATAACTACAAGCCATATGGAGCATGTTTTAAATCTTTTAAACTTCTGCTCGAACTTTATTTACAACCCTGTGTCATTATTGAACGGCATTTCTAGGATCGTAAATATTATTGATTTCAGAAGACATGCCCTTTTAAAAACCAGTTACTTGAGCTTAAGATTTTGAATATCTTACGAAACGAGCTCAAGTCTGAGAAGTTGTAAACTTCCCGTTGTTAAGGATAAGTTACCATCGGCGATAAACTTTCCTTTTAACTGAAGAGCGAGTTCTAAGCTAACATTTACTTAGAAGTCGTTTTTCATGAGCTTGAAAAACTTTTGAATGTTTTAACCTAAAGCTCATGACCGAGAAAGATGAATTTCTCGTTATGAGGAAAAGTTCTCTTCTTTAAAAGATACACTTTCCTTTCTGAGCTTAAAACTTGGAATGTTTTAATACAAGCTCTTGACCGAGAAAAATTAATTTCCCGTTACGAGGATAAGTTATCATTAAAGATAAGCTTTCCTAAAATTGTAGTCCGAGTTACAATCTGATATTTAACTGTAAGTCATTGTGCATGAGCTTAAAAACTTCGAATGTTTTTAATATTAGCTCATGCCCGAGAAAATTAATTTCTCGTTGTAAGGATAAGTTTATCATCGGCGATAAACTTTCCTTTATTTGAAGATCGGGTCATCGTCTAATATTTAACGATGAGCCAAGTACACGAGCTTAAAACCTTTGAATAGTTTTAATTTTAGCTCGTGTCCGAGAAAAAATAATTTCTCGTTTGTGAGGATAAGTTTATCATCGACAATAAACTTTCCTTTTATTTGAAGAACGGGTCATCATCTGATCTTTAACGATGAACCATATACATGAGCTTAAAACCTTGGAATAGTTTTAATGTAAGCTCGTGTCCGAGAAAATTTAATTTCTCGTTAGTGAGGATAAGTTTATCATCGTCGATAAAATTTCCTTTATCTGAAGATCGGGTCATCGTCTGATATTTAACGATGAACTATATACACGAGCTTAAAACTTTTGAATAGTTTTAGTAATAGCTCGTGTCCGAGAAAATTAATTTCTCGTTTGTGAGGATAAGTTTATCATCGGCGATAAACTTTCCTTTGTTTGAAGTTCGAGTCATCGTCTGAAATTTAACGATGAACCATATACACGATCTTAAAACCTTTGAATGGTTTTAGTGTAAGCTCGTGTCCGAGAAAACTTAATTTCTCGTTTTGAGGGTAAGTTATCGTTGACGAGATAAACTTCCCTTTCTTTGAAGTTCGGGTCACAGACTGTGATTTGACTATAAGCCATGTACAGTTGTAAGCTTAACTTCAAATCCCCTGAGACACTTGTTTCGCTGATATCTGCTTCTTTAGTAACCAAACTCTGAGAGTGTCCTTAGTTGAACGGTATACAAAGATCGGGGGATCGGTTTGTTTTTGTTGATCCTTGACTTTGGTACCTGCATTCTCATTTGGAGTTGTATGCTTTTATATGGGTTAGCGATATCTATCTTAGAACTATGCACGGATTCACAGTTTTCTTTTCTTGTGCCAGAGGTGACCTGATGAGAAGATTCACTTGTCTTAGCTGGCAAACGTTTCCTTTTATTGAATACCTTAAGTTCAGGCTTAAGTGATGTATCATCCTTTTCAATTTCCTCCCTATTAGTCTTAGTAGAATCGGAGACTATCCTAGTTAAAGGGCACCCGTTTCCTATAAGCATGAAAGTTCTACCAGTGGGGCGCCAAACTTTACCAATGGGTTTGATTTTAGCTAGCCACTAGGATTTAATTCTAGCATGGGAGTTCACCTTATGAAGGAATTTCTTGACACAAGAGTCATGATTTGCCTTAAAGACACATTTCCTACATGTTTTACAAGTAGCATATTTAATGTCCGAGTAAGATCTAGAATTACTAAGTGATTGATTGATGCTCTTAGTATATGACATGCTATGGTTAGCAGTGTTGGGTAATCTAGAAGGCATCTAACTAGGTTTGAAATTCCTATCTCTTACTTGTGTCTTTTGAATAGCTTCCCTTAGACCAAATTTGTGGTAAACGTCATTTGAACTAGTTCGAGACGTGTTCTTTGGACTATGTCTAGGGAGACTAGAGGCAATCATGTGATTAGGTCTTGTAAAAGTTGTTTTAGTCATATTGGCCCTATTTGGTGGAGTGATTGTTCTAGAAACATGAACCATATCAACTTGGGATGCAAACCGCGGTCTCGAGGATTGTGGTCACTCGGATCTAAATTCAGTCGGTTGTCTAACGGACTGATTTGTAGGCGGTTTCCCCAAGATTGATGGTTTTTCAAGCTTAGTGTCCACACTAGATCCTTTAGTTTTTCTCAACTCGTTTTTCAGAGCAGCTATTGCAAAAACCTTTCTTGAACCTGAGCCTTTAAAGTCTCATTCTCTTTGAGAAATTTATCTTGGGATACCAATTTAGATTCTAGCAATTTAATTTGTTTCAAAAGATTATACTTTTCAGCTTTAGAATCTAGAACTTTTTGATCCAATTTTCGTTCAAGAACAACGTTTTACTTTTCAAGTTTTTCAAACTTGTCAGTTCTCTTAGAAAATTCAAGTTTGGCATCCTCAAGATCTTTTGATTGCTGAGCTACGATTGTTTCGAGCTCTTTAATCTTGGAATCAGAAGCAGTTAATGAAACAATCATAAGGCAATTATCATGATTTTAGCATTTTGAACACTTTTTCCCCCATTATGACGCACATCGGATGAATCAGAAATGGTATCCCTATTACTCTTTTCCATCCCATGTTTGTCATAATTAGGTTCGAAATGCTCAATATGCGGCATTTCATCAGCATATACATCATATACAACATTGCATTGTACCATGTTTGTAGAATCTTCGTCATAAACGGGTATGGTGTCATCATAAGAGATGTTTGTAACATTCCCTGATGTGTTGCTGATATCATGCTTAACTGTTGATTCCATGTCCTTGCAATCTTTAGCAGCCTCCAACTCGTCAATTGTATGACTATTTTCCTCTTGCATCGTAGATTCTTGCACTCCATTATCATACGCTTGCTGAAGTCGGTATCTTTCATAAATCGAAGACGAGACCGATGTCACGAGTTTCAATAGTGTACCGCGGAAATCTTGAAGCTCGGTATGTGTGTCTCGAAGAAATGACTGGCAAATCACTGAACTTGCAGACTTGACGATATTGAATTGGAGAAAAGGTGTGAGTTGTGTCACGAGAGCCTTATATGCTAGTGCCGATGCAGAGTAATTGAATTCTTCATTGTGGAGTTGTTCTGCTAGTTGGTTCAAAGTGAGGAATATCGATTCCATGAATATATGACGATCTTGACCAAAAGTATCACAAATTCGTTTCATCCTTGAAGCCATGAAAGAGTCACTATATGAGACTGAAGTAGTCGAAATGAAGTGATGCCACTTTCACTAGCTTTGTCTTGCATTTGATGTGATTCTCCCTCTTGAAACGTCGAATTCAACGATTCTATTGAGAATCGATGATAAATTCTTGGATCCTTGTTTGGTAATATAAAACGATGATTAAAATACTCTAAGTTTGTCTTAATCATCAATCACAAAAATAATATAATATAACCAATCTTCAAATAATCAAATTTAAATAACCAAGTTCAAAACTTTTTCCAAATGAAGAAATGTTGACCAAATCAACGCAATGCTCAAATAATGAAATGTTGTCCAAAAGCGTGTATCATGAAGTCAACTTTTTTGTGTATCAACCTTATTTTAGACGTGTATCAACCTAATTACTACACCAACTATGGACTAATATCAACCTGCGCCACGTTTTGTTTATCAACTAGTGACATATGTATATTCAAATAAATGCACCCTGATTTAGTAGATATAAAATCCAAACCAATCTAATCTCATACTTGTCAGCCTCCCACATTGTAAACTCCGTCCCTTTTCTCTGCTCCCATATCTCTCTCTCCTTAACCTAACAGATTAAAAAAAAATCTGCTCCCATCAATCAACAGATCAAAACCAACTTTAAAGCTCTATCACAACCGAGTAATCAACCCACAAGATTAAGAAATATCAATACACCACAGTCACAACCGGTCATAACTCATTCGATAGACCTAATTCGGATTGAGTCAAGTAACATCCAGATCCTAACCAATATACCTTTTTGTTACTTGAATCTAAGAATTGAAAGGAGGGTCAATCTTCGAAAGAAACACAAAGCCCACGAGGACAAATGAAGCCGGATTCAAGATCCTGTATGGGTCTCGGGTAGGTTAATTTTATGTTTTCTGTGTGTTTTGTTTTGGCTTTTTAATCGAAATCAGTAAAAGGAATTGAACATACATGTTCTAATTCATACTATGACTTCGTAAATCAAGATTGGTAAACCATACATGAATCTATGATGATTAAAGTTCGAACAAACATGATCAATATAGATCTTTTCGTTAGTTTGAACGAATCTGAGATTGGTTATGATTTAATTGTTCTTGGTTTTGAGTCTAGTGATGATATGAGACGGGGATTTAGAGTAATGGGTTTTATAAAAATATTTGAGTTAGTTTTTGTGTCGAGTTGAGGCTGGTGGTAAGTGTTTGAGTGAGTCGAGTGAGGTTGTTTGTGGTGAGTCAAGACTGTGTTTTTGTTTTTTCCGAGTCTGTGTTGTTTAGAGTGTTTTTCTAGTCGAGTCTGTTGATTTTTTTTGGCGATGATGATGGTCTTCAGTGGTATTGAGTCTTGATGACTTCCGAATAATTATCTTCGGAATAATTATCTTCCGAATAATTATCTTCGGAGTAATTATCTTCGGAATTTCACTTCGGAATTTCTCTTCGCAATCCACTTCCGAATAACACTTCGGAATCCCAATGAAATATATTAACTTCACAATATGGTGTAATGTCACTTCGCAATAAACTTTGCAAATGAACTTCGCAAATAGACTTCGGAATTGACTTCGCAAATGGATTTCGGAATTGAATTCACAAATGGACTTCGGAATTGACTTCGCAAATGGACTTCAGAATTGACTTCGCAAATATCGTTTGTTCAAAGTTTATCTTCGGAATCACATTATTTGGAATATCTTTGGAATAAAGTTGAACGTTGGAAATAATTAAACTTGTTAACTTCGGAAAATGTGCTTACAGTAACTTCGGAATATTGAAACTTTAGTGATTACTTCGGAATAATGAAAACCCTAGGGAGAACTTCGCAATAATACACTGCATCCAATTTTTTATAGATCCGAACCCACTGTTAATCGAAAAGTACCCCGAAAATCACCCAAATAACCAAAATTTTTGCGATTTTGACCAAATCAATTAACCCAAATCACTACCACATCTATGTAGTCAATTTGGCTATAAACTTAAACCACAAAAACGAAAAAATTTTAAAGATTTGAGCTTGATTAGATCAAAACCCACTAAAATCAATCAAAACAAACACAAGAACAAACCAATCATACCATGGCTCTTGATACCAATTGTAGGTCCACGAAATCCTTGGATTGTTTATGTGATTGTAATGATCTAAAGTAAGGGAGAGAGATGAAGAACTAGAGAGAGAAAGTTAGAGAGAGAAAGGAGAGGATTAAGTGAAATGATTGTTTGATTAATGAAATGAGAACCAACAACCAACAACCCCTCCTAACATGCTAGGAGGGGGTATATATAGCCCATCCTACATGTGGGCTTTATGGGTTATATGTTTACATAACTAGATCACGAGCCCATACTACGTATATATCGTTGGAGTGACCGATCCTTCATAAATACGTAAAAACGTATTTACAACAGATCCTATAAAGTGCTCGCAAGAGGTAGATGATCCCCTTCCAATAGTTGACGGTTCCATTGACTATGAGTTCTCTAGATCGATCGGCCTCAAAGAGTTGCAAGAGTTTTGTCAATCTGAAAGAAAGACTAAAAATAAGGCCATGATTGGAACAACTGGAGTAAGAAGTCCCCAAGTGAGTGTATTATGGGGGGACCGTCAAGCACATCCTGTAAGGATCAAGGACGATCTCATTGTTGCATAGCCCAGGTCGGAGTAAGGTGCCATCGGACGTCCAACAAGCAGTCTCACGATTGGGCATGCTTGTCCGGAAGTTGTCATTGTATACTCCCGCGGGTCGGAAAGCGACGGGGGAAGGAGAGGGAGACTGGGCGAGATCTATCAGAAGGGAATTCCCCATACAAATAGAGGCGCCTATCACCGACATTAGCCTCCGAAGATATGATCCATAGTAAAGAAGTAGACATGGTACGAATGGGGTAAGAAATTTATATGTGTAAGCATTATCATAAAATATTCAAGATAAACACATTCAACTATTATATAACAAGATCTTAGAATACGATAATAACCACACCAAAAAGACGAAAATAAGAACAACATACCAGAAGCCTTAGTGGATGTTAACATGATGTAGGAATACTTGAACGCGACTAGTTTCTCACCCTTAACCCACTTGATGTAGAGTGTTTAATGGAGAGCTATAATGATTCTACTTGTATTTTGTGTGTGTGTGTGTGTGTGTTGGTTAGGGAGAGGACTAGGCATATATATTGTCACACCCCCAAATTATCAAAGTAAGTGAATGCACTGGGGCGCGACGGTTATGGCTATCATAAGACATAGATATAAAGAACGACGTTGAAAAGTCGTTTTAATTCATTAAATATAAGTAAAATCGTTTGGAAGCATTTGATACAACATTATAAAATAAACCAATTTTTGAAGACATAACATAGGTGTTCAATTTCTCAAAAGATAGTCACGGAAAATTATTTATCTCCATAGCACGACCATGTCACTCCTCCGTCTTGATACCTGATAAAAACATTGCTAAAGTGTCAAGACAAAGGTTGGTGAATTTATAGGTTTAGTTACAAAATAAGTGTGATGAACCATAAGATTTAATCAGGCAACCGGCATATAACCAAACATGGCTATAATCAAAATAGTATACATTTATATTCCTACGTCTAAGCTCATGACATCGAAGCGTTAACTAACAATAAAATAAGATCCCAAAGTAGATATCTATCCTGGAGTATCTGTGAGGATTCAAATGTAAGTGTATCTAATTTGACCATACAGTCACAATTAGATAAGGAGGTCAATCCCGATAGATCTATGAATAACATTTGCGCTTTACACTGAGTAATTAACGGTTCAAGATAGTGGGCTAAAGGCAACTTAGGATATCGGGACTTAGACATCAAGATAAATAAATAAAATACATATTATTGGTTTCCTTCATCATCATTATTAGAATGCAATAAAACTTAAAAGAAAAAAATAGAATATATTTCGTCAAATGTATAAGCATCTTTGGATAACTATATACATTTGACAAAATATACTATTTTTTTATCTCTAAGATTATTAGTTATTATAGAATATTTTTTCTTTGGGTAAAATCCATAATTTCTATCAACTAATAAAAGATATATAATAGCTGTAAAACCCGCATGCTTTTACCATGAACTATACACTTAGTAAACGTATGTACAAACTAAAACTTTTCTTTTATAGCACGAACACGTGTCACGAATATTAATTACAGAAATTACGTACGTGTTATTACACGATAAGTATTAAATACATGATACTACACGATAATTATTAATAGTAATAATTATAATCACGAACATGAAATCATGAACGTTAAATCACGAACATGTAATTACGTACGTACTTGTTATTATACGATAAATATCGTTTACATACAACTATTAGTTATTACAAGAATAATTAATTACGACATAACACGAAAACACTAACGTATGAACACGTAAAATATAGGACACGAAAAACATTTGGGTTTCCCCTTGTGGGCCCCTCATAGCCGCGGACAGCAAGACAAGGGAGGGCCCAAGCCCACTTTTTAGTTTTTACTAAATTAAAACAAAAAGGGTTACACCCTTTTCATTTTACAGAAGTTTGATAAAAATAAACCATAGCCTCCCTTTTGTCTCTCTATAACCGCCGGCTAAAGGACACCACAAAGGATGATCATTTGATCTTGGTGATTAAAAAGCAAGTGTTAGTGTTCCTGTTATTGATTCTCAATTGTTCACGCATTCGGTAAATCCTTAAATCCTTTTTCTTTTATTCTTTTAATTAAAACAAGAACATGTGAACATAGGGTTTAATAAAAACAAGTAATTAAACATGTTAATTGTAAGATATTGTAAATCTATGCTTAATCTAGAGAGATAAAGAGATAGAGAGATGGTAAGAACACACACACTTAGAGAGAGAAAGTATGAAGAAAACACTTTCTACTATGTGAAAATAATGTGAACCAACACCCTCTCCAACCAAGGAGAGGGTTTATATACCCAAGCCCATGAGATGGGCTTGGGCTTACAATGGGCCGCTGGCCTATACAAGTTGTAGGCTTGGCTTGGCCTTGTTTGTTTACTATTAAGATAACTAAACTACGAGCTACTACTTAGACTATTGTTGGAGTGACCGATCCTTTCTAATACGTAAAACGTATTTCCAACAATATCCCCCTAATGGAGGTCACTCCAAACAAGGGCGTTACCCAAGTTACAATATAAAATAAACCTAGCATTCTATGCTTGTCTTGAGCTCGTAGTCTTCGTCTTTCTTTTCTTTTTCTTTTCTGGTGAACATGCTGATGTGATCTTTGATATCAATATTTAGCATTAATCTCTTGCCTTGATCTTGTGCATCCTTCACTTGTGATCTTCGCCTCTTCGTGACTTCATGTCCCACATACTTATACCTTCGTAATTCTTGAAAGCTCCAGAGTTCGATACAACGGAAGACTTGACTATTAGGCTTTCTTAAATTAGATGAAGTATTAAGTGCATAAAGTATAAGCATGCGGGGACGACTTCTTCTCGGATTCTACAACGCCATCTTCTTCAAATGCCACAACATAAGTAAACACGAACGAAATGGCTTTGAACATTTCGTTCTAATTCGGTAGCATTTTACCTCCGGTCGGTGAAGACCGTTGGACGATATAAAATATCGTACTTGTGGCAGGTAGATTTAATCAAAAATCTCCTTGACAAGATTTCGCGGGTAAACCCGTTCTCTTTACTCGACCGTCCAAAGATGACTGCGAACGTAAAGAGTGAATCATTTGGATAAAATTATCCGCATGATTGAAGCCGTCAATTCTGATTCGTGGAACAATTTTGATTCATTAAAGAATCGCACCATCGTTGCTTTCCAGTTGTCACGAGCTTGATTCATATAGAATCTTGCAAGTTACCTACCAAGTGCTGTTTGAGGTTATCACTAGAAGGATTTCCCTCATCACTATGAACACTAAGGTGTCACTCTGAGTGTTCTGGCAAGATCACTTAGATATTACGTAGAGGCCTGGAACGTGTTTAAATTCAATTAAGAGTTAAACAACTGTTGCTTTCCAGTTATCACAAGTTTGATTCATAAAGAATCTCACGAGTCACCTACCATGAGCTTTTTGATATTCGCTCAAGAAGGATTTCCATCTTCATTGTAAATACTTACGTATTACTCGGATGTTCAGGCAAGATCATGAAGATTTTGCGTAGGACTCTTAATATCTTTCTTACTTTTCACAGTGTGTGAAGAAGCAAGGAAATATGGAAGTGTGTCCTAATGAGATATTTGATGATCTCAAATGACTCTAGACTCAATCGTGCATTTTGGATTTTTGGTGATCGGAGGCTGGAGAGGAGTGCCACCTTTTCAATATCAATATATTCGGAGTAAATAAATCGATAGATAATACGTTGTCTCCGTGTGAATAAAACAAATACCTTTTGAGAGATATCTGAGTTAGCTGGGATGGGTTGTGCATTGCATCACTGGGTCCATGATGTCTATCTTTAATATCGAGCATCATTAAAATGATCTCAATAGCATATGTGTTGACCCGGTTTCTGCCTAAGGTTGTAAGGAGGGCTTCTTTCTTTACACCCTTTATCTTTACAATTCTTTTTCATTCTTCAACCCCTTCAATGCTTACCAATACGTCATAACTAACACCTTGTTGTGATTGTTCCAGTGCTAACTTAAGTACTTGGTCGGCATTCAGCTACATTCACAATCTTTCTCCATCTTTCCTAAGGACTACTATTTCTAGCTATGGAATGTCGTTGGGAAGATTCCTCTGGTTCTAGAGGAATCATTGGACTTTAACCTATCCTACCATCCTTATGTCACCACAATCTTCACCGTCCTGAAATAAATGGGTTTAGGGTAAGTATAAGTCCCAATGAAATCCATTTTAGATGTGCAAATCCATTTTGCTCCCCCTTAACATACGCCACGATATCTGAAAACATTTCGCACATGTCGGGATGATCCATCACGTTAAGTCAAACCATTTTTGAATAATCATGTCCCATATTAAATCATATTTTCTCCCCCATATTAAAAATATTAACCCAATCGATGTTTTTAATATCAATTGATTTAATGAAGTCTTAACAAAGTTTTGGGAAGAAAAATGCAAGTCCGTTTTATCTTCATGATACCAAATGTTGAGATATGATACCAATTAGTAAAATGATCACATATTCACCATATTAGAATAAATTGAAAAGGTTGGACCGGATTGATGAGAACATCATATGATAAGATCACATGGTTCTTGTCGGCAAATGTGGATTTGCTTTTTAGTAATCTGGTGGTCTAGGTGGGTGGTGGAAGGTGGTGGAAGCCATGGATGAGTTGAGAGAGAAGGTTGTGTGTGAAAATAAGAAAAGGTGTATTAAATGAAATGAAAACACAAATGAAACACAATCAACACCCCTCCTTGGAAGCCTTGGAGGGGTATATATAGTCACACATCGCACCTAAACGATACATTGTTTCCTAGTCTAGTCTAAGCGTGTGTGACTATGATAACTATTGGGAATTCTTAAATGTCGTCACATAAAGTGAATTTCCAACAATCTTGCCCCATGGGATGACGTGTAGAATTCCTTATAATATTTTTCCTAACAAGTACATAATGATTAAGAACAGAAGCTTTCATGAAGCGTCCAATGCTGATGATGTCTTCTGAGGCCTTTGACTTTAAGTCTTCACTTCAAAACGACTCATCTTTAAAGTAACTTGTAGTAGAAATACTGTAACGGCACGAGCTAAGTAATCCATATACTTCTGGTTAAGGAGAAGCTTCTGAATTAACTTCCCCCTAATTCATGCCACATAAACTTGATGTAGAAGCTTTTAAATAGCTTCCCCTAACCGACAATCCTCATAAGCAACTTCAAAGCTTTCAATAAAGCTTAGAATGATTAAGCGCACAACGGAATTTAACAAGCAAACCCCATCATATAACATGATAATGTTGCTATGAGGGATTGAAAGTAAGGGGCACACCAAGTAGATCAACAACTTCTCTTCTCACGCTTGAATAATTCTTCTGAATTTTTCTTCCCCTTGAGAGTTCAAGTTATGCATACTAGAAAGAATCAAGACATTTCTTCCCCCACATAGTTGAAGAAAGTGAACCAATCCCAAGTATGAAGCTCAAATACTGAAGTGGATACTTTATCCTATTCATGAAGTTGACATCGTAACACCAGAGTCAATTAAGTCCCGGAAATGCACATATCTTCTTCCGGAGATGCACCAGAGTCAATTAAGTCCCGAGAATGCATATCTCTCCATATAGGATAATGATGATGAATAATTTCAACATCAAAACAATTAAACATCGAATCAGTAGTGTACCGTTTAGAGATTGATAACGCCACGAGTTAAAACACTGATTTTCTCTGCGGTTATGACAATTGTCTTCCCAGAATGTCTTCAAATCAAAAGAAGGTATGAACTTCATCACGTGTACTCGTTGTGCGTTTAATGTGTCTTCTTCTTCCCCTTTGATGGTTTCGAAACTCGGAACCAACAATAAATCGTACACACATGTACCTGAAATCTTGTGAGAATAATAAATAAGATGAATTATATCTTTTGTGAGAATCAGCTGCTGATCAAAAATCTCTACTCATAAACTCTCCATGGCCATCTTTACCAACCCCCTTGTAAGCAATTTAAAGTGACCACTGATAGAATGAACCAGATACATCAAACGTGAAACTGAATAAGAATCCTTCGATCTTGTGACTTAAGCTTGCACTATTGTTGAATGAGGAACGATGAAGAAATCTCTAAGTACCCAATACATCACTGAAGAAGTTATAGGCACAACACCTCTTGAAATTATCCACGTCGACTATGCGCGTGACACTGAGTACAACAATGTAGCTCCTTTAAGTGATAGTTATCCGAGTCATCAACCAACCACCCCGAACCCGAAAACTAGATAATCAAGTCTTCATCCTAAGATTAAGCACGAGCAAGTTATATTCAAAGATAGAATAAGTTCACGCCTTCGAAAAATCCGTCTTCGACTTCACATAATTAATACCCGATCAAACAAATCCGTAGCCACTAAAAATATACCTATTTTTCTTCTTGGTCTCGTCAAAATAAATGTTTGTCACGTTGTCTCGTCATTATCTCGTCACTTTGTCCTTGTCAAGCCTCGATAAGAACCAAAAAGGCCACACTTAATACACAAATTTTATTCAAAATAAAAAATTTTGAGATAAAAATGTGGATATAAAATGTATCAAGTCATACGGCCCAATCCACACAGCCAAAAAAATTAAAAAAATTTGGCCCTATGGCACATTTATCATGAAATGCCATCAATTGATACTCATGCCACTTTTTCACGTTGCCATAATACCCAATGAATTAGTGCACTTGTTAAACAAAAACACATCTCATTTTGTTAACACACGTGGTCCAAATTTTGTGAATACACGTCTCATTTTGGACAACATAGAAACTATCAAACGTAGAAACTACCAATAAACCTTATCAAAAACCCGGTCCATCACCAACACAATACCTAAAAATTAGGTATAAGATACATCACCCCTAATCACTTTATCACTTAGACAAAAACGCAGCCACACAAACAAACTACCCTCACCTCAAACACTCTGCCCCTTAATCACATCTCCATCACTCAACATCTAAATCTCGAATCATCATAATCCATCTCTGATCTAACCACCACACAAAAACTAGAATGAATCACTTCATCATCATGAATCCGAGACACCCGGTAATAAGGACAACTTTGATATCACAAGGGAATATAAATTCCTTTGATAGTCAAAGACAAATCAGTCGTTTGCAACGTTGAATGCATCAAGATCCATAAAAAAGGATCTCGGGTAGGTGGATTTAGTAAGAGTCACGATTTATGTTATGTTTTTTAGTCTTAAACGAAACACAACAGGATGTTAACATGATTGTTAATAATCTACTGTTTAATTTCGTATATTGAAATAATGGTAGAAACCATTACACAGATCTATGATGTATAGAAATTTCGTGTGTGAATTATAAAAATATTTTGACATGCAGTTGCATCACACAAAATGACTGAGATCTCGAATTTATTTTGTCAATTGGTTTTTGAGTCTAGATTTGATTAATAGAGGGGTTAGGAGACGAAGGTAATAGGAATAGATATGGTGTTGGTTTTATTATGGAGTAATAAGGTTGGATTGATATGGTTTAGTCGTGGTCAAGTGTCGTAACAATCGTGGTCAAGTCATGCTGTTTTTGTTAAACTTGTCACAATGTTTTCTGAAACAAACCGTGAGTCATCGCAATGTTCTATTTTAAAACCCATCGCAACAAAAAATGAGTCCATCACAATGTTTTCAGAATATTGCATCGCAATATTTCTATTAACTGTCCATCTCAATGTTTTCAGTCTGTTTCTTCCATCGGAATGATTAAATCCGTCGGAATATATCAGTCGGAATATATCCGTTGAAATATATCCGTCGGAATATATCCGTCGGAATATATCCGTCGGAATATATCCATCGGAATGTGATCCATCGGAATATTCGATCGCAAGTAGAAACCCATGGTTTATGCGATCGCAATATTCCGATCTGAATGTGACCATCTCAATATCTAAAAACCTTATCCATAAATTGTACTATTTCGGGATTTCTGGATCTGGGTTTTCTGGATCTGGTTTCATCTTCATCTTAAAAAAACAAAGAAAATCTAGAAAAAACAAAAATACCAGATCTGAAAACAAATTTCTAACCAGAATCAGTAGATAAATTAGAAGAAATCTATAGACTGTTGACCAGAAAACTAGGCGTAAATGATAAGACCAATCAATACTGATGAGACAAGATGTTGACCAGAAATGATGCTAGAGATGATAAATATGAGACACAAAACAAAACGACTATTTGGACTACAAATAAGACCATCGTCATAAATGTTGTAACAGATTTGAGATCAAAGACAAACTGTGACAAAAAAGTTAACAGATTGAGACAAGAAAAAATATTAGACCACCAAATCAAAAACAAAAACACGATCCAAGGATTGAACCGAGTCTCTGATGCCAATTGTGGATTTGCTTTTTAGTAATCCGGTGGTCTAGGTGGGTGGTGGAAGGTGGTGGAAGCCATGGATGAGTTGAGAGAGAAGGTTGTGTGTGAAAATAAGAAAAGGTGTATTAAATGAAATGAAAACACAAATGAAACACAATCAACACCCCTCCTTGGAAGCCTTGCATATAGTCACACATCGCACCTAAACTATACATTGTTTCCTAGTCTAGTCTAAGTGTGTGTGACTATGGTAACTAATGGGAATTCTTAAATGTCGTCACATAAAGTGAATTTCCAACAGCAAATGTTGGTCGCCTTGTCACGTTTGAAGTCATCTCTTGACACCACATGTACGATTGGTATTGTTGTCTTGACACCAATTTGTGAACTTGGCACATTCGGCATCAAAGATTCTGAATGCTTGACAATTGCTCCCCTTTAATTGTTGACCCGTGTTCTATCGAAAGAGTTGTAGTCGCCGTTTGAGTAGTCGCATCGTCGAGTATGTAGATACCAATTGTAGATTGCTATGGTTGTAGAGACGATAGCTTCATAAAAACAAGAATTCTCTTGTTTTAACAAATAAATGCACTGACGCGTACATATATCCGTGTTAGATTGTGTTATAACGTAAACACAATCCCTTACATGGTTATAAAGTAAACCATGCCCGAGAAAATTAATTCCCGTTGTTGAGCCAAATCATTCATAAGAAATACTTGACTTTAATATGAAAAACGGGTTGCAGTCTGAAATAACTACAAGCCAAATGGGCATGTTTTATGAAATATTTACAACTTTTGTATGAACTCTATTTATGGCGCCGTGTCAATATTAATCGACATTCTTAAGACCGTAAATATTATCATACCAAAAGACATGCCTTTAAAAAATAAAATAAAAATATTTTTGGATTTTTCTAATTCAATTTTTATGGTTTTTATATGGTTTTATATTTTTGTATTTTGCTTTTGTGGATAAAAATATAAACAATATGTACAGACGATCACTAAGGATACGGAGAATAGTTTACCACCACTATTCTTTCGCTTCATCTGCCAGTTCCTTAAGAGTCTCGGGCGAGAAAGTTCTCAATCCTAGCTTGTCGGCCAAAAATTCAATTTGAGCACGATCTAAAGCCTTCGTGAATATATCCGCCAATTGATACTCAGATCGGACAAAGTAAAGCTCGATCACTCCATTTTCCACTTGCTCCTTGATAAAGTTGTAGCGAATGTCAATATGCTTCGACCGGGAGAATTAAACATTGTTGCAGCATAAGGCAATTGCACTTGTGTTGTCGCTGTACATCGGAATTTTGTTGAAACCTATACCATAGTCGGTTAATTGCGATCTCATACAAAGAATTTGAGTACAGGAACCGGACATAGCTTTGTATTCTGCTTCCGTACTTGAAATTGCAGCGCTTTTCTGCCTTTTAGATGCCTAACTGATTAGTCGATCTCCTAGTAGTTGCAAAGTTCCACTTGTGCTACGCCTTGTATCTTGACAACTCGCGTAATCCGCATCTGCATATGCCATGAGTGCAACTGAAGAGTCCTTCGAGTACCAAAGTCCTCGATTAATGGTTCCTTTAAGATATCGAAAGATCCGTTTAACAGTAGCTAAGTGTAACTCAGTAGGCCTAGTTTGATACCGAGCACACATACATATAGCAAATTGAAGATCAGGTCGACTAGATGTGATATACAGAAGGGTACCGATCATTCCACGATAAAGTGTCGGATCAACGGCAATCCCATGTGGATCTGCATCTAGCTTAGTTCGTTCCACCATTGGAGTATCCACGGGGTCGCAAGATTCCATCTTATATTTCTTAAGCGATTCAAGGGCATAATTGGATTGATTGATAAAGATGCCTCTGGGACTCTGAGATATCTGAAGACCTAAGAAGAATGATATCTTGCCCATCATTGACATCTTAAACGTGGAAGACATGAGTGTCCCAAACTCATCGGATAAGGTTTGGGTCGAGGCAGCAAATATAATATCATCAACATATATTTGTACCATAATCATATCTTTACCTCGTTTCTGAATGAACAACGTGGGATCCACCTTGCCTTTAGCGAAGCCTTGCGTAGTGAGGAATTGTGACAATAGGTCATACCACGCGCGTGGAGCTTGCTTCAACCCATAGAGAGCCTTCTTAAGCTTGTACACGTGATTAGGATATTTAGAATTTACAAAACCATCCGGCTGTTGAACATATACCTCTTCCTTGATTTCACCATTGAGAAATGCCGTCTTCACATCCATATGATAGACGATCATATTCATGTGGGCTGCATAAGCAAGTAATAGTCTAGTAGCTTCCAAACGGGCAACAGGTGCAAAGGATTCCATAAAGTCGATGCCCAATAATTACTTGTATCCACGAGCTACTAGTCGAGCTTTGTTCTTTAATATTCCGCCTAACTCGTCGAGTTTCACCTTGTAAACCCATTTCAAAGTGAGTAACTGCACTTGATCCGGGCATGGAACAAGTTCACATACATCAAGACGTATAAATTCATTAAGTTCTTCTTGCATAGCTTCTATCCAACAAGATTGGGTAAATGCTTGTTGCCACATCTTAGGTTCAACTTCACTAAGAAAAGCATCAAAATGAAAAAACATTGCACTTTCTTGTAACTGACTTCGTGTGGATACCGGACGATTAGGGTCACCAATAATAGAATCTACAGGATCATCCTTTGTCTACTTGTTGTCATGTTCACGAATCCGTGGATTAGAGTAGACCGTAGTAGGAGCTTCCTCTGAGGTGGACGACCCGGCTTGATTAGAGTCGGGAATAGGTACACCAAAGAATGAAAGTTCACGTATTTGAGCGAATTCCAAATCGTGATCATCATCATCCTCTTCATCATCGATAGGTGTGACATGGGTAGTTGAAACATGTGTTGGTTGAGAATTACTCGTTGAAGGTATATCTTGACCACTTGTAGGTGTAGACGTATCTGATTGTGCTTCGGTTGCTGGAGCGACAACTTCGTTAACCGGAGCTATTACCTCAGGTTCTAGAGCAATAATGCTTGGAGGAGTAAAGAATTCATTAAAGAACGGTTGAAACAGCGTATCCCATTCATTCCTAGAAGGTGGTGTAAATGATGATGAAGAAGGGTTGTTTGGGAGAAGACCAGAGCTAATGTTACTGGGTCCCATTTCATGAAGTGCGGGTTCAGAACTGCTTTGCTCAGAAGCCATTGCTGTCAGCTCATCAAAATCAACATTCATAGTTTCAAGGATCTTGCGAGAATTACGATTGTAGATTCAGTATGCCTTCTTTGTGGGTGCATAACCAATGAAAATACCAATATCAGCCTTTGGTTGAAGTTTTCCCAAATTGTCACCATCATTATTTGGATAGCAAAGAGAACCAAATACACGAAGATATGATAAATCTGGTACTTTTCCATGTAGAAGCTCATAAGGTGTTTTACCATGGCGTTTACGAATTAGTGACCGGTTTTGGGTGAAAAATGTTGTAGATACTGCTTCTGCACATAAAAACAATGGAGCCTTTGCGTAAATTAAGATCGTTCGAGCAGCTTTCATAAGTGTGCGATTTCGCCGTTCAACGACACCGTTTTGTTGTGGAGTGCGAGCAACGGATGTTTCATGAGATATGCCAACTTCTTCATAATAATCACGCAATATTTGATTCACAAATTCGGTTCCATTATCTGTACGAATGCGTCGGACAATAGTGTTGAGACGCACTTGAATCATCTTGAGAAATCCGATGATGAATTTAGGTGCCTCATTTTTTGTTGTAAGAAATTTCACCCATGTAAACCAAGAGTAATCATCGAAAATGACGAGGATGTACCTTTTACCACTAAGACTTTCTACACGCATTGGCCCACAAAGATCCATATGCAACAAATCAAGTTTCTCTTGGTTGGTGTCTTCAGTCTTGGGTTTGTATGATTTCTTAGTGCTCTTCCCCATTGTACACGCGGAACACAAATGGTCCTTGTGAAATGTAAGTTTTGGAAGACCACGAACAAGTTCGTTTTTCACCAAATGATTAATAGCGTCAAAGTTAAGATGTGATAACCATCGATGCCGTAACCATGACTTAGTCTTTGATGCTTTGGAGAGAAGACATACGGGAGAAGCGGCCATCATATCTTGTAGAGACAAAGTGTACAAATTATTCCCTCGAGTACCTTTCAATAAATCAACCCCTTCCAAATTACGAATGAAGCAGGTATGCTCTCGAAAAACAACTTCTAGGTTTGCATCACAAAATTATCCCACAGAAAATAAATTGTGACCAAGACCTTCCACATAATACACTCTTGAAACTATAACATTCCCAATTTGTTATTCACCGTAACCCATTATCTTTGCAATATGATCATTTCCAAATCGAACCGTACCAAGAAACTTGCTGACAAAATTTCTGAGCTAAGAGCGATCTCCGGTCATATGCTTGGAGCAACCAGAGTCCATATACCAGAGAACAATTTGGACCACCTGTTTTCAACAACAACAGTAGACAATGCATTAGAAACTATTGGTTCTGGAGTGTTAGCAAATACATATATAATATTATCAGAAGTGCTAACATTTGTGTTATCCTTAGATTTCCTGCGTTTTCTAATGTGAGTTTTACCATTAACAGGTTTTACTTTTCCAACTTTCTTAGGTTTTAGAGTATTAGTGGGCACTACAGTGGGAGTAGACCTATTTAAAGGGCACTTGGTTCCTACAGTAGTGTTGGTGTTCCTAGTTAAAGGACACACTTGTGTGTTGGTAGCCTTGGTACTCCTAGTTAAAGGGCACGCTTTCTTCGCTTTAGTGGGAGTGATCCTAGTTAAAGGGCACACATTTCTTACTATAGTGAAAGATCTACCAGTGGGGTGCCACAACCAACCAACTTGGGTTAACACTTTCCCAGTCGGTTTCCATTCTAAACTATTTTTACGGGCATACATCTCATTCACATGGTCAATAAGGCAAGAATCATGACGACTAGAAAACATACATTCATTGTAATTCCAATATTTCAAATTAGAACTCACAGTAGGCTTAGAACGCTGCACAACCGCAGAGCCTTTAGGTTTAGCTACATGATTCTTTTTATTCAAAACAGAAATAACATTCCTAGGATGGGCTTCTAATTTCTTCTTCACTTGACTACTAGATGGGGGCAAGATCCTATCATTCTTCTTGTTTCTTTTAAGCTTAGATCTTTGAGCCTTAGTAGTGGTGCTAACTCCTGTAGAAGGTAACACGGGAATATTAGAAGCTGGTTTTGATTTTGCCTTATCTTTAGTGACCAATGTTTGAGATGGTTTAGTCCTAGGGCCCTTGTTAAGTGGTGTGACGGCGATGAGGTTCTTTTTTATTGCACTAGAGGACGATGCTGAGACAGTGGCGGCGTTATCCATAACATTCTTACCTTTTAGGGTACGAAGTGTTTCCTTTAACTCAGCCATAGCCAAATTTTTATCACAAATTTGTTCCCTCAAATCAGATATTTCCACCGACTTTCGATTCAATCGTCCAATCAATGATTGATTCTGTGCGGTGGTATTAGCACATGCGGAATTTACTGAATCGAAGAGTTGTGTATTTTTCTGTTTTAAGTTATCAACTTTGGACAAAATCTTGGAAAATCGATTATCTAGATCAAGTTTAATATTCTTATCGGCCTCAAGTACGTTCACACATTTAATCTCCTTAGATTTATCTATGTCTATCGTCAATGATTTAGCAACCTTGTCACTTGGCTGACGCTGTTTTGATTGTAAATTTAATCGAAAATTCTTTTGAAAATCTGAATCATCTATATTAACACCTTTGAATGACGTTTCAAAAATCTCTTGAAGAAATTGTTGTGTACATTCAAGCGAAATACAATGTTTTTGAATCTCATCAAAACATTTTAAAAGCGAAGAATAAGAATCTTGAAGCTTTAAAAATTCAGCGTCAGACTTGTGACAAGTACTATCTACCACATTATTTACAGATTCAACATTATGCATAATAGAATCATTATCAACACTATTATTCACACAGACGAAAACAATATCACGCGACATCACTTGCTTCAGAAGCTGATCATTTTGACATGAAATTCATTTTATTTCAAGTAAACTGTTTTCATAAGCATCGTCCATTTCATTGAAAACACGTCTAACTTCTTCTATTTCCAAAAGCAAATCTTGATCAGTATTGCTAAGATAAGCTTTAACATTGTTTACAAACGGAACAATTTCGTCTCGAAACGCAGCTCTAGTGTGCTCAAAATTCCATTCACCTTCCGTTATGGCCGTAGCCGTCATACGTTCCTTAATGACCTTGTCAAAATCAGCAAAGTGTTAATGCACCGCATTTAAGCTATCGGACACCTTACTTACCGGTGGAATTAACTTAGTTAAATCCTTTTTTGACAAGTGTAGGAGACGTACTAGGAAGGTTTTCCTTTGACCAACTTTGGGGCACAAAGGCTGATAATTGAGCTAATTCCTTTTGTAAGCAAATACGGGTCTTTTTATTAAATTGATCTTTATTATGATTATCATAATCAAGCTTATGGAAATTTGAAAGCATTTTAGATCGAGTTTCTTCCGCAAGTGAGATTGTCTCCTCAGTACTACGAACATAAGGTGCTTCTTTTGATTTTCCAATTAAGGTCACATCATAAAGACAAGGAATATATTCCTGAGCTTATTTTGCATAACCAGGATTAGGTGGTAAATCTTGAAGACGCTTAAGTTCGAGTTCTTTAAACGATTTAATTAAAAGATGAACCTTTTCTGTGGAAGCATATTGTTTTACAAGCTGTTGTTCCATGAATTTAAGAAGTTTGGTAGCATTAATTTCTGATTCAAACTTTTTAGACTCGAGAGTTTCGAAATCCATTTTAAGTTTCTGAAAATCATTTAGAACCGACTCTTTTTCTTTTAATTCATTGGAAAGATTAGCTTTTAATGATTCTATTTCTTTTAAGCGTTCAATCTTTTCAAAACGAAATTGGTCAAATTCAGAATAAGTTACTTTTTCTGCTTGAGGGACCATTTCAAAAGTTTTGACCTTTTCCTTATACAGCGCAAGCTCAGCTGTTAGATTGGCATTCATATCTATGGTTTGTCGAACAACAACATTCATGTTATCAATAATATGTTTAGGCACCATTACCAAATCACGTTGATCATAAGATTTCATACCCGTCGTACCATTTGGTTGAGGTTCGCTCAAATGTGTTGGATTGGATACTACATCATTTGAGTTACTAGTTCCCGAATGCTGTTCGAGGTTGTCATTTTCATGCTCAACATGATGTGGATTATCATGAACATTATTAGATGTGGTTGGTACCTCACTGACGACAGAACCGTAGTGAGAGAGATTAGCAACGAGTGCAGCTTGGGCTGAGTGAATGTCATCACAATCCGAATCATATGCATCAAGATCGTTTGCTTGATATGCTGCATTAGAAGTAGAGACGACTGCAATGCCTTAATTATCTGTTTCCCCTGGGTCTGTAAGAAATGCTAATTCCTCTGAATCCAAGATTTTTCCCTTTGATTGAGCATCGACCAAATACTTCTTCTCACGAAACCACGTTGCATCCCTTCTCCTTTTCGGCTGAGTGCATTCCCTAGCCATATGACCTTGTCCTCGGCAATTGTAGCAAGTCACAACCTTTTGAGGACTAATAGTGCTTCCATTTCCACTAGCTTGAGAATTTACAGCTTGAGCGTTCATGGTCCTTGTAGTAGGTCCATATGAATTTTGCCTTCCCTGAATGGATTGCACGGTCACTTGACCATCTTGAATAGTGGCTTGTTGTCGAGGATTTGACGAGCTGCGGAGCTGATTGTTTGTTGGTGGAAATCCTCTAGTTGCAACAAGTTTTGACAAGTAGGCAGTGAGATGGTTTAGGACATCAGTTGGCGTATCATTTGGAGTGAAGACCGGTGCTTGAATTGGTGGGAGTTCATTGGAATAAAAGACTTGTGTTGGTGGTGCTTCAATTGGAAAATATCCTTGCTGAGGAGTATAGCCCATTGGAGAAGTGATAGCTTGTGACGGTGATGCCTGATGTGTTGGTTGTTGTGGATAAGGTTGTGGAAGAACACTTGGTTGAAATGCTTGTTGTGGCATCATTAGTGGTTGATAAGATGGTTGTTGTGGTTGCTGATAGGTGTGTTGTGGTGACTGCTGCAAGTATGATGGTTGTTGATAAGTGTAAGTCATGTTTGGTTGGGGGGGCCATTTGTTGAGAAGCATACATGGCAAGTGGATCACGAACTTGTGGTGTAGACAACCGAGCCTCGATCACATGGCATTCGTGTTGTTGAAGAAAAGCTTGAAGTTGATCCTCATTGGTGTTATGCAAGTCCTTAGCCAATTTAACAGCCGTCACATACTTAAGCCATTCAGATGGAAGAGTGTTCAAATACTTGGTGTTTAACTGAAACGTAGGAATTGCCATGCCATAGATATTGAGCTCATTCAACAATAGAGTAAATCTCAAATAGTAATCATTGAGAGTCTCCCCGGGGACATAGGCAAACTTATCAAATGTATCATAAATCTTACACTCTCGTTCTTGTTTAGTTAACGAGGTGCCTTGCATTAGAACACGAATTCTATCCCATAACTCTTTGGCAACTTTATGTTTGCTGACGAGTTTGTAGACATCTGGAGGAAGGGCTTGGAGAATGATGTTTGTAGTTTGTTTATCACATTTGTCTTGAGTCTTCATATCTTCGGTCAATTCACCCATTGTGCGGGGACGAGTAACTGCACCTTCCGTCACTGTACCATAATCTACAGGTCCATTAAGCACTGATGCCCAAATGAGATGTCCATTCTCTTTGTTAAACATGTAAAGTTCCATTCGGGAAGTCCAATCCTCGTACATAGTGTTCACCAACATTGGTGGACGATTATTCGTACCCGAGAGGATGGACTTATCCGTAAGAGATGTGTACTCCATTTCGATAAGTTAAGATTTACAAAGGTTGATCGAACAATGAGAGAAAGTAAATGTGTTTGTTGTTGTGTGTAGAAGCCGAGAAATAATGTTGAAATCCCCTAAAGTACGTTCTCGATGAACAAAAAATTCCAAGACGAACAAAAACTCACGAGTTTGTTAAAAATTTTAAAAAACATGTTTTTGAAAAATCTTGAAATACTTGTCGTTGTATTGCAATGCCAAAATTTAATCCATCGGAATACCCATCAGAATAACCATCGGATTGTCCTATCGGAAAGTGATCGGAAAGTCTGTCAGAATATGGATCGGAATACCTGTCGGAACAAGGATCGGAATACTTGTCGGAGTATGGATCGGAATACCTGTCGGTATATGGATCGGAATACCTGTCGGAATATCACTATCGGAATAACTGTCGGAATATCTGATCACAAAACCCATCAGAATACTTATCGGAATAAGTATCGGAATGTGTAAACCCTTTTCCGATGGAATCTGTCGGAATATCTATCGGAAAGTATAAACCCTTTTCCGATGGAATATGTCGGAATACGTAAGCACAAGTTCCACTTTTCTCGGACAAAACTCAACCAATTCGAGATTTTAAGCCAAAAAATGATCAAAACACCAAAATTTTTTGTGTTTTTAACCAAAGTAACAATACCAAATCACTACCACAACTATGTAGATGATTTGTATCAAGATTAAACCATAAAAAACACACACACAAAATTTGGTTCGAATGATTTAGATCAAAATAGGCACAAAAATTTAGAACACAAACACATAAACAATACAATCATCCTATGTCTCTTGATACATTTGTAAGATATTATAAATCTATGCTTAATCTAGAGAGAGAAAGAGATAGAGAGATGGTAAGAACACACACACTTAGAGAGAGAAAGTACGAAGAAAACACTTTCTACTATGTGAAAATAATGTGAACCAACACCCTCTCCAACTAAGGAGAGGGTTTATATACCCAAGCCCATGAGATGGGCTTGGGCTTACATTGGGCCGCCGACCTACACAAGTTGTAGGCTTAGCTTGACCTTGTTTGTTTACTATTAAGATAACTAAACTACGAGCTACTACTCAGACTATTGTTGGAGTGACCGATCCTTTCTAATACGTAAAACGTATTTCCAACATTAATTAATCTTGGGAAAATAAAAGAATGGATTTTGGTTGGGTTTTGGTGTGGCAGACGCAAGAACCGAGAGCTCTTGGCTCTCGGTGGTCTTCGTATCACCACCAACCGAGACCCCATGGTCTCGGTGTGGGCTGTGGTGGTCTCGGCAGCAAGAAACAAGGGACCCCGACTTGAGTCGGGGTACCGTTTGGTTGTGTTGGGTCTCGGCAGCAGCAACAACACCACCGACTAACTGTTGGTGGTTCTTTTGGTCAAGCAAGGGGAACACACGGCTCGGCACTATTAAGGGGGTGTTTGTTTGGTTCGGTTCAAGGGGGAATTCGGTCCGGTTCATGATAGGTCAAAATTAAAATCACGGGTCCGGTTCACGACTAATTTTTACAAGTTATTATTTTTACAAGTTACATTATTTTAGCAAGAAAATTAAATTAATTAAAACATGACTAATAATTAATTTAATTAAACATGGACTTATGTTATTATTATTTATGAAATAATACATGTTTAACCTAAGTATTTTATTTATTTAATTTAGACTATAGTATTAATTATTTAAAACATGAGATATAATTAATTAATTAACATGACTTAGGTTATAATTAATATAATATTAATACATGTTTTACCTTAGTATTTTATACACCTTAATTTAATTAAATCATGCTTATATTTAATTAAATCATATAACATATAATTTATTTAATTAACATTACATTATTAATAAACTATACAAATAATTACATGACTTATGTTATTTAACCAGTAAACTTAAGCTTATATTATTAGCTTATTAATCCAGCGTATTTCTAAATATGGAAACTTTATATTTCAGGAAACTTACTATTTTTGGAAACTTTCTATTTTTAGAAATTGATCTATTTTTAGAAGTTAACCTATTTTTGGAAACTTTTTATTTTTGGAAACTTTCTATTTTTGGAAACTTTTTATTTTAGGAAACCTTCTATTTTTAGAAAGTTACGTATTATTACACAACAAGTATAATAATACAAGAGTACAAGTAATACTTAACCAGAATACATAGAATACATGATAAACATAACATAACATTAAAATCAGTAGAACAATATAAGAACATATAAAACAAGTTAAGACATGATATAATCAGTTACGTACTCAGTAAACAGAATACTTATACATGTCCCCTATTTATGTAGCATTAGTGAGATCGAAGTAGGACTTTCATTCTTTCGTCTTCTTTGTTTACTGGACACAAGGTACGGATTTCCCGTCCCTTTAGTATGGACATTCTTTCCTTATTAGGATTCCCCGTTTGCAGCCAACTGTTTTCTCAGTATTGTTTTATATGTCTGATTACTTATGTTAGTTTAAGAGCATAAGCCATATACATGCATGACCAGTGTCACCTAGTTATGGAGGTACCATAACCATAACACTAGAGGCACCAATGTTATGACTTCCCCACGGCGGAGTGATTGCTCGTGGCTTACAGTTTTGGCCATTATATTATATTATCATGTGGGGCGTATGGGTGCATCCTAGTTACATGTTTTATAAGTATTACCAGAGTGAATGCGATGTGTGCCTTGCATCCTTCACTAGGAGTTGATCCCTCCTACCCAGACTATTTAATTAGAGGCAACCCCTCTAATTGCATGATGAGGTCTCCCCTCCAAGTATTCATGCACGGTGGAACCTCATGACCTATATGGGCTATTGGCTAATTAATACAGATTTTTCATAAAAATATAAGTCTTTTCAAACTATAAAACCAGTTTTATGAACATGTTCCAGGTTACTTAGGACTTATACATTTCCGCTGCTATTAGTCTTTTATGCTTATGTTATTCCATGCTATACTTGTATATCTGCTCACTGGGCGTTATGCTCAGCCGTTTTCCTTTCATGTTCCCAAACGGCAGATACTCAAGGGCGCTCGTAGACTTTAAGCGTACATGCATATGGATTGGAAGCTATCTAGCCTTCTCTACTTTATGCATTTCATCATACATTTTGCTACTTATTTCTTTGGACATTGTTTAGTCCTTTTCCTTTACAATACTTATGTTTGTGTGTGATGAGCTTATACTTGGACTACGATGTTTGTTTCCGGTATTTCCATTCATGATCATTTAATGTTTTTAAGACATCTACCTTGTATGCTTTGATGACACGCCATAATCACGCGTGCCATTCCATTTACCAAAATGGGGTGTTACAATAGCATTCTTTAAGACTAAGTAACATCATATGACTTGAATTTGAAATCAATTTGATCATTTTTGTGACTAACAAATTAATATCGTCATAATATCATACAATAAATAACAAACTTAATATTTAATAAATTAAGTTTATAAAAAAAACATATGAATGTTATAACTAATATAGTTTTGAAATAATGTAACATCAAATTAATAAATGATTAACTTTAAAGTCATTAATTAAAATTTAAACATAAAGATGTTACAAAATAATGATAATTAAAAGATAACATTCAATGTAATTACTGATTTATTCTCAGTTAATTTAATAATGATAAACTACAAGAAAAAAAAAGTTGAGACAATGAATGTTACAAGAAAGCTGTTTAAACTTCAAACCATTTATCAGTTACGATTAATCATAAAATCATTTATTCATATCATAGAAATACGTCAACAAATAATCATCTCATGCTGATTAAGTATCTTTTTCCAAAAACACAATGCAACTATTATCATTTTAATCTTAATCAACAAATATGATTTTTTTTGTTTTTTAAAAAAATATTAAAAAAGAGTCTTGTATCATATGCATAAAAACTTAAAATATTTATGATTACTTTTTGTTAACATGTAATCAACTTTAATCGAGGAGAAGCAATATTAATATTTATAGTTTCATACATACAAATTTAACTAAAAACATTATATTTTATTTATAGATAAATGATTAGTCAAACGTAAATTAAAACTTAAGAGTAAATTTATTTCTCTCATTAAAAGATTAAATTAATATATTTTAATTTTCTCATACAATGAAATCAAACTAACAACATACAGTTGGAAACTTAGATAATAAAAATATACTAATATGAATTAAGTATCAAACATGTAATACTCGAATAGTCTCATTTCAGAGAACGTTTATTCGCTTGATAACAATCATTTATATTGCCCATGAATTTAATATAGCTATATGTAAATTTGTGTAGGAAACAAACACAAGTAATCTTTAATTTAATTATCACGAAATAATGATGAGTAAATATACGCAAATTATCATGGGTCAACAAAATTAACATTTTAAGCATACACATAATTTGAGAGTCGTTACATTATTTCAGTCATGCTATGTTTAGTAATCATAAAAAGTCATTCTCAGTATAAACAAATAGATGTTTTTTTTTCTTTTAGTTCATTAGTCATCCAAGTAACTCATATAATTACAATATATATGTTAACTGTTAGAGAGGTTATAAAAAAAGAAAACTTCCATGTATATGTATTTTAATCTCATCATATCCTACAACTTTCAGACGTATCAAATTAAACCGGTTTGTAAGCTTGAGCAAAAAAATCAATTTACAACACGTATATTCATTATGATCAATAAATTGAGAATTATTATCTTATCCAAAACCTTGGTTCTGATACCACATGTAAGAAATTTATATGTGTAAGCACTAGTATCAAATATTCATGATAAACACATTAAACTATTATGCCACAAGATCTCAGAATACGATAATAACCACATCAAAAAGACGAAAATAAGAACAACATATCGGAAGCCATAGCGGATGTTGACATGATATAGGCAACACTTGAACACGACTAATTTCTCACCCTTAAATTACTTGAGTGTAGAGAGCTTGATGGAGAGCCACAATGATTCGACTTGTATTTTATGTGTGTGTTAGGTAGGAAGAGGACTAAGCATATATATAGTCTTAAGAATAAGTATATCCCCTAATACTAACAATTAAATGATTAAAGAATTTAAATACTATTACAAATAATCATAATGATATTGAATTGACTTCATCGGACATATGTAACTTACAATTTAAAATATGGTTTTGCTAATAACAGCCCTTAGGGTTTCGTTAAGAGAATGAATATTATTACAAAGTTATAAATGAATTACCATGATTTTATGTCAATTCTGAAAAACATAAATACAATCCTTAAAAATCAGGATACACAACAAACATCTGATTATGATTAGTTAATTTCAATTTTTTACATTGAGTTGTAATAAAATTCATTCTCTTAACGACATAGTTTAACGTCACAATCTTATAAAGATGAGGTGTATGATGGCTTTGTGCTACTATATCACTCGAGCCATAGATGCACCATGATGTAATACATGTAAATGCGTAATAAATTGTGATCGTTCATAAAAAAAGAGCATAAAGTTCAATGCAGACTTAAATTACTAAATCACTAAATCACTAAATCACGTTGCTTTTTTCTTGAATTTCTGATGTAAACCAATTTCGTCAAACCACATTGTATTGTAGTCTTACGATCATGATCAGTCTTAAACAACATTTCACGAGTAGCTGTAACCATGAGCGTACCCACATAGGAGTTGGGTGTGGCACGGGCTACACCCGATTTTAGGTCACAAAATATAAATCTATACTACATTATAAAGGGTGTATCACTTTGGTTGAAAGTTGAAAATGTTGAATGGTTGAAAAATGTGGGTCCTACTAATCTATATCTATACTACATTATAAAGGGTGTATCCCTTTGGTTGAAAGTTAAAAATGTTGAATGATTGAAAAATGTGGGTCCCACTAATCTATATCTATACTACATTATAAAGGGTGTATCCCTTTGGTTTAAAATTGAAAATGTTGAATAGTTGAAAAATATGGGTCCCACTAATCTATATCTATACTACATTATAAAGGGTGTATCCCTTTGGTTGAAAGTTGAAAATGTTGAATGGTTGAAAAATGTGGGTCCCACTAATCTATATTTATACTACATTATAAAGGGTGTATCTCTTTGGTTGAAAGTTAAAAATGTTGAATGGTTGAAAAATATGGGTCCCACTAATCTATATCTATACTACATTATAAAAGGTGTATCCCTTTGGTTGAAAGTTGAAAATGTTGAATGGTTGAAAAATATGGGTCCCACTAATTTATATATATACTACATTATAAAGGGTGTATCCCTTTGGTTGAAAGTTGAAAATGTTGAATGGTTGAAAAATGTGGGTCCCACTAATCTATATCTATACTACATTATAAAGGGTGTATCTCTTTGGTTGAAAGTTGAAAATGTTGAATAGTTGAAAAATATGGGTCCCACTAATCTATATCTATACTACATTATAAAGGGTGTATCCCTTTGGTTGAAAGTTGAAAATGTTGAATGGTTGAAAAATGTGGGTCCCACTAATCTATATCTATACTACATTATAAAGGGTGTATCCCTTTGGTTGAAAGTTGAAAATGTTGAATGGTTGAAAAATATGGGTCCCACTAATCTATATCTATACTATATTATAAAAGGTGTATCCCTTTGGTTGAAAGTTGAAAATGTTGAATGGTTGAAAAATGTGGGTCCCACTAATCTATATCTATACTACATTATAAAGGGTGTATCCCTTTGGTTGAAAGTTGAAAATGTTGAATAGTTGAAAAATATGGGTCCCACTAATCTATATCTATACTACATTATAAAGGGTGTATCCCTTTGGTTGAAAGTTGAAAATGTTGAATGGTTGAAAAATGTGGGTCCCACTAATCTATATCTATACTACATTATAAAGGGTGTATCCCTTTTGTTGAAAGTGAAAATGTTGAATGGTTGAAAAATATGGGTCCCACTAATCTATATCTATACTACATTATAAAGGGTGTATCCCTTTGGTTGAAAGTTGAAAATGTTGAATGGTTAAAAAATGTGGGTCCCACTAATCTATATCTATACTACATTATAAAGGGTGTATCCCTTTGGTTGAAAGTTGAAAATGTTGAATAGTTGAAAAATATGGGTCCCACTAATCTATACTACATTATAAGGGGACTTTATTTACAGAACCTATTTTAGTGACAAAACTTGCAGAACTCTTGTTTTGGAAGGCAAACATGTATGTGTGAGGGAGTACATGTATGTTTTTTAAAGCGTACATGTATATTTTTGGATCAGTGCACATACATACATGTGCGCTTTCAAAAATATATGTTTTTTGAATGCGTGCACATACATGCATGCACGCCCTCAAACATGTATGTTTTTGGATATATGTTTTTTAATTTTATGTAGTTTTGAAAAAAAATAAATTCAAATATGCTGCGCGAATGCAAATATTCTCTAAAAACATACATGTACTCCTTCAGACATACATGTTTGCCTTCAAAAACAAGAGTTCTGCAAGTTCTGTTATTAAGATGGGTTCTGTAAATAAAGTTACACTATATATATATATATATATATATATATATATATATATATATATATATATATATATATATATATATATATATATATATATATATATATATATATATATATATATATATATATATATATATATATATATATATATATATATATATATATATATATATATATATATATATATATATATATATACTACATTATAAAGGGTGTATCACTTTGGTTGAAAGTTGAAAATGTTGAATGGTTGAAAAATGTGGCTCCTACTAATCTATATCTATACTACATTATAAAGGGTGTATCCCTTTGGTTGAAAGTTAAAAATGTTGAATGGTTAAAAAATGTGGGTCCCACTAATCTATATCTATACTACATTATAAAGGGTGTATCCCTTTGGTTGAAAGTTGAAAATGTTGAATAGTTGAAAAATATGGGTCCCACTAATCTATATCTATACTACATTATAAAGGGTGTATCCCTTTGGTTGAAAGTTGAAAATGTTGAATGGTTGAAAATGTGGGTCCCACTAATCTATATCTATACTACATTATAAAGGGTGTATCCCTTTGGTTGAAAGTTGAAAATGTTGAATGGTTGAAAAATATGGGTCCCACTAATCTATATCTATACTACATTATAAAGGGTGTATCCCTTTGGTTGAAAGTTGAAAATGTTGAATGGTTGAAAAATGTGGGTCCCACTAATATATATCTATACTATATTATAAAGGGTGTATCCCTTTGGTTGAAAGTTAAAAATGTTGAATGGTTGAAAAATGTGGGTCCCACTAATCTATATCTATACTACATTATAAAGGGTGTATCCCTTTGGTTGAAAGTTGAAAATGTTGAATAGTTAAAAAATATGGGTCCCACTAATCTATATCTATACTACATTATAAAGGGTGTATCCCTTTGGTTGAAAGTTGAAAATGTTGAATGGTTGAAAAATGTGGGTCCCACTAATCTATATCTATACTACATTATAAAGGGTGTATCCATTTGGTTGAAAGTTAAAAATGTTGAATGGTTAAAAAATGTGGGTCCCACTAATCTATATCTATACTACATTATAAAGGGTGTATCCCTTTGGTTGAAAGTTGAAAATGTTGAATGGTTCAAAAATATGGGTCCCACTAATCTATATTTATACTACATTATAAAGGGTGTATCCCTTTGGTTGAAAATTGAAAATGTTGAATGGTTGAAAAATGTGGGTCCCACTAATCTATATCTATACTACATTATAAAGGGTGTATCACTTTGGTTGAAAGTTTAAAATATTGAATGGTTGAAAAATGTGGGTCCCACTAATCTATATCTATACTACATTATAAAGGGTGTACCCCTTTGGTTGAAAGTTGAAAATGTTGAATGGTTGAAAAATGTGGGTCCCACTAATTTATATCTATACTACATTATAAAGGGTGTATCCCTTTGGTTGAAAGTTGAAAATGTTGAATGGTTAAAAAATGTGGGTCCCACTAATCTATATTTATACTACATTATAAAGTGTGTATCACTTTGGTTGAAAGTTGAAAATGTTGAATGGTTGAAAAATGTGGGTCCCACTAATCTATATCTATACTACATTATAAAGGGTGTATCACTTTGGTTGAAAGTTGAAAATATTGAATGGTTGAAAAATGTGGGTCCCACAAATCTATATCTATACTACATTATAAAGGGTGTATCACTTTGGTTGAAAGTTGAAAATGTTGAATGGTTGAAAAATGTAGGTCCTACTAATCTATATCTATACTACATTATAAAGGGTGTATCCCTTTGGTTGAAAGTTAAAAATGTTGAATGGTTGAAAACTATGGGTCCCACTAATCTATATCTATAATCTATACTACATTATAAAGGGTGTATCCCTTTGGTTGAAAGTTGAAAATGTTGAATGGTTGAAAAATGTGGGTCCTACTAATCTATATCTATACTACATTATAAAGGGTGTATCCCTTTTGTTGAAAGTTGAAAATGTTGAATGGTTGAAAAATATGGGTCCCACTAATCTATATCTATACTACATTATAAAGGGTGTATCCCTTTGGTTGAAAGTTGAAAATGTTGAATGGTTGAAAAATGTGGGTCCCACTAATTTATATCTATACTACATTATAAAGGGTGTATCCCTTTGGTTGAAAGTTGAAAATATTGAATGGTTGAAAAATGTGGGTCCCACTAATCTATATCTATACTACATTATAAAGGGTGTATCCCTTTGGTTGAAAGTTGAAAATGTTGAATGATTGAAAAATGTAGGTCCCACTAATCTATATCTATACTACATTATAAAGGGTGTATCCCTTTGGTTGAAAGTTGAAAATTTTGAATGGTTGAAAAATGTAGGTCCCACTAATCTATATCTATACTATATTATAAAGGGTGTATCCCTTTGGTTGAAAGTTGAAAATGTTGAATGATTGAAAAATATGGGTCCCACTAATTTATATCTATACTACATTATAAAGGGTGTATCCCTTTGGTTAAAAGTTGAAAATATTGAATGGTTGAAAAATGTGGGTCCCACTAATCTATATCTATACTACATTATAAAGGGTGTATCCCTTTGGTTGAAAGTTGAAAATGTTAAATGGTTGAAAAATGTGGGTCCCACTAATCTATATCTATACTACATTATAAAGGGTGTATCCCTTTGGTTGAAAGTTGAAAATATTGAATGGTTGAAAAATGTGGGTCCCACTAATCTATATCTATACTACATTATAAAGAGTGTATCCCTTTGGTTGAAAGTTGAAAATGTTGAATGGTTGAAAAATGTGGGTCCCAATAATCTATATCTATACTACATTATAAAGGGTGTATCCTTTGGTTGAAAGTTGAAAATGTTGAATGGTTGAAAAATGTAGGTCCCACTAATCTATATCTATACTACATTATAAAGGGTGTATCCCTTTGGTTGAAAGTTGAAAATGTTGAATGGTTGAAAAATGTAGGTCCCACTAATCTATATCTATACTATATTATAAAGGGTGTATCCCTTTGGTTGAAAGTTAAAAATGTTGAATGATTGAAAAATATGGGTCCCACTAATTTATATCTATACTAAATTATAAAGATTGTATCCCTTTTGTTGAAAGTTGAAAATGTTGAATGGTTGAAAAATGTGGGTCCCACTAAAAACTACTACATGCAAATCTTATTCATTAAAAAAGATATAAACTTTGGTTAATTAAACAAATGGCACCCTTTCATCAAATTGAAACATACTTATAAGATATTTGAATTATAACATGTTACAACGCTTTGCAATAAAAGTTTAATCTTTTGACGTTATATTTTGAACGTCACCGAAACACTTACCACAATATCGCATCGTGTTAATTATCTGTTGCTAGACAATTTCCGCCGCTATGCGCGGGTACTCGTCTAGTACATTATAAAGGGTGTATCCCTTTGGTTGAAAATTGAAAATGTTAAATAGTTGAAAAATATAGGTCCCACTAATCTATATCTATACTACATTATAAAAGGTGTACCCTTTTGGTTGAAAGTTGAAAATGTTGAATGGTTGAAAAATGTGGGTCCCACTAATCTATATTTATACTACATTATAAAGGGTGTATCCCTTTGGTTGAAAGTTGAAAATGTTGAATGGTTGAAAAATATGGGTCCCACTAATCTATATCTATACTACATTATAAAAGGTGTATCCCTTTGGTTGAAAGTTGAAAATGTTGAATGGTTGAAAAATATGGGTCCCACTAATTTATATATATACTACATTATAAAGGGTGTATCCCTTTGGTTGAAAGTTGAAAATGTTGAATGGTTGAAAAATGTGGGTCCCACTAATCTATATCTATACTACATTATAAAGGGTGTATCCCTTTGGTTGAAAGTTGAAAATGTTGAATAGTTGAAAAATATGGGTCCCACTAATCTATATCTATACTACATTATAAAGGGTGTATCCCTTTGGTTGAAAGTTGAAAATGTTGAATGGTTGAAAAATGTGGGTCCCACTAATCTATATCTATACTACATTATAAATGGTGTATCCCTTTGGTTGAAAGTTGAAAATGTTGAATGGTTGAAAAATATGGGTCCCACTAATCTATATCTACACTACATTATAAAAGGTGTATCCCTTTTGTTGAAAGTTGAAAATATTGAATGGTTGAAAAATGTGGGTCCCACTAATCTATATCTATACTACATTATAAAGGGTGTATCCCTTTGGTTGAAAGTTGAAAATGTTGAATAGTTGAAAAATATGGGTCCCATTAATCTATATCTATACTACATTATAAAGGGTGTATCCCTTTGGTTGAAAGTTAAAAATGTTGAATGGTTGAAAAATGTGGGTCCCACTAATCTATATCTATACTACATTATAAAGGGTGTATCCCTTTTGTTGAAAGTTGAAAATGTTGAATGGTTGAAAAATATGGGTCCCACTAATCTATATCTATACTACATTATAAATGGTGTATCCCTTTGGTTGAAAGTTGAAAATGTTGAATGGTTAAAAAATGTGGGTCCCACTAATCTATATCTATACTACATTATAAAGGGTGTATCCGTTTGGTTGAAAGTTGAAAATATTGAATAGTTGAAAAATATGGGTCCCACTAATCTAAATCTATACTACATTATAAAGGGTGTATCCCTTTGGTTGAAAGTTAAAAATGTTGAATGGTTGAAAAATGTGGGTCCCACTAATCTATATCTATACTACATTATAAAGGGTGTATCACTTTGGTTGAAAGTTGAAAATATTGAATGGTTGAAAAATGTAGGTCCCACTAATCTATATCTATACTACATTATAAAGGGTGTATCCCTTTGGTTGAAAGTTGAAAATGTTGAATAGTTGAAAAATATGGGTCCCACTAATCTATATCTATACTACATTATAAAGGGTGTATCCCTTTGGTTGAAAGTTGAAAAGATTGAATGGTTGAAAAATGTGGGTCCCACTAATCTATATCTATACTACATTATAAAGGGTGTATCCCTTTGGTTGAAAGTTGAAAATGTTGAATGGTTGAAAGATATGGGTCCCACTAATCTATATCTATACTGCATTATAAAGGGTGTATCCCTTTGGTTAAAAGTTGAAAATGTTGAATGGTTGAAAAATATGGGTCCCACTAATCTATATCTATATTACATTATAAAGGGTGTATCCTTTTGGTTGAAAGTTGAAAATGTTGAATGGTTGAAAAATGTGGGTCCCACTAATCTATATCTATACTACATTATAAAGGGTGTATCCTTTGATTGAAAGTTGAAAATGTTGAATGCTGGAAAAATGTGGGTCCCACTAATGTATATTTATATTACATTATAAATGGTGTATCCCTTTGGTTGAAATTTGAAAATGTTGAATGATTGAAAAATGTGAGTCCCATTAAAAACTACTACATGCAAATCTTATTCATTAAAAAAAGATATAAACTTTCGTTAATTAAACAAATGGCACACTTTCATCCAATTGAAACATACTTATAAGATATTTTGAATTATAACATGTTACAACGTTTTGAAATAAAAGTTTAATCTTTTGACGTTATATTTTGAACTTCACCGAAACACTTACCACAATATCGCATCGTGTTAATTATCTGTTGCTAGACAATTTCCGCCGCTATGCGCGGGTACTCGTCTAGTTTATTATAAAATAGGTTTTTTCTTGAAATATGTAACACCCATTTATAGATAACGTGAGTCAACTTTAGTGGTTATAATAAATAAAAAAAATTTGCAACACCTTATAATAAATCTGTAACAGAATATCATCTGCTTATAATCAGTATATAATATTAAATCTTATGTAGTTACTAAGCTGATCAAACATTTAAACAATAAATTCATTATCAACTTCTAACCACAAACACGTCTAAATTCCAAACACTATCTTATTCTACCAAATTTACACCATTTTTGGGTAAGCCTTTGACCATTATTTAATTGTTTTGGAAATGTTGGTAAGAGCTATAAGTTAACGAATTAAAAGGCAAAACAACTGAATGTATTGGACAATTGACCAATGTCCAACAGATCTATTCGGTTATCCTTAAAACGTTTATCAGTTGATATGACTAGCGGTTTTCAGTGAATATGTTATCAGTGGTTGAAATTATTTGCCTAATTTGAGAGTCCAACACAAACACATCTTACTCAAAAGTTTAAACATCAGCTGAGAGGGACCTTTTACCATCCTATATAGTATCTATCCAATAATATGATTGAAACCAACCAAATATTAGTTGCTTTTTCATGAAAATACAACATTCCAAAAGTGATTGATTCTTGTACAACTGCATAAACGAGCAATAAAATAGGACAACAATAAAACCACAAATGAACAAACAGATATAAAACTCAAAATAGTTGTATTAACACAACAGAAACCAACCACAAACTGTATGAAGCAGATGAAAAAGCAAAGATCCAAAATCCAGAAAATTAATAAGTAAAAACACCTAAATTTTTATTCCTAGAATCATAGCCGGATAGAAGACTAAGCACTCATTTGGATGGAGCAAAGAAGATTTCACTGTTCATCCTCTTGGAGCGGAAAGTCTTCTCCACATCAGGGGTCACATTGAAAGAAGCCTGGAGCACCTCTGGAGACAAAGCCTTCCATGCTGATGTCCTTCCAGCCATATGAGTGAAGATCGGGCTGCCATAAGTAAACAACTGTCAGTTTTTAGAACGATGGAAGATTTAAACAAGCAATGAGAAAATGAGCGAGAGTCAACAATAGGAATTAACTTAAAAGGCCAAGAGTGTTTTGAAGGGCTTATGTGAGTTCACAAAAACAGAAAAAAACATAGCTTTTAGTGTTTAATTTATGTAAATATTTGAAGGATTAAATAGATAAATCATAAAATGTTATTGTGAAATATGAGATGGTTTATATCAGTAAATAATCTATGCAGAAAAATACAAATAATCAGAGCAGAAAATGGTCATCCAAACACCAATAAAAATTCAGATAAACACGAACAAAAACACAAATCCAAACACGCAAAAAGTGAAGAACTGGAATCAGAAAACTTACTTGGGTGTACTGATGATAGAGAACCACTCCAAGCCTTCATTATCAGCAATCTTGGAAACAACAAAGAACCTCGGGACAATGAACAAGTCCCCTCCCTTAACAGTAGTTTCAAGAACACGTTTGCCATCAACACCAACAACTTGAGCACGGCCACTGCCCCTAACAATGTAGGTCACCTGAAGAGCAGAGTCACACGAGAAACCAGGAGAACACATAGCATGAGCATCCAACCTCACAAGATCAGCCCCCAAACCAACTTCACCGACCAAAGGCAAATTCTTTGTGTTCAAAACAACCACCCTGCCACCACCATTAATGTCAACATCCAACGGAGCCTCCAAACAGTTCAAAGCCATCCCGTTCCTATGGTCCTTGTTTGGTTCAGGCATCTTAGCACCAGCATCAACTTTAATAATACCATTGTCTTTTTGGTTACCAACAAGTGATTTGGCAGTAGCTTCATCAACATCCCAAGCACGGCACACAAACTCAGTGGAGAAACCAGTGAAGATGCCATTGGAACCCGTTAAGAAGAAGTCAGTGAACGAGCCAGCTTTGTGGGCGGTCTTAGTGTCACCCAAGAAAAGGACTTGAAGCTCGGTGTCGTCCTTGTTGTACCACCATGTGATTACACCAAAAGGAAGAGCAATGGTATCACCAGTCTTGATTTCCAAGACCTTCTCTTCCTTCTCAGGTAGAACAATACCAGCAACTCCACTACCTGGTGACCCAACATAATCCACAACAAAAGTAACACATATCAGAACAAACCATCAACAGTATATTTTATTTAAATTGTAACGCAATGATAAAATTAAAGTATACAGAACCACAGAACTTGTATTGCCCAAATAAACATCACAAATTCAATACGAATAAACTAAAGGATTGCATTGAGAAATCAATGTATGTGCGTGTTAATTTATCGCTAACAGAATAATATGCAGCATCTATGATAAAAAAAAGAGCATATATCATAACAGGCTATTAAAAACTACAGAATGTTACTATGAAATTATCATTACATTTCAACGCTAAGCAAACAACTACGTTACATGTGTTTCTATGTACAATTAAACAACCAAATTAACAAAAACCTTAATTTGCAGCATTTCTGATCAACACATCATGAAAGCTATCAACACTCATCACATTCAAATTGAAATGACCAATTTTAATAAAATAAAATAAAATTACAAAAAGAAAAGTCAACAAAAAACAATTACGGTATTAAAGAAAAGGTTAAAACACGTCGATCATGTTATCCACCAGGTTCAAAAAAATAATTAACAATTATTCTAATATTATTTCCTGATCCCTATTTGATCTTATTAATTTTAAACTAAAATATATCATTGACCATAACATCTCCACTAATTAAAACAATATTAAATCACTGTATAAATCACGTTTTTTTTCTAAAATAAATATATAAACAACTAATCATGCCAAACACAAATAACACTAACAAACAAAAACACGTAAATCATATGAAACCCGATCCAATCAAATGTATATAAAACATGACAAAATAAATAATAACCGATGATGATATAAACTAATAAAAAAACGTAACGTAAATGAAAATGAAGATTTGAATACCTTGAAGAACATAGGCAACCTTAGCAGAATCAGAGTACCTAGGAAGAGCCAAACCATTCTTGTTCAACAAAAGCTTACCAGCACCGATGTTACCTTGACGTAACATGGGTAGCTCGTCGGGGCACCATGCATGGTATGATCCACCTGCTCCTCCGTATAGTTGCTTAGCAAGCTTTGGTGATAAATCCATATCCATTTTTATAAAATAAATTGAATGAAAGAGATGTGAGAAGTGATTGTGAATGAAAATGAATGAGAATTGGGGGGTATTTATACGAGTGTTTGTTTGTTTTGGATTTGTATTGAAGTGAGAGTCTACGGGAAATAAGGGGTTTGGGATATGATCCGGTTCAATGTTTATTTTAATTTTTGAATTTTTATTTTTATGCAAATGGCTATTTAAATTTTTTAACTTTTGGCAGTTTTATTCTGGATGTATTTATTGTTATTTTTTGGTTTTTTCCATTTAAGTGAAGTTGTTTCAAAAATAAGTTATCGGTAAGGTAGATTTTGGCTAATAGCTATTTATGTAGTGTTTTTTACTTTTTGGCAAGTAAAAGCATTTAAGGTAGGTTGACGATTTGACAGGTTGAAGAGTCATAAAATTAAATTTTAGTTTGAAACTGAATTTTTAGATAACTTGGTCAATTATGTCAAGCTAACATATTTACACGTAACTAAAACTTGATTTATTTAATTTAACTCGTATATATAATTAAGTTGATAGGTTAAATAAGTTATACGAGTTGAATTAAGGGTGAGATCGGTTCCAGAACCGCACGGAACCCGAACCGAAACCGCAAGAACAGAGAATCAAAAAACGCAAAACTTAGGAACCAAGCATCAAACCGAATACCATGTTTCGGTTTCGCTCAGTTCTCGGGTCCGGTTTGGGTATTCCGGGTCCTACTCGATTGGAACCGAAAATTTTTAAAAAACACCCAAACATTCAATATTCTTTATGTGTTTACGCATATTTACTTTTAAGCCAAAAGAACATTTACCGACTATACTATAAGAAGATAAAAAAAAATAATAGTTTAAAGGGTAAACTGCAAAAAAACGTCACTGAACTTTCCAATTTTTGCAAATTTGCCCGTTCGAGTCCAAACTATAAGCAATTTTGCCACTAAATTTTAATTTCTCATGCATTTTTGCCCCTAAGTTGACTTTTTTTATAACTTTTTGTCGTTAACTCCCACACGTGTCTGGCACGTGAGGGTATATTGTTGTCCCTAATATGTGATGATTCTAGCACGAATTTAAAGAAAGAAGGTAGAAATGAGATGAATTTTAGAGAGAGAAACTAGAGAGAGAAAGGAGAGAGAAGTGTGTGAATTTGTGAACTATTAGATTAAGAAGAAAATGAATCACCAACCCTCCTAACATGCTAGGAGGGTAGTATATATAGTCCACCCACATGCGGGCTTCTTTATGGACTATATGGTTTGGGTCGGGCTTTCCTTTTGGGCTTTAGTTACTTATTAATGAACTTTAGCCTAAAGTTAAGCCCGTATAACACGACTAATATACTACCTATTACAACATTCTAAAATACGATACATAATAAACATATGACCGAGCATTCTTGTTTTGGCTCAATATTTTGAGGCTAACAATCTCCCCCAATGAGAGGTCATAAACCTTGGTCATTTAGGAAATTTGTAGAGATTACTAATCTCGCCATAAATGAGTCTTGAACGTGTAATCGTAGCCTTGTTCCTTCATGCTGTGATCTTTGAGCCTTTGTCGTTGTCTTTCGACTTTGTCTTTAAGCTTGAGATCTTCAAATCATCCTTGACTTGTCTTTGCCATCTTGCGATCTTGTGTCTTCATCCACATGCTCACACTATTAATTGTTAAATATGTCTTTGGGCATGAGTATGTGGTTTCTGAATCATTGACTTTGCTGTGTACACCGTGACGCCACCTTCTCGAGACAAAACATAGACACGGACTGAATGGCTTTGACATTCGTCCTAAATCGGTAGCGTTTTACCTCCGGTCGGTGAAGACCGTTATACGATATTAAATATCGTACCTGTGATCAGGTAGATTCAATTAAGAATCTCCTTGACAGGGTTTCGCGGCTGTACTAGCCGTTCTCTTTACTCGACCGTCTCAAAGCAAAACTGCGAACATAAAGAGTGAATCAATTGGATAGATATCCGCTTGATTAAAGTCGTCAATTCAAATTCCTAGAACAAGTTTGATTCTTAACGAATCTTACCATTGTTGCTTTCCAGTTGACACAAGTTTGATTCATAAGAATCTCACAAGTCACCTACCGTAGCGCTGTTTGATGTTGACGCTAGAAGGATTTCCATTCGTCACTGTGGATATTAATGAATATCACTCTGAATGTTCTGGCAAGACCATAAAGATATTGCGTAGAAACCTGAAACGAGTTTGAATCAATTCAGAATCAAACCACTGTTGCTTTTCAGTTTTACATATGTTCAATTCATAAAGAATCTTGCATATGACCTACCGCAGTGCTGTTTGATGTTAACACTGGAAGGATTTCCACTCATCATTGTGAATACTAAGTAGTATCACTCTGAGTGTTCTAGCAATATCGCAAGGATATAGCGTAGGACTCTCTTGATCTTCATCCGTGTGTCCTAACGAGATTTGATTGATCTCTTGGCTCTAGACTCTATTTGTGCACTTTTAGTGGTCGGAGGCTGGAGCAGATGCCACCTATTCAATATCAACTATCTCGGAGTGAGAAAGTCAATAGAAATCGTGTTGATCTCCGTGATAATAAAACAAACTTCTTTTGAGAGAAGCCTGAGTAGCTAGGAAAGGGTTGTGCTTCACATCACTGGGTCCATGATGAGTTTGTCTTCATGATGAGTTGACCCGGTTTCTGCCTAAGTTGTATGGAGGGCTTCTTTCTTTAGACCCTTTATCCTTACATTTCTTTTTCATTCTTCAACCCCTTCAATGCTTACCAAGACATCATTAATAGCACCTTGTTGTGATTGTTCCAGTGCTATCATCAGTACTTAGTCGGCATTCAGCTACGTTCACATTCTACTCCATCTTTCCTAAGGACTTCTAATAATCTATTGGATTGTCCCTGGGAAGATCCCTCCGGTTCTGGTTGGATCATAGGACTTAAACCTAACCACCCTTTTGACACCAATAACGTCGTGAATTAAAGATGTTGTGGGTATTTGATCGTAACCATGAAAACCACTTTAAATTCTAACAAAGTGTTTGAAAAACATTTAACACCTTGCTAGTTTTGTCGTTTCAGAAATGCTCCCCCTTCACATGTGCATCGATAATCGAAAGTGTTTCGCACATGTAGGTAAGAGTTAAAGTGCTTGAGTCTTATATTAGATCACATTTTAATCACATTTTCTCCCCCTATCTCTAATGTATAAAATCTTTTGATATTAGAGATACCAAATTTGATTAAAATATATTTTGAAAAAATAGTCTTGAAATCTCTGGGAGAAAGATGTGTTAATCTTTTGCATGAAGTTAAAAATGCTCCCCCTCAAAAATTGATCCAATTGAATTGTCATTGTGAGGATATGATCCACATTTCGCTTTTTGAGGATGGGAGTTGTTGAACACACAATTTTTGAAAGATTTTGAATAATCATTGAGAAATTCTTGAAAAAATTGTGTTCAACGCTTTTTGAAAAATCCTATTTCTTTTTGTCGAAGAGGTTTTTCTTAAGCATAAACTTGAGTTCATAGACTTTGAATGTCTTGACGAATCCACTCAAGTGTAAGAAGATTTATCTTCTTTTGCTGAGGGTAAGAGCACGAAATCGTACACTCCCCCGTGAATATAGTTCCGGGTTGCAATCTGAAAGTGATTACAAGCCTTTGTGTTGAGCTTAAAACGTTGAATGTTTTGTGACAAGCTCAACCCGTGATAGATTGCTCTACCCGTTGTTTGGAAATATTTGTCCAAAATAAACAATTTCCTTTATTAAAAGAAGAAATGACATGTTTTGAAAAATATTTACAACTTTCATTCGAGCTTTATGTACGCACCCGTGTCGTTATTGAGCGACATTTCTAGGCACGTCCATATTATTGATACTGAAAGACATGTCGAGAAGAATATTTTTGGATTTTGAAAGATTTTTTAATTTTGTATTTTGCTTTTATGTGTTTTATATTTTTGTATTTTGCTTTTTCAAAGATATTTACAAGTTGATGTTTGATAGATAAATCAAGCAGGCACCTTTGCCAGAATCTCCAGGTCTGCTGGAGTCAAACATCTCATACCAATTTGCCTAACGAGGTACTCAAACCTATCTTTCGACAGAGCTTTCGTAAACAAGTCAGCTAATTGGTAATCCGTTCCAACAAAGTATAGTTCAACGATACCTCTTTCAACTTGTTCCTTTATGAAGTGGTATCTGACATCGATGTGCTTCGTGCGGGAATGCTGTACCGGGTTGCAGGGGATGGCTATGGCAGACTTTGAGTCACAGTACATAGGTACTTTATCAAAGTGGAAGCCATAATCCGTGAGTTGTGTTCTCATCCAAAGAACTTGAGCACAACACGCAGATAGAGACACATACTCCGCTTCGGCTGATGAAAGTGACGTGCAATCCTTCTTCTTGGAAGACCATCCCACAAGCTTATCTTGTCCTAGAAACTGTGCACCACCAGAAGTACTTTTACGTGTATCAAGACACCCTGCATGATCAGAATCTGAATAGGCCGTTAGAAAGAAACCGGTTTCCCTCGGATACCAGAGTCCCAAATGAATGGTATTCTTAAGGTACCGAAAGATCCGTTTAACCTCCTTGAGGTGCTTTTCAGTGGGTCGTGCTTGATATCGTGCACAATAGCATGTAGCATGATGAATATCTGGTCTGCTTGCTGTCAAGTACATGAGGGACCCGATCATAGAACGATATCTCGTTTGATCTATGGGTAATCCCTCCAAGTCAGCATCTAGGAATGTGGTTGATAATGGTGTCCCAACGGGGTCACATGAAGTCATACAATGCTTTTTGATTATCTCTTGACAATACTTAGCTTGGTTTATAAAGATACCACTTGGGGATTGGTGAACTTGAATTCCTAGAAAGAATTTTAGTTCGCCCATCATTGACATTTCAAATTTGCTGTGCATTACTTTTTCAAACCATTTTGAAAGTTTTGGGTTTGTAGACCCGAAAATAATGTCATCAACATAAATTTGCACAAGCAAAATGTCATCCCCATATTTATAAGTGAACAAAGTTAGATCAATGGAACCTTTTGAGAAACCTTTGGATACCAGAAATTTTGAGAGCTCGTCGTACCACGCCCTTGGATCTTGCTTGAGTCCATATAGTGCCTTGTGGAGACGATACACCTTGTCAGGATAATGAGGATTGACGAATCCTTCCGGCTGCGTGACATAGACTTCTTCCTTCAAAGGACCGTTAAGAAACGCCGTCTTTACGTCCATTTGATAGACAGTGAATCCCTTATGTGCAACATAAGCAAGGAAAATCCTGATCGCTTCCATGCGAGCAACTGGTGCAAATGATTCATCAAAATCAATTCCCTCTTTCTGGCCATACCCCTTAGCCACTAGCCTAGCTTTGTTTTTGATGATCGTATTCTCTTCATCCATCTTGTTTTTCCAGATCCAACGAAGATTTAATGGAGTCACATCGTATGGTCTGTCAACAAGTTCCCAGACTTTAAGTCTTTCAAATTGTTGAAGTTCATCCGTCATCGATTCAATCCAAGCATGATCAGCCATGGCTTCTTTGATGTTTTTCGGTTCAGCAGTACTTACGGCGAGTGCGAACATACAAACATCGCCATCGGTTGCTAGTTGTCGTCTTGTACGAACAGGCTGTGAAAGGTTTCCAATTACGTGAACCAAAGGATGATCTCGGGTCCAATGATGTGTTGAAGGATGTCGTTGATAGAATGTATGCATATTTGACGGATCAACATGGCGAGTAGAAGACTCTCCAGTTTCGTGTACCGGTGTACCGAATGGGTTGATAAAGTCGTCTTCGCCAGATAATGCATCGTTTGCTTGATGTGTGTTCTCTGGAGCAATGACAGTAGTTGTGGATGTTGTAGGATTGATTGTTAATGTGATATTCTGAGGAAGTAATTTTGCAACAACCCGTGTTGAAGTAGATGAAGTTGTATCCTTTTGTTGATGATGATCGGTATCATCATTCGTATCATGAGTGACAGCGGAAGACTTCGATGCAACTTGTTTCTCCCCCGTGAAATATTCATCATACATTGGTCCATATAACATTTCTAACTCTTCAAGTGTCGTGTCCACTGTCATATCTGCTCTAGGAACATGTGCAGGAACCAGTTTTGAACTTGACGGTTCATTGCTGTGGTCTTGAGTTCCGAGTTCCGTGCGGTTGTGAACGGAAGTCGTTTGTCGATGTGGATCGTGACTTAAACTGCTTTGTTCAAGTGCCATTTGTAGCTTACTTGTGAAACCCCTGAGACACATATTTCTCTGATATCTGTTTCTTCAGCAACCAAACTCTGAGAGTGTCTTTTGTTGAACGGTATGTGTATGGAAAACCTTTATGTTCTTGTTGAACCGTTACTTTATTACCTGCACTTTCATCAGTAGTTTGTATGCTTGCATGTGGGTTAGCGATATCTTGATGAGAACCATGTGAGGGTTCACCTTGAACCTTTTTCGTGCTAGAGGGAAATATCTTTCCAGTAGGAACCCATTTAGGACCAGTTGTTTTGAAGATTATACCTGTTGGTGTCCACTTAAGACAATGTCTAGGAAACGTAGTTTTCTCACGCACAACGGAAGACTTAATTGGAGAAAATCTATTTCCTATAGGGTTCCGTCTTTGAGAGACTCTAGCTTTTTGGTTCACCTTGTTCAGGACTTTCGTGATGCAATCATCATGAATGGCATTAAACACACATTTGTTACATTTCGTGCAAACAAAGTGCTTAGCATCTGAGAAGGATCTAGTGTTCCTAGGATAGGCTGATTTGGGCACATCATAGAAGGGTCTAGAATTCCTGGATGTGTGATTAGCGCTCCTAGGTTTCGGTTGGGTCCTATCTCTTGCTTGTGTCTTTTTCTTAGCATCCTCTAGATAGCTTTTATGACCCGTGTCATTTGAACTACTCTAAGACAAGTTCTTGGAGCTATTTCTAGAGTTGCTTGAAGCATTCATGTGATTGGGTTTAGCATAGGCAAAATTTATTAAGGGGGATCTAGATTGTGGAGTGACAGTGTTTGGCAAATTGCTACGCATGTCAACTTGGGATGCAAACCTCGAGTTCGATGTTTTGGGTCGTTCAGATTTAAACGCATTCTGTTGTCTAGCAACTGAGCGGTTTCTGAATGGTTGAGTAGGAGGTTTCCCCAAGATAGACTGATTTGCTAACTTAGTATCCACACTATTTCCTTTTAGCTTCCTTAATTCATTTTTCACTGCAGTTAATGCAAAAACCTTTTCCTGAATCTGAGCTTTCAATTGCTCATTTTGTAGAAGTAATTGAGCGACACGTTATTCTAACTTAATGTTTATATTATCAAATATGTCGTTATCAGCATTTGCGTCATTACTATCTACAGTGTCTATAGGTTGCACAGATATTTCACGTACTGAAGCAGGCGGAGGACTTGGATTTTGAGAAGCCAATTTTGATTCTAACAAATTTATTTGTTTCACAAAATGTTCTTTTTCCGCATTAGAATCTTGAATCTTATGATCCAGTTTTTGTTCAAGAACAACGTTTGCTTTTTCAAGTTTTTCAAAATAAGATTCAAATTTGTCATTTTTCTTTAAAAACTCGAGTTTGGCATCCTCAAAGTCTTTTGTCTTGTGAGCTAACATAGTTTCAAGCTCATGAATCTTAGAATCAATATATTGATGATCATCATACACAACATTTAATTGTACCTCAGCCATTGGCTCTTCATCATAAATGGGTCTGATATCTGCATCATCGGCTGCTGGATCATTCCCTGAGCTGTGGATGGTTTGTTGCTGTTCTGATTCTATCCCGCTGATTTCTGTGATAATCGAACAATCTTCCAATGTTTGACCATCATCGACATTGATCTCGTTCGTCTGCATCAGCCTTTCATTCACCCGTCTTTCAACTGGTAGTTTATGACGTGTTCTTTCGGCAATTAACTTCCTTATATCTCTCATGTGTTGAAGAAACGTCTCCTTAAATTCTTGAACTTCTAACCGAGTATATTTAAAGAAGTAATTGTTGATGAATTCTTGATCATAGTGTACAGACACCTGTGTACCAATGAATTGCTGAAACTGATTTTCGAGAACCAAAACGGCATCTATTGATTCAACCTCTTGAAATTCATCGTTGGCAAGTTGTTGTTCAAGGTGAGCTGCATTGAGTAACATTATTCTTGTGAATGTCTCAACATCTTGACCAGTTAGTGACATGAATACCCGTTTGAATCCAAGTTCGACGCGAGTGCCTTTTAAATCGTCATTTGAAATAACTTGAAGGTGTGACTGGAGTGATTTAAAGTGTGTCATGCATCGTTCTTTTGCAACCGACATCTTGGATTTGAGTGCATGCACATCTTATGTTACTGAATCCATAATGAGTGACACAGTTGATGAATTGACTTTGGATCTTAAGTAGTTGTGTTGTGATTGTTTGGTTGTTGAAATTCCGAAAATTGCGATTTTTTCTCAGTCCGACAATAAATTCCTCAGTCCGACAAAACGGTAAACTGAAAATTTTGACTTACCAAATTTTGAAATCAAGTCCGAAATAGCCAAAAACTAATAGGGAAAAATTTTGAAAATTGAAAATTTTTGACAAAAATAAAACCTAAAAATGGCCTAAAAATTTGAATTTTTGGTCGAAAAATTTTTCGCATCGCCAAAATTTGAAACCGAAGCATAAATGGCCTAAAAATGGTCTAGGAAAAAATAAAATTTAAAATGGTTTCCCGCCAAAAAACTCTTCTTTTTTTTTTTTTTTTTTAATCTTCGTGTAAACTACGTTCCGAGACTAGTCTAGATAGTGGCTAAATCTAAAAAATACTCGAACAAAATTTAGATGTCCATGGCAATGAGACCCATCGCACTCTGATCGCACTCTGATCGCACTCTGATCGCACTCATAGATCGCACTCTGATCGCATTCTGATCGCACTCATAGATCGCACTCTGATCGCACTCTGATCATACTCTATGATCGTACTCACTTGATCGTATTGGTGATCGTATCCAACGATCGTACTGAGCTATCGTAGTGAAACGATCGTACCCTGATCGTATCCTAGATCGTACTTAGCAATCGTGCTCCTTGATGGAAGCTTGGATCGTAGTGAGATCGTAGTCACAGATCGTAACGTGGATCGTACTAGTGATCGCAGTTAGATCGTAGTCTTAGATCGTGACTATGGATCGCAAGTAGAAACCCCCAGGGTTTATGCAATCACAAAATCAGATCGTACTCCTAAAATTAAGCCGAGACTTAGAACAACAAGAAAGTATGGATTTTTACCTTGGATTTCGTGTTTCAATCCAAACCAAAGTAACCAAAATATTACCACACGTATGAAAGATGTAGAGATTAAAGGAGGAAGATTTAGAGCACGAAAATCATAAGAAAAAACTTGAATCCGAGTAGATTTTATGGTAAAATCACACGAATTAAGTAGTAAATCAACAACGAATCACAAAAACTACCCCATGGCGATTGATACCAATTGTTGTCCCTAATATGTGATGATTCTAGCACGAATTTAAAGAAAGAAGGTAGAAATGAGATGAATTTTAGAGAGAGAAACTAGAGAGAGAAAGGAGAGAGAAGTGTGTGAATTTGTGAACTATTAGATTAAGAAGAAAATGAATCACCAACCCTCCTAACATGCTAGGAGGGTAGTATATATAGTCCACCCACATGCGGGCTTCTTTATGGACTATATGGTTTGGGCCGGGCTTTCCTTTTGGGCTTTAGTTACTTATTAATGAACTTTAGCCTAAAGTTAAGCCCGCGTATAACACGACTAATATACTACCTATTACAACGTTCTAAAATACGATACATAATAAACATATGACCGAGCATTCTTGTTTTGGCTCAATATTTTGAGGCTAACATATATCCGTCCAATATGTCAATGTTAGGTTTTCCTATTACTAAAAAGTAAGATTAAAACCTAACATCATATTATTCTACAACTTAGCCACGAAAAAACATTAATGGTGTTTGAAACTGTTGATACAAATGTTGGATGGACCGCGCTTGACCCGAATTAGGCTTAATTCGGGTGTTCGAGGACTCCGGCTCTTGCACCAAGTGAACTTGTTTGAAACCTTGTACACTAAATAACAGACACCGTTAGGCTTATCGTGGGAATGTATCTCACGATTAGACTCTTACGTGAGAGTAAGTAATCAGTTTGAGTAATCAGTTAGAGTTTAGAGTATTCTGTTGTAGCAATTCATAATTATCAGATCATTATTTATAACCCGACTTATATTTATCATGTTTGTTTTTATAAAAAAATATATATTGAATTATCGGCTAACCGGGAAGGTTATGGATTAACGTATCAGATGCTGTCATTTATTATTTATCGGCAGAGTATATGTCTGTCATCGACCGTATATATCCTCGTTATGACATAGAAATATTTTCTATTGTCGCCGTTTTAATTTCTCATTTTATGGACAGGTTGGTATCAGAGCCTGGTTATAGAGAACTAGGTCGTTTTTAAAACCTAGACTATAACAGCTTTTTCGCTAAAACAGTTTTATTGCCTTGAAGATCATCCGTGCGCGGTCATGCTACCCGAAAGGTTGTAAAATATGTATACTACTATATATTTCTTTCTCGTTAGTATGTTTATATGAAGGGATTATTTATATAAATATTGAGCTCTTTCAAGACATTGCGAGTGAAGCAATAGTTTTTGCAACGTTTTCATGTCTTTTATGACACTATTTTATATAAACGTGAACTCACCGCCAAGTGCCGATTCAACTGGGTATTTACCTTCTGATTGCGAGTTTGAATACTCATCTTGTGCTTTGGAATCGTATACGTTGTTTTATAGACCTCCCTTGTAAAGTCTTCCAGTTGATTGGAGTACGACTTTGACTTATCACCTCGTCATGTGCCAATTTGAGGAACCTTTTTCTTTTGAAACACGATTTATTGTGTTCCTTGATAATTTTATCATTCCGATTGATTTTGAAGAATCATGTCGTAAAAGAGATTATTTCTTTTTCTATGAACATTAACATTGGTCTTGATTTTGTGCTTTGTGCAACGATGCTTATGCAGGGTAATTTATAATAATCTTGCTGAAACGAATTCGTCACTCGTTTGAACAAGTAAATTATAAATTACCGAGCCATTAGTCTCTAAATATTAATTAGATGGACATGACAAACCCATGTAATTAGTGATTTATAAATGAGTGGGCTTAAGCATGTGGCATTCACACATACTGTTTCTTTTCGACTCATTATTCGATTGTACGATTCATCCATTGACTTTCGCTATTCCAACCAGTATCCTTATTTCTTGTAAGAATGACTATTTGAACTTCTTTTGAGTTATGATTTACCTTCATGACTATATCTAAACGTGGCATCTGCCGTGAACTTAATAAAACAATATTCTCGATTTTTCGCAATCAATCCATCGACGAGTAACACGAACTAAAATCCAGGATGGATTTTCCTAAAGGGTTGGCGAATGTAGCAATTCGTAATTATCAGATCATTATTTATAACCCGACTTATATTTATCATGTTTGTTTTTATAAAAAAAAATATATTGAATTCTCGGCTAACCGGGAAGGTTATGGATTAACGTATCAAATGCTGTCATTTATTATTTATCGACAGAGTATATGTCCGTCATCGACCGTATATATCCTCGTTATGACATAGAAATATTTTATATTATCGTCGTTTTAATTTCTCATTTTATGGACATTCTTTGTAAATTTATGATAAACGTTTAAGCGTCGTTCATTTATATAACGCGTTAACATTTATTATATGATAACTATTAATGTTTATATCAAAATATTAATGTTATATGAATGTCAAAGTTTTTATTTTATATTAAACGTTTATTTTTCGTGCTCTCGGCGTAATTTTTAAATCGCGTAACTTTAAAAATATCGGACCTCGTTAATACCCGCTTTTGCAAATCGTGGAGCAAGATTAATATATAATCTCACCCCACTCATCATTCACACGTCACATACACACGTGTTTAATAAAGTGATGAATCTTTTATACATTTGCTAATAAACTTACACGTTAACTCTTATCTAGATATAGCAATCTTCATTTTTATAATATAAACAAGTCACAACATCCTTTGTGCCTTTAGTCTTAACGTCAACATATATTTCTTCCTTTCCCATTTGAATTTCCGAATCTCAACATCACAAAAGAACATACGGAAGTTTTGATAATTACAAACTTGATCAAGGAGTTTTTGGTATGGTTTAAGGGCTGAGATAGAAAGCTATATGAAGTATTACTAATTTGATGAAATGCTATTATTGGTAAAATTATAGGTTTGAGCCAAGGAGCTTTAAGATTTTCCTTGTTATGACAAATTTTTTCATCTTTCTTGTTAATAAGTGTGAAAACACTTATCCTTTTACCACTTATTTCCAATAATAACAAGACCAAAACGTGTATTTTATGTCGTAAAAGTCGGAATTATGCGTGGTTTGTGTTTTTATTGTGTTTTAGGACCAAAAGATGAAAAAGGAAGAAAACACGGGCTTTCACGGGCTTTTATCGAAGAAAACAAGAAAAGACGAAGTCAAGAGATCAAGAGTGATTAAAGAACGGATGTCCAAGACCTATTCTGAAGATTTATCGAAGAAAAAGTCCAAAGATGGAAGTTTAATGAAGTCGAAGAACTCAAGTCTAAATTAAAGAAGAAAATTATTAAGACAAGTTCAAATCCAGAGACGATGTTGAGAAAAGACAAAGAATTAAATCGAGTCGAGAAGAAAAGAAAGAAGGAAGCACACCACACATGCACTTCCCACTTAGCCTATAAATAGCCTCCTAATCACATTAGGAGGGTGGTTAGCTAGTTTTTAGTTTTTCATTTTTCCTTTCTAGTTTTTAGAGAGAGAAAGTTCCAAACTTTCTCTCACTAAGTTTTTCATATTTTCTTTCTTTTAATCTTTCAAGTTTAAGCTTTTTGTATTTGGATTTCATTAATCAAAATTCAAGTTTAAGTATTTTGTTCTTTAATCTCTTTCTACATTTCTTGGTTTACTTTAACTTTTGATCCGAAATTTGTACTTCATACGTTTGATTTGATGATTTCGTGTTTAAAAGGTTAAACTTTTCATTCCTACATAAGCTCTCTTGCGGTTTAAGTTATAAGCTCTTTATGCTTATTGGCTTATTTCATGTTCTAGCTTATTACTTTTCGGATTATTAAAAAGGTTTAAGTCTTTTTAAAGTTCTTTTATAAAGTTTATGATTTTATGTTTTGAAAGTTGTCAAATTTAAGCTTATTGAGCTGTTTAAGGTTTGGGTAAGGTAGCTTATTATATGTGCTTATTGAGTTTTCATCTTGCCACCAATTTCGGATTACTATTGCATTCCATCGCAATATTGGGGATTCAGACATTCCGACGGCTGCTCTTGTCTATCGCAATAACCCATTGTGGTTCTACTTTGCGATAAATTTGGTTTTTACCCCTTATTCCGATCTGGGATTGCGATCGCTCATTGCGATCGCATATTCCGACGGAACTTAAGGTTTAGTTAAGTTGAAACTCTGCCCAAATTTTGTTAACTACATTCCGATAGAATCATATTGCGACACCTTGCATTCCGAACTTAAACATTCCGATTTGGACATTGCGATAACACCACATTCCGACAGTATTGACTTTGTATTCCGATGGGTATTCAGATTAACATTCCGATGGACTTTCACCTTTATTATTCTGATAGCTTAGCATTTAATTATTCCGATGGTTCTACTTTTGGTGCATTCCGATAGAAAGGATTTGTTACATTCCGATTAATTAAGTTTATTAAGTTTTAAAGTTTTACAAGTTTTATATTTTAAGTCTTTTTCTAAATAACTTTAAGTTTAATTTTCTAAAAGCTTCTACTATTACTCAACGACAATCATTTGCTATTAGTTTAGAATTAGATAATCAAACCAAACCATCCTCTTGTTCACCAAAAGACAATTGAGTCGCACTCTAAACCGGTAACCAATTCGAAAGGATCGGACGATAATATTTTATACTTGGCTAAAAACCTTGTATTAAATGGCGCCGCTGCCGGCTCTTTTTGTTAAGATTAACGGTTTTTAGTGAGAGACGTATTGGATTTTGGGGATCCGTTCTTTTAGGAACGTGATTTACCTTGTTAAAATTTTTCAAAAAATCCATAAAAATTATAAAAAAATTTCAAAAATACAAAAACATTAAAAAAAATATCATAAAAAGCATTTCTTCTCCATAGGTTTTGCACCAAAAAGATTATATATATATTCTCTGTTTCTTTGGTATCTTTTTCTTTTGCAGGTGTATGCGTACTAGATCTTCAATTTATTTTGAGCCCGAGACTCGTGAAGATTTAGATATGGCTGGTGTTCATAACAACAATAATAACCCACCTCTACCCAATTTGAATAACAATAACAACAACCACAATGCCCCCTACCCGATTTACGAACAATGGAGGAATTGTGTCAACCCACCATGAACGGACGTGGAGGACCGATTGCGCCGATGCAAATCACGACTCAGGAGTTTTCGTTGAAACATCACATGATCCAACAAGTGCAAACTAATCCATTTCGCGGATTGCCGGATGATGATGCCAACAAGCACCTCGACAAATTAATTACCATTACTCAAAGCATGAAGATGCCCAGTGTTTCTATGGATGTACTTCGCCTTCAACTATTTCCCCACACGCTTTCTCACCATGCCGAAAAATGGTTTGACCGTCTCCCAAAGAATTCTATTCATACTTAGGATGACATGACTCAACGATTTTTGTCGCGCTACTTTCCACCATCCATGGTCACGAGCCTTCGTAACCAAATTAGTGGATTCATGCAAGACAATGATGAATCGCTCTTTGATGCTTGGGAACGCTACAATGATTTGATCGACCGTTGTCCAAATCATAACATGCTCCCCGTCACTCTCATTGATACTTTCTACAATGGTCTCACTTTTCGTGATCGTGACACGATCAACGCCGCCGGTGGTACTTTTATGAAAAGGAGACCGGAGGAGTGTAGAGAGTTAATTGAAAATATGACTACTCACCACGAGAATTGGGATTCATCCGCATCCTCAAGATCTAATCCGAGAGTCAATGTTTCATCTACTTCTTCCACCACCGACATGTCCGCCATGGAACGAGCCATTATTAAAATGAGCAAAAATATGCAAATTTTGGCTACTAACCATACTCAACAAGCTAAAGTCGTTGCTATTTTCTTGTGAAATGTGCCGTGGTCCTCATTCTTACATTGATTGTCCTTTTACTCAAGGCAATTTTTGTGAAACCATTAACGCGGCATACGGTACCTATCCCACGGGAGGCTCTCAAGCTCGTCCTCAAGGAGACCGTAACTTGCTATCGTTCAAACAACTATCTTTCACCACCCGGTTTTACTCCTCAAAACCAAAACCAACAAGAAAGCTATAACCGAAATAACCAAACCCAACCTCGTGCTAACAATCAATATCAATCCCAAAGAAACCCATATCCACCTCAAGGAAATTCTCAAGCTTACCAAGCTCCACCTCTCAATCAACCAACAACGTTGAATCAAGACATCGAGACGTTCATGAGGACTAATAGAGAGATGGTGCCGAATCTTCAGAGTCAATTCATCAACTTGAAGGGAGACATGGCGAAACAAGGGAGTGATATTCGAGCCGAGCTACGGAATGACATGGCTAAACAAAGCAATGATATTTGAGCAGACATGAGAGACTCTTTCAGCACTCAAGCGGATAATATACGTGATATGATCGGTTCGCTTTTCCAAGGTAATCAACCCTCTTCTTCGGGTACTCTTCCGAGTAACACCGTTGCTAATCCACGAGGGGAGATGAAAGCAATCACCACTCGTAGTGGAAAAGGTTATACGGGACCCGAGCTTCCTACACCTCCACCCGTGATTGTGAACAAGGAAAAAGAGCAACTTTATTCACCTCCTTTACCTTCTTACCCCATTCCCGCACCACCCGCGGTTGTGAGTGATCCTACTTCCCTAAAGCCTTCCTCTTCATCCGATATACCTTATTCTTCGAGGTTGAGGAAAGAGAAGCAAAAGAGCAAGGATGATATTCAAGTTTCAAACTTTCTTAAAATGTTTAAACAATTGAATTTTAACATCTCCTTTGCCGAGGCTCTCGCTCACATGCCTAAATATGCGAAGATGTTTAAAGATCTTATTAGTGACAAGGAAAAGCTTCTTGATATTGCTAATACCCAACTTAACGAGAATTGCTCTGCGGTTCTCTTAAGGAAATTGCCCACCAAACTTGGTGATCCGGGTCGCTTTTTGATTCCTTGCAACTTCCCGGGAGTAGAGAATTGCATGGCCCTAGCCGATCTAGGTGCTAGTATAAACTTAATGCCTTTAAGTGTTTGGAAGCAATTATCTCTCCCCGAGCTAGTCCCCACCAAAATGACTTTGGAATTAGCTAACCGTATCGTTGCTTATCCAGTGGGGATAGCCGAAGACGTCTTCGTTGGCGTTGACAAATTCACCTTCCCGGCGGATTTTGTTGTCGTTGACTACGAGATGGATCCCCGTGTTCCATTAATCGTTGGACGTCCCTTCTTGAGGACCGATCACACTCTCATTGATGTAGCCGCGGGCGAAATAATCATGAGAGTTGGTGACGATAAAATTGTTTTCAACATGGGTAAGATTTCTAAGCAACCTTATTCATATGAGAGTGTTAATGCTATTGATGTTCTAGATGAGGCTTGTGAAGCACACTTTAATGATGCTTGTAAAAGTAATCTTTCTTCTCTACCCAATGTTGAGACCGTTGCCTCTACTGCTCCATCACTAACTCCATTTGGAGAAAGTGATTTCCTCTTGAAAGAATTTGAAGCAACTCTGGGAGATGTGGATTTGCAATATGACGATTCTCCCTCCAATTGGGATGAAGACATTCGTACCATTGAGAAACTTCTCAATGAGGACCATATTTCTCCATAGTCTCCTAAGGCTATCTCTACCGATGATCCGAAGTTGACTACGTCGTCCATCGAAAATCCTCCGGATTTAGAGCTTAAGGATCTTCCGTCTCATCTCGAGTACGTTTTCCTTGAAGACAACAAGAAGTTACCGGTCATCATCGCAAAGGACCTGAAAGAAGAAGAAAAATCCCGACTTATCGTCGTGCTGAAGAATCATAAGAAAGCGATTGCTTGGAAAATCTCCGATATTCGCGGAATTGATCCTCACTTTTGCACACATAAAATTCTCATGGAGGACGACTTTAAGCCCACCATTCAAAGCCAACGAAGGGTGAATCCTAAAATCCATGACGTTATCAAAAAACAGGTTATCAAACTTCTTGATGCGGGCATGATTTACCCTATCTCGGATTCACCATGGGTTAGTCCAGTCCATTGTGTGCCTAAGAAAGGCGGAATCACCGTTGTGCCCAATCAAAACAACGATTTGATTCCTACACGTCTCGTTACTAGGTGGAGAGTTTGTATAGACTATCGCAAACTCAATGATGCCACGTGAAAGGATCATTTTCCTCTTCCTTTTATGGACCAAATGCTTGAACGTTTAGCGGGTAATGAATATTACTGCTTTCTAGATGGTTTCTCGGGTTATTTCCAAATACCCATCGATCCCCAAGATCAAGAGAAGACAACATTCACCTGTCCCTATGGCACATTTGCTTATAAAAGAATGCCTTTTGGCTTACGCAATGCCCCCGGGACTTTCCAAAGGTGCATGTTGGCTATTTTCCATGACATGGTTGAGCAAACCATGGAAGTCTTCATGGATGATTTCTCGGTCTTTGGGGATTCATTCTCTTCTTGCCTTGCCAATTTTGAACGTATGCTTAAGCGTTGCGAAGACACTCGCCTTGTTCTAAATTGGGAAAAATGCCATTTCATGGTAAAAGAAGGCATTGTGTTGGGACATAAATCTCTAAAGCCGGTCTTGAAGTGTACCGTGCTAAAGTGGATGTCATAGCCAAATTACCTCCACCTTCAACCGTGAAGGGTGTGAGAAGTTTTCTGGGTCATGCGGGCTTCTATCGTTGTTTCATTCAGGATTTTTCGAAAATCGCTCGCCCGATGACCCACCTCTTGGAAAAAGATACTCCTTTCATCTTTTCCAAAGAATGTCTTGACTCCTTCAATCTTCTTAAGGACAAGCTGACTAAGGCACCGGTCTTGGTTACCCCTAATTCGGAGCTACCTTTCGAATTGATGTGTGATGCTAGCGACTTTGCTATTGGAGCGGTTTTGGGCCAAAGAGTGAATAAACACTTCCAACCAATCCATTATGCTAGCAAGACAATGACGGGGGCTCAATTGCATTATACCACTACCGAAAAATAGCTTTTAGCTGTAGTGTATGCTTTTGAAAAATTTCGCCCCTATCTTGTCCTTTCCACCACCATCGTGTACACCGACCACTCCGCGTTGAAGTACTTGTTGACTAAGCAAGATTCCAAGCCAAGACTTCTTCGTTGGGTTCTGCTCCTTCAGGAATTCAAAATTGAAATTCGTGACAAAAAGGGAGCCGAAAACCTAGCAGCGGATCATCTGAGTAGACTTGAGGATCCTTATCAAGGGGATCATCCGAATCAAGAGATCAATGACTCTTTTCCCCTTGAGACCTTAATGTCTATTCATTCCAATCTTGATGACACCCCGTGGTTTGCGGACATTGCAAACTACTTAGCGGGTGGTATTCTCATCAAAGGGTTAACATCCCAACAAAAGAAGAATTTCTTTAAAGATGTTAAGACTTACTTCTGGGATGACCCTTATCTCTTCAAACAATGTGCTGATCTGATCATTCGTCGATGTGTTGATGGGCCGGCAGCTTTACAAATCCTTTATGCTTGCCATAAAGGACCCACCGATGGTCACTTTGGTCCCAACTACACCGCTAAGAAAGTGTTTGACTCTGGATTCTATTGGCCCACCATTTATCGTGACGCTCACGAAATGGTTAAGCATTGTGATGCTTGCCAACGCCAAGGCAAGATCACACATAAAGATGAGATGCCTCAAAATTTCATACAAGAATGTGAAATCTTTGACGTATGGGGCATCGACTTTATGGGGCCATTTCCATCATCCAAAGGGAACAAGTACATCCTCGTAGCCGTTGACTACGTTTCTAAATGGCTTGAAGCTAAGGCTCTCCCAACGAACGATGCGAGGGTGGTTGTGAACTTTTTGAAGCAACTGTTTGCTCGATTCGGTGTTCCTCGTGCTATAATCAGTGACCGCGGGACTCATTTTTGCAATGATCAATTTGCAAGAGTTATGGCTAAGTATGGTGTCAATCACCGTCTTTCCACCGCCTATCATCCCCAGACAAATGGGCAAGCCGAGATTTCTAACCGTGGATTGAAGCGAATACTGGAACGTACTATGGGAGAGCATCGTGCCGCGTGGGCTGATAAGTTAGATGATGCTATGTGGGCTTTCCGTACCGCGTATAAGACTCCGATTGGTTGTACACCTTATCGTCTTGTGTACGGGAAAGCATGCCACCTCTCTATCGAGCTGGAACATAAGGCACACTGGGTCTTGAAGTGAGCTAACTTCGACATCAACAAAGCCGATGATCATCGGAAGATTCAACTCAACGATCTTAACGAACTGAGGAATGAAGCTTACGAGAACTCACTGATCTACAAGGAGAAGACCAAGATCATCCAAGATGCAAGCATTAAGAACTGAGAGTTCCACGTTGGTGATCAAGTCTTACTTTTTAACTCTCGGTTGAAGATCTTCTCTGGCAAGTTGAAGAGCCGCTGGTCTGGTCCATTCACCGTCGCCAAAGTCTTTCCTTATGGCACCATTGAGCTTTCTCAGCCAAATGGGCCCAATTTCAAGGTGAATGGCCAGCGCGTGAAGTTGTACTTTGGTGAGGACATCTCTCATGAGATGATTCCATCCCTCACCATGTTTCCCATGAACTAGTTTTGGGTCGGGTCAGGCTCGTGACTCGGTTATAAAAAACAAGCGCTTCTCGGGAGGCAACCCGTGATCTATCCTTTACCGCTTTCATAATAAGTGTAGGGGGAGCCCCGTATGTGTTGTTGTCTTGTTTCTTATTCTCTGCAGGGATTCAAGCTTCAAAGAGCACCTCGATGACTTTTGACGAACCGCGATCCCGTGTTCCCATCTTCCTGGTTCTATCCTAAACTGTCGTGATTCTATATTTCACATCTTATATGTTCACATTGAAATCATTATAGTTGTCCTCTCCTTAGCAAGATTTAAACGAAGTGCACAATGTCATAAGTGTAGGGGAGTTTACTCCCACATGCTTAAACATTGAGGACAATGTTTATATCAAGTGTAGGGGGGACTTCTATCGAAGTAAGTGGTCTTTTCCATGAATTTGCCCTCATTTTAACCGGAAAACTCGATTTTTTGACATTTTTCAAATTTTTTAATCTATTTTGGCCTTGTAGTTTAGTAGTATTTTCCCTTGTCATAGTTATTTATTTTCTTTTCTAGAATAAATTTTTAATAAAGAGGTTTTAAATTTTTCAAAATAGTGAATATTTTGACTCAACCCGAGTTTACTTATCTAAGTTTACTCTAGCTAGTATCCTTAACGTGTTTAAGTCAAGTTTTGCTAGGCTTTTATATAGGGAACTTTAAAACGCGAAAGTCTTAACTCTTACGGGTTAAGAACAAGAACTTTTCGCATGTTCATATAATTGATCCTAGAGAGTCGTTTATCAAGGGAACTTTAAAATACGAATTCTAAACTTGAAAAAGTCTAAGAGTTTACAAGATCCTATAGATGACTCGAAAACCCAAAACTTTGATTTAATTGGCTAAGCATCCACGAGTCTCATTCCTTGAGATTTTAAATTGAGGAGAACGAGAGATGATAGAGTCAGTTATAAGTTTGGTATTCTTTCGTGAATTTATGTGAGTTAATTATGAGCCTATTCTCCCATCGCTTGTTAATAAATTTATCTGCAATAAATAAGGTTGTACGATTTGAATAGTTACTTAGCTTCTAGCACAGGATCGTTTAAAAGTTGCTCGATATTAATTAGAGTTCATAGCCAAGGCATAACTTATTGAAGCGGGATGCGAAGATTAGCGAGTCCGAAAAGGCCCTAACAAGGCATGAGGGCTATATTTTGTTGCTAAAGATCCAAAAGTGATGTGAAGAATCATTTATCGAAAATCAATATGAAGGATCGAGCCACACGACGAAAAGCAAACACTCCCCAAAAGATCATGGAGAAGTCTATCCAAAAAGGCCCTAACAAGGTATGAGGATAAATAGATCCAAGCCCTAAAAGGAGGCGGATCGTTGTATATCAAAGTCCAAAATAAAGATTGAAGAAAAATGAAGAAGTCGTGGTCCAAATATGAAGAATCTCTCAAAAGTTCAAGAGAAGAAATTCCTAATATGAAGAGAAGACCATAATTTCAAGAACGTCTCTCAAAGATTTGAAGTATGAAGTCGCTGCCAAATATCGGTCCGAGAAAGGTCTCAAATCGTGAAGCGAGTTACGCCAAGATATGAACTTTAAGAGGTCCCGAGAAGCAGTTTTAAAAGATTTTGTCCTTTAGCTAACTATTGATTAAATCGTTCACTTTATTTTCGGCCTAAATAACTATCAAAATAAGTCAAACAATGCATCCTCGTGATCATTCAAGACAAAAATTAAAATATAAGAGATACACCTAGGAATAAGGGAGTCTAAGTAAATAATTGGCCCACATGAATTCGTGTTAGTTTACTAACTTATAATAACAATGATCTCGTTTTTAAGCTTGGTATGGGGAACGTGAAACTTGAGGATAATAAACGTTCATGGCAGCCAAAACCCAATGTAAGTCTTTGATTTCTTTACTTATTTTTATCTTTTTATTTTCTCTAAATGTTTAGTATTTAATAAAGGCCAAGGTGGGTTATTGATAACTAGGCTTTTGCCCGTATAAAAATTAAGATTAAAGTTCAAATTCGTTGTTCCTGTCTAATCGAATTGATCTAGGCTCTCTATGTGTGACTCTGTTTTATTTTGGTGGAACAAAGATGTGTCGTTGTAGTGTTTAAAATAAAAGGTGCAAAACAATTAAAGTAAAGGTGCTCTTAAAGTAAATCTAAGTCTAATTAAAGTAAAGGTGCAAGTATTTAAAACGTTACTGAAATTAAAGGCCACTAAAGTAAATGACGTAAACTTAAATCTATCTAAGGCAAACTTAAAGCGTGACTAAAACTAAGGCAAGTCTAAAACAAAACTAAGGCAAATAAACTTAAAGTGCAGGAAAAATAAAGCTTGAAAATAAAAATCAAAGACAAAAACTAATAAGAACCTGAATACAGCTCATTCGGAATAATCCTTTGTTTGGAACAATCACTCGTCCGGAATGTCACCTTCGGTTGGAATGATTCTTCTTCGCTCGGAATAATACCAAAATCCTTGATCCGGAACAAATTGATCTGAATATGTCACTTATCCAAAACAATCCTTCGTTCGGAACTTTACTGATTCGGAACTTCTCAATCTAGCCTTGATTCGGAACTTTTAGATTATCCCTTGATTCGGAAGATTCCGAATGAAGCCTCCTTGATTCGGAAGTTTAAAACTTCCGAATGAACAATCACTGATCCGGAACTTGCCCCTTGATTCGGAAGTTTATTCGGAACTTTTAAGTTCCGAATGAACAGCCCTTGGTTCGGAACTTGCCCCTTGATTCGGAAGTTCAAGACTTCCGAATGAAAAGCCTTGATTCGGAACTTACCCCCTTGATTCGGAACTTTGAGTTGATCCGGAACTTTTGAGAAGTTCCGGATGAAGCCCCTTGGTTCGGAACTTTGGAGTTCCGAATGAATACTCTTGACTCGGAAGTTTTCACTGATCCCAAAATCTTCCGGATGAACCCTTGACTCGGAACTTTGGAGTTCCGAATGAAGTCTTCCCTCCTTCTTGGTTCGGAAGTTTACCTAGAAAGATCAGTAACACAACAAACTTTCCCGAAGAACAAGGGAATCACAAAAACAATAGATCTAAAGCAGATTAATCAAATTTAACACAAACGATCTAATAAAAATATCAACGCATCAACAGTAATCATAAACAAACGATTAAAATCAAGAAATTTAACAACTTTTACCACAATAATCAACAATCACTTGGATCAAAATAAAAGCATGAACATGAACATAAACATAAACACATAAATCAAAGATTAAGAAAGGTAGATAAGAGATTGACAAGATAAAGTAAAGATTGACAATAATTAAATGAAAACTTACTTGAAATTAAATGAATTTAAGGTGCAAGACAAGGTATTTAAATTTGACAAGAAATTAAATGACAAGGTATTTAAATGGTGGAAGAGCTAATTGTCACACTTAGCCAACAACAAATAAACTTAGCTAGTCCTAATCTATATATAGGGGAGGATTAGGAAGCTTCCTCCCCTCTTTCCTTTTCTCTTAATTACAAGATTAGGTCCTTCCTTCTTTAATCTTCATTAATTGCGTCATTAGTCCTTTTCTTCTAATCTTCTTTAAACTTGGACTATAATGACTTGTGGCTTGGGATTTCTTTTGAACTCGTCTTTAAATTCTTCAATAAAATAGACTTAAATTCTTCGGCTTTTGATAAACTTCCGTCTTTTGACTTTTTCTTCGATAAATCTTCAGAATTGGTCGTGGACTTCCGTTTCTTTTCCACTCTTGATTTCTCGACTTCATATTTCATATTTTTCTTCAATAAAAGTACGTAAATGCCCGTGAATGTCCGTGTTTTCTCCACTTTTCACCTTTTCGTCCTAAATCACAACAAAAACACAAACCACGCATAATTCCGACATAAAAGACATAAAATACACGTTTTGGTCCGGTTATTACTGTAATTAAGTGGTAGAAAAGATGGGTGTTTACACACCTATCAAATCCCCTACACTTGACCATTGCAATGTCCTCATGCAATGCATTAGTTACAAAGCAAGATTACACTTTTCATCAGAATTAATCCACGTTGGCCTTTATTAAAGAGATAGAAAATTAAAGACATACAAAATAAAGAAATCAAAAGCATACCTTGGGTTTTGAAAAAGTTATGAATAATCATCATCCTCAAGTTTTCACTTTCTCCAAACCAAGCTTAAAAACGAGATCATTGTTATTATAAGTTAGTAAACTATCACGAACTCATGTGGGCCAATTATTCACTTAGACTCCCTTATTCCTAGGTGTATCTCTTATATTTTATTATTGTCTTGAATGATCACGAGGATGCATTGTTTGACTTATTTCGATAGTTTATTAGGTCTGAAAATAAAGTGAACGATTTAATCAGTAGTTAGCTAAAGGACCAAATCTTTTAAAACTGCTTCTCGGGACCTCATAAAGTTCATATCTTGGCATAACTCGTTTCGCGATTTGAGACCTTTCTCGGACCGATATTTGGCAGCGACTTCATACTTCAAATCTTGAGAGACGTTCATGAAATAATGGTCTTCTCTTCATAATAGGAATTTCTTCACTTGAAGTTTTGAGAGATTCATACTTGGACCACGACTTCTTCATTTTTCTCCAATCTTTATTTTGGACTTTGATATACAACGATCCGCCTCCTTTTATGACTTGGATCTATTTATCCTCATACCTTGTTAGGGTCTTTTCGGATACACTTCTCCATGACTTTTGGGGAGTTTTACTTTACGTCGTGTGTCTCGATCCTTCATATTGATTTTCGATAAATGATTCTTCACATCACTTTGGATCTTTAGCAACAAAATATAGCCCTCATGCCTTGTTAGGGCCTTTTCGGACTCGCCAATCTTCGCGTCCCGCTTCAATAAGTTATGCCTTGGCTATGAACTCTAATCAATACCGAGCAACTTTTAAACGATCTGGGGCTTGAAGCTAAGTAACTTTTCAGATCGTACAACCTTATTTATTAGCAGATAAATTTATTAGCAAGCGATGGGAGAATAGGCTTATAATTAACTCACATAAATTCATGAAAGAATACCGGACTTATAATTGGCTCTATCATCTCTCGTTCTCCACAGTTTAAAATCTCAAGTGATGAGACTCGTGGATACTTAGCCTATTAAATCAAAGTTTTGGGTTTTCGAGTCGCCTATAGGATCTTGCAATTTCTTAGACTCTTTCAAGTTTAGAAATCGCATTTTAAAGTTCCCTTGATAAACGACTCTCTAGGATCAATTATAGGAACTTGCGAAAAGTTATTGTTCTTAACCCGTGAGAGTTAAGACTTTCACGTTTTATAGCTCCCTATATAAAAGCCTAGCAAAACTTGACTTAAACACGTTAAGGATACTAGCTAGAGTAAACTCGGATTGAGTCAAAAGATTCACAACGTTTGAAAATTAAAACCACTTATTAAACATTTATTCTAGCAAAGAAAGAAAATAACCATACAAAGGTAAAAATTAATAGGCCAAAATAGATCAAAATTTTTGAAAAATGTCGAAAAATTGATTTTCCGGTTAAAATGAGGAAAAATACAAGGAAAAGACCACTTAACTTCGATAGAAGTCCCCCCTACACTTAAGATAAACATTGTCCTCAATGTTTAAGCATGTGGGAGTAAACTCCCCTACACTTAGGACATTGTGCATGTTGTTTAAATCTCGCTAAGGAAAAGACAACTAAAGAGATTCCTATTTTAATATTGAGAAAATATAAAATAGTGAATCGAAAAGAGTTTAGGATAGAACCGGGAAGAAGTAGAACACGGAATCACGGGTCGTCAAGAATCATCATGAATGGATCATTGAAGCTCGAATCCCTGATTAAGAAGTGAGGAGAGGAAATAGCAAACCAAAGGGTCCCCCCTACACTTATGATAAAGAAAGCGAAAAGATAGATGCATGGGTTGCCTCCCAAGAAGCGCTTGATTTTTGTTAACCGAGTCGTGAGTCTGACTCGACCTTGATCATCAACGGAAGAAGCATGAAACATATCCACTAGGATCAAAGACATAGTTTTCATCGAGCAAATAACACAAGCTTAAGGCGAACAAGGCAAGCCAAAGAAGAGTAGGTAAGGTTCCCTTAAGCAGTGATGGAGCACGGTGGAAGCAAGGGTGAAGTGCAAGCATGTCTTCAAGATTTCCAAAGATTTTTCCTTTTATTTCATCAGGTGGATACTGAGATGGCTTAAAAACTTCAATGCCGGGGTCGAATACCTTTTACTTTAGGGGAAAATAGCACTTAGGCTCAGCCGAGTGTGAAGAAGATCCGCAAAGAAGCACAACCTCGTCCTCAGAAGGGGAACAAAGAGGTGTCAAATCATATGTGCAACGGATATTGGTGTCGATCGGTTTCTTATCCTTTGACAGAATGTTCTTCAAATCCAAAGTAGGATCAAGACGATAATCTTCAAAGTCATAAGGAGGAGCATCACTCTCATGAGGGAAGTAAGTGTTGAGAAATTCAGAGAAGTCTTCCTCAAATGAGTAATCATCCAAAGTAGGATCGAGTGATGGCGGAGGATCTTCATCATGTGAAGAATCGCTCGAAAGAGTATCAGCCTCATCAAAATCATCGAAAGTGGGCATCTCGGGATACTCAGAAGTACAATCAAAATCATCCGAATCTGAGCTAGAATCATTATCATCATAAGCATCAAAGATCGGTGGCGAATCATAAATGGGAGAAGGTTCCAAAGTGGATCGAGAATCATCCTCATCATCGTCAAAGAGTGGATTATCGATGGAAGAATCGAATAGAGGATTGTCATAGACGGTAAAGTCATCGAGCACATTAATCATATTCACTGATTCTCGGCCTCCAAAGGATTTCCCTGTAAGCTTCCCCATTTTAAAGACTTTTGAATCATCCCCGACTCGTAAGATTAACTCACCTTCGGCTACATCAACTAAAGCACGTCCGGTTCTTAAGAATGGCCGACCAAGTATTAAAGGAATACGAGGGTCCATTTCATAATCAACTACGACAAAATCGACCGGGAAAGTAAATGTGCCAACTTTGATAAACACGTCTTCGGCTATACCAACGGGGTAAGCGAGAGTGCGATTTGCAAGTTCGAGAGTCATCTTTGTTGGAATGAGGTCGGGTAATGATAGTGTTTTCCAAACACCCAGAGGCATCAAATTTATACTAGCCCCGAGATCAGCAAGGGCAGTAAATTCTTCAGTTTTGTTGAACACGCAAGGCAACACAAAACGACCGGGATCTCCAAGCTTTTCTGATAATTCTTTAAGAATAACTGCTGAGCAATTTTCATTTAAGCGTGTGTTGGCGAGTTCAATCAGCTTCTCCTTCTTGCTGAGCAATTCCTTGAATGCTTTGACAAATTTCGGCATGTGGCAAAGTGCTTCAACAAGGCTAATGTTGATGGTCATTTTAGATAGCATATCCACATATTTCGATACTTGACAGTCATTCTTGGTTAGATCATTGGTCTTGCCTATGCGAGAAGGGTATGGGATTCTAGGTTGATAAGGGGAAGGTGAAGGTGTAGTTGGTAAAGGTTGTGATGTTGAAGGGTCCTTTCGAGATACATCGTCATGACGAGGCGGAGACGGTAATGGTGTACTACTACTAGGTGTAGGAGGAGTAGGGACACATGGTGGTGGAGGAGGTGTAGATGATGGTGGTGGGATAGGTGGATCGACAATGGTAATTCCACTACGCGTAGTTATAGCACTCACATTAGCTCGCGGATTGGTGACGGTGTTTGAAGGTAGAGAACCCGAAGAAGAAGGTTGAGCTTCGGGCAAGAAACTAGCCAATAGATTCTTTAATTCAGTCGTTTGAGTGCTGAAGGAAGATTGGATATTATCACGAACCTCGGTTCTGATGTCATTTCCTTACTTCAAGATATCTCCTTTCAAATTTATTATTTGGCTCTGTAGATTCTTGATTTGCTCACCATGAGTTCTCATGATGGCATCAACATCGGTGTTTATGGGTGGGTGTTGTTGGGTGGGTGGTTGATAAGGGTTAGAAGCTCTTGGTGGGATTTGGTTGCTTCTATTGTAGTTGTTGGCGGGGTTTTGGTTTTGAGGAGAAAAACCGGGTGAAAGGTAATTGTTGGAACGGTAACTCAACAGATTTCTATCCTCTTGTTGTCTAGCTTGGTAATTTTCCGGTGAATAATTACCGTAAGCAGCATACACATTTTCCGGATTTCCTTGTGTCGAAGGACAATCGGTGTATGAGTGAGGACCACCACATGTTTCACAAGGATTAGCAACTTCTTTAACTTGTTGTTGTTGTTGGTTTGAAGCGAGAAGCGTAATACTTTTGCTCATTTCGGCCATCATGCGGGTGAGTTCGGTCATCTCAGGGTTTGCTGAGGTAGAGGAAACATTGACTCTCGGGTTGTTCCTAGAAGAAGCAGAGGAATCCCAGTTCTTGTGGTGAGTAGTCATGTTCTCAATTAACTCTCTACACTCCTCGGGTCTCCTTTTCATGAATGTGCCACCGGCGGCTGCATTAATCGTATCACGATCTCGAAAAGTCAATCCGTTGTAGGAAGTATCAATTAGGGTCACAGGGTGTTAGGACCATTGTAATAGTTATATGTAATAGGTAGACTAGGAGGTATGTAGTTCCTCCTGGTCCTAGTAGTAGTAGGAGCAAGTCCTGCTCCTAGTCGAAGTCAAACTTTATTATTTACTTAATATTCTGTTAGGATATGCATGAGATATGTTAGGAAAGGATATGCATATCAGTTTTACACGTTTTCTTTAATGAGGTATTAGGGTTTCCTTGTAGTATAAAAGGAACCTTAGGCAGAAGGGTTAGACACACCTTCACAAAACGTAGTTCTAGTCATTATCAATATTAGAAATCCTTAGAAAGGATCAAGTCTTTATAGTTATTCTGTTCTTCTTGGTTATATTTATATTTTACATTCATATTGTGTATAGAGTCTCTTTGTGATTTGACTTGTGATTACAGAAGTCATTCACCGGTCCTGACAGGCTGCAAGATCTACATCTGGTAGACCCATCAAGTGGTATCAGAGCCTGGGAGGGTCTCTATACAAGAAGAATCAAGTTTTCTTTTTACTGACATTCTTTTTATTATGTCTGCCTCAACTTCTACTCAAACAGGAGAAGACAGCACTCCTAAAATTGTGCAACCTCAGCAGATACTAGCTACGGTCTCTAACACGAATGGTAAATTTCCTCTTCTGAAAAAGGGTGAATATGATAACTGGGCAATGAAGATGGAATGGTGGATCACCAACACTGATCAAGATCTCTGGAAGATCATTCTGAATGGGAACAGCAGGAAACTTACTGGACGTGACAAGAATGGTAATATTACCCTTCTTGACCCTAAATCTCATGAGGAAATCATAGCTATTCAGAAGGAGGTAAAAGCAAAAACGATTTTGCTTCAGTCTCTTCCTGAAGATCACATGGGTGACTTCTACCATTTGGATGATGCCAGAGAGATCTGGAATGGCATAAAAGCAAGGTTCGGTGGGAATGAGGAGTCAAAGAAAATGCGAAGGTCCATGCTGAGAGATGAATTCACAGAATTCAAAATCTCAGAAACTGAAGGTCTAAATCAAGGGTATGATAGGTTCCAGAAGATATTGAGCCAGTTGAATCAACTTCGGTCAAAGCCTGATGATGGTGATATTAATGCAAGGTTTCTTAAAGCCTTACCCTACTCATGGAATCAGGTGGTGATCTCTCTCAAAGCCAAAGGTGGGCTTGACTATCTCAGCTTTGATGATTTGTTTCATAAGCTCAGAACTTTTGAATCTCATGTGAGAGGCTTTTCAAGCGACTCTTTTCCCACTCCTGCTAACTCGTCCTTTGTGAGTTCTATGACATCCAGTCCCATGTCATATGCAAGTAGCCCAAGCAATATTGTGTCCTCTCAGCACACTTTCCAGCATACTACTGCTCCTGATCCTACTGCCAAGTCTGGTAGTATGGTAGAAGCTATTCTTCATTCTTTTGTGGCTGATGTTAATGTTGAACAACAACTTGCTTTTGATGATTTCAAACAGGTCGATAAACTTGACCTGGATGAGATGGATCTTAAATGGCAGATGGCCATGCTTACTCTTAGGGTTCACAAGTTTGAGAAGAAAGCAGGAAGGAAATTTAATTACAACCCTCGGGAGCGAGCAAGATTCGATAGAAGCAAGGTGCGATGCTATAACTGCCAGCAACAAGGTCACTTTGCAAGGGAGTGCCCTAGCAAGAATGATCAGGAGAAGAGCAGGTACTCCGCTTTCAAGGTTCAGGAGATAAAAGATGACAAGAAGGCATTGGTATCTGTTGACTCTATGGTCAACTGGAATGATCATCAGGCTTCTACTATGGAATCAGCTGAGTCCTCAACTGACGTTTTTGCAATGATTGCTGGGAATCTCTCTGATGCAGAAGAAGCTGACGAATTTGCTCTTATGGGCATTTCACCTCAGGTACAACACTGTCCTCTTGGTTGTCATGATAAGTACTCAGAATTGTTGTCCCAATTTAATGAAGTAAATGATCAAAATGATAAGTATTTTTTAGAGGTTCAAGCCTATAAGGCTTCATTAAATACATTGGAACAACAAAAGAGGTGGCTACAAGATACACAACATGCGTATGAGGATAAAATCAGGATACTAAGCATTGATTTAGAAAACACGACAAATATGCTTAAATATACAGAAACAGAAAGAGATGCTAGTATCAAAGAAAAAGAGGAGATGCAAGCTAAATTAGATGCTACAATGCTAAGATTTGAAAAATGGCAAAAGGCACCTAAAAATCTTTCAAAACTAACTGATAGTAGCATGTCCGGCAGAACTAAAAGAGGCTTAGGATTTGAAAAATATATTGATTCAGAAGATGTATTTGATTTATCTTTTTCAAGTGTCTTTGATGCCGACAAAGAGGATGAGGGCAAACCTAGTTACAATAGGTTTAAACCAGCAGCAGAAATGCATGCTGTCCCTCCTCCTCTTACTGGAACTTTTATGCCCACTTCATGGCATAATGACTCGGATGGATCACAGATGCTTGAGTCCCCAACAAGTTCTACTAATACTAATGACTTTGTCTCATATACTTTCAGTGACAAAGCCGGTGACTCTGCATCTAATGGTTCAAGTGACGAGTCAAGACCTACAAGTTCCAAGTTGAATGAACATGCTGCTACTGGTGCTAGGAAGTGTGAAGAAAAAGTTGCTGTCAAGTCAAGTGTGTCTGGTCCTAGTTTATTGAGTCCTAGGAAGAATGTTTTTCCTATAAATGTGTGTAATAAAGTAGGCAGTATGAAACAATCTCATTCTAATAAAAGGTATTTCAAAACATGTTTTGTTTGTGGCAGTGCCCTTCATTTAATTAAAGATTGTGATTATTATGACACACATGCTTCTGTTAATCATGCTTTTCCTGCTCCTGGTCCACCAGGAGCTGTCCCATATACTTCTAGAAGGCTTAATCCTAGTGCTCAATCGTTTACTTCTTCTAGAAGGTCCTCTCCTTTAGCTTCTGATCATTGGAGAAATATTGGATTCCAAACCACCAGTAATTATTTTCAAAATTTTAATCCAATCTATCCATATAATTTGGACCACACGTATTTTGGTTTAGGAAATGTGGGAACTGCTATTAAGCCCTCAGCAGGTTGTCCTTGGTCAAATAATGATACCCAAATGATGCATAGGCAACCAAGGAACAACGGTGGATCTCATCAATCTTCTTGGCACTCTTCTAAAGATCCACAAGGCAGGCTCAAACCTGAAAAGGTTTGGGTCCCCTTAAGACACTAACTTTTGCATTGTTATTATCTTGTTGTTGTAGGTTACTCCATACCAGGATCCTAGTCTAGGCATTGTTGATAGTGGTTGCTCCAGGAGCATGACTGGAAATAAAAGTCTTCTCTCTAACTTTGTACCATTTCATGGAGGCAAGGTCTATTTTGGTGGGGGTGAAGGCAGAATCACATGTAAAGGGACGATAAAGACTCCTAATCTAAACTTTGAGCAGGTCTACTACGTGGAAGCACTTCAACACTTCAACTTGATATCGGTCTCTCAGATTTGTGACAAGAAGCAGTTTGTTCTCTTCACCGATACTGATGCACTTGTGCTTTCCAAAGACTTTCAGCTTCCGGATGACTCACAAGTTCTACTCAGAATCCCTAGAAGACACAATCTCTATAGCATCAAGTTGAATGAAGTCAACCCTACTGGTCAACTAGCTTGTCTAGTTGCTAAAGCCTCAGAAGATGAAGCCACTAAATGGCACCGAAGGATGGGGCATGTAAACTTCAAGACCATTCACAAACTTGCAAATCTGAATCTGGTCTCTGGTTTACCTCCCAAGACGTTTAGAAATGATATAAATTGTATTGCCTGCAGCAAAGGCAAACAGCACAAAGCATCCTTCAAGGCCATTACTGCTCTTAGTCTTATTACTGAACCATTGCAACTACTTCACATGGACTTATTTGGTCCTACTTCCATTCGAAGCATTGACCATAAGCAATTCTGTCTGGTGGTAACTGATGGATATAGCAGGTTTACGTGGGTGTTCTTCATGGCTGCCAAGAGTGAGACCTACTCAATTCTTAGAGACTTTCTTACCCTGATAGAGAACCAGTTGTCTAAGAAAGTTAAAGGTATTCGTTGCGACAATGGAACCGAGTTTAAAAATAAAGACCTCATCGCACTTTGCAATGCTAAGGGCATCAAAAGAGATTATAGTGCTGCACGGACTCCTCAACAGAATGGTGTGGCAGAAAGAAAGAACAGGACACTAATAGAAGCAACAAGAACTATGCTTGCCGATTCCAAGCTTCCAACCATGTTCTGGACAGAAGCTGTTAATACTGCAAGTTATGTTTTGAATAGGGTTTCTATTACCAATCCTCACAAGAAGACTCCTTATGAGCTGCTCACGGGAAAAGTTCCAAATATTGCTCATTTGAAGCCTTTTGGGTGTCCAGCCACCATTCTGAATACTAGTGACTATTTGGGGAAGTTTGATGGCAAGGCAGATGAAGGATACATTGTGGGATATTCAGCTCATTCTCTGGCTTATCGTGTCTACAACCTTCAAGCCAAGCAGATCATTGAAACTATTAATCTCAGGTATTTTGAGGAGAAGTCAAACATCCAAGGCAAAGGTCCAGAATGGTATTTTGATCTTGATTATCTTAGTGATTCGTTAGGATATTTTCGTTTCAAAACTAACCATGATGCAGGACCACAAGTGTTTGAAACTTCTAGTACTGGTGTTCCTTCTAGTCTTTCTGATTCAGATGATGAGGATGACATTTTTGTGGTTCCATCCTATTCTACCACAGTTTCTCCTACTCCTCCTAGTGATGCAACTCCAGTGGATGTACAGGATTCCCAAGCAGCTCTTGACACTCTTCTCAAACAACAACAAGAAGCTACTAAAGCAGCTGCTCAAGGTAGTTTTGAGTTTCCCTTGGTTGAGCCTTCTGACAAAGTTGCTTCTGGTACTCCAGCTTCTGCTCCTAGTGCTAGCTTATCACCTACTGGTACTCCGGCTAGTGAGTCTGCTTCCAATACTCGTTTCTCCAGTCCTTCTGATTTGGGGAACCATCAAAAGAAGTCTACTACCAAGCTGGATGATATTCATAAACAACCAGTAGATGGGATTTTCCACAATGCTTCATATGATGCTGACTTTGTTGGTGATCTCAATAACTTGGCACCAGAAGTGGAGGTTTCTTCCAATCCAGTCTTGCAATCTCATAAAGATCATCCTACTACTCAAATAATTGGAGATCCTGGTTCTACTGTCAAGACACGCAGAATGCAGCAGAAGGCCTCGTTTGATCATCATGCTCTTGTGGGCTATATTGAGGATCAACAGCGTAATAATCATACGGACTTTCAACACTGTTTGTTTGCTTGTTTTCTTTCACAGGTGGAACCTAGGTCTGTTTCTCATGCTATTGAGGATCAAAGTTGGGTGGAGGCTATGCAGGAGGAAATGCAACAATTCTTGTTTCAGAATGTTTGGGTTCTGGTTGACTTACCAGATGGAAAGACAGCTATCAATACCAAATTGATTCTCAAGAACAAGAAGGATGCACGGGGAATTTTCGTAAGAAATAAATCTAGGCTTGTACCACAAGGACACACTCAAATTGAGGGCATTGACTATACTGAATTTTTTGCTCCGGTTGCAAGGATAGAGGCCATTCGTCTGTTTTTGGCCTTTGCCTCTTATGTTGGCTTTACGGTGTTTCAGATGGATGTCAAGAGTGCATTTCTCTATGGCAAAATTGACGAGGAAGTGTATGTTACTCAACCTAAGGGCTTTGTTGATCCACTTCATCCCAAGAAAGTTTACAAGGTGGTCAAGGCTCTTTATGGGTTACATCAGGCTCCTAGAGCTTGGTATGAGCGTCTTTCAACTTTCTTGTTAAAGAATGGCTATAGAAGAGGTACTATTGACAAAACACTATTTCTTCGGAGGAATACCAAGGACATTATCCTTGTTCAGGTTTATGTGAACGACATTATCTTTGGTTCTACTAGGAAGGAGTGGTGTGATGAGTTTGAACACTTGATGCAACGCGAATTTCAGATGAGTGCGATGGGAGAACTGTCATTCTTCCTTGGTCTTCAGGTCAAGCAACAATCGGATGGGATTTTCATCAGTCAAGATAAATATGTCCATGAGATTCTTCAGAAGTTTGACATGGATCCTCTTAGACCAGTAGCAACTCCTTATGAAGTTGCTAAAATCAAACTTAAGAATGAGCCAGACCCTCCGGTCAATGTTCACATGTACAGGTCTATGATTGGCTCCCTCATGTATTTGACTGCATCACGTCCGGACATCATGTTTGCAGTAAGTGCTTGTTCTAGACACCAGGTGACTCCAACGGTTTCGAACTTAAATGCAGTGAAGAAGATTTTCAAGTATATCAAGGCTCAACCTAAATTGGGTCTATGGTATCCCAGAGAATCTCCTTTTGTTCTAGAAGCCTATAGTGACAGTGACTATGCTGGTGCTAATAATGACAGGAAGTCTACTACTGGTGGTTGTCAGTTTTTGGGTCGTCGACTTATTTCATGGCAATGCAAGAAACAGACAATTGTAGCTACTTCTTCAACAGAAGCTGAATACGTTGTAACTGCTAGTTGTTGTGGACAAGTTTTGTGGATCCAAAATCAGATGTTGGACTATGGTTTCAATTTTATGAATACCAAAATTTTTATTGACAATCAAAGCACTATTTGCATTGTGAAGAATCCTGTTTTTCATCAGCGGACGAAGCATATTGAAATTCGGCATCATTTTATACGGGATGCCAATGAAAAGAAGCTGATACAGGTTCTTAAAGTTCATACGGATGACAATGTTGCTGATTTGCTGACTAAAGCTTTTGATGGTCCTCGGTTTAACCACTTGGTGGTTCATATTGGGATGGTCAATCCTTGAGGTCTAGGATTGAGGGGAGGCAAAGCCTAAGGGGAGGCTTTGTGTACATATTAGGACAGACTAACGTATTCATAGATTTTAACAACATATTTTATTGGTTCTGATGATGTGTGGTGCTTCTGATGGAGGATTTTGCTCTCTACTGGTGGATATGGCCTTACATGACTGGTGTCTAGTCCTCCTTGGTCAGCTTCTAGTTATACTTGGTTGGCTTCTGGTGGTTTAAAATCCTTCCATGTCAAGTGGTGTTTGGCTCCTGGTACTGGTCTAGCATACTGTTCCTTCCTTTTGTCCTTTGTTAATCACGTTTTGCTCCTGGTCTGACCATTATGTGCTTTGACTTTTGGTCAACGCTCCCAATCTTGGTATTTACAAGTTTAAATAAAACATGGTTAATTGGGAGTTGGTAATTATGTTAAAAAGGGCAAGTGGTTACTATGTAATTATGGTTTAATTTGAAAGGGAAACCCCCATTAATAGGGGTCAATGAACAGTTACCACTTTCTCTATTTATGGTCAACATACACCCTTGACTCACTCATTACAACAAACACACACACAAAACCGCTCCTACTATCTTCACCCTAATCACCATCTTTCTTCCATCAATTCATCAAGATCTATGGCTGCTCTTGCTTACCAACCTGCTCACAATCGTGTTGCTTATCTGGGTGATGGTCCCCATCATGAACATTTTGCTGACATCTTGGATTTCATTGAAGCTTCTAACCTAAGGTTTGCATTTACTGTCTGTCCCACCATATATGATAGTGTGATTCGTCAATTTTGGGCGTCTGCTCAACTTGTGAATGTGGCTGGTCGTCCACGTGCACTCCATGCTACCATAGATGGACGTGCATATGTGGTGAATGAGGCTTCTATTCGCTCTTCTCTTCATCTTCAGGATGAGGGTGGTGTTGAATCCATCCCCAATTCGGAGGTATTGGAGGGGATGGCTGCTTTAGGATATGAACATGGGGGGAAGTTTAACTTCCAGAAAAATAGGTTTTCCCCCCAATGGAAGCTTCTGGTCCACTTTCTAATCCATTGTATGAGTCCCAAGTCTGGGAGTTGGGATGCTTTTCCTACTCCTTTGGCTACTGGTCTTATTTGCTTAGCCCAGGGTAAAGTTTTTAACTTTTCTCATTATCTATTTGAGGGGATGGTTAGTAATTTGTCTAATGCTGGTTCGCGAAAGAAATTTCTTATGTACCCTAGGTTTCTTCAGCAAATCCTAGTCTGCATTCCTCGTGATAGGACTGAGCATGTGCCGTCTAAACTTACAGCTAAAGTGTATTACAATATGGTCAATGGGTTTACTAGGGAATGGAGGCCCTTGACTGAGGCCATGTTGGGATTGGCTCAGGGTCCTATGGGTGAGGAGGAGGAGGCTCCTGAGTTCGTTGTGATTGATGATGACCCCATGGAGGAGGAGGCACCTACTGCTGGTGCCACTCATGTTGTTGAGGAGGAGCTGGTTGAGGAGGTGGTGGTTGCAAAACCATCCCCTTCCAAGGCTGGTCCTTCTTCAGCCCCACCCAAGTCTCCATTTGTGGAGACTCCACCTCCTAGTCCTGCCCCACATTCGACTAATAAACCGTTTGATGCTAGTACTCCACAGGTTGACCCATATGTTGCTTCGGGCTCCAATGATGATTTCCCTGATCCAAGTTCTCTTGGTGGGCAGGCGGAGGAGCCTACTACACTGATATCTTTGCTTGATCTTATGCGCAGGTACCATGAGCGGATGATTTGTTTGGAAGCTGATCTGAACCAACATCGGAAACTTACTAGGGAGTTTGTTCTTCCTCTGGCTGATCGCATCAAAGCGTTGGAAACTCAGCAGCGGCGTCGCAAGAAGCATGTGGTCCATTCGGATTCTGATGAGGAGGGTACGGAGAATGTTGAGGATGGTTTGACATTATTGGCAAAGGCTGCCTTTGCTGATAAAGTTTATGATGATTTGCCGGTTCCTCCGACGTCCTCCAGTGTTCCTTCTCCTGGTGCTATTCCCCCTTCTATGGGTGGTGCTTCTGATCCTGCTGCTGGTTCTCATGCTGGTCCCTCTCATGATCCGAAGGGCAAGGCCCCAATGACTGATGCTCCATCCCCATCTCGCAAGCGTACCCGTCGTTAGATTGAAGAGGAAAGGCTTGGTGAGGAGGATGCTCGTCGGGTTCAAGCTGAGATTGATGAAGCTGATAGGGTTGCTGCGGAAGAGCTTCGAAAGCGCAGGCGTGAGCAAATTCAGCATGATGCCATGCATTGGAGTGATGGTGAATGGATGCAAGTTTTGACTGTTCTCACTCGGGATTATGCTCAATTTACAGATCTTTTGGGTGATGATGTTGATGAGTACAATTGTATTCCGCGGGCTATGGTCTTGATGCGTAAGCACCAGTTGGCTCTTGCTGCAGAACTTCGGAAACAGAGAAAGAACAGACCGTTATCTCGGACTGAGGAGCGCCAGCAGATGCAACGTTATGTGAAATATCAGTCTGCTGCTCATTTTAATGCTCCTTGGACGTGGGCCCGGGTGCGGGCTTTGACTTTTGATGAGCTCAAGGCCCTTTATGAAAAGATGGTTAAGCGTCAGAGTCAACCTATTCCGGAAAGATTTATTTACCATCCTCGTGGTGTGACTTCTTCTACGCCTGCTGATTCTACTGGTCCTTCGTCTACACCCACTCCTAGTTCTGCTGCTAGTCCATCTGGTTTTGTTGCTACTTCCGTTGGTCCTTCTACTTCACCTTTGGTTGCTCCTTTGGGTTCTACTGCTGGTCCTGCTACCACCATCTTTGCTGCTACCACCACCACTCATGCTTCTACCACCACACATGTTCCTACAACCACCTTTGTTACCACCACCATACCTACTGCTACTACATCTGATGTGCCATCTCCATCACCACCAGTTCCTGGAACTCAACCTAATCCTACTTCTGATGCAGCTCCTATTGGTCCATTGGGTGGGCATATTCATGAGTCTACTTCTACTGCTCCCCCTGCTGCTGCTGAGGTTAGGGTAATGGTTGAACCCACACCTACTGATCCCACACATAGACGTTCTCTTCGCCAGAAACAAGCTCGTCGTATTCGCCGTGGTAAGACAGTTCCTTTTGAGAAGCGTGATCCTGAGAATTTAATTGATGCAGCTTCTGACAGCGATTCTGACTTACCCTTGGGCAATGGGAACATTACTGGTTATACGGTTGAGCGTTCTACAACACTTCCTGGTGGCGTATCCCATCGTATTACTTTGAGTGATGGGTCTGTGCGATTGGCAACGGGTTTGCAGGGTGTGTTGTCTTGGGCTGACCGTATGGATCTTATGGCGTTGTATGGACTTGTTGATTCTAGTATGCCGTTTGACCCAATGGCTGTGTCTTCATGGCCTGGTCTGCGTATCTGGGCTGATCTCAAGCTGATGTTGGATACTCCTCCTAATGCTCCTGTTTCGGGCATATGGAAGGATCAAATGCAATGGGAGATTCTGCGCTGGAAGCTATATGCTGGATGTGGTGTTCATATGTTGGAATTAGAATCTGGTCATATGGTGTTTATGCTGACGGATGTGGAGTATCCTTTGACTATTTCTTCGATGGAGGCGATGTTGGCGAGTCACTTGCAAATTTCTACTGCTCCATCTGGAAATGAGTCATCTATGGCCACGACATTGGTAGAGGGTATTCAGGCGCGGTTGATAGCAGACAAGAAGGCTGCTTCTGGTATGTGAGGTTATTGGGTTGTAAGTGTTTATGCTTTTTATTTTTGTTCGTTTGTTCTTATTCTCATTCTTTTCACCAATATGTAAAGTGATTGGTGAACTTCATTCTTTGTAGTTAAAAAAAAAAAAAAAAAAAAAAAAAAAAAACATACTTTTTATATAATATCTGCTTATACTTTTAACACATTTTTGATTTTATACTTGTGAATAATATCCCTTGGCTGCTTAACATTGTGGGTTCTGGTTACTGATTTGTGCTTGTCCTAGTACTTGGCTTCACTTGGTGTTGGACGTGGTCCACACAACAAATGGTTCTCAACTTACTGTTAGCCCTATATTTTATATAGTCGAACAAGAATGTAATAGGTCATCTCAGTCGTTAAATGGTCTTGTATTGTAATAGGTTAGTCGGGAAAACCGGGCTTGGACTTTAAGCTAATATTGTATAAGGTAGGGGCGTAAGCCCAAAAGAAAGCCAAGCCCGGCCCAAGATGAAGCCCACAAAGGCCTTAGAGCCGTGGGGTATATAACCCTCTTTCACATGTGAAAGAGGGTGTTGGTTCATTTTACTTTCTCTCTCTAGTAAACATAAACCTTCCAAATCTCTCTTGTTTCTCTCTCTACTTTCTTCTCTTTCTCTCTCTAAATATCTCTTCTAAATCTTGTGTTATGGATTGAATGGGAACAACATTTGGTATCAGAGCCTATAGTGGATAGGTGATTGAAGATTCGTGTGTGGTGTTCTTGATTTTTCGTGGTTTTTTTGATCCATTTCTCACGTCCCAACTTTCTTTTTGTGTTTTTATGGTCTTTTCTTGATACAAATCATATACATACTTGTAGTAGTGATTTGGGTATCTTGGTTTTGGCTAAAACACAAATTTTTTGGATCAAAAGTTGCGAAATTTCTTGTTTTTCTTCATTCCGAAATTCAAGCAACTGTTACCATCGGAAAGTACAAGTGAAAAGTGGGCTTCCATCGCAATAACCATCACCATCGGAAAGGGTTTTGGTTCTACATTGCGATACGTGGATTTCATTACTTATTCCGATCTGGACATTCCGATCGTACTTTGCGATCTGGGATTCCGACAGGTATAAGGAAGTTTTTTTTTAAGTCGTTACTCTGTCCAAATTGTCTCAGCCACATTCCGATCTGACATTGCGACAACATATTGCGATCTGAACATTCCGACAGAACATTCCGATCTGGACATTGCGACAGTGCATTGCGATAGGACATTCCGATCTGAACATTGCGATAGAACATTCCGATCTGAACATTCCGATGGATATTTTGTTTGAGTAATTTTTAGACTTAGCCACTATCTAGACTAGTTTCGGAACATAGTTTACACGAAAAAAAAAAAAGAAAAAAAAAAAAAGAGTTTTTTGGCGGGAAAACTCAAGAAAAATTTATTTTTTCCTAGACCATTTTTAGGCCATTTAAGCTTCAATTTCAAATTTTGGCGAAGCGAAAAATTTTTCGACCAAAAATTCGAATTTTCGGACCAAAATTCAAATTTTTAGGCCAATTTTAGGTTTTATTTTTGTCAAAATTTTCACTTTTCAAATTTTTTCCCTATTAGTTTTTGGCTATTTCTAACCCGATTTCAAAATTTAGTGATTCAAAATTTTTCGGCTTACCGTTTTGTCGGACTGAGGAATTTATTGTCGGACTGAGAAAAAAAAATTAGAATTTTCGGAATTTCAACTACAATCAAATCACAACACATCCACTAAGATCCGTAATCCATACACTTCATATCCTCTTCGAGACATCCGTTCAATGGACATCTTCGTGGATTCAACACCAACAACGTCCATGACTGAGATGAATAAAGAGAAGATGCAGAATCCAAAGGTTCAGACAAACATTGAGACTCCAATCAGTAAACCTACTAACAAGGATTCTACAACCAAAATCGTTCATGCAATCAAATACAAGATGTCGAAAGCAAAAGAAAGATGCATGGAACACATAAAGTTGCTTCAGTCACACCTTCAGGTTCTTTCAAGAGAAGACCTAAAAGGCACTCGTATTGAAATTGGATTCAAACGGGTATTCGTTATACTATTTGGTCAAGATGTTGAGACATTCATTAAAACGATGCTATTTAATATGGACCATCTTCAACTTGAACTTAACGAAGATGATCTTCACGAGACTCTATCAATGGACATCCTTTTATCTCTCAACATTCAGTTCCAGCAATTCATTGACTCAAGTGGCTTATCCAACAACGATCGAGAGTTCACAAATACATACTTTACCAAATATACTCTCGTAGATCCTCAAACGTTTAAAGAGACACTTCGTCAACATTTGAGTACTCTAAAGAAGTCAATTGCTGATAGAATACGCCATCAAAGGCAATTTGAACGAAGGGTGAATCAAAGACTGACAGACAGCAACGTCGATAAAGATCAAGCATTGGATGATTCATCGGTTGATACAGAGAGCAGCGCGACAGAATCAGAAACGCAGCATACCAGTACCAGCTCAGGAAATGATCAAACAACCAATGATGCGGATTTCAGACCCATTTATGATGATCAGCCAATGGCTATGGTACATTTAAATGCTGAATACGATGTTCCTCAACATACTGAGCAATCTGAACCCATTCTTGACACGTATCTAGTGGAAACGGTTGATAGCAATACCACACCTGATTCACCAGATACGGGTACTAATGGAGGAGAGACTTCTCAGGATGTTGATTCTATGATTCACGAGCTTGAAATTCTGTTAGCTCAGAAGACTAAAGATTTTGAGGATGCCAAACTCGATTTTTCAAAGAAAAATAACAAATTTGAAGCTTACTTTGAAAAACTTGAAAAAGCAAATGCTGTTCTTGAACAAAAATTGGATCGTAAGATTCAAGATTTTAACGTGGAAAAAGAACATTTTGTGAAACAAATAAATTTGTTAGAATCAAAGTTGGCTTCTCAAAATGCAAGTCCTCCGCCTGCTTCATTAACTGAATTATCTGTGCAACCTATCGACATTGTAGATAGTAATGATGCGAATGCGGATAACGCCATATTTGATAATATGAACATTAAGTTAGAACAACGTGTCGCTCAATTACTTCTACAAAATGAGCATTTAAAGGCTCAGATTCAGGAAAAGGTTTTTGCATTGACAGCGGTGAAAAATGAATTAAGGAAACTAAAAGGAAATAGTGTGGATACTAAGTTAGCAAAACAGTCAGTCTTGGGGAAACCTCCTTCTCAACCAGTCAGAAATCGCTCAGTTGCTAGACAACCGAATGCGTTTAAATCTGAACGACTCAAAACGTCGAATCTGAGGTTTGCATCCCAAGTTGACGTGCGAAGCAATTTTCCTAAACAATTCACTCCACAATCTAGACCGACCTTAAGACAAACTGCTTCTGCAAAACCCGATCACATGAATGCTTCAAGCAACTCTAGATCTAGCTCCAAGAACATGCCTAGGCGTAGTTCAAATGACACGGGTCATAAAAGCTATCTAGAGGATGCTAAAAATAAGACACAAGCAAGAGATAGGACAAAACCACAACCTAGGAGCGATAATCACACATCTAGGAATTCTAGACCCTTCTATGATGTGCACTATTCTGCCAACCCTAGGAACTCTAGAGCCTTCTCAGATGCTAAGCACTTTGTTTGCAAGAAATGTAACAAATGCGTGTTTAATGCCATTCATGATGATTGTATAACTAAAGTCCTGAACAAGGTGAACCAAAAAGCTAGAGCACCTCAAAGATGGAACCCTAAAGGAAATAGGTTTTCTCCAACTAAATCTTTCGCTGTGCTTGAGAAACCTATGTCTCCTAGACCTTGTCTTAGGTGGATACCAACGGGTAGAACCTTTAAAGCAATTGGTTTTAGGTGGGTTCCTACTGGAAAGATATTTCCCTCTAGCTCGACAAAGGTTCATAGTGAACCCCCACATGGTTCTCATCAAGATATCGCTAACCCACATGCAAGCATACAAACTACTGATATAAGTGCAGGTAATAAAGTAAAGTTTCAACAAAAACACAACAGTTTTCCATATACATACCGTTCAACAAAAGACACTCTCAGAGTTTGGTTGCTGAAGAAGCAGATATCAGAGAAGCAAGCGTCTCAGGGGTTTCATAATTAAGCTTCATGATGACTTACAGTCACATTTCAGGCTGTAACTCGAACGTCAAAGAATGGGAACTTTATCTCTTCAACGATAAGTTACCCTCAAAACGAGAAATTCATATTTCTCGGTCACGAGTTTCTATTAAAACTATTCAAAAGTTTTATGCTCGTGTACATGGCTTATAGTCATATTACAGACTATAACCCGGGCTCACAAGACAGGAAAGTTCATCCCGAGTATGACTTATCCTCAAAACGAGAAATTCGATTTTTCTCGGGCACGAGCTTACATTAAAACTATTCGAAAGTTTTAAGCTCGTGTAAATGACTTCTAGGCGCATCACAGCTTAGAACTCAGACCTCAACTAAGGAAAGTTTATCTCGGATGATAACTTATCCTTCTCAACGAGAAATTCATATTTCTCGGTCATGAGCTTCTCATAAAAACATTCAAAGTTTTTAAGTTCATGAAAAACGATTTCTAAGTAAATGTCAGCTTAGAACTCGAACTTCAACTTAAGGAAAGTTTATCACGGATGATAACTTATCCTTCACAACGGGAAATTTATTTTTCTCGGTCATGAGCTAGTCACAAAACAATCAAAGTTTTGAGCTCATGAAAAACGGACCCGAAAGGGGAGTGTACGTTTCAGTGCGCTTTCCCTAAGCAATAGAAGAGAAGTCTTCTATCCTGATTATTTTAAAATCGTTGAACACAATTTTTCAAGAATTTCTCAAAAGGTTTTTCTAAATCTTTCAAAATTGTGTGTTCAACACTCCCTTCCTCATAAGTGGTTTTTATATCTCAAAATTGTCATATGTTATTTTTGATCAATTTTTGAGGGGGAGCGTTTTAAAATCAAGCCTTTTAATGTTGTTGGGTACATCTCTCAAAATTGTCATATTTTATGTATCCAACACATTCCGAAAATGATATGAAATTGTCAAATGTAATATATTATATCGGAAAAGGCATCTCAACTCCGTACCTCAACATATTTTGTGGTGTCGTTTTTCTAAAATTTTGTCAAATTTTGTCTCAAGACACACATATATTGTTGAGGGGGAGCGACCCGTCTGAAAATGTTCCATGATTCATGCGTGCACACATGTTTCTCTCCCGTCGATTTTTCAGAAAATGTCATATTTTAATCAATTGGTATCTCTAATATTATATTTATATATTAGAGATAGGGGGAGAAAATGTGATTAAAATGTAATATATCGCAACAAGTGATCTTAAAAACTCAAGTGCAACTCTTTCCTTCACATGCCAAACTATTTCGTATATCGATGCATGTGTGTAGGGGGAGCTTTTCGGAAATGTAAAACTTTCAAGTGTTAAAAGTTTTGATATTTATCAAACACTTTGAATGGTTTTCAATGGTTTTATGGTTACGATCTTTACCCAAAACAACCTACTATCCACGACGGAACGATGGAGTCAAAAGGTGGTTTAGGATAGGAAACTAAGTCCTATGATCCAACCAGAACCGGAGGGATCTACCCAAGGACATTCCATAGCTAGAAATAGTTGTCCTTAGGAAAGATAGAGTGGAATGAAGCTGAATGCGGACCAAGTACTTAAGTTAGCACTGGAACAATCACAACAAGGTGCTAATGATGACGTATTGGTAAGCATTGAAGGAGTTGAATATTCTATGCAACTTAGGCAGAAACCCGGTCAATACATCTATTGAAGACAAGTCATCATGGACCCAGTGATGCAATGCACAACCCTTCCCAGCCATTCGAGTTTCTCTCAAAAGAAACTTGTCTCATTGTCACTGAGATCAACACGTATCTATTGACTTTCTCACTCCGAGTCAGTTAATATTGAAAAGGTGGCAGTCTGCTCCAGCCTCCGATTACCAAAAATGCACTTATTGAGTCTAGAGCCAAAAGAGATCAATTTATCATCTCATTAGGACACAATCGAGTCCTACGCATTATCCTTGTGATATTGCCAGAACATCTGAGTGATACGATTCACAATGAAGATGGAAATCCTGCTTGAGCCAACATCAAACAAGCTCATGGTAGGTAACTTGTGCGATTCTACACGAATCAAACTTGTGAGAACTGGAAAGCAACTAAGTTTCGATTCTTAATTGATTCAAACTTGATTCCAGGTTTCTTCGCAAAATCCATGTGATCTTGCCAGAACATTCAGAGTGACACTCTTTAGTGTTCACAGTGACGAATGGAAATCCTTCCAGTGTCAACATCAAACAGCACTGCGGTAGGTAACATGCAAGATTCTTATGAATCGAGCTTGTGGCAAACTGGAAAGCAACAATGGTGCGATTCTTACAGAATCAAACTTGTTCCAGGAATTCTGAATTGACGACTCTAATCAAACGGATAACCGTATCCTTATGATTCACTCTTTACGTTCGCAGTCTGCTTTGAGACGGTCGAGTAAAGAGAACTGGCTACTACCGCCGGGAAACCCTGTCAAGGAGGTTCTTAATCGAATCTACCTGATCACAGGTACGGTATTTTAATGCCGTTTAACGGTCTTCACCGACCGGAGGTAAAATGCTACCGAGTTAGGATGAAATGTTCAAAGCCATTTTATCCGTGTCTATATGTGTTGCTGCATATCAAGAAGGTGGCGTAGCTGTGTAACCGATGTCGATTCAGAAGTCACAAGAGCACAAGATGGCGATAATCAAGATACCTAAGAATGTAAGAATGTAATAGGTCATCTTAGTCACAAGGAGTACAGATGAAGATCTCAAGCACTCAAAGTCAAATGACAAAGGCTCAAGATAAAGAACACGAAAGCATGAAGGAACAAAGCTGTTACAAACAAGATCAAGACCAAGATACAAGACCAAAGCAGGAAGATCTCCTCTACAAGAATGTATTCACTCAATCATCTTATGCTTTTTAAGCTTTTTAAGATGACCGATACATTGGGGGAGATTGTTAGCCCTATATTTTATATAGTCGAACAAGAATGTAATAGGTCATCTCAGTCGTTAAATGGTCTTGTATTGTAATAGGTTAGTCGGGAAAACCGGGCTTGGACTTTAAGCTAATATTGTATAAGGTAGGGGCGTAAGCCCAAAAGAAAGCCAAGCCCGGCCCAAGATGAAGCCCACAAAGGCCTTAGAGCCGTGGGGTATATAACCCTCTTTCACATGTGAAAGAGGGTGTTGGTTCATTTTACTTTCTCTCTCTAGTAAACATAAACCTTCCAAATCTCTCTTGTTTCTCTCTCTACTTTCTTCTCTTTCTCTCTCTAAATATCTCTTCTAAATCTTGTGTTATGGATTGAATGGGAACAACACTTACCATGTCTAATCGACAAGAAAAAGTTGATTCACCTTGAGGGTACGGCTCCTGGTGCGATTCTCAAATCCGTTGATGGTTGCCAGGTTACCCAAAACTGGATGGTTTTCACTTGCCATCGTCTTGGACTGAAAAGTGGCTAATACAAGGGGGTACGGTTCTTGGTAAAGATCTTATCAAATCCGTTGATAGCTGTAATAGCTTGCTTAAAGCTATAGGGTGTTCAACTCACCGATGCTTCATTGCTAAGAGTTGGCGAGTCCAGAGGGGTACGGCTTCTGGTAAAGACGCATCAAATCCGTTGACGGCTGTGATGGTTTGCCTAAAATCATCAGGCTACTCCCACTCACCATTGATTCACGTTCTAAGAGTTGGGCTGGGTTCTAGTCTCCCAGGGTGATGCTTATTCCACCAGAATGCCTAGCTAGCCCAAGAGCGAGCAGCTACTTGGTAAAGGCTCATCAAATCTGCTCATGTTGCTGAAAAGATTCAACACGATGCTGATTTGTTACAAGCTTTGGAGAAGCTTCTAGTGTTTCATGTTGCGGCGGTTACTCTGATTCTTATCTTGTTGATGCTGCTATTTGTTTTGCTGATACAATCCTCGGGCTTTCTTTGCACGTTTTCCAGGAAACTTGAACTCAACAGGTCAAATTCAAGTTTAGGGGAGGATTGTTAGGACCATTGTAATAGTTATATGTAATAGGTAGACTAGGAGGTATGTAGTTCCTCCTGGTCCTAGTAGTAGTAGGAGCAAGTCCTGCTCCTGGTCCTAGTCGAAGTCAAACTTTATTATTTACTTAATATTCTGTTAGGATATGCATGAGATATGTTAGGAAAAGATATGCATATCAGTTTTACACGTTTTCTTTAATGAGGTATTAGGGTTTCCTTGTAGTATAAAAGGAACCTTAGGCAGAAGGGTTAGACACACCTTCACAAAACGTAGTTCTAGTCATTATCAATATTAGAAATCCTTAGAAAGGATCAAGTCTTTATAGTTATTCTGTTCTTCTTGGTTATATTTATATTTTACATTCATATTGTGTATAGAGTCTCTTTGTGATTTGACTTGTGATTACAGAAGTCATTCACCGGTCCTGACAGGCTGCAAGATCTACATCTGGTAGACCCATCACAGGGAGCATGTTGTGGTTTGGACATCTATCGATCAAGAAATTATATCTCTCCCAAGCGTCAAAAAGAGATTCGTCGGGATCTTGCATGAAACCGCTGATCTGATTGCGAAGGCTTGTGACCATGGATGGTGGAAAGTAGCGCGACAAAAAGCGTTGAGTCATATCATCCCAAGTGTGAATAGAATTCTTCAGGAGACGATCAAACCATTTCTCGGCATGATGCGATAAAGTATGTGGGAAGAGTTGTAGGCGGAGTACATCCATTGTAGCCCCAGGCAACTTCATGCTTTGGGTGATTGTAATGAACTTGTCGAGGTGTTTGTTGGCATCATCATCAGGCAATCCTCTAAATGGGTTTGTTTGTACTTGCTGAATCATGTGGTGCTTCAAGGAAAACTCTGGAGCGTTGATTTGCATCGGCGCAATCGGTCCTCCTCGTCCAAACATTGTTGGTTGACAAAGTTCCTCCATGGTCCGAAGACCGGGCTGTGGAAGAGAATTGTTGTTATTATTATTATTATTGAGGTGCGGTGGAATGTTGTTGTTGTTAACACCTGCCATATCTAAATCTTCTTGAGGCTCGGGCTCTTGATAATTAGAAGATCTAGTACGCATACACCTGAAAATGCAAAAGAAAAAGAAACCAAACGCAAAGACAATATATATACACAATAAAGATATAATCTTTTTGGATTTTTGAAATTTTTAATTTTTATGGTTTTTTATCAATTTTTATTTTTTATGAGTTTTTGGAATTTTTTATGCAAGAAAAGTAACGCTCACAAGTGAACGGATCCCAAAAAGCAACGTGTCTCTCACAGAAAACCGTCAATCTTAACGAAAAGAGCCGGCAGCGGCGCCATTTGATAACTAGGCTTTTACCTAATTAAAAAGATTAAAGTTCAAATTCGTTGTTCCTGTCTAATCGAATTGATCTAGGCTCTCTATGTGCGACTCTGTTTTATTTTGGTGGAACAAAGATGTGTCGTTGTAGTGTTTAAAATAAAAGGTGCAAAACAATTAAAGTAAAGGTGCTCTTAAAGTAAATCTAAGTCTAATTAAAGTAAAGGTGCAAGTATTTAAAACGTTACTGAAATTAAAGGCCACTAAAGTAAATGACGTAAACTTAAATCTATCTAAGGCAAACTTAAAGCGTGACTAAAACTAAGGCAAGTCTAAAACAAAACTAAGGCAAATAAACTTAAAGTGCAGGAAAAATAAAGCTTGAAAATAAAAATCAAAGACAAAAACTAATAAGAACCTGAATACAGCTCATTCGGAATAATCCTTTGTTTGGAACAATCACTCGTACGGAATGTCACCTTCGGTTGGAATGATTCTTCTTCGCTCGGAATAATACCAAAATCCTTGATCCGGAACAAATTGATCTGAATATGTCACTTATCCAAAACAATCCTTCGTTCGGAACTTTACTGATTCGGAACTTCTCAATCTGGCCTTGATTCGGAACTTTTAGATTATCCCTTAATTTGGAAGATTCCGAATGAAGCCTCCTTGATTCGGAAGTTTAAAACTTCCGAATGAACAATCACTGATCCGGAACTTTCCCCTTGATTCGGAAGTTTATTCGGAACTTTTAAGTTCCGAATGAACAGCCCTTGGTTCGGAACTTGCCCTTGATTCGGAAGTTCAAGACTTCCGAATGAAAAGCCTTGATTCGAAACTTACCCCCTTGATTCGGAACTTTGAGTTGATCCGGAACTTTTGAGAAGTTCCGGATGAAACCCCTTGGTTCGGAACTTTGGAGTTCCGAATGAATACTCTTGACTCGGAAGTTTTCACTGATCCCAAAATCTTCCGGATGAACCCTTGACTCGGAACTTTGGAGTTCGAATGAAGTCTTCCCTCCTTCTTGGTTCAGAAGTTTACCTGGAAAGATCAGTAACACAACAAACTTTCCCGAAGAACAAGGGAATCACAAAAACAATAGATCTAAAGCAGATTAATCAAATTTAACACAAACGATCTAATAAAAATATCAACGCATCAACAGTAATCATAAACAAACGATTAAAATCAAGAAATTTAACAACTTTTACCACAATAATCAACAATCACTTGGATCAAAATAAAAGCATGAACATGAACATAAACATAAACACATAAATCAAAGATTAAGAAAGGTAGATAAGAGATTGACAAGATAAAGTAAAGATTGACAATAATTAAATGAAAACTTACTTGAAATTAAATGAATTTAAGGTGCAAGACAAGGTATTTAAATTTGACAAGAAATTAAATGACAAGGTATTTAAATGGTGGAAGAGCTAATTGTCACACTTAGCCAACAACAAATAAACTTAGCTAGTCCTAATCTATATATAGGGGAGGATTAGGAAGCTTCCTCCCCTCTTTCCTTTTCTCTTAATTACAAGATTAGGTCCTTCCTTCTTTAATCTTCATTAATTGCGTCATTAGTCCTTTTCTTCTAATCTTCTTTAAACTTGGACTATAATGACTTGTGGCTTGGGATTTCTTTTGAACTCGTCTTTAAATTCTTCAATGAAATAGACTTAAATTCTTCGGCTTTTGATAAACTTCCGTCTTTTGACTTTTTCTTCGATAAATCTTCAGAATTGGTCGTGGACTTCCGTTTCTTTTCCACTCTTGATTTCTCGACTTCGTCTTTCATCTTTTTCTTTAATAAAAGTCCGTAAATGCCCGTGAATGTCCGTGTTTTCTCCACTTTTCACCTTTTCGTCCTAAATCACAACAAAAACACAAACCACGTATAATTCCGACATAAAAGACATAAAATACACGTTTTGGTCCGGTTATTACTGTAATTAAGTGGTAGAAAAGATGGGTGTTTACACACCTATCAGTTATTTATGATGGAAAATGTAAACCGTGCTTTAAAATTAATGCATTGCATGAGGGCATTGCAATGGTCAAGTGTAGGGGATTTAATAAGTGTGAAAACACTTATCCTTTTACCACTTATTTCCAATAATAACAAGACCAAAACGTGTATTTTATGTCATAAAAGTCGGAATTATGCGTGGTTTGTGTTTTTATTGTGTTTTTAGGACCAAAAGATGAAAAAGGAAGAAAACACGGGCTTTCACGGGCTTTTATCGAAGAAAACGAGAAAAGACGAAGCCAAGAGATCAAGAGTACTTAAAGAACGGATGTCCAAGACCTATTCAAAAGATTTATCGAAGAAAAAGTCCAAAGACGGAAGTTTAATGAAGTCGAAGAACTCAAGTCTAAATTAAAGAAGAAAATTATTAAGACAAGTTCAAATCCCGAGACGACGTCGAGAAAAGACAAAGAATTAAATCGAGTCGAGAAGAAAAGAAAGAAGGAAGCACACCACACATGCACTTCCCACTTAGCCTATAAATAGCCTCCTAATCATATTAGGAGGGTGGTTAGCTAGTTTTAAGTTTTTCATTTTTCCTTTCTAGTTTTTAGAGAGAGAAAGTTCCAAACTTTCTCTCACTAAGTTTTTCGTCTTTTCTTTCTTTTAATCTTTCAAGTTTAAGCTTTTTGTATTTGGATTTCATTAATCAAAATTCAAGTTTAAGTATTTTTTTCTTTAATCTCTTTACATTTCTTGGTTTACTTTAACTTTTGATCCGAAATTTGTACTTCATACGTTTGATTTGATGATTTCGTGTTTAAAAGGTTAAACTTTTCATTCCTACATAAGCTCTCTTGCGGTTTAAGTTATAAGCTCTTTATGCTTATTGGCTTATTTCATGTTCTAGCTTATTACTTTTCGGATTATTAAAAAGGTTTAAGTCTTTTTAAAGTTCTTTTATAAAGTTTATGATTTTATGTTTTGAAAGTTGTCAAATTTAAGCTTATTGAGCTGTTTAAGGTTTGGGTAAGGTAGCTTATTATATGTGCTTATTGAGTTTTCAGCTTGCCACCAATTTCAGATTACTATTGCATTCCATCACAATATTGGGGATTCAGACATTCCGACAGCTGCTCTTGTCTATTGTAATAACCCATTGTGGTTCTACTTTGCGATAAATTTGGTTTTTACCCCTTATTCCGATCTGGGATTGCGATCGCTCATTGCGATCGCATATTCCGACGGAACTTAAGGTTTAGTTAAGTTAAAACTCTGCCCAAATTTTGTTAACTACATTCCGATAGAATCATATTGCGACACCTTGCATTCCGATCTTAAACATTCCGATTTGGACATTGCGATAACACCACATTCCGACAGTATTGATTTTGTATTCCGATGGGTATTCAGATTAACATCCGATGGACTTTCACCTTTATTATTCCGATAGCTTAGCATTTAATTATTCCGATGGTTCTACTTTTGGTGCATTTCGATAGAAAGGATTTGTTACATTCCGATTAATTAAGTTTGTTAAGTTTTAAAGTTTTACAAGTTTTATATTTTAAGTCTTGTTCTAAATAACTTTTAGTTTAATTTTCTAAAAGCTTCTACTATTACTCAACGACAATCATTTGCTTTTAGTTTAGAATTAGATAATCAAACCAAACCATCCTCTTGTTCACCAAAAGACAATTGAGTCGCACTCTAAACCGGTAACCAATTCGAAAGGATCAGACGATAATATTTTATACTTGGCTAAAAACCTTGTATTACTTGCCTCGTCCGCCATATGTCGACCATTGGGCATCTCGTTCTCGATCAACGAGTGATTGTTATTTTGTGGAATCGTGTGTCGACTATTGGATGTTTGTTCCTCGATATACGTGTAATAACTATATCAGGTGAGTTCATAGCCTCGCTTTTATTACTTTAATTATTTTATTAAACCCGCGAGGGGGATACATGCTACTTTTTACGAATGGACGCAAGTACTTGAACTGTATGCTTATTTTATCCCTTTTGGTCATGAACCGTTAATTACTTGAACCGACTGTACTGGTTGAGTAAACGCGAATGCTGTGAATAGATCTATTGGGATTGACCTCTCCGTCCGGGTTTAACGGAAAACCGACTGGACGCATTGTATTTGAAACTTGAACGGAATAACGGATGTTAATGTTCGGTTTCATCAGCTAAATGCGATAACTGATGCTATCTGACTTTTGTGAACTGAATACTTGAAATCTTGTGGTCCACTGCTTTTACTTGCAAACCTATGAATTCACTCAACCGTTGTGTTGACGTTTTAGCATGTATATCTCAGGTACTCAGGTTTAAGAGCAACCGGAGCATGAAGTCGTACTAGATATTTTAAAGGCAATAAAATACTGATTACAATTCGATAAACTTTTTGAAACTGTTTAATATTATAGTGTTGTTGGGACATGTTTCTGTTTGTAAACTCTGATTTTAAATTATCGAATGGATTAAACTTTCAAAACGCCTCGTTTTGAGTCGTTTTCTGTAACTTGTGTGTTGTGCTATGAAGTAATACTCCCAATGACCCTTCCGTTGCTATTCGAAATTTGGGAGTGTTACATCTGTGAATCGTACCTTTGTGAAACCTTGAGGGTTCCTTTTATACCCGATGAAACCCTAATCGAGCTTCCCTATTCTTACGGCCTAAGCAAGAGATAATTACCATATACAATAAGATCCTTATCACGTAAATAAGGAGAGTGTATATCCTCTTAACTTAGGTGAACGTAATCTTAGTTAGATTATGATTCTGTTTGATCCTGTCCGCGTGCAGCCAAGACATGGTTGAGATAGAACCCTGTGCGACAACGGCTTACTGGGACACATTGGCTTCAACGTTGTTTGTCCTTGATCCATACATAATGGATACGGGTAGTACCCGTGGGTCAGGCTGTACAGTCCGACTAGGGACTATACGTCATCATGTACCCCTAGTATAATAGTCGCACGGCATGCCGTGACTACTAGACTACAAATAATTAAATCGTACTTACACTTGTATTGGCAAAAAAGCGCAAAGTGTAACAAAGAAGCTTCAAATTCTTCTGTATAGATGGCGTCGTCTTCCCTTTTGAATACGACTTTATATCACAAGAGACTATGATAAAAGATGAACGACCTGAACCAGGGACATATAGCGCTGAAGATGTCGCCAAAATAAACACGAACCATAGCCCTATACAGGAGTACCCTGAAGCATTGTTGTACGCCATTAGACTCATCCATAATATCATTATGCGCGACGATCATTCACAACTTTAAGATGACTTCGAACATGGTTAGCATTCATATCCCAATTTTATTTCATATGCGCGATTATAAAAAATCACTGTTGGAAATACGTTTTACGTATTAGAATGGATCGATCACTCCAACAATAGTTTAAGTCGTAGCTCGTATTTTAGCTCTATGAATATTATTCAAACAAGGCCAAGCAAAGCCTACAACTTGTGTGAGGCCGGCGACCCATTGTAAACCCAAGCCCATCTCATGGGCTTGGGTATATAAACCATCTCCTTAGTTGGAGAGGGTGTGGTTCACTTTTATTTTACACATAGTTATAGTGTGTTTTCATAGTTTCTCTCTCTAAGTGTGTGTGTGTTCTCACCATCTTTCTATCTCTTTCTCTCTGTAGATTAAGCATAGATTTACAATACTCTACAAATGGTATCAGAGCCATGGGATGATTGTATGGTTTATGTGTTTGTGTTCTTGATTTTCGTGCCTATTTTGATCTAAATCATTCGAACCAATTTTTTTTTTGTGTTTTTTTATGGTTTTTTCTTGATACAAATCTTCTACATAGTTGTGGTAGAGGTTTGGTATATTTACTTTGGCTAAAAGCACAAAAGTTTTGGGTGTTTTGATCAATTTTTGGCTTAAAATCTCAATTTGGGTGTGTTTTATCCGAGAAAAGTGCTAATATTGATCACTATTGTACTATTGCGACAAAAGTGCTTGGATTTCCATCGCAATAGCTTAATGGTTTTGTTATTGTGATGAGTATTACGATCATTATTGCGATAGGGTTTCATCTTTGCGATCCATATTGCGATAGAACATCTTTTGTGATATTGCGATCAATATTCCAACCCACATTGCGACAGATGTTGTTTTCTGTGCATTGCGATCGAAATTCAGTTAGACATTACGACAGCTTGTTAGACATTGCGACAACCTGTTATTGTAAGACATTGCGACAACTTGTAAGACATTGCGACAACTTGTTTTTGTTAGACATTGCGATAGGTATTATTGCGACAGATTGTGATATTGCGACATGAATTATTTCGATAGGTGTTATTGCGACAGGTTGTGATATTGCGATAGGCTGAGACATTGCGACAGAATTGATTTTGGGCATTGTGATAGAGTGACAAGTATTCCAAGATTTTTTTCAAAAAAAAACGTGTTTTTGAAATTTTTTACTCGTGAGTTTTTGTTTGCCTTGGAATTTTTTGTTTATCAAGTACACACCTTTACGGGATTTCAACATTATTTCTCGACTTCTACACACGACAACAAACACATCTACTTTCTTTCATTGTTCGATCAACTTTTGTAAATCATAACTTATCGAAATGGAGTACACATCTCTTACGGATAAGTCCATCCTCTCGGGTACGAACAATCGTCCACCAATGTTGATGAAGACTATGTACGAGGATTGGGCTTCCCGAATGGAACTTTATATGTTGAACAAAGAGAACGGACATCTCATTTGGGCATCGGTGCTCAATGGACCATTAGTATATGGTACAGTGACGGAAGGTACTGTTACTCGTCCTCGCACAACGGGTGAATTAACTGGAGATGCTAAGGTTCAAGATAAGTATGATAAACAAGCTACAAACATCATTCTCCAAGCCCTTCCTCCAGATCTCTACAAACTCGTCAGTAAACATTAAGTTGCCAAAGAGTTATGGGATAGAATTCATGTTCTAATGCAAGGCATCTCGTTAACTAAACAAGAACGAGAGCGTAAGCTATATGATACGTTTGATAAGTTTGCCTATGTTCCCGGGGAGACTCTTAATGATTACTATTTGAGATTCACTCTATTGATGAATGATCTCAACATCTATGGCCTGGCAATTCCTACGTTTCAATTAAACACCAAGTATTTGAACACTCTCCCTTCTGAATGGAGCAAGTACGTGACAGTTGTTAAATTAGCTAAGAATTTGCATCAAACTAACGTGGATCAACTTCAAGCTTTTCTTCAACAACACGAGTGCCATGTGATCGAGGCTTAGTTGTCTACACCTCAAGTTCATGATCCACCTGCCATGTATGCTTATCAACAAATGACTCCCCAACAAAACATGGCTTACACTTATCAACAACCATCATACTTGCAGCAGCCACCACAACACACATATCAGCAACCACAACAACCATCTTATCAACCACTGATAATGCCACAACAAGAATTTCAACAAAGTGTTCTTCAACAGCCTTATCCACAGCAACCAACACATCAGGCATCACCATCACAAGCTATCACTTCTCCAATGGGCTATACTCCTCAGCAAGGATATTTTCCAATTGAAGCACCACAAGCACAAGCCTTCTACTCCAATGAACTTCCACCAATTCAAGCACCCGTCTTTACTCCAAATGATACACCTACTGATGTCTTAAACCATCTCACTGCCTACTTGTCAAAACTTGTTGCAACTAGAGGTTTTCCACCAACAAACAATTAGCTCCGCACTTCTTCAAATCCTCGACAACAAGCCACTATTCAAGATGGTCAAGTAACGGTTCAATCCATTCAGGGTATGCAAAATTCATATGGACCTACTACAAGGACCGTGAACGCTCAAGCTGTGAATTCTCAAGCGAATGGAAATGGAAGCACTATTGGTCCTCAAAAGGTTGTGACTGGCTACAATTGTCGAGGACAAGGTCATATGGCTAGGGAATGCACTCAGCCAAAAAGGAGAAGGGATGCAACGTGGTTTCGTGAGAAGATGTATTTGGTCGATGCTCAATCAAAGGGAAATATTTTGGACTCAGAGGAATTAGCATTTCTTGCAGACCCAGGGGCAGTTGATATGAAGGCATTGCAGTCGTCTCTACTTCTAATGCCGCATATCAAGCAGATGATCTTGACGCATATGATTCGGATTGTGATGACATTCACTCAGCCCAAGCTGCTCTCATTTCTAATCTCTCTCACTACGGTTCTGATGTCGTTAGTGAGGTACCAACCACATCTAATAATGTTCATAATAATCCACATCAAGTTGAGCATGAAAATGACAACCTCGAACAGCATTCCAGAACTAGTAACTCAAATGATGTGGTATCCAATCCAATACATTTGAGTGAACCTTAACCAAATGCTACGACGGGTATGGAATCTTATGCTCAACATGATTTGGTAATGGTGCCTAAACATATTATTGATAACATGAATGCGGCTGTTCGACACACCGTAGATACGAATACCAATCTAACCGCTGAGCTTGCGTTATATAAGGAAAAAGGTCAAAGCTTTTAAAATGGTCCCTCAAGCAGAGAAAATAACTTGTTCTGAATTTGACCAATTTCGTTTTGAAAAGATAGAACATTTAAAAGAAATAGAATCATTAAGAGTTAATATTTCCAATGAATCAAAAGAAAAAGAGTCGGTTGTAAATGATTTTCAAAAACTTAAAAAGGATTTTGAAACTCTCGAGGCTAAAATGTTTGAATCGGAAATTAATGCTACCAAACTTCTTAAATTCAAGGAACAACAACTTTTAAAACAATACGCTTCCACAGAAAAGATTAATCTTTTAACTAAATCGTTTAAAGAACTAGAACTTAAGCGTCTTCAATATTTACCACCTAATCCCGGTTATGCAAAACAAGCTCAGGAATATATTCCTTGTCTTTATGATGTGACTCTAATTGGCAAATCGAAAGAAGCACCTTATGTTCGTGATACTGAGGAGACAATGTCACTTGCGGAAGAAACTCGATCTAAAATGCTTTCAATATTCCATAAGCTTGATTATGATAAGCATAATAAAGATCAATTTGATAAAAAGACCCGTATTCGATTACAAAAGGAATTATCTCAATTATTAGCTTTTGTGCCCCCACGTTTGTCAAATGAAAACCTTCATAGTACGTCTCCTACACTTGTCAAAACGGATTTAATTAAGTTAATTCCACCGATAAGTAAGGTGTCAGATAGCTTAAATGCGGTGCACCAACACTTTGCCGATTTTAACAAGGTGATTAAGGAACGTATGACGGCTTCAGCCATAACGGAAGGTGAATGGAATTTTGAGCATACTAGAGCTGGGTTTCGAGACGAAATTATTCCGTTTGTAAACAATATTAAAGCTTGTCTTAGCAATATTGATCAAGATTTTCTTTTGGAAATAGAAGAAGTTAGACGTGTTTTTAATGAAATGGATGATGCTTATGAAAACAATTTACTTGAAATAGAACGAATTTCATGCCAAAATGATCAGCTTCTGAAGCAAGTGATGTCACATGATATTGTTTCTGTCTGTGTGAATATTAGTGTTGATAATGATTCTATTGTGCATAATGTTGAATCTATGGATAATGGGGTAGATAGTACTTGTCACAAATCTGATGCTGAATTTTTAAAGCTTCAAGATTCTTATTCTTCGTTTTCAAAACGTTTTGACGAGATTTAAAAACATTGTATTTCGCTTGAATGTACACAACAATTTCTTCAAGAGCTTTTTGAAACGTCATTCGAAGGTGTTAATATGGATGATTCAAATTTTCAGAAGAATTTTCGGATGAATTTACAGTCAAAACAGCGTCAGCCAAGTGACAAGGTTAATAAATCGTTGCCGACAGACATAGAGAAATCTAAGGAGATTAACTGTGTGAACGTACTTGAGGCCGCTGAGAATTTTAAACTTGATCTAGATAATCGAGTTTCCAAGATTTTGTCCAAAGTTGATAACCTAAAACAGAAAGATACACAACTTTTCGATTCAGTAAAGCCCGCATGTGCTAATACCACTGCACATAATCAATCATTGATTGAACGATTGAATCGAAAGTCGGTGGAAATATCTGATTTGAGGGAACAAATTTGTGATAAAAATCTGGCTTTGGTTGAGTTAAAGGAAACACTTCGTACCTTAAAAGGTAAGAATATTGTGGATAACGCAGCCACTATCTCAGCATCGTCCTCTAGTGCAATAAAAAAGAACCTCATCGCCGTCACACCACTTAACAAGGGCCCTAGGACTAAACCATCTCAAACATTGGTCACTAAAGATAAGGCAAAATCAAAACCCGCTTCTAATATTCCCGTGTTTCCTTCTACAGGAGTAAGCACCACTACTAAGGCACAAAGATCTTAGCTTAAAAAAAACAAGAAGAATGATAGGATCTTGCCCCCATCGAGTAGTCAAGTGAAGAAGAAAGTAGAAGCCCATCCTAGGAATGTTATTTCTGTTTTGATTAAAAAGAATCAGGTAGCTAAACCTAAAGGCTCTGCGGTTGTGAAGCGTTCTAAGCCTACTGTGAATTCTAATTTGAAATGTTGGAATTGCAATGAATGTATGTTTTCTAGTCGTCATGATTCTTGCCTTATTGACCATGTGAATGAGATGAATGCCCAAAAAAATGGATTAGAATGGAAACCGACTGGGAAAGTGTTAACCCAAGTTGGTTGGATGTGGCGCCCCACTGGTAGAACTTTCACTATAGTAGGAAATGCGTGCCCTTTAACTAGGATCACTCCCACTAAAGCGAAGAAAGTGTGCCCTTTAACTAGGAGTACCAAGTCTACCTAAACACAAGAGTGTCCTTTAACTAGGAACACCAACACTACTGTAGGAACAAAGTGCCCTTTAAATAGGTCTACTCCCACTGTAGTGCCCGCTAATACTCCAAAACCTAAGAAAGTTGGAACAATGAAATCTGTTATTGGTAACACTCACATTAGAAAACGCAGGAAATCTAAGGATAACATAAATGTTAGCAATTCTGATAATATTATATCTACATCTGCTAACAATCCGGAACCAATAGTTTCCGACGCATTGTCTACTGTTGTTGATGAAAATAGGTGGTCCAAATTGTTCTCTGGTATTTGGACTCTGGTTGCTCCAAGCATATTACCGGAGATCGCTCTCAGCTCAGAAGTTTCATCAACAAGTTTCTTGGTACGGTTCGGTTTGGAAATGATCATATTGCAAAGATAATGGGTTACGGTGAATATCGTATTGGGAATGTTATAATTTCAAGAGTGTATTATATGGAAGGTCTCGGTCACAACTTATTTTCTGTGGGACAATTTTTTGATGCAAACCTAGAAGTTGCTTTTCGAGAGCATACCTGCTTCATTCATAATTTGGAAGGGGTTGATTTACTGAAAGGTACTCTAGGGAATAATTTGTACACTTTGTCTCTACAAGACATGATGGCCGCTTCTCCCGTATGTCTTCTCTCCAAAGCATAAAAGATTAATTCATGGTTATGGCATCGACGATTATCTCATCTTAACTTTGACTCTATTAATCATTTGGCGAAAAACTAACTTGTTCGTGGTCTTCCTAAACTTACATTTCACAAGGACCATTTGTGTTCCGCGTGTACAATGGGGAAAAGCACTAAGAAATCATACAAACCCAAGACTGAAGACACCAACCAAGAGAAACTTTATTTGTTGCATATGGATCTTTGTGGGCCAATGCGTGCTGAAAGTCTTAGTGGTAAAAAGTACATCCTCGTCATTGTCGATGATTACTCTCGGTATACATGGGTGAAATTTCTTACAACAAAAAACGAGGCACCTAAATTCATCATCGGATTTCTCAAGATGATTCAAGTGCGTCTCAACACTACTGTCCGACGCATTTGTACAGATAATGGAACTTAATTTGTGAATCAAATCTTGCGAAGTTATTATGAAGAAGTTGGCATATCTCATGAAACATCCGTTGCTCGCACTCCATAACAAAACAATGTCGTTGAAAGGCGAAATCGCACACTTATAGAAGCTGCTCGAACGATGTTAATTTACGCAAAGGCTCTATTATTTTTATGGGCAGAAGTAGTATCTACAACAGTTTTTACCCAAAACCGGTCACTAATTCGAAAACGCCATGGAAAAACTCCTTATGAGCTTCTACATGAAAAAGTACCAGATTTGTCATACCTTCATGTATTTGGCTCTCTTTGCTATCCAAATAATGATGTTGACAAATTGGGAAAACTTCAACCCAAGGCTGATATTGGTATTTATCGTAATTCTCGCAAGATCCTTGAAACTATGAATGTCGATTTTGATGAGCTAACGGCTATGGCTTCTGAGCAAAACAGCTCTGAACCCGCCCTTCATGAAATGGGACCCAGTAACATTAGCTCTGGTCGTGTCCCAAACAACCCTACTTCATCATCATTTACACCACCTTCTAGGAATGAATAGGATACGTTGTTTCAACCGTTCTTTGATGAATTCTTTACTCCTCCAAGTATTGGTGCTCCAGAACCTGAGGTAATAGCTCCGGTTACCGAAGTTGTCGCTCCAGCAACCAAAGCACAATCAGATACGTCTACACCTACAATTGGTCAAGATATACCTTCAACAAGTAATTCTCAACCAACAACCGAATCGACTAAGCATGTCATGCCTGTTGATGATGAAGAGGATGATGATGATCACGATTTAGAATTCGCTCAAATGCGCGTACTTCCATTCTTTGGTGTACCAATTCCCGACTCTAATCAAGCCGGGTCGTCCACCTCAGAGGAAGCTCCTACTACGATCTACTCCAATCCATGGATTCATGAACATGACAACAAGTGGACAAAGGATCATCCTATAGATTCTATAATTGGTGACCCTAATCGTCCAGTATCCACACGAAGTCAGTTACAAGAAAGTGCAATGTTTTGTCATTTTGATGCTTTTCTCAGTGAAGTTGAACCTAAGACGTGGCAACAATCATTTACCCAATCTTGTTGAATAGAAGCTATGCAAGAATAACTTAATAAATTTATACGTCTTGATGTGTGGGAACTGGTCCCATGCCCGGATCAAGTGAAATTACTCACTTTGAAATGGGTTTACAAGGTGAAACTCGATGAGTTAGGCGGAATTGAAGAACAAGGCTTGACTAGTAGCTCGTGGATACAAAAAATTATTGGGCATCGACTTTATGGAATCCTTTGCACCTGTTGCCCGTTTGGAAGTGTTGGTCCTAGAATCGTGAACTCTTTGCACGATTGACCAATTAACTACTAATAACACGACTTGTACTTTTCAACGTATAGACTTTTATTAGAATCAAATAAAGAATCTATAGCCCACTTTGTTTGCGGAACAAAGTTCTTGACTGACAAGGGTTCTCTCATGATGAATAAGAGAGGAAAAAATCCTAACACTAAACTTTGTGTTTTATGTGGAATGTAAATCTTAATCTAACTCTACTAACAACCTATCTATATATAGGGAAAGAAACTAAAGCTTCCAAAGGAAACTTTCAATAAAGCAAAAGCCCCATGTGCTCTATGTGCTCCCATGTGTTCTTTCCCATCATAGTACAAAAGTAAATAATACTTTTGACTATCTTATTCGCTGTACAAGTAACCACTTTTGTACTCTTGTCTTCTTAGCAAGTTCCCGCCAATATCTTCAGGTTGTAATTCGAAAGTTAGATGAACATCATTCAGCTTGGTTTGTCACTCCAAGCTAAACTGAAGGCAACTTCATTCAGGTCTGTTCTTCAGATGCTGATCCGCATTTGCTACTGAAGGTGAAGACTTTGTCTTTGCTGAGACTGCTTTTATACATAGTCTCATCGTCCAAAACGGGCTTAAAATGCATAAAATGTCATAAAATGTGCCAAATATATGCTTGTGTTTGTTTAATGTGTATTTTAGGTACGGATATTGAGAAAATGGCAAAAGATCACAAGAAACAAGCAAAAACGAACACGGGAAACGAAGCCGCACAATGAACCGGGCCCTAGAGTTGATTTTCCAAGAAAAACCCTTGAAGAATTGAAGATTGTACAAGAAGGGTCCTCCAATATTGAAGAATTAACACTTTAAACCCTTGTATATTCATAATTACAAGTTTGGTCCTTAAAGTTTGTCACAATTACAAAAAGGACCCTCAACTTTGAAGATTTTTCAAGAATGGTCCCTCAAAAATGAAGACTTGTCAATAATAGTCCTCCACAAAGTCAACAATACAAGTCAAGACCATGAAGAATGAAGATATGTCAAAAAGATCCTTTGAAGAATCATCAAATTACAAGAAATACCCTTGAGAACACTTTACAAACTTTTTGGGGCAAAAGTGTGAAAAACAAAACTTATTTACAAAGGGAATCTGATTTTTGGCTTATTAAATCACAAGTGAAAGAAGGAAGAAAGAAAGGGGGTGAAATCTGCCAAGACACCAAACTTACCTAGACCATTGATAGTGTGACACGTGCCCCACTACCCCTTTTCCACCAATCACAAGCCTCCCATTTGCCACATCACCCCCAACTCACAACCGTTTATAACTAATCTTAATTAGTTATATAAAAAACGCGGTTAACATATTTTCAAAAACAAAACTGGATTAAACATCAACTATTCATCTCAAGAACATCATTAGGGTTTTACTTATTACGTGGAATTAAACCCTAAAACCCTCCAGATTTATGATTAACTTATCACTAATCATAACCCAAACCTTAAACCTGCCACCTCACCACTCACAAGCTCACATGAACCACCCAACATACATGCTTTTGGGGAAAATGCCAAAACCTGCCAGCAAATCAACACACCACATTCAAGCTTACATTTTAAGCTTGTTTTGAGCCTTTGGATGAAATTCCACCCAACTAGCATCAACAAAATGCCAAAATTCCTTCACATGATCAAGCCGATTTTCAAACTTCCAAGGGCATTTCTGGAAATTCAAAGCTCAGGGTTTTTATGTTTTCAGCTTATTAGGTCATTGTTCACCCTCTATATAAAGGGTTTAGTTCACAACATTTAGCTTTGTTCTTGGTTTTCTTTGGTCAAAAATTTGTAAAGCCTTATTTTTAAGTGAATGAATTAAGTGTTTGATTTTGTGATGAATTCCAAGTTCCAACCTTTATATTATCTTGTTATTGTTATATGTTTGTGAGTTTGAAGTCTCATAGTTTGGTTTTAAAGATTGTGCAAGTGTTTGCAAAAGTTTCAAAAACCTGATTTTTTTAAGTTCTTGTTCAAACACTTGAACTTTTTGGGCTATAAGTTGATCATAACACCCTGATAAAGAGTTTATCAAGGTGTTGTGAGGCTTGTGGTTTGGGAAGAATCAAAGGGTGGGGTTCAAGCTTGAAAAAATCTTGGTCATTTTCCATTTTTTTCATATAATCTGTTTTGTTCTAATCTTGTTGTTCTTAGAAGCTTGTTGGAAGCTTGTGGTTGTTAAGCTAGCACATAAGCTCAAAAATTCATGAGTGTGGATGTGCATTCATGAGGGTTGTCCTCTTTTCTTGAAAAGTTTGTCAAGAATTTGGTTCTAAGTAATTTTGTGGTCTGCTATTGTTATGTGTTATTTGATGGCTGTAATCTTGTTCTTGATGCTTATTAATGTTGTTATGATGCTTGTTTAGGCTTGGTGAAGTCTGAAAAACAATTTGGTTTCATAAAATCTTGATTTAGCCTTTTAAATGACTGTTTAGGATTGCTGATTTGTGATTTTTATGTGAGTTTGAATAGGTGTTAGGGTATTGTTTGTATAGGTATCTGATATTGAGGTGTTTAAGTGCTAATATCTGCAAATCTTGTGCTTTGTAACATCAAAACTAAAATCTTTGCATAACTAGTTTGTTTTAGGTCTTTGTTGACTGAAACATTGTGAACACCTAGATTATATTCATGTCTAGGGTTAACAAGTGATAAAACATAGTTTGTGTGATCTGATTTGTAGATTTGAGGGTTTAAAATTCAAGATTTGGTCAAGTGTATCAGCAAGTCAAATTTTGTATGTTTATTGTTCATCAGTAAACCTGTATAAGCTTGAATCTTGTTCAAAACTTGAAATCAGTGTATGAAATGAGTTAATTGGTGTGTCACTAAGTTGTATTGAGCTTGTGTATGCATTTGGTGGACTGTGGTCATCTTATACTAGCTTAAACATTAGCTTATATCACAAGACCTGCCTGTTTCATATCTGAGCATAAATTGATTAAACTGTATCATTTGGCTGGGTGATTTTGTGTTTTCTTGCTTGTTATTGAATCCTTATAACTCACTGGTTATAAGGGTGCCTTGATTGTCCAAAGAAACCAAGTGATTCACTCTAAAATCAAAGGTCAAATAGTCAAAGCAGTGGGAACCCTTTCCCACTGCTGCTAGTCACTCCTAGTGCAAATTGGTCAACAGCTTATTTCTAAGTCATTCTAGCTTATTCTATTGTGCAACAACTTATTTTTTGTGTTAGATCTTATTATTTTGAGCTTATAAATCAGTTTTGAAGTTTACAACTTTTGGTTTTAGTTTTTAACTAGAAAATGACTATTTTGTCTTTTTCAAAAACAACTTATTGCTTATTTCAGCTTATTGAGTGTGCGTGTGCTTATTTGAAAATTTTTGTTGATTAAGCTTAGTTTTGTCATTTAAAACCTTTTGCAAGTTGAATCAACACTTGAAACCGCCTAGAACTCGAAAACGACTATTTTGTCGTTTTGTGTAGAGAGCTTTTGCTTATTTCAGGCTTATTTCTTGGGCTTATTCAAAAATTCTTTTTACAAAAGACTTATTTAGGTCAAGAGAAGGCTGTGTGTCAAATTTCAGCTTATGGCATCAGCTTATAGCTTAATGGGCCAAAAAGCCCATTAAGAATAAGCTGTTTTGAAATAAGTTGTGATAAGCTCACTTTCAGCTTTGGGCCTTTGAAATTTTGTGTTTAAAATTGAATTTTAAGCTTAACTGGAAGTTTTGGGCCATTTTTGTGAACATTTTTCTTATTGGGCCTATTTTAGCCCATTAAGGGGTCTGTTTTACTATTTGGCCCATTTGGAGGCCCATTAGGGGTAATTTGGTCATTTCAAGTTCATTTTCTGCTTATTTAGATTAAAATAAACTAGTTTGCAAGTTTCTAGAATTTTTTATAAATTTTAGATTTTTATTAATATTTTATTATTAAAATTAGTTTTTAATATTTATGAAACTTTTTCATTTTTCCTAGGTTAAATACATTAAGTTATGATTTTTAAAACTTTTAGATTATTTTTCTTGTCATTTAATTAATTTTTAGGATTATTTTAATATTTTGATAGTTTTTAATCATTTTTAAATAGTTTTGATTAATTTTAAAATTTCCAAAAATAGTTTTTAGTTTAATTAAGTTATTTTAGAGGTTTACAAATTGAAAAATCTCATTTTGGGCTTTTTGTTAATTAAAATGATTTTTGGGCTTTAATTAGCATTAAAAATTAATATTTAATTAAATAAAAGGTTTGAGTGATTTTTGATTTTTTATAGTCTCTAATTACATTTTTAGGATTTATTGCAATTTTCTAGGAATTTTTAGGATAATTTTTAAATTTCGTCACTTTTTACGGTTTTACGTTCATGACTTTCGTCTTAGTTTAATTTTAATCGTAACCGTCATCCTTTTCTCTTTTCTTTTCTCATAGCCATAATCACAAATATTAATCATCTCTTTACATAAGACACTAGCCTCCTTGAGAACGGTCCCACAATTTAGGGTCATAAACACTTGGTTTTCCTAAACCACTTGTTTAGTACTTATCACTTTTACCTCGTTTTCCTAAACGAGTGTGAATTTACAATTATCAGTCTTCAAAGTCCTGGAAGTGCTGGTGCTGAACTGTCTTCAGCAAGACTGGTGCTGGACATGGTGCTCATGTGTCTTTAGTAAATTCTGAAGATGTCTTTAGCAATTCTTCAAGTCTTCAACTGCTATTTTATATTCAAATACTTGTGAGGAACAATTGGGTCAAAACTTGACCCAACAATCTCTCCTTATTTGGATATAAAAATAGCCCAAGTTGTCGTCTTCTTGTTCAATTCTTCTTTGTACGCTGACCATCTTTGGTCACTGAAGCTTGAAAGCTTAAAGATGACAAACTGAGTGTTTTTCACTCAGTACATACACTTAGTCTATTTGTTGTTCAAATCCTAGTCCAACAATCTCCCCCTATTTGGACATAAGAATAGCCTAAGTGAAATCATCAGACGTGAGTGAGCAAATACAACTTCTTCTCACATGCAGATATTACAAAGAGTAAAAATGATAAACAATTTAGTACATACTCTTTGTTGTTGTAGTTGCAAGAAAAGTAAACTCTTAAACCTGAAACAATAACATCAGTGACCAATTTTTTTGAAATCACATTCTGGTACAGAGTTTAGATTTTTGGTAAGTTCAGCAACTTGGGTGTAGTGAAGGGTTTAATGGGTTAACATTGATACCTGGAGGTTTAAACATAAGTTGTTTCAGAGGATAACAGTGGTGATCAATCACTATGTATACACTTAACAACCAACTTTTAGCTTCTCCACAACGTGAGAAAACATAACCCTTTACTTAAACCATATCATCCCTTTTCATCAAGGCCTGATCAAACACTATTTTTCAACCAACTTCATTCTCTTGACAAGAACATAATCATACACCGCATCCAATACATCACTTCCTCGACACACCCAATACCATTTGCGTTTTACAAACACACCCGCTCCATCTTCAGGTTGTTTTTTTTGTAAGGTTTGGAAAGTGTTTTGTTGTAAGATTGGTTTTGGTTTATGGTTTGTTCTTGTGGCATTTGTTGAATGAAAACATGGTTCTTACACCCTGATGCGTGATAAGCATTTTCTATGCTTCCTGTCAATATTAGTGTATTTTTCTCTCCCTCAAAAATTGCAAACTTTTAGCAATTTTTGAACAATTACACTAATAAAATATAGTATCAGGATGTGTGAACGAAGTTCTTACCTACTGAGGTTCAGTCAGGACATGCTGAAGGTTCGTCCAGAATGCTAGAGGTTCACCTTCAGTTTCAAACTTCTATTTGAGCTTCAGATCTTGCTGAAGGTTCAGTCACTGCTGGTGGTTCAGGTTCAGTGCTGAAGGTTACTCCAGTCTTCGCTGGAGAGTTCATGTACAGCAGAAGGTTCAGATTTTCCTGAAGGGGTTCAGAATCTGAAGGTTCAATCTGCTGGAGGTCCAATCCTGCTGGAGGGGTCCAGTTCTTGCTGAACGGTCCAGTCCAGCCTGCTGATGGTTCAAAACCAAAAGGTTCAGAATCTGGTGGGGTCCAGAATTGACTGATGGGCTAGAGAATCTGCTGGCGGGCTTTAGTATATATGTTTAAGCATTTGGGCTTCTTCAGCATATAAACTCCACATTTTAGCTCCACCTTTTTCCCATTCTATTCGTCAGTTTAACATAACAAACAGAGTAAACATTTATATACTGAACGTATACACTCCCATCAGTTTTTTTATTTTCACTGAACATCTTTTTTTTTAAAGGCACATACCTCACTTTTTTCATCTTTTAAAGCTGCTGAGCTATCACATAACCATCAGTTTCTTTTAAAACTGAAAGACCACATTCCTTTTTTTTTCTCAGCAGTAATTTGAAGCTGATGAAACCATTTAACCACCAAAACTCACCAGTTAATCCAACCCACTGATTTTATCAGTTTTTCTACCTAAACCGAACTGATTATGTTATCAGCTTGAACAAACATCAGCCGAATCCTCTGTGTTGTAGGTTCTTTACTCCTACCAACCACCACCGCAGGTTCAATCACCACCTCCACTACCACTCTAATCCATTACCACTGCCATCCACCGCATATACCACGACCACCACATCCACTTTTTTTAACCACAGTACCCACCACACCCGTACATACCATACCCATAAAAAAATGATCTTTTATCTGCAACGAATTTTCTTCCTGTGGCCACCAGGATAATATCGATTGGTTTTTTTGATTTGATTTTGTGTGTGTGGGATTTTGATGATTTATGAGTGGTTTGGATATGTGTCAATATTTGTGAATAGGTAAGGATGCGGTGTAGATATAGATCCGATTTGGATCTTGGTTTTTTTGTTGTGGTTTTAGTAATGAATGGATCTGGGTTACCTTTTTGGAAATAACGATGATGGTTTTATTTGGATTTGGTATGGAACGGTGAGTATGAAGTTTTTTTTTATTTGGGAAATGATGGATTTCTCGGTTTGGATATTGGTTTTTAATTTGGATAAACACAAACCAGCGTGATTTTGGATCTTGGTTTTTTTCTTGTGGTTTTGTTTTTTTTATTGGTGGGTTTTTTGTGTTTTGGTTTTGGATACGATATCCATGGCAGGTTTGTTCAACAAAATGTATTCTCCCCCTCAAAAACTATTTTCACAAACAGTTTTTGAAACACATTTGATGAACAATGATATTAGCAGTTAATACCGAACGGATCTGGATCATAAGAATAATCCACCCGCTCTGATACCACTTGTTGGTCCTAGAATCGTGAACTCTTTGCACAATTGACCAATTAACTACTAATAACACAACTTGTAATTTTCAACGTATAGACTTTTATTAGAATCAAATAAAGAATCTATAACCCACTTTGTTTGCGGAACAAAGTGGTTGAATGACAACGGTTCTCTCTTGATGAACAAGAGAGGAAGAAATCCTAACACTACACTTTGTATTTTATGTGGAATGGATATCTTAATCTAACTCTACTAACAACCTATCTATATATAGGGAAAGAAACTAATGCTTCCAAAGGAAGCTTTCAACAAAGCAAAAGCCACATGTGCCCCATGTGCTCCCATTTGTTATTTCCCATCATAGTACAAAAGTAAATAATACTTTTGACTTTCTTATTGCTGTACAAGTAACCACTCTTCAGGTTGTAATTTGAAAGTTAGATGAACATCATTCAACTTGGTTTGTCACTCCAAGCTGAACTGAAGGCAACTTCATTCAGGTCTGTCCCTCAGATGCTGATCCGCATCAGCTACTGAAGGTGAAGACTTTGTCTTCAAAGTACTCTGGAAGTGCTGGTGCTGAACTATCTTCAATAAGACTGGTGCTGGACCTGGTGCTCATGTGTCTTCAGTAAATTCTGAAGATGTCTTTAGCAATTCTTCAAGTCTTCAGCTGCTATTTTATATTCAAATACTTATGAGGAACAACTGGGTCAAAACTTGACCCAACAGGAAGCTATTAGACTATTCCTCGCTTATGCAGCCCACATGAATATGATCTCTATCGGATGGATGTGAAGACGGCATTTCTCAATGGTTAAATCAAGGAAGAGGTATATGTTCAACAGTCGGATGGTTTTGTGAATTATAAATATCCTAATCACGTGTACAAGCTTAAGAAGGCTCTCTATGGGTTGAAGCAAGTTCCACACGCGTGGTATGATCTATTGTCACAATTCCTCATTACGCAAGGCTTCGCTAAAGGCAAGGTGGATCCCACGCTGTTCATTCAGAAACGAGGTAAATATTTGATTATGATACAAATATATGTTGATGATATTATATTCGCTGCCTCAACCCAAATCTTATCGGATGAGTTTGGGACACTCATGTCTTCCAAGTTTAAGATGTCAATGATGGGCAAGGTATCATTCTTCTTAGGTCTTCAGATATCTTAGAGTCCCAGAGGCATCTTTATCAATCAATCCAAGTAAGCCCTTGAATCGCTTAAGAAATATAAGATGGAATCTTGCGACCCGTGGATACTCCAATGGTGGAACGAACTAAGCTAGATGCAGATCCACATGGGATTGCCGTTGATCCGACACTTTATCGTGGAATGATTGGCACCCTTCTGTATATCACAATTAGTCGACCTGATCTTCAATTTGCTATATGTATGTGTGCTCGGTATCAAACTCATCCTAGTTACACTTAACTACTATTAAACGGATCTTTCGGTATATTAAAGGAACCATTAATTGGGGACTTTGGTATTTGAAGGATTCTTCGATTGCACTTATGGCATATGCAGATGCGGATCACGCGGGTTGTCAACGTAGCACATGTGGAACTTTGCAACTACTAGGAGATCGACTAATCAGTTGGGCATCAAAAAGGCAGAAAAGCGCTGCAATTTCAAGTACGGAAGCAGAATACTTAGCTATGTACGGTTGCTGCGCTCCAATTCTTTGGATGAGATCGCAATTAACCGACTATGGTCTAGGTTTCAACAAAATTCCGATGTACTGCGACAACAAAAGTGCAATTGCCTTATGCTGCAACAATGTTCAATTCTCCCGGTCAAAGCATATTGACATTCGCTACCACTTTATCAAGGAGCAAGTGGAAAATGGAGTGATAGAGATTTATTTTGTCCAATCTGAGTATCAATTGGCGGATATTTTCACAAAGGCTTTAGATCGTGCTCGAATAGAATTTTTGGCCGACAAGCTAGGATTGAGAACTTTCTCACCCGAAATTCTTAAGGAACTGGCAGATGAAGCGAAAGAATAGTAGTGGTAAACTATTCTCCGTATCCTTGGTGATCATCAGTATATATTGTTTATATATTTATCCACAAAAGCAAAATACAAAAATATAAAACCATATAAAAACCAAAGTTACAAAAATCACTAGGCGCTAGCTACGCGGTTGGGTACTGCCAAGCGATTAATCGGTTTGGCGGGGATTAATCGAGGATTAATCTGAATGGATATTTATGTATAAATTATAAAATTTTGAAAGTATATGCCCGGTTAGGCTGATTTATCTGATTTTTAACCGATTTATCCGATATTTTCTGATATGGCCGATTTATATTCGAAACCAAGTTGGCCGATTTATCCTTTTTTTAAGATTTGACCGATTTATCCCCGATATATCCCCGGTTTATCCGATTTTGACCAAACCGATTAATAAGGCCGATTAATGAAAATCGTGGCGGTTAATCCCCGCCAAGGCCGATTTTTGCAACACTGATAAAAACCCTAAAAATTAAAAAGATTCAGAAAAATCCAAAAATATTTTTTAATTTATTTTTTTTCAAAGGCATGTATTTTGGTATGATAATATTTACGGCCTTAGAAATGTTGATTAATATCGACACGGCGTCATAAATAGAGTTCGTACAAAAGTTGTAAATATTTCATAAAACATGCCTAAATGGCTTGTAGTTATTTCAGACTGCAATACGTTTTTCATATTAAAGTCAAGTATTTCTTATGAAAGCTTTGGCTCAAAACGGGAATTAATTTTCTCGTGCATGGTTTACTTTATAACCATGTAAGGGATTGTATTTACGTTATAACACAATCGAACACGGATATATGTACGCATCAGTGCATTTATTGGTTAAAACAAGAGAACTCTTGTTTTTATAAAGCCATCATCCCTACAACCACAACAATCTACAATTGGTATCTGCATACTCGATGATGCGACTACTCAAACGACGACTACAACTCTTTCAATAGAACACGAATCACCAATTGAGGGGGAGCAATTGTCAAGCATTCAGAATCTTTTATGCCGAGAGTGCCAAGCTCACAAATTGGTGTCAAGACAACAATACCAATCGTACATGTGGTGTAAAGAGATGACTTCAGACGTGACGAGGCGACTAAAATTTTCCGACAATAATCATTTGATCTTATCATATGATGTTCTCATCAATCAGGTCCAACCTTGTCAATTTATTCTAATTTGGTGAATCTGTGATCATTTTACTAATCGACGTCATATCTCAACAGTGTTATCATGAAGATAAAACGGACTTGCATTTTTATTCCCAAAAACTTCGTTAAAACTTCATTAAATCAATTGATATCAAAAATATCGGTTGGGTTAATATTTTTAATATGAGGGAGAAAATGTGATTTAATATGAGAAATGATTAATCACAAATGGTTTGACTTAATGTGATAGCTCATCCCGGCATGTGCGAAATGTTTTCGAATATCGCGACATATGTTAAGGGGGAGAAAAATAGATTTGCTATATCAAAAATGGATTTCACGGTGATGATATACTTACCCTCAACCCATTTATTTAACAACGATGAAGATTGTGGTGACATAAGGATGGTAGGATAGGTTAAGTCCAATGATTCTTCCAGAATCGGAGGAATATTCCCAAGGACATTCCATAGCTAGAAATAGTAGTTCTTAGGAAAGATGGGGAAAGATTGTGAACGTAGCTGAATGCCGACCAAGTACTTAAGTTAGCACTGGAACAATCACAACAAGGTGCTAGTTATGACGTATTGGTAAGCATTGAAGGGGTTGAAGAATGAAAAAGAATTGTAAAGATAAAGGGTCTAAAGAAATAAGCCCTCCTTACAACTTAGGCAGAAACCGGATCAACTCATTAGCTATTGAGATCATTTTTAATGATGCTCGGTATTGAAGATAGACATCATGGACCCAGTGATGAAATGCACAACCCATCCCAACTAACACAGATATCTCTTAAAAGGTATTTGTTTTATTCACACGGGGGCAACACATTATCTATCGATTTATTCACTCTGAATATATTGATATTGAAATGATGGCACTCCTTTCTAGCCTCTGACCACTAAAATCCAAAATGCACGATCGAGTCTAGAGCCATTTGAGATCATCAAATATCTCATTAGGACACACTTCCATATTTCCTTGCTTCTTCACACACTGTGAAAAGTAAGAAAGATATTAAGAGTCCTACGCAAAATCTTCATGATCTTGCCTGAACATCCGAGTAATGCGCAAGTATTTACAATGAAGATGGAAATCCTTCTTGAGCGAACATTAAAAAGCTCATGGTAGGTGACTTGTGAGATTCTTTATGAATCAAACTTGTGATAACTAGAAAGCAACAATTGTTTAATTCTTAATTTAATTTAAACACGTTCCAGACCTCTACGCAATATCTTAGTGATCTTGCCAGAACACTCAGAGTGATACCTTAGTGTTCACAGTGATGAGTGGAAATCCTTTTAGTGTTAACCTCAAACAACACTTGGTAGGTAACTTGCAAGATTCAATATGAATCAAGCTCGTGTCAACTGGAAAGCAACGATGGTGCGATTCTCCAATGAATCACACTTGTTCAGGGAATCGGAATTGACGGCTTCAATCATACGTATAACTTTATCCAAATGATTCACTCTTTACATTCGCAGTCAGCCTTGGACGGTCGAGTAAAGAGAACGGGTTTACCCGCGAAATCTTGTCAAGGAGATTTTTAATTAAATCTACCTGCCACAAGTACGATATTTAATATCTTCCAACGGTCTTCACCGACCGGAGGTATAATTCTACCGAATTAGAATGAAATGTTCAAAGCCATTTCGTTCGTGTCTACTTATGTTCCTACATTTGAAGACGGTGGTGTGGCGGAATCCGAGAAGAAGTCGTCCCCTGCTTATACTTCATGCACTTAATACTTCATCTAATTCAAGAAAGCCTAAAAGTCAAGTCTTCCGCTATCGAACTCTGAAGCTTTCAAGAATTACGAAGGTATAAGTATGTGGGACATAATGTCACAAGGAGGCCGATATCACAAGTGATGATGCACAAGATCAAGGCAAGAAATTAATGCTCAAGATTGATATCAAAGATCACATCAACATGTTCACCAGAAAAGAAAAAGAAAAGAAAGACGAAAACTACGAGCTCAAGACAAGCATAGTATGCTAGGTTTCTTTTATTATTGTAACTTGGGTAATGCCCTTGTTTCGAGTGACCTCCCTTAGGGGGAGATTGTTGGAAATACGTTTTACGTATTAGAAAGGATCGGTCACTCCAACAATAGTCTAAGTCGTAGCTCGTATTTTAGCTCTATGAATATTATTCAAACAAGGCCAAGCCAAGCCCACAACTTGTGTGAGGCCGGTGGCCCATTGTAAGCCCAAACCCATCTCATGGGCTTGGGTATATAAACCGTCTCCTTAGTTGGAGAGGGTGTGGTTCACTTTCATTTTACACATAGTCTTAGTGTGTTTTCATACTTTCTCTCTCTAAATGTGTGTGTGTGTTCTCACCATCTTTCTATCTCTTTCTCTCTCTAGATTAAGCATATATTTACAATACTCTACAATCACACCCTATACTTTTATTTCCTCTACAGAGATGAGCCTGTCCCAATTATTGAAACGCCCGTACCCCTATGCAGTGACCATGCGACCCCGTCCCCGAACAGTAGAAGAACTTCCATTAAGAATAACTGTAGGTGGGCGTACCATGCACACAGAGGCACATGAGTCCAACTCATCATACGATGTCGAAAGAAGGCCAGTACTTAACGCAACTCATATTCGAAGCGATCCTGGATACATGGAGACGTCCTCATCAGAAGAGGATGAAAATATAAGTAAAAACCGAATGAAGTCGCCTGATGAGGAAACATCGTCAGGGGAGCATGAATCTGATGACACAACAGCCGTGCACCAAATTCTCAAAAGATCTAGAGAGATGCCCCTCGTCGTGCCACAAAAAATAGCACGAATGATGATTGGAGACCCTTCCTCCGCTAGACATACCACCGCGGAGTTTGACGTCTCATATTTTCTACCTGCAAATTGCTCCTTCAAAGCAAGCTCCTCAGATTCCTTCGCCAAAGCTGTTATTCAGATTGAAGAGCAAAGGTACATCACTTGGCGCATATACCCCCGTAATTGATCATGCCTTTATTTCATTGCAGAAATGTCCTAACCTTCCCTTGTACTTCATATTATAGAGCAGGTACCGAGAAGAATCCCACAACAAATGTTGCCACCCCTCCAATGCTCGTCACATAAGACACTACAATAAGCATGCACCCTTTTGAAGAGGCTAAAGTTACTTCAAACGCAAATGCATCAACATCTCATTCATATGTCTTTATCCCTCAATGACAAGTACCATCATCATGCCATATAACTGAAACCCAAGACTGCAAGAACTTTTTAGACAATATCATTCCTCCCAATCGTTCTCAACTTCTAGACTTTGTGTCGGACGACCTGTTAATAAAAGAGGCAACCATGACTCAACCCATGAAATAATGCTGATGTCCCATTTAGAAAAGATATTTTTGGATTTAACCCATTGAGTTGAAGCTACGACTGCAAAACATGCCAGGATTATGGAATAGAAAAATACTAAACTAGCTCGCTTGAAAGTGAGACTAGCATTGGCTGAAGCAACAACCATAACGAATGCAGAGACCATCCAATCTCTAAAAGATGAGAAGATCAAAATTTTGGATTCATTGTCACAAGAGTGCACGAAACTGGAAAAACAGGTTTCAGATAACCGGTGGGCGATGAAACAACTATAGGAGTGCAAAGAAAAATTCTTTGCCAATGCTGATGATTTAAACATGAAGTTCCAACAACAAATGAATGAGCACAAAAAAAAAACTTTAGTGCCTGAGTGTTGAATTCGATGAAGAACTCTACCAACACCTGGTATCCGTATAAGCAGAAAGGCGGTGGTTAATTCAATACGGTCTCCCCTTAGCGGCCAAGGGTGCGACGGAATCCCCTAACATTCGAGAGGCGTATACACGTGCTATACTCGCAGCCATGGTTGAAGGTCAAAGCTCCGCCACGAAGTGCGCGTCTGAAGAAGGATTGTTAACGAACAGCTTGGAACAGGTACCTTTGTACGATCCTATGGTGCAAGATAAAATAGAGATGCTCTCACGGAGTTTAAAAAATGCGACATTCCACTAGTAAAGATGATAGAGAAGGACCAAGATTGGCGTATTAGCGTGATAATGGAAGGGCTTACCCTGCAGAGGCACATGATGGAGGGTGCAGAAGAGGAATACGACTACCACCTAAAGTCGGATGTTGTCTAGCTCAAAGTACATGTTCACACCTATCCTTATAACGATGCAGATACTATTACAGTAGTAAAAGAAGTTCCCTTGGAGAAAGAACTGAAACAACATGCGATGCTCGCCGCTAGGAGAAAAGGTCTTGGAGCGAGGGACGCCATAATTGGTCTAGGCACGGCGCACCCACCTCGATCTGATGGTGTAGCCGCTAGTGAGCCTACAATTTCTGCCCGAGATGCTCGGATACTTCGAGATATGGAGAGAGCGCTGGAGGAACATATTATTTTTTCATCCAGTTCCCTTTCCCATAGACTAAATAGGTCTCGCTCGACCGAGGATTTGTTATAAATACCTTTCCCCGTAATATGGCCAGTGTATGTACTGTCCATAATTTGTATGTATAACAACCAATGGTCATAGCCCATATTATATATCCGCTCATATGTGATTATTCATTTTTTCATTTTCACCCACTATTACGCGCCATGCATATACCCTTTTATAATGTTTTAATTTTCCTTGCAAAAAGTAGTGTATTATTCCTTTATAACCAATTTTTAAAAGTTCAAGGAAACTTGGATGTTACTGTGTTTATATGTTTGGCTTATAGGAGCTTAAAGATTCATTTTGCTGACAACAAAACAAACTCTTTAGGTTTGTATAAGCTATTTAGTTCAGTTTGAAAAAAGGGTGTTTACAAGTTTTTCTGATTTTTCAAGATTTTCACCAAAATCTTTTCAGCTTTATATCCTTGGTTAATATCACTGTAGCAAAAGCCATCACAAGCTTGACCTGACAAATCAAGCTTGTGAAAGCTCTTGCTGCTTTGTTTTTGCTTGTGTTTGTTTCTGCAGGTATCACATAGCAAAATCTCATATCACTTCTTTCATTTGGTTTGCTTCAGTAGTTGAACCCCAACAAACCTATATATCATGCTTACTCAAGCTTTCAACAAGTTTCTTCTCAATTCATAGAGGATGGTGGTTGTGTCATGGTGTGTGTTTAAGTTGGATAAGTTTAAAGTGGTAACCCTCAACCTAATTTTAGTCTTTTTTAAATTGTAGAAATTTTGCATGATGCTTTTTGTGTGAATTGATGTTTTGGTGTTTGATTTCTATTTATTTGATGGTTATATGCTCATACTGTTAGCTTTAGGTGCTATTGGTATTGATTTGTGTTCATTTTTTTGAAAAATCTTTGTTGAATCTCATTTTCTGTTTTTCTAGGGGTGTTTGGGATTAGACAGTATGAGCTAGTGGGTGACAACACATGCTTGTTTTTTTACCCTATACTTCTTTGGTATGTTTAGTTTAGTATAAATTTTCATTGGTTTGGGAAGTTTTAAAACAAAAATCAATTTTTCAAGTAATTGTAGAAATCTGCCATAGTGGAAATTAGGTTAATTTAGGTTTTGGTTGTTAAGTTTTGTTGTTTGAATGTGGGCTCATTGTTAGTTTAGGGATAGATTTAGGATTGTGTGTTGGTAATTTTAGGATTGGTTGGTTTAAGTTCATGTTTTGCTAGTTCAAATTTCACTTATGTGCCAAGAAAATCAGCAAGTCACCATTCTGTCTGTGCAAACCATATCAACAGGTGTGTAGGGCCTCATTTTTTAGTTTTGGTGCTTTATAATTTGGTGGATTAGTAGATTAAGGGGTGATCTAGGGTTCTATTATCTGGTCTTATAGTTTTGTTGGATTTTGGTAGCTTAGAATTGTTGTAGAACCCAATGTAGGTGCTTATAATACTAGTAGACCCCCTTTGTTGTCCACATTTAGTAATTTTTTGGTGTTTTGTGGTTGATTCATTGTTGCTGCTAGTGTTTGTGTGTTTTTGTTGACTCCTACAACCCAATTGGTTGTGGGGGTGCTTATCGTGCCCAAGAAAATAAGCCACAAAGGCTCAAAACAAAGCCACTATCTCACAACAACTTTCTGTGAACAAGCACTGGGAACCCCTGTTCCCACTGTCTTCATTTAGTTGCCAGTGTTAGTGCATATATATACAAAATGTCACTTTCAACATTTGTAGTTTTTGTCTTATTAGCATAAATTTTACTTTTTCTTGCAATTTTTAATTTTCTTAGTTATTATACAATATTTTTGGATTTTTGAAAAACTAATTTTAATTTTCCCATTATTTTATTATTTTTAGCATTATTTTAATTAAAAAATTGTTTTTAGCCTATTAAAAAATAGAATATTAGTTTTAAAAATTGTATAAAAATACTTTTTAGTTTTAAAATAATATAAGTGTGATTTGTATTTGATTAAATATTATTTTAGACTTTATTTTATTTAATTTAATTTTAGGACTTTAATTAGCATTTAAAATTAAATTAATAATAAGTTTTAAAATATATTTATTGAATTTTATTCTTATTTATATTATTTAGACTTTCATTTTGATTTTTAATTAATTTTTAGTTAAAATTTTATTTTCGTCGCGTTTTTACGTTTTAATTTTACGTCGTAGTTTAAATTTAGCGTAACTCGTCATTTACTTCTTCAATCTTTCTCTCTAAAAAAACGTTACTAATCCAAATACGTATTTATGTTTTTGGCACACAAATCATACACCTACGTCGAGAACGAACTTGCAATATCGATTTTACGGTTTTCCTAAATCGTAGAATTTAGTACTTGCCGTGGTTATTTGTTTTTCCTAAGTCAAGTGACTAAAATACATCAATCTTTGCCCTTCTTTGTAATTTTCAAAATCCATGGATCTATTCAAGTTTTAAAGTACAATATACTTTAAAGATCTTGAGTACGTAGCTCTGATACCAATTGTAGAATATTAAAAGAGGGGTTGAATAGTTTTACCGATTAATTTTTATTATTTAGAAACTTTTTCGTGATTGTGAATGGATATAGACGAAGTGTGAAATAGTAAAGTAAATGACTTGAAGCAATAAAGAAACAAACCACAATGCACAATGATTTATAGTGGTTCGGCCTAACAAGATCTCACTTTTCTTGCCCATACTTCCACTCCTCGAGTATCCACTCGAGAGTTCTATTTCACTAGCAAATGAATCTTCTTTACACTGGTGGAGAAAGCTTCACACTTAAACTTACAATCTTTAACGACACCTAAGCTTAAGATGTCTCGTTCTTTACAAAGGTACAATAACGCCTTATACACTTCTACGCTTGCGGTTTATAACACCAACCACACTTTTTACAAGTAGATAGATGAATAGGTACAACAATGGTGATTGTGTAGGTAACACTTAACATATTCATGCAATGTGAAGCCTTGAAGGATTAAAGGTTAGAGTTGAGATTTCTTGTGACCGATCTTTATATGAACAAGGATCTAAATCACAAGCAAGAAGAGAATAACCAAGATAGATTAGAGAGTTACATATATATAATGAGATTAGAGAGAAGGATTATATAGAAAAGGGGTGAGAAATAAGCTTGGGCAAGGTTCCTATTTACAAGCAAGGTATCAGTACCTCACGGAACCCGTCGGACCCTTCACCTTTGGGTTCGCCGGGGTCCGGCAGGTATGACTTTTGTTGCCTATTAAATGTTTGTCCAAGATCACAAGTAACAATCAAATCTTGCCTAGTTTGACTTAATATATCTGATAAAGGAAATCAAAGTCAACTTATGAAGTCTATTTTTATTTTTCTTTTTGTGCTTAAATAAGTTGTGTACACTTTTATAAAAACTTTAGTGTATAAGTTCATAGACTAAAAAGACTTATGTGTTGCTTGTAATTAAAACATAAAAATATGTTTGATGTTTTGTCGTTAACAAAATGTTAAGTATGATTAAAACATAAATATCGTGTTAGTGTGATATTTGCATTTACAAAACCATTTACATCAACCTTACACGTACACGATCTATAAATTCACGAATTTGTAATGCTTAATATTATTCTATAAAACAATATTAATTTTTTAATATTTAAATAGTTACAATACTAACTGACCCACGAGTTTTATATTATTTTTTATTATGTGATAATATTAATTAATATTTGTATAAATGTTAGTTGCATAAGTTTCTAATGTTATAGTGATAGAAATAGATAGTAATTTATGTTTTTATTTGAATATTTATAATTATGTGATTTGTTGTTTTTTAATATAAGTATTTTTAAAATATAAATTCTAGTGGGTATAAAATTTAAAGGGGTATTTTGTTTAAATTTATTAAAAATTAAAAGAATATGGAATATTATTTTAAAAATTTAACACATATATTTTTATATGTTTTTGTCAAATTCCTCCACCAAATCTTTTAGTTTTGACTAAATTATAATATTTAATTTTGATTTTTTTCCACAAATTATATCACTCGATTTTTCTTATGTGTCAAAAGCAAATCATTTGATCGGTTTAATTGGTTTTTTTACGACCTTCACATTTTATTAAATTTTTTAAATAATTTAGTTCTTTTATTAATTAAAAGATTCAAGTCTGGTTACTACATATAAACGTGTTGCAAATGATTTGTGTAAATTCGTTCAAAAAAAATGATTTGTGTAAATAACTTTTAGGGCTATTTTAGAAAGAAGACCAAAACCATATGGGCACTTAAAAAATAGCCCAAGGGAGTATCAATTAGCCAATTAGCCTATTCGACCTATTCGAGCTATTCGACCGGTGACACTTGTCATTTTTGCAAATCATTGGATAGTACATGTGGGTCCCCTCAAGTACAAGCAAGTACACTTTGTGTAAGTGTACTTGTTATTCGACCACTAGTCACATCGGTTATTCGACCCGTACTTCTTTAATAAAATAATATTTTTTATTAAAATAGTTCTAATTATTATGTTATTCGACTTTGACTTAAATATTATTCGACCCGTACTTTTAAATAATAAAAAATAAAAAAAAACTTTCTCCCAAATAGATCCTTTTGTTATTTGACTTGTACAATTTACTTATTCGACTTGTACCTTTTAAACCCATTGTTTTGTTAAACTGTATCATTATGTTATCCATTAACCCAAACCCACGGTTTTGTTATCCATTCACACATTATTCCACATAACCTTGGACGATCATATTCCAGATTGATGTTCCCCTAAATCTTAAACAATCCCAGTGATCCCGATTAATTACTTGTAACCACACATATTACTCGATTGAATCGACTGAGACTGAATTGTAACGATGGTGGCTGGTGATGTTAACCCATATGCTGATATTAACCCAGATGGTGATGTTAACCCAGATGCTGATATTAACCCAGATGAAATTACACATAGAAAGGAACCTAAAGTAAGTGTTCGTTCGCGATTGAATATTATTTCCACCATCAAAAGTAAGTTGAAGCCGTATAAAAATAAGGATTTATTGTTTAGGAGTAGTGTATTTGGTCGTTGGTTAGATTTTCCTAAATCATCGTATGAAAATCATATGCTACATTATGTTTTGCAAACTCAAGAGGAGGTTAATGGCTTGAGTAGTGATTGCCCTCCCATTAAGATTAGAATTGGAGATATTAATATGCAGTTTGGGAGGGAGGAATTTTGTTTGATAAGTGGTTTTAGATGTGGGCCGTTATTCTTAGATGATACAGAAAGTTTTTCATTTGTTGAACGTGTTTTTCCTGAGAAGATGAATAGTAACATTAAGAGTGTTAAACAGCGGGAGTTGTTCGAGCTGATAAAAATTGATAAAAAGTGGTCTAAGTTAGATGACAGTGATGCTGTTAGGGTATGTTTGTTGTTTGTAGCGGAGGCCATATTTATGGGACGAGAATATTTTCTGAATGTTCCACAGCATTTGTGAACCTTGTTGAAAATTTGTCTGCTTGGAACTCGTTTCCTTGGGGAGAATATATGTGCCAACATTTCTATACTAAGACAGTAAAAGTAGTGAAAAAGAAGAAAAAAGTAGCAAAGAAAACACCCGGTTACAACTTGAATGGGTTGTATGGGTTTTTATGTTTAGTAATAAATATGATTATTAAATTTTGTAAATTATCATCTTGTTTTTTATATTTTTGATATAAGTAAGTTATCTTTTGGACATGTAGATCTGGATTCTGGAAAGCTTTAGTAACAGCATCCTATGGTGGTCTAAACAAGAGGATGTCATACCTCGAGGTCTTAGTTGGAGCCCAAACGGGAGGCATTTTGATAAAGATCAATATCATCTGCTATTTGGTCAGGTAAAAATAGTAATAGGATCTGCTATTTTTATATTTGATTTGTATATTCGATTCCAAATTGTAATGTATGATTTGTCGGTAAATGATTAGGGTTCGGTACCAATAATTGAACTAGTTCCGACAGCCGAAGAGTTGTGCCAAGAATGGTATAGTTGAAGCCTGTCATTCTTCCGGGGGGATGTCGTATCTTGTATCCAAGCCTACAAACCTAATGGAACAATACCCCTTTCACAAAACCTGGTAACTGCATCCACCGTTTCTTCACAATTGGAATGTAAGAAACCTGATGTACAATCTTTAAAAGTACCCGATACTAGCTTTGGTGATGTGCAATGCGCTGAGGTTCCCAAAAATCTGTGTGGGGAAGGTACTTCGACACCAAGCATTCAAATTCCTAACCTTATTGGAACTGGTTTAGGGGTTGGGTTAAAAAAAATGAGGGTGTAAGTAATGAAGAACCACCGTGTGTTCCTGATGTTGGAGAGAGTAACCAACGTGTCAAGGTGGAGAGAGTAACCAACGTACCTACGAGATTAGATAACCGTATTATGGAAGCTGTGAATAATCTCTGTTCCGTCGTTTGTTCGGTTAAACCAATTATGAAGACTAGTTTAGATGAGCTTCGAAATTCAATTGTTGGTGTTGTATGTGCAACAACAGAGACTAGTTACGATTTCAGTCTTGGCGATGATAATTTGTTTGAATGCCCTGTGCAACAATAAACATTTGCAAAAAACACGGATTCTTTGTATAACGACTCACAGCCATCACAAATGGATTATTTGCTTAATGTGTTGGAATTTGTTACACCTGCAGTTCATGATACTGATTTCCTTATTAGAGAAAAAAGTGAACAGAAAGGTAACCCGAATGATGATGATATACTCGATTGTTCCCGAAGGTAACCCGAACATTCATTTATTTTACAAGGGAAGATTTAGGTTACCAACATTTTGTTCTTGTCAATCTCTTAGAAGAATTTTTGTTTGCAATGTAGTTTGATGTTGACGTGAAGGGTAAGATGGTTGATGAAACTGAGTCTCAGAAGTATATGTTAGATAATATGATTGTTGGCTTCTTTGGAGATAACACGGAAGAAAAATTGGTGAATAGTCAAGAGGTTAAGGTAGACATGGGGGTAAATATAGACACGGACGTTGCACATCAGAAAGATGTCCAGAATCTATTAGATTTGAAAAACCCTTATGATACACTATTAAAGGTTTGTAATAACTTTATTTTATATAAGTGTACATAAACTTATCGTATTGATTTGTAAAACTTCATTTTTCAGGAAGGGAATATGAATCTTGACCGGTTAATAGCAGATTTTAATGTTGATCGGACGACGCAGTTGTCTGTACTTGGACCATGTAATGTACGTATTCCCTTTTATATATTAATTACTTATTATCTAGATGTTATTTTGAAAAAACCGATCTGAAAATAGTATCTGTTAATCTTGTTAACTTTTCAGGAAGGCAATGTCGTGCACCCGAATGATAGGCCGGCACTGGATTCAATTCTTGAATCTGTCAGAACTAAACCTTGTGTCTCTGTAAAGGCACCACGTAAAAGGAAGCCAGGGGCGGCATACCAGGAGCCGTATACTCAACAACTGTCTACTACTGTTCCTATTAAAAAAACCCGTTCACGTTTGAACAACGAAACTATAGGTTCTGACGGTGGATTGGTGGTACGATTTGAACCAATGGAAACGAATGAACCGGTATTCGAAGTAGCCCACGCCCCACTTGAAATGTTTAAAGAGGTAAAATACTTGGTTTTTGGTGTTTATTAATTTCCAAGATTATTAGTTTTTCATAGGTGTAACCTCAATTTTCAGGAATTGAAACACCCTAAAAAATTTCACCCCACAAAAGTTACCGTTCCGGCATATTTGAAAAAAATATTGACAAAAAAGGGTTCCATTAGAAATTCTTTTCCGTTGTTCCTATTTCCATGGCTCGAGCATGGACAAGTCGTTAATGAGATATTCTGGTTATGCTTGTTGGGTTTGGACGCAAATAATAGAGGATGGCTACGCACCTTGGTAGGTTGCACACTCTTTAATTAGAATATAAAGAAATATTATGTTTAGTTTAATATATTTTTTGATATTTTGCGTTCTTTGATTTTCCCAGCACTTTGAAGTTTGGGTTGACTTATTGTTCTACTTTCACGACCAAGATGCTGATTGGACTTTAGCCGGACCTCATTTTTGTCCGTCAATGTTAATGAAAGGTTTTCCTAAACAGTACGTGGAAGGAAAAAGCGTGCGTATTAGTTGGGCAGACGTTAAGAAGGTTTTTTAAATTATTTTTAACCATTCCATATAGACATATATTATTAGTCTTAGATTGAAGGTTATACAAAAATTAAATTTTAATTTGTTTAGGTGTACATCCCTTTGAATGAACCAATAAAGCACTGGGCGGTTGGTGAATTGCATATTAGGACGGGAGTGATCACAATTTATGATTCTCTTCCACCCCGTCGGAGATCAAAGAGTTTACCAATTCAAGAGACCCGCGTGTGGTGGATAGGGATACGTCAAGAATTTAGCAAAAAACTCCCACAGTTACTACATAATGCTGGTGTACTAAAGCGCAAGGGGTTAAATTTGGAAGACTACAAAATCAGTTTTAAGTTTTCAGATGAAGTCCCAATTCAAGGTGGAAACTATGGAGACTGTGGGATATGGGCCCCTATTATATTTTATCGGCTAACACGTGGGATGCCTTTGGTTTTTGGCAACTCAGTTGAAACTGCCCTTGCTTACCACGAAAACATGATATCATATTTCTGGAAACACAAGGTCAGCTACCTACACCAAGAAGACATGTAGTTTATGTTGTCTAGTTATAGATTATTTGCATGCCTGTATACCTTGTATGCTTTATAAAGCAAATTTTCCATTAATGGTATTAAATGAAAAAGGCATTGCGATAATGGTAATTTATTCTAGTCCAGAAAGATGCAATACATTTTCTTAACAACGACCTAAAATAACAAACATAACAGAATTACAAACATTATAACTAATACAATGGTACAAGTTGTAAAGAATAATGATCCCCTGTTAAGTTGCTCGCTCTCCGTTAAGGTACGTAAGGATGTTGTCAGATTTGTGTTGTCAGCATGATGGTTATACATTAGTTCCTTGTAGTATTCTGAAGGTAGCTCGTTATCTAGCCATCCAAAAACACCACATTGAGCAGATCTCTCCTATTCTACAAATTATAAATTAGTTAGATCCGAACTTTAGGCTATATGCAAAGATTCATTGTTCATTTATAATTGATACGAATTAGTTTTCTAAACTTTCTGTCTAAATTTACAGTTAGATCTGTTTGCGTCATCATGAACATTCAGTAATACACATAATCAGGCCTACAGATCCAACTGGAACTCTAGACGCCTTGTTAGATTACTAATAGGCCATAAACGTTAACCATTTGCAACTTGTTTTGAATAAATTGTGTCTAGGTTTCCAGTTAGATCAGTTGTCGCAGATTTTCCCATTGACTAATGGACCTATACCACACAATTGATCCAACTGGAACTCTCGACGCTAAGCGTGAAACCAAGCTAACATGGGTTCGTATTAGTCAATGTAGTGTTTAGGTTCCCAGTAGGATCAATAGCTGTTGACTTGTGCATTGTCAAATACACTTAGACAAAACAATTGACCCTACTGGAACGCTAAACACTATAACCCGAACGTAGGTGTTTATTAAACTTTAGGGTTGGCTGAATACTTACATAAACTTGGCATCCTTTGAACCTTCTTCCCGGATTCAATCTTGTCCATGATACTTGAGTATCCATCTTAAGTGGCGGTATACAATTGCAATGTGTCATTCTCCTTACATCATAGTATCGACGCCGATAGGAATTTGTTGATGAGGAAGACATATTTCGTTGTAGACTTTTAGTCATTAACTCTATGCATACTGGTATTTATTTAAAGGATGTAGCTACTTAGCCTTTAGTATGTATTTTTTGGTTGTTAGGAAGACTTAATTGTTCGACAAGTGGTTGAAAACTATAAGTATTTTATCAATTTATGTTTACTTTATATTCGACTGTTGGTTCAACAAGACCTACTCTTTTGCCTATTAAGAATAAATTATATTCGACTGGTAGTTCAACCTATGTATAATGATTATGCGACTGGAGGTTCAAAATGTATAGTCATTCGAGTGTTACTTAAACAAGCCCTACTGTTTTTGAACTCCAACTAATAAATTTTATTCGACTAGTAGTTCAACTTAGGTATACTCATTATGCGACTGGTGGTTCATCATGTATAGTCATTGGAGTGTTAGTTAAACAAGCCCTACTGTTTTGCCTTGTTGTTAATTGCTATGTTTTATAAACCAAAGAATAATTTTTATTCGACTGGTAGTTCAACTTAGGTATACTCATTATTCGACTGGAAGTTGTAAAAATAATATAAGTCATTTGATTGTTTGTTAAAATAGTCAAGGTGTTTCGACGTATAAAAAGGAAAACTGGCCAGTTTGTTACACTCATACAATAATGCCTAGACGGAAAGTTGTTAGATTCAAAGTCTTACTTGTTTTTAAGGACTCTACTAGGGCAGTCCTATTAGAAAATCCCATAAATTACTCCAAGCTAGTGTGTCATGTTAAGGGCAAATTTGGTGTACAAGAACACGAAAGTACTTCGTTGTGTTACACCATACGAGAGGTAGAATTGATCTGAAGGATGACGATGATGTCGAGTGTATGTGTAGTGATATTCTGGACACGCAAGACGTTGCAAAGATTTACATTAATTTGGTTGAGGTAAACAATCTACACAACTTAATTTATGTTTCGTTTGATTTAAATGACCCTTTAGTTTGTGAAGAATTAGGTTCTAGCAATGAAGGCTGGCAAAGAAATTCACTAAACTATATGCCTGTGCTTCCAACAAATAATAGAATAGAACAAAAAGTAACCAACAACCACAATTTCGATATTTCTTTGCCCTTCAAAAAAGGCGATAGGTTTGACAATAAGGCAGTGTGTATGTTTACCATTGGAAAAAAGGCTGTCACTGATGGCTACCAATATAAAATATTACGGTCTTGTGTCCAGCGTTACAGTGTCTGCTGTGCTCAACCAGAACGCAATTGGTTGATACACACACGCAAGCTTAAAAGTAGTCCGGTCTCTAGAGCAACAACCGTTCAAAACATCCACACTTGTTCCAAGACGAATTTTTTCCCTAACTATCGAAACGCAAAGCGTAATTTATTAGGACCATTACTGATTGACAAGTTTAGAGATACTAAGAGGGTATATACACCCGCCGATATTGTCAAGGATTTGCATTTAGATTAGAAGTTAGATGTTTCGTATTATAGAGCGTGGGCGGGTAAACAAAAGGCTTTGGAAATGCTACACGGTTCACCAGAGGATTCGTATACCCAGTTACCTTTTTGTTGTCACAATTTAAAGTTGTTGAACCCAGGAACTGTAACACATATTGATACTGATGAAGATTGTTATTTCAAGAAGTGTTTTATTGCCTTCGCCGTCGCGGTAAGATACTTGCAAATTCATTACATTTTATGTATTGCCACTATAGCATAACATAAAATTAAAAAATGTCATTATAATTACAGATTCAGAGCTTTGTACGTTATATGCGGCCTCTGTTGAAAATCGATGGAGCGCATTTGAAGGGTAAGTATCTTGGTACTAACCTCGTTGCGGTTGGGATGGATGGCAACAACCAAATCATACCCATTGCCACAGGTGTGTGCCAAGGTGAAACAACTGAGAATTGGACATGGTTTTTAACTAAACTGAAAGAATGTATCGGTAATGTTCCTAATTTAGTTATCATATCTGATCGTCATCAAGCCATTAACGCAGCGTGTAGCACTGTATTTCCAGAAGCCTTCCACGGTATATGCTGTAGGCATTTGCTTATGAATTGCAGCTTAAAGTCCCGAAAGTTTAATGCAATTTATTGGAAAACATGTAAAGCTTATTTGACCCAAGATTTTGAAAACATCATTTCTGAAATAAGAATTTGTAAACCTGAGGCATACAGAAAACCCCAAGATGCTGGTTTTGAAAATTGGTCCCGCGCTTTTTGCCCAACTAACCAATACAATTATTTAACGTCCAACTGCGTTGAGTCGATTAATTCACTAACAAAGGGTGTAAGGAGATTTCCAATCACAAAGGTTATGGATTTTTTTAGGGACCTTCTACAAAGAAGGTATTGTGAGCGGAGGCCGCAAGATGATGGTACGATCGATAAAACCTTCTTTTTGTTTCTTTTTAAAGAAGTATTAAATGATGACTAATGGTTTTGTTGGTCAACAATTTATAGCTGTACCGTAAATGGATGAACTATCAACCTGGGCTGCTGCAAAGGTGACAAAGAGGAATTTGAAAAGTGCTAACTGGTTGGTTCATCCGATAGAGAATTTCAAGATTTACCAGGTCAAAGATCATAGAGCTGCCCACAAAGTGGATCTTGTAAACGGTCAATGTACATGTCGGAAATGGCAACTTTCAGGTCTACCGTGTGGTCATGTATGTTCTGTTTCTCGTGTAATTAGGTTGTGTAATCCAAATCGATGGGCAAAGGCATGGTTCTGTAAAAGCACAGTTAACAACACTTACAGGGAGTTGGTGTACCCTCTTCCAGAACTGTCAATGTGGGAACAACCAATTAATCTGCAGAAGGTGTTGCCTCCTATCGTAGTAAAGCGCCAACCAGGATGTCCCAAATCGAATGCTCGTATTATGTCACAAGGGGAGGGACCAAGAAACAACTATTGCAGCAGGTGTGAAGAGACTGGACACCACAGAGACGCATGTCAGGCTCCATTGCAAGAACGCCAAGTAAAAAAAACTTATACAACATTTTATTTTTCATTTGAACTAGGCTAAAGTCTAACCTTTGAATAATTTTACTACTAGAATAATTTGGGAGACGGCCAATCAAGCCAGTTCATTGACAATCATACTCGGGTGGAATCGTCAAACCATCATAATGTTCACCTTGACGATTTTTAGAAGATTTGATGTTGTTTATGTATTTTTCTTTTATGTACCAATGACATTAGTTATATGTATTGCTGAACACACCATGTTTAGTGTATTGCGCTTATTTACCCTTCATTTTGGTTTATCTAGATATTTACTTTGCTACACAAAACATGTGTAATGTTATGTCTTAATTAACCCTTATTTCGCGGCTATACCTGTTGTAATGTTTAATGAAAAGGTTGTCATTATGCCTGTTATACTTTACAATAAACTAATAAAGGTAAGACTTCTAAACATTAGCTAACAAGACTGATAACCTCATCAAACATGTAAAATACTTGCTTAATTCTCGAACAATTGTTTATGCATAACTACAAGTCCCAAAATAAAATAATGGTTGATAATATATTGCTTTGTATAGGTTACAATAAACTTAAGGGCCGCTAAACTTAAACTACTTTATGCTTAAAATAAAATTCAGCCATTCTTTCTTTATACGCAAGGGCTGCTTGTAATGCATCATCGACCTTCAACGATTTTCCATGCGAAAGCTTGTATAAAAATATGCATACCCACACGCCACAATCATCATACACACCACATTTCTGGGGAGTTCCGCGGGCAAACCTAAAATTTATCTTGTAAGCTTTACGATCAATGGCTTTTACAACAAATGCGTTACACATATCCAAAACTTCAGGCAACTTAACCTGCCAACAAATTGATAACAAACAAGAATTAAAAACTACAAAAACAAATAACACAACACTGGTCATTAGCATAAAAAACAAATAAAACAACACTACAAGTCTGAGTACAAACAAATATTAAAAAGTACAAGAACATGGGATACTTCTAAAAATAAGAAACAACATTATTTTGCTTCGAAATACAGAACTATCCTAATACATGTAGATGTCCCTCTCATTAGCCATCACAAGGGACTCGTGATACAAACCCAAGTAAAATGAACCACCAGCTCCCTCGACACCCAAACTACGCAATTGTTGCGATGATTCATTGAACAAATGTAGGCTGTGTGACATATGGTATGCCCTACAAACTTCAACTACTGGACTTCCATTGCCTGTGAAACCCAGAAGTTTTATAGGATCATGTGTGTCGATGTTGCAAATCCGGCGAAATGACCTTATGGTACAATGACTGATCTCAACACGCCAAATAGTGAATGAAGATTGGACAACCCCAAAGTGGTTTCCAAATAAGACAAGTGAGGAATCCCTTTTTGAGATGAAAAAAAGAATGGGTAGAAGTTTTCTAAGCGGGGTAGGAATGGTTATGAGTGTAAACAATTCACTCACCATGTCAAACGACATTATCATGTAGTCCTTATACGAAACACCATCAGGAAATACAACTCGCTTAGAGGCAACCCAGTAAATGACCCCGTCAATGGTTGTTTGTGAAGATCTGTTAATACGTATTTTTTTGCTAGGTAGATTTGGAGTGGGGATAAATTTCCAGCGTTTTTCGGCTAGGTTAAACAAGAGTACGGTCCAGTCTCCGGGACCTGATTCTGGGTATGCAACCTTGATTAGGGTGGGGACTAGGCCATCGGGATGAACACCAAACCCGTAAACATTTTTTTCAAAACTTGTTGTATCAATAGAGTAAGGTATAACAATGCCAACAAATTTACGAATGGAAGGGTTCCACAATGTTGCCATATGTGGAGACGAGAAACACCAATCACCGTGTGAATTTCCTATAGGATTACATTCTAGGCTTAAACCGGGAAGGGATGTGAGAATGGCGAGTTATAAAAGTTGTCTGTTCTATAAAACAAACATATTTAGAACCTAGGAAACCTTGGTCATAAGTAACTAGGAAAGTTGAAGGCTTTGTCAGCCGTGCACCATATTTGTCGAAAAACTTATGACTATCAATGATCGATTTCCATCCTCTAGAAACCTGCCTGAAACGAATCAATGCATAAACAGGAAGTTTAAGCATAATTTCATTCTGTAGTTCTAGAAGGATGTAGTCAGACATTACAAGTGGGAGTTTTATCAAAAGGAATTAACTCAAGAGATAAGTCTAGGTGTTTTGTATATCTTGCAAACAACTAGACAACATATTTATAGCCAAAACTATGCATACCTTCTAGACATTTAACCCAAATGTAGTTTATCTGAACTCTAGTTAAAGTCAATATCTGGATTGCAATGCATTCATATCCAACCATAAAATATTTTTTACTATACAATGTGCTCAATTCAGTAGTTGCACTTATCATTAAATATATAACATAACAACATGTTGGCTTACTTGTAAGCATTGACGAAGATTGATGTACCAAGCACGGTATTCAACATCGTAGTTGTACCCTTTATCGTAAAATGTCACCATGCCGGACCGTATGTCAAAATGCGCCAAACACCAGTGTTTCTCCGTCTCATTAATCAGAATAAACACCTATTAAAACAACAGAAATATAATATTAGTTAATCAGCTTTTAAAACGTGTATAAATCAACAGGTGAAAGATATTTACCTCATCCATTTCTGTCCAAGGCACCTTGTAGCGACTTCCATTTACAAACCAAACAGGCATGGTATTTTGTAATAGCAGCTGGACAAAGTAACTTGTGACCATTGCCCACCTTACACTCTTTGGTCGAACATACCACATGTAATCGACCCATAAATCAATGTGCTGCAACAAAATTATATATTACAATCTAGATTTAAAAAAATCTGGGCTTGTTAAAAGGGACTCTTCCATTAGCTAAAAAATTACCTCGTCAGTAAGCCAACCTTTACGTCGGGGGTCTAAGCATATTAGGGCTTCCCAAAAGTCTCGATCAATGGTACATTCATTGCACCATGGCAACTTGGAACGTATACGACCAGGTTTAGCAAGGTACTCATCCATGCCGCTACTGAACCATATATAGTCGATTGCGTTACTCTTTCTAGAAAGGTCCTATGACAAAAAAATATAACATCTAAATAAAATTCATAAACTAGCATGGTATTTTGGTTATAAAAAACATAAATTATAATTTCATACCTCTACCCATTCACCAACATTTCGTAGATATTCACTCATGTCTTCTTGCGTACACGTCACATCATGTGTTTTCTTTTTAAACTTTTTACAAGCCTGTAACCAGCTAGATGTTGCTGCACCAGTAGTCATACTTCTTTTCTGTGGTTGAGCACGCGACATCGCCAAATTAAAGTGATTGCTATTTCTCATGCCATCATACCGTTTGTTATACTCTGTTTTCCTCTTTCTCTCAATTTCCTGATCTGACTTCAACTTTAATCTCTTGTGTTCAGCTAAAAGTAGTTTTGCCGCTTCCTCTTCCTTTTCTTCTTCTTCACGTAATAAAATCTCTTCGCGTTCCAAGTTAAACAAGAAATCCTTTTCTACCTCACAGTCCTGCAAACGATTATTATCACAAATTATTATTCAACTAAAACTCACGCAATCCTGTGTAAAGTCTCTAGGATATAAAAATACCTCGTACTCATCATCATCAATAATAGAATGAATGGGAAGGTTGACAATATTTATAAAATCCTCTCGTAACTTGTCTACAAACGCTGCGTCTAGGTTACACACGTCTTCATTAATCTCTAAAGCGGGAATTGTTTCACCATATGTGTTTACTACAAGGACCTGCGCGTATTATATAGTTAATATTACTTGCTTCACAATAACTATAGCGTATAACATTTTACAAACGGATGATAATACCTTGATGATAGTCTCTAGTCAGAACATACGGCCGTTTAAGACATTTATTATACTATCTTTCATGCTACTTACTTTACTCCTGTCCACAGTTTCAGAACCAACTGTAACCTGATCCAAAAACTGGTAACGTTTTCTCCTAGCAGCAATATTTTGAAGATATACATCATAGTCATGCGCCACACTTATTCTTTGTTTCGGAATGTATTCGCTCAAAAACATATTACTTGTAGACCACCAACTGCTTTCATACTCGCCTAAAGTCGGTTTTATATCAGTAACATGTTTCACGTCCTATATGGTAACATAAATATAAACGTTAACTTTACACAATCATAAATTACACATAACGTGACCTTTATTGTAAAGTATGAAAACTTACTTTTGAGAATAATGTTACTTGGTCAGAACGTTTATAATTTTGTTTCCTAGACCAAGCTAGACATCTTGGTATGACTGAGGTGTCTTTAAACCACCAGACATTCTGGGCGTCAAATGTCTCCAAAATCCAAATCTATATAATAGTTCATGTATATTTAATTACAGATCACACAAAATAATATATTAAGGTGGTTATAAAGTTCACAGTAATAACCTTTAAAGCCCAAACAAATCCTGAAACAGTGTAAGTTGGAACATATCTCGATGACCTGTGCAACCCTTTCAGATGTTCTATCTTTACCTTATCTACTACGTTCAGAATTAAGTTATAAAGATGTTCCCAAATATGCTCACCCCACGGGAACGCATTCCATGCATCTATGTCCATAACTAATCTCATAATGCTTTCATCAACCGCACTGACTAACAATCGCCCTATGAAAACAACCTCTAACACTATAATCAAAGCAATACGTATAGCATCTGCATCACACAATTTCCCAAACGCCTCTTTATCCTCAATCAGTGCAACAAAATCCATACAGGTTAACACAACACTTGACTTGAGTGGAAAAACTCTTTTTCTAAATTCTAAACAACTGTCGGTGTAAACACTAAAATCACACTGTCCAAACCTAAAACCGGTTAACAAACAGAACTCACGTCGCCCGAAATGGAATCCACGACCATTTATGTAATATATTAAAGGCAGATCATATTGAGGATCATTCACGGTGCGTTGTTTTTGTAGTACGAAGTCTAATAGGTGCGGTTCATGATCGAAAAACAGTAAATCCAACCATTTCCCAAAACATGTGTCTCTAAACAAAATCCGTCTTTTAGCATTAAGTTTTTGGCGTACTAAAGTCAAATACTGCAACTTACTAGTTATTATAAATTTTGCTTCATATTCCTAGCGAAAGCGAATAAAAATTGTTAGTTAAACTTAGGTTGTAAGCAAATCAGAAATATGATAAATTAACACATTCCACAAACAATTAATTAAACACAACATTTTCATTCCTTAAACAGAGTCACACTTGACAACACGGGTCACATATTACAACATAAAAAAGAAAATCACTGGACACACCACACAACACACTTGAATTAACAGTTCAAGCATCGTTTTATTCTAACAAGGAAGAAACTAGCGACTCAGACTGCCACCATGACAGAAGAGAACCAACAGAGCAGGCCACTAACAGAAGACCATTCACGTTACTTAGCTCTCATGTTAACAACATGGGTGATTTTTTTGATAATCTTAATCTGGGCCTGAGTTATAGCGGTCATCAAAAATTTAATTTTACTCAAATCATCTTCATTCATCTCACTAAGAAGCCTGACACTTTCAAACGCATCGAGACAACCATACAACTGCTCAAGCTCAACAATTATTTCAACCCTCTCCCTAACTCGACCACTATAATGGTCAGCAATATTGTTCATCTCCCTAACAACAACAAAATCTCTATCATTTTCCCTTTCTAACAGAACAAGCATCATGTCCTTAACATTGTTTGAGTTTGCGGTCTGGGCTAATGCAGCTAGGTGGTTAGTTCGGGGGATGGGTGGGATGCTTGGCGAAACAGTGAGATGAGGTGACAACTGACGCCCTTGAGGGGAAACAGAATTGGAGCTGGATGCTTGGAAAATGGGCGGGATGCTTGTCGAAACATTGACATGATAATCGTTTCTAGGGGAAACAGAATTAGAGCTGGATGCTTTGCGAATAGGGATATTAGTAGTAGAGTGACAGGTGACAACATATTTTCTTTGTTTTTTTTACGGGTGATATGAGCTTAAACTCATATCCTTTTATCAACAAATAACCCTAAAACATGAAGCAAAATACCAATTTATTTGGCAAAAACAGTGTTATGTGGTATGTTTGTGTTTGTGTACACTTGTGTAGGTAAAAGGATACATTTTCAAGCAAACAAGGAAAAATCAAGCTCAAATGGATGAAAAAGACAAAGAAGGATCAAAAGTGACAAGACTTTGAAGTACAAGGACCTATCTTGACAAGTTATCAAAGTTGAAGGACTAAAAGTGCAAATATTGTAAAAAGTCAAGATTCAAGTCAAACTTGGTCAACTCTCAAGTCAACTCAGTCAAAGGACCATTTTGTTCAAGAATCAAAGTTGAAGGACCAAATATGTCAAAAGAATGAAGATTCTAGCTTAAAACAATAATCTGCCAAGTTGAAGGACCAATTCTGCCAATAATGGAAAGATATTCAAGTTTGATCCATGTGACAACATTTCAGCCAATGAGAAGAAAGGAAAGAGAGCACACGGATTGAATATTAAATACCCACTCAGCGCTTTGCATTTATTACCCAATCCCAACAGTTCAATCCGTGTGAAGCTTTTTCAGCCAATTAAACACTGACACGTGGCATCTTCTTCAAGGAAAAAAATTTGCCAGGATCGCGTTTTAGCTACAAGCAATTTCATGAAAAGTTTTCAACACCAAACTTGATCGTTTTGAAGAGACAAACACATTGGTGCCAATCAATTAACAAATCATTCACTTAATCAAGAATCCCCAATTCCTTGTTCATACCTGCAAATGCAATATGCAGAATTCTACACGTGGCAAGCTGGGATTGGTTCTGACACGTCACCAACCCCAACAAACTCTTCCTTCATGTCTATAAATAGCTGGATTAGACTTCATTTTCACGGGTAGCTTAAATTTGTAAAAACACATAGTTCTCCATTTCCTTTCCTTTTTCCTTCAATTCTACCCTAGCTACTCAAGAGTCTAACAAACTCTTGAGTTAGTTAGTTAGTTACTAGCTTCCAACAACCTTGTAACCGTTTTTCATTGAATAAATTTTGAATTCAAGCTTTCCCGCCAAAACTGTTCTTACCATTCCTGTTCATTACTTGCTGCATTTGGATACTGTTGTTGCTGTTAAGTGATTGTTATGATCATTCATTGATCATAACTGACATTGAAGGAGTTGATAGCTGTTTGATCAGAATTCAGTCCATTTCCATAGTTTTTGAAGATTTTCAAGCATGTTGATAGATTCCTGTTGAATTGTAGCTGATATTGTTGATTGATTGTCTCCTAGTGATAAGGTGGTGGTTATCACTAGGTTAAGAGAGCTCAGCGCTCCTCTTCTTCTCAAAGGATAACTTCAATAGGTTTTAAAGTTCTTGTTTCAATTCCTCTCAAAAAGTCAAATGCATGATTTCTTTTCCTAGTGTAATCTGATGGCTGCCTGATAAAGTTGTTTGTAGTTGCTGTTTGATTGATCTTTGATAGCTTGTAGCTTAATCCTGCTTGTTTGTTCTTTGATTTGGATTATATTCTGGTTTACTGCATTGATTCAGTCACTATTGGTCTTGTAATTGGTTTGTAGTTCTAGTAGAGTTAATTGATTGCATTTAACTCTTATACCTTTCAATTTGATCATTGAGTTTAGACTGCTAAATCATTTGAGTCAGCTTAATTCAGAACTTAAAAAGTCTTTGTAAAAAGTTTGTAAAACCAGTAAAGGAGTGTTTGGGATTAGAATAAAAAGATTTTTCAAGTATTGAGTTTTGGATTTTTAGAGTTCATTTGCAGTCATTTGGTGGTTATTAAGTGTTCTAAGTCATTTGCAAGTCAAAAACACAGTCAAAAAGGCAAATGGCACATAAAAAGTTTGGGTCAGTCCTATGCATTTTGGTCATCTAGAAACTTGTCATTTTGATTTGATCAGTTCTCACTTAATCCTGGATGAAATTGTACCAAATTTGTTTCCATTTGTAGCTTACATCATATAGTTTCATAATCCTAGAGCATTCTCTACAGTATTCAATAAGCAGTTAGATATAAGCAAAAATCAGATAAGCCAACTTAAAGCAAGTTTCTGTAACTTGTAAACTGAAATTTTGTATCTCCTTTTCCTATTCATAAACTTGGCAATTTTTCTTCACAAATCCCATTAAGTAGTTGAGTTACATGATTTTTGAGATTTTTAGCTTTTTGAAAAAAAGCTGGTCAACGCTTGGTCAACATAAGCCCAATTTTAGCTTAATTCAGATTCTGAGCTTATTTCTGGATGAAAAAGTTTCTAGTTTGATTTCCCATTCCTTAAATCAGTTGCTTAATCAGTTTCAACAAAAAGATCAAGTTGTGACTGATTAGATTTGGCTATAGCTTATTTTGTGCTTATTGATAAGCACTCATTTGCTTATTTTTAATCTTTAGCCAATTTCCTTTGACAAGTGTAGCTTATTTTGGATTTGAAACATTTTGCAATTTGTCTCATTAAATTTGGTTGAGTATTAAGCTCAAACGAGCTTATTTTCTTGCTTATCCCGTTTTTGCTTAAAAAGTTTTGATAATTGCACTTTGGTCCCTATTGTTCTTAACAGTTGGTAAATTTGGCTAAAGTTCCATGTTTTTAGGGTTTGCAAGTGTTTAGTCCCTGGATTTTGAAAAGTTGCTGAATTCAGTTAGCATTTTGTTAGTTTGTTACACTTTTGGTTAGTTTGTTATAAAATTTGCATTTTTGATCCTTGTAGTTAACTGCTTTGCACTTTTAGTCCCTATGATTGTTAGAGTTTACATTTCAAGCATTATTCTTTCATAGAATTTACAATTTCAGTCCTTTAAGTTTCATATTTTGCATTTTGAATTTTTACTTGAATAAAAACGTGGTATTTGCAATATGTTTTACATATAAGTAGGTAATATTTTTCCATTTTGCAAGGCTTTGATTGAATTAGCAAATAGATTAACCAAGCAAGCTTAACAACCAAGAACAATTAAAAACCCGATATTGGTTGGACTTTCCATTAGCAAGAACTGAGAAAAAACGAACTGCATTATACTCAATTTCAAATGGCGCCGCTGCCGGTTCTTTTCGTGAAGATTAACGATTTCGAGTGAGACGATTGGATTTTAGGATCCGTTCACTTTGTGAACGTTATTTTTACGTATTATAAATCAAAAAGATAAAAAAATCAAAAAGATAAAAATACAAAAAAAATAAAAAATCACAAAAATCAATTCTTTTCCTAAAGAATTGAACCAAAAAAATAAAAAAATCCAAAAAGTAATCTTTTTCCTAAAAGATTACACCCAAAAATATATATTATATCGATTTTCATCGCTTTTTTACGTAGATATAGTATTTTTCTTAAATAAGTATACGTATAAGAACAACCAAGTTACCTATCTTCCATAAGTATTGCCGAGGCAATACACCGTGTTGAGGGGCGTTCCGGTCCTTGACACGCGTATCGATCCAATTTAATTAAGCAAGAATAGATAAATACTCTCAATAAGCAACAATTCGAAGAATACGAACATTTAAGTGAATAGAAAGGCGATGTGCTATAAAATGCCATCTAAGGGTCAATAGGTACTTAAGTGCTTCGCGCCACCTAACCCCCCGTTCACTTGTAAGTATTCTAAGAAGGAAGGCTTCATTGGGGGTCTTGCACCCAAAGTAGTATATACATATATTGTTATTTTCTTGTGGATATTTAATATTGAAACTCGAAGAGGATAATCCATTTCTCTTCAAAGTCACACGAGAGCTTCTCTCTCATTCCTCGTATTGAGTTGCATGCTCACTCGCGGGCGTGCACAAATACCGATTGGTGTACAACCTCTTCCTCCGAAAAGGAAGAAAAAGAGAAAGAGTAAGACCACCATCGTCCACCAAGCCGATCACGAGAATCGTGCTTTGACTCCACCACAAGAAGCCATGGCTATTGATAATCGCACTTTGTATGAACGTATGCAATCCAACATTCATGGATATTCTAGTGCCATTAAGATTCCCGATTTTCCCGCTAACACATTTGAGCTACATACATCTATGATCAATATGGTTGCACTATCACCTTTCTTTGGTAAACAAAATGAGGATCCTCATGCTCACCTTAAGAGATTCCTTTCACTTTGCAATACCATTAAGCATAATGGGGTTCCACATGAGGTGATTAGGTTGATGTTAGTGTCATTTTCTTTAGAGGGAACCGCTAAGCATTGGTTAGACACCCAACCACCCGATAGTATCACCACATGGGATGGTTTCACCACTAAGTTTTTGAACAAGTTCTTTCCTCCACATAAGACTATGGCTTTGAGGACTTTAATTATGAGCTTTCAACAAAAACCTAGTCAATCCTTTAGTGATGCTTGGGAAGAGTATAGTGAGTTGTTGAGGCGATGCCCTAATCCTGGATTGGATCAAGTTCACCAAATAAGCCTCTTTTATGATGGCCTTAAATCTCACCACCAAGATTCACTCAATGCTTCCGCGGGAGGGAATATTCTTCTTAAGACATACCAAGAGGATGTGGACATCATTGAGACTAAGGCAATGGTTCAAACAAACAATCCATTTGAAGAAAAGGTTCATGTTATCCAAAACAATTCTCAAATCCCTTGTGACAACCAACTCCTCAAGTTTCAAGAAGCGATTTTTCAAAGGATGGATAGAGATAGTGAGAAGAATTTGCAAGTACACTTAGAAATGCTTCAAGCTTTTAAGAGCATGTCATTGAACAATTCCTCAAATAATGTGAATGCCATCACCATTTCTTGTGTTACTTGTGGAGGTCCCCATTCTTATGAACAATGTGATAAGGTGCAAGGGTATCAAGGGGAATGCTATGCTTACCAAGAAGAACATCGTGAACACTTCAAGCCTAATATCAATCCAAATAACCTTTCTTACAAATCCCAAAATTACCTTTCTCCACCCGGCTTCCCACCCCAACCACCCACCCAAATTCCACAAAATACTCCTCAAATTTTACCAAGGAATCAAGGGCAAAGACCACCATACCAAGGAAATAACTACAAGGCACCCAATCAATTTCAACCTCAAGCAAATACCTTTTATCCACCAAATCAAGGATTTAATGCTCAACCTTTACCTTTCCAACCTCAAGGTTTTCAAGGCTATGTGCCACAAGAGTTTAACATAATGGATCTCTTGCAAAAGATGAATCAAGAGAATGAAAGGAAGTTCCAAGCTATGGAGAAGAAAATGAATGACCAATTCAATAAGGTTTTAGTGGTATTAAATCAAAGACCACAAGGGGCTTTACCTTCCAACACACAAACAAACCCACGGGCCAATGTCAATGCTATTACAACAAGGAGTGGAACAACAACAAAGGATCCTTCACCTCCTAAACCTACTATTGTTCAACCCACTTGTGCTCCTACTTGTGAAAAGCCTTCTACTTCTACTCCACCTCCTCAAAATGCTCCTATTCACTCAAACACACCTTCTCAACCACCTCATACTTCTCCTTTACCTTCCACACTTCCCAATGAAGAAGCTAACAAAGACAAATCTTCCACCACAACACCTATTCCACCTACACCAAAGCCTACTCTTCCATATCCTTCAAGGTTGAAAAAGGACAAGTTAAAGAACAAGGATGACATCCAAGTCTCCAATTTCTTAAGGATGTTCAAGCAACTCAACATCAATATATCCTTTGCGGAAGCTCTTGCTTATATGCCAAAGTTTGCTAAGATGTTCAAGGATTTGCTCTCAAACAAAGAAAAATTGGTTGATTTGCCCAACACATCCCTTAATGAAAATTGTTCCGCGGTGTTACTTAAAACCTTACCAACAAAACTTGGAGATCCGGGCGCTTCTTGATACCTTGTAATTTTCCCGGTGTTGAAAATTGCATGGCTTTGGCGGATCTAGGGGCGAGCATAAATCTCATGCCTTTATCGGTTTGGAAACAACTATCTCTTCCCGAGCTCACTCCCACTAGGATGACTCTTGAACTAGCCAACCGAACCATAGCTCACCCCGTAGGTATAGCGGAAGATGTGTTTGTAGGTGTGGATAAGTTTACCTTTCCGGCCGACTTTGTAGTGGTCGATTATGACATGGATCCTAGAGTGCCTTTGATTGTTGGTAGACCGTTTTTGAGAACGGGTCGTACCTTGATAGATGTGGCGAAAGGAGAATTAATTATGAGAGTAGAAGATGAGAGAGTGGTGTTTAAGTTAGGGAAAGTTTGTGATAGAAAAGAGGTTAAGGAGTCTAGACCTTGTGAGACTATTAACATTGTGGATGTGCTAGATGAAGTGTGTAATGAACACTTTCATGATGCTTGTAAGAGTGCTAGTGATGAGATACCCCATGTTGAAACCGTGGCCTCAATTGCTCCCTCTTTAACACCTTTTGGAGAGAGTGATTTCCTCTTGGAGGAATTTGAGTCCAACTTTCTTGGTGATGATGATTCTCCCATTAATTGGGAAGAAGATATTCTTACAATCCAAAATTTGCTCAATGAGGACCCTATTCCTTCTCCTATTCCACAAGAGATTACCATTGAGGAACCTTCCATAGTACAACCTTCCATAGAGAGTCCACCTCCCATTGAACTTAAGGAACTTCCATCCCACTTAGAATATGTTTTTTTAGAAGAAAAAGACCAATTACCGGTGATTATTGCTAAAGAGTTGAAAGAGGATGAGAAAGAGCAACTTTTTGAAGTTCTTAAGAAACATAAGAAAGCTTTAGCATGGAAAATATCCGACATAAGGGGAATTGATCCACATTTTTGTACTCACAAAATCCTTATGGAGGATGACTATAAACCCGCCATTCAAAACCAAAGGAGAGTTAACCCAAAAATCCATGAGGTTATTAAGAAAGAAGTGATTAAACTCTTAGATGCGGGTATGATTTACCCCATTTCCGACTCTCCATGGGTTAGCCCGGTTCATTGTGTTCCAAAGAAGGGTGGAATCACCGTGGTGCCTAATGAGAACAATGAGCTTATTCCCACGAGACTTGTGACCGGTTGGAGAGTTTGTATTGATTATAGAAAACTCAATGAGGCAACTAGGAAAGACCATTTCCCACTTCCCTTTATGGATCAAATGCTTTAACGCTTAGCGGTAAATGAGTACTATTGTTTTCTTGATGGCTTTTCGGGTTATTTCCAAATACCCATTGACCCTAAGGATCAAGAAAAGACCACATTCACTTGTCCCTACGGTACATTTGCTTACAAGAGAATGCCTTTTGGCCTATGTAATGCACCGGGGACGTTTCAAAGGTGCATGATGGCGATTTTCCATGACATGATAGAGCAAACCATGGAGGTTTTTATGGATGACTTTTCCGTATTTGGAAACTCCTTTAGCTCATGTCTCACTGATGAGATGGCATTTATACATGATCTCATCGTTCTTTTCGGGCTTTAAATGCATAAAAAATGTCATAAAATACCATATATATGCTTGTGTTTGTTTACTTGTGTGTTTTAGGTATGGATATCGTGAAAAAGACAAAAGATCACAAGATACAAGGAAAAACGAACACGAGAAACGAAGCCGTACAATGAACCGGGCCCTAATCATGAAAAGTTCAACAAATACCCTTGAAGACTTGAAGACAAACAAGATTGATCCTCCAAGAATGAAGAAATGACACTTAAAACCCTTGTATATTAATAATTACAAGTTTGGTCCCTTAAGTTTGTCAAAATTGCAAAAAGGTCCTTCAACTTTGAAGAAATGGCAAGAATAGTCCCTCAACAAATTCAAATTGCCAATTATGGTCCCTCATGAAGTCAAAGTTATGTTGAAGACCTTTGAAGATCAAAGAAGTCCAAGAACAGCCCTTTAAAAATCACAAAATGGCAAAATTCATCCTTTAAAACACTTTGGAAAAGATTTGAGCCAAAAGTGACAATAAGGGAAAGATATTAACAAAGGAAGATCAAGTTTAGGGCTGAAAAACCTTTAATGCCAAAAATCTCAAAACAAAAGGACTTAAAGTGCCAAGTTGAAAGATTCAAACCAGAATTGCGCCAAACACATGTGTTTCCCCCATTTTCGGATCTAAATGGTTTACTGTTTATCATTCTTACAGCCCAGAAATTACCCCGACCTTCCCTTGGGTAAAACTCAATTAAACCCACACACGAGTGATTCACATGTGCAGAAAGCCTTCCCACTCCTAAAAACCCCAATCCCACCACTTGAGGACCCCACCCCCAATTCCCTCTCAGCCAATCACATCATACCTTAGTCCCCAAGTTCTATGACGTGTCCAATATCAACCACCAAGATGAAATGCTTACTCTCAAAGCAAAAACAAACGGCCAAGATCAAAAAAAAGGACAAAATGCACCAAAAACGTTCAAGGGTATTTTGGGACTTTTCTTAGGATTAGGGTTTGCATTTTTCTGTTCTAGATTGTTCATTAGAGTACTATAAAGAGAGACCCAACCTGTGGTGATCCTCTTGTTCCAGTTTCAAGCTTTTAACTTGTAATTCCTTTTTAATAAATAAAAGTTTGGTTTTTTGATTTAATCAATTATAATTCCTTTTTGTTTTTAAAAGTTGTGTGTTGTTAAGCTTGAGACTGAGTTCCATTTATTTGATTTGGTTAAATAATTTTAAGTTTCAAAATTGTTTAGGTTTTCTGAAAATTTGAAAAGATTTTTGGTAAGGATCTTTTCTAAGGATTGGTGTTAGAGGTTCATGTTATTGCTGATATAAGAGATATAAAAACGTGTTAAGAAAGGTTTTAAGAAGGGTTGAAAGAATTTTAAGAAGGAAGAAAAATAATACAGTAAGATATTGTTATTATCTTGTTTTTTTTTTCTTTTGATTTGTTTCAAACAGGTTGAAGAAGTGTTGATAAAGGGTCAGCACCAGCCCGGGCTGGTAGGGAGGTGGTGTAGCATCCACTAGGACCCTTGGATGTAAGGGTCCTAAGGTAATCCTCTTTTTCTATTTGAAAATTTCAGAAAATATAAGTTTCATGTGCTTTATTTGATTTCATGCTAAAGTGTGTTTAAGTTTCTTGATTTGTGTTTATGTTATGTTATATGCATGCTAGATGTTAAGGGAATCAGTTAGAATAGGATTTATAAGGATTTGAGTTGAAAAAAATTGGTTTTCAGAATTTACAAGGGTGTTTGGTAACAAGTTTTAGCAGGGGAGGGAATTTGATTCATGCTTAAAAAAAAGTGTTAGAGTAATTAAAATAGGTTGAGATAGGTTAGTAGTTAGTAGGGAGTTAGTTTTGAGCAAGTTTGGAGTTAGTTTGGTGAGTTTTAAAAGAAAAGGTATAGCCAAAATTGCTTATCCACAATCTGCTAGTTTTTTCTAAATTTTTGTGCTTGAGATCTTTGAAAATCTGTGTATGATAGGGTGATTTTGTTTTTGATTTGGTTTGTATGCTATTTGGTTGATGTGTATACCTAATTTTGGCTATTGAAGTTCATTGTAGTGCAAGTAAAAGGCTGTTAAGCCACCAGACCTCATTATTTATATCAGCAACTCATCATTGGTCTCTTTGTGCTTTGTTTTATGATTCTTGGTTGCTAAGTGATTTATACTTGTTGTAATTGACTTCTTGTGCTCAAAGGAGCACAAGAGTGCCCTTTGTGTCCATAATATCAACACCAAATAGCATTGCCAAGTCCTCTTGGCCAAGTCAAAAAGCAAGAACACCAAGCCAACAAGCTTGTGTTCATCAGTCCAAGTCTGTCACGTTTTTGATTTGAATTTGGATAAATCTTAGCAAAAAAAAGGGATTTGAATTAAGTTTACAAGCATTTGAGTGTCACAAATTGATTGGAAAAAGAAAAAATAAAAAAGGAAAATAAGTGTAAAAAACCGTCATAGCATGGACTCGAACCCCCGACCTGTCGTGCAGGAGTGAAAGGGTTTACCATTGATCTATGAGGCTTTTTCTGTTAGCCTCTCAAAACGTTATTTACTTAACCACTTTTCTTTTATTTGCTTATTTAATAAGCCGTGGCTTATTTTACCATTTCTAGCTTATTTAATAAGCTTATTTTGTGTGGCTTATTTTTCTTGGGATCCTATTAGGTTTATAGACTTTTCAAAACTAGTTTCATATTTTTCCTTTCATTTAATTAATTACTAGGATTTATTTAATAGACGAATTTTAGAAAATCAATAAAAAATACCAAAAAGATTTTAAATTTTTAGGAAAAATAGTTTTTAGGTTTTATTTAATATATTTGAGGTTTACATCTTATTTTGGTTTCAAAAACATTTATTTTTAATTTTATAATATTTTAAGGTTTTTTATAAACTTTAAGGATTTTTATAAAATTATTAAAAAAGGTTTAGAAGCTTAGATTTGTGTTTTTCTCTTAATTATATTATTTAGGATTTTTAGAAATTTTTTATTTTAAATTTTAGAAACTTTTTATTTTTAGTAATATTTTAATATTATTTTAATATTTAATTTTCAAAATTTTCTTTTCCTTTATTTTTCATTTTTTAAGTTCTTTAGCATTAATTAGGACTATTTCCATTTTTAGAATTATTTTTAAGCTTTTAGATTAATTTTTATAATTATTTTAAGTTTAATTAAGTTTTAATTATTTTAAATCATTTTTAGGGTTTTAAAAATAGTTTTAATAGCTTTTAATTTTTAGAAAATTACTTTTTAGTCTTCTAATAATATAAGTTAAGTAATTATTCAATAAAATCATATTTTAGACTTTTGAATTAGTTAAATTTAATTTTAGGGCTTTAATTAGCATTTAAAATTAATTATTTAATTAATAAAAGGTTTTAAAATATCTTTGTTGGATTTTTATCTTTGTTTATATTATTTGAGACTTGTTTTTAGCTTTTTGATCTTTTCTTGATTTTGTTTTTGGTTTTAATAAATTTTTAATTTTTGTGGTTTTTCTACGGCTTTACGTTTTCGTCGTAATTTAATTTTAACGTAACCGTCTTTCATCTTCTCATCCCCATTCTCTTAATATTAATCTCAAATAAATACAAGTTAATTCACAACACCTATACCTCCTTGGGAAACGAACTTCTTCTCTCATTTTATTTGATTGTGGGTCATTAGTGTTGATTTTTCCTAAAATCATCACTCGATACTTTCCGCTATTTTACGCTCTTTGTTTTCCTAAACAAGAGTTGTATTTTACTACAATCATTTTTGGCGCCGCTGCCGGGGAGGTGTGTCGTGTCTTAATTTGGAAAATTTTGTTTTTGATATTATCCATAAAATAGTATTTGTGTTAAGTGGAACTCCCTTAACACGTATTATCGGTTTTCTTGGTTTTTCTTTGTGAATATTATTAATATATTGTATTAAGTATCACAATCAAAATACAATATCTCCAAAAGTGTGAAAACACAACCTTAATTGGGATTTGATCTCCTAATTATTGTATTCGAATCTCAAACAAAAAGAAAAGGCAAAAATAGATAAATACTTTCGTGAAGCTCGATTTTGAAAGATACGAACTATAAGGTGGGTATAAGGCGGGTATTATAAAATATACCCTAAGGAAAAAGGCTCTTAAGTGCTTCGCGCCGCCTCGTTTCCCCGCTTGCTTGTGAGTATTTTGAGATTGAAGGCTAATCGAGGGTTTTGCCGCCCAAAGTATTAATACGTATACTATATTTGCTTGGTTTTCTTTGTGATTAAACCCTCGTGAACAATTTGGTTTTCACCAAAGTTCTAAAGTCATTTGAAGGCGTTCACTCCACGTGATCGTTTTCATTCCTTTGAGGCTTCTTTAATCAAGAGTTTGATTCGAGGAGAGATTTTGTAGATTGTTGTCTACGAAGATACACCAAAATCCAAAAAAATTAAATATCATCAAAAACACAAAAAAAAAAAAATTGAAAATCCACAAAACAACCAAAAAGAATCTTCTTTGCTCACCTCCCATTCTTCGTGTAGTTTATGATCACTCGTAATCAAGCAAAACGAGCTCGTAAACGTCTTCAAAAGCAAGCAAATCAAGGATCGTTGATTGTTGAAGAACCTCCAATTGTTGAACCTATTATAGAACAAGAAGTCGTCATGGCTAATCGTACTATGATGGAGTTGCTACAAGCACCCACCGAGGGTTTTGGAGAGGCCATTGTTATTCCCGCCATCCTTGCGGAGAATTTCGAGATTAAGACGGGTTTAATGTCGATGTTGCAAGCAAATAAGTTTCGAGGTCATGAGAAAGACAACCCGCATTACCATATTAGGAATTTCAACCGTCTCACCGCCACTAGCAAATTCAAAGATGTTCCGCATGACGCCATTAAGATGATGTTGTTTCCATATTCGTTGGATGGACCCGCAAAAATTTGGCTCGAGAAAGAACCGCCAAATTCGATTTTGACATGGGCCGATCTCGTTTCTAAGTTTGTGAACAAGTTTTTTCCACCATCGAAAACAACACACTTAAAAAATGAGATTTCACGATTTGTGCAACGTAACAATGAAAGTTTTTCAATGGCATGGGAACGATTTAAGGAGATGTTACATGAATGTCCTCACCATGATTTTTCGGAATTACATCAAATTGATACATTTTATAATGGGCTTAATGATCATGAACGAGATTATTTAAATGCCGCCGCGGGTGGTAATTTTTTGTGCAAGACGACAAATGAAGCTTTACAAATCATTGAAAATCGATCTAAGGTTTATAGCCCTCGTAACACACCGAGTGTTGCCAATATGGGTTCGTCATCTTCGTCACAATCGTCTCGTAGCATTAATGCCTTACATGATGAAGCTAATGAGGAAAATCGGTTTTTTGATAGATTTGCTAATCTAATGTCCCATTGGAAGGCTCAAGAAGCTTCCAATTCCGCTTCGGTTAAAGCGGTTGCTAAGAGTTGTTTATCGTGTGGAGGAGCTCATGATTTATCCGAGTGCATTACCGCGGATGGTAACACTTCGAGTGCTTATGTAGCAACGGGAACTTACAACCAAAACGGCCAAGGTTCCCGCCAAAATCAAGCTCCACCAAATCAAAATGTTAACAATTATCGAAATAACAACCAAGGTAATTACCAAGGCAACACACGCAATTACAACAAAGGGAATTATCAAAGTGGGAATGGACAAATCTCTAATCAAAACCAAAACCGTGATTTTCAAAACACTACACAAGGTTTTCAAAATGCTCACACGAAAAATTTGCAAGGAGAATTTTTAGATTATGCAAAAGCAAATGATGCTAAATTTGATAATATGCAACGTGAGATGATTAGCTTAAGGTCCGAGTTGAAAAACGAGCTTAAAAATGAACTTGCTAATGAACTTAAAACTCATGCAAACAAAATGGAAGGAAATGTCCAACGTCTTCAACAAAACCAACAAAAGATGGAATTAGGACAACATGAGATTAAGCAAGAGTTATTAAAAGCGGATGCTAGGCAATCAAAATTTGAGGACCGAATGGCTAAGATGTTTGAAGCTATCATGTGTAAGCCCTCTTCTTCGGGTGGTCTTCCTAGTGATACCATTGCAAACCCGAAGGGAGAAATGAAGGTTATTACTACACGAAGTGGTAAAACTTTCAAGGAACCAATCTCTCGTCCAAGTACTTCTACGGAGAAGGAAATCGAGAAAGAACCCGAGGTGATGGTCGAAAAGGAGCACATTACAATCCCACGAAGTACCGCTCAAACCACACCTACGGTTACACCAATACCAAGTATGGAACCCGAGATTCCAAGGCCGTTGCCTAATGACCTACCCACACCACCTTTACCTTACCCTTCGAGACGTAACAAAGAGAAAGCACAAGAAAGGAACAATTATCAATTTGAGCTATTTATGAAAATGTTTCGTGATTTGCATTTTAACATAAGTTTTGCCGATGCTTTAATCATGATGCCTCGATTCGCCGCAAACTTCAAAAGTATGCTAAACAACAAAGAGAAGTTACAACAATCGTCTAGTTGTTCATCGGTTTTTCTAAGCCGCATACCACAAAAAGTCGGTGATCCCGGTAAATTTTTGATTCCGTGTGCTATTCAAGATATGGAGGAATGCTACGCCTTGGCCGATCTTGGCGCTAGTATTAATTTGATGCCTCTCGAGATTTTCAAATCGCTTTCGCTTCCGGCTCTTACTCCTTCGAACATGTCCATCGAGATGGCCGATCATTCTACGATCATGGCATGTGGAGTAGCCGAGGACGTTTTCGTTAAAGTCGGAAAGTTTTACTATCCCGTTGACTTTATCGTTGTAGACATTCCCATCGATCGAAAAGTTCCTCTCATTTTGGGTCGTTCATTTTTGGATACATCACGAGCACTTATCGATGTTCATGCTCGAAAAATCACCCTTCGTTTCAATGAAGAAGAACTTGTCATCAATGCAACACAAAACTCCAATCTTTCTCATGTATATTCTATTGCAACTTTAAACCATGGTGACTCGACCAATGTCATTTGCAAAGAATTTTCACCAAGAGTTTTAGGGAATGTCTCCAAAAACAATTTACCATTTCCTCCGCCGGTGGAGGTTATGAGTGCTAAGCCTACAAAGAAGAAACCATCAATACTTGAATCGAAAAATCCGTCACATTCATTCTTGAAAAGTGTTGATAAATTGCCGGTTTCTACGGAAGATCTTTCGGATGATGAATATGTTGGCCCCGATGGGGAGGTTTTCTTCGTCGATAAACGTTTTGAGAACTTGCCACCACCAAAACCAAAACGGTTTCAAAATGTGAGAATTTTTAGTGTGACTAATATCGTCTTAGAAACACCAAATGTTTTCAACATAATCAACAAGGGTTTTCATAAGGAGAGTTTAAAAGATAACAAAGAAAAAGATCTTAAATGTGATTTAATTGATTTTTCTACAAATCTAACTCCGTCATCACCACGTGCTTTGAGTACTACAAACTCGTCTACTCCTTTCGACGATGTTTTGTGTGGTTCTAGTATGGGGGAAGCCCCTTATGTCCCCTCATCCTTGTCCACCGAGGACGAGATATTCGATCCCGGAATTTCATGTAAAGGGAAATCTCGGTCTTCCACCGATGCAATAAATGGAAACTATATCTATTTGCTTGGTGCGAGTCTACCTCGAGTAGCTCAAACGTTTGTCTTACCAATTGTCTCACCCTTCTACTTCTCATCTATTTTCTTCAAACTCTTTGAGTTTATGGCACATGTTGGAGTGGTGTTAATTTATTTTTCCAATGGAAACGAGAACGCCATCTTCGACCCCGGTATTTTGTATCATCTAAGGACTTAGTCCTTTATACCGGTTGCTTTTTAGGCCTTGTTTATCATGTAAGCCCTTTTGACCATACCATGAATTCCCTAAATGTTCACATTTTAAGGGGATCGAGTCGAGCTCATGACTCGGTAATCAAAAACGAGGTGCCTCGTGGGGGAGATCCCATGCTTATCTTTATGCTTTTTATTCACTAATAAGGGGACTTGTACCCTTCCAACTCGTTGTCTCGTGGTTGTTTGTGATTGTGTTATCTAGATCATCATCATCATCTACGATTGAAGACTCTCGTGTTCGTTTACGTGAGCCTCCATCGTTCGTTTGAAGAAGTTTTTCACGAATCCATGACATATCCTTTATTGTTCTAACAATTATCTTTTAGCATAATTAATAAACGGCTTTAGATATATTGTTGATCACCCTTTCCATGCTAGATCCTAAGCATTCGATTCTTCGTCTCTAGTATGGGGGTGCTCCACCTTTAGACTCGAAACATTGAGGACAATGTTTACTTTTAGTATGGGGGGTGAATAGGTACTTGCTTTGCTGCGCCCTCTCGTTTTCCAATTTTCAATGTTTTGTTTTGCTAATAAGGCTTAAAAATGGCCAAAATTTTAAATTTTTCTTAGTTTTCATAAGTGTTTTTAAGACACGAATGTATATTTTCCGATGGGTAGAATAAGAATTAATTTTTGACTTGATGGGCATTTGGAGCCATTTACATTCCTTAACCCGCTCAATTCAAGTTTTGCTAGACTTTTATATAGGGAGCTTTAAAACGCGAAAGTCTTAATTCATTCGGGTTAAGAACAAGAACTTTTCGCAAGTTCCTATAATTGATTCTAGAAAGTCACTTATCAAGGGAACTTTAAAACGCATTCTCTAAACTTGAAAAAGTCCAAGAAAGTGCAAGATCCTATAGGTGGCTTGAAAACCCAAAACTTTGATTTGATATAGTCTTAATGAAAGCTAATCCAAATTTGGCTTAATTTTGACTTGCTTGGCTAAGTATTCACGAGTCTCTTTAATTAGAGGTCTTTATATAGTGAAGAACGAGAAATGATAGAGTTAGACAAGTGATCATGCTAAACGTAGAACATGAAAGTGTTCTTTCAAAAACTCATATGTTTTTAATTGTGGCTTTTTCTTCCCATAAGATCAATGCATTAGGAATAAATCATAATTACAATAAGTAAGGTCGTACGATTTGAAAAGGTTACTTAGCCTCTAGCGCAAGATCATTTAAAAGTTGCTCGGGGTTGAATAGAGTTCATAGCCAAGGCATAACTTATTGAAACGGGACGCGAAGATTGGCGATCATCCAAAAAGGCCCTAACAAGGCATGAGGAGCTCTATTTTTGCTAAAGATCCAAAGATGATGTGAAGTATCATTATTCCAAAATCAATATGAAGGATCGAGACACACGACGAGAAGCTATTACTCCCCTAAAGAATGGAGAAAGTCTATCCAAAAAGACCCTAACAAGGTATGAGGATAAATATATCCAAGTCCGAAAAGGAGGCGGATCGTTGTATATCAAAATCCAAAGTAAAGATTGAAGAAAAATGATGAAGTCGTGGTCCTATATGAAGAATCTCTCAAAAACGTCAAGTGAAGAAATTCCAAATATATGAAGAGAAGACCATAATTTCAAGAACGTCTTCCCAAGATTTGAAGTATGAAGTACATGCCAAATATCGGTCCGAGAAAGGTCTCAAATCGTGAAACGAGTTATGCCAAGATGTGAACTTAAGGAGATACACGAGAAGCCGTTTTAAAAGATTTTGTCCTTCGGCTAACTATTGATCAAATCGTGCTACTTTGCTTTCGGACTAATAACTACTCAAATAAGTCAATATGAATCACTTGTGATCCATGACAAATAGATAAAAAATGCTAGTAACCCATTTCTTTTATAATAACTAGGATTGCGGGGAGAAAAAGTATTACACAATTTGGACGTATGAGTAGTGTTAGCATTGTGACTTGTACCAACAATGATCTTGTTTTTGCACTTAGCATGGAATGTATGACAATCAAGGATGACGAAATTTACTCTAAGGGACATTAACTTGTTTCTATTCTTAGACCCTAAAAGTCACATTTTGGTGATGAAAATCATACATTATGTCTTTACACATCATCGTAGTATGTTGCAAGTCTTTTACTCTTCAATAAAGGTTAATAAAATTGAACTTTGGTGATGCTTAGATACTTTATTCTAGCATTGCGTGAGGGCACGGCAATGGCTTAGTATGGGGGAGTGATGAGATGGCATTTATACATGATCTCATCGTTCTTTTCGGGCTTTAAATGCATAAAAAATGTCATAAAATACCATATATATGCTTGTGTTTGTTTACTTGTGTGTTTTAGGTATGATATCGTGAAAAAGACAAAAGATCACAAGATACAAGGAAAAACGAACACGAGAAACGAAGCCGTACAATGAACCGGGCCCTAATCATGAAAAGTTCAACAAATACCCTTGAAGACTTGAAGACAAACAAGATTGATCCTCCAAGAATGAAGAAATGACACTTAAAACCCTTGTATATTAATAATTACAAGTTTGGTCCCTTAAGTTTGTCAAAATTGCAAAAAGGTCCTTCAACTTTGAAGAAATGGCAAGAATAGTCCCTCAACAAATTCAAATTGCCAATTATGGTCCCTCATGAAGTCAAAGTTATGTTGAAGACCTTTGAAGATCAAAGAAGTCCAAGAACAGCCCTTTAAAAATCACAAAATGGCAAAATTCATCCTTTAAAACACTTTGGAAAAGATTTGAGCCAAAAGTGACAATAAGGGAAAGATATTAACAAAGGAAGATCAAGTTTAGGGCTGAAAAACCTTTAATGCCAAAAATCTCAAAACAAAAGGACTTAAAGTGCCAAGTTGAAAGATTCAAACCAGAATTGCGCCAAACACATGTGTTTCCCCCATTTTCGGATCTAAATGGTTTACTGTTTATCATTCTTACAGCCCAGAAATTACCCCGACCTTCCCTTGGGTAAAACTCAATTAAACCCACACACGAGTGATTCACATGTGCAGAAAGCCTTCCCACTCCTAAAAACCCCAATCCCACCACTTGAGGACCCCACCCCCAATTCCCTCTCAGCCAATCACATCATACCTTAGTCCCCAAGTTCTATGACGTGTCCAATATCAACCACCAAGATGAAATGCTTACTCTCAAAGCAAAAACAAACGGCCAAGATCAAAAAAAAGGACAAAATGCACCAAAAACGTTCAAGGGTATTTTGGGACTTTTCTTAGGATTAGGGTTTGCATTTTTCTGTTCTAGATTGTTCATTAGAGTACTATAAAGAGAGACCCAACCTGTGGTGATCCTCTTGTTCCAGTTTCAAGCTTTTAACTTGTAATTCCTTTTGAATAAATAAAAGTTTGGTTTTTTGATTTAATCAATTATAATTCCTTTTTGTTTTTAAAAGTTGTGTGTTGTTAAGCTTGAGACTGAGTTCCATTTATTTGATTTGGTTAAATAATTTTGAGTTTCAAAATTGTTTAGGTTTTCTGAAAATTTGAAAAGATTTTTGGTAAGGATCTTTTCTAAGGATTGGTGTTAGAGGTTCATGTTATTGCTGATATAAGAGATATAAAAACGTGTTAAGAAAGGTTTTAAGAAGGGTTGAAAGAATTTTAAGAAGGAAGAAAAATAATACAGTAAGATATTGTTATTATCTTGTTTTTTTTTTCTTTTGATTTGTTTCAAACAGGTTGAAGAAGTGTTGATAAAGGGTCAGCACCAGCCCGGGCTGGTAGGGAGGTGGTGTAGCATCCACTAGGACCCTTGGATGTAAGGGTCCTAAGGTAATCCTCTTTTTCTATTTGAAAATTTCAGAAAATATAAGTTTCATGTGCTTTATTTGATTTCATGCTAAAGTGTGTTTAAGTTGCTTGATTTGTGTTTATGTTATGTTATATGCATGCTAGATGTTAAGGGAATCAGTTAGAATAGGATTTATAAGGATTTGAGTTGAAAAAAATTGGTTTTCAGAATTTACAAGGGTGTTTGGCAACAAGTTTTAGCAGGGGAGGGAATTTGATTCATGCTTAAAAAAAAGTGTTAGAGTAATTAAAATAGGTTGAGATAGGTTAGTAGTTAGTAGGGAGTTAGTTTTGAGCAAGTTTGGAGTTAGTTTGGTGAGTTTTAAAAGAAAAGGTATAGCCAAAATTGCTTATCCACAATCTGCTAGTTTTTTCTAAATTTTTGTGCTTGAGATCTTTGAAAATCTGTGTATGATAGGGTGATTTTGTTTTTGATTTGGTTTGTATGCTATTTGGTTGATGTGTATACCTAATTTTGGCTATTGAAGTTCATTGTAGTGCAAGTAAAAGGCTGTTAAGCCACCAGACCTCATTATTTATATCAGCAACTCATCATTGGTCTCTTTGTGCTTTGTTTTATGATTCTTGGTTGCTAAGTGATTTATACTTGTTGTAATTGACTTCTTGTGCTCAAAGGAGCACAAGAGTGCCCTTTGTGTCCATAATATCAACACCAAATAGCATTGCCAAGTCCTCTTGGCCAAGTCAAAAAGCAAGAACACCAAGCCAACAAGCTTGTGTTCATCAGTCCAAGTCTGTCACGTTTTTGATTTGAATTTGGATAAATCTTAGCAAAAAAAAGGGATTTGAATTAAGTTTACAAGCATTTGAGTGTCACAAATTGATTGGAAAAAGAAAAAATAAAAAAGGAAAATAAGTGTAAAAAACCGTCATAGCATGGACTCGAACCCCCGACCTGCCGTGCAGGAGTGAAAGGGTTTACCATTGATCTATGAGGCTTTTTCTGTTAGCCTCTCAAAACGTTATTTACTTAACCACTTTTCTTTTATTTGCTTATTTAATAAGCCGTGGCTTATTTTACCATTTCTAGCTTATTTAATAAGCTTATTTTGTGTGGCTTATTTTTCTTGGGATCCTATTAGGTTTATAGACTTTTCAAAACTAGTTTCATATTTTTCCTTTCATTTAATTAGTTACTAGGATTTATTTAATAGACGAATTTTAGAAAATCAATAAAAAATACCAAAAAGATTTTAAATTTTTAGGAAAAATAGTTTTTAGGTTTTATTTAATATATTTGAGGTTTACATCTTATTTTGGTTTCAAAAACATTTATTTTTAATTTTATAATATTTTAAGGTTTTTTATAAACTTTAAGGATTTTTATAAAATTATTAAAAAAGGTTTAGAAGCTTAGATTTGTGTTTTTCTCTTAATTATATTATTTAGGATTTTTAGAAATTTTTTATTTTAAATTTTAGAAACTTTTTATTTTTAGTAATATTTTAATATTATTTTAATATTTAATTTTCAAAATTTTCTTTTCCTTTATTTTTCATTTTTTAAGTTCTTTAGCATTAATTAGGACTATTTCCATTTTTAGAATTATTTTTAAGCTTTTAGATTAATTTTTATAATTATTTTAAGTTTAATTAAGTTTTAATTATTTTAAATCATTTTTAGGGTTTTAAAAATAGTTTTAATAGCTTTTAATTTTTAGAAAATTACTTTTTAGTCTTCTAATAATATAAGTTAAGTAATTATTCAATAAAATCATATTTTAGACTTTTGAATTAGTTAAATTTAATTTTAGGGCTTTAATTAGCATTTAAAATTAATTATTTAATTAATAAAAGGTTTTAAAATATCTTTGTTGGATTTTTATCTTTGTTTATATTATTTGAGACTTGTTTTTAGCTTTTTGATCTTTTCTTGATTTTGTTTTTGGTTTTAATAAATTTTTAATTTTTGTGGTTTTTCTACGGCTTTACGTTTTCGTCGTAATTTAATTTTAACGTAACCGTCTTTCATCTTCTCATCCCCATTCTCTTAATATTAATCTCAAATAAATACAAGTTAATTCACAACACCTATACCTCCTTGGGAAACGAACTTCTTCTCTCATTTTATTTGATTGTGGGTCATTAGTGTTGATTTTTCCTAAATCATCACTCGATACTTTCCGCTATTTTACGCTCTTTGTTTTCCTAAACAAGAGTTGTATTTTACTACAATCACTCACCAATCTTGAGAGAATGCTTAAGCGTTGTGAGGAAACACGTTTGGTGCTTAATTGGGAGAAATGTCACTTTATGGTGAAAGAGGGGATTGTTTTAGGACACAAGATATCCAATAAGGGATTAGAAGTTGATCGAGCTAAAATTGATGTGATTGCTAAGCTTCCCCCACCCACCTCGGTTAAAGGTGTGAGGAGTTTCTTAGGTCATGCGGGATTTTATAGGCGCTTTATACAAGATTTTTCTAAGATAGGTAGACCAATGACTCACCTCTTGGAGAAAGAGGCTCCTTTCATTTTTGACCAAGCTTGTTTAGACTCTTTTGAGACTCTTAAGGAAAAATTGACTAAGGCTCCCGTTTTGGTTTCTCCAAATTGGGAATTACCTTTTGAGCTTATGTGTGACGCGAGTGATTATGCGGTGGGGGCCGTCTTAGGACAAAGAGTTAATAAGCATTTTCAACCTATACACTATGCGAGTAAAACCATGACCGATGCACAACTTCATTACACTACCACGGAAAAAGAGTTGCTTGCTATAGTATATGCTTTTGAGAAGTTTAGACCATATCTTGTGCTTTCCAAAACCATAGTGTATACGGATCATTCCGCTCTCAAGTATCTTATGACAAAACAAGATGCTAAGCCTAGGCTTTTGAGATGGGTTTTGTTGCTTCAAGAGTTTAAGATAGAGATTCGTGATAAGAAAGGGGCCGAGAATTTAGCGGCGGATCATTTGAGTAGACTTGAGCATCCTTTTCAAGGAGATTTCCCACATCAAGAAATCAATGAATCCTTTCCACTAGAGGAGCTCATGTCTATCTCTTCCCAAGAGGATGCCACACCTTGGTTTGCGGATATCGCAAACTATCTTGTGGGCAATGTGCTTATTGAGGGTCTTACTTATCAACAAAAGAAAAAGTTTCTTAAGGAAGTTAAGTATTACTTTTGGGATGATCCATATCTTTTTAGGCAATGTGCGGACCAAATCATTAGACGGTGTGTAGATGGGCCCGAGGCATTTAAGATCTTAGAGGCATGTCATAAAGGACCTACGGGTGGACATTTTGGGCCTAACTACACCGCCAAGAAAGTCTTTGATTCGGGTTACTATTGGCCTTCCATTTACAAAGATGCCCAAGAGATGGTGAAATTTTGTGATGTTTGTCAAAGACAAGGAAAAATTACACAACGTGATGAGATGCCACAAAATTTTATCCAAGAGTGTGAGATATTTGATGTATGGGGAATAGATTTCATGGGACCTTTTCCATCCTCTAAGGGAAACAAGTATATACTTGTGGCGGTGGATTATGTGTCCAAGTGGGTGGAGGCTAAAGCCTTACCTACCAATGATGCTAGAGTGGTTGTAAAGTTTTTGAAACAATTGTTTGCTAGATTTGGTGTACCTCGGGCCATCATAAGTGATCGTGGTACGCACTTTTGTAATGATCAATTCACGAGAGTTATGAAGAAATATGGAGTGAATCATAGACTTTCTACCGCGTATCACCCTCAAACAAATGGTCAAACCGAGGTCACAAATCGTGGTTTAAAAAGAATTTTAGAGAGAACGGTGGGAGAGCATCGAGCTTCTTGGTCGGATAAGCTTGATGATGCTTTGTGGGCGTTTAGGACGGCTTTTAAAACACCAATTGGTTGTACGCCTTATAGGCTTGTCTATGGAAAAACGTGCCACCTCCCATTTGAGTTAGAACATAAGGCATCTTGGGCTCTCAAGTGGGCTAACTTTGATTTAAACCAAGCCGGTTCACATAGGAAAGATCAACTCAATGAGATGGATGAGTTGAGAGCCAATGCCTATGAGAATTCTTTGCTTTAAAAGGAAAAGACTAAGAAATTGCATGATGCTAAGATCAAGAATCGTGAGTTCAAAGTTGGAGAGCTGGTTCTCCTCTTTAACTCAAGATTGAAGCTTTTTGCGGGCAAGCTTAAGTCGAGATGGTCCGGTCCATTCACTATTGCTCAAGTGTTTCCATATGGAACTCTTGAGTTGTCCCAACCAGATGGTCCAAATTTTAAAGTGAATGGTCACCGTGTTAAACATTACTTTGGGGAGGACATTTCCGTTGAAATGGTCCAAGAGGTCCCCATTTTCCCCATGAATTAATTCATTGAGGGACGAGTCGAGCTAGAGACTCATTAACTCAAGCATCGTATAACTAGGTTTAGAGTGTTGTAGGTTAGAAATAAAGGCATAGACTTGGAGATAAGTGTAGGGGAGACCTTCTTTTGTCTTCATGATTGTTTGTAGGGTTGCTCACTCATCTCATGCTTTGGAGCTTATGGAGGAGGCCCTTGTATCCGGTTCACTTCGTTACTTTAGTGATTTTTCATTGACACCTTGTGCTTAAACATGATTTCACTAATAGTTGTCCTTTCCTTAACTTGGGTTAAGCAAAGTCTATTCATTGTCATAAGTGTAGGGGAAGTTTTTATACTTCCATGCTCTTAAACATTGAGGACAATGTTTAGCTTAAGTGTAGGGGGGTCTTCTATCGAAGTGACCTTACCTAGAACTTGTCATTGTCTTGCATGATAACATGAAAAATTGAATTTTCAACATTTTTCAAATTTTTGATCTACTTTGGCCTACAAAAATATGCATTCATAATTTTTGCATCAATCATTTTTCATTTGCATAACACATTTGCATTGTATATATTTCTTCTTTTATTTTCATCAAAAAGATATAAAAAGGAAAAAAAATATAATAAGGACATGGTTTAACAAGTTTAGATTTCTTTGACATATTAGGCCCACCATGGATATTTTGACTCAACCCGAGTTTGCTTATTTTAGCACTCTCTAGCTAGTATCCTTAACCATGTAGTCCTTCATTGGTCTATTAGGCTAAGCATCCACCAATTTCATTATTTGAAATTTTAAATTTGTGGAGAATGGGAAATGATAGAGTTGAAGCAAGTGTAAAAGGGCTAGATAGACTTCATGGCAATTACTTGTGGCTAAACCCTTCTCTTCTTGACCTCTATTTTCTTCGCATGTATATAATTGTTAATAAATAATCAAGTACGGTTTTAATTGGTTTGTAATCTCTTATGCATTTTTGGCTAATCATTTATGGTTGAAATGAGTACGTCTTAAGATTCTAAGTTAGCATGTTTTATGTGTACTAGACTTATGTCATGCTCCATATTTAGCGGGTGTTTTTCCTTTTATTCTTTTCAAATTTCTTTGTGAGGAATAAAGAAAAATAAGAGCGGCTTATAAAAAAAAATGAGTAGCTAGAAAAAAAAAGAAAAGAAAAAAAAAATAATAATGCAAGACTCCCAAGAGGGGCAGTGTGGTGTTAATTATAGTGACTATTGAGTTCCAATATTACCTTGACGGGTTGCGGGGATTCAATAGATTGCTCCAATCCAATATTACCTTGACGGGTTGCGGGGTTGAAGATCCAAAGTCTCAAAAAGATGGCGGATGTAAATTATTGCGTGAGTTTTATTTTCCTTTCCTTAGCGAGTGTGTAGCTACTTATGAAAGCATGACATGAGGATTTTACACATAAGGCGAATGACTTATTACTCTTGAAACGGACTTATATTAATTGTGAGCGGTTTTTCAAGTAATGGATGAGAGGATTACTTAGGATTAAAACCGTGCTTCCTTATTTTCGGATTTTACATTTCTTATACTTCATGCTTGAATAATGACAAATTTGCTCACAAGCAATTTGCTCAAATAATAACCGGTTCCACATTTAATTGTCATGAATAAGTTGATGCACTTTTTTACTTGTGAATGCAATGATTCCATTTTTAAGCTTGGTATGGGGAAAGTGAAACTTGAGGGTGATAAATGTCCATGGTACCCAAGCCCTAATCTAAGCCATTGAATTCTTTATGAGTTATTTCCATCAAAACCATTTCAAGAAAAATAAAAAAGATATAGATAGAATTGTATTTTGTTCATTGCATTATTAAAAGTCAAAATCATGCATCATCTAGTTTAGAGTAGTGTAGATGCATTTCATATGGCCAAGGTGGATTAATTATGAGGAAAATGTAAATTTGAGCTTTAATATATAATATTGCATGAGGACATGACAATGTTCAAGTGTAGGGGAATTTGATATGAGCTTAAACTCATATCCTTTTATCAACAAATAACCCTAAAACATGAAGCAAAATACCAATTTATTTGGCAAAAACAGTGTTATGTGGTATGTTTGTGTTTGTGTACACTTGTGTAGGTAAAAGGATACATTTTCAAGCAAACAAGGAAAAATCAAGCTCAAATGGATGAAAAAGACAAAGAAGGATCAAAAGTGACAAGACTTTGAAGTACAAGGACCTATCTTGACAAGTTATCAAAGTTGAAGGACTAAAAGTGCAAATATTGTAAAAAGTCAAGATTCAAGTCAAACTTGGTCAACTCTCAAGTCAACTCAGTCAAAGGACCATTTTGTTCAAGAATCAAAGTTGAAGGACCAAATATGTCAAAAGAATGAAGATTCTAGCTTAAAACAATAATCTGCCAAGTTGAAGGACCAATTCTGCCAATAATGGAAAGATATTCAAGTTTGATCCATGTGACAACATTTCAGCCAATGAGAAGAAAGGAAAGAGAGCACACGGATTGAATATTAAATACCCACTCAGCGCTTTGCATTTATTACCCAATCCCAACAGTTCAATCCGTGTGAAGCTTTTTTCAGCCAATTAAACACTGACACGTGGCATCTTCTTCAAGGAAAAAAATTTGCCAGGATCGCGTTTTAGCTACAAGCAATTTCATGAAAAGTTTTCAACACCAAACTTGATCGTTTTGAAGAGACAAACACATTGGTGCCAATCAATTAACAAATCATTCACTTAATCAAGAATCCCCAATTCCTTGTTCATACCTGCAAATGCAATATGCAGAATTCTACACGTGGCAAGCTGGGATTGGTTCTGACACGTCACCAACCCCAACAAACTCTTCCTTCATGTCTATAAATAGCTGGATTAGACTTCATTTTCACGGGTAGCTTAAATTTGTAAAAACACATAGTTCTCCATTTCCTTTCCTTTTTCCTTCAATTCTACCCTAGCTACTCAAGAGTCTGACAAACTCTTGAGTTAGTTAGTTAGTTACTAGCTTCCAACAACCTTGTAACCGTTTTTCATTGAATAAATTTTGAATTCAAGCTTTCCCGCCAAAACTGTTCTTACCATTCCTGTTCATTACTTGCTGCATTTGGATACTGTTGTTGCTGTTAAGTGATTGTTATGATCATTCATTGATCATAACTGACATTGAAGGAGTTGATAGCTGTTTGATCAGAATTCAGTCCATTTCCATAGTTTTTGAAGATTTTCAAGCATGTTGATAGATTCCTGTTGAATTGTAGCTGATATTGTTGATTGATTGTCTCCTAGTGATAAGGTGGTGGTTATCACTAGGTTAAGAGAGCTCAGCGCTCCTCTTCTTCTCAAAGGATAACTTCAATAGGTTTTAAAGTTCTTGTTCAATTCCTCTCAAAAAGTCAAATGCATGATTTCTTTTCCTAGTGTAATCTGATGGCTGCCTGATAAAGTTGTTTGTAGTTGCTGTTTGATTGATCTTTGATAGCTTGTAGCTTAATCCTGCTTGTTTGTTCTTTGATTTGGATTATATTCTGGTTTACTGCATTGATTCAGTCACTATTGGTCTTGTAATTGGTTTGTAGTTCTAGTAGAGTTAATTGATTGCATTTAACTCTTATACCTTTCAATTTGATCATTGAGTTTAGACTGCTAAATCATTTGAGTCAGCTTAATTCAGAACTTAAAAAGTCTTTGTAAAAAGTTTGTAAAACCAGTAAAGGAGTGTTTGGGATTAGAATAAAAAGATTTTTCAAGTATTGAGTTTTGGATTTTTAGAGTTCATTTGCAGTCATTTGGTGGTTATTAAGTGTTCTAAGTCATTTGCAAGTCAAAAACACAGTCAAAAAGGCAAATGGCACATAAAAAGTTTGGGTCAGTCCTATGCATTTTGGTCATCTAGAAACTTGTCATTTTGATTTGATCAGTTCTCACTTAATCCTGGATGAAATTGTACCAAATTTGTTTCCATTTGTAGCTTACATCATATAGTTTCATAATCCTAGAGCATTCTCTACAGTATTCAATAAGCAGTTAGATATAAGCAAAAATCAGATAAGCCAACTTAAAGCAAGTTTCTGTAACTTGTAAACTGAAATTTTGTATCTCCTTTTCCTATTCATAAACTTGGCAATTTTTCTTCACAAATCCCATTAAGTAGTTGAGTTACATGATTTTTGAGATTTTTAGCTTTTTGAAAAAAAGCTGGTCAACGCTTGGTCAACATAAGCCCAATTTTAGCTTAATTCAGATTCTGAGCTTATTTCTGGATGAAAAAGTTTCTAGTTTGATTTCCCATTCCTTAAATCAGTTGCTTAATCAGTTTCAACAAAAAGATCAAGTTGTGACTGATTAGATTTGGCTATAGCTTATTTTGTGCTTATTGATAAGCACTCATTTGCTTATTTTTAATCTTTAGCCAATTTCCTTTGACAAGTGTAGCTTATTTTGGATTTGAAACATTTTGCAATTTGTCTCATTAAATTTGGTTGAGTATTAAGCTCAAACGAGCTTATTTTCTTGCTTATCCCGTTTTTGCTTAAAAAGTTTTGATAATTGCACTTTGGTCCCTATTGTTCTTAACAGTTGGTAAATTTGGCTAAAGTTCCATGTTTTTAGGGTTTGCAAGTGTTTAGTCCCTGGATTTTGAAAAGTTGCTGAATTCAGTTAGCATTTTGTTAGTTTGTTACACTTTTGGTTAGTTTGTTATAAAATTTGCATTTTTGATCCTTGTAGTTAACTTGCACTTTTAGTCCCTATGATTGTTAGAGTTTACATTTCAAGCATTATTCTTTCATAGAATTTACAATTTCAGTCCTTTAAGTTTCATATTTTGCATTTTGAATTTTTACTTGAATAAAAACGTGGTATTTGCAATATGTTTTACATATAAGTAGGTAATATTTTTCCATTTTGCAAGGCTTTGATTGAATTAGCAAATAGATTAACCAAGCAAGCTTAACAACCAAGAACAATTAAAAACCCGATATTGGTTGGACTTTCCATTAGCAAGAACTGAGAAAAAACGAACTGCATTATACTCAATTTCAACGGGGGCACACAAGTGACAACAGAGTTAACTTGCTCCATTTCGTTAGTGTTGTTATCTGTGGAATCGGTAAAGTTTTCCATTGTGTTCTTAAGTTTTTACTAGTTAGACTAAGATTGGTTGAGGAATACTTGCTACAAATTACACATTTTATAGACATATGAGGTAGACAAGGTTATTCGACTCATTAAATAACTGATCTCACAGTAACCATTATTCGACTAATTTTTTAATGCTAACTAATTGTAATCATGACTTTAATTTCAAACAGATGGGTCTTGTCAACCCTGTGTAAGATCAACAAAAAGATTTACCCTTATGCGACTACATTTGTGTTATGCGAATCCGATAGGATTAATAAATATAGCACTAACAATCCTGCTTCATTCATAGGACTTCTGGGTTACCAAAGTTCGCAATATATAACGTACAACGTCCTGGGTTACAAAAGTTCGCAATATATAACAATCCTGCTTCATTTAAAGGCACGGAAGTTTGCACTATATATTTAACGTACAACGTCCGGGCTTACGAAACAGACATTTAAAAATTTCCGGGAATACAAGTATACTAACATATGCATGGTTGCAAATAATCTTGACTATGCACAATATTATTCCTCTGTTAAAACAGTACCATTAAGATTATACAAAAATTAAAATAATATAGAAACTAGTCTTTTCAAACCTGCATAAGATCAAACCCAAAGATTTGAACTTAAATGATCCACTTGCAGGTCTGAATATTTTGCAGAATAATCAATTAGGCTAACTTAATTACTCCATTAAAGACCCGTAACTGCCCATCGTACTCACTAACAAAAGGCAACTATATACATATTTCTTACTCACACAAAGGCAAATATACACACAAACATTCATTAAATTGTAATAAAACAATAATTTGTAAAATCATAAACGGGTAATAAAAAAACTTACACGTGGATACCACATGGCCCGTTTAATTTCTTTGTTCTAAACGAAAGGATTCACAAACCCAGATCCTCAACTGCGCGCCACCAGATCTCATAGCAATGGGTTTAACAAGATATTATACGACACCAGAATATCATATAATCAGATCTTAGAACAATGTTATACCCAAATCAGAATATCATATAATCAGATAACAGGATTTGAGAGACGGGATGTAATAGGATTTGACCGATACAAACTATGCGTGCTTATGAGTACATACGGCGCCCATATACAAATGGGTTTAAAAAAAGTTTTTTTTATTAATAGTACAAGTCGAATAATAATATAGTACAAGTCGCATAATGAAAGGAATAAAAAAGGATTTATTTGGGAAAATATTTTTAGTTTTTTATTAATAAAAAGTACGGGTCGAATAATATAATAGTACAAGTCGAAGAATTAGAGAATATATTTAGGAAAAAGTTTTTTATTTTTTATTAATAAAAAGTACAAGTCGAATAAAATTTAGTCAAAGTCGAATAAGAAAACTATTTGGATTAATTTAATAAAAAATATTATTTTATTAAAAAAGTACGGGTCGAATAACCGATGTGACTAGTGGTCGAATAACAAGTACACTTACACAAGGTGTACTTGCTTGTACTTGAGGGGACCCACATGTACTACCCAATTATTAACCCCAATGCCATGTGTCACTTCCAAGTGATAGTCGAATAAGTCGAATATGATAATTAGCTAATTTTGTTTTGAGATATTTTCTTTTGAGTGTCAGGTACATTTTAGTCCTCTTTTCAAATTAGCCCTAAGGGGCCGTTTGGTTCAAGATATTAAAATTCTGGAATTCTAAATTTTAATATATTAAAATTCCTCAGAATTTAAAATTCTAGAATTTAAAATGCCTAAGCCTGTTTGGTTGGCAGAATTTATAATTTTTTAAAATCTTGATTTTAGGTTGAACCAATTAATGAATAAATATTTTTTTATATATATTTTCTATTTAAAAGATTAAAATTCGAATTTTCACATTTTATATAAATTTTAAAAAAATTATATAAATTTTATAAAAAATATATAATAATTTTATTTAAAATTTATAAAAATATATATATATATATATATATATATATATATATATATATATATATATATATATATATATTATAAGAATTTATATAAATTTTATAAAAGCATTATATAAATTTTTTAAATTCTTATACAAAATTTATAAAAAGTTTATATAAATTTTATAAAAATATATATATAAACCTTATAAAAAGTTTATATATTATAAAAAAAAATCATAAATTTTAAATAAAAAATTATATAAATATTATAAAAGAAATCATTAAGTTTTATAAAAATTTAATAAAATTTTTAAAAAAAATTATATAAATTTTATAAAAATCTTATTAAAAATTTATATAAATTTTATATAAGTTTTATAAAAAAACTCATTAAAATTTAAAAAAAAATCATTTAATTTTATAAAAAAAATTATATATATTTTATAAAAAATTCATTAATTTTATAAAAAAAGTATTTAAATTTTTTAAGAAATTTCAATACATTTTATAAAAATTATATATATATTTCATAAAAAAGAGCTATATAAATATTTACTTAAATTTATATAAATTTTATAAATATTATATAAATTTTTAAAATTTTATAATTTTTTATTTAAACATAAAAACCGAAATAATAACGACAAGAAAAAAAGTTTATGAAAAATAATTTTCAAGTAAATTAAAATTCCTCACTTTTTGGAGGAATTCTAATATCCCTCATTTTGGGAATTCAAAGAATTTTAAATTCCTTTTTTGGTTATACCAAACACAATATTTTAGGGATATTAAAATGTAAAAATTTTGAATATCCTCCAATATCCTTAATATCCCCGAACCAAACGGCACCTAACTTTTATTGAATACTGATATTTCAAATTTGCAGCCTTTTAAATCTGGATAGAACTTGTAAAATAAGTTACACCGGTTTGGAACATGTTAATCCACACTTGAGTTTAAAAATCATTAAATCAAAACCGGATAGAGTTTAGTACACAAACTTAATTTGGATAAAATAATTATCTATTTTAAATTTCTGATCAAAATGAGTTGATTCGTGTTTTAACGTGCACTTTTATCCGACGTTGGTGTATGAATTTCAAGCTCGATTCATGATAATGATCCCCTACAATTAAGGTTTATTTTACGGGCAAATTGCATAAAAAGGTACTCATCTTTGGTCTAAATTCAATTAAAGCTACTCAACTTTTTTTTTCTCAATTTAAGGTATCCATCTTTTTCCTTGTTGCAATGTTGGGATAATTAACGAAATTAAAAACGACCGTTTACTTTGTTATTGCACCGTTAGTCCTTTATATTAACGACACTTTATAATAAACTCAAAATCCGTTTTTTTATAATTTTAGACTGTTATCTGCCTTTTTCGTCTGATTTTTATCGTTTCCGGTCAAAAATGGTAAAAAAAACAAAAACGTCAAAAAACTGACGAGGAGTGTAAAAAATGGATGAAACTGGTAAAAATTATACGAAAAACGTAAAAAATGGTCGAAAACTATAAAATAATTAATTTTGAGTTTATTAGAAAGTGTCGCCAATATAAAGGACTAACGATGCAATTATAAAGTAAACGGTCGTTTTTAATTTCGTTAATTATCCCAACATTGCAACAAGAAAAAAGATGGATACCTTAAATTAAGAAAAAAAAAGTTGAGTACCTTTAATTGAATTTAGACCAAAGATGAGTACCTTTTTATGCTATTTACCCTTATTTTACATAAATTTTGCAAAGGAAAAATCCTATCCACGAATATGTACATAACAATTATGGCTGAAAAGGAAAAATCTCTTCTTAAAATGTAAAAATATATTACGTATGTACTAGTAAAAACTTTTATCACACGAAATTGTTTCACCGAGAATTAAAAACTTTACAATTAAGATCGATTATAGTCGTTACTTATATAGCAAATAAAATCGAATTTATCTAAAATTAAATTCAGATTTAAAATTATTCAAATTACTTTAATTGTTCTCAGTGATCTCATTTCCTTTTATCTCGTAACTATTAGTTACACCCAAATTCGATCATTTATTTCACTATAAATACACCCTTTCGCCTAAACCATTGATCATCAAAATCAAATAATCACCTTTATATTCATCTTTCAATAGTCTTTTTATCTTTGCAATTAACAATGGATATGGATTTATCACCAAAGTTGGCTAAGAAGTTGTACGGAGGAGCTGGTGGTTCATACCATGCATGGTGCCCCAACGAGCTTCCCATGCTACGTCAAGGTAACATTGGTGCCGGTAAGCTTTTGCTCGCGAAAAATGGCTTGTCTCTTCCGCGCTATTCTGATTCTGCCAAGGTTGCTTATGTCCTTCAAGGTATATATGCTCATTTTTACATACATCTATTTGTTCTTCAAGGTACACACATGATTAGATGTGTACAAATTTTGAACGTGGTTAATGGTTTTGGTCTTTTCTCTTTGTCATGTTTTTATTATGATTTTAAGGTAGTTGAGTTGTTACGATCATGTCTATGTTTGTGTTTTTCCGTTCTGTTTTACAAAATAAAACTATAGGCCTGTTTGTTTTAGCTTATAATGTAAGCTCATTTCGGGTTATATAAATGAGCCCCAATTTTGTGGCTTATTTGAAAACTTATGAACTTATATATATAAGCATCTCCAATCTCCAAATAAGCTTAAAATTTGAGATTTATGAAATATACACCAAAATATGGCTTATATAACATAAGCCTCAATTTTGTGGCTTATTTTGAGATTTAAAGGCTTATATAAGTTTATCGTGATATAACAAAGTTATATAAGCCCATAAGTTTTTAATCAAGCCAAAACAATTGAAGCTTATGTTATATAAGCCAAAATATACTTACGACCAAACACCCTTTATATACGGAGTAATATAATATGTGGACTAATATTGTACACTTGAGTTATACAAACCTTCAATTATTCCACAAATAAAAACCAGATACTTAGATGAGTGGTTTATAGACAAAAGTTTTGAATACCATTTTCGTCACGTTAAAATAAATATAGTATATAACAACATCCTTTATAGTTGTTTCTGTTGAATCGTTTATGTCTAGTTGAACTGCTTGTTATTATATCCGTTATGTTTATTTTATCTAGATAGATCGATGCTGCAAATTTATTTGCTCTCCTTGCTATACAGTGACTTTGATCAATAGTTTATTTCTCATGCTTGTTTAAGCTTTTGTTATATAGTTCACGGACGTCTTATAAACCGAAAATGACATACATCGTGTTTTTATCTGATTTCTAATATCAGGCAGTGGAGTTGCTGGAATTGTTCTACCTGAGAAGGAAGAGAAGGTCTTGGAAATCAAGACTGGTGACACCATTGCTCTTCCTTTTGGTGTAATCACATGGTGGTACAACAAGGACGACACCGAGCTTCAAGTCCTTTTCTTGGGTGACACTAAGACCGCCCATAAAGCTGGCTCGTTCACTGACTTCTTCTTAACTGGTTCCAATGGCATTTTCACTGGTTTCTCCACTGAGTTTGTGTGCCGTGCTTGGGATGTTGATGAAGCCACTGCTAAAGCACTTGTCGGTAATCAAAAGGATAACGGAATCATCAAAGTTGATGCTGGTGCAAAGATGCCTGTACCAAACAAGGATCATAGGAATGGGATGGCTTTGAACTGTTTGGAGGCTCCGTTGGATGTTGACATTAATGGTGGTGGCAGGGTGGTTGTTTTGAACACAAAGAATTTGCCTTTGGTTGGTGAAGTTGGTTTGGGGGCTGATCTTGTGAGGTTGGATGGTCATGCTATGTGTTCTCCTGGTTTCTCGTGTGACTCTGCTCTTCAGGTGACCTACATTGTTAGGGGCAGTGGCCGTGCTCAAGTTGTTGGTGTTGATGGCAAACGTGTGCTTGAAACTACTGTTAAGGGTGGGGATTTGTTCATTGTCCCAAGGTTCTTTGTCGTTTCCAAGATTGCTGATAATGAAGGCTTGGAGTGGTTCTCTATCATCAGTACTCCCAAGTAAGTCTTCTGATTTCAATTCATCATTTACTTTTTACGTGTTTGGATTTGCGTATTTTTTACTGTTTACCTGATATTTGTGATTGGTGTTTGGATGTCATATTTCTGCTCTGATTATTTGTATTTTTCTGCGTTGATTATTTATGCTGACAAAACCATCTCACTTTTCACAATTTGTCTATTTAATCTGTAATTCCTTCAATATTTACATTTAGGTAAGCTTAGTTTTTCGCTTGTGGCATGTCATGACCGTTTAGTGGTTGTTCAAGCTAATGTCGTACTAAACCACATTACATTGTACTTAAAACTTTCTGTGATTCATACAATTTACCCGTGTACCCCCTATACCAAAAAGGAAAAAAAAAGTCTTTATCTAATCCTGTGAACTTACATAAGCACTTCCAAGCACTATTATCTACTTAATGTTTCGTTTAAGTGCATAAAAAATCTGACAACTGTTTATCCCTGCAGCCCGATATTCACTCATATGGCTGGAAGGACATCTGCTTGGAAGGCGTTGTCCCCTGAGGTGCTCCAGGCTTCCTTCAACGTGACTCCTGAGGTTGAGAAGACTTTCCGCTCCAAGAGGATGAACAGTGAAATCTTCTTTGCTCCATCCAAATGAGTCGTCTATGGTGTTTCCGAAATAAGTTTTTCAGTATTATTAGCTAGTATCTTTCTTTTTTCCTGATAATGCTTAGTATTTCAGTACTGTGAACATTTATTTCTTAATTATTAGTAGCTTTTTGTTATGCAAATGATCCTTTGCATGTATGACTTTAATTTAATTAACACTTCTAAAACTTGTCTTTATAAATAACAACCAAATCATAAACGGTCTGAAAGAAAGAAGCATAAACAGAAATCTATAATCTTATAATGCAAAAAGAAAATGACTAACATCTTGTACATGCTCCTTCAAGGAAGTTTTCCAGCCAGGTAGAGACACAATTTGTCTCTGGCATCCGCAGCATCTTTGTCCTGCAACTCATTTCTCTTCAGCTGATGCACAGTAACCGGTTCACTTGACACCATTAGATGATCCGATGTCCCATCTCATTCCATGTCGATTACAATGTTGTGAAGTAAACAACATGCATTAATGATAGATGGCAGCTTATGCCTGTCTGGGTTCCACATACCGCCATCAATAACGGCCCAAACATTCTTAAGTTTATTCAATGCTCGATTAGCAACCAATCTTGTTCCTAAATGTTTCTTGTTAAATTCAGTTATCAACCATGGAAGAAGCTGAAAGCCAAACCCTCCAACTAAATATTCTCTAAGTTCAGTTCCTTCACAAAGCTTCATTCTACTGACATCCAACCTCTTTCCCTTTTGTGCCAATCTATGGGTTTCAGATTTTACAAGGACATCGTCTTTAGTCAGAGACCCAGGATATCCAGTAAATACATCAACAAAACGCATACTGGGGTCGACAATGACTTGTAGTGCCATACTACATGTCTTCTCGCTATCAAGCCATACAGTGGTGTCACCTTCAGAATCATCCAGGTACATTTTTAGATAGGCAGTCTCAATTGCGCCACAACAGTTTGGCATACCTCCAGCTTTCTCAAAGTTCGATGTTATAGAAGCCATTTCTGTTGGCCATGAAATGTGTTTGTGCCAACATGCTTGTAATGCCTCAACAAAATGCCATGTGATGTCAAAGACAGTTAGTTCATCTGTTCCAAAAAAATAAGCAATATTTTCTGCCGGATCAACTGAGCTCAGCCTCCTTAAGGCTATGGCCATCTGATCGTTGAGAGTCATTTCTTTACAATCCTGAAATATGAACCTTATAGGTTGATCCATCATGTGATCTCTTACTAAAGAACGTATGTAGATAAACGTTTTCCTGGACACCTTGAAAAGTTCCTCGAAATTGTCCAAGTTGTCATGAGATACAAGAACTGCATGGAAATTAGATCAGATTGACTAAAGTTACCAATTTCAACAGCGTTATATTAAGCTAACAATTTGCTATTAATATACGTCTTCCTATACTATTTGTCACATTTTCGAAAAAAAAAGAGTTATAAGGTATAATCAGATTAATCCAACTTAACCACTTCAGCTGAAGCTGATCCATTTTAAGACGTCTGGAACAAATTTGAAACGTTAACAGTTTATTTGACAGTGGTCGATATAAGTAATTGAATGCCTAATCATGTGAGCACTTACTCAAAAACATATTACAATAATGAGTAATGAAATACAAATGCATATAAAGTTCTTGATTACCAGCAATATTTTCGGAGAACACAACCCTTTGACCAACAGAGCTCTGTCCAGGAGACAAAATTTCGATGTTGTCACTGAAAGACACTTTCCGTTTTCTGTTGTTTGATCTTTTGGGGGCCATGATTTAGCACCAAAAACCTACACCAACAGTAATGAGATGTTGAGACCCAAAATACCCGAAACAGTAGTGTCAAAGTACATTTCTGAATGTATTGACAATGAAAGAATTCTTTTTCTTAGTTGTTTTATGTTTGTTTATAAGTCAATTCACCATTTCACAAAAAAAAGGTACATTTCTGAAACCAATTCAGGATATCATCTTATGTTTGTGTATACATTTGAACTGAGACCTCAAAAACGCTAACATTGGCATAACTAAACTTTAACGTTAAAAACCAAGACAATGCATCCACAGTGTTATGTGATGTACAAATGCATAATAACCACATTATCAAGCGCGCATATGAGAAAACAGAATCTATCGTCTGTGATACAAGTACTTTAGCTCAACTATATTATCGACTCAATATTACTAGAAGGACCCCGTAAGGCGTAAAATGAAGAGTCATTCTCGTTCTTCAACTTGAGACTTAATTGCTAAGGCTCCTCCTAAACAGAAACACACATAACATACTGTGCTCACACCTTTGGCTTATCACTTTGGACAGGTTCAAGTTACTACAGGTCGGGTCAAACGTAGGTTTAAGCTAAAGTAACATACAACCAAAATCTGACATTATTAAAAAAAATTCTTATTTGAGTCAATCAGATCAACTCGAAACCTAGTTAGTCGAACATTTTCAACCAAATATCCCACTATATTTAGTATTCGAATTACCCGAGTTCACCCTAATATTAAATATTTTTTTGATTCAAATAATTTTAATCAAACTCGAGTTTGTCAAGTTAGTAATTAGCATTTACAACAAGAGAAACTGAAATTGATCATGTATTTTACTTTCACCATTTTAGATTTCTGTTTCAGTTACTGTTGGAAATAAGCTTGAGTTAAAGTGCAAACTACATCAAAGTTGAAGGGGCTAAGTTGACAAGTTGACAAAGATATGGATTGAAGTGCAAGATTGAAGTCAATACGTATATATTTAGTCCACACCTAACTTGGACGATTCATTCATTCAGTTTATTCGTTTTATGTGTGTGTAAAAGTGTGTGAGTTGTTATTGTGAGATCTTGATCTTGTTGATCAAAGTTCATTAGTTTTTCATCTTTCTGATTGTAAAGATTGTGGCTATCTAAGCCGTATCATTGATATATACTCTAAAAGTGAGCCAAGGGGAGGTTGGCTGGGTTCACTCATCAGATTGTGTTGTTGATTCTGAGTTGTTTCATAAGTTTTTACATGGTATCAGAGCTATTGGTTGCTCTGAATCTTGGTTTAAATCTTTTTCAAAAAAATTAGGGTTTTGAAAATTTGGGGGTTTTGATCTATATGTTTAGATCGTAACTTGTTTTTGATAAATCAACGATTTAATTGATTAATTTGATCTTTTTTGAAAGATTAATTGGTGTTTGGAAAAATTAGGGTTTCTAATCGATTTGGGTTTTTTTTGGTTAATAACTGTTTTAATCAAATTGGAGACTTGTGGGGTTGTGTCTTGGGTTTAATTTTAGTTTTATGAAAACTATATTGAAAAACCCTAAAATCTGAAATTAGGGTTTTTTCAATCTTGGTAAGAATCTGTTATTTTTATAATTTGTGTTCTTTATTGCAGGTTTCTTGGTCTTATTCCGCTGCGGTGTTAATAGATCTTCTTGATCTATTTTGGTTATTGGTTGTTTGGGTTCTCTGAATAAGTCTTAATTCAGAGTTCTAGCTTGGTTTTGCTGCACGTGCTACGTAACACCTCTCTCACTCTCTTTTAGTGTTAAGATTTTATTTTCTTAGAGGGGATTTTATTGAAGGTCTACTTAATTAATGGCCTATTCTATGTTATGGATTTGGTGGATTTATTTGGTTGATTGATTGATAATTAATGAAGAAATGAAGGAAAGAGATGAAGGATTAGAGAGAGAAAGGAGAGAAGGGAGAGAATTAGAGAGAGATTGTGAAAGATGAATAAATGATTAAAGTAAAAATGGAATCAACAACCCCCTCCTAACATGCTAGGAGGGGTTATATATAGCCCACCCTACATGTGGGCTATATGGACTATACAATAATTAAATAGATCACGAGCCCATTGCATAATTATCGTTGGAGCGACCGATCCTTCATAAATACGTAAAAACGTATTTCTAACAATCTCCCCCTAAGGGAGGTCGCTCCAAGAAACAAAGTTCTAAATAGTCTATAACTCGTGATCTATGCTAACTAAGATGTGACCAAGACTTTATTGGAAAAACGTATTTCCAACAATCTCCCCCTAAGGGAGGTCACATCTTTTTACAAAATCTTAAACCTAGCATCTATGCTTGAGTCTTCGATCTTGTTCTTGTGAATATGCTTGATGTGATCTTTGACTTTAGTCTTGAGCATGTTTCCTTGCCTTGACCTTGTGCATTCTTCACTTGTGATATTTGCCTCTTTGTGACTTCATGTTCCACATACTTATACTTTTAAATTCTTGAAAGCTTCAGAGTTTGATACAGCGGAAGACTTGACCTTCAGGCTTTCTTGAATTTGTTGAAGTACTAATTGTATGTAGTATAAGCATGTGGTGACGACTTCTTCTGGATTGTACACCGCAATGCCACCTTCTTGTTACGCTGCATAAGACAGTTAGCAACAAAACAATATACACGGATGAAATGGCCTTGAACATTTCATTCTAATTCGGTAGCAATTTACCTCCGGTCGGTGAAGACCGTTGGACGATATTAAATATCGTACTTGTGGCAGGTAGGTTCAATAAAGAACCTCCTTGACAAGATTTCGCGGGTAAACCCGTTCTCTTTACTCGACCGTCCAAAGCAGACTGCGAACATAAAGAGTGAATCATTTGGATAATATTATCCGCATGATTTGAAGCCGTCAATACATGTTCCTGGAACAAGTGAAGTTCAATTAAGAACCGCACCATCGTTGCTTTCCAGTTGTCACTAGCTTGATTCATATAGAATCTTGCAAGTTACCTACCAAGTGCTGTTTGATGTTAACACTAGAAGGATTTCCATTCGTCACTGTAAATACTTAATAGTATTACTCTGAATGTTCTGGCAAGATCATTAAGATGTTGCGTAGAGGCCTGGAACGTGTTTAAATTCATTTAAGAATTAAACCACTGTTGCTTTCCAGTTATCACAAGTTTGATTCATAAAGAATCGCACAAGTCACCTACCATGAGCTTTTTGATGTTCGCTCAAGAAGGATTTCCATCTTCATTGTAAATACTTTCGTATTACTCGGATGTTCAGGCAAGATCATGAAGATTTTGCGTAGGACTCTTAAGATCTTTCTTACTTTTCACAGTGTGTGAAGAAGCAAGGAAATATGAAAGTGTGTCCTAATGAGATATTTGATGATCTCAAATGGCTCTAGACTCGATCGTGCATTTTGGATTTTAGTGATCGGAGGCTGGAGAGGAGTGCCACCTTTTTCAATACCAGTCTATTCGGAGTGAATAAACCAATAGATAACGTGTTGATCTCCGTGTGATTAAAACAAATACCTTTTGAGAGATATTTGAGTTAGCTGGGAAGGGTTGTGCATTGCATCACTGGGTCCATGACGTCTTTCTTCAATATCGAGAATCATTAGCAAAAATGACCTCAATAGCATATGTATTGACCCGGTTTCTGCCTAAAGTTGTAAGGAGGGCTTCTTTCTTTACACCCTTTATCTTTACAATTCTTTTTCATTCTTCAACCCCTTCAATGCTTACCAATACGTCATCACTAGCACCTTGTTGTGATTGTTCCAGTGCTAACTTAAGTACTTGGTCGGCATTCAGCTACGTTCACAATCTTTCTCCATCTTTCCTAAGGACTACTATTTCTAGCTATGGAATGTCCTTGGGAAGATTCCTCCGGTTCTAGAGAAATCATTGGACTTTAACCTATCCTACCATCCTTATGTCACCACAATCTTCACCGTCGTGAATAGAGATGTTTTGGGTAAGTGTATGTCACCATGAAATCCATTTTGAAGTGCAAATCCATTTTGCTCCCCCTTAACATATGCTACGATATCCGAAAACATTTTGCACATGTCGGGATGAGCTATCACGTTAAGTCAAACCATTTATGATTGATCATATCCCATATTAAATCACATTTTCTCCCCCATATTAAAAATATTAACCCAATCGATGTTTTTAATATCAATTGATTTAATAGCATTTTAAGAAAATTTGGGAAGAAAAATGCAAATCCAATTATCTTCATGAATTTAACAAGCTCCCCCTCAAATTAATGAGGGTGTACTTGAAACGTAAATTAAATACCTTTTAAACACAAGTGTAAGGTATTTATTACGTGCAAAGATCATATATAATAATGAATTCACAAGATTAGCAATGTACGAGGTTGGACCTGAATAATGGAGAACAGCATATGAAAGAAGCACATGGTTCTTGTTCACGAATGTTGGTCACCTCGTCACGTCCCCGAGAAAATTAATTCCCGTTGTTGAGTCAAAGCTTTCCGGTGAAATGCTTGACTTGATTATGAAAAGCGGGTTGCTATCTGAAATAATAGCAAACCATTTTGAGCATGTTTTAAAAATCATTTGAACTTCTGCTCGAACTTTATTTACAACCCCGTGTCATTATTGAATGACATTTCTAGGTTCGTAAATATTATCGATTCCAGAAGACATGCTCGTTTTATCAAAACATTTTTGAACACACAATTTTGAAAGATTTAGAAAAAACCTTTTGAGAAATTCTCGAAAAATTGTGTTCAAAGTTTTGAAAAACGATTACTTGAGCTTAAGATGTTGAATATCTTAAAAGCGAGCTCAAGTCCGAGAAGTTGTGAACTTCCCGTTGATAAGGATAAGTTTATCATCGGCGATAAACTTTCCTTTTATCTGAAGAACGAGTCCTAAGCTGACATTTACTTAGAAGTCGTGTTCATGAGCTTGAAAACTTTGACTGTTTTAACGGAAAGCTCATGACCGAGAAAGGTTAATTTCTCGTTATGAGGAAAAGTTCTCTTATTTAAAAGATACACTTTCCTTTCTGAGCTTAAAACTTCGAATGTTTTAATACAAGCTCATGACCGAGAAAGGTGAATTTCTCGTTAAGAGGATAATTTATCATAAAAGATAATCTTTCCTTTATTTTAAGTTCGAGTTACAGTCTGACATTTAACTGTAAGTCATATACACGAGCTTAAAACCTTTGAATGGTTTAAATGTAAGCTCGTGTCCGAGAAAATTTAATTTCTCGTTGTAAGGATAAGTTTATCATCGGCGATAAACTTTCCTTTATTTGAAGCACGGGTTACCATCTGATATTTAATGATAAACCATTGTGCATGAGCTTAAAAACTTGGAATGTTTTGTATATAAGCTCATGCCCGAGAAAAATGAATTTCTCGTTGTTAGGATAAGTCATCATCGGGATGAACTTTCCTTTCTTTGAGGATCGAGTTACAGTCTGTTATGTGACTGTAAGTCCTATACACGAGCTTAAAACCTTTGGATAGTTTTAATATAAGCTCGTGTCCGAGAAAAATTAATTTCTCGTTGTAAGGATAAGTCATCATCGGGATGAACTTTCCTGTCTTTTGAGAGCGAGTTACAGTCTGTTATGTGACTGTAAGTCCTAGTTTGCAGCTTAACCATGAATCCCTTGAGACATTTGTTTCTCTGATATCTGCTTCTTCAGCAACCAAACTCTAAGAGTGTCCTTAGTTGAACGGTACACAACGATTGGACCGCTTCGTTCTTTTGGAACATCAACTTTGGTACCTGCAATCTCATTAGGAATTTGCATGCTTTGACGTGGGTTAGCAATATCAATTATAGAAGCACATGGGGGTTCACAGTTGGCTTTACTTGATTCAGAGGCGACCTGAGTAGATGATTCACTAGTCTTGGCTGGCAAACGTTTCCTTTTATAGAAAACCTTAAGTTTAGGCGTAAGTGAAGTATCATCTTTATCAGTTTCCTCCCTAGTAGACTTAGTAGAATCGGAGACTATCCTAGTTGAAGGGCACTCGTTTCCTATAATAGTGAAAGTTCTACCAGTGGGGCGCCACATTTTACCAAAAGGTTTGATTTTAGCGACCCACTGGGATTTAAGTCTAGCACGGGAGTTCACCTCATTAAGCAATTTTTTGATACACGCATCATGATTTGCCGTAAAGACACATTTTCTACATGTTTTACAAGTAGCATATTTAATGTCCGAGTAAGATCTAGAATCCCTAGATGATTGATTGATGCTCCTAGGATTGGACATGCTACGGTTAGCAGTGTTGGGTAAACTAGAAGGCATCTGACTAGGTTTGAAATTCCTATCTCTTACATGTGTCTTTTGCGTAGCTTCCCTAAGATCAGATTCATGGCAAACGTCATTTGAACTAGTTCTAGACGTGGTCTTGGTATTTTTAGGGAAACTAGAGGCAATCATATGATTTGGTCTTGCTAAAGCTGGAGTGATCACATTGGGCCTAGTAGCTGGAGTGACTGGTCTAATAAGATGAACCAAATCAACTTGGGAGGCAAACCGCGGTCTCGAGGATTGTGGTCGCTCGGATCTAAATGCAGTAGGTTGTCTGACAATCGGTTGTCTGACGAACTGATTTGTAGGCGGTTTCCCCAAGATTGATGGTTTTTCAAGCTTAGTGTCCACACTAGGTCCTTTACTTTTCCTTAACTCGTTTTTCAACGCAGCTATAGCAAAAACCTTTTCCTGTACTTGGGCCTTTAAAGTTTCATTTTATTTGAGCAAGTTATCTTGGGATGCCAACTTAGATTCAAGCAGTTGAATTTGTTTCAAAAGATTATCCTTTTCAGCTTTAGAATCTAAAACAGTTTGATCCAATTTTCTTTCAAGAACAACGTTTGATTTTTCAAGTTTTTCAAAGTATGTTTCAAATTTGACCGTTTTCTTAGAAAATTCAAGTTTGGCATCCTCAAGATCTTTTGATTGCCGAGCTACGATTGTTTCGAGCTCTTTAATCTTGGAATCAGAAGCAGTCAATGAATCAGTTATAGGATAATTATCATGATGTTTAGCATTCTGAACAATCTCTCCCCCATTATGACTTACATCGGATGAATCAGAAGTGGTATTGCTATCACTCGTTTCCATCCCATGTTTGTCATAATTAGGTGCAGAATGGTCAATATGCGGCATATCATCAACATATACATCATAAACAACATTACATTGTACCATGTTTGCCGGCTCTTCGTCATAAACGGGTACGGTGTCAGCAAAAGAGATCTCGTGAACAGTGCCTGACATGCCACTGGTATCATGTTGTACTCCTGATTCCGTGCTCTTGGCATTGATAGGCTCCAATTTTTCAACCGTATGACAATTCTCCTCTTGCATCTGCGGCATTGATTCTTGCACTCCATTATCATACGTTTGCTGAAGTCGAGATCTTTCATAAATCGAAGACGAGACCGAGGTCATGAGTTTCAATATTGTATCACGGAATACTCGAAGCTCGGTATGTGTATCTCGAAGAAATGATTGGCAAAGCATCGAACTTTCAAACTTGATGATATTAAATTGGAGGAAAGGCGTGAGTTGTGTCACAAGAGCCTTATAAGCAAGTGCCGATGCAGAGTGATTAAAGTTTTCATTGTTGAGTTGCTCTGCCAGTTGGGTCAAGATGGTGAACATTGATTCCATGAATATATGACGAACTTGACCAAAGATTGTCACAAATTCGCTCCCTCCTTGAATCCCCGAAAGAGTGACAAGATGATATTGAAGCATTTGAAATGAATTTATACCACTTTCTCTAGCTTTGTCGTGCATTCGATGCAAGTCTCCCTTTTTAAGTGTCGAATTTAACGATTCCATTAAAAGTTCGCTAAAAATAAAAGAAAAAGTCTTGGTCTTGTCTAAAAATATATTGTTACTTTATCACGTCACTTTGACTTGATAGTTTGTCCCGATCATAAACAAAACAATTCACGTTTAATAGAGAATTGTTATAAAAAAAAATTTGGGATAAAATTCGGGTATAATTACCCAACAACTTTGATAAGCCTTGTTTTAAAAAAAAAACCCAAATTTGTTTTAAAAATTGTCAAACAAAATTGTTTTAAAATGTGTATCCAAAATTTATGAAATAAAGTTTGATAATGGCACCCAACTCAAAATTTAAACAAATTTTTCTTTCAAAAAACACGTGTCTTGTGTTGTTGTCAAAGAACTTTTACCACTGAAAAAATATTTAACATTACACGTAGAAGTGTATTGATGATGATAACCGGTTACTTCCAACTTAACCAAGAAACACGTGCAAGCCCATTAATAAACTACCAACACAGTTTTCTCCGTCATCCAAAAAACACGTGGCCCAATAGGAGAAGTTCCACCGCCCCACTAGCAATTTCTTAGTTATATCCGCCCATTAAAACTGTCTCCTCAGTTCTTGTTTAACAAAATCTCATAAACCAAAAAAACAGTCTGTTCTCTCTCTCACCAAGATAAAACTTTGGCTAAACCTAATCTCTCTTCTCTGCTCAACCGAATCCCAGACCCAGATCAAAGACACCCTTGTTTTTAATGATCAAAACAAATTTATGGCTTCAAGATCTTTATATAAAGATCTCAGGTAGGGTTTATTTTAATGTTTTCTGTTTGAGTCACTCTCTCTACTGAAGAGTCTTTCTTGTCAAATGGTTTGTGATGCGAGGGTTTTCGAGGCTTGGGTGAAGATGGTGTGAGAGTCGGTTGAGTGTGGGGTCTGTGTTAGATGTGTTGTGTGGGTTTGAGAGGTGGTCGAGAGGGTGCGAAGGTGTGGTTTTTGTTTGAGTTGGTTCGAGGGAGGAGGGTGGTGTAATTGTCAGACGAGGGTGGGTAAAATGAGTCTTGATTTGTTAAAGAGTCGAGTCGGACCAGGGTGAGGGTAAAGATGTTGTGAGGGTGAGTCTGTTTGTGTCGAGGGAGAGAGTTCTCAAGTGTCGAGAGTATTGGTTTGTTTAGAGGGTTTTTCGAGGGTGATTTGGTGACGAGGGTGAGAGTGAGTGTTGGTGAGGGAGTGTAGGTGTCGAGGGTGGGTTTTGGTTTTTCAGTCGAGAGTTGAGTGTTTTAAATTGGAGTCGAGACAAAAAACAAAAGCTCCCGTTATGTTTGAATGGGCTTCATTCGGAAGAGTTCCGAATCAGAACTTTTTTCTTGATCCGGAAGTTCTTGGTCCGGAAGTTCTTGATCCGGAACTTCTTGATCCGGAACTTTTGGCTTGATCCGGAAGTTCTTGGTTCGGAAGTTCTTGATCCGGAACTTCTTGATCCGGAACTTCTGGCTTGATCCGGAAGATTTTGATTCGGAAGAGTTCCGAATCGGAAGTGTTTGGTTCGAAAGTGGTTGATTCGGAACTAAAGAATTTGATTCGGAACTTCTATTTTGATTCGGAACAGGACACAAACCGCATGACTGACTGACTGGAAACTTGAGACCAACAACCTTGATTATGAAAAACCTTGACTGGAACTGTTAGTTTGATTATGAAGGACTGTAGGACAACTGGACAAAAACTGAGACCCAATAGATTAAAAAAAATACTAAGTATAAAAATATTGATTAAAAAACTATATAAACAGTATAAAAAAAATAGATGCTGGTTAAAGTAATAAGTGATAAAAAAATAATAACTGGTAAAATAGATTAAAAAAAGAAAAATAATAAAAAAAATTGATTCAAACAAAAAATAGTCAAAATAGAAGGATTTAAACAAAAAAAATACAAAATTTAAAAGAGAAAAAACACAAACTTTTATAAAAAACACCAACTTTTTATAAAAAACATAAACTTTTTAAGATTTTATAAAGAAATTTTTTATTTTTATATAAAAAGTTGTGATTTTTATCTAAAAAGTAAAAAAATTTGAAGATTTGATATGATTTAACATATACAAACACAAACTTTTTATAAAAAATACAAACTTTTTATGATTTAAGCATGATTAAATCAAAACCCACCAAAATCAAAAAGAAATAAAACAAGAATAAACCAAACTAACCAAGGCTCTTGATACCAATTGAAGGTCTACGTAATTAATGGCCTATTCTATGTTATGGATTTGGTGGATTTATTTGGTTGATTGATTGATAATTAATGAAGAAATGAAGGAAAGAGATGAAGGATTAGAGAGAGAAAGGAGAGAAGGGAGAGAATTAGAGAGAGATTGTGAAAGATGAATAAATGATTAAAGTAAAAATGGAATCAACAACCCCCTCCTAACATGCTAGGAGGGGTTATATATAGCCCACCCTACATGTGGGCTATATGGACTATACAATAATTAAATAGATCACGAGCCCATTGCATAATTATCGTTGGAGCGACCGATCCTTCATAAATACGTAAAAACGTATTTCTAACAGTTAGATGTTGGTGTTGATTGATTGAGTTTTATTGTGGTAGTTATTTGTTACTTGTAGAGGAGATACAAGGAGTTGCTGTTTTTTTGTTGTTTTTTGTTGGTTTTCTTTCACACAATCAAGTTTTTGCTCTTGACCTACCACCTTGTGAGTGGTTTTGGAAGCCTGAGAACTATCTTGGCTTGATTGTGTGTTCTTGTTGGTTAGTTTTCTTTGTTTTCAACATGTCTGGTTCTGAAACACCAAAAGGTGATGGACCTAAGGGTGGTGGTGTTAAGAATGAGGCTGTTAAATTTGAGTTATATGATCCTCTTTATCTGCATCCTCAAGACATTGGATCTCAGTTAATTACCTTCAAACTTGAAGGAACTGAGAACTACAAGGTCTGGGCTGCAGCTGTTCAACTTGCTTTACAAACTAGAAATAAATTGGGTTTTATAAATGGAAAATGTGTTCAAGATACTAATGATGGTCCTGCTAGAGACCAATGGGATAGGTGTAATGCTGTGGTTCTTTCTTGGTTGCTTGGTTGTGTTTCACCAGATTTATATAAGGGGCAAATTTTTTCAAAATATGCACAAGATGTTTGGGATGAGTTAGAAGAAACTTATAATAAACAAGATGGGTCTGTTATATACAATCTTCATCATAAGATATACACTTTAACTCAGTCTGGTATGACTTTGTCTGAATATTATCATGAATGTAATTCTTTGTGGAGACAATTTGATGCTTTAGTTGATTTACCTGATTGTACTTGTGATGGATCTGAAGACCTTAAGGATCATAATCAACTTCTTAGGTTGATGCAGTTCCTGATGGGTCTTGATGATGACTTTAGTGTGGTCAGAAGTCAGATTTTAACATCAGATCCTATTCCTGATGTAAAATCTGCTTTTGCTACCTTGTCTAGAGATGAATCACAAAGGTCTAATAAATCTAATAAATCTGGTCCTGCAGCTTTTGCTGCTAAGTTTGGTAATAATAGAAACAGCAATAGTTGGAGTAATAATAATAGAAGTAATAATAACAACTCTGGTGGGTCTAACAATGGTAACAATAGAAACAATAGTAACAACTGGAATAATTCTAGTAGTGATAATACTAGAAGAAATGTTAGGAACAATAATCTTGTGTGCAAGCATTGCAATATGACTGGACATACTATTGAAAGGTGTTTTGAGTTAATTGGGTATCCTGCTGGTTTTAAAAGGAATAATGTCAATAATGTTCAAGGTTCTGATGTAAAAAAGGATGATCAGAGTAAGAGTAATTCTCATACTCTTACTCAAGATCAGTATGAGAGATTAATGTCTTTGTTAAGTGGTACAGGTAATGCTAGCAAGGTTTCTGCTAGTGTTGCAGGTATTTTCAAAATTAATAATTGCAAGATTAGTTTCTTTTCTTGTAGATTTTTTAATTACAACACCAATATTAGTACATATAGTACATATATTGGTTGGATTGTGGACTCTGGAGCTAGTCAACACATTACTTTTTCTGAGAAACATTTATTTGATATTTTAGATGTGTCACAGTTAAACATAACTGTTGCTCATCCTAATGGGACTATTGAACATGTTAAAAAACTTGGAAGTTATAAAATTAATGATAACTTGATTGCTAAAGATGTGTTGGTAGTTCCAGGTTACAATGTGAGTCTTTTGTCTGTGCATAAATTGTCTAAAGAAAATTCTGTTTTGGTAACATTTGATGATTCAAAATGTTTAATTCAGGATTCAACACAAAAGTCCCTGATGGGGACTGGTAGTAAAAAAGATGGTCTTTATTATCTTGATGAAGGTAAGAATTTGTATAATAGCAAAGTTAAAAGCTGTAATGTGTCTAGTTCATTGTGGCATAATAGGCTTGGTCATCCTGGTGATCAAGTTCTTGTGGTCTTAAAAGATAAACTTGATGGGATTAAAAGTGTTAGTTCTGGTCCTTGTGAAGTTTGACATAAAGCTAAACAGATAAGAGAGTCATTTAGCTTAAGTGATCATAAAAGTAATAAAGTTGGTGAATTGGTTCATTTAGATGTTTGGGGAACTTATAAGGTAGTTAGTAAAGAAGGTTTTAGATACTTTCTTACTATTGTTGATGATTTCTCAAAGGCTGTATGGGTGTGTTTGATGAAAAATAAATCTGAGGTTTTTGATAATGTAAAGGAATTTACTGAGTTAATTAAAAATCAGTTTGATAAATGTGTTAAGGTTTTTAGAAGTGATAATGGAACTGAGTTTGTAAATAAGAGATTTGAAAGCTTTATTAAAGAAAAAGGTATTTTTCATCAAACTACATGTGCTTATACACCTCAACAGAATGGGATAGCTGAGAGAAAACATAGACATTTGCTTAATACTGCTAGGGCCCTCATGTTTCAGGGGGGGTTACCTTTGAACATGTGGACTGAGTCTATTCTAACTGCTACTTATCTGATTAACAGGTTACCATCTTCTGTGTTATCTGGTAGAAGTCCTTATGAGCTTGTGTATAATCAAAAACCTAAGTTCCTCCATTTAAGGGTGTTTGGCTGTTTATGTTTTGTAAATATTTTAAATGAGAATGATAAGTTTGGCTCCAGGTCTGATAAATGTGTTTTAGTAGGATATGCTTTTGATAAGAAAGGATATAAAGTGTTTAACCTGGATAAAAAGAGGTTTCAGTTTTCAAGAGATATAAAGTTTTATGAGACTGTTTTTCCATTTAAAAATGAGTCTTTGACTAAAGATTTTGTGTTTAGTGATTCTGGAGTAAATGATTTAAACTTTTTTGACAGTCAAAGTCCTAATGAGCCCTATGATGAAGGGGGAGTTAGTGTAAATGATAGTGTAAGTATTACACCTAGAAAAGATACTCTTAGTCCTAATGACAGCACTGTAGAAGATATACTTAGAAACAAGGATGTTGTACATACTGAAGGAACAGATATGCAATCTAACTCAGATAGTACTTTTGTTTCTAATGAAAATTCTTCTAGTAGGAGGGTCAATGAAGGTAGTGAGTGTGCAACAGAACCTAGTAGTTCTGAGGGTACACAGGGTATTTTAGATGATGAGTTATATGATTCTGAGGGTGAAGGACTAGAGTCTTTTGGTAATATTTTTGGTTGGTCACCAAAACCAGCAGCTAAACATACTGTTAGGAGGACAAGTAGGAAGAGTAACTTTCCTAATGATAAATTTTGTTTTGAACAAAGATGTTAAGTATAATATCAACAAGGTTGTTGGTTATACTAATTTGAGTTATGATAATTTTGTCTTTTCTACTAGTCTTAACAAAATTCATGAACCCACTTCATATAATGAAGCTATTCTTGATAGTAGATGGGTTGATGCTATGAATCTTGAAATGGAAGCTTTATATAGAAACAATACTTGGGTTATTGTAGATCTACCTGAAGGAAGAAAAGCTATTGATTGTAAATGGGTTTGGAAAGTTAAATACAAATCTGATGGTAAAGTTGAAAGATTTAAAGCTAGACTTGTAGCTAAAGGTTTTAACCAAAGAAAAGGCATAGATTATGAAGAAACTTTTTCACCTGTGGTTAAAATTGTTACTGTCAGATGTGTGTTAAGTCTAGCTGTTTGTAATAACTGGTCTATCTTTCAGCTTGATGTTAATAATGCTTTCTTATATGGTGATCTAGAAGAGGATGTGTATATGAAAATGCCAGAAGGATATTGTGATGAAAACAGTAACAAAGTATGCAAACTTGTTAAATCTTTATATGGACTAAAACAAGCTCCTAGAAAATGGAATGAAAAATTGGTTTCAGTTTTACTTGAACATGGGTTTGTTCAAAGTAAAAATGATTTCTCTTTGTTTGTTAAAAATCATAATGGGAAGATGCTTGTTCTTTTGGTCTATGTTGATGATATTATTGTTACTGGGAATGATATTGATGAAGTTAATAATTTCAAGAAATTTTTAAGCTCTAAATTTCTTATTAAGGATTTAGGTAAGCTTAAATATTTTCTAAGAATTGAAGTGATTGATATTGAAAATGGCATTTGTCTTACTCAAAGGAAATATTGCACTGAACTATTAACTGAGTTTGGTATGCTAGGGTGCAAACCTTGTAGTACACCTATTGAAGTTAATCCTTCAGATAAGAAACTTAATGCTAAATTTGGTGATGATGAGCCATTGAAAGAAGTTTCTGTATATCAAAAGTTAGTAGGCAAATTGATATATCTTACTATGACTAGACCAGATTTGTCCTATGCTGTTCACTGTCTCAGTCAGGTTATGCATGAACCTATGAAATCTCATCTAAGATTGGCTTTTAGAGTTTTAAGGTACTTAAAAAATGAACCTGGACTGGGTATAACTTTCAAAAGATGTGACAGTCAGAATTTAACTGTGTTTGTTGATTCTGACTGGGCAAAGTGCAAGGTTACTAGAAGATCTTTAACTGGATTTTGTGTTTACTTGGGAAATAATCTAGTATCATGGAAAAGTAAAAAACAAAATGTGGTGTCAAGATCTTCTACTGAAGCTGAGTATAGGGCAATGTGCAGTGTTTGTTGTGAGGCTATGTGGATTGCTAAAATCCTTACTGATCTTAACAAGGAGGCTTTCTTGCCTATAGAAATGCATTGTGACAATAGTTCAGCTATTCAGATATCTAACAATCCTGTTCATCATGAAAGAAGCAAACACTTTGAAATTGACATATATTTTTTAAGAGAAAAAATTTCAGCTGGGTTTATTAAACCTGTAAAGGTTAAGTCTGAGGATAATACAGCTGATGTTTTTACTAAAGGGTTACTAATCACAGAACATAAAAAGTTTTGTGCAAAGCTTGGTTTGCTTAATGTGTTTCAGGTGTAAAGCTTATGGGGGAGTGTTGGAAATAAGCTTTACTTAAGCTTGAAGAGTTAAAGTGCAAACTACATCAAAGTTGAAGGGGCTAAGTTGACAAGTTGACAAAGATATGGATTGAAGTGCAAGATTGAAGTCAATGCGTATATATTTAGTCCACACCTAACTTGGACGATTCATTCATTCAGTTTATTCGTTTTATGTGTGTGTAAAAGTGTGTGAGTTGTTATTGTGAGATCTTGATCTTGTTGATCAAAGTTCATTAGTTTTTCATCTTTCTGATTGTAAAGATTGTGGCTATCTAAGCCGTATCATTGATATATACTCTAAAAGTGAGCCAAGGGGAGGTTGGTTGGGTTCACTCATCAGATTGTGTTGTTGATTCTGAGTTGTTTCATAAGTTTTTACAGTTACTTATTACCAAAACTCTAAATACAAAATGATCATACTAAGTGAAGGATCTCTGAATTAACTTGAACATATATATATATTGTTTAAAACTTAAAATAGCATATCTAATTCTAGGGGAAACTCGTATCTCCCATACTAAATTTCATATTTATCTAAACATATGTTTAAACTATTGTAAATTCTGCTTTTACTAGTTGTATTTTAAATATAAGAAGAGTTATTTTGCATATCGTAATTTTTTTTAGATATGAGAACTCATTCTCATTATTCATCTTATTTTCATCTAACGGATAAAATTAATATATTTTGATTTTCACTTTATTTTTATAATTTGAATATATTTTAAAGCGTTAAGTGTTATACGAAAATAATTATAACATCGCGACGAGCGTTTAATTATCTTTCTAACAATATGCAATATGATATACTTTCGAAGAAAAAATTTGGCTTTTTTTTCTTCTTGTTAAAATTTACGTGAAATATCATATATGATAATACTGTTTCATCATATATGATAACAGTGATAAATCATATATGATATTGGTTTCTATCATGTATGATAAATTATATCATATATGATATTAGGAATACATCATATATGATATTAGTATCATATATGATAATTTTCGAAAACGTGAAAAAAATGAAAAAAAATAATTGGTCAAAAGTGTATCATATAGCATAACTATAGAAAGATAATTAAATGCTTTCTGTAATAGTATGTTTTTTTTGCGATTAACGGTTTAAGAGATATTGATGTTTGAAAAAAAAAAGTGAAAATATATTTTGTGTTTAATATTATTTATTGGATTAAAATAAATTTTGGTATCCAAATAAAGTTTTAAATATGTATGAAACTAATCACAAATCTAAAGTGATATATGAAATTATCTTTTGAGTGTTGATACATGAACCTAATAAGAAAACCTAAAAACAGACATAATGTCACGTGGCGTGTTGTGATTAGTGAAATGCAAGGGCCCATAATTTCATATATTCTCTTTCTTCACCTCAGCCTTTAATTGTGCCACGTGTTTCAATCTTGTGATTAGGCCTCTTTTTAGGCATACGAATTAGGTCTCTCTATCATTTTTCTTATCTTTTAGATAAGATTACAAGAATGGTTTCTTTGCAAAGTTGTCTCTCGACTTTTGACTCGTTCTTGACTTTCAAATAAATGAGTCCGGTTATTTAACATCTCTCTTTTTTGGTGGAATCCAAGGGCTCAATCTGGATCATTCATTGTTAGGGACCAGATCAAATGATAAAAAACACGGAAGGACTAATAATGTAAATATCTTTAAAAAACAAAAGGACTGAATATGTAAATATGAAACAAAACTCCCATTCTCGTCTCCCCCACACAAAAACAAACACATACACTGTTCACTCATTAAATCCTAACCAAAAATCGCAAAATCTGCACAAAATAGTCGCGTAAATCATGAAATAAACACAAAAAAGCAAGAAGAAACTAGTAAATTAACCGATCTTGAAAAAAAAAACCATTCAAAACCAACCGATTCATAATATTACCGATGATGGTTAACTGATTCAGTGAGACCTTGGAGACCTTAAGAATTCCTCCATTAATATAGCACCTTAAGAATTCTTCCATTCAGATTAATCTCCATTCCTTCCCGTTCACATTGCTTTTCTTATGATTTTACATTAACTGTGTGTCCCAATCCATTGGTTTATTACTAGTGATAAAGCAATAAAAATATCACCGATGATAAAATATCACCGGTGATATTACACAGTAACGTGATATTTCATTGGTTTATTACTAGTGATACTTCACTAGTGATAAAACAATAAAATATCATCGGTGATAAAATATCACCGGTGATAAAATATCACCGGTGATATTACACAGTAACGTGATATTTTATTGGTTTATTGTGATAAAACAATAAAAAATATCAACGGTGATATAGTAACGTGATATTTCATTGGTTTATTACTAGTGATAAAATAATAAAAATATCACCGGTGATAAAATATCACCGATGATATTACACAATAACGTGATATTTCATTGGTTTATTACTAGTGATACTTCACTAGTGATAAAACAATAAAAATATCACCGGTGATAAATTATCACTGATGATATTACATAGTAACGTGATATTTCATTGGTTTATTACTAGTGATACTTCACTAGTGATAAAACAATAAAAATACCACCGGTGATAAAATATCACTGATGATATTACACAGTAACGTGTAGCGACTCTTGTCATTCCAGAAACGTCATACATCCGGTGAACATCCGTCTACCTCACCAACTTTTCTCAACAACTCACGTGCTTCATAAACGTTACCACAATGACGAAATCCATTCTCAAGAGTACTATACGTAACTGAAAGAAAAACTCTCAAAATCCCTCATTCAATTAAACACCATGTCAGTTACCTCCTCGTTTTGATACAAAAGATCAATCAACAACACTTCATCATCAACATCTCCATTATCCATCTGGTCGGACGGTTTTGGTGGTTTGATGACGTGGCAGAGGAATTTGGTAGATGAGGATGACGATGATGATTATAGATGAGATTGATTGTGGTGGTATACGGTGATGATAGGTGAGATCGATTGATTCTTTGATTATGGTGATAATATGAAGGCGTTTGGGAGATGATGGTGGTGAGACAGTATGATAATGGTGGTTGGTGAAACACGTTAACTGTGTGAAAATTAAAATAAAAAGCTTTAGGACAAGAAATTAGAATTAATCAATTAAATCTTAGATTAATCTCCCCCTTAGATGGAAGCTAAATGAAAGATGAGGATTGAGCCATTGGTTTCCAACAAAAAAGAAGGCTCTAAAATAACTTTTCTCTACACTGTTGACCCCTTCTATTAACTAGTGTTCAGTAGATTTCAATCATTATTTACATTTTAGTCTTTTTGTTAACGCTTTTTACATCCTTCAACCTTTGTTATAATGAAATTAACATTTTTTGGAAGAATTTTTTTAAGCTTAAAATTTTTTAATTTAATTTTTTCAAGAGCGTAAAAAGATTTAAATTAATTTTTTCAAAAGGCGTAATAAAGTTATTATTTTAAATAAATTAATATCCTTTTTACTCTTTCGAAAAATTGTTTTCATTAAAAAATAAAAACTTTAACTTTTTTGAAAAACTTAATTTATTTTCTGAAAAAGATGTTTGATTTTTTTCGATATAAAATGAAAATTAATAAACTCATTTTAAAAAAATAATTTATTAAACGTCTAAGAAACTAAGAAAAAAAAATAAACTTTTTCGAAAATTTAATTATTTTGATAAAACTAAAGAAAATATTTTATTTCGAAAATAGTAGACTTCCTTTTTTCAAATTAAATTTTCTTTTAAATACTAAAAATTATTTTTAAAATAAAAACAACTTTTAAAAAATGTAACTTTTTTCGAGAAAAAATAAAACTTATTTTAGAAAAAAGAAGTCTACTTTTTTTAATTTTCGAAGAATTTCTTTTTTAAATTTTGAAAAAGTTAAATAAATTTTTATAATTTTTGAAGAAGGTTATTGAAATTTTAAATTTTCGAATAAGTTTAATAAAAAAATCTATAATTTCAAAGAATTTCATTGAAATTTTAACGTTTTCGCAAAAGATTATTTTTTTTAAAAAATTTTCAAAATGTATATAATATTCTCTAAAAAAACGTAATTTTACAAAATGTATAAATGAGTCCGGTTATTAAACAACCTTCTTTTTTGGTGGAATCCAAGGGCTCAATCTGGGCCGTCCATAAGGAGGGACCAGATCAAATGATAAAAAACACGGAGGGACTAAAATTGCTAATTTATAAAAAGAAGACTGAGGGACCAAAACGAAAAATATGTTGTAAATCTCAACTACCCTTCATTTCTGTAAACCAAAACACACAGATCTCATAAACATTCTCTCTCTCTACATCAAACCCCCTCTCTATAACAAACTCTAACAAAAAAATCCATAAATCTACACAAATTAACCTTGCAAATCACGAAATAAACACACAAATGGAAGAAATAACCATTAAATCAACCGATCCCTAAAAAAATCGATTAAAAACGAACCGATTCATAACGCTGATTGGTGATAATAAGGTGTTTGATGAAACGCCTAAAAGAAGAATTGAAGTTGAAAGTGCTTTGAAATCTGATGAAGGTAGGTGGTCACAATAGCAGCAGCAGATGGGTCACCCTCAGCAGTTCAGACCAACCCCGCCTTCCATCCCAAATACCAACCCCGCCTTCCATCCCAATACCATTGGTTTATTACTAGTGATAAAACAACAAAAATATCACCGATGATAAAATATCACCGGTGATATTACACAGTAACATGATATTTCATTGGTTTATTACTAGTGATACTTCACTAGTGATAAAACAATAAAATATCACCGTGATATTACATAGTAACGTGATATTTTATTGGTTTATTGTGATAAAACAATAAAAATATCAACGGTGATATAGTAACGTGATATTTCATTGGTTTATTACTAGTGATAAAACAATAAAAATATCACCGGTGATAAAATATCACCGATGATATTACACAGTAACGTGATATTTCATTGGTTTATTACTAGTGATACTTCACTAGTGATAAAACAATAAAAATATCACCGGTGATAAATTATCACTGAAGATATTACACAGTAACGTGATATTTCATTGGTTTATTACTAGTGATACTTCACTAGTGATAAAACAATATAAATATCACCGGTGATAAAATATCACTGGTGATATTACACAGTAACGTGTAGCGACACTACATCCGGTGAACATCCGTCTACCTCACCAACTTTTCTCAACAACTCACGTGCTTCATAAACGTAACTGAAAGAAAAACACTCAAAACCCCTCATTCAATTAAACACCATGTCAGTTACCTCCTCCTTCTGATACAAAAGATCAATCAATAACACTTCATCATTAACATCTCCATTATCCATCTGGTCGGACGGTTGTGGTGGTTTGATGACGTGGCAGAGGCATTTGGTAGATGAGGATTACGATGATGATTATAGATGATTATGAGAAGCAAACAGGAGATCTTGAACAAAACAAGTAGAAAATCAATCACTTTTAGGGGTTTGCTACGGAGGTGATTGTGGTGGTTAGGGTTTCAGGATGGATCTGACGGTGGTGGTCAGTTGAAGAAAATGCGTAGGTGGCCGGTGGTGTGGTGATGGCGACTGGTGGCATGGTGGTAATGTAAATGAGGAGAGAGAATTCTGAAAACACATTTCACTGTGTGAAAAAAAGGAAAGTAAAATGAACGATTAAAAAAATACTTTATTTAATTAGACATAAAAATAGGTTTTGACAAATTAAATCTTAGATTAATCCCCACCCTTAGATCAAAGCTAAATAAAGGGTGGGGATTTATCTTTTAGTTTCCACCAAAAAAATAAGGCTCCAAAATAACTTTTCTTATCTATAAATAACTTAGAATGATAATTATGTTATGATTATAATAGCTATAGTTATAATAAAATAGTGGATCACATATGATTGTTCATTCAACAAAATAGGATTTTGTCAATATATGAATATATGATGTACTTATATAACGATTATTTAAAATTTAACATACAATTATTAAATATTTAACGAAATTACTTGGATCGGCCAAATAAATAAGTTAAATGTGTTTTTATGTAATAAAAAAAGTATGATACTTTAATTAAAAATAACTATTTTTTTATCAATGCCTAACTTTATACGTCTAAAGATTAATTATAAGCACTTACACCAATTTATGATCTTTGCCATAAAAACTTATAATTATAAAAATATTAAATCAATGACATAAGATCACGACTATATAAATATAAAAATATCAATACAAAGAAATTGTGCTCAAAGTAATTACTACCTCCGTCCCATATTAAATATTCACTATGAGATATTCAAAGTTTTTGTTATATGAACTTTGACAATAAATAATTGTATTTGTGTTATGTAATACTTGATGAAAATTATATGAATAGATTCGGTTTTAAAATGTATTTTCATTGGTATAATTTTCATCAAGTATTATATAACACAAATAAAAATATTTATAGTAAAAAAAAGATAAAAAAAGACTTTAAAAAAAATCAAACTAAACACTTATTATGAAGAAAAAAAAATATAACACGTGGTTTGTTGTACCCAATGGACCATGGTATATTGGTATATAAGTTGATTTTGACGTTTTGTCAAAATTGATGCATAAGAACTTTGTAAAAGACAATGTTGACAAAATTACTTCTTTTAATACTTCATCTCAAAAAATAAGTCAAATTCATGCCACACGAGATAAATAACAACAACAAACACAAATCGTTACCTAAGTTCAAATCTTATCAAATCCAGAACAAGAAATGCACTTTTACGGTAGGCATTCTCGTAGATCTGTAAGTATAACCTAATAAAATATTAAAAGACGTTGAGATGTACCTTCTAAAGTTTGCTCTTCTAGGATAAAATCGGCAATTGTATTCTGTCATACACAAAGAGAAATTTGTTAGTTTGGTAGATCTGACCGGTAATTATACCAATAATCATATGCTAAGAGAGATATACATAATTTTGAACTATATGGTAACGCTACATCATATAGATAGTAGATCGTCTTAACTAAAACTCGATCAACTAATAACCATCGTCTCAATATATGGTATAAGTTTTAGATTGTATTAAATCATAATCTAACAAGTAATAATCATCATCGCGATCTAATTAACATCAAAATTAACAAAAGAGATATAAACAGAAACAAAATTCATATACATTAGTGCGGTGGCAGAATTTATGATTATGTGAAAATAAAATCGGTGATAATTAAAACCAGAGCGAATGACTGCGAAATGTGTATTATTTTTTAGGGTTTTAGTTGAGGACCACAATTTATATAAACATGTCCATTGTTAGAGTTAGTAATAATGGCCCAGCCCATTAGTTACCTTAGCTTAGTCATCAAGCTAAGCAATGCTTCTTTATAGAGGTGCAAATAAACCGGATTAATCCGGATTCGGATTTTCAAAATCTGGATTTGATAAATCCGGATTTTTGAAAATCCGGATTCGGATCGGATTTTTTCGAGTCGGTTTTTTTCGGATAAAAAAGTTCGTATCGGTTTTTTCGGATTAAAATTTTCGTTGTCGGATTTTTTTTCGGATCGGTTTTTCGTTTAAAAAATGTTAAAATCGGGTTTTTTTTAATGTTCGTACCGGTTTTTTCGGAATTTATTTACGAACATTAAAAAAACACAATCATAAAAAAATACCACAATAATTTTTACTATGTTAATGAAAAAAAACACAAACATTACAAAATACATAAACAAGCCACTTGGATCTTGAATTATACGAATATTCATGCGCATCTTAGTTTTTGACGCCCATGGCCCATTTGGGTCTTTTTTTTTTTTTTTTTTTTGAAAGGCAATTTTTTTACAACTCACACAAACTATCACACTAATTCTATCTCACATGTCTCCACCGAGACTTGAACCCAGAACCTTTAGGTTAGAGGGCCACTCACATACCGCTGGGCCAAAAGGCCTTTGGTCCCATTTGGATCTTTAATTTACTTATGAATATTATCAAAAAAGTTATTGTACAATACTACAGTATATGTTATGAGTTATCCACATCCACTTTTTGACTATAATTCATGTTCCCATGTCATTCATAGTTACACTGTATATACCCTCCTCCTCACAAATCTTCATTTCTCTTATATCATCGCTATTTTCAGTCACTGCATCTTGTAATTGTAACCAACTAACAAAAAACAAAAATCACCACCAGTTGATTCATAAGAGAACGAGAGAATATGACAGGATGATATCAACAGCTCAATCAAATCTTTCATCAGATCCTCTACTGATAACATCAACTTTTATTTTTTTCTATGAGGTTGAACCGGATTGCTTCCGGTTCGATGGTTAAACCCGGGTCGATTACCATCCCCGGATATATATATATTAAAAAAAAAAAAAAAAACCCGGATAAAACCGGATTTTTTAAAAACCGGATAAATCCGATAATTAATCCGGTTTTTATCCGTTTTCCTAAAAATCTTGAAATCCGGTCTATCCGGTTCGGATCTTAAAATCCGGATCGGATTAAGAAAATCTGGTTTTTCAAAAAACCGGATCGAATTTTTGAACCGGATTTTTAAAAATTTGGTTTTTGATTGCACCTCTACTTCTTTATGTCTTTTATAATCTTAAGGTGTGTTTGGTATGTATAATCAAACTATTAAAAAGTAACTCAACATTTTATTGTGCATAAACAAATCATTTTAAAATTTTACTCTTTGACCAAAGTTAGATGCTAACAAGTAGTCAAAACTCAAAACATATATTTACATATTCATGGGTCAAGATCCTATCAAACATGAATGTCAAAATCTCGTTACATAATACAAGATAAAAAAACAAAAAGGTAACAAATAGTGGGTTTGATGCACAAACCTTACGATTGTGAGAATCGACTAACCACACCAATATTAAAAAAAAATCAATGACGACAAGGAGTTAGAGGTAAGAGCCTACCAATAATATTAACTGATTTTGTTTTTGGAATATTAATAAGAAAAGGAAGATAAAAGATGTGTAAAATAGGCTACCTTGACTGGTATCATGTATGGAAAATTTAAGATTTCATATCCATATTTAAAACTAGAGTTCGCTAACCAAAGGTCTTAAATTAGAATTAAACACATTCTTCCATTGCCATTCACTTATAGCAAACGAGCCTTAGTCTTTCATTATCAAGTTAATACAATGTAATCGTTTGGTTTATTATTGTTTCTCCTACTATGCTTGCATGGTATCATAGCGAATTTATTTTCAATTAGAGTATGAGTCTTAGGGTTTACTTCCTATCAGGGTTTTAGGGTTAGTTGTGAAGAACGGTACCAAGTGAGTTCAGTTCTAATGATGTTAGCTATCTAGTGGTTGTTTTCTAATTCCTTTTTTCTTATTTATCTGACCAGGTCCTTGCTAAGATCTTTTCAAATATATCAAGTATTTTTGTTTCAATTTAGTTGTGGTTCTATGTATTTGGTTCTGACACGAAGGACGGTAGTGGTTGTTAATTATGAGTTTCGTAGACTGATTATTTCTTAATTAGTTATGAGGGATCTGATTACTGGTAATGGTGATTATGATCATTAGAATTGTTGATTTGGGGATTTGAATTTTTTGGTTTACCTTTGATTTTGGATTATAACTCTTGGTTTTGAGCATTGATGCTTAAGACTTCTATCCGATGAGATTGATTTTTTGTTGAGTTTCAGATTTATTTGGTTGATCATTTAGTTTTTGTCCATTGAGACCCGTTGATCTGCCCATTCAGTAGAAAATTTTCAATTTATAACAAGGATTACTGAATAAGCTAAGAACACATGTGCAAGTATGACCCTTTCTGTTAATACAAATAATGTCGTAACATGTATTTATATTTCTAGACTTCTCGACGTTTTGATTATTACAAAATGTGAAAAACGATACAAAATTATACGTAAGGAAAGTTTTAATCGTAAATATTTATTTCAACACAATATCACTTAAGGTATGTATGAACAATATATATACTTTCAAAGTGATCATAGGAAAAACAAAGTCTTTTACAAACTAACATTTTATAAAATGTACACAAAGTGCATAAAATATTATAAGGTATTTTTCAAGTTTAAATAAAATGTTTGAACCTAAATACAAATTTCAATTTCAAAAATTCCCCCATCCCAACGGTTTAAAACCTATACCATATAATATCTTCACCACTAAAAGAGAAAATGGAGCGTCTAGTCTAGCCGGTGCACTAGACTAGGCTGCCGGTGCGATTGATTAATTACACCGGTTGTGTTATTAGTTCCATCGGATAGGCTCCTTGCGTAGGTATCTCAGTATAAATAGCCCAATGTTAAACTTGATCAGAAACCTCTTTGCACAGCTCAAAACTCACTGTCTAAATTCTCCTTCTTAATTCTTTCTTTCTTTAATTATATTACTTATATATATTTGTTTACAAGTTATCTGGTTCTTATACCTCTACTTTGTGCAAGAGGAGAATACTTGTAATTACTTCAAAGATTCAGTGTTATAGATTAGTGTTCATATTAGTTTATATGTTGTTTAAGGTTTGTATATGTGTGTATGATCTTGTGAGAGATTCGAGTGTAGATACTTTTGAGATTTATGAGTGTATTTCCAAGGTGTGGAAATACTTGTGATCCTGTGTGATCATATGTATAAGTGTGTACTAGTTAGACTGGTTGATCATGAGTGTATTTCCTAGGAAAGGAAATAAGTGTGTAAATTGGTTCTAACTAAGATTAGGACTCGACATTTATCTTTGTATCGGTAAACATCTAAGAGACGTGTGTATGATTTTCTCCGCCTTGAAAGAGGCTTGTTGATATAGGGAAGGGAGTGGCGTAGGGCGAAGAGGAGCTTCATAGTCGAACCACTATAAATCTTGGTTTTGTCGTTTGCTAATTATTTTCCTATCTTATTACTTAGTCTATATTTGTCATTTATATTATTAGTTAGTTTAGACTATTGCATCCTCATATTGGTTGCAACTGGAATTAATATAATCTCAAATCTAATCTTTTAACAAGTAAATTATTTTGAAAACGTAATTGTAACCAATAAACTATTCAATCCCCCTTGTAGTTTCCACACTTTTGTTTGTAGCTAGTTTTTGTGGTAAGCCGAGGTGATTCGTAAGGATTTAGGTGTTTTCGATTGTGAAGAATCTACGTAACAAGTAAAACACAAGTAGTATAGAGGTTGTCGAGCACCTATTGACTAGATAGCAAATAACACGAAAGTGTTAAAGGGTTGTCACGTTCCACAATAGCATAAAACATTCAACAATAATCACAAAAATAACACGAGATGAGGATGATGCTAATATGATGACATTATAATCAATATATTAACGCTACTTGTTTGAACTACTATTCATTTCAATGGTATTTGAAAGAACTTTAGCAATATCACACAAAATAATAAGTCCGCAATTCTAATCAAATGGTCATGTCATAAAGTTGCACATACCATGATTTAATAATAACAAATCTTTTCAACCTATGATGATTACTACAACAAATTCCTTTATGAGCCATTTGTGAGAAATATTATTTTATCCAACTTGTACATTAGAGTCCTTTCGACATATGCTATAGATTAAACCTTTATTGGTCCATTTAACTTGCATATTAATAGTTTTTAATCATGATATACCAAACATATATGCACATTAACATTTGGAAATCATAAAAAGGAACACTTTCCACTTATAGATCCGGTTATGATTCATCAACAAGTTATTTAGACTCATACCAACTCTACCAATCTCATTAACAAAACCATATATTAGTATTTCAAAATACCAAACACTTCATATCCATGTTTACATCATTCCAAACAAGTAAAACACAACTAATCCATAATGATATTAATCAATAACCAGTTTTCAACACCTCCCTCCGTCTCAATTTACTTGCCCACTTTTAACTTTTTAAGTCTTTCTTAATCAACTTTGATCATAATTTAAATTTTTTATGTTATGTAATACATGATGAAAATTATATGAATGAATTGAGTTTTCAATGTATTTTTTTGGTATCATTTTTATCAAATATTAAATAACATAAAAAATTTAATTTATAGTCAAATTTGAAGAAAAAAGACTTGAAAAATTTAAAGTGCACAAGTAAATTGAGACGGAGGGAGTATCATTCAACATCAATAATGACCAACTAGAATTTTAATGGGAGGATTTAAAGCAATTCTTAAGCCTCTAATCAACATACAAGTTTTGAACCAAACCGTAAAATTATATCTAACACCTTCCTTGACGTTCTTGAGTGATCTTCTAGAATTGGTAGGAGTTTGTAGTCTTTTAGGGAGAGATAGAGGAGTGAAAACTATTCCTTAAGGATGGAGGATAAATTTTCATATGTAAAAACTAAGGTATGAGGTCTTATTTATAGTGAAAAACAGCCTTGGACACGAAGCATAAGTCTTCGCCTCCACTGTCATAAGAATGCTAGTAATGAAGTCTTGTAAGAGTTCTAAACGCGTAATGGTTGGACTTAGGCACCAAGGTTTCATAAATATGCATTTAAAGTTAACTTGGAGAAGTGAAGAAAATCACACCCTGTTGGTTGCTCGAGCGTGATGATAGGCTGCTTAGTGTTGGGGAGCTTGTAGGCTAGTGAAGCTTTATGATAGACTACAGTGGAGTGAGGAGTTGGCGGCTCCTCGGCCATGCCTAACGGCTGTTAACCACGAAGTCAGTTGTACCGACGACTAAAATGTCTTGTCGGATGGCTGCTTGTGCAGTTTAGCCAAAAATGGTAATAAAGTTGTATCCCTTTCTCCTGTGGACGTGAGAATGCTTGAACCAAGTCAATCAGAGTTCGTATGATCAAGTTATGGCCAAAACGGTGAAGGTGTGTTGGGAACACAAATCTCCAAACATTCTTCAATTTAACTTCTTTCCTTTATTTCTTTCTTGATTTCCGTCATGAACATCTTATTTTGAGTCTTGTGAGTAACAACTGCATGACTGTTATCTTCTAAAATATTCAATGTAAGACTTATATGTGTCAAGAATCCTTCGTATATCCATAAATCTTTTTTTGTTGGCCGTTACCTCGTATTTTCTTTACTTTTATCAATCTTGGCTAATTAACAACATGAAACATGACTTTGAACATATATGAGCTAAAATGATCGTTAGTTCAACCGAATAGCATGCATAATATATAAATACACTCATTTTGAGATTTATCGAATCTCCCCACACTTAAACTTTGCTTTCCCTCAAGCAAATCTAGAATTAACGAAAAATAAATCCACATGGTGCACAAGAATGATTAGAAAAATGCGATGCAAATCTATCAAGTACAAGTACAAGATAAGATTCGTCATTTTAAAGCTTTTTGTGAAAAATCGAGATGTACGCAAATACCCATTATAAGTCGAAAGTCTAAGTCCCAATTGCTGCTAGCTACCAAAAATCCAAAAACCCAAAAACCAATAAACACGTAAATGTTTATAGCTATGAGCTTATTCAATACATAACGCATATATATCACGTCTCATAGGAATCACGGTTGCATTTAGAATATGCAACAACCCTTTTAAACCACTTGGTGGATCAAGTGGACGCTTGAAGTCTCGTAGGGTTTCCCCTGAACACGTCCACAAAGTTCATTTAAGATATACATGGTTTTGTGTAATTTTGAAGAAAGATTTATGAAAAATATCTTAATTAGGTAAGCCATGTGACATAGAACTCTAGTGAGATATGATGTAGGCAAGTCATTACCGTGCAGACACCTGCTGTGTCTACAATATAGACAAACTATTCTAAATCAAATTTAAAATTTGAAATCTGGCGATGACGTAGGTGGTGAGAACAGCTACGCAATAGTACTATTTATACCCTCATTTTAATGATGAGCAATGCAGTCTCGACTCCTTCACCTTGTTGGCGGACTTGTAAAAATACACAAAGCCAACCTACAAATACAAAAAATAAAACCAAACCAAGGATAGAACAGGTTGTCCCACGTAAATCACTTATCTTTATCTTCGAGTCTTTGAAGTTAGAATCAAACCATCATCAGCTGGCTACTTGTACACCCACAAACCACATCCAACCTATCCGTAATCTTATCAACCAGTTCACCATTGCTCAACCTTGTACTTATCATAACTCGTGAATTAAATGGGCAAAAACAACAAAACTAAGTGTGATAATCTGGAAATTTCAGGTCATTATTTAATCTTATTTTATGAGTATCTTAAAATTTTAATAAATTTGAATGCTATTATGTTTGACGATTTAAGATAAAACCGATATTTAATGTCTTATTTTTACATTTTGACGAGTAAAGAAGACTATTAGTGATCGCGATACCGATGAATGCCCGAAATTTTATGTTCTATTATTTGCTGTTTTGATGTTTATATTTTTGACGTTTTCGTTTCTAGTTGCGTATTAAGTCGTACCGGGACAATATTAATATCATATTCGTGTGCGTTTTAACTTTTGAAAACTATTTTTACGAAACCCGAATCCCGTAAATAATTTCAAAATTGACTAATAGTCATTTTCTACCCTTTAAACTATTTAATTGGATTTTAGTGTAAAAGATTACAAAGTTGGCAAAAATTACCCCTCTACCACTACTATATAATGTTTTCCACTAAAAAACACACACACATATATTTTATAAAAATCAAACAATCCTCCCTTTTCTTCTCTTCTTCATGCCGTGAACCACCAAGCCCAAGACACCCTCAAAATCTTGATTTCTAGTTTGATTTGTTAAAAACTAATCAAAGTCCCATCCTACAAATTAAAAGGTGATCATATTGATCTAAAAATACTTACATGCATCATGTTTTATTTTTCAAAGAATTATGTATGTTTGACTTGTTTATTGATCATTTATATATATTGTTTATTATTATGATCATGAGTTTATTAGTTGCATATATAAATTTTGATGAGGATTTGAGAAAGAGTGACATATAAGTGTATTAAAGGTGTTAGGAGTTGATTATGATGAGTGCAAGATCATTATAGAATTATAGAATTGAGTAAAATGGGTCAAAAATTTGACTTAGTGTGGTTTATAAATTGTATTTTAGGGCGGAAGGTCTAAGGCTGAATTTGGATATCTTAAGTCTAATTTGAGGTTGAGATGATAGAACTATGTTGTAGAGATTTTTATAAGCTTCGTTTTGATATAAGTTAGAGCTTCTAACTCAAAACGAGGAGGAAGTTACGATAGTTTGATTATTCGTGTACTGAGTATCGACACTCCGAAATTGTCGTTAATATTTGGATCGAATCTCGGGGACTATAAAATGCGTTTTATACATGGTCAATGGCTGTTATGTTTTAAACCTAAGGTTGTGAGTCTAATATCAAACTCAAGTTTCGGTTTTGTAAACGTTATTGTTTAGAGAGGTCAAAATAGTTTTATGAGTCAAAGACGTAAAACTGTCCGAATTTTGAAGTTTAAAGATGATAAGAGCAGAAGGTCTTAGGAGTAATATTTTTGAATGAAATTTAAACTGAGTTTTATTCAAGTTATGTGTGAGTTTTTCACCAAGTTTCTTAGAAAACATATTTGTCTAAGTATGTGAAAACAGCTTGTACATTTGGTATGCACCGACAGATTTTTATCGAGTGTATGGTTTAATAAAGTAAACATATAGAAGGGTATAGTAATATCACTTGTGTGGTTTTTCTTTTGAGTTTATCGTGGTTTTGAAATGTTGATTTTGTTTTACTAAGTATAAAGAATAATTGAGTATATTATTATTAAAGTGAGTGCCTTATTTGGTAGGTTGTGGTTTCGTGTTCAACGGGCATCATCCATCATCGACGATCGTCTTGCTACTACTCTTCTACTAAGGTGAGTCTATAGCCTCGCTTTTAACTTCTTAAATATGATTTTATATACCCGCGAGGAGGATAACATGCTTGTTTTATTAGAAATAAAGGGTGCAACTAGATGTGCGGTAAACCCATTAATGGGTGCATGTAAAAGTTGTGGTGAACCCTATTTATCAGAAATGGTTTTTATTAGAAAATGAAGGGTACAACTAGAAGATGCGGTAAAACACTAATGGGCGCATATAGAAGTTGTGGTAGACCCATGCTTGTTTTTAAATAGAACACAAGGAAATGTTTAATGTCATGTTTATTATTATAAGTTGTTTATTTTCGCTGAGTAAAAGATCCCATTATATCATGAATTATTAGCTACCGAGTTATGGTAGGCGCTTATACATGGAGTACTACTATTGGGAGTTATCCCTCCCGTCCGGCAACGATTAGCTATCGTTTGAGCACAATGTTGGTCGAAGTGGATACATGTGCAAGAGTTTTCCTATACACTTAGCGAGGTGTATGGTGGGAAAATAAATTGTGGTAACGTTTCAATATCATGAGGCTTATAATAAATATTTATAACTTCGTTTGATCCGCATCGTTATGGTTGATGGCTTTAAAACATATTAGTGTTCGGTAATGTTTATTTATAAACTTTATAGATTCACTCAACTTTTGTTGACAAGTTTAGCATGTTTTATCTCAGGTCCTTGAAGGTAATGGCAAATGAGGGATTTTGGTGCTTGCGGAATAATAAAGATGTTTAAGCTCACCATTTTGAGAAAAATCGTTCAATAATTTTTATTATGAAAAGTGTTATGATACTTTGTTAATCAAATGTTTGGGACCATGTTGTGAACGATTTGTCAAATTTTATTTCAATCGAAAGTTTACTTCTAAAAACGATTCTTTTCGAGTCGTTTTCTATTACTTGAGTTGTTATAGTATGAAGTAGCACCCCATATGAGTTTCCGCATATGACCCGAATTTGGGGGTGTAACAGATTGGTATCAGAGCTTAAGTTATAGGGAACAAAAAGATTTTCCAAAATAAAAGTTTTGAAATCTTTTAACTAAAACTATCGCAAGCGAAATCTCCGAATTACCGATAAGACCGGAAAGAGTGTATTATATGGGATACATATATGTTATAATTTGAGTCATTTTTACTTGTAAGTTACAAGTCACGTTTTCATTTATTTAATTATAAATGTTAATTTTATATTAACACGAGGTATTATTATGACGTAGATTGTCACGAAGCCATTTCCAAACTAAATTCCATCATTCATGAGTTTAACTAAGTTGTGGATATCTATGATCCCAACAAAATAGTTACCATTCCCGATGATAATCATTTGGTTTCAAAGATTTTTGATTCCTTGAGTCTTATTCTTGAATTATCGATCCATTCATATTGTTTAGTAGATTCAATCTTCGATCTCATTGATCTTTGATTTCTATTATTTTAGAAACATGTTTTCTGAAATTATTACTTGTTGTTCGTAAGGAATTTGTATTGATTGGTACGGTATTTACATGCCTAATAAAATGCCATAGCATATCACTAAAATTTCGTCATATCGGTTTTTGCTGTATTCGATCTTGATCTCTTGTGTTAAACGAACGATGCTCAAATAATGTAATTTATCACTATCTTGTTGAAATAAATTGACCGTTTATTTGAACAAGGAAATTATAAATTGTTGAACTATTTGTTTATAAAAACTTATTTGCATAGGTTTGGTCGACCCATAGAAATAAGGGCTTATAAACATGTGGGCTTAAGCATATGGAGTTTGCACAAATAAATTTTTTGCTTGACTTATTCTTTGTTTTGTTCCTCTAAGTCTATGATCGTGCGATGGTTTGCATTGGGGCGGTTCCAAAGCCGCCAACTGGGAAGGATATTGAGCGTCCTAGAAAAACATTGAAGAAATCTTCTTCTAGTGGGACCGAAGAGCCTTCCTAGCCACACAGATCACCTACTAACTCTTGGTAAATTATCTTATCATCTGTAGTATCATTTGTAAATCACCAGCTAAACTGTGACATCAGTTAGTAGAACTAGTATTTTTAAGTTGTATTGCATTAGACGATGATAATCTATAATGCATGACAATACAACTTGTACTAGTTGTGAATAATGAAATGACTATCTTTTGTTTTCAAATTCTATATCGTTCTATGGTTATCTTCCCTTTCTTGTTTCTTTTAATCATTCATTCCTTTTCAATCCTTTGTTCCTTTTATTTATTTGTTATCGTCGTAATGCAATCATTGATGAATAGTCATTATTATTTGAATTGCGTTGTATCATAATCATACAGCCAAATATATATATGACTAAGGCACGTATGCGCCAAGTCATTTATGAACACATTGTTGCATCCTTGACTGAATTCATGGCCAACATGAATGATGGATCTGGCGGCTCTAGTAGGGCTGGTAGTTTGGGTGGAGCAAGTGTTTCTAATAGTTCGGATGGTTCTAGAGACGGATTTGGTGGCGCGAATGGACCGAATGTGACCTCAATTGAAAAAGAATGCCCAAATGTTAAATACCCGTGTAGCTGCGTATCAATTGGGAGGTGTAGGCACAACAAGATCCAAGAGTCTTTACTAAATCTGAAAGTTTTGATGTTATAGTTGAGATGGATTAGTTATCTCGGTATAACGTGTGTATCCTGTGTGATGAGAAAAGGTTAGGATACCCTTAAATGGTAAGACTTTGGTTATCAAAGGCGATAAGAATAATTCTATATTAAGATCTTTTTGTGTATTAAGGTCCGAAAATACACAGAAAGAGGTTGTGAATTATTTCTAGCTCAAGTGACCGAAGTTGAATATGAGAAGAAGGCGAATCGATAATGTTCCTATCGTGCGTGATTTTCCTGATGTATTTCCTGATGAATTGCCCGAACCTACGACACCAAGACATATTGATTTTCATATTGATCTTATTCCTGGTGCTGCACCCGTGGCGCGTGCACCATATCGTTTAGCACCATCTGAAATGAAAGAATTATCGGAACAATCGCAAGAATTGTTCGAGAAAGGCTTTATTCGACCGAGCTCGTCATCTTGGGGAGCTCCTGTTCTATTCGTCAAGAAGAAAGATGGTTCGTTCCGTATGTGTATCGATTACCAAGAGCTGAATAAGCTAACGATTAAGAATCGTTACCCGCTTCCAAGAAATGATGATATATTTGATCAACTTTAATGTTCTCGTATTTTCTCCAAGATTGATCTTCGTTCTGGTTACCATCAACTTCACATACGCGAGGAAGATATTCCTATTACGGCGTTTAGGACTCGTTATAGTCATTGTGAGTTTTTGGCTATGCCTTTCGATTTGACCAATGCACCGACTGTGTTCATGGATTTAATGAACCGCGTGTGCAAACCGTATCTTGACAAATTCGTGATCGTGTTCATCGAAGATATTCTAATTTATTCTAAGAATAATGAAGAGGCATTTCAAACGCTGAAGCTTAAATTGTAAAGTGCGCCAATCTTGTCATTGCTTGAGGGCAACGAGGATTTTCGTTGTCTATTGTGATGCATCTCTTAAAAGATTTGGGGCTGTTTTGATGCAACGAGAAAAATTCATTGCGTATGCTTTTAGGAAACTTAGGAAGAATGAGGAAAACTACACCACCCACGACTTGTAGTTGGGCGTGGTGGTTTTTGCTCTTCGCCTTTGGAGACATTATCTGTAAGGCACTAAGTGTACGGTATTCATCGACCATAAGAGTCTACAGTATATTTTGGATCAAAAAGAGCTAAACATGAGGCAACGTATATGAATCGAGCTTTTGAGTGATACGATTGCATAATTTGTTATCACGTTGGAAAAAGAAAATGTAGTAGCTGATGCGTTAAGTAGGAAGTAGAGGGATAAACCTCTCGAAGTGCATGCTTTGGTAGTAACGGTACATAATTATTTATCGGAACAAATTCGAAAAGCACAAGCTGATGCTATGAAGGCTGACAATATTAAATCTAAAAACTTTCGCGGTGAAGGTGAACCCTTTGAAACTAGATCCGATGGTACAAAATGTCTAAGGGGATGAGTATGGTTACCATTATTTGGAGGATTGAGAAATCTAATTATGTTGAGATTTCACAAGTCCAAGTATTCCATTCATCCCAGGTCGGATAAAATGTATCAAGATTTGAAGAAGCTATCCTGGTGGCCGAACATGAAAGCGGATATTGCAACATATGTTAGCATGTGCTTGACATGTTCTAAGGTCAAGGCTGAATACCAAAATCCATCTGAACTACTTCAACAACCAGAAGTTCTTATTTGGAAGTGGGAATGTATTACCATGGACTTTATTACTAAGCTTCCAAGGACTCCATCCGGTTTTGATTCCTTAGAACGTGACAGTCATTTCGCATCAAATTTCTGAAGATCCCTTCAAGAATCATTGGGGACAAATTTGGATATGAGCACTGGTTATCATCCTCAAACCAATGGTTAAAGTGAAAGGACTATTCAAACGTTAGAAGACATGTTGCGGGCTTGCGTGATTAACTTTGGTAGTAGTTGGGATAAACACTTACCATTGGTAGAATTTTCTCCTATAATAATAGTTATCACGCTAGCATTAAAGTCGCGCCTTTCGAGGCTCTTTATGGAAGGAAACGTCGATCACCAGTATGCTAGAGTGAAGTTGGAGATGCCTAACTCACCGGGCTGGAAATTGGTTCGTGAGACTACTGAGATGATTGTACAGATCAAGAATTTTTTATTAGCCGCTCGTAGTAAATAGAAAAGCATGGCAATGTGAGATGAAAACCTTTGGAATTCGAGGTAGGTGGAAAGGTTATGCTAAAAGTATCTCCATGGAAAGGCGTTAAACGCCTTGGAAAGTGTGGGAAATTACGTCCCCGTTATATTAGGGTTGTAATCAAGCCAAGCTTTTATCAAGCAACTTGAGCTCGAGCTTGAGCTTGGCTCGATCAAGCCAAGCTTTTATCAAGATCAGGCCTAAAAAATAACTTGAAACATATATCAAGCTCAAGCTCAAGCTTTTGATATCTCGGCTCGAACTTTTATCAAGCTTTTTCAAGCTTTGTTAAAATGTATTTTTATGATTAATTCATATAAGCAACTTATGCTTAATGTGAGTATTAAAATAATTATAAGGGATTATTTCATAAATAAATAATATATTCTTTGATTAAATTTATAATTTAGCTCATCGTATTTTAAATAATTTGTTTTATCTTATAAATTTATTACATGTACTTGGTGAAATATAATACGTATAAATAATTTTGGTATTTTTTTATACGAGGGTACCGTAATTGCGTTACCAATCACATCACGCAATGGAATTTGAGACCTTAATCGCTTTGGATTGCAAAACGCATTTTGAAATCAAGACTGTACGATTATGTTATTTTTGGTTTTATTAATGCTAAATAAATCAAATTTGGTTTTGAGTTATGGTTATTGTTTGTTTTACTTTATACATATGTTTTTACTAGCAAGGTACCCGCGCAATGCGGCGGCGAGTACCTTATAACTATATTTTGTAGCGAGCAAAAGTTCACTTTTATAGCATATATCGGTGCACACAATCATTTCTTCTATAGTTTTCGACTCCTTTCTTTTAAATATTTTAAAAAACATTCGTGATGAGACTACTTTTATACATAGTCTCATCGTCCAAAACGGGCTTTAAATGCATTAAATATCATCAAAAATGCCAAATATATGCTTGTGTTTGTTACTTGTATTTTAGGTACGAATATTGAGAAAATGACAAAAGATCACAAGAAACATGCAAAAACGAACACGGGAAACGAAGCCGCACAATGAACCAAGCCCTAATGAAGATTTTCCAAGAAAAACCCTTGAAGAATTGAAGATTATGCAAGAAGGGTCCCCCAATAATCAAGAATTGACACTTTAAACCCTTGTTTATCCATAATTACAAGTTTGGTCCTTAAAGTTTGTCAAATTTACAAAAAATGGCCTCCACTTTGAAGAATTGGCAAGAATGGTCCCTCAACAATGAAGACTTGCCAATATTAGTCCTCCAAAAAGTCAACCATACAAGTCAAGACCATTATCTATGAAGAAAATGCCAAAACAACCCTTCAAGTATCAAGAATTGGAAAGAAATACCCCTGAAAATACTTTGGAAAAGTATTTGGGGAAAAAGTTTGAAAATGGAAACTTCATTAACAAAGGAAATCTGTTTTTATACCATTTATCACAAAGTGAAGGAAGTAGAAGAAATGAAGGACTGAAATGGGCAGACAACTAAAGTTACCTAGACCTCTCACCTTGTGACATGTGCCGCACTACCAGATTTCAGCCAATCACAACTCACCCCCTTGCCACATCACCCCGACTCACTAACCTGGTTTAAACTTATTTAATTAAGTTTAAATTTACGCGGTTAACACCTTTTTAAACCCAAATCAAGATTAAAACATGTACTATTCACTCAAGAACACGAATTGGGTTTTCTTAATCTACTTGAAATTATACCACCAACTTATCCACAAATGTGATTAAGGTCATCTTAATCACATCCCAACTTCAAAAACCCTTGCCACATCATCACCTTGGTCACATGATAAACCCTCCCTACACGGTTTGGGAGAAAAAGCCAAAAACCCTGTCACATCCAACGTCCAAGATAGTAGCTTCAAACTTAAGCTCCTTGTGAGCCTTTGATCACTTCCACATGCTTGACACCTCAACAAACTGCCAAATTCAGTCACATGATCAAGCAAAAAGCCAAAACTCTCAAGGGAAAAATGGGGACTTCACAACTAGGGTTTATACGTTTTTTATGCTTTCTAGATGAACATTGTAGCCTATATAAAGGCACTTAGGCTTTACATTTCAACTGCTCTTGATTTTTCCTTGTTCACTTTTCTGTAAAGCCATTTTCATGTTTAATGAATTGTGTTTGAATTTGTGAAGAAAAACCAAGTGCCAATCTCTTATTCTGCTTGTTTATGTTATATGTTTGCTAAACTTGAATCTCAAAACGTTTTCTCAAGCTTTGTGCAAGAAATTGCTCAAAGTTCTAACACCTTGATATTTTGCTAAGTTCCTTGGTACACCTTGGAATTCTTGGGCTATAAGTGGATCATAGCATCCTGATAAAGTGTTATCAAGGTGTTGTGAGGCTTATAACTTGGGGATAATCAAGTGTGGGGTACAAGGGTTGCATTAATCAATATTTGTTACCTTTCTGTTTTATATTTTTTTGCTTCTAACCTTGTTCTATCTTCGCAGCCTGATATTGGAAGCTTGTGCCTTGTTTTGCTAGGCACATCAGCTCAAACATATGTGGGTATGGATGTACATCCATGAGGTTTGAACCCTTAATCTCAAAATCTGTCAAAAAACTGGATATTTGTGATATTTGAGTTCTGCTTGTGTATGTGTTGATCTTTGGCTCCAAATCTTGTTGTTTGTGTTTAAGATTGATGTTTTGATGCTTATGTATGCATGTGCTAACCTGAATCCAACTTTTGATTTGAAAATCTTGATTTGAGAAATATAAAGGGGTGTTTGGGTCAACTGCATATTGAAGTATTTGTGTTATTGGTTAAGTGTTTGTTGTTGTATGTTGCTAGTTCTTGTTTAAGAAGTGTAATAGAGTGATAATCTACAAGTTGTATGCTTTTGAACACCTAAATCAAACATATGCTTATAAAATCTTGATTAGTTATTATTTTGGACTGTGATTTGGTGCGCACCTAGTTCTAGGCTTAGACTTTAGGATATAAAGTGATAAATCATATCCAACATAACCTGTTAAGAAGCTTTAAGTGTTTGAATTTGGCTGTGTGGTCAAGTATATCAACAAGTGTTCATAACTGCATGTTCTTTGTTAATCAGTAACTTTTTTGTGCTTGAATCTTGATCTAGATCTTGAACCATTGCATGAAACCTGTTTAAATTTTTTCATTTGAATTTATTATAGCTTGTGTATGCTTTTGGTGCAATTTGGTTGGCTGATTTTTGCTAAAACTGCTTATTGAGTGTAAACTGCTAGTGTTCAAGTCTATGTCTGATCTGGTGCTTAATTGAATTAACTGTATCATTTGGCTGATTGGAAGTGTGATTTCTTTATTGTTCTTGACTCCTTGTGATTCAGTGATCACAAGGGTGCCTTGTTTGTAACTTGAATCCACAAAAAAATCACATAAGACAAAAAGTCAAAAAGGTCAAACAGGGGGAAAAGTTCCCACTGCTCAACCACCAAAACTAGCCCTTGCTAGTGCAAATTTTCAAACAGCTTATTCATAAGCCATATTGGCTTATCCAGACTTGCAACAACTTATTTTTTGTGATAGATCTTCCTCATTTGACCCATTTTTTTTGATCTGGAGCTTATTAGACTTTGCCTTTGACTTTTTACTAGAAAACTAATTAAGGTGACTTTAAAACAAGTGCTTATATGCTTATTCTGGCTTATTGCTTGTGCTTATTTGAAAACTTTTTGATTATTTTGCTTAGTTAAGTCATTTAAAAGCTTTTGAAAGTTGAATCAGCACTTGAGGTGGTCTAGAACTCAAAAACGACTATTTTGTCGTTTTGTGAAGAGAGTCTTGGCTTATTTCAGGCTTATTTCTTGTGCTTTTTCCAATTTTCTTTTTACAGATCTCTTAAGTAACTCAAAAGAAGCTTGTGTGTCAAATTTTAGCTTATGACATCAGCTTATAGCTTAATGGGCCAAAAAGCCCATTAAGAATAAGCTGCTTTGAAATAAGCTAGCTTATACACATTTTCAGCTTTTGGGCCTTCAGAATTTTGTTCTTAAAAGCAAATTTTAAGTCAGATAGGAGATTTTTGGCTTATTTGGACAACATTTTTCTTATTGGGCCTATTTCAAGCCCATTAAGGGACTGTTTGGACTTTTAGCCCATTTCAAGGCCCAATAGGGGTATTTTGTAATTTTAACTTCATTTCTGTTTTATTTAGGTTAAAATAAGTAGGTTTGCAACTTTTTAGAATTTTTTAGAATTTTGAATTTTTATTAATATTTTATTATTATTTTATTATTAAAAATTAAAATTTAGATTTTTGAAAGTTTTTCATTTTCCTTAGATCAAATACATTAAGTTAGGAATTTTACAATTTTTAGAATATTTTTATTGTCATTAGATTAGTTTTTAGAATTATTTTAAGTTTTATTAGTTTTTAATTGTTTTTAAATAGTTTTTATTAATTTTAAAATTTTCAAAAATAGTTTTAAATTTAGTTAAGTTATTTTAGAGGTTTACAAGTGAAAAAATCTCATTTTAGGCTTTTTGTTAGTTAAATTGATTTTTTGGGCTTTAATTAGCATAAAAAATTATTATTTAATTAAACAAAAGGTTTGAGTGATTTTTTATTTTTTGTAAACTCTAATTACATTTATTAGGATTTATTGCAATTTTCTAGGAATTTTTAGGGTAAATTTTTAATTTGGTCACTTTTTACGGTTTTACGTACACGACTATTCGTCTTAGTTTAATTCATAATCGTAACCATCATTCTCTTCTAATCTCTTTTCTTCTTTTTATTTCTCATCAATATAATCACAAACCATTAATCAATTCTTAACACAATGCACTTGCCTCCTTGAGAACGATCCCCACTTTTGGGTCATTAGTGCTTGGTTTTCCTAAACCGACACTTAATACTTTCCACTTTTACGCTCTTTTTCCTAAAAGGCGTAATTTACAACTATCATTTTGGCGCCGCTGCCGGGGACGCGTGTTGTGTTTTGATTTGAACATTTGTTGTTTTTATATAGCCATAATAGCTAATTGTATTAGTAGCACTCTACTAATACGTATTATTGGTTTTTCGTTTTTTGTGTGAATACTATTACTATATTGTATACGTAGAACAATAAATTCACAAGTACTCCAAAAGTGTGAAAACACAACCTTGATTGGGAGTTCATTACTCAATCATTGTATTCGAATCTCAAACAAGAAAGAAAAGGCAAATTAGATAAATACTTTCGTGAAGCTTAATTTTGAAAAAGACAAACTATAAGGTGGGTATAAGGCGGGTATTATAAAATATACCATAAGGAAAAATGCTCTTAAATGCTTCGCGCCGCCTCGTTTCCCCGCTTGCTTGTGAGTGTTTAGATAAAAAGGGCTAATCGAGGGTTTGCCAACCAAAGTATTATCTAAGTATCATATATATTTTCTTGGTTTCATTTGATTAAACCCTCTTGAACGTTTTGGTGTTCCACCAACGCTCTAAAGTCATCGAAGGCGTTCACTTCACGTAATCGTTTTCATTCCTTGAGGCTTCTTTAATCAAGAGATTTGATTAAGGAGGAGATTTGTAAATTTTTGTCTACTTAATACAATCACAAAAATCCAAAAAAAGTAAAAACAATCAAAAACCACAAAAATTGGAAAAAAAAACACCAAAAAGAATCTTCTTTACTCATCCCCACGTTGTACGTGACATTTATGCTTACTCGTAATCAAGCAAGACGTGCACGTAAACGAAAAAACCGAAAGGAGTCAACACCTACTCCTAATCTTTCTAGTGAGGAGTCTCATATTGACGAACCTATCGTAGAAGAAGAACCAACCATGGCAAATCGTACTATGATTGAGTTACTTCAAGTACCCACCGAGGGTTATGGAGAGGCTATTGTTATTCCCGCTATCCTTGCGGAGAATTTTGAAGTGAAAACGGGTTTGTTGTCGATGATTCAAAACAAGAAATTCCGTGGTGATGAAAAGGACAACCCGCACAACCATATCCGCCAATTCAATCGTCTTACCGCCACTTGCTAATTTAAGGATGTTGCTAATGACTCGATTAAGATGATGCTTTTTCCGTATTCCTTAGCGGGGCCCTCTAAAATTTGGTTAGAGAAAGAGCCACCCAATTCTATATTGACGTGGAAGGATCTCGTTTCTAAGTTTGTGAACCAATTTTTCCCGTCCTCTAGGACTACGCATTTGAAAAACGAGATTTCAAAATTTTCACAAGAATTTAATGAGAGTTTTTCGACGGCTTGGAATAGGTTTAAGGAAATGTTACATGAGTGTCCTCATCACGGTTTTTCCGACTTGCATCAAATTGACACGTTTTACAATGGATTAAATGATCATGAAAGAGATTATCTAAATGCCGCCGCGGGTGGTATTTTTTTTTGTAAAACGGTTGAGGAAGCGTTGTTGATAATTGCGAATAGATCTAAGGTGTATAGTCCTCGTAACACATCGAGTGTTCGTAAGTCTTCGTCTTCGGCTTCACCTTCTTTGTCCAATACCATCGATGCTTGTCAAATTGAGGCGAACTTGCAAAACAAAATCTTTGATAAGCTTAAGGGACTTTTAATTGAATTCAAAGTTGGAGAACAAAGTGCTCCCGCTACGGCTAAAGCGGTTGAGGTTTCATGTATGTATTGTGGTGGAGGTCATGATTTCTCCGAGTGCATTACCAACGGTGGTAACACTTCGAGTGCCTACGCAGCCACGGGAACTTACAACCAAAACGGTCAAGTTACCCGCTCCAATCAATTGACTCCACCGGGTTTTGCTCCCAATCAAAATGCTAACAACAACTATCGAAACAATCAAGTTGGTTTTAAAAACAATTACAAAGGAAACTATGGGAATCAAGGGGCTAATAACAATCAAGTTTTAAACAAAAATCAAAACAATGATTTTCAAAACAACAACAAGGGTTTGCAAACTTTGAAAGATCTTCCAAATGAATTTGTTGAATACGCTGATGGAAACGATGCTAGGTTTGACAATATTTAAAGAGAAATCATTAGCCTAAGATCCGAGTTTATAAATGACTTGAAAAAGGAGTTGAAAAATGAGTTAGCAAATGAGCTTAAAATCCATACAAACAAAATGGAAGGAAATGTAACTAGGTTACAACAAAACCAACAAAAAATGGAACAAGGGCAACATGAAATAAAACAAGAGATGATTAAGGCAGAGAAGAGGAAATTCATGTTTGAGGATAAAATTTCATCTATGTTTGAGGCTATAATGTGCAAACCGTCTTCGAGTAGTCTTCCTAGTAACACAATATCGAACCCTAAGGGAGAGATGAAAGTGATTACCACACGAAGTGGTAGGACACTTATGGAACCGACTCCTCTACCAATTGCTCCTACAGAGGATGCAATTGAGGAAGAACCCGAGGTGATGGTCAAAAAGGAGCATGTCCCAATCCCGCGAAGTACCGCTCATGCCACACCTACGGTTGACCCATTACCACATTTGGAACCCGAGATTCCAAAGGCTATGCCTATGCCTCAACCCACACCACCTTTGCCCTATCCATCGAGACTTAGAAAGGAGAAACGTCAAGAGCGCGATAATTATCAATTTGAGATTTTTATGAAAATGTTTCGTGACGTTCATTTTAATGTAAGTTTTGCCGATGCTTTGGTCATGATGCCTCGATTTGCCGCTAACTTTAATAGTATGTTGAACAACAAGGAGAAATTGCAACAATTGTCTAGTTGTTCATCGGTTTATCTTAACCGCATACCTCAAAAAGTCGGTGATCCCGGTAAATTCTTGATTCCTTGTGCAATTCAAGATATGGAAGAATGATATGCCTTGGCCGATCTTGGTGCTAGTATTAATTTGATGCCACTTTCAATCTTCAAGTCGCTCAATCTTCCTAATGTTACTCCTTCACTAATGTCTATCGAGTTGGCCGATCATTCCACGATTCCCGCATGTGGATTGGCGGAAGACGTTTTTGTGAAAGTGGGAAAGTTCTATTATCCGGTAGACTTTATCGTTGTCGATATTCTTACGGATCCTCAACTTCCTCTCATTTTAGATCGTTCGTTTTTAGATACGTCTATGGCTTTAATTGATGTGCATGCTAGAAAGATCACCTTACGTTTCAACGACGAGGAACTTGTTTTAAACGCAACTCAAAATTATCAACTTTCTCATGTTTATTCCGTTGCTACCGTAAACCTCGTTGATATGATCGACGTTGTTTGCGAGGAATTTTCACAAGAAGTTCTAGGTTTTGGTGATGATGGGAATAGTGGCAATCCCACTATGCTAGATCCCATTCTTGATAACTCGACACCAACCTTCACTCCATTTGAAGGTGGTGGTTTTACGTTGGAAGAATTCGATGTTCCACGTACTTGTGACGAAGACCTCGACAATGATGAGGAATTCTCGATCATCAAGGATTTTCTTAACGATTTCCCATTTCCTCCACCCGAGGAGGTTATGAGTATCGAGCCCAAATCTTCAATTGAGGAGCCACCTATCCTCGAGTTGAAAGATTTACCTCCTCACCTTGAATATGTATTTTTTGGAGGAGGGCGACAAGTTGCCGGTTATTATTGAGAAAGATCTTTCGGATGATCAAAAAACCGCACTTGTCGATGTTCTAAAGGATCACAAAGGGGCAATTGCGTGGAAGTTATCCGACATTAAGGGGATCGATCCCAAATTTTGTACCCACAAAATCTTAATGGAGGAGGATTACAAACTCGTAATCCAATGTCGAAGGAGGGTGAACCCCAAAATTCACGACGTCATCAAAAAGGAAGTCCTAAAACTCCTTGACGCGAGAATGATTTACCCTATTTCCGATAGCCCTTGGGTGAGTCCTATTCATTGTGTCCCTAAGAAGGGAGGAATGACCGTTGTGCCAAACGATGCCAACGAGTTAATTCCCACTAGACTCGTGACCTGATGGAGAGTGTGCATTGACTATCGTAAGTTGAATGACGCCACTCGAAAAGACCATTTTCCCTTGCCCTTCATGGACCAAATGTTGGAGCGTCTTGCGGGAAACGATTTCTATTGCTTTTTAGATGGTTTTTCCGGTTACTTCCAAATTCCCATCGATCCTCGTGATCAAGAAAAAACTACGTTTACGTGTCCATATGGAACGTTTGCCTATCGTAGAATGCCATTCGGACTTTGCAATGCACCGGGAACCTTTCAAAGGTGCATGATGGCTATTTTTCATGATATGATCGAGAAGACGATGGAAGTTTTCATGGATGACTTTTCCGTGTTTGGTAGTTCATTCACTTCGTGTTTGTCGAATCTTGAGAGAATGTTGAAGCGTTGTGAGGAAACCAACCTTGTGCTTAATTGGGAAAAATGTCATTTTATGGTTAAAAGTGGAATCGTCTTAGGGCACAAGGTTTCGAAAGCGAGGATTGAGGTAGATCAAGCTAAGGTAGAAGTCATCTCCAAATTACCTCATCCCAAAACCGTTAAGGGAGTTAGGAGTTTCCTAGGCCACGCGGGCTTTTATCGTCGATTCATCAAGAATTTTTCAAAGATATCTCGACCTATTACACATCTCCTCGAAAAAGATGCACGTTTTGTCTTTGACGAAGATTGTGTACGAGCCTTTGAAATCCTTAAGAGGAATCTTACCGAAGCTCTCATTCTTGTTGCTCCCAATTAGAACCTCCCCTTTGAGCTCATGTGTGATGCTAGTGACTACGCTATTGGGGCCGTATTGGGGCAACGTCATGAAAAACACTTCTTGCCTATTCACTATGCTAGCAAGACGATGACCGAGGCTCAACTAAAATACACTACAACGGAGAAGGAGTTCCTTGCCGTGGTGTATGCATTTGAGAAATTCCGACCTTATCTCCTCTTGACTAAATGCATAGTGTATACGGATCATTAGGCTATCAAGTATCTTATGGCTAAACAAGATGCAATGGCAAGATTAATTCGTTGGATTCTCCTCCTTCAAGAATTTGATCACAAAATCGTTGACAAAAAAGGAGCCGAGAATCTAGCGGCCGATCATCTTTCTCGTTTGGAAGATCCTCACCAAAGTGTTTACAAGCCCAAGGAAATCACCAAAACATTTCCGATCGAGACACTTGGTGTAGTGAATTCTAAGCTTGGTTCTTCTACCCCATGGTTTGCGGACATCACAAATTACCATGCGGGGAACTTCATCATCAAGGGTATGACGACCCAAGAAAAACGAAAATTCTTTCGTGACGTCAAGTTCTATTTTTGGAACGACCCTTACTTGTTTCGAACTTGTGCGGATCAAATCATTCGACGTTGTGTCTTTGGCACCGAAGCTTCTAACATCCTTAGAGCTTGTCACGAGGGACCCACGGGTGGTCACCACGGCGCTAATCTCACGGCTAAGAAGGTCTTTGATGCCGGTTTCTTTTGGCCTACTATTTACCGAGATGCGCATGCACTTGTGAAGTCATGTGACTCATGCCAACGACAAGTAAAAGCCTCACAAAACGACGAAATGCCACAAAATATCATCCAAGTGTGTGAGATCTTTGACGTTTGGGGCATCGACTTTATGGGGCCGTTCCCATCATCTCATGGTAATAAGTACATCCTTGTCACATTTGACTACCTATCTAAGTGGGTGGAAGCTAAGGCTTTGCCTACGAACGATGCTCGTGTGGTAGTCAAGTTTTTGAAAAGCTTGTTTTCTCAGTTTGGAACCCCTCGTGCGATCATAAGCGATCGTGGAACCCATTTTTTAACGACCAATTCGAAAGGGTCCTAAAGAAATATGGGGTTACACATCGTCTTTCTACGGCTTATCACCCACAAACGAGTGGGCAAGTTGAGGTTTTAAAACGAGCTTTGAAGAGGATCTTGAGAGATCTATTGGGGAGAACCGACAATCTTGGTCGGATAAGTTGGACGATGCTTTATGGGCCTTTAGGACCGCTCATAAGACGCCCATTGGGTGCACTCCTTATAAGCTTATGTATGGGAGGAATTGTCACTTGCCAATTGAACTTGAACACAAAGTATATTGGGCCCTTAAGCATTGTATTGATGATATGGAGACCGCGGGAAAACACCGGAAAATGCAATTAAATGAATCAGATGAATTGAGGGATATTGCTTATGAAAATTCATTGATTTACAAAGAAAAGACTAAAAAGTTTCATGATTCAAAAATTAAAAACCGGGTTTTTAACATTGGAGATCAAGTGTTGCTTTTTAACTCTCGTTTGAAAATATTTTCTGGTAAGTTGAAACCCCGTTGGTCCGGTCCATTCACCGTGACTCAAGTTTTTCCATATGGGACCATCGAGCTAGCTCAAAATGATGGCCCCAATTTTAAGGTGAATGGACATAGGTTGAAGCACTACTTTGGCGGGGAAGTTCCATCCTTGAACTACCTCGACCAAATCACCTTCCCCAATGATAATTAGTATTGAGGGGATCGAGCCGAGCTCATGACTCGGTAATCAAAAACGAGGTGCCTCGTGGGGGAGTCCCATGCTTATCCTATGTACATATTAACGCTTTCTAATGTAGTAACATGTGGGGATTTGTGCCCTTCCAACCTTTGTTCCGTGGTTGTTTGTGAATTGTGGATTTTAGATGATCATTATCTTCACGATTGGAGCCTCTCGTGTTCATTTTATGGGAGCACTCGATCGTTTGCTTTGAAGAATTTCTCAATATCCATGATATATCCTTTTATGTTCTAACCTTAGGTTTTTAGCACACTTTATAAACGGCTTTAAATTTAACGGTTACACCCTTTCCATGCTAGATTAAGCATTCGACTATGTCTCTAGTATGGGGGTTTTCCAACCCTTAGACTCGAAACATTGAGGAAAATTTTTAACTTTAGTATGGGGGGTGAATAGATACTTGCCTTGCCAAACCTTCACGCTTTCCAAAATTTATCTTTTTGTTGCAAAATAAGGCTAAAAATGGCCAAATTTTAAAATTTTCTCATGTTTTATAAGTGTTTGAAGACACGAATGTAGATTTTCTGATGGCGAGAATAAGAGTAATTTTTGACTCGACCGTGCGTGTTGAGCACTTAGCTTCGATTCCTTAACTTTATATTAGGCTAAGTCTCTTAAATGAGGACGAGAAATGATAAAGTTAATTATAAGTTACTATGCTAAACGTAGAGTACTCGTATTCTTTCAAAAACTCATGTGTTCTTGTTGTTTGCTTATTCTCCCCTCGCTTGTAAATATTTTTTGCTTAATAAATATTGACTTAGCGGTTTAGTCTTGATTGTTGGTTTCTAGTCTTTTCTAGTAGCTTCCATGTAATTAAATTGGGAAGACATTAAGGTATCGCCAGCGTCACGGTTTTGAAGTATTGGCAACCCGAATAATCGAAAGCTTCACCCAATAATAAGATTCAAGTGCTCACCTAAATCAATCAAATAATTTGAAGCTCACAAGGCCGAAAAATCTATGCAAAATTGAAAGTGAATCAAGTCTTAATCTTTGAAGCTTTAAAGATCCAAAATTCAACTTTAGCGTGACGATATACGTCTTTGGCCACAATAAACACCTCATGGCGATGTTAAATAAAAGGCAAGGCAAGACCGAAGTCATAATAAAAGCTTCATGGCGAAGTTGAATAAAAGATGGAGGTAAACCTATGATAATAAGGCCCTTCCGTTAGGGGGCGTATAAAAGTCTTGTTAATAAGTCTCATGTCCAAAACCGTTATAAAACCATGTTTATCGATCCTTCTTGTTGACTTAATTTTTTGACATCGTTGTCTATTAGGAGGGGTTATTAATTCGATGGTCTTGGTTACACCGTTAGGACTCTATTTTTAGACCTAAATCTCTATCATAGCATAAGTCAAACAATGTATCCTCGTGAAACATTCAAGACAAAATAAAATATAAGAGATACAACTTAGGAAAATGGGAGGATAAGTACGTGATTAGGGCATATGAGTAGTGTTAGCATTACTAACTATAATGACAATGATCTCGTTGCACGCTTAGAATGGAATTGGGGTGAAAATCGAGGACGACGAAATTATTTCTAACGAAGCATTCACGTGTTCTTATTCTATGAACCTAAACGTCCCATTTTGCGATGAAAATCATACATTATGTCTAAACACACAAGTAGAAGTAATAGTAGTAGTGTAGCTAGTTTATCGTTCAATAAAAGTGAATAAAAATGAATTTTGGAGATGCTACGATACTTTATTCTAGCATTGCGTGAGGGCACGGTAATGGTTTAGTATAGGGGAGTGATGAGACTGCTTTTATACATAGTCTCATCGTCCAAAACGGGCTTTAAATGCATTAAATATCATCAAAAAAGCCAAATATATTCTTGTGTTTGTTACTTGTATTTTAGGTACGGATATTGAGAAAATGACAAAAGATCACAAGAAACATGCAAAAACGAACACGGGAAACGAAGCCGCACAATGAACCAAGCCCTAATGAAGATTTTCCAAGAAAAACCCTTGAAGAATTGAAGATTATGCAAGAAGGTTCCTCCAATATTGAAGAATTGACACTTTAAACCCTTGTTTATTCATAATTACAAGTTTGGTCCTTAAAGTTTGTCAAATTTACAAAAAGGGCCCTCCACTTTGAAGAATTGGCAAGAATGGTCCCTCAACAATGAAGACTTGCCAATATTAGTCCTCCAAAAAGTCAACCATACAAGTCAAGACCATTATCTATGAAGAAAATGCCAAAACAACCCTTCAAGTATCAAGAATTAGCAAGAAATACCCCTGAAAATACTTTGGAAAAGTATTTGGGGAAAAAGTGTGAAAATGGAAACTTCATTAACAAAGGAAATCTGTTTTTATACCATTTATCACAAAGTGAAGGAAGTAGAAGAAATGAAGGACTGAAATGGGCAGACAACCAAAGTTACCTAGACCTCTCACCTTGTGACACGTGCCCTACTACCAGATTTCAGCCAATCACAACTCACCCCCTTGCCACATCACCCCAACCCACTAACCCGGTTTAAAATTATTTAATTAAGTTAAATTTACGCAGTTAACACCTTTTTAAACCCAAATCAAGATTAAAACATGTACTCTTCACTCAAGAACACGAATTGGGTTTTCTTAATCTACTTGAAATTAAAACCACCAACTTATCCAGAAATGTGATTAAGGTCATCTTAATCACATCCCAACTTCAAAAACCCTTGCCACATCATCACCTTGGTCACCTGATAAACCCTCCCTACACGGTTTGGGAGAAAAATCCAAAAACCCTGCCACATCCAACGTCCAAGATTGTAGCTTCAAACTTAAGCTCCTTGTGAGCCTTTGATCACTTACACATGCTTGACACCTCAACAAACTGCCAAATTCAGTCACATGATCAAGCAAAAAGCCAAAACTCTCAAGGGCAAAATGGGGACTTCACAACTAGGGTTTATACATTTTTTATGCTTTCTAGATGAACATTGTAGCCTATATAAAGGCACTTAGGCTTTACATTTCAACTGCTCTTGATTTTTCCTTGTTCACTTTTCTGTAAAGCCATTTTCATGTTTAATGAATTGTGTTTGAAATTGTGAAGAAAAACCAAGTGCCAATCTCTTATTCTGCTTGTTTATGTTATATGTTTGCTAAACTTGAATCTCAAAACGTTTTCTCAAGCTTTGTGCAAGAAATTGCTCAAAGTTCTAAAACCTTGATATTTTGCTAAGTTCCTTGGTACACCTTGGAATTCTTGGGCTATAAGTGGATCATAGCATCCTGATAAAGTGTTATCAAGGTGTTGTGAGGCTTATAACTTGGGGATAATCAAGTGTGGGGTACAAGGGTTGCATTAATCAAGATTTGTCCCCTTTCTATTTTATATTTTTTTGCCTCCTAACCTTGTTCTATCTTAGCAGCCTGATATTGGAAGCTTGTGCCTTGTTTTGCTAGGCACATCAGCTCAAACATACGTGGGTGTGGATGTACATCCACGAGGTTTGAACCCTTAATCTCAAAACTGTAAAAAAATTGGATATTTGTGATATTTGAGTTCTGCTTGTGTATGTGTTGATCTTTGGCTCCAAATCTTGTTGTTTGTGTTTAAGATTGATGTTTTGATGCTTATGTATGCATGTGCTAACCTGAATCCATCTTTTGATTTGAAAATCTTGATTTAAGAAATATAAAGGGGTGTTTGGGTCAACTGCATATTGAAGTATTTGTGTTATTGGTTAAGTGTTTGTTGTTGTATGTTGCTAGTTCTTGTTTTAGAAGTGTAATAGAGTGATAATCTGCAAGTTGTATGCTTTTGAACACCTAAATCAAACATATGCTTATAAAATCTTGATTAGTTGATATTTTGGACTGTGATTTGGTGCACACCTAGTTCTAGGCTTAGACTTAGGATAAAAAGTGACAAATCATATCCAACATAACCTGTTAAGAAGATTTAAGTGTTTGAATTTGGCTGTGTGGTCAAGTATATCAGCAAGTGTTCATAACTACATGTTCTTTGTTAATCAGTAACTTTTTTGTGCTTGAATCTTGATCTAGACCTTGAACCATTGCATGAAACATGTTTAAATTTGTTCATTTTAATTTATTATAGCTTGTGTATGCTTTTGGTGCAATTTGGTTGGCTGATTTTTGCTAAAACTGCTTATTGAGTGTAAACTGCTAGTGTTCAAGTATGTGTCTGATCTGGTGCTTAATTGAATTAACTGTATCATTTGGCTGATTGGAAGTGTGATTTCTTTGTTGTTCTTGACTCCTTCTGATTCACTGATCACAAGGGTTCCTTGTTTGTAACTTGAATCCACAAAAAAGTCACATAAGACAAAAAGTTAAAAAGGTCAAGCAAGGGGAAAAGTTCCCACTGCTCAACCACCAAAACTAGCCCCTGCTAGTGTAAATCTTCAAACAGCTTATTCATAAGTCAGATTGGCTTATCCAGACTTGCAACAACTTATTTTTTTGTGATAGATCTTCCTCATTTGACCCATTTATTTGATCTGGAGCTTATTAGACTGTGACTTTGACTTTTTACTAGAAAACTCATTAAGTTGACTTTAAAACAAGTGCTTATCTGCTTATTCTGGCTTATTTCTTGTGCTTATTTGAAAACTTTTGATTATTTTGCTTAGTTAAGTCATTTAAAAGCTTTTGAAAGTTGAATAAGCACATGAGGTGGTCTAGAACTCAAAAACGACTATTTTGTCGTTTTGTGAAGAGGGTCTTGGCTTATTTCAGGCTTATTTCTTGTGCTTTTTCCAATTTTCTTTTTATAGATCTCTTAAGTAACTCAAAAGAATCTTGTGTGTCAAATTTTAGCTTATGGCATCAGCTTATAGCTTAATGGGCCAAAAAGCCCATTAAGAATAAGCTGCTTTGAAATAAGCTAGCTTATACACATTTTCAGCTTTTGGGCCTTCAGAGTTTTGTTCTTAAAATAAAATTTTAAGTCAGATAGGAGATTTTGGGCTTATTTAGACAACATTTTTCTTATTGGGCCTATTTCAAGCCCATTAAGGGACTGTTTGGACTTTTAGCCCATTTCAAGGCCCAATAGGGGTATTTTTGTAAATTTAACTTCATTTCTGTTTTATTTAGGTTAAAATAAGTAGGTTTGCAACTTTTTATAATTTTTTATAAATTTTGAATTTTTATTAATATTTTATTATTATTATTATTTTTTTGGTAACCGTGATTTCCGACTCATTGCCCGACTAATCCACGGGGTTTGAGCCCACCGCCACACAGACTCAAACCAGGTAAAGCCCTTCCTTTTCAGGAGGTTGGCATGGCCACTTCAAAGTTGTTTGCACCTAGTGGGAATTAATATTTTATTATTATTTTATTATTAAAAATTAAAATTTAGGTTTTTCAAAGTTTTTCATTTTTCTTAGATCAAATACATTAAGTTAGGAATTTTACAATTTTTAGAATATTTTTATTGTCATTAGATTAATTTTTAGAATTATTTTAAGTTTTAATAGTTTTTAATTGTTTTTAAATAGTTTTTATTAGTTTTAAAATTTTCAAAAATAGTTTTAAATTTAGATAAGTCATTTCAGAGGTTTACAAGTGAAAAAATCTCATTTTGGGCTTTTTGTTAGTTAAATTGATTTTTTGGGCTTTAATTAGCATACAAAATTATTATTTAATTAAACAAAAGGTTTGAGTGATTTTTGATTTATTGTAAACTCTAATTACATTTATTAGGATTTAATGCAATTTTCTAGGAATTTTTAGGGTAAAATTTTAATTTGGTCACTTTTTACGGTTTTACGTACACGACCATTCGTCTTAGTTTAATTCATAATCGTAACCGTCATTCTCTTCTAATCTCTTTTCTTCTTTTCATTTCTCATCAACATAATCACAAACCATTAATCAGTTCTTAACACAGCGCACTTGCCTCCTTGAGAACGATTCCCACTTTTGGGTCATTAGTGCTTGGTTTTCCTAAACTGACACTTAATACTTTCCACTTTTACGCTCTTTTCCTAAAGAGTAGTAAAACCACTACATCAATTCTTGTTTATATGTATTTTTCTAACGATAACTTGACGAATGAACATCAACTTTTAATTAAATACTCTTAGCAACGCAAACTATTTTACATCCTAATTAACATTATGTTCAAACTAAAGACAATAAACATGTAACATTTTCCCAATTTTGTTTCTTAATATTATAAACATTGGCTCGCCAACTAATTTGGTTACACAAGTAACCGCCATCAACGCACGATACGTGGCTAGTCCTAAATAATATTACGGTAATAATATGGTAAATTACATTCCAAATAAAGCCTATGTACCAACTTTTAAATCACAAGGATAATAAAAGATTGTCCATATCTACGGTAAAAAAAATCAGCCCAAAAGAAACATTAACCCAAAAAAAATACATCACTTAAAAAACCTAATGACACAGAAAAAACACATACGCCTCTTTATTCTTTTGTGGAGAACCATCTTTATCATTTCCAACAAACCAAATCCTAGAAACACACATCGATGATACCCAATATTTAGTTTTCTTGCATCTCACCTACACGAATCATAAAACGAAGAACACAAATCGATGATACCATTTTCTTTGTCTTCACAAAAACGACTTCTAGATCTTTAAATGAGGTCTCGGGTAAGGTATGCTTATCTTGACCAGAAGCATATACACTTGAATTACCTCGGGGAGCTGCAAGAAAATCCACAATTCTTTTCATGTGTCGAACCCAAAGGAGTGTTTGTCCGACGAAGAACTCATTGTTCCAATGGATGAAGTTAAGATCGATGACAAGTTGCACTTCTACGAGGAACCTATCGATATCATGGATAGGGAGGTAAAGCCATTAAAGCAAAGCCGGATCCCTATTGTCAAGGTCCGATGGAACTCAAGGCGTGGACCGGAGTTTACTTGGGAAAGAGAAGATCAAATGTGGAAGAAATATCCATATTTATTCAATTTCAACAAGAAACCGGACTCTAAGGCGAATTGATCTTAGGGACGAAGATCCTTGTTAGATGGGGATGCTGTGACAATCTAGAATTTCAGGTTATTATTTAATCTTATTTTATGAGTATCTTAAATATTTTAATAAATTTGAATGCTATTATGTTTGATGATTTAAGATAAAACCGATATTTAATGTCTTATTTTTACATTTTGACGAGTAAAGAAGACTATTAGTGATCGTGATACCGATGGATGCCCGAAATTTTACGTTTTATTATTTGTTGTTTCGATGCTTATATTTTTGACATTTTCGTTTTTAATTGCGTATTAAGTCGTATCGGGACTATATTAATATCATATTCGTGTGCGTTTTAACTTTTGAAAAGTATATTTACGAAACCTGAATCCCGTAAATATTGTCAAAATTGACTAATAGTTATTTTCTACCCTTTGGACTATCTAATTGCATTTTAGTCTAAAAGATTACAACGTTGGCAAAAATTACCCCTCTACCACTACTATATAATGTTTTTCCACTAAGAAAAACACACACATATTTTATAAAAATCAAACAATCCCCCCCCCCCCCTCTTCTCTTCTTCATGTCGTGAATCACCAAGCCCAAAACACCCTCAAAATCTTAATTTCTAGTTTGATTTGTTAAAAACTAATCAAAGTCCCATCCTACAAATTGAAAGGTGATCATATTGATCTAAAAATTACATACATGTATCATGCTTTATTTTTCAAAGAATTATGTTTGTTTGATTTGTTTATTGATCATCTATATATATTGTTTATTATTATGATCATGAGTTTATTAGTTGCATATATAAATTTTGATGAGGATTTGAGAAAGAGTGACATGCAAGTGTATTAAAGGTATTAGGAGTTGATTATTATGAGTGTAAGATGATTATAGAATTATGGAATTGAGTAAAATGGGTCAAAAATTTGATTTAGTGTGGTTTATAAAATTGTACTTTAGGGCAGTAGGTTTAAGGATACATTTAGATATCTTACGTCTATGTTGAGATTGAGATGATTGAACTATGTTGTAGAGATTTTTATAAGCTTCGTTTTGATATAAATTATAGCTTCTAACTCAAAATGAAGAGGAAGTTACGATAGTTTGATTATTCGTGGACCGGGAGATGAGTATCAACACAATCCGAAATTATCGTTGATATTTTGATCGAATCTCGGGGACTATAAAATGAGGTTTATACATGGTCAAGGTCTGTTCTAAAGTTGTAAACCTAGGGTTGTGAGTCTAATATCAAACTCAAGTGTCAGTTTTGTAAACGGAATTATTTAGAGAGGTCAAAATACTTTTATGAGTCGAAGACGTAAAACTGTCCGAATTTTGAAGTTTAAAGATGCTAGGAGCAGAAGGTCTTAGGAGTAATATTTTTGAATGAAATTTAAACTTTTTTATTTAGGTTATGTGTGAGTTTGTCTCCAAGTTTCGTCGAAAACGGATTTGTCTAAGTATGTGAAAACAACTTGTACATTTGGTATGTACCGGCAGATTTTTATCGAGAGTATGGTTTAGTAAAGTAAACATACAGAAGGGTATAATAATATCACTTGTGTGGTTTTAATTTTGAGTTTATCGTGGTTTTGAAATGTTGATTTCGTTTTACTAAGTATAAAGTATACTTGAGTATATTATTATTAAGTGGGGGCCTTATTTGGTAGGTTGCGGTTTTCGTGTTCAACGGGCATCATCCATCGTCGACGATCGTCTTGCTACTATTCTTCTACTAAGGTGAGTCTATAGCCTCGGTTTTGTAAACCCATTAATCGGTGCACATAAAAGTTGTGGTGAACCCTATTTATTAGAAATTATTTTTATTAGGAAATGAAGGGTACAACTAGAAGATGCGGTAAACCACTTTATTAGCGCATATAGAAGTTGTGGTAAACCCATGCTTGTTTTAAAATAGAACACAAGGAAATGTTTAATGCCATGTTTATTATAAGTTGTTTATTTTCGCTGAGTAAAAAGTCCCAATTATATCATGAATTGTTCGCTACCGAGTTATGGTAGGCGCTTATACATGGAATAGTACTATTGGGAGTTTCCCCTCCCTTCCGGCAACAATTAGCTATCGTTTGAGCACAATGTTGCTCGAAGTGGATACATGTCCGAGAGTTTTCCTATACACTTAGCCAGGTGTATGGTGGGCAAATATTGTGTTAAGGTTTCAATATCATGAGGCTTAAAATAACTATTTATTACTTTGTTCGATCCACGTCGTTATGGTTGATGGCTTTAAAACATATTAGTGTTCGGTAATGTTTATTTATAAACTCTATAGATTCACTCAACTTTTGTTGACAAGTTTAGCATGTTTTATCTCAGGTCCTTGAAGGTTATGGCAAAGAGGGATTCAGGTGCTTGCGGAATAATAAAGATGTTTAGGCTCACCATTTTGAGAAAAATCGTTCAATAATTTTTATTATGAAAAGTGTTATTGATACAAGGCTTTTTGACACCCGTATAAAAATTAAAGTTCTTGTTCTCGAAATCTTAACGAATTGATTTCCGGCTTAAAGTGCGACTCAGTTGAATTTGGTGAAACAAATATTTTTGGTTGGTTTTAAATTTAAATGTGCAAAGACTTAAAAGTAAAGTGACGTTAAAGTAAAGTGGCGTTGAAATTAAAGTGCAAGAAAATTAAAGGCGTGAAAATTAAATCTAAGTCTAATTAAAATTAAATGGTGCAATATTTAAAAACGTGACGGAAAGTAAATTAGACAAAGTATAAAAACATAAACTAAAAATTAAACAAGACAAATTGGTAAAATAAACCCACCGTCGGTATATATTCCGATCACTCCTTGATCAGAATGTTAGCTTACCCCAAATCGGAATATTGATCAGACAATCAATCGGAATATGTCACCTACCCACGATCGGAATATCCTGACAAATCCCAATCGGAATATAAACTTACTTGTGATCGGAATACGGGGAAGACTTGGTCGGAATGCTGTTCGGAAACTTCGATCGGAATATTGTCACCTATCCCAATCGGAATATCCAAAATAACACCTCAATCGGAATGAGTACTGGTCCCCCAATCAGAATGCTGTCGCACTTACCTGATCGGAATATCCAAAACCACTCTGATCGGAATACCAGAGCCTTTGATCGGAATGCTGAAACCCTTTTCCGACCAAGCTATGTAGCTATGGTCGGAATGATAAAACCCTCTTCCGATCTTACCAATCGGAATACGGTAGAAAAAGTACAAAATAAGCTAGAAAAATAAGCTATGATTCTAATAAGCACAAGACGAAAATCCTAAGGTAAACCGAATGAAAATAAGCTACTAGACTGAAATTTAACAACTTTTAAAATAAGAAATGAATAAGCTTTAAGAAAAACAACTTTTTATACAAAATAACTTTTATAGAAACTATATAAACTTGAAAATAAACAAAATAAGCTATGAAAATAGATGATTTAAAACAATCAAAAGCATAAAAATGAAATCTTTAAACAAATAAGCAAGTCGAAAAGCATATGAATCAAAGATTAAAGAAAGGAAGAATGAGATCAACAAGATAAAGTAAAGGTGCGAGAATTAAAAGAAACACTTACTTGAAATTAAATGGTAAATAAAGTGCAAGACATGTAATTAAAGGTGCAAGTAATTAAAGGTGCATAAAATAAAGGTGGAAGAACTAGTTTGTCAATCTAGCCAACAAGAACAAATGAATGAAAATGGGAAGTATTTATAGGTGATTAGGGGGATGGTAAGAGGAAGCTTCCTCCCCTCCTTCCTTTCTTCTTAATTGCGCCCTTAAGTCCTTTCTTCTTAATCTTTTTGTTAATCTTGGAATTTGATGACTTTTGGCTCGGGATTTCTTTGGACTCGTCTTTTAATTCTTCGATAAATAAGACTTGAGTTCCTCGGCTTTAAGTAAACTTCCGTCTTTTGACTTTTTTCTTCGATAAATCTTCAGAATTGGTCTTGGACTTCCGTTCTTTTTGCACTCTTGACTTCTTGACTCCGTCTTTCATCTTTTTCTTCAATAAAAGTCCGTAAATGCCCGTGAATTCCCGTGTTTTCTCCACTTTTCACCTTTTCGTCCTAAATCACAACAAAAACACAAACCACGCATAATTCCGACATAAAAGACATAAAATACACGTTTTGGCTCGGTTATTATTGTAATTAAGTGGTAGAAAAGATGTGTGTTTACACACATATCAAATCCCCTACACTTGACCATTGCAATGTCCTCATGCAATGCATTAGTTACAAAGCACGTTTACATTTTTCATCATAATTAATCCATGTTGGCCTTTATTAAAGAGATAGAAACTATAAACATTCAAAGTAAAGAAATCAAAAGCATACCTTGGGTTTTGGAAATGTAATGAATAATCATCATCCTCAAGTTTTCACTTTCTCCAAACCAAGCTTAAAAACGAGATCATTGTTATTATAAGTTAGCAAACTAACACGAACTCATGTGGGCCAATTATTTACTTAGACTCCCTTATTCCTAGGTGTATCTCTTATATTTTATTATTGTCTTGAATGATCACGAAGATGCATTGTTGACTTATTTCGATAGTTATTTAGTCCAAAAATAAAGTGAACGATTTAATCAATAGTTAGCCGAAGGACAAATTCTTTTAAAACTGCTTCTCGGGACCTCATAAAGTTCATATCTTGGCATAACTCGCTTCGCGATTTGAGACCTTTCTCGGACCGATATTTGGAAGTGACTTCATACTTCAAACCTTGAGAGACGTTCATGAAATTATGGTCTTCTCTTCATATAGGAATTTCTTCACTTGAACTTTTTGAGAGATTCATACTTGGACCACGACTTCTTCATTTTTCTCCAATATTTATTTTGGATTTTGATATACAACGATCCGCCTCCTTTTATGACTTGGATCTATTTATCCTCATACCTTGTTAGGGTCTTTTCGGATACACTTCTCCATGACTTTTGGGGAGTTTTTGCTTACGTCGTGTGTCTCGATCCTTCATATTGATTTTCGATAAATGATTCTTCACATCACTTTGGATCTTTAGCAACAAAATATAGCCCTCATGCCTTGTTAGGGCCTTTTCGGACTCGCCAATCTTCGCGTCCCACTTCAATAAGTTATGCCTTGGCTATGAACTCTAATCCATACCGAGCAACTTTTAAACGATCTTGGGCTAGAAGTTAAGTAACTTTTCAAATCGTTCAACCTTATTTATTAGCAGATAAATTATTTAGCAAGCGATGGGAGAATAGGCTCATAATTAACTCACATAAATTCACAAAAGAATACCGGACTTATAATTGGCTCTATCATCTCTCGTTCTCCACAATTTAAAATCTCAAAGAATGAGACTCGTGGATACTTAGCCTATTAAATCAAAGTTTTGGGTTTTCGAGTCGCCTATAGGATCTTGCAAATTCTTAGACTTTTTCAAGTTTAGAAATCGCATTTTAAAGTTCCCTTGATAAACGACTCTCTAGGATCAATTATAGGAACTTGCGAAAAGTTCTTGTTCTTAACCCGTGAGAGTTAAGACTTTCGCGTTTTATAGCTCCCTATATAAAAGCCTAGCAAAACTTGACTTAAACACGTTAAGGATACTAGCTAGAGCAAACTTAGATAAGTAAACTCGGGTTGAGTCAAAAGATTCACAACGTTTGAAAATTAAAACCACTTATTAGAGATTTATTCTAGTAAGGAAAGAAAATAACTATACAAAGGGCAAAACTAATAGGCCAAAATAGATCAAAAATTTTGAAAAATGTCGAAAAATTGATTTTCCGGTTAAAATGAGGACAAATACAAGGAAAAGGCCACTTAACTTCGATAGAAGTCCCCCCTACACTTAATATAAACATTGTCCTCAATGTTTAAGCATGTGGGAGTAAACTCCCCTACACTTAGGACATTGTGCACGTTGTTTAAATCTTGCTAAGGAAAGGACAACTAAAGAGATCCCTATTTTAATATTGAGAAAATATAAAATAGTGAATCGAAAAGAGTTTAGGATAGAACCGGGAAAATGTAGAACACGGAATCACGGGTCGTCAAGAATCATCAAGAGTGGATCATTGAGCGCTCGAATCCCTGATTAAGAAGAGAGGAGAGAGCAAACACCAACGGGTCTCCCCTACACTTATGATAAAGAAAGCGAAAAGATAGATGCATGGGTTGCCTCCCAAGAAGCGCTTGATTTTTGTTAACCGAGTCGTGAGCCTGACTCGGCCTTGATTATCAACGGAAGAAGCATGAAACATATCCACCAGGATCGAAGACATAGTTTTCGTCCATCAAATAGCAGAGGCTTAAGGCGAACAAGGCAAGCCAAAGAAGAGTAGGCAAGGTTCCCTTAAGCAGTGATGGAGCACGGTGGAAGCAATGTTGAAGTGGTGCCTGCAGATTTCCATAAGTTCCAAAGATATTTCCTTTTATTTCATCAGGTGGATACTGAGATGGCTTAAAGATTGCAATACCGGGGTCGAACACCGTTTCCTTTAGGGGAAAATAGCACTCAGGCTCAGCAGAGTGTGAAGAAGATCCGCGAAGAAGCACAACCTCGTCCTCAGAGGGGGGACAAAGAGGTGTTAACTCATACGTGCTGCGGATTTCGGTGTCGACCGTTTTCTTCTCCTTTGAAAGAATGTGCTTCAAATCCAAAGTAGGATCAAGACGATAATCTTCAAAGTCCAAAGGAGGAGCATCACTCTCATGAGGGAAGTAAGTATTAAGAAATGCAGAGAAGTCTTCCTCAAATGAGTAATCGTCCAAAGTAGGATCGAGTGATGGCGGAGGATCTTCATTGTGAGAAGAATCGCTCGAAAGAGTATCAGCCTCATCGAAATCATCATATGTGGGCAGATCGGGATACTCAGAAGTAAGGTCATCATAATCATCCGAATCTGAGCTAGAATCATCATCATCATAAGCATCAAAGACCGGTGGAGAATCATAAATGGGAGAATGGTCCAAATTGGGGCGAGAATCATCCACATCATCTTGAAAAAGTGGATTATCGATGCAAGAGTCGAACAAAGGATTGTCGTAGACGGTAAAGTCATTGAGTACATTAATCATATTCACTGATTCGCGGCCTCCAAAGGTTGTACTTGTAAGCTTTCCCATTTTAAAAACTTGTGCATCATCCCCGACTCTTAAGATTAACTCACCTTCGGCCACATCCACTAAGGCTCGTCCGGTTCTCAAGAATGGCCGACCAAGTATTAAAGGAATACGAGGGTCCATTTCATAATCAACAACGACAAAATCGACCGGGAAAGTAAATGTGCCAACTTTAATAAACACGTCTTCGGCTATACCAACGGGGTAAGCGAGAGTGCGGTTTACAAGTTCAAGAGTCATATTTGTTGGAGTGAGGTCGGGTAATGATAGTGTTTTCCAAACACTCAATGGCATCAAACTAATACTGGCCCCGAGATCAGCAAGGGCAGTAAATTCTTCAGTTTTGTTGAACACGCAAGGCAACACAAAACGACCGGGATCTCCAAGCTTTTCTGGAAGTTCTTTAAGAATAACTGCAGAGCAGTTTTCATTTAAGCGTGTGTTGGCGAGTTCAATCAGCTTCTCCTTCTTGTTAAGCAATTCCCTAAATGCTTTAACAAATTTGGGCATGTGGACAAGTGCTTCAAGAAAGCTAATGTTGAAGTTCATTTGAGAAATCATCTTCACATAGCGTGACACTTCGGAGTCCTCCTTGGTTAGCATTTTGGACTTGCCTAAACGAGAGGGATAAGGGATATTGGGTTTGGGTGGTGAAGGTGCAGGTGTAGGTAAAGGTTGAGATGTTGGTAGTGGGATTGGTGGTCCTACTATGGTGACTCCACTACGAGTAGTAATAGCACTCACATTTGCTCGCGGATTAGTGACGGTGTTTGAAGGTAGAGAACTTGAAGAAGAAGGTTGAGCGGCGGGCAAGAAACTAGCAAGCATATTCTTCAAATCATTGGTTTGATTGCTGAAGGAGGATTGAATATTATCTCGAAGCTCGGATCTAATCTCATTTCCTTGCTTGGTAATATCTCCTTTAAGATTGATAATTTGGCTCTGCAGATTCTTGATTTGCTCACCGTGGGTTCTCATGATGGCCTCAACATCCAGATTACTGGGTGGGGTTTGTTGGGCGGGTGGGTGATAAGGATTAGAAGCTCTTGGTGGGATTTGGTTGCTTCTATTGTAGTTGTTGGCGGGGTTTTGGTTTTGAGGAGAAAAACCGGGTGAAAGGTAGTTGTTGGACCGGTAACTCAGCAGATTTCTATCCCCTTGAGGTCGAGCTTGGTAATTTTCCGGTGAATAATTACCATAAGAAGCATACACATTTTCCGGATTTCCTTGTGTCGAAGGACAATCGGTGTATGAGTGAGGACCGCCGCATGTTTCACAAGGAGTAGCAACAGCTTTAACTTGTTGTTGTTGTTGTTGGTTTAAAGCCAAGAGTTGCATACTTCTGTTCATTTCAGTCAGCACACGGGTGAGTTCGGTCATATCAGGGTTTGATGAGGTGGAGGAAACATTGACTCTCGGGTTGTTCCTTGAAGAAGCAGAGGAATCCCAGTTTTTGTGGTGAGTAGTCATGTTCTCAATTAGCTCTCTACACTCCTCGGGTCTCCTTTTCATGAATGTGCCATCGGCGGCTGCAATAATCGTATCACGATCTCGAAAAGTCAAACCGTTGTAGAAAGTATCAATTAAGGTCACAGGGAGCATGTTGTGGTTTGGACAACGATCAATCAAGACATTATATCGCTCCCAAGCATCAAAAAGAGATTCATCAGGATCTTGCATGAAACCGCTGATTTGATTGCGAAGGCTCGTGACCATGGATGGTGGAAAGTAGCGCAACAAAAAGCGTTGAGTCATGTCATCCCAAGTGTGAATAGAATTCTTCGGGAGACGATCAAACCATTTCTCGGCATGATGTAATAAAGTATGTGGAAAGAGTAGTAGGCGAAGTTCATCCATTGTGGCACCAACCAACTTCATGCTTTGGGTGATTGTAATGAACTTGTCGAGGTGTTTGTTGGCATCATCATCAGGCAATCAACGGAATGGGTTTGTTTGCACTTGCTGAATCATGTGGTGCTTCAACGAAAACTCAGGAGCGTTGATTTGCATCGGCGCAATCGGTCCTCCTCGTCCAAACATTGTAGGTTGTCAAAGTTCCTCCATGGTCCGAAGATCGGGCTGTGGAAGAACATTGTTGTTATTATTGAGGTGCGGTGGAATATTATTGTTGTTAACACCTGACATAGCTAAATCTTCTTGAGTCTCGGGCTCTTGATAATTAGAAGATCTAGTACGCATACACCTGAAAATGCAAAAGAAAAAGAAACCAAACACAAAGACAATATATAATCACAATAAAGATAAAATCTTTTTGGATTTTTGAACTTCTTAATTTTTATGTATTTTTATCAATTTTTAATTTTTATGGTTTTTTGAATTTTTTATGCAAGGAAAGTAACGCTCACAAGTGAACGGATCCCAAAAAGCAACGCGTCTCTCACAGAAAACCGTTAATCTTTACAAAAAGAGCCGGCAGCGGTGCCATTTGATACAAGGCTTTTTGACACCCGTATAAAAATTAAAGTTCACGTCTCGATATCTTAAAGAATTGAATCCCGGCTTAAAGTACGACTCAGTTGAATTTGGTAAAACAAATATTTTTGGTTGGTTTTAAATTAAAATGTGCAACGACTTAAAATTAAATGACGTTAAAGTAAAGTGGCGTTAAAATTAAAAGGCGTGAAAATTAATCTAAGTCTAATTAAAAGAAAGGAGCGATATTTAAAAACGTGACGGAAAGTGAATTAATTAAATGACTAAAAATAAAAGCGTGACGGAAATTAAAGTTAGACAAGTATTAAAATGAGAATGTAAAAATTAAATACGTCAAAACATGGAAAATGAATCCAATCAGAATGTATTCCGATCAGTACCCCAATCGGAATACCCTTACCACTCTTGATCGGAATGAGGATCGGAAAATTCCAATCGGAAAGCTGTCACCTTACCTTGATCGGAATACCCAAACTCTCCTCAGATCGGAATGATGGAAACCTACATGGTCGGAATGATGGGTCGGAATACCCAATCAGAATGTATAGGAGATCTCTAATCGGAATACCTGTCACTTAGTTCCAATCGGAATATCACTAAACTTACCAATCGGAATATTGTGTCCCTTTCGTCGGAATATGTAAACCCTTTTCCGACCAAGCAAGTTACGCTGGTCGGAATAATAAAACCCCTTTCCGATTGGTAGATCGGAATACCGTAAAGATAACCAAAAATAAGCTATAACTCTAATAAGCACAAGTCTAATTTTCTAAGGTAAAACGTATGAAAATAAGCTAACAAACTGAAATTTAACAACTTTTTAAACACGAAAAGGATAAGCTTTAAGAAAAACAAGTTTTTATACGAAAATGACTTTTATAAAAACTATAAAAACTTGAAAATAACAAAATAAGCTATGAAAATAAAAGATTTAAAACAATCAAAAGCATAAAAATGTAATCTTTAAACAAGTAAACAAGATAAAAAGCATATAAATCAAAGATTAAAGAAAGGTAGAAGGAGATCAACAAGATAAAGTAAAGGTGCGGGTAATTAAAGAAACACTTACTTGAAATTAAAGGTATTAAAGGTGCAAGACAAGTAATTAAATTTGCAAGTAAATAAAGGTGCATAAAAGTAAAGGTGGAAGAACTAATTGTCACGATTAGTCAACAAGAACAAATGAATGAAAATGGGAAGTATTTATAGGTGATTAGGGGGATGGTTAGAGGAAGCTTCCTCCCCTCCTTCCTTTCTTCTTAATTGCGCCCTTAAGTCCTTTCTTCTTAATCTTTTTGTTAATCTTGGAATTTGATGACTTTTGGCTCGGGATTTCTTTGGACTCGTCTTTTAATTCTTCGATAAATAAGACTTGAGTTCCTCGGCTTTAAGTAAACTTCCGTCTTTTGACTTTTTTCTTCGATAAATCTTCAGAATTGGTCTTGGACTTCCGTTCTTTTTGCACTCTTGACTTCTTGACTCCGTCTTTCATCTTTTTCTTCAATAAAAGTCCGTAAATGCCCGTGAATTCCCGTGTTTTCTCCACTTTTCACCTTTTCGTCCTAAATCACAACAAAAACACAAACCACACATAATTCTGACATAAAAGACATAAAATACACGTTTTGGCTCGGTTATTATTGTAATTAAGTGGTAGAAAAGATGTGTGTTTACACACATATCAGTTATGTACTTTGTTAATCAAATGTTTGGGACCATGTTGTGAACGATTTGCCAAATTTTATTTCAATCGAAGTTTTACTTCTAAAAATGATTATTTTCGAGTCGTTTTCTATTAAAAACTTGAGTTGTTATATTATGAAGTAGCACCCCATATAAGCTTCCGCATATGACCCGAATTTGAGGGTGTTACACTAAGCAACAACAGAAGATGGTTAGCGTATACTTGATTAATAACACTACATGAATAAAAATAACAAGTTGATAATGCTAAATATCTAAACATATGTATATATAAAAAAGTTATGGTATGCGAATATAAACATATATATAATTATAAACAAACGATTAATCAGACATTCATTAACATAAACGAACAAGAATTTTGTTCATGTTCATTCATTTAACAAAGCAAACGTAAATTGTTGTTCGTGTTCCTTCATTTAATAAATAAACACACATAAATGAACTTTTATTCAACCAATCATGAAATGTTCATTGAACGTATCCCTATGTAGTAGGATGTACTAAAAAAATACCTTTATTGAACAAAAACAATCATAATACAAAAACATTTAAACAAACACTCAAGCATTCAAAAATAATATAAGAATAGAAATTCAAGAATGCGCAAACACACAAGCACGGTACAAATTTTAACTAGAAAAAAAACTACAAAACCCGTTCCTCAATGGTGGCGCCTAAAACTTGATGTGTAATTTCTTTTTAAAACTCTTCTACCAAGTTTTACATTTATAAAACGCGATCTACCTATAGATGCACTAAAGAGTAGAGTACTTGGTCGTGTGTAATATAATAATGGTAAATCTGAGGTCAAGCCATGGAACAAAATGTGTTTTCTAGTTGTTTAATTAAAATGACATTCTACCTAAAATGGAAGGAATATAATGCATTTTGAGATTTCAGAAATTTGTTGCATTAAGCCTTTTTGTTATAAATGAACATTGTATAGTGGCATACAACTCAAAGGATGAACACATTTAATTACTATGAATATTTTCTAAAAACCTTTCCAAGGTATTGTGTGACACCCCGGTCACGGTCAAAATATGCGGAATTATCAACTGAGATGTCACAAGGGTGAATCGATAACACATAGTTCATAGAGCATAAGATAAGAGATTATTCAAAACAGATTACATGATTATTATACAAATTTATAAAAATTGTCTTCAACATGATAAAAGTAGATTGTTTATGTTTCCCCAAATAGAACCCTTGTCGAGTCCTACAATGCAGATTACAGTAATGCTTGAGTCCATGTACACACCACGTACTAACTTCATTTTCCTGAGAAAAACATGCTTAGAGGGTCAACATAAAGTTGGTGAATTTACAGGTTTAACAATAATTAGTTTAGACATACATTAATCATAGAAGTAACAATGCACAAAGCATTTTTACTAAAAGTTAGATTACATTTGCTATTACTCGAAACTGAAGCTTAACCTTCCATAGTCCTCAACAGATGAGGACGTAGTGTCTTACAAAAAGACACCCAAACCCAGTTCCAACATGGTATACATCTGTTGTCCCGGCCAAGGCATGGTGAGCATGACTCACCCAGATGGGGATGGTCAATCCCTAATAGATCTATTTATAACATTCAGACGATTTACAACAATTTAACAATTTATATAATAGTCAATCATAGTCAAGTTTATACAATTCCGTTATGTCCATTAAAAGTAGTTGCATGTTTTCTCCCCCGTAGAGGAAAAGTTTATCAATAGTTTATATGGGGCTGTAAACTCACTTGGGAGTTGGCAATAACTGTAAAATACGAATTTCCAAATAATGCTCACGCCAAAAGCTATGCCTAATCAAATAGTACAATCTTAATAGATAGTACAAAGAACATATGTGTATGCTTATACAGATTTTTAATCAGTTTAATAATGCTACATTATTTATCTAAATAACCGTAGTACAAGTATTTAACAATATCAATTTAAACTTGTATATAAGTTTCATATTTAAGTAAACATAAAATGTTTTACTTATAATATTAGTCTACGTTCGCAGTTCATGTATTAGTAACATCCATTTAAACTTACAATTAAGTTTCATATTTTAGTAAACACAAAAAGGTTTTACTTAAAATATTAGTTTACGTTCGTAGTACATGTATTAGTAATAACCATTTAAACTTACAATTAAGTTTATGTTTTTGTAAACACAAAAAGGTTTTACTTAAAATATTAGTTTACGTTCGCAGTTCATGTATTATTAACATGCATTTAAACTTACCATTACGTTTCAAAATAAACATAAAAATGTTCTACTTAAAATATTGGTTTACGTATTAGCATTCAATTTAGTTAACGTTCATATAATTTTATTTCCTAAAAGTATATGAGTACATGTATTAATAATACATATCCATATTATTTATACAATTTATTTCATAAAGCAAAATAGAAATATTTTATTTTTGAAAAGTAAAAATATAATATTTTATTTGACTTTAGAGTTCCTATAAATTATTTAACATTTATAGAACAATTTATTAATTACAAGTTTAAGAATTTATACATTAATCCTTATGGTTTAGGGTTTAATTAAGTTTTACTAAATTTAAAATAGAATTAGGGTTAGGGCTTGTTAAAGTTTCGGTACATGGCAAAACTAGTCCCTCCATATTTTAAACAAAGTATAACTTTCGAATTTTACACATTTAGTACCTAGGGCTTGTTAAACTTTCGGGTTATGGCAGTTTTAGTCCTCCTAGTTATATTTAGATTTTATAACTTTCATAAAATGACAAAACAGCCCCTAGGGCTTCTTTAAGTTTCGGATTATTACCAAAATGGTCCTTAGGGTTATAAAATACAAAACAACTTTTAGAAACTTTCCAAAATGGTCCATAGGGTTTAATATGCCACGAATGGTATTTATTAAACCCCAAACTTTCGGATATTTACATTTCCAGTCCTTGTGTTTAATAATTTATCAAAACAAGTTTCATGTGTCACGGTTTTAATCCTTAAGTTTCATAAATTATCATTTTAATCCAAAAGTTTTTATAAGTTATATTCTATTATAAAAACTTTTATTTAAACATTCAAAACATTAAATGGGTTCATTAAATGGGCTAAAATATCTAATGGGCCATCTAGTGGGCCTAAACACATTTTAAGTCTACTAACTTGTTAAATGGGTCTTTAAAACATTTATTGGGCTTAAATACATTTCTAAGTCCATTAATTAACTAAATGGGCCTAATCATATTCTTAAGTCCATTAAGCTACTAAGATTTGTCAAATGGGCTTATTGGGTCCATTAACTCTTGGGTTAATGTTGCATGGGCTTGATTAATCCATCAATACTACTTTTTTCATTTTATGTAAGTAATAATGTAGGATTTTCTTATAAGCTTATTATTAGCTTATCCATATTTAGTTATAAACCTTAATAAAAGAATAAAACTCATAGTTTATTTAATTTGATGTACCAAATGAGATCTAGATGTGTTACAAGGTTGCATGCAAGTCATAAGCTCTAATATGAGCTTATAACTCACGGCTATATTTAATTATAGCTTATTAAGATGAGTCAAAACTTAAGGTTGCATGTACTTATAAGTGTCCCAAAATAAGATCTAGCTATGTACAAACCAAGAAACCAAATCATAAGTCCATGTATACATACATATAGCTTACGACTATAATTTTAATCTTTGTGTTTCCAAGGTGAGCTTTTTAGCTAGTTTTATGTCTTGTAAATATTCATAAAAATACAACATAATTATCTAGGCTTCTTGAATGTTTCCAAGGTTACCACAAATCAAAGAAAACAACATATAGCCCACGGTTATATTTTTTTCCCCCAAATGTTCCCATAAGATCTTTATGCTTGTTTTATGTTTATCATGTTAAGTTAAACTCTTAACACTAGATCTAGGTTTTATATAAGCATGCATGTACATTTAAAATCCATTCAAGGTTATATATAACCCACATCTATATATGTATATATAAAGTGTTTTAGAGATTTTTAGAAGTCCATTTCACATGTAATAACACATATTCTATCATTTAAAACATAGTACATAAATCCTAGTTAACCATTTAATTATGTCGTGGCCTTTAAGGTCATGGTTTTTCATGGTTTTGAGTTACACAAGTTCACCTATGAGATTTATGATTATTAGTTAACCAAAACCCCAAAAAGTGAGATTTGTAACCTACGGCTATATTTAGATCTATCAAATGATTATTATGATTTTTAATCAAGTTTAAAACATAGAATACTAGTCATAGGTTTCTTTATTAAAAGTTTTTAACCATGACTAATGGTATTGAAATATATGCCGTGACCTAGATGGTCAAGGTTTTATCAAATCTTGATTTTTAACAAAGTTGGTTACATGTGTTTATAGGTGAATGTTGATGCATGTAATTAAAAATGAACAAGCATAATGAATAATACCTTTCTTGCCAAAAGTTACCAAGGAAGATCTAGATGACAAAGGAGATTAGAGATCTAATCTAGATGATGAAGAAAAACCCTAATTATAACCAAGCCGTGACCCTCAAGGATTCGGCTAGGGCTTGTTATAATGATTCCAAAGGTGATGATGCTAGTAAATGATTAGTAGTTAAGATGAGACAAAGATCTAGTGGATTTAATGTATAAATCTGGGATGTTTGTGACTTATAGCTGAATGATTTGAGAGAGAAAGGTGAAGAGAGAAGTGAGATTGGATTGCATGAGAGAATGAAGAATGTATGTGTGTGTTTTCAACTTAAAGGAGAAAGAGAAAGCCAAGGAAAAAGGTATGATTGCTGATGAGATGGTATTTATACATGATCTCATCGTTCTTTTCGGGCTTTAAATGCATAAAATGTCATAAAATACCATATATATGCTTGTGTTTGTTTACTTGTGTATTTTAGGTATGGATATCGTGAAAAAGACAAAAGATCACAAGAAACAAGGAAAAACGGACACGAGAAACGAAGCCGTACAAAGAACCGGGCCCTAGATCATGATTTATCCAACAAACACCCTTGAAGACTTGAAGACATGCAAGATTGATCCTCAATGAATGAAGAAATGACACTTAAAACCCTTGTGAAATCATAATTACAAGTTTGGTCCCTTAAGTTTGTTAAAATTACACAAAACATCCTTCAACTTTGAAGAAATGGCAAGTTTAGTCCCTCAACAATTCTAAATTGCCAAATATGGTCCCTCATGAAGTCAAAGTTATATTGAAGACCTTTGAAGATCAATAATTCCCAAGATCAGTCCTTGAATTATCCAAAAATGGCATTAACAACCCTTGTAACCCTTTTGGAAAAGTCTTGTGCCAAAATTGTCAAGTTCTGAAAGTTATTAACAAAGGAAATGAGTTTGTTTGCAAAATAAACATGCTATACGCTTTCTGCCAAAACACAAGGACTTAAGTTGCCACATTTGAAACATTCAAATGTTTTTGCGCCAAACACAAAACCAATCCACCAAAAACGGATCAAAAGCACCACTATTAACCTTTTCACCACCCAGATTTTACACCACTTAAAACAAAGGGTAAAAAGCAATTACCCACTCCCACGCTTGATTCACATGTGCAGAAACTCATCCCACATCAAAACCCTCACTCCCACTCACTATGGACCCCACCCCCAATTCCCGTTTAACCAATCACATGACAACTTATTCTCCAAGTTTAGCCACGTGTCAAGATCAACAGCTGACACTCATTGCTTCATTCCAAAGCTAAAATGAACATCCAGGACCACTTTGGACAGCTCATACCAAGAAAACGTCTAGAAGGCTCAAGGATAGAATAAGAAATTCACTTCTAGGGTTTGTGAATAGTGCTAGCTTGGCATTTGCCTATAAAAAGACTCCTCAACCTATGAGAGAGCTTTTGTTCCAGATTTTAGCTTTTAAATCTTTGTAATTCCTTTTTATGAAATAAAGTTTGAATTTCTGAAAATTTTGAATTCTTGTCTGTTATTTATAAAAGTTTGGTGTCTGATAAGCTAAAATCTGAGTTCCATTATCTTGTTTGAAGGTTTTTGAGGCAAGGTTTTAAGTGATAAAGCTTAGGTCTCAAAAATCAGAAAGTCTTGTTTATTTGATCTCACTTGTTGGTTTGTTCATCTTAGCAGCATTGGAAGCTGGTACTTGTTCTGCTAGTACCTAAGCTCAAACAATCTAGGGCCTGGATGTAGGTCTTGGAGGTTTGCACCTTCTTCCCTTTTCATTTCCTCTTTATTTTTCTGAATTTTGTGATTATTGATTGATTATTGGTGAATCTGTGTTCTTGTGGTTGAATATTGTTAATCTGTTCTAGTTTGATGTTTATGAGTTGTTATTGACTGGTTTTGTGGTTTGAAACTGGATAATCCTTTGAAAAATTATGAAAACAGGTTTTTAAGGGGTGTTTGGGTCAACTGCATAATTTGGATTTGTGGTTTGTTAAGTGTTAGTTTTGTGCTTGTGGTTATTAGTACATGTGTATCTGATATACTTGGTCATATTGCTGCAATATTTGTGGTTTGAAACTCCTTGATTCATAAAAAGGGTATAAAATCTTTGTTACTTGGTAAAATTGGCTAGGATTTTGAGGACACCTAGATCTAATCATAGACTAGGGTTAACAAGTGTGAAATCTAGGTTAACTACACCAGGGAAAGAGATTTGAGTGCCTGAATTTGGATATGTGGTCAAATAGATCAGCAAAACTGTCTGCATATTGTTCATGTTCTTATCAGTAACTGCTTGTGTTTGATTCTGCTTATTTACTTTGATTCAGTGTTTGATATAAGTTTATTTGTGCTTATTCATAGTTTATATAGCTTATGTATGCATCCTGTTGAGTTTGGTTGGATTATTCAGGCTTAATCTGCTTATTTGTGCATAACTGCTTATTTCACATTTTGTGCAATATCTGGTGACTGTTTGATCATTTCTGGCTTATTGTGTGAACCAAATTGTGATTTTCTTGTTGATATTGAATCCCTGTGATTCACTGATCACAAGGGTGCCCTTGTTTCCAATTGAATCCAACTAGATCTCTCTAAAAAGCTTGGTCAAATAGTCAAAGCAGTAGGAACCAGTTCCTACTGAAAGTTGTCACTGCTAGTGTTAATTGGGTTTCAGCTTATCAATAAGCTATAATAGCTTATTTTAACCAGCAACAACTTGGATTTTGTAATAGGTGCTCATCATTTGACCCATTTGTTCATACTAGAGCATTTGGTGGGTTGACTTTAGGGTTTGACTAGAAAACAAACTTAATTGACTTTTTCATAAGTGCTTATTGGCTTATTCTGGCTTATTGGTTTTGCTTATTGGAATTTTGTTGATTGTTTTGGCTTATTGAGTTCATTTGTGACATTTTGCAAGTTGAATCAAGTCCTGAGGTGCCTTATTTCTCAAAAACGACTATTTTGTCTTTTAGTGAAATATTACTTTGCTTATTTCTGGCTTATTGAGTGTGCTTTTTCAAAAATTCTTTTTGCAGATGTCTTAAGCATCCCAAAAGAAGGTTGTGTGTTAAATTAGAGCTTATGGCATTAGCTTATTGCTTAATGGGCTAAAAAGCCCAATAAGGATAAGCCGTTTGCATAATAAGCTGTGATAAGCTCACATTCAGCTTTTCGGCCTTTAGAGTTTTGTGTTTAGAATCAAATTTTGAGTCAGATTGCGCTTTTCCAAGTTAATTGGGCCAGGTTTGACTTTTTGGGCTAAAAAGCCCATTTGTGTTGACTGAATTTGGTTTTGGCCCATTTGAGGGCCCAATAGGGGTATTTTGGTCATTTCACTTTCATTTTCTGATTATTTAGGTTAAAATAAACTAGTTTGCAAGTTTTTAGAATTTTTTTATAATTTTTAGATTTTTAATATTATTTTAATATTATTTTTCAAATTTCACATTTTTCAACTTTTTACATTTTTCTTAGCTTAAATACATTAAAATAGGATTTTTGCAACTTTTAGAATAATTTTATCACTTTTAGATTAATTTTTATAATTATTTTAAGTTTTAATAGTTTTTAAATCATTTTAAATAGTTTTTCTTAGTTTAAAATTTCTAAAAATAGTTTTTAATCCTTTTAGGTGATTTTAGAGGTTTACCAATTGAAAAACCTTTATTTGGGCTTTTTGATAATTTATTTAATTTTTAGGGCTTTAATTAGCATTTAAAAATTGAATATTTAATTATTTAAAAGTATTGAAAAAGTTTTGATCATTGGTAAACTCTTAGTTTATTTATTTTGATTTTTGGTAAATTTTTGGTAATTTTTAGAATTTATTTTTATTTTTGTAGTTTTTACGGTTTTACGTTTTGTCATCGTAGTAATAGTTTTCACGTCTTCGTCATCTTCTTTTCTCATCCCCTTCTAACCAAATATTAATCTCAAATCATTTACATCTTAGTCACACACATATACCTCCTTGGGAAACGAACTTTCATATCATAAGGGTCATTAGTGCTTGATTTTCCTAAATCATCGCTTAATACTTACCGCTTTTACGCACCTTTTCCCAAAGGTCGTAATTTTACCACAATCAATTGCCTTGGTAAGAGAAGACATGCCAAGTGTCACACTCTTCATTTCCTAGGCAACCCTTCTTCTTCCACATATGCATGTGTGTGCCGCGTAAGGCTAACCAAAGGGAAGGGTGGGCTTGTTGTGGGCTTATGTTGGGCTAGCACACAAAGATAAAGGATCTTAGGCTAGTCCAAGATGTGTATGTATGCCTATGATGTACACACATATATATACGACATAAATACTTAATACAACATATTTCCCAAGTTTTGTTAAGTGTTGTGTATACATAGTTTGTTATATATTTCATTACTTGTTCTCCTAGTTTTAAGTAAATGGCTTAAGTTATGTAACTTATTACAATAGAAAATGATTATAGAAGTATAAGTACAAAATGGACAAGTTCACACACAAATCATTGAAATATAACACATGAGTGAATGTTCTTAAGATCATTGGGTGAAACTTTATTGCATTAAATCATGGTAAAATCATGGATTTCACAGCACCATCAGTTATTTTAGCTTTATCCTCAAAGCTACTAAAAACGTAGTTATCTTTTAAGTGAAAAGGTGTTCTAAGTATATGGTTCATCCCGGACACTCTCAGGAATGGATGGTGACATCAATGCGAAGTGGTCTACATCCAGGTTACCTTTATAAGTCCGGTTGAGCAGTAATGGACGCTGCTGATACTACGGGTGGACAGTAAATGATACAAAAAATCTTTATCCGGGTCACACTATACATCCGATTGAGCAGTAATGAATGTTGCTACTAATATGGGTGGATAGAAAAATAATGCAAGGAGGTCTTTATCCGGGTAGCACTATTCATCCTATTGAGCAGTAATGGAGGCTGCTAATTCTATGGATGGATAGAAAGCAATGTAAAGAGATCTTTATCCGGGTCGCACTATTCATCCGATTAAGCAGTAATGGAGACTGCTGCTATGGATGGATAGGAAGCAATGCAAAGAGATCTTTATCCGAGTCGCACTATTCATCCGATTGAGCAGTAATGGAGACTGCTGCTATGGATGGATATAAAGCAATGCAAAGAGATCTTTATCCGGGTCGCACTATTTATCCGATTGAGCAGTAATGGAGACTGTTGCTATGGATAAATAGAAAGCAATGCAAAGAGATCTTTGTTCGGGTCGCACTATTCATCCTATTGAGCAGTAATGGAGATTGCTGCTATGGATGGATAGAAAGCAATGCAAAGAGATCTTTATATGGGTCGCACTATTCATCCGATTGAGTAGTAATGGAGACTGCTTTTATGGATGGATAGAAAGCTGAAGGTCTACGTAAATCTTGGCTTATTCTACATGTTGGATTTTATTGATTAAGTGGATTGATTGATTAATAATGTAAAAGAGATGAGAAGGAGATGATGGTGTAGAGAGAGAAAGGAGAGAAAAGAGAGGAAGAGATAGAAAGTGAAAATATGATTGTTAAATAAATGAAACCACCAACCCCTCCTAACATGCTAGGAGGGGTATATATAGCCCACCCTACATGTGGGCTATATGGACTATATCTTTACTAAGTAGATCACGAGCCCATTACATTAATATATCGTTGGAGCGACCGATCCTTCATAAATACGTAAAAATGTATTTCCAACAATCTCCCCCTAAGGGAGGTCGCTCCAAGAAACAAAGTTCTAAATATTCTATATCTCGTGATCTATGCTAACTAAGATGTGACCGAGACTTTATTGGGAAAAACGTATTTCCAGCAATCTCCCCCTAAGGGAGGTCACATCTTTTTACAAAATCTTAAACCTAGCATCTATGCTTGAGTCTTCGATCTTGTTCTTGTGAATATGCTTGATGTGATCTTTGACTTAAGTCTTGAACATGTTTTCTTGCCTTGACCTTGTGCATTCGTCACTTGTGACATTCGCCTCTTCGTGACTTCATGTTCCACATACTTATACCTTTATAATTCTTGAAAGATTCAGAGTTTGATACAGCGGAAGACTTGACCTTCAGACTTTCTTGAATTTGTTTAAGTACTAAGTGTATGTAGTATAAGCATGTGGTGACAACTTCTTCTGGATTATACACCGCAATGCCACCTTCTTGTTACGCTGCATAAGACAGTTAGCAACAAACCATATACACGGATGAAATGGCCTTGAACACTTCATTCTAATTCGGTAGCATTTTACCTCCGGTCGGTGAAGACCGTTGGACGATATTAAATATCGTACTTGTGGCAGGTAGTTTCAATAAAGAACCTCCTTGACAAGATTTCGCAGCTAAACCCGTTCTCTCTACTCGACCGTCCAAAGCTGACTACGAACGTAAAGAGTGAATCATTTGGATAATATTATCCGCATGATTTGAAGCCGTCAATTCATGTTCCTGGAACAAGTGAAGTTCAATTAAGAACTGCACCATCGTTGCTTTCCAGTTGTCACGAGCTTGATTCGTATAGAATCTTGCAAGTTACCTACCAAGTGCTGTTTGATGTTACCACTAGAAGGATTTCCATTCGTCACTGTAAATACTTAATAGTATTACTCTGAATGTTCTGGCAAGATCACTAAGATATTGCGTAGAGGCCTGGAACGTGTTTAAATTCATTCAAGAGTTTAAACCACTGTTGCTTTCCAGTTATCACAAGTTTGATTCATAAAGAATCGCACAAGCACCTACCATGAGCTTTTTGACGTTCCCTCAAGAAGGATTTCCATCTTCATTGTAAATACTTTCGTATTACTCGGATGTTCAGGCAAGATCATGAAGATTTTGCGTAGGACTCTCAAGAACTTTCTTACTTTTCACAGTGTGTGAAGAAGCAAGGAATTATGAAAGTGTGTCCTAATGAGATATATGATGATCTCAAATGGCTCTAGACTCGATCGTGCATTTTGGATTTTAGTGATCGGAGGCTGGAGAGGAGTGCCACCTTTTCAATACCAATTTATTCGGAGTGAATAAATCAATAGATAATGTGTTGTCTCCGTGTGATTAAAACAAATATCTTTTGAGAGATATCTGAGTTAGCTGGAATGGGTTGTGCCTTGCATCACTGGGTCCATGATGTCTATCTTCAATATCGAGAATCATAAATGATCTCAATAGCATATGAATTGACCTGGTTTCTGCCTAAGTTGTAAGGAGGGCTACTTTCTTTACACCCTTTATCTTTACAATTCTTTTTCATTCTTCAACCCCTTCAATGCTTACCAATACGTCATACCTAGCACCTTGTTGTGATTGTTCCAGTGCTAACTTAAGTACTTGGTCGGCATTCAGCTGCGTTCACAATCTTTCTCCATCTTTCCAAAGGACTACTATTTCTAGCTATGGAATGTCCTTGGGAAGATTCCTCCGGTTCTAGTGGAATCATTGGACTTTAACCTATCCTACTATCCTTATGTCACCACAATCGTCATCGTCATGAATTAAGATGTTGTGGGTAAGTATACGTCACCATGAAATCCATTTTAATATCCAAATCCATTTTGCTCCCCCTTAACATATGCCATGATATTCGAAAACATTTCGCACATGTTGAGATGAGCCAACACATTAAGTCAAACCATTGAATTAATTGATCTCATATTAAATCACATTTTCTCCCCCATATTAAAAATATTAACCCAATCGATATTTTTAATATCAATTAATTTAATGAGATTTTAAGAAAGTTTGGGAAGAAAAATGCAAATCCGATTAAATCCATTTATCTTCATGATTTTTACAAGCTCCCCCTCAAATTAATGAGGGTATACTTGAAACGTAAATTAAATACCTTTTAAACACAAGTGTAAGGTATTTATCACGTGCAAAGATCATATATGATAATGTATTCACAAGATTAGCAGTTTATGAGGTTGGACCTGAATGATGGAGAACATCATATGAAAGAAGCACATGGTTCTTGTTCACGAATGTTGGTCGCCTCATCACGTCTGAAGTTATCTCTTGACTCCATGTGTACGATTGATATTGTTGTCTTGACACCAACATGTGAGCTTGGCATTTTCGGCGTCAAAGATTCTGAACGCTTGACAATTGCTCCGCCTCAATTGTTGACCCGTGTTCTACTTAAAGAGATGTAGTCGTCGTTTGAGTAGTCGCATCGTCTAGTATGTAGATATCAATTGCATTGAACTTTGGATTGTGGAGTTGATAACTTCGGATTCGCAAGTCAAAGCTTTCCGATGAAATGCTTGACTTCAATGTGAAAATCAGGTTACTATCGGAAATAATAGCAAACCATATGGAGCATGTTTTAAATCTTTTAAACTTCTGCTCGAACTTTATTTACAACCCCGTGTCATTATTGAATGACATTTCTAGGTTCGTAAATATTATCGATTCCAGAAGACATGCTCTTTTTATCAAAACGTTTTTGAACACACAATTTTGAAAGATTTAAAAAAACCTTTTGAGAAATTCTTGAAAAGTTGTGTTCAAAGTTTTGAAAACCAATTACTTGAGCTTAAGATTTGGAATATCTTAGGAAAGCTCAAGTCCGAGAAGTTGTAAACTTCTCGTTGTAAGGATAAGTTACCATCGGCGATAAACTTTCCTTTTATCTGAAGGACGAGTCCTAAGCTGACATTTACTTAGAAGTCGTTTCATGAGCTTGAAAACTTTGACTGTTTTAACGGAAAGCTCATGACCGAGAAAGGTTAATTTCTCGTTATGAGGAAAAGTTCTCTTATTTAAAAGATACACTTTCCTTTCTGAGCTTAAAACTTCGAATGTTTTAATACAAGCTCATGACCGAGAAAGGTGAATTTCTCGTTAAGAGGATAAGTTATCATAAAAGATAATCTTTCCTTTATTTTAAGTTCGAGTTACAGTCTAACATTTAACTGTAAGTCATTGTGCATGAGCTTAAAAACTTCGAATGTTTTTAGTATTAGCTCATGCCCGAGAAAAAATAATTTCTCGTTGTTAGGATAAGTTTATCATCGGCGATAAACTTTCCTGACTTTGAAGAACGGGTCATAAACTGTAATATGACTATACGCCATATACACGAGCTTAAAACCTTTGAATAGTTTTAACGGAAGCTCGTGTCCGAGAAAATTTAATTTCTCGTTTTGAGGATAAGTTTATCATTGCGTAGATAACTTCCCTTTCTTTGAAGTTCGGGGCACAGACTGTGATTTGAATGTGAGCCTCGATTGTTAAGCTTAATCATGAATCCCCTGAGACACTTGTTTCTCTGATAGCTGCTTCTTCAGCAACTAAACTCTAAGAGTGTCCTTAGTTGAACGGTATACAACGATTGGACCGCTTCGTTCTTTTGGAACATCAACTTTGGTACCTGCATTCTCATTAGGAATTTGCATGCTTTGACATGGGTTAGCGATATCAATTATAGAAGCACGTGGGGGTTCACAGTTGGCTTTACTTGTGTCAGTGGCAACCTGAGTAGATGATTCACTTATCTTAGCTGGCAAACGTTTCCTTTTATAGGAAACCTTAAGTTTAGGCTTAAGTGAAGTGTCATCTTTATCAATTTCCTCCCTAGTAGTCTTAGTAGAATCAGAGATTATCCTAGTTAAAGGGCACTCGTTTCCTACAAGAGTGAAAGTTCTACCAGTAGGGCGCCAAACTTTACCCATGGGTTTGATTTTAGCTATCCACTAGGTTTTAAGTCTAGCACGGGAGTTCACCTCATCAAGTAATTTCTTGACACAAGAATCATGATTTGCCGTAAAGACACATTTTCTACATGTTTTACAAGTAGCATATTTAATGTCCGAGTAATTCCTAGATGATTGATCGATGCTCCTAGGAGATGACATGCTACGGTTAGCAGTGTTGGGTAATCTAGAAGGCATCTGACTAGGTTTGACATTACTATCTCTTACATGTGTCTATTGCTTAGCTTCCCTAAGACCAGATTTATCGCAAACATCATTTGAACTAGTTCTAGACGTGGTCTTGGTATTTTTAGGGAAACTAGAGGCAATCATCTGATTAGATCTTGCTAACGCTGTTTTGATCACACTGGGCCTAGTTGCTGGGGTGACTGGTCTAGGAAAATGAACCAAAACAACTTGGGAGGCAAACCGCGGTCTCGAGGATTGTGGTTGCTCAGATCTAAATGCAGTAGGTTGTCTGACAGGCGGTTGTCTAACGAACTGATTTGTAGGCGGTTTCCCCAAGATTGATGGTTTTTCAAGCTTAGTGTCCGCACTAGTCCCTTTAGCTTTCCTTAATTCGTTTTTCAACGCAGCTATAACAAATACCTTTTCCTGAACTTGAGCCTTTAACGTTTCATTTTCTTTGATCTGTCTTGGGATGCCAATTTAGACTATAGTAACTGAATTTGTTTCAAAAGATTATCCTTTTCAGCTTTAGAATCTAAAACTTTTTGATCCAATTTTCTTTCAAGAACAACGTTTGACTTTTTAAGTTTTTCAAAGTATGTTTCAAATTTGTCCGTTTTCTTAGAAAATTCAAGTTTGGCATCCTCAAGATCTTTTGATTGTTGAGCTACAATCGTTTCGAGCTCTCTAATATGGGAATCAGAAGCATTCAATGAAGCAGTTATAAGACAATTATCATGATGTTTAGCATTTTGAACACTTTCTCCCCTATTATGACTCACATCGGATGAATCAGAAGTGGTATTTCTATCACTCTTTTCCATCCCATGTTTGTCATAATTAGGTTCAAAATGCTCAATATGCGGCATGTCATCAGCATATACATCATAAACAACATTACATTGTACTGTGTTTGCAGGCTCTTCGTCATAAACGGGTAAGGTATCATCAAGAGAGATCTCGTGAACATTCCCCGGCGTGCCACTGGTATAATGTTGTCCTCCTAATTCCGTGCTCTTGCCATCGTTAGGCTCCAAGTTGTCAACCGTATGACCATTCTCCTCTTGCATCCGCATCATAGATTCTTGCACTCCATTATCATACGCTTGCTGAAGTCGAGATCTTTTATAAATCGAAAACGAGACCGATGTCATGAGTTTCAATATTGTACCACGGAAATCTCGAAGCTCGGTATGGGTATCTCGAAGAAATTATTGGCAAATCACTGAACTTTCAGACTTGATAATATTGAATTGTAGGAAAGGCGTGATTTGTGTCACAAGAGCCTTATATGCAAGTGCAGATGAAAAGTGATTAAAGTCTTTATTGTGGAGTTGCTCTGCTAGTTGGGTCAAGATGATGAACATCGATTCCATGAATATATGACGATCTTGACCAAAGATTGTCACAAATTCGCTCCCTCTTTGAATCCGTGAAAGAGTAACTAGATGATACTGAAGCATTTGAAATGAAGTGATGCCATTATCACTAACTTTGTCTTGTATTTTATGCGCTTCTCCCTTTTGACATGTCGAATCGAACGAATCCATTGAATATCGATGAAAAATGATGTGTAAGTGGTTGATTTCGGGATTTTACAATTCGTGAAGAAATCGTGAAGTAGATTTTACGAGATTTTACACCCCAACCAATTAATAAACCGTAAAACTTCGTCACAATCCTCGTTTGATGGTATAACTCTTTACTCGGCTCAAAAATTGTTGTCGGCTCAAACGATGATAAATTAAACCGGAGACCAAATCAAAGTCGGCTCACTCCAAAAATAAAGCCCGTAAACTAATTAAATCCAACCGTCGGTTAATATAATAACCGGCCCGATTAAATCCGTAGCCACTAAAAAAAATTAAATAAAAAAAAAGATAAAAAAAATTCACACTTAATAAACAAAGTTTATAAAAGAGTTGGAATAAAAATCGGGTATAATCGGCCGAAACTAAACCGGCCCAGCAACTAAGCCAATAAGTCAGCTGGCCAAAAATGTAGCCGGCCCAAATAGAAAAACAAGTGGAAACTAAAATGTATACCTATTCTTGATTATAAAATGAACATTCAATGTTTTTACCAAAAGTGCCAAATTTAGACTTGCTGCCTTGTTGATAATCAATCTCTAATTTGTCATTTCTCTACTTTTTTAAAGGCTGTCATTTCTCTACTTTGATAAATAAACATCAGTTGATGGCATACCCCAACCTAGTTTCTTCCGCCCACCGCCCCACTCAGAATGTGTATATATAAAAAATAAAAAAAAATGTAAACCCACGTGGCAGAGATAAACAAAACGTGGCAGATCGGGTCTTGTTTCCTCCGCCCAATATTTAAATATTTTACTCTCACAGATTAATTACTCTCACCGTTTATCTCTCCTCAAACAGAAAACCCACTCCCCTTTGAGCAATCTATCTTTCTTCTTATATCTCTCTCTCTCCTATAACCTAATCCTAGTTAACTCCGCCTATCTTTCTCTTCTCTCAAAACACACTAATCTTCTCAAAACCACACAAACATAGCTCTTTTATCTCTATCTCTCCTCAACAAAAAAGGTTAATCTTACTTCTCTCACAATTTCTCCAACAAATCCTCTCAAACGAGGCTTCATATGAAAAAGACGAATGAATCCCACAAAAGGGAGTTCATGACTTCAAGATCTTTATGACAAGATCTCGGGTAGGTGTTTCTCTCTTTGTTGCATGCGTGTAGTCGAGAGAGAAGTGAGTTTGAGTCTCGAGAGTTAGTTGAGTCGAGGGTGGGTGGGTGATGTGAGTGATCGTCTATGTTGAGGCTGTTGTGTCGAGTGTCTTTGATTTTAGTCGAGTGTTTGGGTTTATGTTTGAGTGATGAGGTCGAGTGATTGTGAGTCGAGAGTTTGTTTTTGGTTCGAGAGGTGAGGAAGTCGAGGGTTGAAAGTCGAAAGGGTTTTGTAAAATGTGTCGAGTGGTGTTTTTGGAGTGCTTTTCGAGGCTGTTTACGAGGGTGTGTGAATGAGGGTCGAGTCTAGGCTCAAAAGTGGGAGTCTTTGTTTGTGGGTGAGTTTTTGAACGAGGGTGTTTGTTTGAGTAAAAGATGAGTCGTAAGTCAAAAATTGGTTTTCGAGGGTTGGGTCGAGTCGAGTGAGACGAGGGTAGGTGTCGAGTGAATGATGGAAAAAGAGTCCCGTTTATGTTTGAATTGAGAGAAATTCTTGGTTCGGAAAACGGTTGTTCGTTCGGAATGATTTCGTTCGTTCGGAATGATTTCGTTCGTTCCGAATGATTTCGTTCGTTCGGAATGATTTCGTTCGTTCGGAATGATTTCGTTCTTTCGGAATGATTTCGTTCGTTCGGAATGATTTCGTTCGTTCGGAATGATTTCGTTCGTTCGGAATGATTTCGTTCGTTCGGAATGATTTCGTTCGTCCGGAAAAACTCGTTCGGAAAATATTCTTGAGGTAAGAATTGCTGGTTCAGACAAAAATAATTGATTGGATGACAAAACAAAAAAAATAAAAAATAAAAAAATGATTGATAGGATGACGAGATTTGGACACTGGGACAATGGGACAAAAACTGATTTATTAAATACCCCGACACTCAAAATCTATTAAGAAAAACAAATAAAAATAAAATAAAATAAAAATTAATGAACTTGTTAATATTATGATTCGAGATTAAAAAGGAATTAAAATTTGAACACTTTAACAAAAAAAAGCAAAAAAGAAATCAAAAATTCAAAGATTAAAGAAAAATAAAATTGACTTTCAAGATTAAAAAGATAAAAAGATTTTAAAAAAACATAAACTTTTCAAGATTTAAGGCATAAAAACACAACCTTTTTATAGAAATACAAACTTTTTTAAGATATAAGCTTGAAAAAATAAAAAACCCACCAAAATCAATAAAAATAAAAGTAAGAATAAATCAATCTAACCTTGGCTCTTGATACCAATTGAAGGTCTACGTAAATCTTGGCATATTCTACATGTTGGATTTGATTGATTAAGTGGATTGATTGATTAATAATGTAAAAGAGATGAGAAGGAGATGATGGTGTAGAGAGAGAAAGGAGAGAAAAGAGAGGAAGAGAGAGAAAGTGAAAATATGATTGATAAATAAATGAAACCACCAACCCCTCCTAACATGCTAGGAGGGGTATATATAGCCCACCCTACATGTGGGCTATACGGACTATATCTTTACTAAGTAGATCACGAGCCTATTATATTAATATATCGTTGGAGCGACCGATCTTTCATAAATACGTAAAAACGTATTTCCAACAAAAGCAATGAAAATAGATCTTTATCCGGGTCGCACTATTCATCCGATTGAGAAGTAATGAATGCTGCTACTAATGTGAGTGCATAGAAAAATGATACAAGGAGGTCTTTATCCGGGTAGGACTACTCATCCTATTGAGAAGTAATGGAGGCTGCTACTTCTATGGATGGATAGAAAGCAATGCAAAGATATCTTTATCCAGGTCGCACTATTCATCCGATTGAGCAGTAATGGAGACTGCTGCTATGGATGGATAGGAAGCAATGAAAAGAGATCTTTATCCGGGTCGCACTATTCATCCGATTGAGCAGTAATGGAGATGCTACCATGGATGGATTGAAAGCAATGCAAAGAGATCTTTATCCAAGTCGCACTATTCATCCGATTGAGCAGTAATGGAGACTGCTGCTATGGATGGATAGAAAGCAATGCAAAGAGATCTTTATCCGGGTCATACTATTCATCCGATTGAGCAGTAATGGAGACTGCTGCTATGGATGGATAGAAAGCAATGCAAAGAGATCTTTATCCGGGTCGCACTATTCATCCGATTGAGCAGTAATGGAGACTGCTGCTATGGATGGATAGATGCGGGCTTCTCAACGGGGGTCGCGGTTACATCCTTCTAAGAGCTGGGAGAGGACCGATGGTGTTGTGGATTTGGTTAGGAGGGCAATCCACTACAATTGGTTTTTGGTATGAGGAGGACACGCCAGCATGTTTTATATGCTGGGAAAGCTGGGGATGCACTACTTCCACATCCTTTTCACTGGTGAGATATATGTTATATCTCCACACCCGATGGTGAAAATTGGGGGTTGAACGTAAAATAAAATAAAAGAATATTTTAACTAGAACCCCTCCTGTGTCAACAAATATACGCGAAAGACTTGCTTCTATACCTCAAGCTTGTAGGATACAGACATTAGTTGATAGTACAAAACTTCTACCCATCAGAGAGGTTAAGATTATTGCTGATGGTGGTTGGGTAGGAAGTTGTAGAGAATCTGCTTCATTCACTGCGGGGCTGGGCGAAAGGGGCACAGAAAAGAAGTACCTCAAATGGTGGAAATAAAAGAAGATACCAAGAATAAAGAAGTGAGCGTCTTGTGGGGTGCTGCACAAAGGGGTCATGCATCCACTATCAATGGTTCAAAATTCACACAAATTTTGATTTCTAGGGAGAGGAGGTTACACCTTCCAAGGTTTGGTGGATGCTGGTATTTTCGAACTAATTGGACCCGAAGTGGGAAAAAGGTATGTCCAAATGCATGGGGCATTCAACATATCTTTACGAGGGATGTCGAACACAACCCTACAAAATACGCCCCTTGTGAGTTGGACATGTATTTTGGGTTTTAGGTTGCCTAAGATGGAAAACATAACCCCACAAAATATACCCATTGTGAGTTGGACATGTCTTCAAGGTTTAGAGTTGCCCACCTCGTCACGTAGGGAGAAACAGGTTAGGAAGATGGGGCATCCTTTGACCAAGTATTTCTGGACTTCGGCGCAAGAAATGACACTAAGTCTAGTGTTGATTATATTGGGGTTACCATCCCCTTGTATAATCAAGGTTTCATCTCCCCAAGGTATACGAACCAGTTTTCGATCGCATATGATAATGGCACGATATTTTGCTAGCCAATCCATGCCAATAATGACATCAAAGCTACCAAGACTTACCGGAATCAAGTTGATGTTCAACGGGTGATTAGAAAGGTTTAAGGTACAACCTCGAATGATGGTGTCAACCGTCACAACTTTTCCGTCGGCTAGTTCTACAGTATAGTAGGGGTCTAAAATCGATGGAGTGATTTCCAATATTTTACTAAATTCAGTATATATAAAGCTTCGGTCTGCCCTAGAGTCAAACAAGACAGATACATATCATTGGTTTAGTAAAAACGTACCGGCGACGATGTTGGAATCGGGATTGGCTTGGGCATTGCCAACCATGTACACTTGTGATGAAGTTCCTTGTTGTCCTTCTTTTGGTTGGCTAACTTGGGACAGTCGGGTCTCACGTGTCCAAGGGTTCCACATTCGTAACATACTACAACTCTCTTTGGTCCACTGTTGCTTCCACCTGTCGGGTTTTGGTTTCCCTGTTGCCCACTTCCGCTCCCACGAGCATTGGACTTGCCTTTGTTGCTGTTTTCGGGGTTGTTATTGGGTCGAACCGGGGTAACAACATTTGCTTGACATTCACAAGCAAAATGGCCTTGTTGGCCGCACTTGTAGCATCCCTGGCATTGTCCTCCAGCAACATGATGATAGTTGCACTTTGGACACTTAGGCTTGGATCCTGAGTAGTTCTTGGTGCGGGTTGTGGGAGTGGTATCATCAGCTTGTCCAACATTTTGCCTTTTGGAAGGCTGCTGGTGCTGGCTACGAGAACTTTCATCTGACTTTCTCTTGTTATCCGTTTGCTTTCCAGACAAATTACGGGCTCGTTTGTTGATCAGCTCAGTCACGAATTCCATAGCACCTTCAACGGTAGTGGGTCATGATACTAGCACACTGTCATGGATGTTGTCAGGAAGTCCGCTGACATACTTCTCAATCTTGTCGCTCCTTTGAGGGAACATTCTGGTGCACATCAAGCTTAACTCTTGAAATCTTTGGTTGTACCAAAGGATGTCATTGTTCTTACATTTTAGATCCCACAGTTCGATTTCCAGCTTCTTCATTTCTCCTCTAGGATAATACTTCTCAGTCATCCTCTCTTTGAGGTTGGCCCATCTGAGAGTATAAGCAGTGTCATGTCCAAGGGTAGCGACCACAGAGTTCCACCAGGTAAGGGCGCTCTCGAGTAGTGTGCATGTGGCAAACTTAACTCTGTTCTCGTCAGCACAACCGCTGATGCGGAAAACTGTCTCTAGTCTTTCAAACCATTGCATCAATTCAACAACTCCTTCTTTTCCTCGATAGTATGAGGGTTTGAACTTCAAGAAGTCAGGGTAAGAACAACCCCTATTAGTGTTGTTTCTGTGCATATTGAGGTTTGGATCATTGTTCACATTTGGATCAGCTCTTCTGGCTGCCATAGCCGTTGTAATGCCTTCACTTATCATTTCCCGGAGTTGTGCAGCGGTGACATTTTGAGTAGCTTCAGGAAATTCAGTATTAGCAGCGTTTGAAGTGGTTGCATTATTGGGATTTGATCGCGTAATCACCATTTGTCTATAATCATACAAAAAATGAGATTATTAGTTCAAATGTTAGTACAGTTTTTATATTATTTGCACGGGAAAAATTCATGCATTGATTTCATAACAAATTAGATAACCTGTCAAGATTTCATAATATAATACATTGCACAACAAATATAATAAAGAAAGTGATTACATGCTATTTCCATAAGAAATTTAACATCCATCTAGCACAACAAAATCCAAGTCATAGGCCTGTCAAGCCTTGTCCAGGGTAGTGATACACACATTCTTTAATACATTACATCCAAAAACACATGTCCGAAAAGAAAAAAAAAGGTACAGTACAATATTACATCACTAAAAGCTGAAAAGAAATAAAAGTACAAAAGTCGTATACTATGACAACTAGGGTATAACCCATAAGCTGATCATGATGTACAAGAAATCTAGTACATCTACTCTACTCCTGCCTAGATGGTCTACTAGATGAGGCTGGTGCTGGTGGGGCTGATGAAGCTGCAGATGCTCTCCCGGTATTCCATAAAGTCTGAACTATCGCTCGGGCCTCCTTGAGCATGCGAAATGCTATCAGCAGCTGGGTCCTAAGTTTGTCGACGGCCCCTCGAGGATAAGTCATCTCTGCAGTAACCCCATCGTGTCGGGCAGTGGCAAGGTCGAAGAAAATGGACAGGGACTGCTCCTGAGCAGATAGAGCAGCATGGGTCTGGTGCTGGAGACTCTCCATGGTCTGGATATGCTGGTGGAGACGATAGTTCTCCTCCCATAGCCACTGTAATGCCTCGTCAGTCTTAGCCTGAACACCTCTGGCTGCCTGTGCCTCTCCCCTCATAGTGTGAGTGAGAGAGTCGATACGCTTATGGATGGCAGTGTAGCCCAGTTGACCAGCTGTTAACAGGTTGTAGAGGTCTGACATCTCCCGCTCCTGGCGTGCGGCCAGTGCGGCGATCTGGGCCTGGACATAGTCGGCATGTCCTGCCCCACAGCCTTCCCCGATCTCGAAAGTGGAGCCGGGTATAGACTCGGGAAAATAGCCCGATGGTAAAGATGAAGGTACAGAAGATGAGGTTAGGAGATACCCGGTCCTCCTCCATAGAGGTGGGGACCAGTATGGCTGATGCTGGAGCAAAAAAAAGGGTCCTCCGGAAGCACATCTTTGACAGTCTGATCATCCTCTGAGTCTGAGGCTGATAACCATCCACACTGTACTGATCGTGGAGATGAACGGATAGCTGGAGTAGGTGCTATCACTGGTAGAAGAGTCGAAGGTGCAGTAGGCTGAGTCATGATGCTCTGAAAATAATATTATTTTAAATTTGAAGTAAGTATAAGCTTACAAACAAAGGAAAAATATTATTTTTGATTACAAGTTTTATGAAGTATACCCCTTTTAAACAATCATCGCAATGTTTTGAGGTTATATATATTAATACTTATATATATATATATATATATATATATATATATATATATATATATATATATATCAAATCAAATCAAATCAAAAACCTTTATATAGGAAGGATTGTGAAACAATACCTTAAATACAAAATTCTATAAAAATGACACATGTAATTCATAATAGGGTTTCCATAAAATGCTTCAAAAAGAAAATAGGAATTACAAATTATGCCTTAAATACAAAATTCTATAAAAATATATAAGGAATGATGGTGAAACAATGCCTTAAATACAAAATTCAATAAAATATTTAAAAAGAAAATAGGAATTAAAAATGATGCCTTAAATACATACTTCTATAAAAATATATAAGGAATGATGGTGAAACAATGCCTTAAATACAAAATTCTATAAAAATGACACATGTAATTCATTAAAGGGTTTCCATAAAATGCTTTAAAAAGAAAATAGGAATTACAAATGATGTCTTAAACACAAAATTCTATAAAATATATTATGAAGGATGATGAAACAATGCCTTAAATACAAAATTCCATAAAAAGCTTCAAGAAGAAAATAGGAATTATAAATGATGCATTAAATACAAAATTTAATAAAAATATATAAGGAAAGATGGTTAAACAATGGCTTAAAATACAAAATTCTACAAAAAAAATGACACATGTAATTCATTAAAGGCTTTCCATAAAATGCTTCAAAAAGAAAATAGGAATTACAAATGATGCCTTAAATACAAAATTATATAAAAAATATATAAGGAAGGATGATGAAACAATGCCTTAAATATAAAGTTCCATAAAATGCTTCAAAAACCCTTATATAGGAAGGATGGTGAAACAATACATTAAATATAAAATTCTATAAAAATGACACATGTAATTCATAAAACGATTTCCATAAAATGATTCAAAAAGAAAATAGGAATGAAAAATTATGCCTTAAATACAAAATTTTATAAAAATATATTAGGAAGGATGGTGAAACAATGCATTAAATACAAAATTTCATAAAATGCTTTAGAAAGAAAATAGGAATTAAAAATGATGCCTTAAATACAAACTTTTATAAAAATATATAAGGAATCATGGTGAAAAAATGACTTAAATACAAAATTCTATAAAAATGACACATGTAATTCATTAAAGGGTTTCCATAAAATGTTTTAAAAAGAAAATTGTAATTACAAATGATGCCTTAAACACAAAATTCTATAAATATATTAGGAATGATGATGAAATAATACATTAAATACAAAATTCCATAAAAAGCTTCAAGAAGAAAATAGAAATTACAAATTATGCGTTAAATACAAATTTTTATAAAAATATATAAGGAAGGATGGTTAAACAATGCATTAAATACAAATTTTTTTAAAAATGACACATGTAATTCATTAAAGGGTTTCCATAAAATGCTTTAAAAAGAAAATATGAATTACAAATGATGCCTTAAATATAAAAATATATAAATAAGGATGGTGAAAAATTGCCTTAAATATAAAATTCTATTAAATGCTTCAGAAAGAAAATATGATTTACAAATGATGCCTTAAATACAAAATTTAAAAAAAATATATAAGGAAGGATGGTGACACAATGTCTTAAATACAAAATTATAAAAATGAGACATGTAATTCATTAAAGAGGAATTACAAATGATGTCTTAAATATAAAATTCTATAAAAATGATGCATGTAATTCATTAAAGGATTTCTACAAAATGCTTCAAAAAAAGATAGGAATTACAAATGATTCACAATAGTTTGACTTACTAAAATAAAAATATTTTTAGATATTCGGACTGTCAAGTTGTGGACCGGGCTATATAATGTTGCTATATTATACACGTGACAAAAAATAATACCATGAATGAGCTTTTTGGGCTTACTTTTGCTAGAATATACTTTACCACAAAATTTACAAAACAAAATCTTTTCTAAAGAATATTTAACTATAATGTTTTTGCTAACAAAAAAAACTTAAGAATAATATTAATTTCAAAAAAAATTCGTGTAAAAAAGTTATTCGTAACATTAACATATACAAAGTTTATTACCTCATAAAATTTAAAAATACATAAAATATCTATACAATATTATTAAAATTCTAAAAAGTTTTAATGTAACAAACATATTCATAACATTAACATATGCAAATTTAATTTACTCATAATATTCTTAAATAAATAAAATATTTTAAACTACATTATTTTTGTCCAGTCAGTGCTACATTATTAAAATATTAATGTCATAACTAACACCATATATACTAAACTTCTAATACAAACACACATAACTTCAATTTTCATTATAAAATATATATTTAAAGCTAGCCCGTCCACCGGACGAGTCTAAAGGCTAGTGTATATATATATATATATATATATATATATATATATATATATATATATATATATATATATATATATATATATATATATATATATATATATATATATATATATATATATATATATATATATATATATATATATATATATATATATATATATAGAATTTGGATCAAATGAGAACTTTTTAAAATTTTAAAAATGAGAACCCTATGAATAATTGACAAGTGGATTTGAGAATTAAAAAAAACTGAAAATTAAATATTTAGATAAAAGGGTATTACAGGGATTTAACATTTCTATATTTTCACTGACCCTCTTCACATAACCTCATATCTGCTATCTCGTAATTATCACATCCCAACCACCTACTTTTCTCCTACCTCCCTTCTCATTTCTCGGCGACCATATCGGAGCTCTCAACTCCGGCTATCACCGAAACCATAATAAACACCGTTATATCTCTCACAAAACCCATAGTTAATTCAAAAAACATGAAGAACAAAAAAAATCATGTCTCGTCTGGATTAGCAGTTCTTATTTTGGTCTCGAAAGGATCTGTGTCTCCAAATTCCTGGATCCTCTCAAAATCCTCATTATACAGCAAGTAGTTACAAAAACAAAAAAACTAACTCAGATCTGAATACAAGATGGTGGAAAGCCATTATTTTGATGTACAAATCTATATATGTGTATTGGATCTGTTTTTTGTATCGGAGTTAGGGTAAAACAAAAGATTATGGTGTACCAGAATCTCACACATCGGAGTTTTCCCCGTCATCAGAAAACTTGGATGTGCATTGATCCACTGAACATGGTTGTGATTTAGATTCGTTGATGTGTCATGCCGTTGTATTTCTGCTTATGTTTTCAGTCAATACACTGGTACCATCTCGGTATGTGTTACACAAAATCTCGATGTACCAGGTAGCAGATATTTGGTGGTGGTGGGTTGTGTCATTGTTGTATCTAGGATGCGATATGTATCTTGATGTACCAGGTATGAAGTGGTGGTGGCTTGTGTCCTAGTTATAGCTACTATGTGACACTTATGTATCTCGATGTACAAGGTATGTGGTGGTGTTGGTGGGTTGTGTTGTGTTGTTGCTATAGCAGGTATGGTGGTACATATCTCGGTGTACTACTAGTAGGTATGTCGTAATGTTGGGTTGTGTCGCTGTTTTAGTAGGTATGCGGTATGTATCTCGATGTACTTGCATCAGGTATGTGATGGTGGTGGGTTGTCTTGCTGTGGTAGCATGTATGTGGCATGTATCTCGATGTACAGGTAGTTGATGTACCAGATTTGTTGTCAGGTGTACCAGACACAGCTACCATATTCAGTGTACCGGACTCAGCTACTATTGTTTTAATACATGGGTTTTTTAGATAGGTTGTTTATTGTGGTGTTCGGATTTTATATTGGCAGTGCCATGCTTGATATGAGTATATCACTTATAAAGTTAAGTGTCAGTTTATTTTTATATATTGAGTTTCGTGTCATACCTTTTGATACGGAGTATTTGATACTACCAACTTCCATGTTTTGATGTACTAGTTTTATTTTATTGTTAGATACTTTATTTAGCTGTAATGCAGCAAGTGTAATAGTTCACTTTATATATCATCATTCATTCATTTTATGTACCATTTGTGTCACGTGTACCATTTGTATCACTAATATTTTAGTGTAACATGTGTACAAGTAGTAACTTATTGTATCACTTGTAGTGGTCGTGTTTCAATGTACTACTTATGTACCAGTGTATCGGTTACTGTTACTGTGTGTAACCGTGTCTCAAGTAATCTACTGTAATATTATTTGTATTAAAAGTATAAAAGTGATAAGAAATCAAACAAAAAAGTAGTTGTTAAAAAAATGTTGTAAAAACAAAATGTACTAAAATACCCTTAAAAGTATATTTAATGACTATAATGATATTCATTTAAGATTAATCTCATCAAACACTCACCAATAGATCTAATGGTCTAAATTAGTTTTTATTTTAACAATTTTAATTTTGATCTTACATTAACCATCCTCTATATATATATATATATATATATATATATATATATATATATATATATATATATATATATATATATATATATATATATATATATATATATATATATATATATATATATATATATATATATATATATATATATATATATATATATATATATATATATATATATATATATATATATATATATATATATATATATATATATATATATATATATATATATATATGTATATATATATGTATATATATATATATATATATATATATATATATATATATATATATATATATATATATATATATATATATATATATATATATATATATATATATATATATATATATATGTATATATATATATATATATATATATATATATATATATATATATATATATATATATATATATATATATATATATATATATATATATATATATATATATATATATATATATATATATATATACTAGCGTCGTAACCCGCCCAACGGGCGGGGTCACTTTTTTACTTGTTCCAAAGGGGTTATTGTTGTGCCTTTTTAGTTTCTTGAATTTGCAATTTAACCTTTAGTAAATTTAGTTATAGTTTACGCTTAAGAAACGTTTATTTGTGGTCAACGGGCGGGATTGTTGTTTTTCTTTATATGAACGAACCATTGACGATGAACCCGTGGCCCGGTGACTCGATCGAGTTGACCCAGTGATCGATCTCGTTACCCGGTGACTTGACCGGGTTGACCCGGTGGTGAAACCGTAACCTGATATATTTGCTATAATATGATTCTTAAATTTATATTAAAAATAAATATTTTTAAAAGATTTAAAATTCAATCTTAATTTAAAATAAATATATTTTTTAAATTAATAAAATAAATTCTATGTCTAAACCTCACAAACACGCCTTAGTGAAAACAAAAAACTTTACACTCGGATAAACCTTAAAAGGAATACCAAATTTTACAAAACATAACGTTATGTTATTTTCTTATACAAGAATGACGCAAGTTTAATAGTAACAATTGTTACTTTGGGTCTTTAATTATATTTTTATCCGACGCAAGTTTTTGTTTTTAATTTGTATTATTCCATGACAATTTTTACATGTCTAGGCCTTTTCCATCGGATTATTATTGAGTTGTGAAAATTAACCTGGAATTTAGATAATAAAAAAATTTGAAACTTAAAAAGAAAAACTGATAAAATTATTTCAAAAATTAAAACAAAAAAGAAAGGTGTTATTTAGTTGTGGAAAACTTTTCATAATTTTCTGCTTCTAAATTTCTAGAGAATGATAAAGTTTTCGTTTCTAAGGTGGAGTTGAAAATATTGAACACCTGTTTTAGATGATATATTTTATTTTCTAAAAAAAAGAACAATGTTTAGACGAAACTATATTCTATCATTTTTTTCATGATCAACCTTTTTCACGTTTTTGCTAGTTTTTTATGTTTTAATCTGTTTTTTCCCGTCTTCTGTTTTCACGTTTTAGTAAGTTCTTTTACGCTTTCATCAAGTTTTATATGTTTTCATCAGCTTTTTTTGTTTTCATCAGTATTATTACGTTTTCTTCCGATTTTTTAGGGTTTCATCATGTTTTTTACTTTTTCGCCCGATTTTTACGTTTTCGTCTGACTTTTTAGCGTTTCATCAGCGTTTTTACGTTTTCGTCAGTGTTTTACGTTTTTTTAGCATTTTAATGTTTTCATCAGTAATTTTACGTTTTCGTCAGTAATTTTACGTTTTCGTCAGTAATATTACGTCATCGTCCACATTTTTACGTTTTCCCCAATATTTATATATTTTCGTTAGTATTTTTACGTTTTCGTACAAATTTTTACGTTTTCGTCAGTATTTTTATAATTTTGTATGTATTTTAATGTTTTCGTCTCTTTTTTTTACGTTTTCATCAGCGTCTTTTACGTTTTCGTCAGCGTTGTTTTACGTTTTGCTTAGAATGTTTCGCACATTTCGAACGAAAACGTAAAAATAATGACAAAATGTAAAAATACAGATGAAAACGTAAAATTACTGATGAAAACGTAAAAATACTGATGAAAAACTTAAAAATACTGATGAAAAACGTAAAAAACGCTGATGAAAACGTAAAAAATTAGAATAAAACAAAAAAATCGGACGAAAACAAAGAAACTCGGACGAAAATGTAAAAAACCTGACTTAAACGTAAAAAAAATCGGATGAAAACATTAAAAAACTGACAAAACTTAACAACAACAGAAAAAAGCGTATAAAAATCGGACAATAACATAGAAAATCAGACGAAAACTTAAAAAACGTAAAAATACTGACGAAAACGTAAAAAATCGGAAGAAAAAGTAACAAATCAGACAAAAACGTAAAAATTCAAACAAAAACGTATATATTATGACGAAAGCGTAAAAAATCTGACGAAATGTTAAAATATTGACGCAAAAGTAAAACTAATGACAAAAACTTAAAATTACTGATGAAAACGTAAAAATACTAACGAAAACGTACTAAATCGAAGACAAAAACTTAAAAATACTTATGAAAGCGTAAATATACTGATGAAAACGTAAAATTATTGATGAAAACGTAAAAAAAACTGACAAGAACCTGAAAAACTAACCAAAACGTAAAAATAAGTGACGAAGACATAAAAATCTGACAAAAACGTAAAAAAAAAATGGTGAAAACGTGGAAAAATGAAGAAACGTAAAGAAAACTAACAATAACGTGAGAAATTGTCGAAACGATAAAATTTTTGAAAAAAAATGTTAAAAAAGTGACAGAAATGTTAAATAGGGTTAGAATATGTGAACGTGTTTTATTTGTATTTGAGAAAAGAAATAGCAAACGGTAATATGGGGTTCTAGTTTCTTAAAAAAAAAATAGAAAATGAAAATTTCATGATTTTTGGAAAATATTGAAAAAAGATGAAATAAACATGTTTTTAATCCGAAATTTAGAAAATAAAAAAATTTGAAACTTAAAAAGAAAACCAATAATAATATTTTGAAACTTAAAAAAAAATAAAGGTATTCAATTTTAGTGAGTTAAGTATATGGGTTAGTAACAATTAAACAAAACCTTACCATAGCAAGTTGGTAAGTTTGATTACCCCTAAACGAAAGGTCACATGTTCAATTCTTGCAAATGACATATTTTTTTTAATAAAAACAGAAATAATCAAAAAATGCGTTTCGAAAACGCAAGTTTCAAAAATGCGTTGTTTCGAAAACATAATTTCCAAAACAACGTTTCCAAAACGCAATTTCCGAAAGTTCCAAAACAGTGTTTCCAAAACGCAGTTTCAGAAAATTGCGATTTCAAATCACAAAAAACGTGGATAATGGAGATTTTCTAGGAATTTCTTAAACCCTATTGGTTTAAAGATGTGACTGGGAAATGACTGGATTAAAAAGTGTGGTTTCAAATCATAATTATTCCTATATATAATATAAAGATATGTATATATCATTTAACCAGTTTATTTAACAATCAATATACACTTAGTTCACATAGCACAAAATGCCCTAGGATCTACATTCTTAACTAATACGGTAATTCAAAAGATTTTCATAAAGTTATAGTCCAGTTTTAAATAAAAGTAAATTTTACTTTATTTTTATTTTATTTAAAAATTTATCTGGTTCTCTATAACTAATGCTCTGATACCATTCTCTGTGACACCCCGGGTACGGTCAAAATATGCGGAATTATCAACGGAGATGTCACAAGGGTGGATCGATAGCACATAGTTCATATAACATAAGATAAGAGATTATTCAAAACAGATTACATGATTATTATACAAATTTATAAAAATTGTCATCAACATGATAAAAGTAGATTGTTTATGTTTCCCCAGATATAACCCTTGTCGAGTCCTACAATGCAGATTACAGTAATGCTTGAGTCCATTCACACACCACGTACTAACTTCATTTTTCTGAGAAGAACATGCTTAGAGGGTCAACATAAATTTGGTGAATTTACAAGTTTAACAATAATTAGTTTGGACATACATTAATCATAGAAGTAACAATGCACAAATAATTTTTACTAGAAGTTAGATTACATTTTCTATTACTCGAAACTGAAGCTTAACCTTCCATAGTCCTCAACAGATGAGGACATAGTGTCTTACAAAAAGACACCCAAACCCAGTTCCAACATAGTATACATCTGTTGTCCCGGCCAAGGCACAGTGAGCATGACTCACCTAGATGGGGATGACCAATCCCTAATAGATCTATTTATAACATTCGGGCGATTTACAACAATTTAACAGTTTCTACAATAGTCAATGATAGTCAAGTTTATACAATTCCGTTATGTTCATTAAAAGTAGTTGCATGTTTTCTCCCCCGTAGAGGAAAAGTTTATCAATAGTTTATATGGGGATGTAAACTCACCTAGGAGTTGGCAATAGCTGTAAAATACGAATATCCAAGTAATGCTCACGCCAAAAGCTATGCCTAATCAAATAGTACAGTCTTAATAGATAGTACAAAGAACATATGTGTATGCTTATACAGATTTTTAGTCAGTTTAATAATGCTACAGTATTTATCTAGATAACCGTAGTACAAGTATTTAACAATATCCATTTAAACTTGTATATAAGTTTCATATTTAAGTAAACATAAAATGTCTTACTTATAATATTAGTCAACGTTCGTAGTTCATATATTAGTAACATCCATTTAAACTTACAATTAAGTTTCATATTTTAGTAAACACAAAAAGGCTTTACTTAAAATATTAGTTTACGTTCGTAGTACATGTATTAGTAATAACCATTTAAACTTACAATTAAGTTTCATATTTTAGTAAACACAAAAAGGTTTTACTTAAAATATTAGTTTACGTTCGCAGTTCATGTATTATTAACATCCATTTAAACTTACCATTAAGTTTCATATTTAAGTAAACATAAAAATGTTCTACTTAAAATATTGGTTTACGTATTAGCATTCAATTTAGTTAACATTCATATAATTTTATTTCCTAAAAGTATATGAGTACATGTATTAATAATACATATCCATATTGTTTATACAATTTATTTCATAAAGCAAAATAGAAATATTTTATTTTTGAAAAGTAAAAATATAATATTTTATTTGACTTTAGAGTTCCTATAAATTATTTAACATTTATAAAACAATTTATAAATTACAAGTTTAAGAATTTATACATTAATCCTTGTGGTTTAGGGTTTAATTAAGTTTTACTAAATTTAAAATAGAATTAGGGTTAGGGCTTGTTAAAGTTTCGGTACATGGCAAAACTAGTCCCTCCATATTTTAAACAAAGTATAACTTTCGGATTTTACATATTTAGTACCTAGGGCTTGTTAAACTTTCGGGTTATGGAAGTTTTAGTCCTCCTAGTTATATTTAGGTTTTATAACTTTCATAAAATGGCAAAACAGTCCCTAGGGCTTCTTTAAGTTTCGGATTATTACCAAAATGGTCCTTAGGGTTATAAAATGACAAAACAACTTTTAGAAACTTTCCAAAATGGTCCCTAGGGTTTAATATGCCACGGATGCTATTTATTAAACCCTAGACTTTCGGATATTTACATTTTTAGTCCTTGTGTTTAATAATTTATCAAAACAAGTTTCATGTGTCACGGTTTTAATCCTTAAGTTTCATAAATTGTCATTTTAATCCAAAAGTTTTTATAAGTTATATTCTATTATAAAAACTTTTATTTAAACATTCAAAACATTAAATGGGTTCATTAAATGGGCTAAAATATCTAATGGTCCATCTAGTGGGCCTAAACACATTTTAAGTCTACTAACTTGTTAAATGGGCCTTTAAAACATTTATTGGGCTTAAATACATTTTTAAGTCCATTAATTAACTAAATGGGCCTAATCATATTCTTAAGTCCATTAAGCTACTAAGATTTGTCAAATGGGCTTATTGGGTCCATTAAGTCTTGGGCTAATGTTGCATGGGCTTAATTAGTACATCAATACTACTTTTTCATTTTATGTAAGTAATAATCTAGGATTTTCTTATAAGCTTATTATTATCTTATCCATATTTAGTTATAAACCTTAATAAAAGAGTAAAACTCATAGTTTATTTTATTTGATGTACCAAATGAGATCTAGATGTGTTACAAGGTTGCATGCAAGTCATAAGCTCTAATATGAGCTTATAACTCACGGCTATATTTAATTATAGCTTATTAAGATGAGTCAAAACTTGTTTTAAGGTTGCATATACTTATAAGTGTCCCAATGTAAGATCTAGCTATGTACAAACCAAGAAACCAAATCATAAGTCCATGTATACATACATATAGCTCACGGCTATAATTTTAATCTTGGTGTTTCCAAGGTGAGATTTTTAGCTTGTTTTATGTCTTGTAAATATTCATAAAAATACAACTTAATTATCTAGGCTTCTTGCATGTTTCGAAGGTTACCACAAATCCAAGAAAACAACATATAGCCCACGGCTATATTGTTTTCCCCCAAATGTTCCCATAAGATCTTTATGGTTGTTTTATATTTATCATGTGAAGTTAAACTCTTAACACTAGATCTAGGTTTTATTAAGCATGCATGTACATTTAAAATCCATTCAAGGTTATATAACCCACGACTATATATGTATATATAAAGTGTTTTAGAGATTTTTAAAAGTCCATTTCACATATAATAACACATATTCCATCATTTAAAACTTAGTACATAAATCCTAGTTAACCATTTAATTATGTCGTGTCCTTTAAGGTCATGGTTTTTCATGGTTTTGAGTTACACAAGTTCACTTATGAGATTTATGATTATTAGTTAACCAAAACCCCAAAAAGTGAGATTTGTAACCCACAACTATATTTAGATTTATAAAATGATTCTTATGATTTTTAATCAAGTTTAAAACATAGAATACTAGTCATAGGTTTCTTTATTAAAAGTTTTTAACCATGACTAATGGTATCCAAATATATGTCGTGACCTAGATGGTCAAGGTTTTATCAAATCTTGATTTGTAACAAAGTTGGTTACATGTGTTTATAGGTGAATGTTGATGCATGCAAGTAAAAATGAAGAAGCATAATGAATAATACCTTTCTTGCCAAAAGTTACCAAGGAAGATCTAGATGACAAAGGAGATTAGAGATCTAATCTATATGATGAAGAAAACGCTAATTATAACCAAGCCATGACCCTTAAGGATCCAGCTAGGGCTTGTTATAATGATTCCAAAGGTGATGATGCTACTAAATGATTAGTAGTTAAGATGAGACAATGATCTAGTGGATTTAATGTATAAATCTTGGATGTTTATGGCTTATAGTCGAATGATTTGAGAGAGAAAGGTGAAGAGAGAAGTAAGATTGGATTGCATGAGATAATGAAGAATGTATGTGTGTGTTTTTTGGCTTAAAGTAGAAAGAGAAAGCCAAGGCAAAAGATATGATTGCCTTGGTAAGAGAACACATGCCAAGTGTCACACTCTTCATTTCCTAGGCAACCCTTCTTCATCCACATATGCATGTGTGTGCCGTGTAAAGCTAACCAAAGGGAAGGGTAGGCTTGTTGTGGGCTTATGTTGGGCTAGCACACAAAGATAAAGGATCTTGGGCTAGTCCAAGATGTGTATGTATGCCTATGATGTACACACATATATATACGGCATAAATACTTAATACAACATATTTCCCAAGTTTTGTTAAGTGTTGTGTATACATAGTTTGTTATATATTTCATTACTTGTTCTCCTAGTTTTAAGTACATGGTTTAAGTTATGTAACTTATTAAAATAGAAAATGATTGTAGAAGTATAAGTACAAAATGGACAAGTTCACACACAACTCATTGAAATATAACACATGAGTGAATGTTCTTAAGATCATTGGGTGAAACTTTATTACATTAAATCATGGTAAAATCATGGATTTACACATTGTGACTAATCCAAGTTTCCTAGATAGAAGCACCACACTAAAATATTATGTCTTTTCTGGCCTATGATCCATATGTGGAATATTCTCGAAAGATAGAATTAACTGGTAATTAGTTTTCAAAGATAAAATCTTGCAATCAATAAGCAGTTTTGCTTCCTAAGACTGTGCTCATTGATAGGTGTGTAAACACCCATCCTTTTACCACTTAATTCTGGCTAAAACAAGACCAAAACACGTATTTAATATCATTTGTTTGGATTTATGCGTGGTTTTTGTGTTTATTGTGTTTTTAGAGCTAACCGGATAAATATTAAAGAAAACATGGGATTGCACGGGTTTTATCAAGGAAAAAGACTCAAGACGAAGTCTATTGTCCAAGAGTTGCAAAAGATTTGAAGTCAATGGGCCTATTTGAAGATTTATCGAAGAAAAGGACCAAAGATGGAAGATTTACATATGTCGAAGAAACTCGAGTCTATTTAACGAAGAAATTAAAAGACGAGTTGGATTTAATCGACGACAAATCCCGAATCAGAATCGAAAACGTCAACTTTTCTGAAAAGACGAGAAGACAAGAAGAAAGGGAGAAAGCCCACTCACCAACCAACCACTAGGAGTATAAATAGATTCTCCCTTCACATTTTAGGGAGGGAGCTTCATTTTTCTTTTTCCAGTTCTTAGGTTCGGTTCATCACAAACACCATTAGGGTGTTTGGTGATTTTCATCTTTTTCTTTCAATCTTGTAACTCTTAATCATTACTCTTGTTATTTTTACATTAATCAATCAATTCCATCTTTTCATTCATCTTGATCTTCATCATCTTCTATTTCAAGTTCTTAAGTTTTTATTTGATTCAAGTTTGATCTTAAAAAGTTGTTGATTTAGTGTTTTTATTGGTGGGATTTGTTACTTAAGGTATTTAAATGATTTGTGTTTAATTTGGTAAAACCTTTTTGAGTATTTTGGTGTTTAGATTGAAAATCGTTTGGTTTCTGCTGTTACTGTTCTTCGCTGCCCAGATTATTCCGAACAAGACCAATATTCCGAATAGGCGAATTCCCATTTCCCTTATTCGGAATTTTGGATATTCCGAATAGGGCTTTTTCACTTTTCCCTTACTCGGAATATTTTAAATATTCCGAACAGTGTTCTTTTTCCGCATAGGCTTTATTTTTCCGAATAGGGAACATTTTCCGAATAGAACTTAATTTTCCGCATAGCCATACTTTCCGCATAGACTTGATTTTTCCGCATAGAGATATTTTTCCGCATAAAGTATTATTTTCCGCATAGGATATTATTTTTCGAATAGAGCATTGACCTTGTTTTCCGAATAGAACTGTTTTTCCGTGTAGGTCCATTTTTCCGCATAGGCTATAATATTCCGAATAGGACAATTTTCAGCATAGACATCTTTTTCCGCATAGCACTTATTTTTCCGAATAGTGTAAGTTCTGATTAGGGTATTTTTCATTTACTGTTTGTTTTAAATTCTTAAGTCCAGCTTTACTTTTTAATAGAATAGAAAACCAAACTCCTTTTTGTCACCAAGAACAAATCATTCCACTTTAAACTGAGATCAATTCGAGAGGATTCCGAGAATTATTTTGAACCCATACAAAACAAGTACATCAAATGGCGCCGCTGCCGGCTCTTCTCGTTAAGATCAAAAGTTTTTTGTGAGAACTTGGATTTTGGGATCCGTTCCCCGTGAACGTTACTTTTTCACAAAAATTTTCAAAAACACTAAAAAATATAAAATTTTCAAAAATCCTAAAAAGTAAAAAACCATAAAAAACCAAAAATATTTTTGTATTGTTTTTGCCTTGTTAGTTCTTTTGCAGGTGTATGCGCACTCGATCCACGTCATATCAAGAGCCCGAGCCTCTCGATCACTTAGACATGGCCGGTGTACCACCTCCAAACAATAATAACAACAACAACCCGCCTTTCAACAACATGAACAATAACAACAACAATGAGCCCCTTCCGGATAATCGCCCGATGATTGAACTGCTGCAAGCTCATGTAGATGGCAACACGGATCCAATTGTCATACCTCCAATTGCCGCCAACAACTTCGAGCTTAAATCAGGCTTTATCCAGATGGTCTCCGCTCAACCATTCTTGGGACGAACCATTGATGATCCACACGACCATATCAAGAGATTTTTGCAACTCACCAACACGGTCAAGTTCAATGGTGTTCCACAAGAGGTTATAAGGTTACAACTTTTTCCCTTTTCTTTAGAGGGACAAGCCCGACATTGGCTTGCTAAGGAACCGCCACAGAGTATTCTCTCGTGGACGGATTTGGAAACTAAGTTCATAAATTACTTTTTTCCACCCTCTCGTACTACCGCTTTGCGGAATGAAATCATAAATTTTGAACAAAAGTACGATGAGTCGTTCAGTGAATCTTGGGATCGTTTCAAAGATCTTTTAAGAAAATGCCCACAACATGGTTTTACCAAAGTACATCAAATCAATACTTTTTACAATGGTTTAAGCATGAGTGACCAAGATTTACTGAACAGTGCCTCAGGGGGTAATTTATTGGCTAAGACTTCCAATGCTGCTTGGGATATCATTGAGAACAAGTCTCGTGTGTAAACCAAGAGTATTCGGACCAATGTTGCTAGTGCTAGCACTAATGACAGCGACAAGCGACTTGACAAAATCACGACGCTTCTTGAATCGCTTGTCACCCACACCGTCAGCAACAACAACAGCAACAACGCCAAAAACGCTCAAGTGAACGCTGTCAGCCAACCTTGTGAAATATGCGGTGGTCCTCACTCTTACACAACTTGTACCGCCACTCAAGATTACCCTGCTGAGAATGTGAATGCGGCATATGGCACCTATCCTCAACCTGCTTATCAAGCTAGACCCCAAGGTGACCGTAACTTGCTTAGCTACCGCAACAACAACTATCTTTCACCACCTGGTTTCCCTCCTGCCAACCCAAACCAACAACAAAACCCTAATCGCCCTCCTCAACAACAACAACAACCTCGACAACCATACATCCCACCTCACAAGCAGCAACAACCACCTCAACGAAACAACCAAGTCTACCAACAACCTGCTTACCAACCACCTGCATACAATGCTCCTCCCAACCAACCCACCGCTCTTCACCAAGAAGTGGAAACTTATATGAGGACTAACGATGCGATAGTGGGAAATCTTCAGAGAGAGGTGCTCAACCTGAAAGCATAATTGGTCAAGCAAGGAAACGATTTGAGAGCAGACATGAGAAACACGTTGGATAGCCAAACTAATGATTTGAGGAACATGATGGCTAGTTTCTTCCAAAGTAGTCAACCCTCTTCTTCGGGTACTCTTCCGAGTAACACCGTTTCAAATCCAAGAGGGGAGATGAAAGCAATCACCACTCGAAGTGGCAAAGGTACCAAGGAACCCGAGCTTCCTATACCTCCACCGGTGGTTGTGACTAAGGAGAACGAGTCACCTGCTCCTATTCCTCACCCTTCTCCTTCCCCAATTTCTCCACCTCTTCCTTCTACCCCTCCTCCACCCGTGGTAGTGAGTGATCCTATTCCCCTAAAGACTTCCTCTTCTTCCAATATACCTTATCCTTCAAGGTTGAGGAAAGAGAAGCAAAAGAGCAAGGATGATATTCAGGTTTCAAATTTCCTTAAAATGTTCAAACAACTGAATTTCAATATCTCCTTCGCTGAGGCTCTCGCTCACATGCCCAAGTATGCAAAAATGTTTAAATATCTTTTGAGCGACAAGGAAAAGCTCCTCGATATTGCCAACACCCAACTTAATGAGAACTGTTCTGCAGTGCTCTTAAGGAAATTGCCAACCAAGCTTGGTGATCCGGGTCGTTTTCTTATCCCTTGCAATTTCCCGGGAGTAGAGAATTGCATGGCCCTAGCCGATCTAGGTGCCAGTATTAATCTCATGCCTCTAAGTGTTTGGAAGCAATTATCTCTCCCAGAGCTAGTCCCCACCAAAATGACTTTGGAATTAGCCAACCGTACGGTTGCTTATCTAGTGGGGATAGCCGAAGACGTTATTGTAGGAGTCGACAAATTCACCTTTCCTGCTGATTTTGTTGTCGTCGACTACGAGATGGACCCCCGTGTGCCACTAATTGTTGGTCGTCCATTCTTGAGGACCGGTCGCACTCTCATTGATGTCGAAGCCGGTGAGCTTATCATGAGAGTGGGTGACGATAAAGTAGTCTTCAACATGGGAAAGTTGTCTAAACAACCTTACTCATATGAGAGCGTTAATTGTATTGACGTTCTTGATGAGGCTTGTGAAGAACACTTTAATGACGCTTGCAAAAGTATTCCTACCTCTCTTCCCAATGTTGAGACCGTGTCCTCTATTGATTCATCGTTGTCTCTATTTGGAGATAGTGATTTATTTTGGAATAATCTTGAAGATACCATGGGAGATGCGAATTTAGCTACTAATGATTCTCCTATCGATGGGGATGAAGACATGAATTTCTTTGACAATCTTCTCAACGAAGACAATCCTTCGCCTCCATCTCCCACGGTCATTGCTATCGATACTCCGACTTTGAAAACGCCTCCCGTCGAAAATCCTCCGGATTTGGAACTTAAGGAGTTGCCGCCACATCTCGAGTACGTGTTCCTTGACGACAACAAGAAGTCACCCGTCATTATTGCAACGGATTTGAAAGATGAAGAGAAGACTCGCCTCGTTGCTGTATTGAAAGCTCACAAGAAGGCTATTGCGTAGAAAATCTCGGATATTCGTGGAATTGATCCTCACTTCTGCACACACAAAATTCTCATGGAGGACGACTTTAAGCCCACGATTCAAAGCCAACGAAGGGTGAATCCAAAAATTCATGAAGTCATCAAAACAGAGGTTCTCAAACTTCTTGATGCGGGTATGATTTACCCTATTTCGGATTCACCATGGGTTAGTCCAATCCATTGTGTGCCCAAGAAGGGCGGAATAACCGTTGTTCCCAATGAACACAACGAGTTGATTCCCACTCGTCTCGTTACTGGGTGGAGAGTTTGTATAGACTACCGCAAACTCAATGATGCCACGAGAAAGGATCATTTCCCTCTACCTTTTATGGACCAAATGCTTGAACGATTAGTTGGTAATGAATATTACTGCTTTCTGGATGGTTTCTCGGGTTATTTTCAAATACCCATCGATCCCCAAGATCAAGAGAAGACTACATTCACTTGTCCCTATGGCACTTTTGCTTACAAAAGAATGCCTTTCGGCTTATGCAATGCTCCCGGGACTTTCCAAAGGTGTATGTTAGCTATCTTCCATGACATGGTTGAACAAACCATGGAAGTCTTCATGGATGATTTCTCGGTCTTCGGGGACTCATTCTCTTCTTGCCTTGCCAATTTGGAACGTATGCTAAAGAGGTGTGAAGACACTCGCCTAGTTCTGAATTTGGGAAAATGCCATTTTATGGTAAAAGAAGGCATCGTGCTGGGACATAAAATTTCCAAAGCCGGTCTTGAAGTAGACTGTGCTAAAGTCGATGTTATCGCAAAGTTGCCTCCACCTTCAACCGTGAAGGGTGTGAGAAGTTTTCTGGGTCATGCGGGCTTCTATCGTCGATTCATCAAAGATTTTTCTTAAATCGCTCGCCCGATGACCCACCTCTTGGAAAAAGATACTCCTTTTATCTTCTCCAAAGAGTGCCTTGAAGCCTTCAACTCGCTTAAGGATAAGCTAACTAAGGCACCCGTCTTGGTTACCCCTAATTGGGAGCTTCCCTTTGAGTTGATGTGCGATGCTAGTGATTTTGCTATTGGAGCGGTCCTTGGACAAAGAGTGAACAAACACTTCCAACCGATCCATTACGCTAGCAAGACAATGACAGGGGCACAATTGCATTATACGACAACCGAAAAAGAGCTTTTAGCAGTTGTCTATGCTTTTGAAAAATTCCGCCCCTATCTTGTCCTTTCCACCACCATCGTGTATACCGATCATTCCGCGCTGAAGTACTTGTTGACAAAGCAAGATTCCAAATCAAGACTTCTTCGCTGGGTTTTGCTGCTCCAGGAATTTAAAATCGAAATTCGCGATAAAAAAGGAGCAGAAAACCTAGCCGCGGATCATCTTAGCAGACTTGAGGATCCTTACCAAGGGGATCATCCGAACAAAGAAATCAATGATTCTTTCCCCTTGGAGACCTTAATGTCTATAAACTCGAATCCGAATGAAACCCCGTGGTTTGCGGACTTTGCAAACTACTTGGCGGGTGGAATTCTCAAGGAAGGGTTGACGTCTCAACAAAAGAAGAAGTTCTTCACCGATATCAAGACTTACTTTTGGGACGACCCTTACCTATTCAAACAATGTGCCGACCTGATTATCCGCCGATGTGTTGATGGACCGGGCAGCGTCTGAAATCCTTGATGCTTGCCACAAAGGACCCACCGGTGGTCACTTTGGTCCCAACTACACCGCTAAAAAAGTGTTTGATTCGGGATTTTATTGGCCCTCCATATATCGTGATGCTCACAATATGGTTAAAAAATGTGATGTTTGCCAAAAACAAGGCAAGATCACACATAAAGACGAGATGCCTCAGAATTTCATTCAAGAGTGTGAAATTTTTGATGTTTGGGGTATCGACTTTATGGGGCCATTCCCTTCATCTAAAGGAAACAAATACATCCTTGTAGCCGTTGACTACATTTCTAAGTGGGTTGAAGCCAAAGCTTTGCCTACTAATGACGCAAGGGTGGTTTGTAACTTTTTGAAAGCTTTATTCGCTAGATTCGGTGTGCCTCGCGCCATTATTAGTGATCGTGGGACTCATTTCTGCAATGACCAATTTGCTAGAGTCATGGCTAAGTACGGTGTAAATCATCGTCTTTCCACAGCCTACCACCCACAAACTAATGGCCAGGCTGAAATATCCAACCGAGGACTTAAGCGAATTCTTGAAAGAACCGTGGGAGAGCATCGCGCCGCATGGGCTGATAAACTCGATGATGCTTTGTGGGCTTTCCGTACTGCTTACAAGACCCCGATCGGCTGTACGCCTTATCGTCTTGTGTACGGGAAAGCGTGCCACCTCCCCATTGAGTTGGAGCACAAGTCTTATTGGGCCTTGAAGTGGGCTAATTTTGATATAAACAAAGCCGGTGACCTACGCAAGATCCAACTCAATGAGCTGAATGAACTTCGGAATGAGGCTTATGAAAATTCTTTGATCTATAAGGAACGAACTAAGCTCATTCACGACTCCAAGATCAAAAACCGAGAGTTCCATGTTGGAGACAAAGTCTTACTTTTTAACTCTCGGTTGAAAATCTTTTCGGGCAAGCTCAAATCTCGTTGGTCCGGCCCATTCACCATCGCCCAAATTTTTCCATATGTTACTCTCGAGCTCGCTCAACCTAATGGACCAAATTTTAAGGTGAATGGCCAACGAGTGAAGTTGTACTTTGGTGAGGACACCTCTCACGAGGTGATTCCATCCCTCACCACGTTCCCCATGAACTAATTTTGGGTCGAGTCAGGCTCGTGACTCGGTTATCAAAAACAAGCGCTCCTCGGGAGGCAGCCCAAGTATCTATCCCTTTAACCCCCTAAGTGTAGGGGAGGACCTATTTTGGTCGTTTGTGTTTGTGTGGTGATGTGCTTACAGGGATAACTGCAATCTTGGAAATCTTTGAAGAACCGTGCTCCCGTGTTATCCGAAATCCGGTTCTATCTCTCAACTATCGTGATTCAATTTTCTTCATACTCACATTTGAAATTGATCACTTTAGTCGTCTCTTCCTTAACTCGAGTTAACCAACGTGCACAATGTCATAAGTGTAGGGGAGACTTTTCCCACATGCTTAAACATTGAGGACAATGTTTATCTTAAGTGTAGGGGAGACTTCTATCGAAGTTTTAAGTGGACTTTTCCATGAAAATGCCTTCATTTAACCGGAAAATCATATTTTTCAACATTTTTCAACTTTTTTTATTAACTTTGGCCATTTAGTCGTAATTTTTAAATTTTTATCGTTGCTTCCATATGTATATATTCCGCAATAAAGACAAAAATATTAATAAAGTGGTGTAGCTAGTTTATAAATCTTTGATCTATTAGGCCCGTTGCATTTATTTTGACTCAACCCGAATAGACTTATTCAAGTTTATTCTAGCTAGTATCCTTAACCATATAGGCCTTAATTGGTTTATTAGGCTAAGTATCCACGAGTCTCATTACTTGAGATTTTAAATTGTGGAGGACGAGAAATGATAGAGTCAATTATAAGTCGGTATTCTTGCGCAAGCTCACTTGGTGTAATTATTTGCCTATTCTCCCATCACTTGCTAATAATTTATCTGCAATAAGTAAGGTCTTACGATTTGAAAAGTTACTTAGCTTCTAGCCCAAGATCGTTTAGAAGTTGCTCGGTAATGATAAGAGTTCATAGCCAAGGCATAACTTATGAAGCGGGGCGCGAAGATTGGCGAGTCCGAAAAGGCCCTAACAAGGCATGAGGATTCCATTTTATTGCTGAAGATCCAAAGTGATGTGAAAAGCATTATTCCTAAAGTCAATATGAAGGATCAAGACTCACGACGAAAAGCAATCAACTCCCATAAAGATCATGGAGAAGTCTATCCGAAAAGACCCTAACAAGGTATGAGGATAAATAGATCCAAGTCCGAAAAGGAGGCGGATCGTTGTATCTCAAAATCCCAATTAGAGATTGAAGAAATAATCATGAAGTCGTGGTCAACAAAGTTGGAGTACCCCTCAAAAGTCTCCAAAGTGAAGAAACTCTATTATGATGAGAAGACCATTATCTCAAGAACGTCTCTCGAAGATATGAAGTATGAAGTACATGCCAAATATCGGCCCGAGAAAGGTCTCAAATCGTGAACCGAGTTATGCCAAGATATGAACTTTTTGATATCCCGAGAAGCAGTTTTAAGAGATTTTGTCCTTTAGCTAACTATTGATCAAATCGTCCTACTTTGCTTTCAGCCTAAATAAACTATCGAAATAAGTCCCAAAAATGCATCTTCATGATCATTCTAAGACAAAAATAAAATATAAGAGATACACCTAGGAATAAGGGAGTTTAAGCATTTAATTAAGCCATGTGTGTAAGTGTTTGATTTACTAACTTATAATAACAATGATCTCGTTTTTAAGCTTAGTTTGGGGAACGTGAAACTTGAGGGTGATAAATCTTTGCAACACCAAAGCCCTAATGTAAGTCCTTGATTTCTTTACAAGTTATTTCCATCCTTTTGTTTATCTTAAAGTTTTTATTTCTCTTAGTATTTTGATTCTTATTTAGTAGTATTTGAATAAGGCCAAGGTTGATTAATTATGAGAAAAGTGTAAAATTGCTTAATCACTAAGCATTGCATGAGGGCATAGCAATGGTTAAGTGTAGGGGATTTGATAGGTGTGTAAACACCCATCCTTTTACCACTTAATTCTGGCTAAAACAAGACCAAAACACGTATTTAATATCATTTGTTTGGAATTATGCGTGGTTTTTGTGTTTATTGTGTTTTCAGAGCTAACCGGATAAATATTAAAGAAAACATGGGATTGCACGGGTTTTATCAAGAAAAAATACTCAAGACGAAGTCTATTGTCCAAGAGTTGCAAAAGATTTGAAGTCAATGGGCCTATTTGAAGATTTATCGAAGAAAAGGACCAAAGATGGAAGATTTACATATGTCGAAGAAACTCGAGTCTATTTAACGAAGAAATTAAAAGACGAGTTGGATTTAATCGACGACAAATCCCGAATCAGAATCGAAAACGTCAACTTTTCTGAAAAGACGAGAAGACAAGAAGAAAGGGAGAAAGCCCACTCACCAACCAACCACTAGGAGTATAAATAGATTCTCCCTTCACATTTTAGGGAGGGAGCTTCATTTTTCTTTTTCCAGTGCTTAGGTTCGGTTCATCACAAACACCATTAGGGTGTTTGGTGATTTTCATCTTTTTCTTTCAATCTTGTAACTCTTAATCATTACTCTTGTTATTTTTACATTAATCAATCAATTCCATCTTTTCATTCATCTTGATCTTCATCATCTTCTATTTCAAGTTCTTAAGTTTTTATTTGATTCAAGTTTGATCTTAAGAAGTTGTTGATTTAGTGTTTTTATTGGTGGGATGTGTTACTTAAGGTATTTAAATGATTTGTGTTTAATTTGGTAAAACCTTTTTGAGTATTTTGGTGTTTAGATTGAAAATCGTTTGGTTTCTGCTGTTACTGTTCTTCGCTGCCCAGATTATTCCGAACAAGACCAATATTCCGAATAGGCGAATTCCCATTTCCCTTATTCGGAATTTTGGATATTCCGAATAGGGCTTTTTCACTTTTCCCTTACTCGGAATATTTTAAATATTCCGAACAGTGTTCTTTTTCCGCATAGGCTTTATTTTTCCGAATAGGGAACATTTTCCGAATAGAACTTAATTTTCCGCATAGCCATACTTTCCGCATAGACTTGATTTTTCCGCATAGAGATATTTTTCCGCATAAAGTATTATTTTCCGCATAGGATATTATTTTCCGAATAGAGCATTGACCTTGTTTTCCGAATAGAACTGTTTTTCTGTGTAGGTCCATTTTTCAGCATAGGCTATAATATTCCGAATAGGACAATTTTCAGCATAGACATCTTTTTCCGCATAGCACTTATTTTTACGAATAGTGTAAGTTCTGATTAGGGTATTTTTCATTTACTGTTTGTTTTAAATTCTTAAGTCCAGCTTTACTTTTTAATAGAATAGAAAACCAAACTCCTTTTTGTCACCAAGAACAAATCATTCCACTTTAAACTGAGATCAATTCGAGAGGATTCCGAGAATTATTTTGAACCCATACAAAACAAGTACATCACTCATATATAACATCTAGTAGTTTTGACTAATGTAATATCTATGTTTATAAATAAAGAGGTGATTTTACTAAGAAATTTTTGCATTTTATTATGATATGTGACTGAATTGTTGAATATATAGATTCTCACTATCTGAATTATCACTTTCACATATGCTTATATGTTGTAAACACTATGTATATATCAAGTCTTAGTTCTAAAAGTGACTATACATATGTACAATGAATAAGAACAACTCAAATATAACAAGGATACCTTAAATTCCTAAGGAAGCCTTAGAAACCCTGGAATTCCCTTATAAACTAATGTTTCAAGCAATATAACTAAAAAATATCTATGTACTATTATCAAATGCATTATACTAATTATAGTCTATCATATAAAGGAAAGGTGAATAATCACAAAACACTAATATTCACTAATCTCAAGCTAATTACAAGAAAATGACCTAAAACCAAGATTAGCATATAAAATCCATTCTATAATGAATTAAAGTCTAATCTTTTGCAAATAATTATAAAACTTAACTAAGTATCATAATAAGTTAATACATTTATCTTAAACTAAGTTACAAATTATTAAAGCATAAAGTACAAGATTTCAAAGCATAGGACCTTAAGCTTACTTAATTAACCCCAAGATATGATCAACGTATATAAACCCTTAAACTAAGAATGTAGAAAATATAGAAGTCATAAACATACTATACAAGACTTATAATAAGCTTACATTAAGATATAAGCCCTAATTACCCGATATAGAAAGTGATTAGGCTTAATGATATAGAAACCCTTATATTAAGAAATCTACATGGAATCATTACCTAGTCTTTTAGGACAAGTCTACAATCACTTATATGACTTCATTAAGGTTATAAGAGTATGTTAAGACAATGTACAAGTATCCTAATGCATAAGGTTCAAGATTTCAATGCATGACTTGTAAATTAGGTCAAAATAGGAATTTTCACTCTTTAGACATGTTTACTTAAACTAAGCTATCAAACCAAGTGTGAGAACTCACTGGACACTTAAAACACAATGTATAGGACCTAAATTAAATTTAAATTAGTATTTAAAAGGATGATAATGACTTTTACTAATATTTAAACCTAGATCATTAGAAAACCCTAATCTACATAAGATTACTTCCTATTTTTACATCAAACCTTTGTTAAACTTCAAACAAAAGACCCAAATATTCTAAATAGAATGTCTAAGCCCTAATTAAGCCTTAATCATTCACTAATCACTTTCCTAAGTCCCTAATCACAAAAATTACAAACCATAAGTTACAAGCCCTAGAAATTAGACCCGGTTTGTATTTTCCATCCAAAACTCATTTTAAACACTTTCCCTCCCATTCCAAGTTTGAAAACCATATATTTACATGTTTTAGGATATTTTAGAAGTGGTGACAAGTAGGTGTATCACCTACTTGTGTGCTACACATCACCATTCTCATCCTAATGTTGTCGTGACCTATTCTAAGCCACAAGTGAAGTTTGGATTGAAGCTAGGTTCTATAAACTTGTGTAGAGCTTCAATAGCTATCCTTAGTCATTTCTATATCTATGTTACACTTCCATACCCTTAGCTTGGATCCTAAGTGTTGCAAATACTATAAATAGGGGCGTATGGACAAAGCTTATACTTGCACCCCGTTTTCTCTTAACCTCTTACCCATTCTTCATATTCACTTACATAAACGTCCTAGGACATCCCACAAGACGATTAACCAGGTCTAGAAGGAAGCCATTGAAGCTTTTTAAGATTTGATAGCAAGTAGTGCTCATAAGAAGTCATAAGGAGCCATTTTGGAGCTACCTAGGTAATTCTTATGCTAAGCAAGATTTGATCTTGTTATAATGAATACTAAGCCTTTTTATATGCCAAAATTATGTTAGAAAGATAATCCAAAAATAATTAAGTCATATGATCAATTTAAATGAAAGTTATAAGCTAAAGATGTCTTAAAACCCTAGTTTTGTATTTTACATGAATTAATGACTTATAACCCATTTCAAGAGCTATCATTCTGGTAAATTTTTTTTATTATGATTATAAATGTGTTTTGAAACTTTGTTAAAAATATTAGATCATTTATTACATTTTTGAAGAAGTTATGTGATTTTACAAGTATAGGGACCAAAACTATCAATTTTGAAACTATTTGACATTTTGGGCCAAAAGTGTCATTTTATGAAATTTAAATTATAAGAATAAATGTTGGAAATTTTGAGAACCTAAGGTTAAATATTGAGGGATTAAATTGCAAATAATGAAACTATATACTTAAAGGGTTAAAAGTGTAATTATGCCAAAATATAACTAAAAGGACTATTTTTGCCAATATTGAAACTAAAGACATTAAATGTAATAATATACTAAGTGTCATGTTAGTAGGGAACTTTGTACAAAGATGTTCCATCTTGATATTACACTCTGACTGAGTGGTTGGGTTTACGATTTAAAGTGACCTCGCTCCTCAAACGTTCATAGAATGGCTTCTGAGTATAATGGCCCGAACAATGATACTATAATAACAAAATATATGTACCAAAGAATAAATATATGAAATAAGAAAATATTAAACTCATATATTATGACTTGATATATATACATATTGTGTGTCAACTCCGATATTGTGATGAGGTTGTGATTGGTTATAGCTGAATAATTCAAGACTCTTTAGGCTAAGGTGAGTTCATAGCTTCACTTTTTAATGCTTTATAAATGATTTGAAAGCCCGTGAGGGGGATATATGCTAAAACTGGAATACAAGTGTTTTGTATGCTTCGTATATGATTATTGACACTACATTTACTTGTTGCCGTTAAAGTCCCTTTTAAATTATTGACCGCTAATCATGTAATGAATGCTAATATTGTGAATAGTACCATTGGAGAATGACATCTCCTATCTGGGCAAGTCACTCTTGTCAGCAGTTAATGATTCCCACCTATGCTAAACAAAAATGCTTTATTTTGCTAAAGCAGGATAGTCAGGCAAACTTCCTGCTTAAGGGAAATTTGTTGGGTTTTTCTGGTAATGTCTAGTCTTAGGGTCATGAGCTAGTGCAATAAGAATCGATGAATTTAAAATTAGAGTGTATAACTTTGTAGCCTTGGAGTCGTACTTGTATTCATATATTGTTTAAAACCTATGAATTCACTCAACCATTGTGTTGACTTTAAGGCATATATTTCAGGTGAATGAGGACTGGCGAGTTGCGGATGGTGGTGTCTTGAAAAGTTATCATTCTATAGAATAAAACTAAATCTTTGGGAAAACCTGTGATGTACAGTTATGTACAGTTGTTTTTATTAAACTATGAATAATAAATGAATGATAACGTAAATATTTATAAAATGTTTTTGAGCATTTTCTATTATTGTAACTATGGCACTTTGATAGTAATACCCCAAATTAGCTTCCACTACTATAAGGTATAATAGGGGTGTTACATCATAGATCGAGTCTCAAACTAGTGTCATAGAGCCTAACTTCGGCATATTCCATGTAAATAAATAAGAATCGAGGATATTACTTCTAATTGCAGATATGGGCCTGATAATTAGTCAAGCACTCAGATTATGGTAATAATAGTAACGAAAAGTCTAATGGTCATAAATCAAATCCATCGGTATTGGTCCTCCAAGTCTACAGAAGAAGTTGGGATTCAACAATACAAAGCCCCCATCCAACGTTATATGTGACACCCCAGGTCGGGTCAATTGCAGCGGAAATAATGTTTGGAATGTCACAAGGGTGGATCGATAGCAAATAGTACATAGAGCACAGGATAAGAGATTATCCAACATATATATTACATGAACAGTGTACAAATTTATAAAAATTCTCTTAACATGATAAAAATAAATTGTTTATTTTTCCCAAGTAGAAACCCTGATGAGTCCTACAATGCAGACTACTATGATGCTTGAGTCCATGCACACACCACGTACTAGCTTTATTTTCCTGAGAAAAACATGCTTAGAGGGTCAACATAAAGTTAGTGAATTTACAGGTTTAATGAAATAAGTTTGGACATTAAATGATCATGATAGTAACAATGCACAAAGCATTCATACTAAAGAGGTAATTACATTCCCTATTGCTCGAAACTGAAGCTTAACTTTCCATAGTTCTCAATTGATGAGAACCCGGTGCCTTATAAAAGGGCTCCCAATCCCAGTTTCAACATGCTATACATCTGTTGTCCCGGCCAAGGCAGAGTGAGCGCTACTCATCCAGATGGGGATCGTCAATCCCAAATAGATCTATTTATAACATTCGGTCAATTACAATAATTTAACAGTTTCTACAATAGGCAATCGTAATCAAAGTTTATACAATTCAGTTTATGTCCAATAAAATAAGTGGCATGTTTTCTCCCCCGTAGAGGAAAAAGTTTATCAATATTTTGTGTGGGGCTGTAAACTCACCTTGGAGTTTGTAATGGCTGTGCAAATAAAAGAAATTCAAGTAATGCTCATGTCACAGTCTACTGCCTAATTAAATAGTACAGTCTCAATAAATAATACAAGAAAACGTATGTGCATGCTTGTACAGTTTTTAATCAGTTTATTAATGCTAAAGTCTTTATTTAAATGACTGTAGTGCAAGTATCAATAACGTTCATTTAAACTTGTAAATAAATTTTCCTTTAAGTAAAAACGTTATAAGTATACTTGTATGTAATTTATATATAAACTTTATATAAATTATTTTATAAAGTAAAATATAAATATTTTATTTAACTTAAAGTCCCCAAAAGTTTCCAACATTTACAAAATAATTTATAAGTCACAAGTTTAAGAAATTACAGTTTTAGTCCTTATGGTTTAGGTTTTATTTAAGTTTTACTAAGTAAAAATGGAATAAGGGTTTAGGGATTGTTTAAGTTTTGGATAAGTGCAAAACTAGTCCCTCTATATTTTTATTAAAGTAAAACTTTCGGATTTTACACTTTTGGTACCTAGGGCTTGTAATACTTTCGGGTTATGACAGAAATAGTCCCTCTAGTTATAATTAGGTTTTATAACTTTCATTAAATGGCAAGAACAGTCCTAGGGCTTCTATAAGTTTTGGCTTATTACAAAAATGGTCCTTAGGGTTATAAAGTGACAAAACAACTTTAGGAAATTTACAAAAATAGTCCTTAGGGTTTAATATATCACGGATGACATTTATTAAGCCCTAGACTTTTGGATATTTACAATATTAGTCCTTTTGCTTAATGGTTTATCAAAACAAGTTTCAAATGTCACGATTTTAGTCCCTAAGTTTCATAAATTTTTATTTTTAGTCCAAAATTTTTATAAGTTATATTTTGTTATAAAAACTTTATTTAAATATTTAAAATATTAAATAGGCTCATTAAATGGACCAAAAGAACTAATGGGCTATCCATTGGGCCTAAACATATTTTAAGTCCACTAATATAATAACATTAGTTAAATGGGCTTAAACATATTTTTAAGTCCACTAATATAATAAGATTAGTTAAATGGGCTTTCAAAACATTAAATGGGCTTAAACATATTTTTAAGTCCACTAATATAATAAGATTAGTTAAATGGGCTTTCAAAACATTAAATAGGCCTAATGGGCTTTTGAATATATATGGCTATATTGCATGGGCCTATTGAGCCTATTTAAGTTTTAGGCTATGGTTGCATGGGCTTGATTAGTCCATTTTCATTACTTAACTTCTTTTCAAGGTATAATATTTATGTACTTTTACAAGCTTAATATTAGTTTGATAAAATTAAGTCATGATCTCCAAAATAAGGAGTAAAACTCACAGCCATATTTTATTTGGTGTTTCAAATGAGATCTAAATTAGTTTCAAGTTGCATGTAAGTCATAAGCCCTAAATAAACTTATAACTCACGGCTAGATTTATTTATAGCATATGAAGATAAGTTTAAGCTTGTTTTAGGTTTGCATGTAAGTATAAAAGTTCCAGGGTCTAAACTATATACAAGTTTAGAAATCAGTCATAAGTCCAAAAACATATATATAGCCCACGGCTATATTTTAAATCTTGGTATCCCAAGATGAGACTTAAGCTTGTCATGTGTTTATAATTATCTATAAAGTTCAAAAATTCATATCTAGATTTATTACATGTTTCCAATGTTCATTATGAGTCCAAAAATGTAACATATAGCCCACGGCTATATTATTTTTCCCATATGTTCTTATCATAAGATTTATACTTATTACATGATTATTAAGTTAAGTTAAAGTCTTAACACAAGATCTAGGTCAAACATGAGCATGCATGTTCATTAGAAATCCATCCTATGATGTTTATTGTAAAACCCGCATGCTTTTACCATGAATAGTACCCTTAAGATCGTACGTACATGATTAGAACTTTCCTTTTATAGCACGTTTACGTTTCATGAATAAGAATTACAAGTATTATGTACGTGTTATAAGACGATAAGTATTTATTACGTATGAACACACGATAATTATTCCAATAATAATTATAATCACGAACATACGAACATGAATCATGAACGTAAATTAATCACGAACTAATATTACGTATGTATATATTTAGTATGAACAAGAATAAATATATTAAGTCACGATCGATAACTAAGTAGAACACGTAATTTACGAACACGAGAACACACGAGAACACACTATTATTTAGACACGGAAAAAGGTACGGGTTACCCCATGTGGGGCCCCCTACCCGCGGCATACATAAGAAACATGGGCTTGGCCCATGTAATTTTTACTAACTAGGGAATTAAGGGAAAACATGTTTCATATTTACAAAATCTAGAAAATAATCAAAACCCTAATTCTTCTTTTCTTGCTCCTTGGCCGCCGGGTTTAAGCATCACCAAAGGGTGTTCGGGTTGATTTTGATCTTGGAATTTTTACAAGGATCGTTGTGTCTTCGTCCTCATTCGATTCACGTAATCGGTATAACCTTAAACTTTTCTTTTTATGTTTTGATTTATGGAATCACATAAAATCATGATGTTTTTAATTAAACTAATTAAAAACAAGTATTTTAAACATGTTAATAATCATGGGGTTAAATCAATGAAAGGTTTAGGGGTGTTTGTGGTCTAGCGGACGCCTAACCGAGCCCCATAGGGGTCTCGGATTGGCTTATCTCACACCACCGAGACCATATGGTCTCGGTATGGTGGTGGTGGTCCCACGGAAACAACAAAAGCAAGGGGAAACCCTACTTAGGTCGGGGTATGGTGATGGTTACGGGTCCGGTTCATGGGTTTTAGTCACGGGTCCGGTTCATGAATCTTTTTTTTCAAGGTTTATGATATTTACAAGTTATGTTATTTTTTTAGACTTAAATTAAATTAATTAAAAACATGAACATGATTATTTTAATTTACATGACTTAGGTTATTAATTTAATTATTAATTCATGAATTTTAACCTAAGTATTTATCTTTAATAGACTATATAATTAGTTAATTATTAAAACCATGACTTATAATTAATTAATTAACATGACTTAGGTTATATTATTAATAGATAATAATACATGTTTTAACCTAAGTATTTTACCTTATTTAATTAAAATCATGTTATATTTAATTAAATAATTTAACCTATAGTTTATTTAATTTACATGTAATAATTAATAAACTATACTATATAATCACATGACTTAGAATAATAATCAGAAAACACTTAAGCTTATATAATTAGCTTATTTATCCAGCTTATATCTATTTATGGAAACTTTCTATTTTTAGAAACTTATCTATTTTAAGCAGTAATTCTATTTTTGGAAACTTTCTATTTCTGGAAACTTTCTATTTTTGGAAACTTTCTATTTTTGGAAACTTTTTATTTTTGGTGACTTTTTATTTTTGGAAACTTTCTATTTTAGGAAACCTGCTATTTTTAGAAAGTTACTTATTATTACACAACAAGTATAATAATACATGTAATACAAGTAATACTTAATCAGAATAGACAGAATATATGATAAACACAATATAAAGCTTAAATCAGTAAAACATGATATGAACATATAAAACAAGCTAAGACATGATATAAAATCAGTTACGAACTCAGTAATCAGATGCTTATACACGTATGTATTTATGTAGCATTAGTTATACCGAAGTAGGACTCTCTTTCGTTCGCCTTCTTCGTTCACTGGACATAAGGTACGGATTCTTCGTCCTTTCAGTATGGACATTCTTTCCTTATTAGGATTCCACGTATGCAGCCAACTGTTTTCCCATTATATGTTTTATATGTTTTGATTGCTTATGTTTAATTAGAATACCTAAAGCCATATACATGCATGACCAGTTTCACCTAGTTATGGAGGTACCATAACCATAACACTAGAGGCACCAGTGTTATGACTTCCCCACGGCGGAGTGATTGCTCGTGGCGTCCCTTTTCAACTTTTGGCCATATTATTATATTTATCATGTGGGGCGTATGGGTGCATCCTAGTTACATGTTTTTCAGCAGATTACTCAGTGTGAATGTGGTGTGTGCCTTGTATCCTTCACAAGGAGCTGATCCCTCCTACCCAAAACCAGTATATTAAATTAGAGGCAGCCCCTCTAATTTGCATGACGAGGTCACCCCTCCAAGTATTCATGCACGTTGATATTTCATGACCTATATTGGCTAACGGTAAAATATGTTAAACAGTTTTTACAAGATAAACATAAGGCTTTTCAAACTATAAAACCAGTTTTACTAAGATATAACCGGGTTATCCAGGACTTAGTTTCTTCTGCTGTTACATGTTTATATACTTATATTATTCATGCTTTACTTGTACATCCTTGCACTGAGCGTATTGCTCAGCCGTTTTCCTTTTCATGTTCCCAAAACGGCAGGTACTCAAGGACGCTCATAGACTTTAAGCGTACGTGCATATGGACTGGAAGCTTTCTAGCCTTCTTTACTTTATGCATTTATCTATACTTTGATACTCTTTCCATGGACATTGTTTAGTCCTTTCATTTACAGTACTTATGTTTGTGTGTGATGAGTTCTACTTTTGGACTACCGATGTTTGATTCCGGTATTATCCTTTATGGTCATGTAATGTTTAGACATTTATCCTTGTATGCTTTGATGACACGCCATAATCACGCGTGACATTCCATTTATCAAAATGGGGTGTTACAATTATGGTATCAGAGCCAAGGCTTCGACCTATAGGCTCTCAAAACATGACCTGTGATTAGTGGGTAGTCACTATGGTCTTCCTAGAACTGACAGTCGGTTTTCATGCATTCATCATTTTCATGCATACATATATATGTCATTGTCACAGGTTTATGACTAAGTAATGGTTGGTACAGGACTGGCCCTATTTAGTCGAATGTGTTTTATCGAAACTTTTAAATTTGGGACCGACCCATAGGCGTCCCCTCGCCATGTCTTTTATTTTGGGTGAACTGACCATAGGCGTTCACTCTCGAGCATACAAAATTTTTCATAAAACTGCATCATGCATTCATGTACTAGTTTTTCTGCATAAACTTTTTCTCATGATTAATTGGTATAATTTTTTTTTCATGTATATATTTGTTTTGATCAGTTTAAATCATGTATTTTATGTTATACTATCAGATGGTTCTCACACGCGAGCAGGAACAACTCAATGCAGCAATCCAAGCTGCAATGCAAGCTTTGCTTCCTCAGCTGAGGAACGACATCAGGGCTGAGGTTCAGGCTACCAACAATCAACAGCATCACCCAGCACCTCCTCCTCCTCCTCCAGTGACATTGGCAACATGGCTGGAGAGATTCAACAAGCTCCGTCCTTGAGATTTCGAGAGAACAGATAGCCCCAATGAAGCTGAAAGCTGGTTGGCTCACATCAATAAGATCTTCGATGCTATGGGTTGTGACCCCGTCTTCAAGTCGAGGTTGGCATGTTACCGGTTCGAAGGCGATGTGTTAAATTGGTGGTTAGCACTGAAGCAGTCTGAGGGAGATGATAATTGGGTGGCTAGTTTGACATGGGCTCAGTTCAGAGATAGGGTGATGGAGCAGTTCTTTCCCAAGGCTGAGCAAGACAAGCTGAAGAGGGAGTACCATGGGATCCGATAGAGAGCTGGGGAGAATAGCAACGAGTTCATGCAGCGCTTTCTTCGCTTAGCTGGTTTCCTTGGTGCAGCGGCAGGTACTCCTGAAGAGCAGGCACACCACTTTAGGTGGGCTCTTCGCACATCAGTCGCAAACAACTTGGTGTGTGCTACGTTCAACACGATAGCACAAGTGGCCGATGCAGCACGTAAGCTGGAGATGCTGTAGGAGAGAGATGAGTTCGGGGAAGCAGAGAGACCCGAGAAGAGGTAAACATTCAAGCGGTGACCAATCCGTATTCTTTCAATGTATGTCAGTATTTCATCTCTTTAAATTTTATCTTCCAGGCAGAAGACTGGGACCGGTCTCAGCTGGCTACTCAGCAGCAGCCTAATCAGCCTAAGGGAAACGGTCGGACTAACGGTCGTTCTGCTACGGATATGCGTGGCTGTAATGATAATTACCGTAACAACGCTGGACACTCCAACAACAGCAGGTCCTTATACTTACGCATTTTTCTTATGATTTCATGTTATAACTCATAATTCTAACACATTAGCAAATCTTCTACCAGGAACCATGGAAACGGTAGGGACCAGAACCAGAGAGGTTCATAGCCTAGCCGTCCAGCTATCACTGGTATTCAATCTTACGATTATCCGCATTGTCCTTTGTGCCCTATTATCATGTCTCATGTATAAAGTTCTATCAGGTTCTCAGCCAGTCAGGTCACCTGCTGGAGGATATACTCATCCTCTTTGCTCTACTTGCCACCGTAGGCACCCAGGGCCATGTCGCCGCGACAGTGACGCATGCTTCAAGTATGGTCTTCCTGGCCATCGCATGAAGGACTGCCGCAAGGGCGAGATGGAGGCACATCGGGACATGCTGATACCAAGCCGCCTCCTACCACTGGACGCGTCTACACGACATCTCGCGATCAAGCCAACAAGTCTACAGGTACCATCACTGGAATCTTCTATATGTATGGTCAAGCTACATCTGTTCTTTTTGATACGGGTGCTACTCACTCGGTCATTTCTACTACTTATGCCAAGAATGCTAGGATACTCCCCATGCCACTAGAAAATAGACTCTGTACTTCCACGCCTTTGAGAGACTATGTACTTATCACCCATGTGTACAAGAGTCTTCCCCTAGAGTTTGACGATAAGGTTCGTCATGTTGACGCACTTCCGCTGGACAAGAATGAATTTGACATGATTTTGGGCATGGATTGGCTATCCAAGCATCATGCTACCATAGACTGCCATTCATATCGAGTCATCTTCGGTGATGTTAATGCACTAGAGTACATTCATAACGGGTTCGCACCCGGCAGATCTGTACAAATCATATCAACCCTGCAAGCACGTGCACTACTGTCACATGGCTGCGAGGGTTATCTAGCTACGGTTCATGACATGCATGCTGAATCCCCATCAATTCAGGATCAGCCGATAGTGTTAGAATTTCAATATTTATTTCCAGAAGAACTTCCGGGCATACCACCTGCACGTGAAGTGGAATTCAACATCGAGCTCATCCTAGGAGCTAAGTCAATTTCCAAGGCTCCTTATCGCATGGCTCCCATAGAGTTAAAGGAGCTGAAGGATCAACTGCAAGAACTTCTGGAACAAGGTTTCATCCGACCGAGCGCATCTCCATGGGGCGCACCAGTCTTATTTGTTAAGAAGAAGGACGGCAGTATGCGTCTTTGCATTGACTATCGCGAGCTCAACAAGATTACTATCAGGAATAGGTATCCACTCCCACGTATAGACGATATGTTTGACCAACTCTAAGGGGCCAAACACTTCTCCAAGATTGATCTCAGGTCAGGCTACCACCAGCTACGGGTTAAGGAGCATGAAATCGCCAAGACTGCTTTCCGTACACGCTATGGCCACTACGAATTTGTAGTCATGCCATTCAGCCTGACCAATGCTCCAGCAGTGTTCATGGATTTGATGAACATAATCTTCCATGAATTTCTGGACAAGTTCGTCATTGTCTTCATCGATGACATCCTGATTTTCTCAAAGTCCAAGGAGGAACACGAAGACCATCTTCGTACACTACTACAGATTCTTAGCCAGAAGTAGTTGTATGCTAAATTCTCCAAGTGTGAAATCCGGTTAGACAAGGTGGCATTCTTAGGTCATATTTTATCAGCAGAAGTAATCACTATGGATCCAGTGAAGGTTGAGGCTATTACTAAGTGGCCACGGCCAACATCAGCGACTGAAGTCCGCAGTTTCTTAGGCTTAGCTGGCTATTAACGTAGGTTCGTGGAGAACTTTTCCCGCCTAGCACTACCATTGACCAAACTGACACGGAAAGGGGAGAAATGCGTCTGGACTGAAGAACGAGAGAGGAGCTTTGAAGACCTGAAGCAAAAGTTAGTATCTGCACCTATTCTTACTCTCCCATCTGGTACGAGTGGATTTCAAATCTACAGTGATGCATCGGGGAAGGGACTTGGCTGTGTTCTCATGCAACATGGGAAAGTGATCGCGTACGCTTCACGACAGCTTAAGCCTTATGAGGAAAATTACCCTACGCATGACTTGGAACTTGCTGCAGTCGTGTTTGCATTGAAGATATGGAGGCACTATTTGTATGGAGAATCATGTGATATTTTCACGGACCACAAGAGCTTGAAGTATATCTTCACTCAGCGTGAGTTGAACATGATACATAGGAGATGGTTAGAGCTGTTGAAGGATTATGACATTAATCTGCAGTATCATCCCGACAAGGCAAATGTAGTAGCAGATGCACTTAGCAGAAAGTCCGGAATGATCAACAGCATTAAGATTGAGGAGGAAATCATAAGAGACTTGGAGCGACTAGACATAGAGATCATGGTGCGTGGACAACACGGTTACTGGGCTAATCTTAGAGTAGAACCCGAGTTACTCTCTAAGATCAAGGAAGCTCAGAAAGATGATGGAGAAATCTGGGTGATAATTCAGAATTTGGAGAAGCAGACAGAATTCAGAGTAGATGCAGATGGCATCTTATGGCGGGGCACGAGACTTTGTGTTCCTGACGATCAAGAACTCCGGGAAGCCTTGTTAGCTGAAGCTCATAGCTCCCCATTCTCTATACATCCTGGTTCGACCAAGATGTACCATGACATCAAGCAGTACTTTTGGTGGAGTGGTATGAAACAGGATGTTGCCACTTACGTCTCCAAATGTCTTACCTACCAGCAGGTTAAGATCGAGCATCAACGATCTGGCGGTCTCTTTCAACCGTTAGATATTCAAGAGTGGAAATGGGACAAAATCACCATGGATTTTGTAACTGGTCTTCCGCCAACCAAGAGGAAGCACGATTCAATTTGGGTTATCGTAGATCGACTTACCAAATCAGCTCATTTTTTACCGATCCGCAAGGAAGATTCGGTCAGTAAAATCGCCGATACGTATAGAAGATAGATCATGAGACTCCACGGTGCTCCATCCAGCATCTTCTCAGACATAGATCCTCGATTCACTTCGCGATTTTGGAAGAGTTTGCAGAAAGCTTGTGGTACATAACTTAAGCTTAGCATGGCTTTTCATCCTCAAACAGACGGGCAGTCGGAGTGAACGATTCAAACATCGGAAGACATGTTGAGGTCATGTGCGTTGGAATGGACGGTTGATTGGGACGATTATATCTGTTTGGTGGAGTTTGCATATAACAACAGTTGGCACGCAAGTATCAAGTGTGCTCCTTTCGAGATGTTGTATGGCAGAAAGTGTCGCGCCCCAATCTGCTGGGATCAGGTTGGTGAGCGAACACTTGAAGGACCAGAGATCATAGAGTTGACTAATGAGAGGGTCGCAGTACCTAAGTAGAAACTTCAAGAAGCACGGTCACGTCAGAAGAGTTACGCCGACAAGCATCGTAGGGACATACATTTTAACGTAGGAGATCACGTTTTCCTTAAGGTTTCGACGGCACGTGGTGTTAGACGTTTTGGAATTAAAGGGAAGCTCAATCCTCGATTCATCGGACCGTTTGATATCATTGAACGAGTCGGTGAAGTATCTTACCGTTTAGTATTACCTCCGCAGCTTTCGCATGTACACAATGTGTTTCATGTGTCCTTACTCAGAGGGTACCAGTATCATCCCCTTCACATGGTTCAGTATCCACTAGAACAAATTCGTGAAGATCTCACTTTCATAGAAGAACCCGAACGAGTTCTTGACAGACAAGAACGAGTCATGAGAAGGAAGACGATACCATTCGTCAAAATCCTTTGGAGGGATCATACCAAGCGGGAAGCCACTTGGGAAACAGAGGAGTCTATCCGGGCTTCTTACCTTCATTTCATATATTGAATTCGGGTATGTTCTTCTTTTCCAGTTTACTTTATCTATAATTCGGGGACGAATTATTCTTTTTAGGGGGGAAGAGTTGTAAAACCCGCATGCTTTTACCATGAATAGTACCCTAAAGATCGTACGTACATGATTAGAACTTTACTTTTATAGCACGCTTACGTTTCATGAATAAGAATTACAAGTATTACCTACGTGTTATAACACGATAAGTAGTTATTACGTATGAACACACGATAATTATTCCAATAATAATTATAATCATGAACATACGAACATGAAATCATGAACGTAAATTAATCACGAACTAATATTACGTATGTATATATATTTAGTACGAACACGAATAAATATATTAAGTCACGATCGATAACTAAGTAGAACACGTAATTTACGAACACGAGAACACACGAGAACACACTATTATTTAGACACGGAAAAAGGTACGGGTTACCCCATGTGGGGCCCCCTACCCGCGGCATACACAAGAAACATGGGCTTGGCCCATGTAATATTTACTACTAGGGAATTAAGGGAAAACATGTTTCATATTTACAAAATCTAAAAAATAATCAAAACCCTAATTCTTCTTTTCTTGCTCCTTGGCCACCGGGTTTAAGCATCACCAAAGGGTGTTCGGGTTGATTTTGATCTTGGAATTTTTACAAGGATCGTTGTGTGTTCGTCCTCATTTGATTCACGTAATCGATATAACCTTTAACCTTTTCTTTTTTTGTTTTGATTTATGGAATCACATAAAGTCACGATGTTTTTAATTAAACTAAACTAAAACAAGTATTTTAAACATGTTAATAATAATGGGGTTAAATCAATGAAAGGTTTAGGGGTGTTTGTTGTCTAGCTGACGCCTAACCGAGCCCCATAGGGGTCTCGGCTTGGCTTATCTCACACCACCGAGACCATATGGTCTCGGTATGGTGGTGGTGGTCCCACGGCAGCATCAAAAGCAAGGGGAACCCGACTTAGGTCGGGGTATGTTGATGGTTACGGGTCCGGTTCATGGGTTTTAGTCACGGGTCCGGTTCATGAATCATTTTTTTCAAGGTTTATGATTTTTACAAGTTATGTTATTTTTTAGACTTAAATTAAATTAATTAAAAACATGAACATGATTAATTTAATTTACACGACTTAGGTTATTAATTTAATTATTAATTCATGAATTTTAACCTAAGTATTTATCTTTAATTAGACTATATAATTAATTAATTATTAAAACCATGACTTCTAATAAATTAATTAACATGACTTAGGTTATATTATTAATAGATAATAATACATGTTTTAACCTAAGTATTTTACCTTATTTAATTAAAATCATGTTATGTTTAATTAAATACTTTAACCTATAGTTTATTTAATTTACATGTAATAATTAATAACCTATACTATATAATCACATGACTTAGAATAATAATCAGAAAACACTTAAGCTTATATAATTAGCTTATTTATCCAGCTTATATCTATTTATGGAAACTTTCTATTTTTAGAAACTTATCTATTTTAAGTAGTAATTCTATTTTTGGAAACTTTCTATTTTTGGAAACTTTCTACTTTTGGAAACTTTCTATTATTGGAAACTTTCTATTTTTGGAAATTTTCTATTTTTGGAAACTTTCTATTTTTGGTAACTTTCTATTTTTGGAAACTTTCTATTTCAGGAAACCTACTATTTTTAGAAAGTTACTTATTATTACACAACAAGTATAATAATACATGAAATACAAGTAATACTTAATCAGAATAGACAGAATATACGATAAACACAGTATAAAGCATAAATCAGTAAAACATGATATGAACATATAAAACAAGCTAAGACATGATATAAAAGCAGTTACGTATTCAGTAATCAGATGCTTATACACGTATGTATTTATGTAGTATTAGTGATACCGAAGTAGGACTCTCTCCGTTCGTCTTCTTCGTTCACTAGACATAAGGTACGGATTCTCCGTCCTTTCAGTATGGACATTCTTTCCTTATTAGGATTCCCCGTATGCAGCCAACTGTTTTCCCATTATATGTTTTATATGTTTTGATTGCTTATGTTTAATTAGAATACCTAAAGCCATATACATGCATGACTAGTTTCACCTAGTTATGGAGGTATCATAACCATAACACTGGAGGCACCAGTGTTATGACTTCCCCACGGCGGAGTGATTGCTCGTGGCGTCCCTTTCAGCTTTTGGCCATATTATTATATTTATCATGTGGGGCGTATGGGTGCATCCTAGTTACATGTTTTTCAGCAGATTACTCAGTGTGAATGTGGTGTGTGCGTTGCATCCTTCACAAGGAGCTGACCCCTCCTACCCAAAACAAGTATATTAAATTAGAGGCAGCCCCTCTAATTTGCATGACGAGGTCACCCCTCCAAGTATTCATGTACGTTGATATTTCATGACCTATATTGGCTAACGGTAAAATATGTTAACCAGTATTTACAAGATAAACATAAGGCTTTTCAAACTATAAAACTAGTTTGACTAAGATATAACCGGGTTATCCAGGACTTAGTTTCTTCCGCCGTTACATGTTTATATGCTTATATTATTCATGCTTTACTTGTACATCCGTGCACTGAGCGTATTGCTCAGCAGTTTTCCTTTTCATGTTCCCAAAATGGCAGGTACTCAGGGACGCTCATAGACTTTAAGCATACGTGCATATGAACTGGAAGCTTTCTAGCCTTCTTTACTTTATGCATTTATCTATACTTTGATACTCTTTCCATGGACATTGTTTAGTCCTTTCATTTACAGTACTTATGTTTGTGTGTGATGAGTTCTACTTTTAGACTACCGATGTTTGATTCCGGTATTATCCTTTATGGTCATGTAATGTTTAGACATTTATCCTTGTATGCTTTGATGACACGCCATAATCACGCGTGACATTCTATTTATCAAAATGGGGTGTTATATTTATAGCTCACGGCTATATTTTTACACACAAGATGTTTTTATGATTTTTAATAGTTCATTTTACATAGGTAAACACATATTCCAATCGTTAAAACTTGTTACATAAATGATTGATGTGTGCATAAACAAGCTATGGCCTTTAAGGTCATGGTTTTCTAGTTTGTGAGTTACAAAAGATTACCCATAAGATTTATGTTTATAAGTTTAACCAAAATCCCAAAAATAGGACTTATAGCCCACGGCTAATAATAAATCCATAGAAGGGTTTATATGATTTTTACCAAGTTTAAAAATAGGTAAATAATCATAGGTTTCTTATCAAAAGTTTTTAGGCGTGATTCTTGGTATTTCAAAAATATGTCGTGACCTATATGGTCATGGTTTCACCCATTCTTGCTTGTTAACAAGTGTATCATATGTGTTTATTAGGTGGATGATTATGCATGCAAGTAACATAAATGAAGAAAATATGATAAGTGATACCTTCTTGTTATTGTTACCAAGGAAAGATCAAAAGAACAATGGAGATTAGTGCTCTAATCTTGATGAAGATGAAACCCTAAAACAATCCAAGTCGTGACCTAGATAGGTTCGGCTAGGGTTTATATGGGTTGGTATGATAATCAAATTGGTAAAGATACTACCAAATGATAAGTGGTAAAGATGAAGACAAGGATCTTGTGGATTAAATGTGTTTCTTGGATGTATATGGCTTCTAGCCTTATGATTTGAGAGAGAAAGAGATGAGAGAAAGTGAGATTTGGTTTTACATGTGAAGTGAGTGTGAGATGTGTGTGTTTCGGCTTAAAGAAGAGAGAGGGAGAGAATGATATGAAATCTCCTTGGTAAGGAAATCTTTGCCATGTGTTATGTTTTCACCAAGATCAAGGCAACCCTTGCCCTTCTCCTCTTTGTTGCCGTGTATATGTGATCAAAAAGGAGGCAAAAGGAGTTTGCCAAGTGTTGTATGTGTATAAACATCAAAGCAATGAGTACATGTATGGTTCCAAGGAAAGTGTATGTATGCATGTTGTAGCATACTCGGCTAGAACACATAGGGTAGTGATGGGTTTATTTGTTAAGTGTTTTGTTTAATTAAAAGTGTATGTATTTTATTATTAGGCCGCATTTACTTACAAGGTATAATTTCATGTAATTATTTGTAAAAAAATAAAATGCAAGAGCACAATGGACATGTTCACATATTTTTTAGAAACATAACACATGAGAAAATATTCTAGCATCATTGGGTAAAATTTTATTACATTTTATCATGGTAAAATCATGGATTTTACAGCACCATCCCGTTATTTTAGCTTTATCCTCAAAGATATTAAAAACGTTGTCATCTGTTAAGTGTATAGATGTCATATATCTAAATTTCGTCTTAGACATGCTCAGAAACGAATGGTGACAACAATGTAAAAAGATCTTTATCCGGGTCGCTCTATACATCCGATTGAGTAGTATTTGGATGCTGCTATCATTACGGATGAACATGAAGCAATGTAAAGAGATCTTTATCCATTTCTCACTATACATCCGATTGAGCAGTATTTGGATGCTGCTATCATTACGGATGTACCGAAAGCAATGCAAAGAGATCTTTATCCGGATCGCACTATACATCCGATTGAGCAGTATTTGATGCTGCTATCATTACGGATGGACCGAAAGCAATGCAAAGAGATCTTTATCCGGATCTCACTATACATCCGATTGAGCAGTATTTGGATGCTGCTCCCATTACGGATGGACAAAAAGCAATGCAAAGAGATCTTTATCTGGATCGCACTATACATCCGGTTGAGCAGTATTTGGATGTTGCTCCCATTACGGATGGACAGAAAGCAATGCAAAGAGATCTTTATTCGGATCGCACTATATATCTGGTTGAGCAGTATTTGGATGCTGCTCCCATTACGGATGGACAGAAAGCAATGCAAAGAGATCTTTATCCGGATCGTACTATACATCCGATTGAGCAGTATTTGGATGCTGCTCCCATTACGGATGGACAGAAATCAATGCAAAGAGATCTTTATCCGAATCGCACTATACATCCGATTGAGCAGTATTTGGATGCTTCTCCCATTATGGATGGACAGAAAGCAATGCAAAGAGATCTTTATCCGGATCACACTATACATCTGATTGAGCAGTATTTGGATGCTGCTCCCATTACGGATGGACAGACGAGGGCTTTTTCAACGGGGTCACGGTCACATCCTTCCAAAAGCTGGGAGAGGACCAATGGTGTTGTGGCTTTGGTTAGGAGGGCAAATCCACTACAAAAAGGTTTCTGGTATAAGAGGGACACGCCAGCATGTTTTATATACTGGGAAAGCTTGGAAAACTGGGGATGCACTATTCCTGCATCCTTCTCACTGGCGAAAGATATGTTATATCTCCACACTTGATGGTGAAAATTGTGGGTAAAAAAAATTGCAACTAGTACCCCTCCTGTGTCAACAACTATACGCGAAAGACTTGCTGATATACCTCAAGTCTGTGGGATGTAAACATTAGTCGATGGCACTAAAACTTCTACCCAGCAGAATGGTTAAGGCTATTGTTGATGGTGACTGGGTAGGAAGTTGCAAAGAATCTACACTCATTTGCAGCTGGGCTGGGCGAAAGAGGCGCAGAAAAGAAGTACCTCAAATGATGGAAATAAAAGAAGATACCAAGAATAAAGAAGTGCGCATATTATGGGACGCTGAAAAGGGTCGTGCATCCCTATTTATGGTTCAAAATTTGCACAAATTTTGGACTTATAAAGGAAGGAAGTTATTCATTTCAAGGCTTGTTGGATGCTGGTATTGTCGAACTAATTAGACCTGAAGGAGGAAAAAGGATTGTCCAAAGGCGTGGGGCATCCAACATTTCTCTTGGAGGGATGTCGAACGCAGCCCTACAAAATACACCCATTGTGAGTTGGACATGTCTTTTAGGTTTAAGGTTGCCTATAACCCTACAAAATACACCCATTGTGAGTTGGACATGTCTTTTAGGTTTAAGGTTGCCTATGATGACAAACCTAACCCTATAAAATACACCCATTGTGAGTTGGACATGTCTTTTCGGTTTAAGGTTGCCTATCTCATCACTTTGGGAAAAACGGGCTAGGAAAATGGGGCATCCTTTTACCAAATATTTCTGGACTTTGGTGCAGGAGATAACACTAAGCCTAGTCTTGATTATGTTTGGGTTATCATCCCCTCGTATAATCAAGGTTTCATTTCCCCAAGGTATACGAACCAATTTTTCATCACACACGATAACTGCACGATATTTTGCTAACCAATCCATGCCAATAATGACATCGAAGCTACCAAGGCTTATCGGGATCAGGTCGATGTTGAAAGAGTGATTGGAAAGATTTAAGGTACAACCTCAACTGATGGCATCAACCTTCACAATTTTTCCGTCAGCTAATTCTACGGTATAGTAGGGGTCTAAAACTGATGGGGTGACTTCCAATATATTACTAAATTAAATAGATATAAAGCTTCGGTCTGCTCCAGTGTCAAATAAGACAGATGCATATCATTGGTTAAGTGGAAACGTACCGGTAACGATGTTGGAATCTGGGTTGGCTTTGGCATTGCCCACCATGTACACTCGTGATGAGGTTCGCTTGTCGTCCTTTTTCTGGTTGGCCAACTTGGGACAATCTGGTTTCACATGTCCGGGGGCTCCACATTCATAACACACTACGGTTCTCCTCGGACCAGTATTGCTTCCTACTGTGGGGTTTCGGTTTCCCTGTTGTCCGCTCCCGCTCCCACGGGCATTGGATCTGCCTTTGCTGCTGTTCCCAGGGTTGTTGTTGGGTCGAACCGGGGTAACAACATTGGCTTGACATTCACGAGCAAAGTGGCCTTGTTGACCACACTTGTAGCATCCATGACACTGGCCTCCAACAACATGGTGATAGTTGCACTTTGGACATTTAGGCTTGGAGCCTGTGTAGTTCCTGGTGCTGGCTGTGGGAGTAGTACCATAACCAACGTCCTGTCTCTTGGGAGGCTGCTGATGTTGGCTACAGGAGCTTTCATCTGACTTTCTCTTGTTTTCCGTTTGCCTTTCTGACAGGTTACGGACTCGTTTATTGATCAGTTCGGTTGAAAATTCCATAGCACTTTTGACAGTAATGGGTCGTGATGCAAGCACGTTGTCATGAATAGCGTCAGGGGGTCCACTAACATACTTCTCAATCTTTTCTTCCTTTTGAGGGAACATTATGGTACACATCAGGATTAACTCTTGAAATCTTTGGTTGTACCAAATGATGTCGTTGTTCTTGCACTTAAGATCCCACAGTTCAATCTCAAATTTCTTCACTTCGCCTCTTGGGCAGTACTTTTCAGTCATCCTTTCCTTAAGGTTGGCCAAGGTGAGAGTATAAGCAGCATCGTGTCCAAGGGTAGCAACAACATAGTTCCACCAGGTAAGGGCACTCTCAAGTAGCGTGCAGGTGGCGAATTTGACTTTGTTCTCATCAGCACAGTCACTAATGCGGAATACAGTCTCCAACCTTTCAAACCATTGCATTAGTTCCACAACTCCTTCCTTTCCTCGGTAGTATGAAGGTTTGCATTTCAGGAAGTCAGGGTAAGAGCAACCCCTTTTGGCGTTGTTTCTACGTACATTAGGGTTTTGACCATCGTTCATATTCCGGTCAGCTTCTCTGGCTGCCATGGCGGCTATGACGCCCTCATTTATCATTTCCTTGAGTTGGGTAGCAGTGACATTTTGAGTAGTCTTAGTATGGTCGGTGTTAGTGGCGTTTGATGTTGTTGCATCATTGGGATTCGATCGAGTAACCTCCATTTGTCTATAATCATACACAAAATGAGATCATTAGTTTAAGTGTTAGTACAATTTTTATATTAATTGCATAGGGAAATTTCATGCATAGATTTCATAACAAATTGGATAACCTGTCAAGATTCCATAATATAATACAGTGCATAACAGATATAACATAATAAAATGATTACATGCCATTTCCATAAGAAATTAAACATTAATCTAGCATAACAAATCCTAGACAGAGGCTTAACTGGCCTTCTCCAGGGTAGTGGTACACGTAGTCTTAAGTACATCATATAAAAAACATCTGTTCGGAAAAAAAGTACAATACAAGGATGGATCATAATAGCTGGAAAAAAATAAAAGTACAAAAAGTCTTATACCATGATAGCTGGGTTATAACCCATAAGCTTATCATGATGTACAAGAAGTCTAGTATATCTACTCTAATCCTGCCTAGCAGGTCTGCCGGATGAGGCTGGTGCTGGTGGGACTGGTGAAGATGTAGGTGCTCTCCTGGTATTCCGCAATGCCTGAACTGCCAATCGGGTCTCCTTGAGCAGACGAAGTGAAGTCAGCAGCTGGGATCGAAGTCTATCAACGGCTCCTTGGAGATAGGCAGTCTCTGTAGTCACTCCATCATGTCGTATGGCTGCAAGGTTATAAAAAGTAGACAAGGACTGCTCCTGTGCAGTGAGAGCGGCATGGGTCTGGTACTGAAAACTCTCCATGGTATGAATGCGCTGATGAAGACGGTGGTTCTCCTCCAGCAACCACTGTAATGCCTCATCAGTCATGTCCCGAACACCATTGGTTGCCTGGGATCCTACCCACATAGTCTGAGAGAGAGAGAGTCTATACACTCATGCACGACAGTGTAGCCCAACTGGCCTACTGTCAACAGGCTGCGAATCTCCGTCATGTCCTGCTCTTGGCGTGCGGCCATAGCGGCTATCTGGGCTTAGACCGTATCAGCATGTCCCGTCCCGGAACCCTCGTCGACCTCAAGTGGAGTCGGGAGCAGCCTCATACCTTCTCTTACGAGAAGTAGAGACCCGGGAAAGTAGACCTGTGGTGATGACGATGGTGCTAGAGATGGTAGATTCGGAGTCGCCTGGTCCTCCTCCATAGTGGTGGGGACCAATGTAGCTGAGGATGGAGCAGTGGGAGAATCATCAAGGAGTGCAGCTCCAATAGTCTGGCTGTCCTATGAATTTGAGGCTGACAGCCATCCACAATGTACGGATCATGGTGACGGAGAGATAGCTGGAACGGGGGCTACCTCTGGTAGAATTGTCGGAGATGCAACAGGTGGAGTCATGATGCTCTGAAAATAGTAATATTTTAAATTTGAAGTAAGTATAAGCTTACAAACAATTTTTTTTATTACAAGTTTATAGTGTATACCTTTTTTAAACAAACATCATAATGTTTTAAAGGTTACGTTAATACTTATAAGATTAATTAACCGGATTCTTAATAATCAATGCACACTTAGTTCACATACAATATATATATATATATATATATATATATATATATATATATATATATATATATATATATATATATATATATATATATATATATATATATATATATATATATATATATATATATATATATATATATATATATATATATATATATATATATATATATATATATATATATATATATATATATATATATATATATATATGCACTACGTTCTATATGCTTAACTAATATAGTCCCAAAAAAATCCCCAAAAGAATTTTTGTTAAGTTATAGTCCAGTTTAAATAAAAAAATTACTTTTTAATTTTATTTAAAAATTTATCTGGTTCTCTATAACTATTGCTCTGATACCATTCTCTGTGACACCCCGGGTTGGGTCAATTGCAGCGGAAATAATGTTTGGAATGTCACAGGGGTGGATCGATAGCAAATAGTACATAGAGCACAGGATAAGAGATTATCCCACATATATATTACATGAACAGTGTACAAATTTATAAAAATTGTCTTAACATGATAAAAATAAATTGTTTGTTTTTCCCAAGTAGAAACCCCTGATGAGTCCTACAATGCAGACTACTATGATGCTTGAGTCCATGCACACACCATGTACTAGCTTCATTTTCCTAAGAAAAACATGCTTAGAGGGTCAACATAAAGTTGGTGAATTTACAGGTTTAATAAAATAAGTTTGGACATTAAATGATCATGATAGTAGCAATGCACAAAGCATTCATACTAAAGAGGTAATTACATTCCCTATTGCTCAAAATTGAAGCTTAACTTTCCATAGTTATCAACAGATGAGAACCCGGTGCCTTACAAAAAGGCTCCTAATCCCAGTTCCAACATGGTATACATCTGTTGTCTCGGCCAAGGCACAGTGAGCGCCACTCGCCCAGATGAGGATCGTCAATCCCAAATAGATCTATTTATAACATTCGGGCAATTAGAATAATTTAACAGTTTCTAAAATAGGCAATCGTAATCAAAGTTTATACAATTCAGTTTATGGCCAATAAAATAAGTTGCATGTTTTCTCCCCCGTAGAGGAAAAGTTTATCAATATTTTGTGTGGGGCTGTAAACTCACCTTGGAGTTTGTAATGGCTGTGCAAATAAAAGAAATCCAAGTAATGCTCACGTCACAGTCTACTACCTAATTAAATAGTACAGTCTCAATAAATAATACAAGAAAACATATGTCCATGCTTGTACTGTTTTTAATCAGTTAATTAATGCTACCGTGTTTATTTAAATGAATGTAGTGCAAGTATTAATAACGTTCATTTAAACTTGTAAATAAATTTCCTGTTTAAGTAAAAACGTTTTACTTACAATTTTTGTATAAGTATACTTGTATGTAATTTATATATATAGTTTATATAAATTATTTTATAAAGTAAAATATAAATATTTATTTAACTTAAAGTCCCCAAAAGTTTCCAACATTTACAAAATATTTTATAAGTCACAAGTTTAAGAAATTATAGTTTTAGTCCTTATGGTTTTGGTTTTATTTAAGTTTTACTAAGTAAAAATGGAATAAGGGTTTAGGGCTTGTTTAAGTTTCGGATAAGTGCAAAACTAGTCCCTCCATATTTTTATTAAAGTAAAACTTTCGGATTTTACACTTTTGGTTCCTAGGGCTTGTAATACTTTCGGGTTATGACAGAAATAGTCCCTCTACTTATAATTAGGTTTTATAACTTTCATTAAATGGCAAGAACAGTCCCTAGGGCTTCTATAAGTTTCGGCTTATTACAAAAATGGTCCCTAGGGTTATAAATTGACAAAACAACTTTAGGAAATTTACAAAATAGTCCTTAAATTTAGTCCTTGTGCTTAATGGTTTATCAAAACAAGTTTCAAATGTCACGGTTTTAGTCCCTATGTTTCATAAATTGTCATTTTTAGTCCAAAAGTTTTTACAAGTTATATTTGGTTATAAAAACTTTATTTAAATATTTAAAATATTAAATGGACTCATTAAATGGACCAAAAGAACTAATGGGCTATCCATTGGGCCTAAACATATTTTAATTCCACTAATATTATAACATTAGTTAAATGGGCTTTCAAAACATTAAATGGGCTTAAACATATTTTTAAGTCCACTAATATAATAAGATTACTTAAATGAGCTTTTAAAACATTAAATGGGCTTAAACATATTTTTAAGTCCACTAATATAATAAGATTAGTTAAATGGGCTTTCAAAACATTAAATGGGCCTAATGGGCTTTTGAATATATATGGCTATATTGCATGGGCCTATTGTGCCTATTTAAGTTTTAGGCTATGGTTGCATGGGCTTGATTAGTCCATTAACATTATTTAACATCTTTTCAAGGTATAATATTTATGTACTTTTATAAGCTTAATATTAGTTTGATAAAATTAAGTCATGATCTCCATAAATAAGGAGTAAAACTCACGGCAATATTTTATTTGGTGTTTCAAATGAGATCTAAATTAGTTTCAAGTTGCATGTAAGTCATAAGCCCTAAAATAAACTCATGACTCACGGCTAGATTTATTTATAGCATATGAAGATAAGTTTAAGCTTGTTTTAGGTTTGCATGTAAGTATAAAAGTCCCAATATGAGGTCTAAACTATATACAAATTTAGAAATCAATCATAAGTCCACAAACATATATATAGCCCACGGCTATATTTTAAATCTTGGTATCCCAAGATGAGACTTAAGCTTGTCATGTGTTTATAATTATCTATAAAGTTCACAAACTAATATCTAGATTTATTACACGTTTCCAATGTTCATTATGAGTCCAAAAATGTAACATATAGCCCACGGCTATATTATTTTTGCCATGTGTTCGTATCATTAGATTTATACTAATTACATGATTATTAAGTTAAGTTAAAGTCTTAACACAAGATTTAGGTCTAACATGAGCATGCATGTTCATTAGAAATCCATCCAATGATGTTTATAGCTTACGGCTATATTTTTACACACAAGATGTTTTTATGATTTTTAATAGTTCATTTTACATAGGTAAACACATATTCCAATCATTAAAACTTGGTACATAATCATTGATGTGTACATAAACAAGTCGTGACCTTTAAAGTCATGGTTTTCTAGTTTGTGAGTTATAAAAGATTACCCATAAGATTTATGTTTATAAGTTTAACCCAAATCCCAAAATAGGACTTATAGCCCACAACTAATAATAAATACATAGAAGGGTTTATATGATTTTCACCAAGTTTAAAAATAGGTAAATAATCATAGGTTTCTTATCAAAAGTTTTTAGGCGTGACTCTTGGTTTTTCAAAAATATGCCGTGACCTATATGGTCATGGTTTCACCAAATATTTCTTGTTAACAAGTTTATCATATGTGTTTATTAGGTGGATGATTATGCATGCAAGTAACATAAATGAAGAAAATATAATAAGTGATACCTTCTTGTTATTGTTACCAAGGAAAGATCAAAAGAACAATGGAGATTAGTGTTCTAATCTTGATGAAGATGAAACCCTAAAACAATCCAAGCCGTGACATAGATAGGTTCGGATAGGTTTTATATGGGTTGGCATGATAATCAAATTGGTAAAGATATTACCAAATGATTTGTAGTAAAGATGAAGACAAGGATCTTGTGGATTAAATGTGTTTCTTGGATGTATATGGCTTCTAGCCGTATGATTTGACAGACAAAGAGATGTGAGAAAGTGAGATTTGGTTTTGCATGTGAAGTGAGTGTGAGATGTGTTTGTTTCGGCTTAAAGAAGAGAGAGGGAGAGAATGAAATATCCTTGGTAAGGCAATCTTTGCCATGTGTTAAGTTTTCACCAAGATCAAGGCAACCCTTACCCTTCTCCTCTTTGTTGCCGTGTATATGTGATCAAAAGGGAGGCAAAAGGAGTTTGCTAAGTGTTGTGTGTGTATAAACATCAAAGCAATGAGTACATGTATGGTTCCAAGGAAAGTGTATGTATGCATGTTGTAGCATACACGGCTAGAACACATAGGGTAGTGATGTGTTTATATTTTGTTAAGTGTTTTGTTTAATTAAAAGTGTATGTATTTTATTATTAGGCCACATTTACTTACAAGGTATAATGTCATGTAATTATTTGTAACAAAATAAAATGCAAGAGCACAAGCACACAATGGACATGTTCACATATTTTATAGAAATATAACACATGAGAAAATGTTCTAGCATCATTGGATAAAGTTTTATTACATTTTATCATGGTAAAATCATGGATTTTACATTATATTAAAAAGGGAACAAGAACACAAGGATCTTGAAACACGCATAACATATTGATAAAGAGATTTAGAGTGTTAAAAGTAATTAGAACAGTAAATCATAAATAATCAAATGCCAAAGAACATATTAGTAAACAAAATAATAAACATAGCTTCAACAAATAAAGATGAAATCATTTAAATTAAACTTTAAATCAAACCAAACATTATAAGTTGAGTATGTGTACGTATCATGCTAAATACTTGCTCTCGATCCTTTAAATGAATGTCATGGTACACCTAGTAAGGTGTGCCCTATACCCAAACTTGCTCCCTCATCTTCCTATTGTCATCACACTAAGACTTTGACCAAAAGAATGCCCTCAAATGGTTGTAGGATGTGACTTTCTGTAGGTCCGAAAAATCTTTTTGATTTTTAGCTTTGTCCCGTCCCTTTCTTCTTTATCCAAGTACACAAATCCCTTGTATTGACTTTTTAACTTTATATTTTAAGTATATGTGTTGATACAAAATTTGGATGAACCACGCTTGACCCGAATTAGGCTTAATTCGGGTGCTTGAGGGCTCCGGCTCTTGCACCATGTGAACTTGTTTGAAGACCCTGCACACTAAATAACAAACACCGTTAGGCTTACTATGGGAGTGTATCTCACGATTAGACTCCAGCGTGAGAGTAAGTAATCAGTTTGATTGAGTATTTGGTGAGGGTTTAGAGTATATTGTGAATCGTACCTTTGTGGATCATCGGGGGTTCCTTTTATACCCGATGAAACCCTAATTGGGCTTTCCTAAACTTGCAGCCTAAGCAAAAGATAATTACCTTATACAATAACATCCTTATCACGTAAATAAGGAGAGTGTATATCTCTTTAGGTGAATCATAATCTGATTTAGATAGAGATTTTGTCTGATCCTATCCGCGTGCGCCTAGGACGCAGTTGAAATAGATACGTGTGCGGCATCGGCTTATTGGGTCACATGGGCTTTAGTGCTGTCTGTCTATGTTCCATACGTAATGGATACGGGTAGTACCCGTGGGTCATGTTGTTCAACCGGACTATAGACTATACGTCATCATGTCCCCCCAGTCTAGTAGTCGCACGGCGTACCGCAGCTACTAGACTATAAAAACTGAGTCGCACTTGAAACTGTATTAGGTAGGATAAAATGTCAAAGAGTAACAATGAAGTTTCAAACGTTCCCGCTCAAAACCTGTACCTACCCATCCCATTTGCATTGATTATTTTTTGGAGTCGTGAAAAGTACATGACATGTTAGGTGAAGCGATCTAACTTCCACCGTTGAATTACGCAAGTGGACGACACGCGGCATGCCCTCTAAAAACCAAACAGTAAACCCTATAGGTATTGAAGGTCTACGGTTTCTAAGGATTTGGTAAATGATGGATTAGATCTATTGATTTGGTGGAAGAGATGGGGAAGGAGGAGATTAGGTGTAGAGAGAGAAAGGAGAGGGAAGAAAAATAGAGAGAGAAAGTGATTAGATGAATGAAAAGATGTTAATGAATGAACTAACCAACCCCCTCCTAACATGCTAGGAGGGGTATATATATAGCCCACCCTACATGTGGGCTATATGGACTATACACTTACAAAGTGGATCACGAGCCCATTACATAATTATCATTGGAGCGACCGATCCTTCATAAATACGTAAAACGTATTTCCAACAATCTCCCCCTAAGGGAGGTCGCTCCAAGTTACAAAGTTCTAAATATTCTATGGCTCGTGATCTATGCTAATAATGATGTGACCGAGACTTTCTTTGGGAAAATACATTTCCAACAATCTCCCCCTAAGGGAGGTCACACCATTTTACAAAATCTTAAACCTAGCATACTATGCTTGAGTCTTCGATCTTGTTCTTGTGAATATGCTTGATGTGATCTTTGACTTTAGTCCTTGAGCATGTTTCCTTGCCTTGACCTTGTGCATTCATCACTTGTGAAATTTGCCTCTTTGTGACTTCATGTTCCACATACTTATACCTTTAAATTCTTGAAAGCTTCAGAGTTTGATACAGCGGAAGACTTGACCTTCAGACTTTCTTGAATTTGTTGAAGTACTAAGTGTATGTAGTATAAGCATGTGGTGACGACTTCTTCTGGATTATACACCGCAATGCCACCTTCTTGTTACGCTGCATAAGACAGTTAGCAACAAACCATATACACGGATGAAATGGCCTTGAACATTTCATTCTAATTCGGTAGCATTTTACCTCCGGTCGGTGAAGACCGTTGGACGATATTAAATATCGTACTTGTGGCAGGTAGTTTCAATAAAGAACCTCCTTGACAAGATTTCGCGGGTAAACCCGTTCTCTTTACTCGACCGTCCAAAGCTGACTGCGAACGTAAAGAGTGAATCATTTGGATAATATTATCCGCATGATTTGAAGCCGTCAATTCATGTTCCTGGAACAAGTGAAGTTCAATTAAGAACCGCACCATCGTTGCTTTCCAGTTGTCACTAGCTTGATTCATATAGAATCTTGCAAGTTACCTACCAAGTGCTGTTTGATGTTAACACTAGAAGGATTTCCACTCGTCACTGTGATCAATAAAGAGTCACTCTGAGTGTTCTGGCAAGATCATATGATAATGCGTAGAGGCCTGGAACGTGTTTAAATTCATTTAAGAATTAAACCACTGTTGCTTTCCAGTTATCACAAGTTTGATTCATAAAGAATCGCACAAGTCACCTACCATGAGCTTTTTGATATTCGCTCAAGAAGGATTTCCATCTTCATTGTAAATACTTTCGTATTACTCGGATGTTCAGGCAAGATCATGAAGATTTTGCGTAGGACTCTTAAGAACTTTCTTACTTTTCACAGTGTGTGAAGAAGCAAGTAAATATGAAAGTGTGTCCTAATGAGATATTTGATGATCTCAAATGGCTCTAGACTCGATCGTGCATTTTGGATTTTAGTGATCGGAGGCTGGAGAGGAGTGCCACCTTTTCAATACCAATTTATTCGGAGTGAATAAATCAATAGATAATGTGTTGTCTCCGTGTGATTAAAACAAATATCTTTTAAGAGATATCTGAGTTAGCTGGGATGGGTTGTGCCTTGCATCACTGGGTCCATGATGTCTATCTTCAATATCAAGAATCATTAAAATGATCTCAATAGCATATGAATTGACCCGGTTTCTGCCTAAGTTGTAAGGAGGGCTTCTTTCTTTACACCCTTTATCTTTACAATTCTTTTTCATTCTTCAACCCCTTCAATGCTTACCAATACGTCATCACTAGCACCTTGTTGTGATTGTTCCAGTGCTAACTTAAGTACTTGGTCGGCATTCAGCTACGTTCACAATCTTTCTCCATCTTTCCTAAGGACTACTATTTCTAGCTATGGAATGTCCTTGGGAAGATTCCTCCGGTTCTAGAGAAATCATTGGACTTTAACCTATCCTACCATCCTTATGTCACCACAATCTTCATCGTCGTGAAATAAATGGGTTGCGGGTAAGTATAAATCACCATGAAATCCATTTTGAAGTGCAAATCCATTTTGCTCCCCCTTAACATATGCTACGATATTCGAAAACATTTCGCACATGTCGGGATGAGCTAACACGTTAAGTCAAACCATTTGAGATTGATCATATCCCCTATTAAATCACATTTTCTCCCCCATATTAAAAATATTAACCCAATCGATGTTTTTAATATCAATTGATTTAATAGCATTTTAAGAAAATTTGGGAAGAAAACTGCAAATCCAATTATCTTCATGATTTTAACAAGCTCCCCCTCAAATTAATGAGGGTGTACTTGAAACGTAAATTAAATACCTTTTAAACACAAGTGTAAGGTATTTAACACGTGCAAAGATCAATATATGATGATGAATTCACAATATTAGCAATGTACGAGGTTGGACCTGAATAATGGAGAACATCATATGAAAGAAGCACATGGTTCTTGTTCACGAATGTTGGTCACCTCGTCACGTCCCCGAGAAAATTAATTCCCGTTGTTGAGTCAAAGCTTTCCGGTGAAATGCTTGACTTGAGTATGAAAAGCGGGTTGCTATCTGAAATAATAGCAAACCATTTTGAGCATGTTTTAAAGGTTTGAACTTCTGCTCGAACTTTATTTACAACCCCGTGTCATTATTGAATGACATTTCTAGGTTCGTAAATATTATCGATTCCAGAAGACATGCTCTTTTTATCAAAACATTTTTGAACACACAATTTTGAAAGATTTAGAAAAACATTTTGAGAAATTCTCGAAAAATTGTGTTCAAAGTTTTGAAAACCAATTACTTGAGCTTAAGATGTTGAATATCTTATAAAACGAGCTCAAGTCCGAGAAGTTGTAAACTTCCCGTTGTTAAGGATAAGTTTATCATCGGCGATAAACTTTCCTTTTATCTAAAGAACGAGTCCTAAGCTGACATTTACTTAGAAGTCGTTTTTCATGAGCTTGAAAACTTTGACTGTTTTAACGGAAAGCTCATGACCGAGAAAGGTTAATTTCTCGTTATGAGGAAAAGTTCTCTTATTTAAAAGATACACTTTCCTTTCTGAGCTTAAAACTTCGAATGTTTTAAGACAAGCTCATGACCGAGAAAATTGAATTTCTCGTTATGAGGATAAGTTTATCATTAATGATAAACTTTCCTTTATTTGAAGTTCGAGTTACAGTCTGACATTTAACTGTAAGTCATTGTGCATGAGCTTAAAAAACTTCGAATGTTTTTAATATTAGCTCATGCCCGAGAAAACTTAATTTCTCGTTGTAAGGATAAGTTTATCATCGGCGATAAACTTTCCTTTCTATGAAGTTCGGGTCGTCGTCTGTCATTTAACGAGGAGCCATTGTGCATGAGCTTAAAAACTTGGAATGTTTTTTGATATAAGCTCATGCCCGAGAAAAATTAATTTCTCGTTGTTAGGATAAGTCGTCATCGGGATGAACTTTCCTGTCTTTTGAGATCGAGTTACAGTCTGTTATGTGACTGTAAGTCCTTGTTTGCAGCTTAACCATGAATCCCCTGAGACATTTGTTTCTCTGATATCTGCTTCTTCAGCAACCAAACTCTAAGAGTGTCCTTAGTTGAACGGTACACAACGATTGGACCGCTTCGTTCTTTTGGAACATCAACTTTGGTACCTGCAATCTCATTAGGAATTTGCATGCTTTGTCGTGGGTTAGCGATATCAATTATAGAAGCACGTGGGGGTTCACAGTTGGCTTTACTTGTGTCAGAGGCGACCTGAGTAGATGATTCACTTATCTTAGCTGGCAAACGTTTCCTTTTATAGAAAATCTTAAGTTTAGGCGTAAGTGAAGTATCATCTTTATTAGTTTCCTCCCTAGTAGACTTAGTAGAATCGGAGACTATCCTAGTTAAAGGGCACTCGTTTCCTACAAGAGTGAAATTTCTACCAGTGGGGCGCCAAACTTTACCAAAGGGTTTGATTTTAGCTATCCACTGGGACTTAATTCTAGCACGGGAGTTCACCTCATCAAGTAATTTCTTGACACAAGCATCATGATTTGCCGTAAAGACACATTTTCTACATGTTTTACAAGTAGCATATTTAATGTCTGAATAATTCCTAGATGATTGATCGATGCTCCTAGAAGATGGCATGCTACGGTTAGCAGTGTTGGGTAATCTAGAAGGCATCTGACTAGGTTGGACATTGCTATCTCTTACATGTGTCTTTTGAATAGCTTCCCTTTGACCAGATTTATGGCAGACGTCATTTGAACTAGTTCTAGACGTGGTCTTGGTATTTTTAGGGAAACTAGAGGCAATCATATGATTTGGTCTTGCTAAAGCTGGAGTGATCACATTGGGCCTAGTTGCTGGAGTGACTGGTCTAAAAAGATGAACCAAATCAACTTGGGAGGCAAACCGCGGTCTCGAGGATTGTGGTCGCTCGGATCTAAATGCAGTAGGTTGTCTGACAATCGGTTGTCGGACGAACTGATTTGTAGGCGGTTTCCCCAAGATTGATGGTTTTTCAAGCTTAGTGTCCACACTAGGTCCTTTACTTTTCCTTAACTCGTTTTTTAACGCAGCTATAGCAAAAACCTTTTCCTGTACTTGGGCCTTTAAAGTCTCATTCTCTTTGAGCAAGTTATCTTGGGATGCCAACTTAGATTCAAGCAGTTGAATTTGTTTCAAAAGATTATCCTTTTCAGCTTTAGAATCTAAAACAGTTTGATCCAATTTTCTTTCAAGAACAACGTTTGATTTTTCAAGTTTTTCAAAGTATGTTTCAAATTTGACCGTTTTCTTAGAAAATTCAAGTTTGGCATCCTCAAGATCTTTTGATTGCCGAGCTACGATCGTTTCGAGCTCTTTAATCTTGGAATCAGAATCAGTTAACGAGGCAGTTATAAAGCATTTATCATGATGAACTATAGCATTCTGAATAATCTCTCCCCCATTATGACTTACATCGGATGAATCAGAAGTGGTATTGCTATCACTCGTTTCCATCCCATGTTTGTCATAATTAGGTTCAGAATTCTCAATATGCGGCATATCATCAGCATATACATCATAAACCACATTACATTGTACCATGTTTGCAGGCTCTGCGTCATAAATGGGTAAGGTGTCATCAAGAGAAATCTCGTGAACATTCCCTGACGTGCCACTGATATCATGTTGTCCTTCTGAATCCGTGCTCTTGGCATCGTTAGGCTCCAAGTTTTCAACCGTATGACAATTCTCCTCTTGCATCTGCGGCATTGATTCTTGCACTCCATTATCATACGTTTGCTGAAGTCGAGATCTTTCATAAATCGAAGACGAGACCGAGGTCATGAGTTTCAATATTGTATCACGAAAAACTCGAAGCTCGGTATTTGTATCTCGAAGAAAAGATTGGCAAAGCATCGAACTTTCAGACTTGATGATATTGAATTGGAGGAAAGGCGTGAGTTGTGTCACAAGAGCCTTATAAGCAAGTGCCGATGCAGAGTGATTAAAATTTTCATTGTTGAGTTGCTCTGCGAGTTGGGTCAAGATGGTGAACATTGATTCCATGAATATGTGACGATCTTGACCAAAGATTGTCACAAATTCGCTTCTCCTTGAATCCCCGAAAGAGTGACAAGATGAGATTGAAGCATTCGAAATGAAGTGATGCCACTTTCTCTGACCTTGTCTTGCAAATGATATAATTCTCCCTTTTTAAGTGTCGAATTGAACGAATCCATGGAAAATCGAGGAAAAATAATGTGGATGTTGTGGTTTCAGGATTTTACAAATCGATTCGGCTCAAAAGATGTAGTCGGCTCAAACGATTATGAATTAAACCCGATCAAAAATCCCGTCACGTTGACTCGTCACTTTGTCGTCAAATCCGACCACAAAAACTGTTAACCCGTCAAATATTTGTTCACGGTAACTTTTAAAGTACCCGCCTCAACACGATTTGCCAAAATTTAGTAAGCAAAAATTTATAAAACTAAAATTTTAAAAATGACAAAAAAGACAAAATAAATGTAACTAAAAATAAAAATTTAGATTTAATCTTAAATATACTTAAAAGAAAATGTAACCAAAATTAAAAAAATAAATGTAACGAAAATATAGAGATTACGTTTTTTTTTTTTTTTTTTTAAAATAAATATTATAACGATTTCCCAAAGCCTTGTTTACTCTGTCATATTTAAAATTACACACAAGATAATGTTTTCTTGTTTTGTCCGCCCTACAACACGTGGCCCAAAAAAAATAAAATATCACCGCCCCACTCACTTAGTTATTTCCGCCCTTTGACATCTTCGTTTGACTATTGCCTAAAAACTCTCACTTCCTTACACAGAAAACAAAAACTTGCGTCTGTCAATCTATCTCAATCTCTCTCAATCTCTCTAGTTCTCTCAAAAAATACACTCACAAACACACAAATCTGCGTCTCCCTATCTCTCTCAATCTCAAACACAGAACCCTAATCTGTTCCCATCTCCAATCTCAAATTAGACTCCCTTTAATCAGTTAATCACCGAGCCTAATCCCAGTACGAATCTTCAAGATCAATAAAGTTTGGTCTCAGGTAGGTTTTATTTTGATTGCATGTTGGTTTAATTGAGTCCCTCTCTTCATCTGTTGTGTCTTTCTGTGATGTTTTGAGTCTGTAAATGAATCTTCGATCAATGATGATAATGTTTAAACTTATAAATCTTAGAAAAGATTTTGAAAAAGTTTAAGCAAACTGAGATCTTTTAAGTCTAGAGTGGTGTTGTGTGGTTAGGGTGTCGAGACGTGTCGAGAGGTGTGAGAGACGAGGGAGGGTGTTGGGGAGTGAGTTGCGAGGGTGTTGAGGAGTCTTGGTCTGTCGAGAGGTTTTGGTTTGGGGTGAGGGGTTCGAGTGGGTTCGAATGTGAGGGGGTGTTAGAGTGAGTCGAGGGGGTGTGAGGTTTGTGAGATCGAGTCGAGGGTGAGTTTTGAGGGAGTCCGTTCGAGGGAGAGAGTGAGGGGTGTCGAGGATGTGTGAATCTGTTTGGAGTCAGTTGAGAGGTGTTTGGGTTCGTGTGGTTTTAGTGTCGTGAGGGAAAAAAAGTTGGGTTGTGGTGGGTGTGATAGTTGGGTTGTGGTGGGTTGTTTAGTCTTGCGTGTGTGAGTGGTTTGGAGTCCTGTTTTGTTCGAGAGTGAGTGGGACCAGGGTGAGGGTAAGGGTGGTGTGAGGGTGAGTCGAGGGTGAGAGTGAGTCGAGACAAGAATGGTTTGGACGAGGTGGATGTGATGGTGAGGGGTGTGTTTGTGTTAGTGTGAAGCGGTTCGAGAGTGAGTGTCGAGAGAGGGAGTCGAGGGATGATTTTGTTTTGATGTCGATGGGTTTGGTTGAGTTTGAGAGTCTGTTAAATTTTTTCAGTCTGTCTATTCCGAATAGACTTCTATTCGGAAAGTCGTCTACTCTGAAAAAGTCTATTCGGAAAATGTCTATTCGGAAAAAGGTCTATGCGGAAAATATTTTCTATGCGGAAAAAATTTTCTATGCGGAAAAAAATTTCTATGCGGAAAAAATTTTCTATGCGGAAAAAATTTTCTATGCGGAAAAAATTTTCTATGCGGAAAAAATTTTCTATGCGGAAAAAATTTTCTATGCGGAAAAAATTTACTATGCGGAAAAATTTGTCTATGCGGAAAAAATTTTTCTATGCGGAAAATTTAGTCTATGCGGAAAACTTATTCGGAATAGAACGGAAAACTGATAACGTGATGGATCAAAAAGGACTAAAGGACTGATGACACTTTAGACATCTTTTGGACTGTTTTGGACAATGTTAGGATAAATTGAATTGGACTCATGGACTGTTAAGAAAAATGAAGAAGAAAACTGAAAAAAAATACTGATTAAAAAAATTATTAAAAAAGTGACTGATTAAAAAAAGGATTAAAAAAATGATTAAAAAATGATTGATTAAAAATGATTAGGCAAAGTAGTACCAGAAAAATGAAAAATTGATTAAAACTGATTAAAAAAAATGATAAGAAAATGACTGAAAAAAAAAATGATTAAAAAACTTGATTATTTTAAAAAAAAAATTTAATAAAACTAGATGATTTAAAAATTGATAAAACTTATAAAAATTGATAAAAAAGTTGATTGAATGATGAAAAGATAGATAAAAATTAGAAAAGAAAGGATTTTTACCACCAAATCACAAGATAAAAAATGCAAATCCTAAGATTCAACCATGGCTCTGATACCAATTGAAGGTCTACGGTTTCTAAGGATTTGGTAAATGATGGATTAGATCTATTGATTTGGTGGAAGAGATGGGGAAGGAGGAGATTAGGTGTAGAGAGAGAAAGGAGAGGGAAGAAAAATAGAGAGAGAAAGTGATTAGATGAATGAAAAGATGTTAATGAATGAACTAACAAACCCCCTCCTAACATGCTAGGAGGGGTATATATATAGCCCACCCTACATGTGGGCTATATGGACTATACACTTACAAAGTGGATCACGAGCCCATTACATAATTATCATTGGAGCGACCGATCCTTCATAAATACGTAAAACGTATTTCCAACAGGTATAAAAACCCTTGAACTCCAATACACACAACAATTTTTTTGGCCACCATTACCAAACCTTCATATTCATCAGCAGTTGCCCCTAAAACTACCCAGAAGCCACCACAACACCCCCCGTATTTTACATTATCAAAAATGGTCCATCAATTGTTTGACATAACCTCGCGTATTTCAGAACAAGAATTATTTCATTTCACAAAAAAATATCACATCCCAGATAACCTTCACCTTGAAGTTCCAGAACCGCGGTCATACATAGGGAGCTTCCCCCCTAGAAAAGTAGGAGTCTACATAAGATTTTTCGAGTTCGCCAATAATCGTATACCTTTGTTACTATTTCTAATAGACATCCTAAGTTTCTATAGCATCCACATATCACAGCTTCACTGCATTGGTACAACAAAAATATCCAACTTTGAGGTCAACTGCTGCATTCTGGATATAGACCCGACAATAAAAAAATTCGTGCGTTCTATCGCCCTTCCTGGGTCAATGGCTGGATATCCTTCTCCAAACGATCAGGTCCGCTCTAGTGTTATGAAATAAAACTCGATTCCTTGAAAAATTGGAACAAAAAATTCTTTTGGATAGACATCGCCATCTTTCCTTTTGAATATGACTTTATAACCCATGAGACTATGATAAAAGATGGGTGACCCGGACCAACGACTTATAGTGCTGAGGATGCCGAAAAAATCAACACACAATGTATCCCTATACAAGAGTACCCCGAAGCACTACTATACGTAATTGGGCTCAGCCACAACATCATCATGCGCGATGACCATCTACCTCAGTTTTACGATGACTTTGGACACGGTAATAATCATCCTCCCAATTTCCTTTCATATGTGCTTTTATACTTAAAAAATCATAATCCCTACTTTGTTCCTTTCACATAGATGAGCATGTCCCAATTTGTGAGATGTGAGCATCCTCATGTCGTAATCATGCGACCTCGTCCATGCACAACATAGTAACTTCCGCTGAGAATAATCATGGTTGGGCGCACAATGCCCGCCAGAGTTCAAGAAACTAGCTCATCCCAAGACATCGGGAGGACACTCGTACTAAACGCAACCCCCGTCCACAGCGTCCTAGGATACGTTGAAACATTCTCTTCGGACGAAAATGAAAATATAAGTAAGAAACGAATATCGTCATCTAAGGAAGAGAGATCATCAAGGGAACATGATCCTAAGGATATAACAGTCACGCCCTAAATCCACAAAAGACTCACAGAAACACCTCTTGGTGCATCACAAAAAATACCACGAACAGAGACTTGTGACCATCTTCCTCCTAAAGTCACAACTGCGGTACTAGGTGTCCCCTATTTCTCTTCTACCTACCATCTCTTTAGTGCAAGCACATCAGGTTCTCTTGCTAAAACTTCTTCGCAGACTAAAGAACAGAGGCATAAATTTTATTCGATGTGCCCTTCATTATTGATCATTATTCTATAGTACAGTAGGGAAGTTCTAACCCCCTTTTCGCCACTGTTTTCATTATTACAGAGCGGATACTCTGAGGAATGCGGCAACAAATACTGCCACCCCTCCAAAATTCGTCGCACAAGACACCACAACAAGTACGGGCCCTAGTGAGAAAGCCACCATCAGTCCATCGGATTTTTTCATCCCCCAATGGCAAGTACCATCATCATGCTTGTTAATGCAATGTAATACCTAAAACATTATTAGTGTTAACCAAGGTTGTAAATATCGCTCGGCGGGGTCTCGACAGTCGACCACCGACAAGCGATATATCGTCTTGGCGGCGATATATCGGTTTCTCGGCGGGTACTATAAACTATCATTATTTAATATATTTTATCATTATTTAATATATTTTTATCATTGTTTTTATATATTTTTATCATTATTTTATATATTTTTATCATTATTTTATTAATTTTTTTAAATTTATTTAATATAAATCTGAAACTCTAATATATTTTTATAATTTTATTAATGTATTCATTAGTTTTAGTTATATATCTTGTAAAATATACATTAAAAAATTAAAACACAATAAAAACAATCAAAATATCAAAAGTCAACCGATTTTTTACCGATATTGATCGATATTGACTTATATTGAACGATATTTGACCAAAACGCCAAGTTGGCCGATATGCTCCATGGTGTGGCGGTAGACCACCGCCAAGCAATATATCACCGATATATCGGCCGCCATGACCGATATTTATAACACTGGTGTTTACTAATCTTTCTTAGTTTTGATCACGACAAATTAAAAAGACATTTATCGTCAAACATAATTATAAGACAAATTATTTAACAAACACTATCATCAAGCTAATAATCATTTAAGTATTGCACTAACATATCTTAATCATGATTAGTGATCATAAAAGTGATTAATCCTAAACTTACATTTTGTCAAATGTGACAAAAGATTTTTTAATAAACTTTCTTTTTAAGAAAATGTTTTATTAAAATTAAAAATGTAATTTTGAATGTGGCATATTCCAAATGCCATAGGAATATCCTTTGAAGGTAAAAACTTACCTCAGAATTACTCCCCCACTAAAATAAAAAAGGGAGCAGAGTCTATGAACACAGATCCTTAAATGCCTATGCGGTTCCTTTGTGATAAGGAACCACAGGACAATTAAGGAACCACGCTCAGAGAGCCGTTGGCTTTTGTCTCCTACAAATAGTGGATAAAATCTGCATTTTCCATAACCCTTTTTGGACACTCTTTCTGCTATCCTTCTCCTTTCTAATTCCTATTCATTTGTAAATGATCACTTAATGTGCTAAGTATGTTTACTTATGATTATCTACTTGATCTCCTTCTTTACCTTGTCCAAAGAGAAGATCACTCACGCACTTGTGATGTGATTAAAGATGAAGCCTTGATGAAGATCATCCTCTCCTAAAGATCTAATCATGTTCATCATTTGTTTTATTTGAGTCTTGTGAAGATATAATGTTATTGTGAATACATGAATCTAGTCTTGTGTAAATCCATTGTATATGTGCATACTTGGATTTGTGTTGTGTATATCCAAGTTACATGTGTATACTTGGATATGTGCTTTTATTGAGTTGTAATAGTTATGAGTTATGAGTTCTTACTAAACTATAAAGTGATGTGTAGTTGTGTCTTGTGAAGTTCTCACTTAGCTTCAAAGTGAAGAGTTGTGAAGATTGGTTCTACCTTTCGATTAGAACTAGACATCTAGCCTTGTTTCGTAAAATAGTGAACTAGGCAACGTTGTGAAGATTGGTTCTACTATTCGATTAGAACTCGACATTTAGCCTTGTGTCATAAAATGGTGAAGTAGGCAACGTTGTGAAGATTGGTTATATCTTTTGATTAGACCTCGACATCTAGCCTTGCATTGTAAAATGGTGAAGTGGGCGACGTTGTGTAGATTATTCCTAGCTAAGATTAGGTCTCGACATTTAGCTTAGTGTCGGAAAATAATGTAAGCGACGTTGTAAGGTTTTCTTTGCCTAGAAGAGAGCTTGTGTATATAGTGGAAATCTAGAGTAAGGTGTACTCGAGGAGTGTAGTAGGAACGAAGATAGAGCTTCGTTGCCGAACCACTATAAATCTTGGTGTCTTCCTATTAGGTCGTTTATTTCTTTACTCTTTACTTACTCTTATAATCATATCACTCACATCTACTATTTGTCATTGTTAATGCATTAGAATTGAACCTAACCATTATGCAACTAGCTTTCAAGTAAAAGGTAGTTTTGAGATAAACCTAATTTAAAGGAATTTTAATTAGGACATAAACCAAAGAGAAACTATTCAACCCCCCCCCCCCTCTTCTAGTTTCTACAATTGGTATCAGAGCGATGGTCACTCAAGGTCTTTGAATTATATTGTACTTTAAAACTTGGATCGATCCATTGTCTCCTGAAATTTGAAGGTTTCATTGTACTAAAGTTTCTCTTTGGTCAAAACTATTTTTTCATTAAAAATAGGCCTTTTAATTGGTAATATTGCATCTCATCTAGATTAGTAGTATTTATACATTTTAGAATTATCCTTGAAATGTATCTACTAGTTTGTATCTTGCTATGTGTAGGTACTCATGAATATTAATCACTTAAGTGATTGTGGATTGAGTTGCTTACACTTGTAGAAGACTCATCTTCTTTGATTCCCAACATCATTGAATGATGATACCAAGATGGATGAGAGTGATACTAGTCCTTGAAGACTTAGTAGTCACTTTAGTCATGTTTGGGCTTGGCATTAGCTCCTTAAAGTCTTGGAGTGCTCTTTGCGGCTAAGGTACGTTTTCGTCCTTCCACACGCCCTATTGATCATTCTTTTGATCATTGCTTGACTATGTGCTTGTTCTTGGCATCCTCTCCTCTACATTTGTTTGTGTATGTGAATCTATTCTTATATCCTCTCAAACCTTTATTGCTTGGATACTTGACTCACTTCGGATATGTAGAGTGAGTTAGTACATGATTTCCATGGTTTGCACCCATACGGTTAGTAGGCCCTATATCATGTGTAATATGTGCAATTGAGCTCATATCTAGGATGGTTGGTTAATCCCTCAAGATACCAAACTACTTCAAAATTTGTAGTTAGGATATTATACATTTGGAATTGAAATATTCCAAGGATGTTGTTATTGTAAGCCCTAGCAATAATAATTGCCCGGTCATGTGGGAGAGAAAGTGAATCTATATTATGCTCATTGTTTTAAATAGCATTAAGACTACTCTTGAAAATGATCTTAATCTTTTTTTTACAAAATTGCTTGATATATTCATTACCAAAGCCGTTTAAGCTTTCGACGGAAAGGCATGTCTTAAACCACTATAAATGACATTATCTCTTCGTTTCCGCTACTTGCAGATTGTCACTTGTCTCTTGAGCATTGACCTTGGTCTTGATTCACTCCCCGTGGGTCCTCTCTCTTTTGCTTCTTTGCTGCGAGTAGTCGTTTCTCTGTTTCAATCTCTTTCGGTCTTGATTCCAATCGTAATCCTTCACTTAGGCAGTATCACTTAGTATTGAAGTGGTCTAATGATTTCCAAATGGCTTAAGATATATTTTAAGTATTTTATAAAAACTTGGTTTTGAAAATTTCTTTGTTTTTCTTTGTTAAAAACTTGCCACTTTCGGCGGTTCTTTAATTGTCACGGTGCTAACCCACGGTTCCTTATCGATAAGGCACCACGAACCCACCAGGTGACTAAATTAATCTGTTTTTAATAAATAAAACTATTTCAAACAAACACTCCCTTTCTTCTCTATAGAAGTGACGTGTTTTATCATTTCCACCATTGTTGAATCTTCAAAAGCTCCAATTTACTCAAGATTAATTGATTCCAAGTTGTGAGATTCACTCATCCCTCTTCCAACATCAATTAATTGTAAGTACATTCATTCAATTTCATCTATTTTGTTCTAGGATTCTTATTTTCATAATTGGAGATTTTTAATATTAACATTGAATTAGAACCTTGCTATGAATATGGGTTGACATAGTTATATTACTATGATTCCTTAGGCTCGAATTAATTGAGATTTCGCTAAAACCTACTTATAGAACATCCGAATTTTGACTAAATATTTTTGGTTAAATAATGGAATTGATATGAACCCATGAACAAAATTGGTAATTGCATTGTTAATGCTTACCTAAAAATGTCTTTCTAAAACCTTTGTTCGAGTTCCTGATTGATTCTACATTGCTCATATGTACTAGTCAATGATGAATTGAGTTCATTGTGAACATGAGAATGATAAGGATTAACCCTTTGTTTATCAAGAAATTGACTAAAGACACTCTCATGGGTTTGACTTTTAAGTCATTATGTAACATAAGAGTAATTGGAACAATATTTGTTTTATGTTTAGGTACTTGATCATGCATTTAGAAACCCATAAAGATCATGAGAAAAATATAGAATACATGCCTAATCTTTCTTCTTCGTGTCGATCGCGTTCCCTCCAAAATACTTTTCGATCTCTTGAATCTCGTAGTTTTCATGAAGGACGCATTATTCCTTCTAACTTTCTTGTACTTGACTTCATTTGATTCATGTTCAAATCCATTGGCTTTGATTGCTTGCTTGATATTGATGAGCCAATCATTCCTTCCTTCCTTTTGGAATTCTTTAGCTCATACACATTAATGTACATCAATAATGGCTTATCAATAAGATTTTCCATCAAGGGGAAAACCTTTGTATATACTCTTGAAAGAATTTGGTGAAATTCTAAATGTTCCATACAAAGGTCAATGTAGGTTCACCGATGCTTGGAGTATAAGCTCTTTAGAATCAGCCCCTATTGGTGTGCATTACGTAACCGAGCTGCCTTCGCCTTCGGCCATTTCTTGTGCCATTGCTAAACCTCGTGAACATCCTATTCTTGGTAAACTTGAAGGAGAAATTCGTGCTCTCACTCTTTGGGAATTACTTACTAGCAATCTTAATGATTTTATGATCCATTGGGCTGAAATCATTAGGGAAAATGCAATGTGTCTCGGTGGTGATCGCAACCATGTGCCTGCTTGTCTTGTACATATGTTGTATTGTGTTGCAACTTCCACCCCATAAAACCTTGCACTTTTCATAGCTAGAAGAATTAAATTTGTTCTCGTCGGGTCTCATTCTAGTCTCCCTTTTGCTATGATTCTCTCCCGCCTTCTTAGAAAAACTCTCCTTGACTTTTGCACCTTTAAATGCTTCATCATTTCACTTTGTGGATCGTGTTATGCTTCCCGTTGAAGGGAACCTATCACTTAAACCCAAGCATGATTCAAATGAAGATGTAAATGTCCTTCAAGAGAATTCTCACAACTCAAATGACACTCTGTCATCTACCATCTCTCAATTGTCATCTCTAGAAATTGATTCCGACTATGAATTCTATCTTAAGCATCGCCTTCTAGAAGATCTAAGTAATGGATCAAGACAATGGAGAAATGTTCTTGAATGAAAGTGTGTTGAAGCATTGTTCATGGTTGTTACCACGTGTGGTTCTTGGACTTATCTTTGTTTATTGTTCTTAGGATTCGGTGTTTTCTACCTAATACTTTGTGTTTGGATTGCTAGATATTTTTAATCCTAATTCGTTCATGCTATCGATCTTTAGATGTGCGTGACTTTGTGCATTTATGTGTTAGTTAGCTTTCTAGATTTTGGTTAATAGTCTACTTTAGCTTGATAAATCATTGTAAAAAATCCGGGCTTTTGAAAAATGTTGGAAAATCCTTTTTCTGAGGCCACTGTCCACGGTTCCTTAAAGACTGGTGGTTCCTTAGGGATAAAGAACCACAATCCTATTTAAGGAACCACAGGCTTTGGTTTCGACAGAATCTTTGCTTTACATTGTTTTCCCTAAATCTTTGTAAACATTGATGAAATATTTCCTAAAAGACCAGCTTTTTCCCAAATTAGCCTACCTAATTTCATTGTTCACCAAAATTATTTTTAACTCATTACTAGTTTGGATCACCTCCTTCCCTTCTTAAACCTCCCTTGGTTAATCATCTTCTCCATCCTTCAAACCTTCTTCTAAACCTTGACACACAACCATGGTGTCCAAAAGATCATCAAATTCTTGCAATCAATCCTCATCCAAAATAAGCCTCAAGATCAAATTCAAGTTTCCTAAACTTGGTTCTCCATCTTCTCACAAACCCAAGAGTGGGATTTCTCCTATTCTCATATCTTCATCACCCTCACCACCTCTTACACCATGCAAGACTTGTTCAACTCATGGTACTAACCATTCACATGGTTCTACCTCCTCTTCATTCTAATATAGGATGAATGAGTTGTCCTTACCTTTCACCCCTCAAAATTCACCCATCTCACCTTTGGACACCATGCCTCCTCCTCCCTCAAACACTCCAATTTTAGGTGTTCCCATTTCCCGCTTCTTGGGTGATCCACACTTGCTTGACTTCTTCATGCACAATAGAACAAATTGTCCTTGTTGCTTAAACAACTTCTACCTCATTTATATCCTTAGGTTGGAGATGATTGGGGCTTACATTAAGTTGCAAAGCTTCTTGTTGAATCTATTTTCTAACCCTCCACCTCCTAGGAGATGAATGATGAGTTTCTAAAAATAAATGTTTTTAAAAGAAAATCAAGCAAAGGAAGACTATCTATCAAGAACTAGTTTAGCTAACTTTGTAATAGTTAGTTTGTATTCCATTTCTTGTATTTCCTTTACTTAATGAGTTTTTCATGAAGATGTGTTATGGATTTAGTATTATTGTGTTTTAACCTATGTGCTCACACTAATCAACTTTAATTTTATTTACAATTGAACCTAAATCTATCACAACCTCTTAAAACTTGACTAAAATTGGATCAAAATGTTATCTAAATATTTTGTCACCCTTTGTCAAGACACTCTTTGTGAGTGTGTTGCCTTTTGTGCAACCAAAGCATAATCTAGTGCTAAAATAGTTAAAAATCCAAAATTTGCAATTTTTTGAAGAAGTCTTAATTTTTCTCAAAACCTTGTAAAATTGCATTTTCATGTCCATTGTATGCGGATCGTTAAAGATCGCACCGGTACCTTATATATAAGGAACCGCATGTTCTTTTAAAGAACCGCGGACAACAAGCCATTTTTGGCTCGTTTTTGGTCTTTCTTCTTTGAGCATAGTCTCTTTCAAGATTCATTGTTTACCAATTTTGGATAAACATTCCTTAAAAACTTTTGTTTTCATTTCAAATCTTTGCCTTGTCCATTTTCTTTAAATTCTTTTCTTTTGGTAGTTCTTCTTCTCATCCCTCACAATGTCTAACTCTCCAAATCTTAACCTTGACATCTCTTTGTCACAATCTTCTAAACCGAAAGCTTCTTCTTCTAAGCTTTCCAAGAAACCAAAAATTCTCGGTTCGACCTATTTGGGTAAAGAAGAACAAGGATCATCATGATTCCTCTTCTTCCAAACCATGCAAGACTTCTTCTCTCCCATTGCGTATTGGAATGAGACTTTCTCAATCGATCCAATTACCGGAGAAAAAGAAGTTCTTACACCACCACCTAAACCTTGCAACATACCTCCTCTCAATGACCTATCTTATTTCCCAAATCTCACTAGGCATTATGAAACATTTCTTATCCGTTATCTCCCTCTCCACCACCACCTTCTCATCTTGATGGTCCTCCCCCATCTAACGACTTTATTTTTCATCATGGAAGCTCGTGTGCTTGTTGTGGATTTTAACAAATTGAACTTGCTCATGTGTATGACAAGCTCAATGTTCTTGAATTTCTTCTCACTCGACCTCCTCTCAAAGTATTTGTTCCCGTGAACAAATCTTCGAATGATGCCTCGTCGTCTTATTTTCCAATTAAATCACACTTTGTGTTTTGATTGTTTGAGACAACTTAAGCAATCTTGGAAGATTTCCACTACTAGAGTAGTTTATGCTTATGTTGTTTATTTTCCTTATTTGTTGTGTTAAATATTCATATTGTGTGTATGAATATTTCCCTTGTTTTTTCTTTCACATTTGTGTAATATGAATGTTATGTGTGTTACCCCCTTTCCCATCAATTCGTTTTTACACATTGTTTAGAGTAGATCATGTTAAAAACTTACAATTGTTTTTGGGTGATTCCACCAATTCTAAGTTTCTAACCCTTTGACATATTATCACTTGAATTGGTTTGGATGTTTCTTTTCTACCTCTATTCCACCAATTAAACTTTGATTTTGTCAAAACACCCTCTTGGACATTCTTAGCAAATATTTACTTTTAATTTGAGATTTCTTTTCTTTCTCTCTCTCAAGTTACTTAGTAGGTAGTGACTATATATACATTAGTGTTTCTTTTCTCTCTGCTAACCTTTGTGTAACATGTCACCTTAGCTCATTCACTTGGTGCCCCAAGCAAGGGGGAGTAAACACCAAGGGGGAGCTTCTAGCAAAGTCAATTCTTCTCTTCCTCAACGACTTGTGCTAACCTTTTTGCTTCGATAAAGAGGGAGAAATGATAGTGATAAACTCGTTAATAATTCGAACAATTTTGGATTTTACATAAATGAGTTTATAGTTTGTCGTAATCAAAAAGGAGGAGATTGTTAATGTGAAGTAATGCCTAAAAACATTATTGGTGTTAACTAATCTTTCTTAGTTTTGATTACGACAAATTAAAAAGACATTTATCGTCAAAAACAATCATAAGACAAATGATCTAACAAACACTATCATCAAGGTAATAATCATTTAAGTATTACACTAACATATCTTAATCATGATTAGTGATCATAAAAGCGATTAATCATAAACTTATAATTTGTCAAATGTGACAAAAGATTTTTTAATAAACTTTCTTTTTAGGAATTTTTTTATTATAATGGAAAATGTGAATTTGAATATGGCATATTACAAATGCCATAGGAATATCCTTTGAAGGTAAAAAACTTACCTCAGATATTACTACCCCACAAAAAGACAAAAGGGAACAGAGTCAATGAACACGGATCCTTAAACTCCTATGGGATTCCTTAGTGATAAGGAACCGCAAGACAATTAAGGAACCAAGCTCTGAGAGCCGTTGGCTTTTGTCTCCTATAAATAGTGGATCAAATCTGCATTTTCCATAACCCTTTTTGGACACTCTTTCTGTTATCCTTCTCCTTTCTAATTCCTAATCATTTATAAATGATCACTTAATGTGTTAAGTATGTTACTTATGATTATATCCTTGATCTCCTTCTTTACCTTGTCCAATGAGAAGATCACTAACACACTTGTGATGTTATTAAAGATGAAGCCTTGATGAAGATCATCCTCCCCTAAAGATCTAGTCATGTTCATTATTTGTTTTATTTGAGTCTTGTGTAGATCCAATGTTATTGTAAATACATGGATCTAATCTTGTGTAAATCCATTGTATATGTGTATACTTGGATTTGTGTTGTGTAGATCCAAGTTACATGTGTATACTTGGATATATGTTTTATTGAGTTGTAATAGTTGTGAGTTGTGAGTTCTCACTAAACTATAAAGTGATGTGTAGTTGTGTCTTGTGAAGTTCTCACTTAGCTTCAAAGTGAAGAGTTGTAAAGATTAGTTCTACCTTTCGATTAGAACTCGACATCTAGCCTTGTGTTGTAAAATGGTAAAGTAGGCAACATTGTGAAGATTGGTTGTACCTTTGGATTAGAACTAGACATCTAGCCTTGTGTCGTAAAATGGTGAAGTAGGCAACGTTGTGAATATTGGTTCTATCTATCGATTAGAACTCGACATCTAGCCTTGTGTCGTAAAATGGTGAAGTGGGAGACGTTGTGTAGACTAGTCCTAGCTAAGATTAGGTCTCCAAATTTAGCTTTGTGTCGGAAAATAATGTAAGTGACGTTCTAAGGTTTTCTCCGCCAAGAAGGGAGCTTGTGGATATAGTGTAAATCTCGAGTAATGTGTACTCGAGGAGTGGAGTAGGAACGAAGATAGAGCTTCGTTGCCGAACCACTATAAATTTTGGTGTCTTCCTATTAGGTCGTTTCTTTCCTTACTCTTTACTTACTCTTATTATTAAATCATTCACATTTACTATTTGTCATTGTTAATGCATTAGAATTGAACCTAACCATTATGCAACTAGCTTTTTGTAAAAGGTAGTTTTGAGACACACCTAATTGAAAGGAATTTTAATTATGACATAAACCGAAGAGAAACTATTCAACCCCCCCCCCTTCTAGTTTCTACAATGGTGTTTAGGTATCCCTCCCCATGATACAACCAGCCTATGTATTGTTCATAGTTTGTATGTAAAAATGAGCAATGGTCATAAATCATGTTGTGCATCCGTTTAGAATGTAAATTGTGTATGTATCTGCTTAGTATATCTTTTGTAAGTAGTTGTGAGACTGCGCCATGATGCTCCAAAACTTTCCAAGTCCCTATGTTTGTTATTCGAAACAATCAGACTTAAGTTCCCAACATGGGTACCTTCTATAAAGTGTATCTCTACAAACTTATGGGTGAGTAAAATATCATTACGTGTGGCATGCCACTACTACCATAAGCAATGCCATTGAGTTTGGTAGAATATTGTTAGACGTGCATAGTGTGTCTTTCGCATACCCATCATGGAATATGTGGAATGCATTACTTACTACAACGTCTTGACTACTAAGGTGTCTAACAAGGATACCTGATCCGTGGTCACTAAGGTCGCATCCCTCGTACACGACAAGTTGAATTACTAGGTTAACTCAGTCCTCTTATTTCACGTGGAAACGATAAGTACATGTACGCCGGAGGGCCAAATATAAGTATTAATTTTATGACATTATATGTCGCAGACAATATTATATAATAAAGAGAAACTAGAGTATCACGGAACTAGCTAGGAACCGCGACATTTTGAATACAAAGAGGTAAAACCTGATGCGATATTGAAAAGAAAAAAATACATGGATATTTTATTGGGAGCTGGCTACAGCTAAAAATGGATCCATGCATAGGCTATAACCCTCAAAGATAGCAATTATGAAGCTCGTGGCCGTTCCAAAGTCGTCCTGAGTCCAAATCACCCTGGTCGCATATCCTATACGCGCCTTGTCCTGTTACCTTTGTCACTGTGTAAGGTCCTTCCCAGCTTGACTCATTTGACCATATGCTGCTCGAGTATCCTGACTTGACAACATGGTATACGAAATCACCTTCTTAAAACATAACCATCTGAGAGTGGGCATTGCGGCGTCTATTTTTCCACGGTCCTTTTAGCAGATGGTTCGTAACCATCAGGAACACAATTGCTCTAACCCATCGGACAAGGTGATCTCAGAGTCCTGTCAGGGATCCAAACCCGTAGAATGAGGAGGAAACAATTCCTTGTTTGCGCGATATCCCTTACGGCACGTTAGATGATAGTCCCTGATGCTGATGCCTCAATGCTGCCCCTCGAGTCTAAAAATGTTTACACATAAGCGACAGGTTCCGCGCGTCCTGGTGCATGTTTGGCCTGTAGTACCCAGAGTGCCGAACCTCCATGACCACTGGCATAGGGTTCGCTTGAGTTCCGTATGACTTATCATGTATATTCTTGATGATGTCGTGCGCCATTCGCGGCCCCACACATTTTAGCCATAGTTGTGTAGGTAATCGTTTATACAGGACTCCGTCTTGGACTTTGAACTAAATTATATTTCTTCGTATACTCCTGGCGCCCTTCCCATCACGTGTAAGTGTCTTATGTATTAGGTAGTGGATGACCGTGGTCATCTATGTAGGCCTGCATCTTCTCTATCCAAGGGAGGTTTTATTTTATGATGGATTTGTTTTCCACAAACTCCCCCCAATACCCGCTTAGGTGGTTGTGCTCAGCTAATTTTTTAACACGGATTAGGGCCTCTGAAATGTTGCCTTCTTCTTCTGAGACCTCGCGTATTGTTAACTTACCGAAGTCTCATGTCATTAACTTGATTTTCTATGTATAGTGGATAAAGTTTTCCCCCCTGGGTTCGCATTTTCCCGAAACGCAATTTGCTAACAAGGGGCATTGCACTCCCGTCACTAAGTCATGTATGCCCATTCGAGATGCAACCCTTAACCTTGCAATTAATGCTTCATGATCTGCTTCGCTATATGTGGTCGCGAAGCCAAAGCGCAAGGCATAGGTGATTTGTATCCCTCGCTGATTTGTTAAAATAAAACCTGCATCAGGCCCATCCGTCCGCGAGAATCCTGCCATGAATAATACCCAAGAAGGTTGGAGTATTTCGCTGTTACCTGACAACATAATGTCCTTCATTGATTCCTTGCTCCCGAGGCCTGGTAAACTTTCACCCTTGCCCCTTGTTTGCAACTTGCGAAAGGTGTAATCTTTATTTTGTGCTCACCCCTGCTCGTATATCCTCTATTTTAATCAAATTAACTTTCCTTTCGTCTCTCAGCTTACCTCCGTGTAAGGGTGTGATGCATTCATCGCGTTCTTTCGTCTTTTTCTGAGTTACCTCGGAGAGAAGTGCTAGTGCTTATTTCGTTTTCCCTGGTACTGTAAATCGTTATGATTTCGTTTGTTACCGGGGATTTAAGCATGTCGTGGATCGTAGATGGTACGGCGCGCATGGCGAGGATGCTGGTTGGCCAATGATACCATTGTATGTTGATGGTGAGCGCACCACAACAAAGTTTGTGCATATGGTTATTGAATGATTATGATCTCCTACCATCATGAGTGTGTCGAGTTGGCCGAGTGGTCGGGTTTCTTCTTCGTTGAACCCTGTAAGGGATGACGTGATTGGACTCAACTTGCTTTTTACCCTCGTTGGTAGTTGTGTAAAACAATGCTCATATACTATATTTGCTGCGGACCCCCCCATCTATGTACATATTGGAGATAGTGTGGTCACCTATGTTTGCCTTGATCTTTAGAGGTCCTTCGTTGTAATTAGTATCAGTGAGGGGAGGGAAAGAGATCTCTGTTTCGTTCGAGGATTCTTGCGTAGTTACCGTATTTGTCCCAGGTTGACCCAACTGCACCATGTAGATGGTTATGGGCTTCTCCTTTGGTTTTTTGTTTTCGCTCTTTTTGTTGTCTCCCGTCTTTCTCCGGTCTCTGATGAGATGGTTCAACTTGCCCAATTTGACCAGGCTCTCTATATGATTCTTTGGCTGTATGCGTTCATCAGTTATGTGCCCCTTGTCGTCATGGTATTCATAGTACTTGCTGATATCGTGTTTCTCTATCGGATCAGTCATTGGCAGGGCCTTTGGGAAATTTGAGCTCTTCGATAAGAATTCCATCTCAGGGTTATCTTTAGGGGAGTGAAATAGATATTATTATCGCATCCCCCTTTCTGAGTTCCTCGATAATCCAGGCTGCGGGTGTTATTCTGACTACCAGGCTACCTCTTGGGTCGATCCTAGAATCTATAGCAAGAGGCCCGTTGCCTACTGTTCGCAGCTGCTGTTTCTCCTTGGATGAAGGAATTTACCCTTCACATTACTCCTTCAAAAGTTCCAGGAGTTCTATCGTTTAGCTTCCTTATCATATCCGGATTGCTGATTTCGGCCATAAAACCAGAAAATTTTAAAAACTCAGGGCACTCCCTGATTTGATTGTATTCGGTCTTGAAGCGTTCCACGAAATCTTCTAAAGACTCTCCTTGTATTCGTTTGAACCTTGCCAAAGAGACAGGGCTCTTGTCTCACTTCTTTTGCCGTGTATAATTTCTCCTGAAGGATTTTGGTAGATCCTCAGATCCATCGATGCTCGCACGTGGTAGCTTATCAAACCAATTTCGGGCATTGCTGACCAAAGTGGAGTTGAACATATGGCACCATAGCGGCTCTTGCCACTGTTTGATCACTGCTTGTGACTATGTGATCGTCTAGATCAGTCGTACCATCATACGTCTTTTATTGTTAGATGGCATACGTCTTTTTTTTCCTCTGTGTAGGTTCTGATGCGCCACGTGAACGCGTTGTCCCTCTCACGATGCTAGGGAAGGGATAATTCCTCATCATTCCGACGCATGGGTTGTCTGGACATTCTACAACACTTTCTACCGTAATCGGATGAATATGAGGATGCGTAGTTTGTCCGGCAAACCCTAGGGCGGTGACCGCTAGAGTCAGAGTTTGAAGATATGTCGATTGGAGATTTTCTCTCTCTCCCGGACTTGCTCCTAGAGCTTTTTCTCTTCCTTGTTTATTGTGTCTCTGGAGATGAGTTATTTTCCTTTGGCAGGGTTCCAACTCTGTCCAAAACACTCGTGCGACCTTGTTGTTCTAGGGGCGGGTCCTTCCCTATTGGGGTAGGTCCAACTATGTCTAGAGCACTTGTGCGGTGTTTGTTAATTCTAGGAATAATTGGATCTTTTCCCTCTCTTGAATTATATAAATCCTCCGTTTATGCATCCTCAATTATAGGTTCATCGGGGTATGTGACCCGCTTTAGGGCAGTTTGCCTATCTTCCTCCCTTAGCTTATCTTCCCTCCTTTGTTTTCGGTTTTCCAGTCGGCGTTCCTTGTTGGAAGTGACCTCCTTTGAAGCCCGCAGTTCTTTTTCATATTCGAGCCGAACCCGTAAATCGTCGATCGGGGCACTCTTCATTCCTACGACCATTATAGGGATAAGGGCTTCATAGTTTCTTGCGACAAAGTCATTCATGTCGATATCAGTTGTTGGGGGATTACTGGACTCCCCTTGTAGAGTGATTTGTTTCTCCTTCGGAGGTGCATTCGGTGCTCCCAGTGGAGCTGAGGTTCTTCCCATTGTGATGACCATAGTAGGTACAAACGGAGGGATCGACATCTGTAGTGCTTTGGATCCACCCCTTATTACTGCTAGTGAGTATAAGCGCATCGCCCGATTATGTTTTCTTACCTCCACCCTTTAGGTTTTTCGAATGCATTCCGCCCTTCGTCATATCGAGAGCTTAGTTCAGTGTAGGGTCACACGGATGGCTGATAATAAGTGCATTTGATACAAGGATTTTCTAAGTATGAAAAAGATTCGTTATTCCAGTCTTTTTTAATTGATTACTAGTTAAAAGTGCGACTCAGTTGTTTTTGGTGGAAAATAAAATGGTTTGATTATCAATCTTAAGCAAATATGAAAATGTCGTTGAGTAAAAATAAAAGTTTTAAAAATTAAACTAAAAATTACAAGTTAAAAATAAATGATTAAAAACTTAAAAGTGAATTTAGAACCTAAAACTTTGTAAAACTAAAAACTTAAACTCGTCGGAATGTCCATGATGGGAATCCTATCGGAATAGCATTGTCGGAATACAGTCGAAATGAAACCATCGGAATGCTTCGTCGGAATATGTCCAAGGAAATCCTGTCGGAATATTTATGATAGTATCGGAATGATGAAAACCCAAAGCTATCGGAATGATCCGTCGGAATAGGTGTCGGAATAATGATAAACACAACCGTCGGAATATCTAATAATCACTACAATCGGAATCACGATCGGAAAGACGATCGGAATCCCAAAACCCCAATCCGATGGTATGTATCGGTATAAACCGTCGGAATCCAAAACCCTAATCCGATGGAAGGATCAGAATGCTGGTCGGAAAGGGGAAACCCTTTTCCGATGGTATGTATTTCGTAATAAGCAAACTTAATAAGCTCCGTTTTGAAAAGCACAATCCAATACTTTACCAAATTTATAACGAAAAGAGCTAATAAGCACAAATAAGAACTTTCAAAACTCTAAATAAGCAACTTTCTAAAACAAACCTTGAAAAGATGAAACCTTTTAAGAAAACTTAAAAGTAAATAAGCTAAATACAAAATAAGACAATAAGCATGATGAGCTCAAAGCTCAAATCGTATAAAAACTTATAGATGAACAAAAAGATAAACTTCTTAATCACAAACTTCAAGATTAAACAAGATCAAAGCTTATCACGAATCAAAAACAACTCAAAAACAAAGAAAGGTAGTAGAAGATTAAGATCAAAACAAGATTAAACTTTTAAAAGTAAAGATTAGATTCAAACAAGAAAGAAATAAAAGATGAAGTTTTCCTAGTGAGAGAAAGTTAGACACTTTCTCTCTCTAAAAATTAAAACTACAAAAATTGAAAATTGAACTAATTAACTAACACCCTCCTAATGACACATTAGGAGGGTATATATAGGAGGTGGGGAGGTGCATGTGTTGCTTCCTTTTTCTTTCTTCTCCTCTCGACTCGATTTAAATTCTTTGTCTTTCTCGACGTCGTCTCGGGATTTGTCGATATAAATTGAACTCGTCTTATAATTTTCTTCTATAATTAGACTTGGTTCTTCGACTTCATTAAACTTCTGTCTTTAGACTTTTTCTTCGATAAATCTTCAGAATACGCCTTAGACTTCCGTTCTTTTTGCACTCTTGATCTTTTGATTTCGTCTTTTCTCGTTTCTGATAAAAGCCCGTGATAGCCCGTGTTTTCTCCCTTTTTCATATTTTTATTCTGAAACACAATAAAAACACAAACCATGCATAATTCCGACTTTTACGACATAAAATAAACGTTTTGGTCTTGTTATTATTGGAAATAATTGGTAAAAGGATAAGTGTTTTCACACTTATTAAATCCCCTACACTTGACCATTGCAATGCCCTCATGCAATGCATTAATTTCAAAGCATAGTTACATTTTTCATCATAAATAACCCATCTTGGCCTTTATTAAATACTAAACTTTAAGGAAACTAAAAAGATAGAAATATGTTCAAAACAAGTAAAGAAATCAAAGACTTACATTGGGGTTTTGGTGTCATGAATGTTTATCATCCTCAAGTTTCACGTTCCCCACACCAAGCTTAAAAACGAGATCATTGTTATTATAAGTTAGCAAACTAACACGAACTTATGTGGCCCAATTATTCACTTAGACTCCCTTATTCCTAGGTGTATCTCTTATATTTTAATATTGTCTTGAATGATCACGAGGATACATTGTTTGACTTATTTCGATAGTTTATTTAGGCTGAAAATAAAGTGGGACGATTTAATCAATAGTTAGCTAAAGGACAAAATCTTTTAAAACTTCTTCTCGGGACCTCTTAAAGTTCATATCTTGGCATAAGTCACTTCACGATTTGAGACCTTTATCGGACCGATATTTGGCAGCGACTTCATACTTCTAATCTTGAGAGACGTTCTTGAAATTATGGTCTTCTCTTCGTAATAGGAATTTCTTCACTTGAAGTTTTTGAGAGATTCTTCATACTTGGACCACGACTTCTTCATTTTTCTCCAATCTTTATTTTGGATTTTGATATACAACGATCCGCCTCCTTTTAGGACTTGGATCTATTTATCCTCATACCTTGCTAGGGTCTTTTCGGATAGACTTCTCCATGATCTTTAGGGGAGTATTTGCTTTTCGTCGTGTGTCTCGATCCTTCATATTGATTTTTGATAAATGATTCTTCACATCACTTGGGATCTTTAGCAACAAAATGTAGCCCTCATGCCTTGTTAGGGCCTTTTCGGACTCGCCAATCTTCGCATCCCGCTTCAATAAGTTATGCCTTGGCTATAATCTCTAATTAATACCGAGCAACTTTTAAACGATCTTGTGATAGAAGCTAAGTAACTTTTCAAATCGTACAACCTTATTTATTGCAAATATATTTATTAACAAGCGATGGGAGAAAAAGCTTATAATCAACTCACATAAATTCACGAAAGAATACCAAACTTATAATTGACTCTATCATCTCTCGTTCTCCATAATTTAAAATCTCAAGGAATGAGACTCGTGGATGCTTAGCAAATTAAATCAAAGTTTTGGGTTTTCAAGTCATCTATAGGATCTTGCATTCTTAGACTCTTTCAAGTTTAGAATTCGCATTTTAAATTTCCCTTGATAAACGACTTTCTAGGATCAATTATAGGAACTTACGAAAAGTTCTTGTTCTTAACCCGTGAGAGTTAAGACTTTCGCGTTTTAAAGCTCCCTATATAAAAGCCTAGCAAAACTTGACTTAAACACGTTAAGGATACTAGCTAGAGTAAACTTTAGATAAGTAAACTCGGATTGAGTCAAAAGAGTCACGACGTTGAAAAATTAAAACCACTTTATTCAAAATTTATTCTAGCAAAGAAAGTAAATAACAATAGCAAAGGAATATACTACTATACAACTAGACCAAAATAGATTAAAAATTTTGAAAAATGTCGAAAAATCAAATTTTCTGGTTAAAATAAGAACAAATTAAAGGAAAAGCCCACTTACTTCGATAGAAGTCCCCCTACACTTGATATAAACATTGTCCTTAATGTTTAAGCATGTGGAAGTAAACTCCCCTACACTTAGGACATTGTGCACGTTGTTTAAATCTTGCTAAGGAAAGGACACCTATAGTGATGTCAATGTGAACATATAAGATATGAAATATTGAATCACGACAGTTTAGGATAGAACCAGGAAGACGGGTCACGGGATCACGGTTCGTCAAATGAAAAAGATTCGTTATTCCAGTCTTTCGAATTGATTACTAGTTAAAAGTGCGACTCAGTTGTTCTTGGTGGAAAATACAATGGTTTGATTATCTATCTTAAGCAAATTTGAAAATGTCGTTGAGTAAAAATAAAAGCTTTAAAAATTAAACTAAAAAATACAAGTTAAAAATAAATGATTAAAAACATAAAAGTGAATTTAGAACCTAAAACTTGGTAAAACCAAAAACTTAAACTCGTCGGAATATCCATGATCGGAATCCCATCGGAATTGCACTGTCGGAATACAGTCGGAATGAAACCATCAGAATGCTTCGTCGGAATATGTCCAAGGAAATCCTGTCGGAATATTTATGATAGTATCGGAATGATGAAAACCCAAAGCTATCGGAATAATCCGTCGGAATAGGTGTCGGAATAATGATAAACACAACCGTCGGAATATCTAATAATCACTACAATCGGAATCACGATCGGAAAGACGATCGGAATCCCAAAACCCCAATCCGATGGTATGTATCGGAATAAACCGTCGGAATCCAAAACCCTAATCCGATGGAAGGATCGGAATGCTGGTCGGAAAGGGGAAACCCTTTTCCGATGGTATGTATTTCGTAATAAGCAAACTTGATAAGCTCCGTTTTGAAAAGTACAATCCAATACTTTACCAAATTTATAACGAAAAGAGCTAATAAGCACAAATAATAACTTTCAAAACTCTAAATAAGCAACTTTTTAAAACAAACCTTGAAAAGATGAAACCTTTGAAGAAAACTTAAAAGTAAATAAGCTAAATAAAAAATAAGGCAATAAGCATGATGAGCTCAAAGCTCAAATCGTATAAAAACTTATAGATGAACAAAAAGATCAACCTTTTAATCACAAACTTCAAGATTAAAAAAGATCAAAGATTATCACGAATAAAAAACAACTCAAAAACAAAGAAAGGTAGTAGAAGATTAAGATCAAAACAAGATTAAACTTTTAAAAGTAAAGATTAGATTCAAACAAGAAAGAAATAAAAGATGAAGTTTTCCTAGTGAGAGAAAGTTAGACACTTTCTCTCTCTAAAAATTAAAACTACAAAAATTGAAAATTGAACTAATTAACTAACACCCTCCTAATGACACATTAGGAGGGTATATATAGGAGGTGGGGAGGTGCATGTGTTGCTTCCTTTTTCTTTCTTCTCCTCTCGACTCGATTTAAATTCTTTGTCTTTCTCGACGTCGTCTCGGGATTTGTCGATATAAATTGAACTCGTCTTATAATTTTCTTCTATAATTAGACTTGGTTCTTCGACTTCATTAAACTTCCGTCTTTAGACTTTTTCTTTGATAAATCTTCAGAATAGGCCTTAGACTTCCATTCTTTTTGCACTCTTGATCTTTTGATTTCGTCTTTTCTCGTTTTCTTTGGTAAAAGCCCGTGATAGCCCGTGTTTTCTCCCTTTTTCATATTTTTATCCTGAAACACAATAAAAACACAAACCACGCATAATTCCGACTTTTACGACACAAAATACACGTTTTGGTCTTGTTATTATTGGAAATAAGTGGTAAAAGGATAAATGTTTTCACACTTATTAAATCCCCTACACTTGACCATTGCAATGCCCTCATGCAATGCATTAATTTCAAAGCACGGTTACATTTTTCATCATAAATAACCCATCTTGGCCTTTATTAAATACTAAACTTTAAGGAAACTAAAAAGATAGAAATATGTTCAAAACAAGTAAAGAAATCAAAGACTTACATTGGGGTTTTGGTGTCATGAATGTTTATCATCCTCAAGTTTCACGTTTCCCACACCAAGCTTAAAAACGAGATCATTGTTATTATAAGTTAGAAAACTAACACGAACTCATGTGGCCCAATTATTCACTTAGACTCTCTTATTCCTAGGTGTATCTCTTATATTTTAATATTGTCTTGAATAATCACGAGGATACATTGTTTGACTTATTTCGATAGTTTATTTAGGCTGAAAATAAAGTGGGACGATTTAATCAATAGTTAGCTAAAGGACAAAATCTTTTAAAACTGCTTCTCGGGACCTCTTAAAGTTCATATCTTGGCATTACTCACTTAACGATTTGAGACCTTTCTCGGACCGATATTTGGCAGCGACTTCATACTTCAAATCTTCAGAGACGTTCTTGAAATTATGGTCTTCTCTTCATAATAGGAATTTCTTCACTTGAAGTTTTTGAGAGATTCTTCATACTTGGACCACGACTTCTTCATTTTTCTCCAATCTTTATTTTGGATTTTGATATACAACGATCCGCCTCCTTTTAGGACTTGGATCTATTTATCCTCATACCTTGCTAGGGTCTTTTCGGATAGACTTCTCCATGATCTTTAGGGGAGTATTTGCTTTTCGTCGTGTGTCTCGATCCTTCATATTGATTTTTGATAAATGATTCTTCATATCACTTGGGATCTTTAGCAACAAAATGTAGCCCTCATGCCTTGTTAGGGCCTTTTCGGACTCGCCAATGTTCGCATCCCGCTTCAATAAGTTATGCCTTGGCTATAAACTCTAATTAATACTGAGCAACTTTTAAACGATCTTGTGCTAGAAGCTATGTAACTTTTCAAATCGTACAACCTTATTTATTGCAAATATATTTATTAACAAGCGATGGGAGAAAAAGCTTATAATCAACTCACATAAATTCACGAAAGAATACCAATCTTATAATTGACTCTATCATATCTCGTTCTCCACAATTTAAAATCTCAAGGAAAGAGACTCCTGGATGCTTAGCCAATTAAATCAAAGTTTTGGGTTTTCAAGTCATCTATAGGATCTTGCAACTTCTTAGACTCTTTCAAGTTTAGAATTCGCATTTTAAAGTTCCCTTGATAAATGACTTTCTAGGATTAATTATAGGAACTTGCGAAAATTTATTGTTCTTAACCCGTGACAGTTAAGACTTTCTCGTTTTAAAGCTCCCTATATAAAAGCCTACCAAAACTTGACTTAAACACGTTAAGGATACTAGCTAGAGTAAACTTTAGATAAGTAAACTCGGATTGAGTCAAAAGATTCATGAAGTTGAAAAATTAAAACCACTTTATTCAAAATTTATTCTAGCAAAGAAAGTAAATAACAATAGCAAAGGAAAATACTACTATAAAACTAGGCCAAAATAGATTACAAAGTTTGAAAAATGTCAAAAAATTAAATTTTCCGGTTAAAATGAGGACAAATTAATGGAAAAGCCCACTTACTTCGATAGAAGTCCCCCCTACGCTTGATATAAACGTTGTCCTTAATGTTTAAGCATGTGGAAGTAAACTCCCCTACACTTAGGAAAATGTGCACGTTGTTTAAATATTGCTAAGGAAAGGACAACTATAGTGATGTCAATGTGAACATATAAGATATGAAATATTGAATCACGACAGTTTAGGATAGAACCAGGAAGACGGGTCACGGGATCACGGTTCGTCAAATGAAAAAGATTCGTTATTCCAGTCTTTTTGAATTGATTACTAGTTAAAAGTGCGACTCAGTTGTTCTTGGTGGAAAATAAAATGGTTTGATTATCTATCTTAAACAAATATGAAAATGTCGTTGAGTAAAAATAAAAGCTTTAAAAATTAAACTGAAAATTACAAGTTAAAAATAAATGATTAAAAACTTAAAAGTGAATTTAGAACCTAAAACTTTGTAAAACTAAAAACTTAAACTCGTCGGAATGTCCATGATCGGAATCCCATCGGAATAGCACTGTCGGAATACAGTCGGAATGAAACCATCGGAATGCTTCGTCGGAATATGTCCAAGGAAATCCTGTCGGTATATTTATGATAGTATCGGAATGATGAAAACCCAAAGCTATCGGAATGATCCGTCGGAATAGGTGTCGGAATAATGATAAACACAACTGTCAGAATATCTAATAATCACTACAATCGGAATCATGATCGGAAAGACGATCGGAATCCCAAAACCCCAATCCGATGGTATGTATCGGAATAAACCGTCGGAATCCAAAACCCTAATCTGATGGAAGGATCAGAATGCTGGTCGGAAAGGGGAAACCCTTTTCCGATGGTATGTATTTCATAATAAGCAAACTTAATAAGCTCCGTTTTGAAAAGCACAATCCAATACTTTACCAAATTTATAACGAAAAGAGCTAAAAGCACAAATAAGAACTTTCAAAACTCTAAATAAGCAACTTTTTAAAACAAACCTTGAAAAGATGAAACCTTTTAAGAAAACTTAAAAGTAAATAAGCTAAATACAAAATAAGCCAATAAGCATGATGAGCTCAAAGCTCAAATCGTATAAAAACTTATAGATGAACAAAAAGATAAACTTTTTAATCACAAACTTTAAGATTAAACAAGATCAAAGATTATCACGAATCAAAAACAACTCAAAAACAAAGAAAGGTAGAAGAATATTAAGATCAAAACAAGATTAAACTTTTAAAAGTAAAGATTAGATTCAAACAAGAAAGAAATAAAAGATGAAGATTTCCTAGTGAGAGAAAGTTAGACACTTTCTCTCTCTAAAAATTAAAACTACAAAATTGAAAATTGAACTAATTAACTAACACCCTCCTAATAACACATTAGGAGGGTATATATAGGAGGTGGGGAGGTGCATGTGTTGCTTCCTTTTTCTTTCTTCTCGTCTCAACTCGATCTAAATTCTTTGTCTTTCTCGACGTCGTCTCGGGATTTGCCGATATAAATTGAACTCGTCTTATAACTTTATTCTATAATTAGACTTGGTTCTTCGACTTCATTAAACTTCCGTCTTTAGACTTTTTCTTCGATAAATCTTCAGAATAGGCCTTAGACTTCCGTTCTTTTGCACTCTTGATCTTTTGATTTCGTCTTTTCTCATTTTCTTTGATAAAAGCCCGTGATAGCCTGTGTTTTCTCCCTTTTTCATATTTTTATCCTGAAACACAATAAAAACACAAACCACGCATAATTCCGGCTTTTATGACATGAAATACACGTTTTGGTCTTGTTATTATTGGAAATAAGTGGTAAAAGGATAAGTGTTTTCACACTTATTAATGGCGCCAAATTGTTGATACAAAAGTTGTATGGACCGCGCTTAACCCAAATTAGGCTTAATTCGGGTGCTTGATGGCTTCGGCTCTTGCACCAAGTGAAGTTGTTTGAAGAACCTGCACATTAAATAGCAAACGTCGTTAGGCTTACCATGGGAGTGTATCCAACAATTAGACTTTGACGTAAGAGTAAGTAATCGGTTTCATTGAGTAATTGGTGAGGTTTAGAGTATATTGTGAATCGTACCTTTATAGAACCTCGAGGGTTCCTTTTATACCCGGTGAAACCCTAATTGGGCTTCCCTAAACTTGAGGCCTAAGCAAGAGATAATTACCTTATACAATAATATCCTTATCACATAAATAAGGAGAGTGTATATCTCTTAAGGTGAATCATAATCCGATTTAGATAAAGATTATGTCTGATCCTGTCCGCGCGCGGCTAGGACGCGGTTGAGATACAACCGTAGGCAACAACGGCTTATTGGGCTACATTGGCTTTAGCAGTGTCTGTCTATGATCCATACATAATGGATACGGGTAGTACCTGTGGGTCCGGTTGGTCAGTCCGACTAGGGACTATACGCATCAAATGCATTTATTCTTAATTTCCTAAAAGTCTATAAGTCTTTTAGTCAATCCCTGCTAAACTTTTTAACTATTAACTAATCATCGTTAAGTATTCGTTAGTGACAAGTATACACAATAAATATAGCCATATATTATTATGTATCTTAATAAAAAGTGGTCTCAATGTAAGTGTGTGACCCCTTAGGCCCACGTTCCTTTATCCATATAAAATATCAACTATGAGGTACGCACATCCCAATAGCTCTCACTTGCGGAAGTCTTTGTTATAGCATAATTAATACAAGGCTTTTGACACCTCGTATGAAAGTTCGTTATAGTTCCGAATCTTTTCGAATTGAAAACCGGTCTAAAGTGCGACTCAATCGTCTTTTGGTGAATCAAAGGTTTGGTTGATTTGTTTTAAACTAATTGCAAGTAATTAAAGTGTCGTTTAGTAAAATGGAAGTTAACAGATTAAATTGGATGACGAGTAAAAATAAATGCATAAAACTTTAAAGGTGACAATGGAAAAATGCTAACTCACTAAATTAAACTAACACTTGGAAAATTTTCAGAAAAATAAAAAGTACTATATGAAAGTGATATCGAAAGAACCCAAAACAAGCCAAAAAGAAGCCCGATCGGAATATATTCCGATCGGTTGATCGGAATGCTGGGAGAAGTGCACAATCGGAATATAGGGACAATAGTCAATCGGAATATGAACATACACCACTAATCGGAATATGGAAACAAGACCAATCGGAAAACAAGACTCGCGGCCCAATCGGAATGCTCAACAGCAAGTACCAATCGGAAAGCGCATGGAGGTTCAAATCGGAAAATACAAAGCCCTAATCCGATTTGATACAATCGGAATATGGAGTGGGGGTCTGGTCGGAATAGAGGCTCAATCGGAAAGGGGAGTAACAACTTCCCTAAAATTGTGGGAGCGGCTATGGTGGTACACCGGTCGGAAAGACCAATCGGAAAAGGGATTAAAAACCCTTTCCGAAATCTATGGAAATGGGGAAAAGCAAGGTAAAAAGCTAGAGTAATAAGCTAGTACCAAAACTCATCAATCCAAATACAAAATCGAATCAAATAAGCACTTAGATCAACTTATTCAACTCGAGATTAATCAACCTTTTAGATCAAACAATAAAAACTTATACTTTTTAATAAAACTTTTTAATAATAAAAATAAGCTAATCATAAAAGTAAGCCAATAAGCACAAAAGTCTTAAAACTTAATCAAATGAAAACTTATAAAATGATCAAAAGATTAACTTTTTAGCATGAAATCAATTAGAACAACACGGATCACATGATAATCACACCAAAATCAATCTTAAATCAAAGAAAAGTAGAATGAGATTAAGAGGTAAAAGCTTAAAATGGAACTTGATTAATAAAAATAAGCATACAAAAGTGTTAATCTTGAAAGATTAAAACTAAAAGATGAACTAGTGAGAGAAAGTTTAAGACTTTCTCTCTCTAAAAACTAAAAAGTGAAAAATTAACTAAAAAACTCTAACTACCCTCCTAATGACTATTAGGAGGGTATTTATAGGGAAGGAGGAAGGAGTGCATGTGTTGCATCTTCTTTCTTGCTTTCTTCACGTTTTCTCGACTCGACTTTAATTCTTCGTCTTTGTCGTCTCGGGATTTGAACTTGTCTTTTTACTTTTCTTCTTCTATTAGACTTAAGTTCTTCGACTTCGGTAAACTTCCGTCTCTTGACTTTTTCTTCGATAAATCTTCAGAATAGGCCTTGGACTTCCGTTCTTTTTGCACTCTTGATCTTTTGACTTCGTCTTTTTCCCGTTTTCTTCAGTAAAAGCCCGTGAAAGCCCGTGTTTTCTTCCTTTTTCATATTTTGGTCCTAAAACACAATAAAAACACAAACCACGCATAATTCCGACTTTTACGACATAAATCACACGTTTTGGTCTTGTTATTATTGGAAATAAGTGGTAAAAGGATAAGTGTTTTCACACTTATTAAATCCCCTACACTTGACCATTGCAATGCCCTCATGCAATGCATTAATTTTAAAGCACGGTTTACATTTTCCATCGTAAATAACCCACCTCGGCCTTTATTAAATAATAACCATAAAAGATAAAGATAAAAATAAGTAAAGAAATTAAAAACTTACATTGGGTTTTGGCAGCCATGAACGTTTATCATCCTCAAGTTTCACGTTCCCCATACCAAGCTTAGAAACGAGATCATTGTTATTATAAGTTAGCAAACTATCACGAACTCATGTGGGCCAATTATTCACTTAGACTCCCTTATTCCTAGGTGTATCTCTTATATTTTATTTTTGTCTTGAATGATCACGAGGATACATTGTTTGACTTATTTCGATAGTTATTTAGTCCGAAAATAAGGTAAACGATTTAATCAATAGTTAGCTGAAGGACCAAATCTTTTAAAACTGCTTCTCGGGATATCAGAAAGTTCATATCTTGGCATAACTTGGTTCGCGATTTGAGACCTTTCTCGGGCCGATATTTGGCAGCGACTTCATACTTCGAATCTTCGAGAGACGTTCTTGAAATTATGGTCTTCTCTTCATAATAGGAGTTTCTTCACTTGAAGTTTTTTTGAGAGATTCTTCATCTTTGGACCACGACTTCTTCATTTTTCTCCAATCTTTATTTTGGACTTTGATATACAACGATCCGCCTCCTTTTAGGACTTGGATCTATTTATCCTCATACCTTGTTAGGGTCTTTTCGGATAGATTTCTCCATGACTTTTGGGGAGTTCTTGCTTTTCGTCGTGTGTCTCGATCCTTCATATTGATTTTCGATAAATGATTCTTCACATCACTTTTGGATCTTTAGCAACAAAATGTAGCCCTCATGCCTTGTTAGGGCCTTTTCGGACTCGCCAATCTTCGCGCCCCGCTTCATAAGTTATGCCTTGGCTATGAACTCTCGTCATTACCGAGCAACTTTTAAACGATCTGGGGCTAAAAGCTAAGTAACCTTTTAAATCGTACACCTTATTTATTAGCAGATAAATTTATTAACAAGCGGAGGGAGAATAGGCTCATAATTAACTCACATAAATTCACGAAAGAATACCGAACTTATAATTGACTCTATCATCTCTCGTTCTCCACAGTTTAAAATCTCAAGGAATGAGACTCGTGGATGCTTAGCCTATTAAATCAAAGTTTTGGGTTTTCGAGTCGCCTATAGGATCTTGCAAATTCTTAGACTTTTTCAAGTTTAGAAATCGCATTTTAAAGTTCCCTTGATAAACGACTCTCTAGGATCAATTATAGGAACTTGCGAAAAGTTCTTGTTCTTAACCCGTGAGAGTTAAGACTTTCGCGTTTTATAGCTCCCTATATAAAAGCCTAGCAAAACTTGACTTAAACACGTTAAGGATACTAGCTAGAGTAAACTTAGGCAAGTAAACTCGGGTTGAGTCAAAATGTTTACGACTAAGAAAAATCTAAAACCACTTTATTTAAAAACTATTCTAGTAAGGGAAGAAAATAAACATAATAAAGGAAAATGCAACTATACAACTAGGCCAAAATAGATTAAAAATTTTGAAAAATGTCGAAAAATCAAATTTTCCGGTTAAAATGAGGGCAAATTCATGGAAAAGACCACTTACTTCGATGGAAGTCCCCCCTACACTTGAGATAAACATTGTCCTCAATGTTTAAGCATGTGGAAGTAAGCTCCCCTACACTTAGGACATTGTGCACTTTGTTTAAATCTTATTAAGGAAAGGATAACTAAAGTGAATTCAATGTGAACATATAGAATATGAAATATTGAATCACAAGAGTTTAGGATAGAACCGGGAAGATGGAAACACGGTATCACGGTTCGTCAAAAGTCATCAAGATGCTCGCTGAAGCTTTAATCCCTGTACAGCACAAGAAACAAGACAACAAACATATGCGGGGCTCCCCCTACACTTATTATGAAAGCAGTAACGGATAGAACACGGGTTGCCTCCCGAGAAGCGCTTGTTTTTGTTCACCGAGTCATGAGCCTGACTCGACCCAATTTAGTTCATGGGGAACGTGGTGAGGGATGGAATCATCTCCTGAGAGATGTCCTCACCAAAGTACAGCTTCAGACGCTGGCCATTCACCTTGAAATTGGGCCCATTTGGTTGAGAAAGCTCAATGGTCCCATACGGAAAGACTTTGGCGACGGTGAATGGACCAGTCCAGCGGCTCTTCAACTTGCCAGAGAAGATCTTCAACCGAGAGTTAAAAAGTAAGACTTGATCACCAACGTGGAACTCTCGGTTCTTGATTTTAGCGTCGTGGATCATCTTCGTCTTCTCCTTGTAGATCAGCGAGTTCTCATAAGCTTCGTTCCTTAGTTCATTTAGCTCGTTGAGTTGAACTTTGCGATGATCACCGGCTTTGATGATGTCGAAGTTAGCCCACTTCAAGGCCCAGTGCGCCTTGTGTTCCAGCTCGATGGGTAGGTGGCAGGCTTTCCCGTACACAAGACGATAAGGTGTACAACCGATCGGGGTCTTGTAAGCAGTACGAAAAGCCCACAGAGCATCATCTAACTTATCGGCCCACGCGGCGCGATGCTCTCCCACAGTACGCTCCAAAATTCTCTTTAAGCCACGATTGGAAATTTCGGCCTGCCCATTGGTTTGGGGATGATAGGCGGTGGAAAGACGGTGATTGACACCATACTTTGCCATGACTCGTGCAAATTGATCGTTGCAAAAATGAGTCCCGCGGTCACTGATGATAGCACGAGGAACGCCAAATCGAGCGAAAAGCTGCTTCAAAAAGTTCACAACCACCCTCGCATCATTCGTAGGAAGAGCCTTAGCTTCAACCCATTTAGAGACGTAGTCGACGGCGACGAGGATGTACTTGTTCCCTTTGGAGGATGGAAATGGCCCCATAAAGTCGATGCCCCATACATCAAAGATTTCACATTCCTGTATGAAATTTTGAGGCATCTCATCCTTATGTGTGATCTTGCCTTGACGTTGGCAAGCATCACAATGCTTAACCATTTCGTGAGCGTCACGATAAATGGTGGGCCAGTAGAATCCGGAATCAAACACTTTCTTAGCGGTGTAGTTGGGACCAAAGTGACCACCGGTGGGTCCTTTGTGGCAAGCTTGGAGGATGTCAAAAGCTGCCGGTCCGTCAACACATCGACGAATAATCAGATCAGCACACTGTTTGAATAGATAAGGGTCATCCCAAAAGTAAGTCTTAACATCGTTCAAGAACTTCTTCTTTTGTTGGGATGTTAACCCTTGGATGAGAATACCACCCGCTAAGTAGTTTGCAATGTTTGCAAACCACGGGGTGCCATCAAGATTGAGATTTATAGACATTAGAGTCTCCAGGGGGAAATAGTCATTGATCTCTTTGTTCGGATGATCTCCCTGATATGGATCCTCAAGTCGACTCAAATGATCCGCGGCCAGGTTTTCGGCTCCCTTCTTATCACGAATTTCGATGTTGAATTCTTGAAGGAGCAAAACCCAGCGAAGAAGTCTTGGCTTAGAATCGTTCTTTGTCATCAAGTACTTCAACGCGGAATGGTCCGTGTATACGATGGTGGTGGATAGAACAAGATAGGGGCGAAATTTCTCAAAAGCATAGACAACAGCTAAAAGCTCTTTTTCGGTCGTCGTATAATGCAATTGAGCCCCCGTCATTGTTTTGCTAGCGTAGTGGATTGGTTGGAAGTGTTTATTCACTCTTTGGCCCAAAACCGCACCAATAGCAAAGTCGCTAGCATCGCACATCAATTCAAAAGGCAGCTCCCAATTAGGGGTAACCAAGACCGGTGCCTTAGTTAGCTTATCCTTGAGAAGATTGAAGGCTTCAAGACACTCTTTAGAAAAGATAAAAGGAGTATCTTTTTCCAAGAGGTGAGTCATCGGGCGAGCGATTTTAGAGAAATCTTGAATGAATCTACGATAGAAGCCCGCATGACCCAGAAAACTTCTCACACCCTTCACAGTGGAAGGTGGAGGTAATTTGGCTATGACATCAACTTTAGCACGGTCGACTTCAAGACCGGCTTTAGAGATTTTGTGTCCTAGCACAATGCCTTCTTTTACCATAAAATGGCATTTTTCCCAATTCAGAACAAGGCGAGTGTCTTCGCACCGCTTAAGCATGCGTTCCAAATTGGCAAGGCAAGAAGAGAAGGAATCCCCGAAGACCGAGAAATCATCCATGAAGACTTCCATGGTTTGCTCAACCATGTCATGGAAGATAGCCAACATACACCTTTGGAAAGTCCCGGGGGCATTGCATAAGCCAAAAGGCATACGTTTATAAGCAAATGTGCCATAAGGACAAGTGAATGTTGTCTTCTCTTGATCTTGGGGATCGATGGGTATTTGAAAATAACCCGAGAAACCATCAAGAAAGCAGTAATATTCATTACCAGCTAGACGTTCAAGCATTTGGTCCATAAAAGGTAGAGGGAAATGATCCTTTCTCGTGGCATCATTGAGTTTGCGGTAGTCTATACAAACTCTCCACCCAGTAACGAGACGGGTAGGAATTAACTCGTTGTTTGCATTGGGCACAACGGTGATTCCGCCTTTCTTAGGCACACAATGGACTGGACTAACCCATGGTGAATCCGAAATAGGGTAAATCATACCCGCATCAAGAAGTTTGATAACCTCTTTTTTGATGACTTCATGGATTTTAGGATTCACCCTTCTTTGACTTTGAATTGTGGGCTTAAAGTCGTCCTCCATGAGAATTTTATGTGTGCAGAAATGAGGATCAATTCCACGGATGTCCGAGATTTTCCAAGCGATAGCACTTTTATGCTTCTTCAACACAGCGACAAGGCGTTCTTTTTCGTCTTCTTTCAGATCCTTTGCGATGATGACCGGTAGCTGCTTGTTGTCTTCCAGAAAAACGTACTCAAGATGAGGCGGTAGGTCCTTAAGCTCGAGAGTAGGAGGATCCTCAGTAGATGGTGAAACTAACGATGGATCAGCATTAGTCACCTCTTTAGGAGCAGGAGGAGACAATGGGTCCTCATTGAGAAGTCTCTCAATAGTACGAATATCTTCATCCCAATTGGTGGACAAATCATCATACTTAATATCGAGAGGACCCAAGCTAGCTTCGAAGTCATCCAAGTCACTTTCTCCAAAAGGAGTCAATGCTGGAGCAATTGAGGCAACGGTCTCAACATTGGGTAGAGAATGAGTACCTTTGCAAGCATCATGAAAATGTTCTTCACAGGCCTCATCGAGAACATCAATAGCATTAACGCTCTCATACGAATAAGGTTGCTGAGAAATCTTACCCATGTGGAAGACAATTTTGTCGTCACCAACTCTCATGATTATTTCGCCTGCGGCTACATCAATAAGAGTGCGACCGGTCCTCAGAAAGGGACGTCCAACGATTAATGGAACACGGGGATCCATCTCGTAGTCAACGACGACAAAATCCGCCGGGAAGGTGAATTTATCGACACCAACAAAGACATCTTCGGCTATCCCCACTGGATAAGCAACCGTACGGTTGGCTAATTCCAAAGTCATTCGTGTGGGGACTAGCTCGGGGAGAGATAATTGCTTCCAAACACTTAAAGGCATTAAGTTTATACTGGCACCTAGATCGGCTAGGGCCATGCAATTCTCTACTCCCGGGAAGTTGCAAGGAATCAAGAAGCGACCCGGATCACCAAGTTTGGTGGGCAATTTCCTTAAGAGCACTGCGGAGCAGTTCTCATTAAGTTGGGTCTGAGCGATATCAAGAAGCTTTTCTTTATCACTTAAGAGATCTTTAAACATCTTAGCATATTTGGGCATGTGAGCGAGAGCCTCGGCAAAGGAGATGTTAAAATTCAATTGTTTGAACATTTTAAGGAAGTTCGAAACCTGAATATCATCCTTGCTCTTTTGCTTCTCTTTCCTCAACCTTGAAGGATAAGGTATATTGGATGAAGAAGAAGGCTTTAAGGGAATAGGATCACTCACAACCACGGGTGGTGGGGAAATGGGGATAGAAGGTGAAGGAGGTGAAGAAAGTTGCTCTTTTTCCTTGTTCACAATCACAGGTGGAGGTGTAGGAAGCTCGGGTTCCATATAACCTTTTCCACTTCGAGTGGTGATTGCTTTCATCTCCCCTCTTGGATTCGCAACGGTATTACTCGGAAGAGTACCCGAAGAAGAGGGTTGATTACCTTGGATGAGCGAACTAATCATATCACGAAGGTGAAGAGCTTGATTGTTGAAAGAGTTTTGCATGTTTGCATTCATTGTATCATTGTGTTTGGCCATATCATTCCTTAGCTCGGCTCGAATATCGTTCCCTTGCTTTGCCATCTCTCCCTTCAAGTTGCGGACTTGACTCTGAAGATTCGTCACCAACTCCCGATTAGTCTTCATGAATGTCTCGACTTCTGGATTCACTGCCATCGGTTGATTGAGAGGTGGAGCCTGGTAAGCTTGAGAATTTCCTTGAGTTGGGTATGGGTTTCTTTGGGATTGATACTGATTGTTTGCACGAGGTTGGGATTGATTGTAGCTTTGTTGTTGGTTTTGGTTTGCAGGAGGGAAACCAGGAGGAGCAAGATAATTGTTGGAGCGATAACTTAGCAAGCCACGGTCTCCTTGAGGTCGAGCTTGATAACCTCCCGTGGGATAAGTGCCGTAAGCTGCGTTAACGTTTTCAGAATAATTGCCTTGGGTAGAAGGACAATCATTATAAGAGTGAGGGCCACCACATGTGTCACAAGAAATAGCAACGGCTTTAGCTTGTTGAAAGTGGTTTGTGGCCATGGCCATGAAATTCTTGTTCATTTCAGCGAGTTGTCGAGAAATTTCAGACATTTCAGGATTGGAGGTAGTAGAAGAAACATTGACTCTCGAGTTAGATCTTGAGGATGCGGATGAATCCCAATTCTTGTGGTGAGTAGTCATGTTTTCGATCAACTCTCGACACTCCTCCGGTCTCCTTTTCATAAAAGTACCACCGGCGGCGGCATTGATCGTGTCACGATCACGAAAGGTGAGACCATTGTAGAAGGTGTCAATGAGAGTGACGGGGAGCATATTGTGATTAGGACAGCGGTCGATCAAATCATTGTAACGTTCCCAAGCATCGAAAAGCGATTCATCATTCTCTTGCATAAATCCACTGATTTGGTTACGAAGGCTAGTGACCATGGATGGGGGAAAGTAGCGCGATAAAAAGCGTTGAGTCATGTCGTTCCACGTGTGAATAGAATTCTTAGGAAGACGGTCAAACCATTTTTCGGCATGGTGAGAAAGCGAGTGTGGAAAAAGTTGAAGGCGAAGGTCATCCATAGAAACACCGGGGCATTTCATGCTTTGGGTAATGGTAATGAATTTGTCGAGGTGTTTGTTGGCATCATCATCCGGAATTCCACGAAACGGGTTCGTTTGCACTTGTTGTATCATATGATGCTTCAACGAAAACTCCTGAGCCGTGACGTGCATTGGCGCAATCGGGCCTCCGCGTCCATTCATGGTGGGTTGGCACAATTCCTCCATGGTTCGTAAATCTGGTAGAAGGACATTGTTGTTGTTGTTATTGTTGTGGTTGTTATTCAAATTATTTTGAGGTGGGTGATTATTGTTGTTGTTAACACCAGCCATATCTAAATCTTCACGATTCTCGGGCTCAGAATAGTTTGTAGATCTAGTACGCATGCACCTGCAGAAGAAAAATATACACAAGAAATATCTATATAATCTTTTTGGTTTTTATAGGTTTTTTAATGTTTTTGTGTTTTTGAAGAGTTTTATATTTTTTAGGATTTTTTGGAAATTTTTATAGCAATGAAAATAACGTTCAAAGAACGGATCCCAAAATTCAATGCGTCTCTCACTAGAAACCGTTTATCTTAACGAAAAGAGCCGGCAGCGGCGCCATTTAATACAAGGCTTTTGACACCTCGTATGAAAGTTCGTTATAGTTCCGAATCTTTTCGAATTGAAAACCGGTCTAAAGTGCGACTCAATCGTCTTTTGGTGAATCAAAGGTTTGGTTGATTTGTTTTAAACTAATTGCAAGTAATTAAAGTGTCGTTTAGTAAAATGGAAGTTAACAGATTAAATTGGATGACGAGTAAAAATAAATGCATAAAACTTTAAAGGTGACAATGGCAAAATGCTAACTCACTAAATTAAACTAACACTTGGAAAATTTTCAGAAAAATAAAAAGTACTATATGAAAGTGATATCGAAAGAACCCAAAACAAGCCAAAAAGAAGCCCGATCGGAATATATTCCGATCGGTTGATCGGAATGCTGGGAGAAGTGCACAATCGGAATATAGGGACAATAGTCAATCGGAATATGAACATACACCACTAATCGGAATATGGAAACAAGACCAATCGGAAAACAAGACTCGCGGCCCAATCGGAATACGTGAAATAATCCAATCGGAATGCTCAACAGCAAGTCCCAATCGGAAAGCGCATGGAGGTTCAAATCGGAAAATACAAAGCCCTAATCCGATTTGATACAATCGGAATATGGAGTGGGGGTCTGGTCGGAATAGAGGCTCAATCGGAAAGGGGAGTAACAACTTCCCTAAAATTGTGGGAGCGGCTATGGTGGTACACCGGTCGGAAAGACCAATCGGAAAAGGGATTAAAAACCCTTTCCGAAATCTATGGAAATGGGGAAAAGCAAGGTAAAAAGCTAGAGTAATAAGCTAGTACCAAAACTCATCAATCCAAATACAAAATCGAATCAAATAAGCACTTAGATCAACTTATTCAACTCGAGATTAATCAACCTTTTAGATCAAACAATAAAAACTTATACTTTTTAATAAAACTTTTTAATAATAAAAATAAGCTAATCATAAAAGTAAGCCAATAAGCACAAAAGTCTTAAAACTTAATCAAATGAAAACTTATAAAATGATCAAAAGATTAACGTTTTAGCATGAAATCAATTAGAACAACACGGATCACATGATAATCACTCCAAAATCAATCTTAAATCAAAGAAAAGTAGAATGAGATTAAGAGGTAAAAGCTTAAAATGGAACTTGATTAATAAAAATAAGCATACAAAAGTGTTAATCTTGAAAGATTAAAACTAAAAGATGAACTAGTGAGAGAAAGTTTAAGACTTTCTCTCTCTAAAAACTAAAAAGTGAAAAATTAACTAAAAAACTCTAACTACCCTCCTAATGACTATTAGGAGGGTATTTATAGGGAAGGAGGAAGGAGTGCATGTGTTGCATCTTCTTTCTTGCTTTCTTCACGTTTTCTCGACTCGACTTTAATTCTTCGTCTTTGTCGTCTCGGGATTTGAACTTGTCTTTTTACTTTTCTTCTTCTATTAGACTTAAGTTCTTCGACTTCGGTAAACTTCCGTCTCTTGACTTTTTCTTCGATAAATCTTCAGAATAGGCCTTGGACTTCCGTTCTTTTTGCACTCTTGATCTTTTGACTTCGTCTTTTTCCCGTTTTCTTCAGTAAAAGCCCGTGAAAGCCCGTGTTTTCTTCCTTTTTCATATTTTGGTCCTAAAACACAATAAAAACACAAACCACGCATAATTCCGACTTTTACGACATAAATCACACGTTTTGGTCTTGTTATTATTGGAAATAAGTGGTAAAAGGATAAGTGTTTTCACACTTATTAATAATATATACTAACATCGATAGATAGTTTAACAACACCATCACTGCTCCCAAAAGTACATGAGTATGGTTTCAACAAATATTCTCAGCCTTATTGTATAAGTCACTACATCCCTTTTGTTCATGATACTGTTAATCATGACTATGGATCAAAAGTTATTTAATGTATTAACGATTTTGTTTCTCGTTTTCGTATTGATTATAATTACAAAATGTACAAAGAATCATCTTTACTACCGTTTGGGCACGCCATGCAAACATCTGATCAACCCTACGAAGGGCCTAGTATGTATCATATTCCATTCATAGGGGAACAAAATACCATTTTGACTACAAGTACCTTTCATACATGACAATTACATTTCTGAAATTGGTTTAATAACCGCCCATATTACTAATGACTGATGCAACGTTTACACTAAATCAAGAATTGTTATCCATCTATGCAAAGATCTTTGCATCTCATGTCTAAGGACTAGCAATGCTTACCATTAGTGTAATCTATTAATGTTGATGATCCATAAAGTAGATTTACATGTTGGGGTAATTATTCAACTACATTGAATAACCTATGAGTTTGGAAGATTAATCTTTATGTAATTTAAAAAAAACATAACCCTCATATTTGTCTTAGTTAAAAAATAATCCCATATTGATGATTGAAAACAGATATTTAGAATGTATATAATACACAAAGTGTGCAGATATTACATTCGTGGATTACACATGAATATATATGACACAGTTATTAAGAAATGAAAACAATATTCCACAAAATTTAATTCATTTATTGATAATAGTTGGTTAAACATCCCTCGCCAAATAATAATAACATAAAATAATTTATAATAGATCTACATGAGATTAGCAGAACGAACAAGAGCAATAGACGTAGCATACTCAAAATGCTTATTCAAAGGCAATGGTTTTGTGAACGGATTTGTGACGTTGTCATCTGTGTGAACTTTGTTAATGAAAATTCACCATCTTCGATAACCTCTCGAATATAGTGAAATCTTCTTTGATGATGTTTGATAGCCCACATGATTTTCGGATCATCGAAGATGGAAATTGCAACATAATTGTCGCATAATGTTTCCATAGGTTCATTATTTGATGGCATGACTCTTGCAATTCCATCAATAAACTTCCTGATATGGATAACTTCCATTGCAGCATCAACACCCACAACATAATCAACTTCAGTGGAGGACATTGTAGTAATATTTTGATTACTACTCTTTCAGTCCACGACTCCACATTGTGAACGAACACATACACATTTTGGGATTTAGTATAATCTTTATTGGTATAAAAACTAGCTTTGATGTAACATTTTACTCTTAGTCCACTTTCAGGTTTAGCCCCAAAAAATATCCATATCTTTGGTATTCCTAATACACTAAAGAATGGTCTTAACAGTAGTCTAGTGCTTCTCACTAGGATTCTGTTGGAATCGACTATACAAATTTTATGTATAAGCAACATCATGTGTAGTGCATCTAACGAGATACATAAGAGATCCTATTTCCGAATCATAAGTAACTCCTTGCATGCATTTCACCTTCTTAGGGGTGATTGCACCTTGTTTCTTCTTCAAATCTGGCTTTTCTTGCATTTGAGTAAACCCCTTCTTTGGTTTATCTATTCACTACTTCTTTAGGATTTTATCTAAATAAGCACTTTGACTTAAGTACAACAACCGCTTAGATCTATTTCTAGTTATCTTAATTCCAAGAATATATGCAGCTTCTCCCAAGGCCTTTATGAAAAAACATTCACTAAGCCAAGATTTTACTTCTTATAGCATTGGAATGCTATTTTACATAAATAATATGGCATCGACATACAAGACTAGGAATGGTACATTACTCCCACTAGCTTTGACATATATACGTGGCTCATTAAAATTTTAAAATGAAATCAAGCTTCTTGATTTTCACATCAAACCTCTTATTTCAAGTTCTGGAAGCTTGCTTTAATCCATAAATGGATCTCTACCACTTGCAAACTTTACTGGGATACTTTTGATCAACAAACCCTTCTGGTTGCACCATATAAATGTTGTAGCTAAGGTGGCCTTTAAAAAGGCCTTTTTGACATCCATTTGCCAAATATCATAGTCATAGAATGCAGCTATGGCTAAAATAATCTTAATAGCTCTTTTGTCTACTACTGGTGAAAAGGTTCCCTCATAATCTAACACATAGTTCTCAATATATCCTTCTCCACAGGACGAATTTATAGGTGTGTATCTTGCCATTCATGTCGGTCTTTATCTTATAAATCCATCTACACCCAACGATTCTTCCACTAGTTGGATGATCAACCAAGGTCCAAACTTGGTTACCTATCATGGATTAGATTTTCACATCCATAGATTTAAGCCATTTTGTAGATTCAAAATCTACTATTGTAGTTTGATAATTAGGAGGCTAATCATGATCTCCTAATTCATGTTTCTAAGTATCTACAGCGAAGCCATATCTAACAGGTGCTTGAGATGTCCTACCGGACATACGAATTAGAACATCTACATTTTGAGGTTCTACATTTTCATGTTGAACTTCAACATGTAGCTCGCTAGTGTTATTAGAAGGTAGTGTATCGTCATCCTGAAGAAGATCAAGATCATCAGTACTCTCACTTGCTCCAAGTAGTGGAGTACTCTCACTTGCTTCTTAATCTATGAGACTTGCCTCAAAAACTTAACATTTCGAGCAATAAATATCTTGGTCTCAATAGGGTAGTAAAAATAGTAACCCAACGTTTCCTTTGGGTAACCTATGAAAATATACTTAACAGATCTAGGTCTAAATTTTCAAGCGTATCTTGCTTCACGAGAGCCTAACAACCTCAAACCCTAAAATAAGGCAACTTGGGAGCTTTCCCATACCATACCTCATATGGCATCTTATCGACCTTCTTGGTTGGAATCATATTAAGTATGCGTACGATAGAATCTAAAGCATAACCCCAAAAGGACTCTGGTGTAGTAGTTGATTTCATTATGGATCGAACCATATCTATTATATTTCGATTTCTCGTCTCAAACATCCCATTGTTTTGTGGTGTATAATGAGGAGTTAGATGCGACACAATGCCACATTTCTTCAAATGCTCTACATACTCAAAACTCATATATTTGCCTCCTCCATCGAATCAAATTGACTTATTTTTCCTGCCAAGTTGGTTTTCCACTTCATTTTGAAATTCTTTGATGTTTCAAACACCTCATGTCTATGCTTCAACAAGTAAACATAAACATAGTGGCTAAAATCATCAATGAAAGTAATGAAGTAGCTAAAACCTTCTCTTGACACAACTCTAAACGAACCGCACACATTAGTGTGAACAAGTTCCAATAGATCTTTAGCTCTTTCGATCACATGTGTGAAAGGCTTATGTACCATCTTCCTGTACACAAAAAACTTTCATTTTTAAATGAAAGAATCAACGTCAATGGGATTCAAAATCCCATCGCGTTGAAGTTTCTCGATGCGTTTCTTGTTTGCATGACCAAGACAACAATGCAAGAGATAAGTTGAGTCCAACTCATGTTTGGCTCGTTTCATACTAACATTAAAGATAGAACTATAGTTTGAACAAAAGACCAAGCAAATATATTTCATAAATACCATCGCGTGGTATTGCATTAAAGCAGTATACATTGTCTTTAAGAAAGGAAATAACATTATTCGTAATAACGTGCTTAAAACCGTCATCAGTCAAACAGAAAAAAACACCCCTAGTAATACTAGGTGTAAAATGAAAATTATTTAAATAAATAATCCATCCATCCATTTGGAAGAATCAAATTATAGCTTCCAGTTGCTTCAACGTTTACACACATGTCATTCCTAACGTACAAGCTTAAAACACCTTGCTTCAGTTTCCAGCTATCTCTAAGTCCCTGAGATGTATTAAAAATATAAGTTCCACGACCCGTATCATACACCATTGATTTATTATTTGAAACAACATAAACTTCTATCATGAAGATACTTGAACCACTAGTTCCGCTAGCATTCTCGCATTTCTTTACCTCGGCCATATACTTAGGAGGGTACTTCATTTTCTAGTGTCCTACCTCTTTGAAGTGGTGACACTCGGAGTCCTTTGCCAAATTATCTTTCTTGGTTGGAGGTGAAATTTTCTAGTTTTGGGGCGTAAGCAAGCTTACTCTTTCTAGCATTCTTTCCTTTGGTCCCCTACGGTCTCTTATCCTTGTCTTTCTGGATTCTCCCTGTTCTAATATGTTGATTCCAAACTTAGATCGATTTAGCTTTGTATTAACGAGAGTAAATCAAGTTTTACACATATAGAAACTTTGTGTATTCAACAATCTAAGTGTTATGCGGAATTAACACTTAGAACAAAGAACAAAGCAAAACAATGTAACCCAAACTTTCACTTTGATTAATGATAAAACTTGCGTACAATGAAAGTGTAAAACTTGTTAAAACTTGTTATAAACTAAGAACCCTACGACCTCCTTTTATAGCAGAACGAGTCGTGTACGATAATCCACCTATCAACTATTCTTGGTAAAGATAAACATAGAAAATACAATATTGAACATATCTTTACTAGAATTACAAAACGTGTAGACTAAGTATTCCATCAACGGTTGAACTTTCATTTATCAGCGCTCAAATATGCTTTGTCAGTGTTCACCTGTCAGCGCCTCTTTTACTCTTGTCAGCATCACAGTTCTTCTTGTCAGCATCCCAATGACTTAGTTAATTTTATTCCCAACAATCCTCCCCTAAACTTGATATCAACTCTAGTAATCAAGTTTCTGAATAAAAACTAAGTACAAGGAGGATTCTTATAAATACAAACTAATTATGAATTTCAGAATAAATAAATTTAACAAAATCCTTACTAAAATCACTGGTAAAGTCAACCTCTAACTTTGTGGATACCATCATCTTTAAAACATCTTGAGACATAGTATATGAAACATCAACCAAAAGATATTCTTCAAATTTTGAAGTACTAAGATAGTATACACCAGCAGCTGAAAATAAATGCCATGACAAACCACTGAGGTCATCCAAATCCAACCAAATTGGATCAGCTTCATCTGGAAAAATCATTCTTTTGAATGTGGTCCAGATCTTTATTCCATTTAGTTAGAAGGCTCTTCAGCTTCATACTTAGCTTTCATCAAATCCCATAAAGCTACCAAATCCTCTCTGTCCATACTTGCAAATAAAGAAATCAAAGAAGTGAATGTGTGGACCTTGTCACCAGCTCTGGTGACCACCCAGAAACCACTTGCATCTTCCTCATACTTGACTATGGGGTTTCTGAAGTCCAAAGGTAACACTTCTGCAAAATCTGAAGCTTCCCCTAGATCTTTAGGCTGTTAGGAACATGTATTACTCACTTGATCGAATCAAGTTGGAATAGAATAAAACATGCTTAACAAGGTGTTTAAGAACAAGAACACAAGATGAATTTCTCCCACCAATTTCTTATTATATTAATAACAAACAACCACTAGGCGTGTATACATTTAATCCCACGCCTAGTACGACACACATTTTAGGTTTACATTGTGAATTAATTATATGAATAAACCTAATACCCTTGGTTCCTTTTATAGAGTATGGAATAGGATTTACAAGAGATAAGAACAAATAAACATGCATATCAGCGGCTAAACATAATATACTCATGTTTTCTTCATTTTGAGATTCTGCCACATCAACTTTTATACCCAACAATCTTCCCCTAGTTGATGTCGGCAAAACTCTTTGTGTATCTCTTGTAAGTGGTACATCATCTTCAAATTGCTTCCCCTCGAGTCAAGCATGTATATCTTCCCCTTTTTGTCACATCAAATAGGGAAGGAAACAATGTATGTAATCGAAGATTCTCCAAATGTAGCTCTATAATGATCTTAAAGAAAAATTACTATAATATTTTGATGTAGAAGTAGAATAACCTAAACCTGTGTTCCATGTCTTGTACTAATCACGCAACTCCAAAACTCACTCATCAGTGAGTAGACTCCAAAACTCACAGCAATAATGAGTAGAAGCCTCTTGACAAAAAGAATCCTCATGCTGGCAAAGTGAGGCACATACAATAGAAAATACGAGCATAAAGCGCCATTACACAGATCTCGTACCTTTGCTACCTTTTTATCAAGTCCTTTGTCACAACTTAAAGCACGAACAAGTTATCTTAAAATTCAATGGTAGGAAGTTCACGACTTTAAGATATGATAAAACACCAATCCGCAAAAATCTACTTCGAACATCAATTATCATAAGAATTCTTCCCTTTAATCATATACTTCTTCTAAAAATATCCGAGCCATAAATATCAAAATCATATTTTATATAAAGTCCATAGATCCAATGTACCTGTGTGTGTGTAACCTCCTCGTTTTGTGTGCCAAAACCTAATCAGTTTTTCAAACAGCAACATTTCCTCCTTTACCCGAGATCCTTCACTGTCGAATAACCATACGGTATGTGTTGTCCAATATCGGACAACACTTGTCAGTGGAAAAAACCAATATCTCGGACAACAAAGCATTCTGTCAGCGCCTATGTCAGCGTCTGACTTATTCTTGTCAGCGGCTTGGCTCAACCGCTGACATCATCTTTTGTGACCATTTTTGCATCATCTCACGTCATGATAATATTCAGCCCACCAAATCACATATCACGTCCAAAAACAAATCAATCTCACACGTGATCAACAGCTATGTCCAATAATCTTTCACGTCCTTTTCCCATGAAAATAGCATCCAACACATATGTCGTGGGAAATAAAACAAACTGCTATGGAAACTAAATAATTCCTCAAAACATGTCATTGCTTCCCCACGTTCATCTCCAAGAAAACAGGAAGTATGAGACCCGGAAAATCAGCAACTATAAATCTCGTTTGTAACTTGACATTCTATGCGTGTAAAATATCAACAACCAGAACGCTATGTCCAAAATTGTAGGAGACATACGTACATATCTCCTTTAAATTAGCAAATTGATATTATCACACCAAAACTTTCGGATCATAAACTCATCTGCTATTCCCTGTATGTTGCTGCTCCAAACCAATGAATGCCAGATCTAGAGTTTTTGCAAACCCTAAAAACAAATGACTCAAGCATCTTGGATCACAACCTGTTGCATAAGCCAAAATATGTACTCCTAGGGTTCATCACCGATTCATGATACATCGACTCCCCAAATCTAACAACACATCACTTTAATCCAGCAATGATGAACAAGTATTCTAGGGTTTATGTACCAAACCCTAAAAACGAAATCTATCTATGCAGCCAAATTCGTTCACCAATAACTCCTTCAAAAGAGCTCAGACCGAACATCCCTCCGGTGAGATCCAAGACACATGTGTTAGGAACCTAAAACGTGAATTTCACGACGATCCAACGGTTAATGAGAGAGAAATCGCGTTTTTATTATCACTATTCGCAGAGAAACTACATATGTACGACTTCTCTACAGTGAACTTCGAAACTGAATACATTTCTCTAGGGCATAGATCTTGACAATCCCTCTGGTTAACATCTATCCACATATGTTTAGAAAACACATACAAAAAATCGTGGTGATCCAACGGTTCACGAAAAAGGTATGCTCTTCTTACTGCTGCTGCGCACACAAAACTACCAGAAAAATCCTACACGGATTTTTATTCTTTCTCACCAGCACGAACACCTTGTTGATCCTAGCATCGAGAGACACGAGGCTCTGATACCAATTGTGGAATCCTAAGATTCCTAGATCTTTAGGCTGCTAGGAACATGTATTACTCACTTGATTGAATCAAGGCGGAATAGAATAAAACATGCTTAACAAGATGTTTAAGAACAAGAACACAAGATGAATTTCTCCCAACGATTGCTTATTAAATTAATAACAAACAACCACTAGGCGTGTATACATTTAATCCCACGCCTAATACGACACACACTTTAGGTTTACATTGTGACTGAATTATATGAATAAACCTAATACCCTTGGTTCCTTTTATACAGTAAGGAATAGGGTTTATAAGAGATAAGAACAAATAAACATGCATATCTTCTATTTAAATAAACTATATACAGAATATTGATAAACAATATTCTGAATATTCCACTTAAATAGAATTCCATCAGCATCTAGATTATGTCAGCGGCTAAAACTCACGTGTCAGCGGCTAAACATAATATAGTCATGTTTTCTTCGTTTTGAGTTTCTGTCACATCAACTTTTAGACCCAACATAATAGCCATTATAGCAGGAGTCTCTACCTTTTTAAGAATCCCTTTCTCATGAGACTTTAGCATAGAATGTAGCTCTACTAACGTCTTTATTAGGATTAGGGGGCTGCTAACGATGATGTCAAAGTTCAACAAACAAACACATCAACAACAAGATCAAAATGATAATAACATAGGATGTCTGGGACAAAAGATGGATTTTATTTATCACACAGGTCCAAAATACAAAGGTACAGATACATCATATTATATAACATTGAAACCGACATATTAGTTTCCTACATCTGAAGAAACATAAATGATGACGTATAGTCCCTAGTCGGGCTAGAGAACCCGATCCACGATTACTAATCGTATCCATTAAGCATGGATCGTACGTAGATAGAGGCTAAAGCCCATGAGGCCCAATAAGCCACTATCGCACGCGGTTATACCTTAACTGTGTCCTGGTCGCACTACGACATGATCAAAGAATATAATCTAAATAAGATTATTATTCGCCTAAGTGAAAGTGATATACACTATCCTTATTTATGCGATAAGTATCCGGCTATAGTCAGCAATTATCCCTTGCTTAGGCTACAAGAATAGGAGAGCCCAACTAGGGTTCTCTCGGGTATAAAGGAACCTCAGAGGTTTCACAAAGGTACGATATACACATATACTCTAACCCTTACATATACTCAAATCGATTACTTACTCTCACGTCGGAGTCTAATCGTGGAACACGCGCCCATGGTAAGTCTAACGGTGTCTGTTAATTAGTGTGCAGGGTCTTCAAACAAGTTCACTTGTTGCAAGAGCCAGAGTCCACAAGACCCCGAATTAAGCCAAATGTGGGTTAAGCGTGGTCCATCCAACTTTTATATCAACAAGTTGGCGCAATCCGTGGGACCCTACACTAAAACCTCAACATGACTATGGACGGCTCAAATTTGTTTACCCAAAAAGAGGGACCCAAGAAAACCTAGGGTTCCGAAGCACCCTACAACTCAAGCGAAGGCATAGGAGAAAAGGCACCACAGCTACTGATTCCTTCGTTTGTGCCTCCCAGCCCTCTCGCGACAGGAAGAACCTCCTCCTCAAAGGAAGCTCCTGCCACGATTCAAAATGAAGCGCCATTAAACTCAAACACAGAGTTAGCACTACAAGCCGGGACGAAAACCCCTCCTGGCCCAGATCTAGACATGAGCGACTATGTCGCAACAAACTTCAAATCATTAATCCCACTCATGACTGCACATATGAAAGCAACCTCAGTAAGTGACCTGATGGTCAGCTTACACTTTGATAGGGAGTTACAAGCCCTAAAGGGAACAACCACTAGCAAGGAACTCCATCGAAAGCAAAGAAAGCAGAGAAGGGAGGAGAAACTAAGGGGGACAGGATATACAAATTGCCCCCAAACAGATCGCCTACCTTAACGCGCCCATCATAGAGGATGCCTCATCGTCAAACTACTCATATGACTCGAAGGATAAGAGAACCCCCGTCACATCTACCAACAACAGGCAGTGCGTCAGTATTCAAGATCGGCTGGGACCTACTCCGGTAGATCAAGGATTCTCCCCTCATCAACTAAAACAGCGCTAGAGAGCCCTTAAATGATTAGGTCCAAGGAAAGAAGATTCCCCCTCAGAAACAGATGAGCGGAAAAGGAAAAAGAGTAGATCTAGGAAGAAAGGCACTCTAAGCGACAGCTCATTAAGCTTCGATTCTAGCGATCGGTATCCAAGACGTCACAGAACGACTCATTCATCCTCCGACTCCTCTAATTATGATAGGAAGCGTCATAGAACGTCACGACGACCAAGGAGACGCAGCGATGAAGAGTGGTCTCTCCCATGGTGCCGAGAAAAAGTAAACGCATTTTCAAAACGCATTACTACCTATAGAGATGAAAGGAAGAGGTGCATGTCGTCCAACGTCAAAACATACGATGGTACGACAGACCCCCAAGACTACCTAAAACAATTTGAATGCCAAGAGGGAATAATACAATGGCAAGAAGCCGTCTAGTGCCATATGTTTAATTCCACACTGATAGGGAATGCACGGAACTGGTTCGACAGACTCCCATTAAGGAGCATCAACGGATTTGAAGAACTACGAAGAGCCATCGGTAGAAACTACGTCCAGCAGAAGAAGTGCGACAAAAACCCTGTCTCACTCGTAAGAGTTAAAAAAATACTATGAATCTTTTGACGATTTCATGGAACGCTTCAAATCTGAGTGCAATCAAATCAAGGAGTGCCCTGAAATCTTAAAGATGTTGTGCTTCCTTGCAGGGATCATTAGCCCAGACCTAATACGGAAGCTGAATGCAAGAACTCCCAGAACTTTCGACGGAGTAATGCGAAGGGTCCGATCATTTATCCAAAGCGAGGCCGCCGCAGCAGATAGCAGACAGGTGACCTCTAACCATAAATTTCAATATCGACCCAATAAACAACCATACAGCCAGAATGTCAGTTGTGCTCTAGACTTTCAGAACACCCAGAAAGCAGGGCGTAACAATAACAAGTTCACCCCACTAAGAATGACATCGAGGGAGATATTCGTATCTGAAGGTTCAAACTTTCCAAAACCTAATCTGATGTCCGGCCCAGCCGACAAAAGGGACAACAGCAAGTACTACAAATATCATGATGATTAGGGTCATGCTACTGATGAATGTATATAGCTAAATAAACGCATTTAAAGTCTGGTCAAGGCTGGAAAACTGAATCACCTTATTCGAGACTGGAGAAAGGGAGAAGAGACAAAAAAGAATGACAACAAGAAAAAAGAAAAACCCATAACCATCCATATGGTGCAAATAGGGAGGCAAACCGTGCAGCCTCGCATTGTATAAAGTTTTTTACACGAGGCAGAAATCTCATTTCCCACCCTCACAGATGAAAATCACAAAGGAGGATCTCTCGCGATAGAAGTAAAAATAGGAGACCATGACATTCAAAACATGTACGTGGATGGAGGTTTAAAAACAAACATACTGAATGAACACTGCTTCGTACGGTTACCTGGGCCGGTAAAAGACGGGTTAAAGCAAATTACACCTTTGCTAATAGGTTTTATCAGGGAGCGAGTTAGACCACTGGGACAGCTTCGCATACTTGTAACGACTGGAGATCAAGACCATTCAGTAACCGTTTGGATGGACTTTATGGTGGTACGATCACAATCGCCGCATAGCGGCATCATTGGACAGCCATGCATCTTAGAGATGCGAGTAGTCCCATCTACATTGCATGGCATGATAAAGTTCCTGGTGGAAAGTGGAGTGGTCATAATTCAAAACAATAGGGAAAATAGCAAATCTGCTAATAGCCCTCGAGGAGGCGTAGATAATCTGGTATCATAGGTGTATTCCCCGTTACTGGTATATCGCATATTGGGAAAAAGTAAACCCAGGGGGGACGATTTGATAGAATACACGCACAGGATAAGATCGATAGCCTAAGTGTTCGGTGAATTCATAATACGAGATGTCTTAGGAGAGCATAATGAATGGGTGAAAGCCATAGAGTGCATTGCATATATTAGTTTGGCAGACCCACCTAAACATATGTTGGTGGAACACATTGAACATAAATCAATAACGATAGGGGCACTCAGTTTGGAGGGAGTCAAGGAGGTCGAACATGGATGACACCAATCATCAATTACCTAACCAGTCAGAAAACCCCGTGTGACGCTAATGGATCTAGACGGATCCGGAGAAGCGCAAGGCAATTCAGGATCCATAACGGAACTTTATACAAGCAATCTGCCTAACATCAACCACTAGAGTGTATTGAACCGTGCAAAGCGTGAAGCATTTTAGAAGGAGTGCATAGGAAATTTTGCCAGACAAGGCCTGCCCTTATGGTCAAGGAGGTCGCACACTCACGGTACTATTGGCCGACCATGTACAAAGACGCACGTGAGTTGTTACTAAAATGCCAGTGGTGTCGGAAACGCATGGGCCCAAAACGTCAACCCCACAGGACGTCACGAGTGGCGCCCGAGAGGCAGGGTAACAGACATGGAATTTTCTCTAATTTAGCGCAAAGAATTAGCTCTCTCACCATAACTGCATGCCACTTCGCCCAATGGATTAAGACCAGGTTACTACCAGCAACCCCGAGTCAGTTGAAGAACAAGTCTGAAGGATCAAACTTGCCACCTCATCGCATCACGTTCAAGGGACTGGAAAATCAGACCGATAGGATAAAGCACTCGACAGGCGTGCGACAATACAAGCCAATTTGGGACAAACCTTGATAGAGGGAGGAAGGTACAAACGATGACACACACGAACTATCCAGCCAGACGAAACAGGACTCGGAGCTATTTCAGAACAACCGCGATCCTCGAAAACATCATCTCTAAGTCATAAAGCCATATGCATGGACCGTTCCATGGCTGTAGCCAGCCTCCAAAAAAGATCCATGTATTTTCTCCTTCCAGTATCTTAGGTTTATTTTCTAATGTTCCAAAATACCTACAAAAGTACTAATAAAATGTTGCGGTTCCTAGCTAGTTTCGCAACCTCGTATTTTTATTTATTCAATATATGGTTTATGCATGACATTTTATTTTTCATAATTCATATTTGGCCCTCTACGCGTACATGTACACAACGTTTCCATGTGAAATAAGAGGATCGAGTTAACCTAATAATTATACTTGTCACGTAAGAGGGATGCAGCTCTAGTGACCATGGATTGGGTATCCTTGTTATACACCTTACTATCCAAGACGTTGTAGTAAGTAGGACAATTAGCACATTCCAAGTTGGGCCTGCGATAAGACACATTGTGCACGTATAACAACATGTCGTATCCAACGACATTGCTTATCGTAATAGTGGCACACCACACGTAATGAAATTTCACTCACCCATATGTTCAGAGATACACTTCATTGAATGTACTCATAATAGGCGCTTGTAATCACAAACTCAAATGTGAATACGAAAACCTAGAACAATATATTTGGGTGCACGCCCATGGAAAGTTATACACATAAGATATCCACATACACGAAAGGGTGCTTTAGATGTGCAAAGCATACAAAGTACTACATATGTCTACACTATCTACAAATACATAATGTGCATGGCGAGCTTTTACAGTCAGAAGCAATAGAAAACTATAGTAAGTCTCCGGTAGACCTAGCCCTTTTTAACTTATGGCAAAAAAGATTCGAGGAAATAAGACACTCCTCCCACGTCCTCTTCATACCATGAAGAATGCGCACGTCATGAACACTAATAGAAGGCACACTGGTAGGCACCCCATCGGACCGACAGGGGTGCGCTAAACCCACCCCAATCACAACACCCCTAGATGTGGTACCCCTTTTCCTAGCAGCGTGCTTCGAATGACGCTTTAATACACCGTCCATGGGAACTTTATTGACCATGACAACAGGATCAGAAGAATGGATGGGTACTCCCAAAGGAGATACATCAAGTTTTACATGGAAGTCATGCTCTTCCTCCGCACCCTCTTGAAGATGTCTCTCAAGGGTGAGTCCCGCCATAATTACGCTTATAGGTTCATCATGATCCTTTTCGACAACATCTATCGCAGCGAGAGTACACTCCTTTAAAGCCAAAAGGGCAATGTTCAGTTTGTCATGGGCGTGAGGATCATACAAAGACACCTCTTCTAAAGGATTCACCAGAAGACCTTCTTTAGAAGCACGCTTCATGGCAAGGATTTAACCCTTCCTCCTTGGCGGTTACAATAATATCCCAACCCGCTGTACGAATGTTGGAAGAATCCAGCGCGCCCTTCGTGGCCAAAGGAAGACCATGGTGGATTAACCATTGCTTTTATGCGTGTATAGCAGATAGGTGATAATATAGTTCCTCATCGAAATTTGTGCTCAGAGGTTTCAGTACTTCTTCGCTCTCAGCCAAATTTTGTTGACACTTAGTAACAAAATCGGCACAGTTAGCGGCAAATTTTTCTTTACACTCCTCTAGTCGCGCCATGGCCCACTGATTATCAGCCTCTTGTTTTTCACGCTTTTTATGTTATCGGGCTAAGGAGTCTAGTAGCGTAGTCTTTTCATCCTTAAGATGTTAGATGAAACCTGTGTTCAATCTAGTGATACCCTCGAGAGAAGCCAATTTTATCTTGCACAAGCCAGTTCCATGTTTTTCTCTTCCAGTAAACAAGGGTGTTCCATGGATATGTTCTCAAGCCGACGAGATATGGCCACAACTTTCTTGTTTAGGTACGATGCCATTACAACCTCGTGCGTCGCACTCTGTGATACTTCCCTCATTAGTGCATAGTTGGATAATGCGTTAAGATGTTGCACAAGGGCAGGAGGAACCAAGTTGTCAAGGAAGTCTTCACAGTCGGAATTCTTACTCAAGTCTCAAGACAAGGGAAACTTCCACGGTGGAAGAAAGGTATCGGTAGGAGTAGCGCTTATAGTAGCCTCACACTTCATATCTTTCACACTGCAGGTTAAACGAGGCGGTGGTTACAAATTAAAGTAATGCTTTATGGTATGGTATAGATGCAACGCGATAACAAAAGAACTGCAATGATAAATGTACCTCTATTTGGCACTGTTGTACAGGGTTTCACATGTGAGCCCCATGAAGTAATATTGGCGCGAGTCTTGGTAATCATTGTTCGAATCCTCTTGGGAACCGTAGCAAGCGGTGCAGTAGATAATATTTTTAAAGTACAAGGAGTAGGAGCAACATCCTTATCAACAATCACGATGGTTTCGTCTTTAAAAGACGACTTTTTCTCTTTTAAATCTTTTGCACTCTCCGAAGAGGACGTTTATGTGATCCCGCGAACACTCCGGATAGGGGTAGAATTGAACGCAACTATTCATCTTGCATTTGTTGTATTATCGGGGGAAGGCATTTCAATAGGGATGGTGCGTCTACCTGCAATCCATCCAAAGGCAAGCTCCTCGGGAGTACATAACCGAGGGCGCATGGTCACCAAACAAGAGCGTTCTCGTTTTGCAAGTTGTGAGAAGCTTATCACTATGAACGAATGTTTAAAGTCAGACATACAGACTTGTGAACATGCGCAGTTATTTTTTTATAAGGCGTACATCTTACCATGACCATAGTCGTCATAATATTGAGGCAGCTGGCCCACGTGCATGGAAATGTTGCAGCTGAATCTCAAGGCATACAGCAGCGACTCAGGGTATTCTTGCATTGGTATGCGATCTGCATCAATTTTTCCAGCATTATCTGCGCTGTATGTACCTGGGATAGGTCTTTCATCTTTCATCGTTGTATCCTGAGTGATAAAGTTGATACAATGTTTTTCATCGGGTTCAGATTAGTTCTCGGTATCTCCTCGAATTGATCACAGCTCAAAGTGGAATGATTGTTCTTGGTTACAAATAGGGGGTTTGGTTTTGGTTATCTAAAGTTTAAACTAAATGCAAGTAATTAAAATTGTCGTTAAGTAAAATTAGAAGCCTTAAAATTAAACTACAAATAATAGCGTGCAACCTTGGAAAATAAAACTTCACAATTTAAAAACTTAAAAACAAGTTTGAAATAAACTAAGTAAAAGAGCGGGAAAAACTAGATTTGAAAAATTAAGCAAAAACAAAACATAAATCTGAGTCCGATCGTAACCCGATCGTACTCAAACAATAGTCCCGATCGCAACGCGATCGTATCCAAAACAACACAAAGGATCGTACTCAAACAGTAGTCCGATCGCACTCAATGCGATGATACCAAAAGGGATGGATCGTACTCTCCAGTACGATGGGAGGGGACAATCTTACTAACAGATCGCAACCACGATCGTAGCTAGTGATCGTGGTCTTGATCGTGGTTCCGGATCGTAACAACTGATCGCACTCGATGCGATCGAAGTAGGGACAAGAGACCCGATCGCACCCCAGATCGAAGTAAGTGATCGTGGGCGTGGATCGTACCAGGGAAGGGACAAACCGATCGCACTCAAACGATCGTAGCAAGTAAAACCTACTGAGATGGCAAAGGCGTCCAAAAGGAAATAAGCTTAAGCCAATAAGCAGTAACCAATAAGCAATTTTAAATTTTTTAAAAGAGTAACAAGCAAAAATTCCAACCTTTACAATCTGAAACAATCGAACTTCAATAAAACGGATTAAAGAACTATAAATCTTTTAAGAAAACTTAAACTTAAATAAGCCAAATCAATCAAATAAGCCAATAAGCATCAAGGGCTTATAGCTTATACGTGTACTAGCTTAAGTAGGAACAAGAAGGATTAACCTTCAATCACGAACTCACCAAATCTCTCAAACCGTATGAAATGAAACAATCAGATCAATTGATTAAGGAAAACTAAGAAATGTAGAAGGAGATTAAAGAACTAAAAAGCTTAACTTGAATTAGATTAATGAAATCCAAAATACAAAAAAGCTTAAAACTTGAAAGATAAAAAATGGAGAAAAGAAAAATCTTAGTGAGAGAAAGTTGAGAACTTTCTCTCTCTAAAACTAGAGAAAAATGAAAAAAAATGAAAAACTAACTAACTCCTTAAGTTGTGAAGTGTAGGCCTATTTATAGGCGTATGCTTTGTGGGCTTGTGAATGGGCTTTGTTCATGGGCTTCTCTTCTTCTTTCTTCTTTAGTCTTTACGTTTCTTTAATTAAACGTTTCCGACTTTGGATTTTGAGAAGTGTCGGTGAATGCTTCTAACTCGTCCTATAATCATTTGTTTAATAGACTCGAGTTCTTCGACATATATGAATCTTCCATCTTTGGCTCTATTCTTCGATAAATCTTCAAATAGGCACAATGACTTCAAATCTTTTGCATCTCTTGGACAATAGACTTCGTCTTGAGTCTTTTTCTTCGATAAAACCCGTGCAATCCCATGTTTTCTTCAATATTCATCCGGTTGACTCTGAAAACACAATAAACACAAAAACTACGCATAATTCCAAACAAATGATATTAAATACGTGTTTTGGTCTCGTTTTAGCCAGAAATAAGTGGTAAAAGGATGGGTGTTTTCACACCTATCAAATCCCCTACACTTAACCATTGCCATGCCCTCATGCAATGCTTAGTGATAAAGCAAATTTATACTTTTCTCATAATCAATCAACCTTGGCCTTATTAAAATATTACTAAACAAGAATTAAAGTACTAAAAGAAATTAAAAACTTTAAAGCAAATAAAAGGATAGAAAACCATAGCTATATGGAAATAAAGAGATCAAGGACTTACATTAGGGCTTTGGTGTTGCGAAGATTTATCACCCTCAAGTTTCACGTTCCCCAAACTAAGCTTAAAAACGATATCATTGTTATTATAAGTTAGTAAATCAAACACTTACACACATGGCTTAATTATATGCTTAAACTCCCTTATTCCTAGGTGTATCTCTTATATTTTATTTTTGTCTTAGAATGATCATGAAGATGCATTTTTGGACTTATTTCGATAGTTTATTAGGCTGAAAGCAAATTAGGACGATTTGATCAAAAGTTAGCTAAAGGACAAAATCTCTTAAAACTGCTTCTCGGGATATCAAAAAGTTCATATCTTGGCATAACTCGGTTCACGATTTGAGACCTTTCTCGGGCCGATATTTGGCATGTACTTCATACTTCATATCTTGAGAGACGTTCATGAGATAATGGTCTTCTCATCGTTAATAGAGTTTCTTCACTTGGAGACTTTTGAGGGGTACTCCAACTTTGTTGACCACGACTTCATCATTATTTCTTCAATCTCTTATTGGGATTTTGAGATACAACGATCCGCCTCCTTTTCGTACTTGGATCTATTTATCCTCATACCTTGTTAGGGTCTTTTCGGATAGACTTCTCCATGATCTTTATGGGAGTTGATTGCTTTTCTTCGTGAGTCTTGATCCTTCATATTGATTTTGGGAATAATGGTTTTCACATCACTTTGGATCTTCAGCAATAAAATGGAATACTCATGCCTTGTTAGGGCCTTTTCGGACTCGCCAATCTTCGCACCCCGCTTCATAAGTTATGCCTTGGCTATGAACTCTTATCATTACCAAGCAACTTTTAAACGATCTTGGGCTAGAAGCTAAGTAAATTTTCAAATCGTACGACCTTACTTATTGCAGATAATTTATTAGCAAGTGATGGGAGAATAGGCAAATAATTACACCAAGTGAGCTTGTGCAAGAATACCGACTTATAATTGACTCTATCATTTCTCGTTCTCCACAATTTAAAATCTCAAGTAATGAGACTCGTGGATGCTTAGCCTAATAAACCAATTAAGGTCTACATGGTTAAGGATACTAGCTAGAATAAACTTGGATAAGTCTATTCGGTTTGAGTCAAAATAATCGCAACGGGCCTAATATGTCAAAGACTTCTAAACTAGCTACACCATTTTATTAATATTTTTGACTTATTTTTGGGATACATACATATGAAAGCAACGATAAAAATTTAAAAATTACGACTACATGGCCAAAGTTAATTAAAATTTTGAAAAATGCTGAAAAAGATGATTTTCCGGTTAAATGAAGGCATTTTAATGGAGAAGTCCACTTAAAACTTCGATAGAAGTCCCCCTACACTTGAGATAAACATTGTCCTCAATGGTTAAGCATGTGGGAAAAGTCTCCCCTACACTTATGACATTGTGCACGTTGGTTAAATCAAGTTAAGGAAGAGACGACTAACGTGATCATTTTCAAATGTGAGTATGAAGAAAATTTAATCACCATAGTTGAGAGAAAGAACCGGATTTCGGATAACACGGGAGCATGGTTCTTCAAAGGTTCCAAAAGTGCATTCATCCCTGTAATCACATCACCACACAAACAAAAAGAACTTATAGAGGCCCCCCTACACTTAGGAGGTTAAAACGGAAAAGGATAGATACTCGAGATGCCTCCCGAGGAGCGCTTGTTTTTGATAACCGAGTCACGAGCCTGACTCGACCCAAAATTAGTTCATGGGAAACGTGGTGAGGGATGGAATCATCTCCTGAGAGATGTCCTCACCAAATTACAACTTCACTCGTTGGCCATTCACCTTAAATTTAGGTCCATTAGGTTGAGCGAGCTCGAGAGTACCATATGGATTGGGCAATGGTGAATGGGCCGGACCAACGAGATTTCAGCTTGCCCGAAAAGATTTTCAACCGAGAGTTAAAGAGTAAAACTTTGTCTCCAACTTGGAACTCTCGATTCTTAATTTTAGAGTCGTGAATGAGCTTAGTCTTCTCCTTATAGATCAAAGAATTTTCATAAGCCTCATTACGGAGTTCATTCAGCTCATTGAGTTGGATATTGCGTTGGTCACCGGCTTTGTTGATATCAAAATTAGCCCACTTCAAGGCCCAGTAAGCCTTGTGCTCCAACTCAATGGGGAGGTGGCACGCTTTCCCGTACACGAGACGATATGGTGTACAACCAATCGGAGTCTTGTAAGCAGTATGAAAAGCCCACAAACCATCATCAAGTTTATCAGCCCATGAGGCACGATGCTCTCCCATGGTTCTTTCAAGAATTCGCTTTAATCCTCGGTTGGATATTTCAGCCTGGCCATTAGTTTGTGGGTGGTATGCGGTGGAAAGACGATGATTTACACCATACTTAGCCATGACTCTTGCAAATTGGTCATTGCAAAAATGAGTCCCGCGATCACTAATAATGGCACGAGGCACACCGAATCTAGTGAACAGCAATTTCAAAAAGTTACAAACCACCCTTGCATCATTAGTAGGTAAAGCTTTGGCTTCAACCCATTTGGAGACGTAGTCAACGGCTACAACGATGTATTTGTTTCCTTTAGAGGAAGGGAATGGCCCCATAAAGGCGCTACCCCAAACATCAAAGATTTCACATTCTTGAATGAAATTCTGAGGCATCTCATCTTTATGTGTGATCTTGCCTTGTTTTTCGCAAGCATCACAACGTTTAACCATCTCGTGAGCATCACGATAAATGGTGGGCCAATAAAATCCCGAGTCAAACACTTTTTTGGCGGTGTAGTTGGGACCAAAGTGACCACCGGTGGGTCCTTTGTGGCAAGCGTCAAGGATTTTTAAAGCTGCCGGTCCATCAACACATCAGCGAATAATCAAATCAGCACATTGTTTGAATAGATACGGGTCATCCCAAAAGTAAGTCTTAATGTCTTTGAAGAACTTCTTCTTTTGTTGGGATGTTAACCCGTCGACGAGAATTCCAACCGCCAAGTAGTTTGCAATGTCTGCAAACCACGGGGTTTCATCAGAAATCGAGTTGATAGACATTAAGGTCTCCAGGGGAAAAGAGTCATTGATCTCTTGGTTCGGATGTTTCCCTTGGTAAGGATCCTCAAGTCTACTGAGATGATCCGCGGCTAGGTTTTAAGCTCCTTTTTTATCGCGAATTTCGATTTTAAATTCTTGGAGTAGCAAAACCCAGCGAAGAAGTCTTGGTTTGGAATCTTGTTTAGTTAACAAGTACTTCAACGCAGAATGATCGGTATAAACGATTGTGGTGGAAAGGACAAGATAGGGGCGGAACTTTTCAAAGGCATAGACAACAGCTAAAGCTCTTTTTCGGTTGTCGTGTAATGCAATTAAGCCCCCGTCATTGTCTTGCTAGCGTAATGGATTGGATGGAAGTGTTTATTCACTCGTTGGCCCAAAACCGCTCCAATAGCAAAGTCGCTAGCATCGCACATCAACTCGAAAGGCAGCTCCCAATTAGGGGTAACCAAGACGGGTGCCTTAGTTAGCTTATCCTTAAGCAAGTTGAAGGCTTCAATACACTCGTTGGAAAAGATAAAGGAGTATCTTTTTCCAAGAGGTGGGTCATCGGGCGAGCGATTTTAGAAAAATCTTTGATGAATTGACGGTAGAAGCCCGCATGACCGAGGAAACTTCTCACACCCTTCACGGTTGAAGGTGGAGGCAACTTAGAAATAACATCGACTTTAGCACGGTCCACTTCAAGACCGGCTTTGGAGATCTTGTGTCCTAGCACGATGCCCTCTTTTACCATGAAATGGCATTTTTCCCAATTAAGAACAAGGCGAGTTTCTTCACACCGCTTAAGCATACTTTCTAAATTTGCAAGGCAAGCAGAGAAAGAATCGCCATAAACCGAGAAATCATCCATGAATACTTCCATAGTTTCTTCAACCATGTCATGGAAGATAGCCATCATACACCTTTGGAACGTCCCAGGAGCATTGCATAAACCAAAAGGTATTCGTTTGTAAGCAAATGTTCCATAGGGACAAGTGAATGTGGTCTTTTCTTGGTCTTTGGGATCGATCGGAATTTGAAAATACCCGGAGAAACCGTCTAAGAAGCATTAATAGTCATTACCCGCAAGACGCTCGAGCATTTGATCCATGAAAGGAAGAGGAAAGTGATCTTTTCTCGTGGCATCATTGAGTTTGCGATAGTCGATACAAACTCTCCACCCAGTAACGAGACGAGTGGGAATCAACTCGTTGTGTTCATTGGGAACAACGGTTATTCCGCCCTTCTTGGGCACACAATGGACGGGACTTACCCACGGCGAATCCGAAATAGGGTAAATCAAGCCGGCATCTAGAAGTTTGATAACCTCTTGTTTGATGACGTCATGAATACGTCATGATGTCATTTGATACTTTGGTTTTCATTGGGTTCAAAATTAATGTCTCGGTATCTCCTCGAATTGATCACAACTCAAAGTGGAATGATTGTTCTTGGTTACAAATAGGGGGTTTGGTTTTGGTTATCTAAATTTTAAACTAAATGCAAGTAATTAAAATTGTCGTTAAGTAAAATTAGAAGCCTTAAAATTAAACTACAAATAATAGCGTGCAACCTTGGAAATTAAAACTTCACAATTTAAAAACTTAAAAACAAGTTTGAAATAAACTAAGTAAAAGAGCGAGAAAACTAGATTTGAAAAACTAAGCAAAAACAAAACATAAATCTGAGTCCGATCGTAACCCGATCGTACTCAAACAATAGTCCAGATCGCAACACGATCGTATCCAAAATAACACAATGGATCGTACTCAAACAGTAGTCCGATCGTGCTCAATGCGATGATACCAAAAGGGATGGATCGTACTCTCCAGTACGATGGGAGGGGACGATGTTACTAACAGATCGCAACCACGATCGCAGCTAGTGATCGTGGTCTTGATCGTGGTTCCAGATCGTAACAACTGATCACACTCAATGCGATCGAAGCAGGGACAAGAGACCCGATCGCACCCCAGATCGAAGTAAGTGATCGTGGGCGTGGATCGTACCAGGGAAGGGACAAACCGATCGCACTCAAGCGATCGTAGCAAGTAAAACCTACTGAGATGGCAAAGGCGTCCAAAAGGAAATAAGCTTAAGCCAATAAGCAGTAACCAATAAGCAATTTTAAACTTTTTAAAAGAGTAACAAGCAAAAAATCCAACCTTTACAATCTGAAACAATCGAACTTCAATAAAACGGATTAAAGAACTATAAATCTTTTAAGAAAACTTAAACTTAAATAAGACAAATCAATCGAATAAGCCAATAAGCATCAAGGGCTTATAGCTTATACGTGTACTAGATTAAGTAGGAACAAGAAGGATTAACCTTCAATCACGAACTCATCAAATCTCTCAAACCGTATGAAATGAAACAATCGGATCAATTGATTAAGGAAAACTAAGAAATGTAGAAGGAGATTAAAGAACTAAAAAGCTTAACTTGAATTAGATTAATGAAATCCAAAATACAAAAAACCTTAAAACTTGAAAAATAAAAAATGGAGAAAAGAAAAATCTTAGTGAGAGAAAGTTGAGAACTTTCTCTCTCTAAAACTAGAGAAAATGAAAAATGAAAAACTAACTAACTCCTTCAAGTTGTGAAGTGTAGGCCTATTTATAGGCGTATGCTTTGTGGGCTTGTGAATGGGCTTTGTTCATGGGCTTCTCTTCTTATTTCTTCTTTTGTCTTTACATTTCTTTAATTAAACGTTTCCGACTTTGGATTTTGAGAAGTGTCGGTGAATGATTCCAACTCGTCCTATAATCATTTGTTTAATAGACTCGAGTTCTTAGAAATATATGAATCTTCCATCTTTGGCTCTATTCTTCGATAAATCTTCAAATAGGCACAATGACTTCAAATCGTTTGCATCTCTTGGACAATAGACTTCGTCTTGAGTCTTTTTCTTCGATAAAACCCGTGCAATCCCATGTTTTCTTCAATATTCATCCGGTTGACTCTGAAAACACAATAAACATAAAAACCACGCATAATTCCAAACAAATGATATTAAATACGTGTTTTGGTCTTGTTTTAGCCAGAAATAAGTGGTAAAAGGATGGGTGTTTTCACACCTATCAAATCCCCTACACTTAACCATTGCCATGCCCTCATGCAATGCTTAGTGATAAAGCAAATTTACACTTTTCTCATAATCAATCAACCTTGGCCTTATTAAAATATTACTAAAAAAGAATTAAAGTACTAAGAGAAATTAAAAACTTTAAAGCAAATAAAAGGATAGAAAACCATAGCTATATGGAAATAACTTGCAGAGAGATCAAGGACTTACATTAGGGCTTTGGTGCTGCGAAGATTTATCACCCTCAAGTTTCACGTTCCCCAAACTAAGCTTAAAAACGAGATCATTGTTATTATAAGTTAGTAAATCAAACACTTACACACATGGCTTAATTATATGCTTAAACTCCCTTATTCCTAGGTGTATCTCTTATATTTTGTTTTTGTCTTAGAATGATCATGAAGATGCATTTTTGGACTTATTTCGATAGTTTATTTAGGCTAAAAGCAAAGTAGGACGATTTGATCAATAGTTAGCTAAAGGACAAAATCTCTTAAAACTGCTTCTCGGGATATCAAAAAGTTCATATCTTGGCATAACTCGGTTCACGATTTGAGACCTTTCTCGGGCCGATATTTGGCATGTACTTCATACTTCATATCTTCGAGAGAAGTTCTTGAGATAATGGTCTTCTCTTCGTTATAGAGTTTCTTCACTGGGAGACTTTTGAGGGGTACTCCAACTTTGTTGACCACGACTTCATGATTATTTCTTCAATCGCTAATTGGGATTTTGAGATATAACGATCCGCCTCCTTTTCGGACTTGGATCTATTTATCCTCATACCTTGTTAGGGTCTTTTCGGATAGACTTCTCCATGATCTTTATGGGAGTTGATTGCTTTTCGTCGTGAGTCTTGATCCTTCATATTGATTTTGGGAATAATGCTTTTCAAATCACCTTGGATCTTCAGCAATAAAATGGAATCCTCATGCCTTGTTAGGGCCTTTTCGGACTAGCCAATCTTCGCGCCCCGCTTCATAGTTATGCCTTGGCTATGAACTCTTATCATTACCGAGCAACTTTTAAACGATCTTGGGCTAGAAGCTAAGTAACTTTTCAAATCGTACGACCTTACTTATTGCAGATAAATTATTAGCAAGTGATGGGAGAATAGGCAGATAATTACACCAAGTGTGCTTGTGCAAGATACCGACTTATAATTTACTCTATCATTTCTTGTTCTCCACAATTTAAAATCTCAAGTAATGAGACTCGTGGATACTTAGCCTAATAAACCAATTATGGTCTACATGGTTAAGGATACTAGCTAGAATAAACTTGGATAAGTCTATTCGGGTTGAGTCAAAATAATCGCAACGGGCCTAATATGTCAAAGATTTCTAAACTAGCTACACCACTTATTAATATTTTTGACGTTAATGTGGGATATATACATATGAAAGCAACGATAAAAATTTAAAATTATGACTAAATGGCCAAAGTTAATAAAAAATTTGAAAAATGTTGAAAAAGATGATTTTCCGGTTAAATGAAGGCATTTTAATGGAAAAGTCCACTATTGAAGTCCCCCTACACTTAAGATAAACATTGTCCTTAATGTTTAAGCATGTGGGAAAAGTCTCCCCTACACTTATGACATTGTGCACGTTGGTTAACTCAAGTTAAGGAAGAGACGACTAACGTGATCAATTTCAAATGTGAGTATGAAGAAAATTGAATCACGATAGTTGAGAGATAGAACCGGATTTCGGATAATACGGGAGCACGGTTCTTCAAAGATTCCAAAAGTGCATTCATCCCTGTAATCACATCACCACACAAATACAAACACCTATATAGATCCCCCTATACTTAGGAGGTTAAAACGGAAAAGGATAGATACTCGGGCTGCCTCCTGAGGAGCGCTTGTTTTTTATAACCGAATCACGAGCCTGACTTGACCCAAAATTAGTTCATGGGGAACGTGGTGAGGGATGGAATCATCTCATGAGAGATGTCCTCACCAAAGTAAAACTTCACTCGTTGGCCATTCACCTTAAAATTAGGTCCATTAGGTTGAGCGAGCTCGAGAGTACCATATGGAAAAATTTGGGCAATGGTGAATGGGCCGGACCAACGAGATTTCAGCTTGCCCGAAAAGATTTTCAACCGAGAGTTAAAAAGTAAAACTTTGTCTCCAACATGGAACTCTCGGTTCTTAATCATAGAGTCGTGAATGAGCTTAGTCTTTTCCTTATAGATCAAAGAATTTTCATAAGCCTCATTACGGAGTTCATTCAGCTCATTGAGTTGGATCTTGCGTAGGTCATCGACTTTGTTGATATCAAAATTAGCCCACTTCAAGGCCCATTAAGCCTTGTGCTCCAACTCAATGGAGAGGTGGCACGCTTTCCCGTACACGAGACGATATGGTGTATAACCAATCAGAGTCTTGTATGCGGTACGAAAAGCCCACAAAGCATCATCAAGTTTATCAGCCCATGAGGCACGATGCTCTCCCACGGTTCTTGCAAGAATTTGCTTAAATCCTCGGTTGGATATTTCAGCCTGGCCATTAGTTTGTGGGTGGTATGCAGTGGAAAGACGATGATTTACACCATACTTAGCCATGACTCTTGCAAATTGGTCATTGCAAAAATGAGTCCCGCGATCACTAATAATGGCACGAGGCACACCGAATCTAGCGAACAGCGATTTCAAAAAGTTATAAACCACCCTTGCGTCATTAGTGGGTAAAGCTTTGGCTTCAACCTATTTGGAGACGTAGTCAACGGCTACAAGGATGTATTTGTTTCCTTTAGATGAAGGGAATGGCCCCATAAAGTCGATACCCTAAACATCAAAGATTTCACATTCTTGAATAAAATTCTGAGGCATCTCATCTTTATGTGTGATCTTGCCTTGTTTTTTGCAAGCATCACAACGTTTAACCATCTCGTGAGCATCACGATAAATGGTGGGCCAATAAAATCTCGAGTCAAACACTTTTTGGCGGTGTAGTTGGGACCAAAGTGACCACCGGTGGGTCCTTTGTGGCAAGCGTCAAAGATTTCTAAAGCTGCCGGTCCATCAACACATCGACGAATAATCAAATCGGCACATTGTTTGAATAGATACGGGTCATCCCAAAAGTAAGTCTTAATGTCTTTAAAGAACTTCTTCTTTTGTTGGGATGTTAGCCCGTCAACGAGAATTCCACCGGCCAATTAGTTTGCAATGTCCGCAAACCATGGGGTTTCATCAGAAGTCGAGTTGATAGACATTAAGGTCTCCAGGGGAAAAGATTCATTGATCTCTTTGTTCGGATGATCCCCTTGGTAAGGATCCTCAAGTCTACTGAGATAATCCGCGGCTAGGTTTTCAGCTCCTTTCTTATCGCGAATTTTGATTTTAAATTCTTGGAGTAGCAAAACCCAGCGAAGAAGTCTTGGTTTGGAATCTTGTTTAGTCAACAAGTACTTCAACGCGGAATGATCGGTGTAAACGATTGTGGTAGAAAGGACAAGATAGAGGCAGAACTTTTCAAAGGCATAGACAACAGCTAAAAGCTCTTTTTCGGTTGTCGTGTAATGCAATTGAGCCCCTGTCATTGTCTTGCTAGCGTAATAGATCTGTTGGAAGTGTTTGTTAACTCTTTGGCCCAAAACCGCTCCAATAGCAAAGTCACTAGCATCGCACATCAACTCAAAGGGAAGCTCCCAATTAGGGGTAACCAAGACGGGTGCCTTAGTTAGCTTATCCTTAAGCAAGTTGAAGGCTTCAATACACTCTTTGGAGAAGATAAAAGGAGTATCTTTTTCCAAGAGGTGGGTCATCGGGCGAGCAATTTTAGAAAAATCTTTGATGAATCGACGGTAGAAGCCCGCATGACCCAGGAAACTTCTCACACCCTTCACGGTTGAAGGTGGAGGCAAATTAGAAATAACATCGACTTTAGCACGGTCTACTTCAAGACCGGCTTTGGAGATCTTGTGTCCTAGCACGATGCCCTCTTTTACCATGAAATGGCATTTTTCCCGATTAAGAACAAGGCGAGTGTCTTGACACCGCTTAAGCATACGTTCTAAATTGGCAAGGCAAGCAGAGAATGAATCGCCATAAACCGAGAAATCATCCATGAATACTTCCATAGTTTCTTCAACCATGTCATGGAAGATGGCCATCATACACCTTTGGAATGTCCCTGGAGCATTGCATAAACCGAAAGGCATGCGTTTGTAAGAAAATGTTCCATAGGGACAAGTGAATGTGGTCTTTTCTTGGTCCTTGGGATCGATGGGAATTTGAAAATACCCGGAGAAACCGTCTAAGAAGCAGTAATATTCATTACCCGCAAGACGCTCGAGCATTTGATCCATGAACGGAAGAGGAAAGTGATCTTTTCTCGTGGCATCATTGAGCTTGCGATAGTCGATACAAACTCTCCACCCAGTAACGAGACGAGTGGGAATCAACTCGTTGTGTTCATTGGGAACAACGGTTATTCCGCCCTTCTTGGGCACACAATGGACGGGACTTACCCAAGGCGAATCCGAAATAGGGTAAATCAAGCCGGCATCTAGAAGTTTGATAACCTCTTTTTTGATGACGTCGTGAATGCGAGGATTAACCCTTCTTTGGCTCTGGATTGCGGGTTTAAAGTCATCTTCCATGAGAATCTTGTGAGTACAAAAGTTCGGATCAATTCCGCGGATATCGGAAATTTTCTAAGAAATTGCCTTCTTATGATCTTTAAGCACGGTGATGAGGAGAGATTTTTCGTCTTCTTTCAAGTCCTTCGTGATGATGACGGGCGACTTTTTCTTATCTTCAAGGAACACGTACTCGAGATGGGGCGGCAACTCCTTAAGTTCTAAATCCGTAGGATTTTCGATGGGAGGCGTATTCAAAGTCGGAGCATCGATAACAATAACCTTGGGAGATGGTGGAGAAATATTGTCTTCTTTAAGAAGGTCCTCAATGAGGCGAAGATCTTAATCCCAATCGGTGGGAGAATTGTCATGTTCTAAGTTCACATCTCCCATGGTGGCTTCCAAATCTTTCTAAAGGAAATCACTTTCTCCAAATAGAGATAGTGATGAATCAATAGAGGAAACGGTCTCAACATTGGGAAGAGAGGTAGGAATACTTTTACAAGGATCTTTGAAGTGTTCTTCACAAGCCTCATCAAGAACGTCAATACAATTAACACTCTCGTATGAATAAGGCTGTTTAGAGAGCTTTCCCATGTTGAAGACAATTTTATCGTCACCCACTCTCATGATAAGCTCACCAGCTTCGACATCGATGAGAGTGCGACCGGTCCTCAAGAATGGACGACCAACGATCAATGGCACACGAGGGTCCATGTCATAGTCAACGACAACAAAATCGGCAGGAAAAGTGAATTTGTCGACTCCTACAAAGACGTCTTCGGCTATCCCCACTGGATAAGCAACCATACGGTTTGCTAATTCCAGAGTCATTTTGGTGGGGACTAGCTCAGGGAGAGATAATTGCTTCCAGACACTTAAAGGCATTAAGTTAATACTGGCACCTAGATCGGCTAGGGCCATGCATTTCTCTACTCCCGGGAAATTACAAGGGATTAAGAAACGATCCGGATCACCAAGCTTGGTTGGAAATTTCCTTAAGAGGACTGCATAGCAATTCTCATTAAGTTGGGTGTTAGCAATATCAAGAAGCTTCTCCTTGTCACTAAGAAGATCTTTAAACATTTTCGCATATTTGGGCATGTGAGCGAGAGCCTCAGCGAAGGAGATGTTAAAATTCAGTTGTTTAAACATTTTGAGAAAGTTCGAAACCTGAATATCGTCCTTGCTTTTGAGCTTCTCTTTCCTCAACCTTGAGGGATAAGGTATATCGGAAGAAGAGGAAGGCTTTGGGATCGAAGGATCACTCACATCCTTGGGTGGAGGAGGGGTAGAAGTAAGAGGTGGAGAAATTGGGGAAGTAGAAGGATGAGGAATAGGAGCAGGTGACTCGTTTTCCTTAGTCACAATCACTGGTGGAGGTATAGGAAGCTCGGGTTCCTTAGTACCTTTGCCACTGCGAGTGGTGATTGCTTTCATCTCCCCTCTTGGATTCGCAACGGTGTTACTCGGAAGAGTACCCGAAGAAGAGGGTTGATTACCTTGGAAGAAACTAGCCATCATGTTCCTTAAGTCATTCATTTGACTTGCCAAAGTGTTTCTCATATCAGCTCGCAGATCGTTCCCTTGTTTCACCATGTCTGCTTTTAAGTTGAGCACTTATCGCTGGAGATTGTCCACGATCACATCATTAGTCCTCATGTAGGTTCCAATATCTTGAGGTAATGCGGTGGGTTGGTTGGGAGGAGCATTGTAGCCGGGTGGTTGATAAGCAGGTTGTTGGTAAACTTGGTTGTTTCTTTGAGGTGGATATGGTTGTTTATGAGGTGGTATGTATGGTGCACGAGGTTGTTGTTGTTGAGGAGGGCGATTGAGGTTTTGTTGTTGGTTCGGGTTGTTAGGAGGAAAACCATGCGGGGAAAGAAAGTTGTTTGAGCGATAGCTAAGCAAGTTGCGGTCACCTTGAGGGCGAGCTTGATAAGCGGCTGGAGGATAGGTACCGTATGCTGCATTAACATTCTCAGGAGGATAGTCTTGGGTGGCGGTACAAGTGGTGTAAGAGTGGGGACCCCCGCATATCTCACATGGTTGGCTAACAGCATTGACTTGAGCGTCGTGAGCGTTTTTAGCGTTGATGTTGTTGGTGTTGCTAGCGGTTTGGGCGGCAAGCGATTCAAGAAGCGTAGTAATTTGTCAAGTCGCTTATCGTTGTCACTAGTATTAGCACTAGCGGCATTGGTCTGAACACTATTGGTTTGCACACGAGACTTATTTTCAATAATATCCCAAGCAGCATTGGAAGTCTTAACCAAAATATTACCCCCGATGCACTGTTTAGTGAATCTTGGTCATTCATGCTTAAACCATTATAAAAAGTGTTAATTTGGTGCACTTTGGTAAAACCATGTTGTGGGCACTTTCTTAAAAGATCTTTAAAAGGGTCCCAAGATTCACTAAACGACTCATCGTACTTTTGTTCAAAATTAATGATTTCATTCCGCAAAGCGGTAGTACGAGAGGGTTGGGAAAAGTAGTTTATGAACTTGGTCTCCAAATCCGTCCACGTCAGAATACTTTGTGGCGGTTCCTTTACAAGCCAATGCCGGGCTTGTCCCTCTAAAGAAAAGGGAAAAGTTGTAAACGGATTACCTCTTGTGGAACACCATTGAATTTGACCGTATTCGTGAGTTGCAAGAATCTCTTGATGTGGTCATGTGGATCATCAATGGTACGCCCCAAGAACGGTTGAGCAGAGATCATCTGGATAAAGCTGGATTTGAGCTCAAAGTTGTTGGCTGCAATTGCGGGTATGACAATTGGATCATTGTTGCCCTCCACATGTGCTTGTAACAGTTCAATCATAGGGCGATTGTCCGGTAAAGGTTCATTGTTGTTGTTATTATTGTTGTTGAGAGGTGGGTTGTTATTGTTATTGTTTTGAGGTGGATTGTTGTTGTTGTTTTGTACACCGGCCATGTTTAAGTCTTCGAGAGGCTCGGGCTCTTGATAAGACGTTGATCGTGTACGCATGCACCTACAAAAGAACTAACAAAGCAAAAACAAAGCAGAAATATTTTTGGTTTTTATGTTTTTTAATTTTTAGGATTTTTGAAAATTTTATAATTTTTTTTAGGGTTTTTGAAAATTTTATGAAAAGTTAACGTTCACGGTGAACGGATCCCAAAATCCAAGTTCTCACAAAAAACTGTAAATCTTAACGAGAAGAGCCGGCAGCGGCGCCATTTGATACAAGCGTTATTCATCGGGTTCAGATTAGTTCTCGGTATCTCCTCGAATTGATCACAGCTCAAAGTGGAATGATTGTTCTTGGTTACAAATAGGGGGTTTGGTTTTGGTTATCTAAATTTTAAACTAAATGCAAGTAATTAAAATTGTCGTTAAGTAAAATTAGAAGCCTTAAAATAAACTACAAATAATAGCGTACAACCTTGGAAATTAAAACTTCACAATTTAAAAACTTAAAAACAAGTTTGAAATAAACTAAGTAAAAGAGCGGGAAAAACTAGATTTGAAAAATTAAGCAAAAACAAAACATAAATCTGAGTCCGATCGTAACCCGATCGTACTCAAACAATAGTCCAGATTGCAACGCGATCGTATCCAAAATAACACAAAGGATCGTACTCAAACAGTAGTCTGATCGCACTCAATGCGATGATACCAAAAGGGATGGATCGTACTCTCCAGTACGATGGGAGGGGACGATCTTACTAACAGATCACAACCACGATCGCAGCTAGTGATCGTGGTCTTGATCGTGGTTCTGTATCGTAACAACTGATCGCACTCGATTCGATCGAAGTAGGGACAAGAGACCCGATCGCACCCCAGATCGAAGTAAGTGATCGTGGGCGTGGATCGTACCAGGGAAGGGACAAACCGATCGCACTCAAGAGATCGTAGCAAGTAAAACCTACTGAGATGGCAAAGGCGTCCAAAAGGAAATAAGCTTAAGCCAATAAGCAGTAACCAATAAGCAATTTTAAATTTTTTAAAAGAGTAACAAGCAAAAATTCCAACCTTTACAATCTGAAACAATCGAACTTCAATAAAACGGATTAAAGAACTATAAATCTTTTAAGAAAACTTAAACTTAAATAAGCCAAATCAATCGAATAAGCCAATAAGCATCAAGGGCTTATAGCTTATACGTGTACTAGCTTAAGTAGGAACAAGAAGGATTAACCTTCAATCATGAACTCACCAAATCTCTCAAACTGTATGAAATGAAACAATCGGATCAATTGATTAAGGAAAACTAAGAAATGTAGAAGAAGATTAAAGAACTAAAAAGCTTAACTTGAATTAGATTAATGAAATCCAAAATACAAAAAAGCTTAAAACTTGAAAGATAAAAAATGGAGAAAAGAAAAATCTTAGTGAGAGAAAGTTGAGAACTTGCTCTCTCTAAAACTAGAGAAAAATGAAAAAAATGAAAAACTAACTAACTCCTTAAGTTGTGAAGTGTAGGCCTATTTATAGGCGTATGCTTTGTGGGCTTGTGAATGGGCTTTGTTCATGGGCTTCTCTTCTTCTTTCTTCTTTAGTCTTTACGTTTCTTTAATTAAACGTTTCTGACTTTGGATTTTGAGAAGTGTCGGTGAATGATTCCAACTCGTCCTATAATCATTTGTTTAATAGACTCGAGTTCTTCGACATATATGAATCTTCCATCTTTGGCTCTATTCTTCGATAAATCTTCAAATAGGCACAATGACTTCAAATCTTTTGCATCTCTTGGACAATAGACTTCGTCTTGAGTCTTTTTCTTCGATAAAACCCGTGCAATCCCATGTTTTCTTCAATATTCATCCGGTTGACTCTGAAAACACAATAAACACAAAAACCACGCATAATTCCAAACAAATGATATTAAATATGTGTTTTGGTCTCGTTTTAGCCAGAAATAAGTGGTAAAAGGATGGGTGTTTTCACGCCTATCAAAAGTCGTAACCGAAAGGAAAGATTACGTTATCTGATGACGTATAGTCCCCAACCGGGTCATGAACCCGGCCCACGGGTACTAACCGCATCCGGCCCATCACTGATGGGTTGGATTAAATGTCATTTAAGCTTATGGGCTTCAAATGAACAGTGACCGCATATGTGTGTGCGGTCCACGGCCTGGCACGACCGGTACAAGGTTAGAAAGAATCACAATCTTATTAGGATTAGGATTTACCCTAAAGTAGAGGATATACAATAACCATAATTAGAAGATAACAATCAAACTAATTATGGTACTTATCCTTTGCTTGGGGCCAAAGCATCGGTGACAGCCCATTAGGGTTTCACCGCCTATATAAGGAACCCCCAAGGGTTCCACAAAGGTATCACATTCTTCATACTCTCAACCTACAAGTGATTCATAACCCTAAATCGATTACTTACTCTCACGCCGGAGTCTAATCGTGGGATACGCTCCCACGGTAAGCTTAACGCGTGTTGTCTTAGTGTGTAGGATCTCAGCAAGACATTCACTTGGTGCAAGAGCCGGAGTCCAACCTATCCGAATTAAGCCTAATTCAGATTAAGCAAGGATCATCCAACTTTTGTATCAACAAGTTGGCGCCATCTGTGGGACCATACACTAAACTAAACTCAATCTCAATCTCAATCTCCCTCTCCCAATGACAAAGGGACACTTTCAGGAAAACCCAAGGAACACGAATCCTGGGAATCGGAAATCCGCGGGTGACGGGATAATCATCTCCGCCAAGACCTCTGGTGGCCAAACAGGAGGACTGAATAATCAAAACACGTTTAGTCTCTCGGTGGGGCAGTCATGTTCGATATATCCCACCACCAACCATCACTTTGGATAATCCCGATCCGGGAGTTGCGCCAAAGGCCCTACCAAGGAGCCGCAAAAGCCACCAGTGGTCGAGGCATAATTGGAAGTTGGTTCACTCGACAATGAGGACCTCGAGTGCGTACTCACGCAAAATTTCGACATAATCATGCCAGGAACCTCGGAAAGGTTAAATCTGGGAAGGAATCTCTAGTCTAGACTTAACTTTGGCAGCACCGCGCACGGTACTCCCCCTTAAGCTCGAAAGAGGGGAAGGAAGACGCGAGCTCAGGAACAGCCTTCCTTTGAGGAAACACCTCGACCACTGAATGTGTTCGAGCGCTTAGAGGATCGCATCATGCAAGAATTACAAGAAGCCCAGGAAGATGGGGATAAATCCGACGGCTCCACTGGACGCCCGGTGTTGGAAAATCCTGTGGAAAATCGCCGTACAAGTGTGTGGTGTAGGATAAATTCTGGTGGGAAGGAAGCTCCTTCTCACAAAAGTGCTCATCATAAATTAAAAGGCGGGGAAAAACACCCCTATCACGACCCTTCGGGGTCTGATTCAAATGATCATCACCCCAGACGTTGCTGACCAAGGTATTCCACCCTTAAACCATCAGACGACGAAGGAGGCTATGACGATTCCTAGTATCGTGATGAAGAGGAGGAAGATCTCTCCCTCCCATGGTGTAGTGAGAGGGATGATGCCTTCACTATTCGAATACGGAATTACTCTGAGGAAAAGAAGCGTCGCATGCCGGCGAGCGTCAAAACCTATGACGGATCTGGTGATCCAGAGGATCTCCTAAAGGTGTTCGACACACAGGCTAAAATTGAACGATGGACGATGCCAATATGGTTCCAAATGTTCAATTCATCTTTGATTGGCAATGTGCGCGACTGGTTTGAGAAGCTCTCCCGTCGAAGCATCAACAGCTTCGATGAATTACGCACAACATTCCAACACAATTATACTCAGCGAAAAAAGTATAATAGAGATCCGGTATCATTGGCAACAGTCAAACAAAGGCCCGGATAGTCTACAGAAGACTTCACGGAGCATTTTAATGATGAGTGTACGCGCACAAAAGCGTGCCCGGAGCTCCTAAAAATTTCCGATTACATGCACGTCATAACGGACAAAGAGCTAATCAGGCGCCTCAAAGACAAACGTCTAGAGAAGTTTGATGAACTCATGGAAAGGGTTTAGAATTTTGTGGAGGGGTAGACCACGGTTGCTACGGCTTACCCCACAAAATGGAACCACGGCTACCGATCAATCGATCAGCCTAGAAGGCAATCAGGTGGCCAAAGTAACCCCGACAATGGTGGAGTCTGGATTACAAAAACCAGGCAAAAGGAGGATGGTCGGATGACAAGTTCACCCCTCTAAAGATGACTTATCGGGATATCTTGCTAACAGAAGGAGAAAATTTTCGAAGACCTCCTCTGATGACAACTCTAGTTAACCATCGTCAAGGCACTCGTTTCTACGAGTTCCATAATGACAAGAGTCACGGCACGGATTAGTGCATTCAGCTCAAGAAGCATATAGAGTCGCTGATTAAATCAGGCAAACTCAAACACCTGGTCAAGGATTAGAAGGATGTGAAGGATAACAAAAAGTATGACAAAATAAATTCCCAAAAGGATAAGCCTACGGCCATATATATGGTTCAATCATGGCAGTGCCGGACGAAGCAAAAATTTAGTCAAAAATTTTCACGCGGCAAGGGAATCTCATTCCCTCCTATCACGACGAGCAACGTGGGTGATGCACCTCTCACGATTGAGGTAAACATTGGAACCCATAACGTTTGTCGTATGTATGTGGATGGAGGATCATCGACGGAAGTACTCTACGAACACTGCTTCGTACAGTTGTGACCAGAGATCAAAAGACAATTGATGCCGGCTACGTCACCGCTCATTGGCTTCAGTGGAGACACTATCTGGCCAATAGGACAACTACGTTTACTGGTAACCATTGGAGATAAATAACATTCCACCACGGCGTGGATGAACTTTATGGTGATACATTCACATTCTCCGTACAATGGTATTATTTGAAGACCAGGTATCCTAGCCATACAGGCAGTCCCGTCCACGGCACACTACATTATTAAGTTTCAAGTAGAAGGGGGAATTATCACTATTTACAATACAATCATGCCGTCATTCGAGTGTCACGCCATGACAACACCAATACAACTAGCTCCTATAAAGGAAGGATCACCACCCCCCCCCCCCCAATTGGAATTTGGTAATCTACCCTGAATACCCGGAACAAGAGGTAGTTATCGGAGGAACGCTCTCCGAGAAAGGGAAGAAGGCCATGTGCTCTCTCCTAAAAGCAAACTTTGATATATTCGCATGGGAGCCGAAGCATATGATGGGTGTACTGCGTTCGATAGCAGAACATAAGCTTCAAATCCGCCCTGGATATCCCCTTTTTAAACAAAAGAATCGCGGTCAAGCACCAGAACACAGCCAGGTAATACTGGAGGAGGTATGGAAGCTGGTAGATGCAGGAATTATGCGCAAGGTCTATTACCATGAGTGGCTTTCTAATCCGGTCATGGTCAAGAAGCATGACGGAAGCTGGCGCATGTGTGTGGACTTCACAGACTTAAACAAAGCTTGCCCAAAAGATTGTTATCCGCTACCAAAAATCGATTGGAAGGTGGAATCCTTATGCGGATACTCTTTTAAATGTTTCTTGGACGCATATAAAGGATACCATCAGATCTAGATGGTGGAGGAAGACGAGGATAAAACGGCGTTCCATACCAGTTAGGGCGTATATTGTTACACTAAAATGCCGCTCGGACTCAAGAACGCAGGTGCGACATATCAACGACTTGTGGATAAAGCCTTCGACTCACAGAAATGCCGCAACCTTGAAGTCTACATGGACGACTTGGTTATCAAAAGCCATACGGAGGACGACTCCTCCGCGATGTCCAAGAGACATTCGACACATTGAGAAAAATCAACATGAACCTGAATCCCAAAAATGCACGTTTGGAGCAACCGAAGGAATGTTCCTTGGGTATATGATTAATCCAAATGGAATCAACCCTTTTCCGGAGAAGACGGACGTCGTGATACAACTACCATCCCCTCGGACACTCAAAGAGGTGCAGTCACTTAATGGAAAGTTGGCCGGTCTCAATAGATTCTTATCAAAGTCCACAGAGAAGTCACTTTCTTTATTCAAAACACTCAAGAAGTGCTTAAAGAAAGGAGACTTTCGCTGGACAAGAGAGGCGGAGGAAGCATTTGGGCAGCTCAAGCAACATCTCGCGGCTCTTCCCATGCTAGTCGCCCCACGACCTAAGGAGGAACTAATCATGTACTTATCCGCTACATATGGAGAAATAATCGCAGTTCTCATGACAGATCGAGATTCAGTCCAGACTCCGGTCTATTTCATAAGCAGAGCGCTGCAAGGGCCAGAGCTGAATTACTCACCAATGGAGAAATTGGTCTTATCGTTGGTCTACGCCGCAAAAAGTTACGTCGGTACTTCCAGGCGCACCCAATAGTGGTAATCACGGACCAACCAATCAAACAGGTTATCTCCAAACTAGACGTGGCAGGAAGACTCCAGAAGTGGAGTGTCCTATTGGGGGAATATAACATCTCTTATAGACCATGAACAGCCATAAAAGGCCAAATCTTGGCAGATTTCATAATTGAGAAGCCCGATGAGGACGAGCCAATGGTATCAAAGGAAGAAATCCCAACGGAACCACGCGTTTTGTTCACAGATGGATCTTCTTGCATAGACGGATCGGGAGTGGGCCTCATACTTACAAATCCAGAAGGCATGGAGTTCACCTACGCCTTACGTTTTGAATTCACAGCTACGAATAATGAAGCGGAATATGAAGCATTGATTGCGGGTTTTAAAATCGCCGCTAGGATGGGAGTACGCAACCTTGAGGCCTACGTGGACTCACGGCTTGTTGTGAATCACATCCTAGGGGGGTACGAGGCCAAGGAGGAAAACACGATCTAATATCTGAAGAAAGTGAAGTCACTTATCTCTAGTTTTGGCAAGTTCTCTATGAAGCAGGTACCAAGAGGCGAGAACAAGAAGGCAGATGCTCTTAGAAAAATCACGTCTACGAGTTTTGCCCATCTATCCAAGCAAGTGTTGGTGGAAATACTTACAGATAAATCCATTGAAGGGGAGGAGGTCGCAACCATAGTTGTCGAGGAGGGGCCTACATGGATGACCACAATCATAAACTATCTGACGGACGAAACCCTTCATGAGGAAGAAACAGAAGCATGCCGTGTCAAAAGTAAGTCACAACACTTCGAACTCCGAGATGGTGTCTTATACAAGCGATCATTCCTACAGCCGTGGTTGCGATGTGTCGGACCGCGCCAAGCTAGTCATGTGATTAGTGAAATTCATGAAGGGTTGTGCGGCATGTACATCATCCCTAGATTAGTGGTAGTACGAGCTCTACACACAGGATACTATTGGCCAACTATGCATCGGGACGCACGAGATATGATTCTTAAATGCAACGAATGCCAAGTGCACAGGCCAGTACCGCGACATCCACAACAAGAGCTAACACCCATCACATCCCCATGGCCATTCTACAAGTGGGTAATTCACATAGCAGGTCCTTTTCCTGTTGTTGCCGGAGGCGTTAAGTTTTTGATCGTGGCTATGGACTACTTCACTCGCTGGATAGAAGCTAAGGCGGTCGCAACAATCACGGGCAAACTGGTAAAAAAGTTTGTTTGGGAAAATATTGTATGCTGTTTTGGTTTGCCAGGGGAGATCATCTCGAATAACAGAAAGCAGTTTGTGGATAATCCGTTCATGGATTGGTGCGTAGCGTTGAACATCAAACGGCGTTTCGCATCAGTTAAACACCCACAGACTAATGGTCTAGTGGAGCGGGCGAATCGAAGCCTAGGTGAAGGAATAAAGGTGCGCTTAGATGAAAGAAGCGCCAAATGGGTAGACGAACTGCCACATGTCCTATGGGCACATAGGACAATGATCAAAACAGCTAATAGGGACACTCCATTCGCGCTGGCCTATGGGACCGAGGCTGTTATCCCAGTAGAAATTGGGATGCCAACAATCCGCACGACAGAAGTTAATGTCGTCACAAACGATGAGCAACTCCCGGTCAATCTAGACTTGTTAGAGGAGAAAAGAGAGATAGCAGCTATCAATGAGGCTAAATCTAAGGCACGTATGAAAGCTTATTACGACTCCAAAGTCAAGGATGTTTCCTTTCGACCGGGGGATTTTGTCTATCGTGCTAACGAGGCAAGTCGCGTGGAGAACACGGGAAAACTTGGTCCAAAGTGGGAAGGGTCGTATGAGGTCACAGAAGCTTTGGGGCTAGGCGCGTACAAGGTGCGTGATATGGATGGCCGTGACTTAGATCATACATGGAATAGTGGCAACCTTAAAAGATGCTACCTCTGAAAGGCTACGGCCTCCGCATGGACACTTCGCTGTAGACAGCTTCAATAAAGATCCATGTATTTTTGCTTTCATGTTTTCTAGGTTCTATTTGTCTTAGGATTTAATTCTGTCAAAAAATCGTAATCGTTATAATAAAATGTCGTGGTGCCTAGCTAGCTCCGCGTATTGTTCTTGTGCAAATTATTGTCTGGTGTCCTTAGAATTATTTTTTATACTCTTATATGTTATTTTTTATTCATATGCATTCATTCATTCAGCCGTACATGTACTATTCGCTCCCAGGAGGAGTAAGAGGATTAAGTGAACCTAAAAATTCAACTTGTCGCATAAGAGGGATGCAACCCCCGTGACGTGGATCATGTATCCTTACTAGACACCTTATTTACAAGACGTTGTAATAAGTTCCCACATGTCGTACTCACATAGTGCCGGACATGATACAGACAGACAGTGCACGTCTAGTAAGATATAGAATTAGTGTTATTCTTAACCTAGCCGTGACACTTCATGCAACAGATACATGATATCTAAGAATAAAACACAAGTTTTAAATATACAAACAAAAGTCGCCGTGATAACCACGGACATGTATCTTCATAAATATTCTAAGTGTTTAAACATGGAATTACAAATTAAAGCTTTGAACATCCACGGACAAATATAACAAGTGTTCACGAATGACAAACTAAATAGAAGGAAGGAACTCTCCTACTTATCTCTTACCTTCAGCTATCAATGTACAAAATACCTCACTGCGGGCCTCCTTCCCGCTACGCTCCCTGGCTAGGTTGGCCTCCAATGCCTCACCCAGCGTCTTCTCACCCTTCACGACCCTTAAGTTTGCATCATAAATTGGAAGGGTGAGCTGGCTGGGGTCCGGTGTAATATGGACCTGAGGATCCGCTTCGCCTTCTGATCCTGAGTCTGGGCGAAGCTTCGCCATGATATCCTCATTGGTGGCATCCTTCAGAGCTTCGAGGTAAGATAAGAAAGGGTACTCCATATCCCCCAGGACGGCCATGGATGCAGTCATCTTTGCCTCAACCCCAGGGTTATAGTAGGCATGCTTGGTGATGTCTTCATTATTGCTTATTAACTCAACAGCCTTAGTCAAACCTTCATGTCTGCCGTGATCAATGCCATCTGACATGACATCAGCAAAAGGTTGTACGAACTACGGCGCCTCCATCACTCTCATCACAGCCAGGCGCGTCCCTTGGCCCACCATCCACCTATGACCAGCAATGGCCGTAAGAAGTGGGGGGCACAACACTTCGGCATAATCTGTGTCCAGTGCGCTCAGTTCATGCTCCACCTTGCCCAGGGCCTCGGCCATTTGCCTCTCCATTTCAGCCCGCTCCTTGGTGAACTCTTCCTTCCGAGCTTCCTCGCCCTTCACCAACGACTGCATCTTCTCTAATTCTTCGGTAAGGGCGGATGCTTGATAAGTTGCGGTCTTAGTAGAAGCCTCGGCTGCAGCTACCTGTTTGTACAAACACTATGGGTTATTTTTATGGTCATAAGTTACTTATATTGGAGCATTTGGAAGGATGGGGAACTTACCTTGTCAAGAAGGATTCACGCATCAGCCTCCATCTCTTCGATACGGCATTCCCGGGCAGCGGCGTGGTTGGACTACTCTTTTATTGTTGCTTCCGCCATGGATAATTCCGCTGGCAAGGTAGATATTGTCTGCTCATGTTTCTCTACCATTTTTTCTCTACGGACAACTCTTCTATCAGCTCTTTCCACATGGACCAAGGCCGCTTCAAGGCGAAGTCGTAGGGCCGCACCAAGAGTCATTTGGTGCGCCGAGGAAAAGTTGTACTGCTCTAGGAGGGTTCCGTGCTCGAGCTTATCGAGGTCTTGCGCCAGGGTGGGAGGAGTCAAGTGGTCCACAAGTTCCTTGCACTCCGACTCTGCCTCTATCCTTGTCAGCTTGGACAAATTCCATGCTGGGCGCAGGCAGGAGTCCGGGCCTTCAGGCTGGGGCTCTTCTGCATGAGTGGGAGGAGGAGATGGTGGAATGACGGCTATCATGGGGGAAGTTTCCCTATCAACTTCCCTCTCATGCGCCACGGTCGTAGGATCCGCCATGTTATTTAGCCAACACTTATAAGTTTTTGGAAGTTTTCTACACAACAAATATAATGGAGTATAACGGGATACTTACATCGCAGCTATTATCGGTTCCGTAATGGTGGGAGCTACGACACTCACCGGCGTCGCCTGCCACACGGTAGTATTTACCTGCTCCTCTGTTCTGGCAGGTGGGGGCATGGGGTTGTCTTATGGCAGGGTAGTGTTGCTCCCTTCTTGGTAGTGGGGGTGATCTTCCCTTAGCCTCTTGCGGGGCGCGTTGAAGGCACCTGCTTCCATCTCAACTTCTTTAACAACCCTCCTTGAGGATTTGCGCTTCCTGGGAGTGGGTTTGGGTTGCCTGGAGGTCCCGGTCTCCTACGCCACTTCCTCTTCGTCGTCATCATCAAATAGACGTTTGATGGACGGGACAGTTGGCTGCTCCATGTTTTCACCCTGATTTTCACCTTGGAGGGCGGTGGCGTTCTCTAACTGTAGCTCACCACTATCTTCATTGGTGAAGTCCAACGGCGACTTCTCTATCCCTAGTCCCTGCTCACCTAACTGCAGCTTTGGTGTTTCTTCAAGAGGGATGGTCATGCCGGCAGTCGCGACAAGTAGAGGGGGCTCGCCCTCACGAAGTGGTCGGGATCCTTCCACGACCTTGTTCGGATCTCCCTGGCGTAGTAGCCCAAATAGCTTCATCTCTGCGGACATACGCATACATGTACGTTAGTATGATTGACAGCATGATTATAACATTTATATTAACATACATTTATGTATATATGAGGAAGCACCCACCCTGTCTACCCTCAATCAGAAAGCACGGATATCTGTCCTCCGTACCAAAGTAGTTACGGATGATCCCTACTAAGCATAAGAAATGCTCCGGTAGGTCCATATGAAAGTCAGTGCGATGGGTGTCTAACGTTTTTACATCCCGGCTGCTATACTCATTGGTTGGGGGTGGATAGTCATGTCGCACCTTGGTTTTGAGAACAAAAGTTGTGGGGAACACTTTGGCATCTAAAAAGAAGTAATGGTCATACCACTTCTTGAGGGAGTCTAGAGCTTTCCAATAACACATGGGGGCGGTCGCGGATCGATTTTTAAAGGACAACCACCCATTTACCATTTGAGGGATGTAAAAAACCCTAAATAAACTAACGGTGGTGGTTACCTCACAAGTGTGACACGAGATCTCAAATTGATTAACCTTACATGCTCCTATACAGTGGAGTTGGGATAGATGAAAATCATAATATGTAAGGATATATACAAGGAACTTAGACAGAGGAATGCGGTAGTTTGCCGATTCAAATAGACGCGTATAAACGCCTATTTTCCCAGCGGGAGCATCCGTGATCGCTTCACCATCACCCGGATAGGTGGGGTGTACGCTCTCAGGAATATAATAATCCGAAAGAAATTCCATATATTTATCCGGGGCCATCACGTTGAGTATAGTCGTGATGGTGGGATTGTCCTTCACCATGATTTATAAAAATAAGGAGAAGGGCGCGGTGATCTAACCTGGTACGGTGGATTTCCGTGGAAAATAAGGAGAAGGAGTGAAGGAGTGAAAGCAAGTATAACAATGGTGGAAGATATTGTTAAGTGTGTGTGTACATAGTCACATACACAAGCCTTTTATAGGGTTTCCTCGATTTACGAGGTACCCTGGATGATTGCCACGTGTAATCCACTACCCCCATCTAATGGATGGGGTTCCTGACACAACTGAAACGTCAGAGGGACCCACGGATCACCTCTTGAAATTGTTTTGAGTAGCTCGAGGGTGGGCCCATGTGGTGCACTTTTGTAGTCAGACCTACGAACCATGACTATAATTAATGCACACATGAATATTGTCCTGGTCGACATCCTTGTGGTGCGGCTTTATTTGCAAAGGCGGTATTAGGGGCATTAGTTAGTCTAGAAGTCACGCCTACGGCTGTCACAACTAGACTGGGGGGACATGATGACGTATAGTCCCCAACCGGGTCATGAACCCGGCTCACGGGTACTACCCGCATCTGGCCCATCACTGATGGGTTGGATTAAATGTCATTTAAGCTTATGGGCTTCGAATGAACAGTGGCCGCATATGTGTGTGCATTCCACGGCCCAACACGACCGGTACAGGGTTAGACAGAATCATAATCTTATTAGGATAGGGATTTACCCTAAAGTAGAGGATATACGATAACCATAATTAGAAGATAACAATCAAACTAATTATGGCACTTATCCTTTGATTAGGACCGAAGCATCGGTGACAGCCCATTAGGGTTTCACCGCCTATATAAGGAACCCCCAAGGGTTCCACAAAGGTATCACATTCTTTATACTCTCAACCTACAACCGATTCATAACCTTAAATTGATTACTTACTCTCACGCCGGAGTCTAATTGTGGGATACGCTCCTACGATAAGCTTAACGCGTGTTGTTTTAGTGTGCAGGATCTCAGCAAGACATTCACTTGGTGCAAGAGTTAGAGTCCAACCTATCTGAATTAAGCCTAATTCGGATTAAGCAAGGATCATCCAAATTTTGTATCAACATTATCTATCCAAAATAACTTGTTATTCCAATTCCTTAGTGAGTCCAGTTTCGTCTCATAGCACTAGAGTTGACCGGGTCATTTGGCAAAAGATATCCATCCATTTACTCAAGAAGGACGGTAGAAGGAGCAAAATAAATTTATGGTTGGATCTACATTCTTCAAGCAACAGTTAATTTCAAAATTAGATATTTTAGCTGAACCAATGAAGTGCAGCTGAGATATGTGGATACTATAGAAGCTAAGGACATCCACCAGAAATCAGCTTAGTAGTATCCGGTTATTGGCAAATTCAAGAAATCTCGTATACACACCCACCTTGCCACGAGGAAAGCTTCCTATGTGGGATTGAGGATCTGGAATCTCAGGATGTAGATTACTAGGAATATGGTACTTCGTAGTACATTAGGATAGCTCTTGCTCGGGAATATGGGATACTACGTCAACAAGTTGTTGAACCATCTTTTCTTTAAACGAATACGAGGGTACGGATCAAATTTTTTCTGCTACTAGAATAAGTTCTTTGGAAGGTTTAGCAATGGTGGAGGATAGAAATGAAGAAATGAAGAATCCTGATTATTTATAAGGGGTACTTAATATTTTAATAGGGACCAGGATCATGCGCCGTATGTCGGACGTTTATTTGATCTAACGGTGGTAGTTGGATCGTTTAGAGTGACGTGGCTGGAAGTTTTCTCGGTTTCTGATGAAAGTGGATGCAAGTGGTTTATGACATTGATGGCGTCAGGCGGGATTATTCGAAATATTCCTTGGGCAAACTTTTGTAGCACTTATCTTGCCACGTAACAATTTCATCATGAGACTTTGTTGTTTATAGTCTAGTAGTCGCGGCACGCTGTGCGACTACTAGACTGGGGGGACATGATGACGTATAGTCCCTAGTCAGGATGGAAACCCGGCCCACGAGTACTACCCATATCCATTAAGCATTGTTCGCACGCAGACAGCGCCTAATGCCCACGAGGTCCAATAAGCCTCTGTCGCACGCGGTTATACCTTAACCGTGTCCTGGTCGCACTGCGACAAGATCAAACAAGAATATAATCTAAATAATATTATTATTCGCCTAAGTGAAAGTGATGTAATCCAACCCTATTTATGCGATAAGGATCCGGCTATAGTCAGCAATTATCCCTTGCTTAGGGCGTAAGAATAGAAGAGCCCAACTAGGGTTCTCTCGGGTATAAAAGGAACCCCAGAGGTTCCACAAGGTACGATATACACATATACTCTAACCCTCACATATACTCAAACAAATTACTTACTCTCACGCCGAAGTCTAATCATGGGACACGTGCCCACGGTAAGCCTAACGGTGTCTGTTAATTAGTTGTAGAGTCTTCAAACAAGTTCACTTGGTACAAGAGCCGGAGTCCACAAAACTTTGAACTAAGCCTAATTCGGGTCAAGTGCGGTCCATCCAACTTTTGTATCAACAATAAACAAAATGAACAATATGCCCTTAGTCCCGAAATAACCAAAACACCCTTAGGACTAGAAGTCAACATATCCAACAATCTCCACCTTGACTTTAGCTCCTAAGTAGCACCATATTTCTAACTCCGGTCAAAACTTCAAACCAAACGAATCATTCATCTTCAAATTCAGATTTCCAATTTCCAAACGCTAGAGATACTAGCCAAATTCAAAACAAATGATCGAATCCAAAAACGATCCAAAACTAACCCAAATGATCAAATCTGAAAACGATCCAAAGAAAATCTAAACCAAAACGAACGTTGATTTCTTCAAATACGAATAACCAAATGTTAAAAGAAAAATTCAAACTCGGTTAACTAAACAACCAAATCGGCTCAAACGATCTTCACAATCAAATCAGGGCAGCCAATCTTCAAACGCCTGACAAGCGAAGATCTAAATTTTTCAAATTTCAAACGATCGAAGAAAATTAAAATGACTTGAACCAAGTCTTCAACTACCAAATCGATCTTCAAATACCAAATTTAAATTCGAAACTTATCAGCCAAATAGCTATATCCTAACAAAAACCAAAAAACATATCGATCGTAATTACCAATGCTCCACCATAATCCATAACCTACTATTCTAAATCCGAAATCAAAATCTTCAAACAAACAAACAAAACTCATTGATCGACTCCACCATAACGAATTACTCCTAGTCTTCAAACAAATCGCTTTTCTAAACCCAAACTAAAATTAACCCAAACATACGCTACAGCCCAAAACCCACAAAACAAATCCTAGTTATCTTAAACCCCAATTAACAAGCACCTTTCTATCTATCAAATAAGCAATGGAATTGAACAACTAACCTGATGTTTCATGGCAGAAATGATCAAACACAAAAAAAATTCAAAGAATATCAAGAAACTGATTCTTAAAATCGACCCGAAGGTGAAACTAATTCATAAAATCAGGAAACCAAAACAAATCCAAAACCCCAACCAATTTCTTGCTTTAGATCGATGATCAACAGGCTCTAATACCAATTTGTTAGAATTATGGGCCTGCTAACCTTGGTGTCAAAGTTCAACAAACAAACACACATCAGCAACAAGATCAAAATGATAAGAACATAGGGTGTTTGGGACAAAAGATGAATTTAATTTATCACACAGGTGCAAAATACAAAGGTACAGATACATCATATTATATAACATAGAAACCGACATATTGGTTTCCTACATCTGAAGAAACATAAACAAAATGACCAATATGCCCTTAGTCCCGAAATGACCAAAACACCCTTAGGACTAGAAGTCAACATATGCAATAGTCTTCCCATGCTATGCAAATAGTAAGTTTGCACAAGTGATTCAAAATCATTGTTGAGAGAATTCAAGATAAAATGCATAGCAAGTTCTTGTGGCATGGGGTAGCTGAGGCGCTTCCGAGTGTCCAAATAGCCTTTCATTTTCAAAAATGAGTGCTAACAGACTGTCCATCTTCATGTCTACAAGCGTGAAATACTTTCGTAGTGTCAAACATTTCAATCTTGCCTTGTTCCTGAAACAAAGTCTTAAGTTCTTACATCATACCATATGAACCAAAATTTTCAAATAGAATTTGTAACGCGGGTGTCATCGCACCAAGCATAATACATGCCACATATTTTTCTTTGCTAACGTCATGATAGTACTCATTAATCTGAGCCTCCAAAGCGATATCAGGATCATGGACCTCTCTAAGAAATTTTTCAATGAATTTCAACTTATCTTAATACTTGAGACAAATTCTCAAGTTTTAATATCAGTTACAGAAATTTGATCCAGTTAATTTTCTCATCAGTGAGAATTGACCTTAGTGTCGTTTACTTGATTTGGGCAGCAGCCATCTATAAAACAAAGTTACGAAAATATTAGTATTTTAAACAATTAAATATTTTATAAAATTAACTACCCATGTTATAAATAAATAAAATAATTTTATCAAGAGTCTAAGACCAAACTTGAACTTACTTCATTAGTGTAATTGATCTGCTAGAAATGAAGGTATTTCAAAAGGTAATCATCTAATTATAATTGTCACTGTTAATGCAAAGTAATGCCTAAAAATATTATTAGTGTTAACAAATCTTTTTTAGTTTTGATCACGACAAACTAAAAAGACGTTTATCATCAAATACAATCGTAAGACGAATTATCTAACAAACACTATCATCAAGGTAATAATCGTTTAACTATTGCACTAACATATCTTAATCATGTTTAGTGATCATAAAAGTGATTAGTCCTGAACTTACATTTTGTCAAATGTGACAAAAGATTTTTTAATAAATTTCTTTTTAAGAAAATGTTTTATTAAAATGGAAAATGTAAATTTGAATATGAAATATTCCAAATACCATAGGAATATCCTTTGAAGGTAAAAACTTACCACAGGTATTACTTCACTACTAAAAGACAAAAGGGAGCAGAGTCTACTCCCACGGCTCCTTAAATAACTATGCAGTTCCTTAGTTATAAGGAACCGCAGGCACAATTAAAGAACCGTGCTCAGAGAGCCGTTGGCTTTTGTCTCCTATAAATAGTGGCTCAAATTTGCATTTTCCCATGAACTTTTTTGGACACTCTTTCTGTCATCTTTCTCTTTTCTAAATCCTAATCATTTGTAAATGATCACTTAATGTGTTAAATATGTTTACTTATGATTATCCCCTTGATCTCCTTCTTTACCTTGTCCAAAGGGAAGATCACTCACACACTTGTGTTGTGAATAAAGATGAAGCCTTAATGAAGATCATCCTCTCCTAAAGATCTAGTCATATTCATATGTGTTATTTGTGTCTTGTGTAGATCCAATGTATTTGTTAATACATGGATTAGTCTTGTATAAATCTATTGTATGTGTGTATACTTGGATTTGTGTTGTGTAGATCCAAGTTACATGTGTATACTTGGATATGTGTTATTGAGTTGCAAGTGTTGTGTGTTAGTTCTCACTAAACTATATAGTGATGTGTAGTTGTGTCTTGTTAGTTCTCACTAAACTACAAAGTGATGTGTGATTGTGTCTTGTGAGTTCTCACTTAGCTTCAAGTGAAGAGTTATGAAGATTGGTTCTATCTTTCGATTAAAACTCGACATCTAGCCTTGTGTCGGAAAATGGTGAAGTAGGCAACGTTGTGAAGATTGGTTCTAGATTTTAATTATAACTCGACATCTAGCCTTGTGTCAGATAATGGCGAAGTAGGCCACGTTATGTAGATTGGTCCTAGCTAAAATTAGGTCTCGACATTTAGTTTAGTGTCGGAAAAAAATTTAAGCGACGTTGTAAGGTTTTCTCCGCCAAGAAGGGAGCTTGTGGATATAGTGGAAATCTCGAGTAAGGTATACTGCAGGAGTGGAGTAGGAACGAAGATAGAGCTTCGTTTCCGAACCACTATAAATCTTGGTGTCTTCCTATTAGGTTGCTTCTTTCCTTAATCTTTACTTACTTTCATTATTACATCACATACAACAACTACTTGTCATTATTAATGCATTATAATTGAACCTAATCATTATACAACTAGCTTTCAAGTAAAAGGTAGTTTTGAGACAAACCTAATTGAAAGGAATTTTAATTAGGACATAAACCGAAAAGAAATTGTTCAACCCCACCCCCTCCCCCTTCTAGTTTCTACAATTGGTATCAGAGCGATGGTCACTCAAGATCTTTGAAGTATATTGTAATTTAAAACTTGGATCGATCCATTGTCTCCTCAAATTAGAAGGTTTCGTTGCACTAAAGTTTCTCTTTGGTCAAAACTATTTTCTTTATTGAAAATAGGCCTTTTAATTGGTAACATAGCATATCATCTAAATTAGTAGTATTTATACATTTTAGATTTATCCTTGAAATGTATCTACTAGTTTCTATCTTGCTATGTGTAGGTACTCATGAAGATTAATCATTAGATTTATTGTAGATTGAGTTACTTACACTTGTAGAAGACTCATCTTTTTTTATTTCCAACATCATTGAATGATGATACCAAGATGGATGAGAGTGATACTAGTCATTGAAGTCTTAGTAGTCACTAGAGTCATGTTTGGGCATTGCATTGGTTCCTTGAAGACTTGGAATGCATTTTGCGGCTAAGGTACGTTTTCGTCCTTCCACACGCCCTATTGAACATTCTTTTAATCATTACTTGACTATGTGCTTGTTATTGGCATCCTTGCCTTGACAATTTTTTGTGGTATGTGCTTCTACTCTTATACCCTTTCAAACCTTCATTGCTTGGATACTTGACTCACTTCGGAGATGTAGAGTGACCTAGTTGTAGCTTAAAGTATCAAGCATGATTTTCATGGTATACACCCTTATGGTTAGTAGGCTCTATATCATGTGTAATATGTGCAATTGAGCTCATCCCTTGAGATACCAAACTACTCCATAAGTTGTAGTTAGGATATTACACATTTGGAATTGAAATATTGCAAGGATATTGTTATTGTAAACTCTAGCAATAATAATTGTCCGATCATGTGGGAGAGAAAGTGAATCTCTACTTTGCTCATATTTTTAATTAGCATTAAGACTAATTTTAAAAATGATCTTAATCTATTTTAGAAAACTGCTTGGTATGGCTCATTACCAAAGCCGTTTAGACTTTCGCCGGAAAGGCACGTCTTAAACCACTATAAATGACACAAGCTCTTCGTTTCTACAACTTGAAGATTGTCACTTGTCTCTTGAGCATTGAACTTGGTCTTGATTCACTCCCCCTTGGTTTCTCTCGTCTTTGCTTATTTGCTACGAGTAGTCGTTTTCCCGTTTCGGTCCTATTCGGTCTTTTTCGGTTTCGATTTAGCTCGTAATCCTTCATTAAGGCATTATCACCTAGTATTGAAGTGGTCCAATGATTTCCAATAGGCTTATAAGTATATTTTAATTATTTTAGAAAAACTTGATTTTGAAAATTTCTTTGTTTTTCTTTGTTAAAAACCCTCCACTATGGGCGGTTCTTTAATTGTCACGGTTCAATATCAATAAAGAACCGCGGCCCCAGCAGGCGACTAAAATATACATTTTTTATTAAACAACGTTATTTCAAAACAAACCCTCCCTTTCTTTTCCATAGAGGCGACGGGTTCCTTATTTTCCACTATTGTTGAATCTTCAAAAGCTTCAGTCACTCAAGATTAATTGATTCCAAGTTGTGGGTTTCACTCATCCCTCTTCCAACATCAATTAACTGTAAGTACTTTCATTCAGTTTCAACTAATTTGTTCTAGGGTTCTTATTTTCATAATTGGGGATTTTTAAAATTAATATTGAATTAGAACCTTTCTAGGAATGTGGGTTGACTAGTTATATTACTATGATTCCTTAGGTTCGAATTCATTGTGATTTCACTAAAACCCACTTGTAGAACAATCCAAATTTTGACTAAATACTTTTGGTTAAATGATGTAATTGATATTAACCCATGAACAAATTGGTAATTGCATTGTTAATGCTTACCTAAAACCGATTTTTTGATAAACCAATGTTCAAGTTCATGGTTGATTTTACGTTGTTCATATGTTATAGTCACTGATGTATTGGGTACATTGTGAACACGGGAATGATAAGGATTAAACCTTCGTTTGTCAAGCAATTAATCGAACACATTATTGCGATTTTCATTTTTGGTCATTATGTAGCATATGAGTGATTGGGGAAAAAAAATTGTTGTTTATAGGTGACTAATCATGCCTTCGGAATATCAAAAAGACCACCAACATACTAAAACTTACATGCCTAATCTTGCTGACTTTTGCCCTTCACCAACCCTTGCTAATACCTTTCGTTCACTTCAAAACCATTGCTTTCATGAGGGTAGAGTTGTCAAAAAGAACATTGAGGGTTATGACTACATCGAAATGATGTTTGCTCAAATTGGCTTTGATTGTTTGTTACATATCAAAGAAGCCATTTAACCTCAATTTATCTTGGAGTTCTTTAGCGCATATTCTCTTATCTATAATGATAACAGAATATTTGTTAAGTTCATCACTAATGGTAAACTCATTCAATACTCTCTCGAGGAATTTGGTGAGGCACTTCATGTGCCATTTGTAGGTACTTGTCGTTTCACAGATTCATGGAGACTTGATGCTCTAAATGAGTCTTACGATAGTCCTCCAAATGACAACAAAGAGCTAGACCTTGACCTCATCCTTGATGTCATTACCAAAGGGTGTGGTTCAACCGTGGTACAAATTATTCACTCTACTAAGTGACCCTTGAATCGCCATAAGATACTCGTAAGCGACCTTAATGATTGCTTGGTCCGGTGGGCCGATATTCTTAGGTAAAATGTATTTTGTCTTGGTGGAAACCGGGATCATATCCCGGTTATGGCACATATGATATGTTGCATCTTTACCAACACTAAGTACAATCTTGCATTTTCCATCGCTCGACGGATCACCTATGCCTTTTCTAGACCAACCACAAATATTCCATATGCCATGCTCCTCACTCGTCTTTTCAAAAAGGTGGGTGCAGACTTTTTTGGAACTCGATCTTGCTCGCTTTCAACCGGTTCACCGTTTTATGATGCATATTCGAGAGATGCAACCACGAAAGCCGAGAAGTGATCGAGGTACAAGAAGGAATGACCCACAAGAGACTGATGATGAGGACACTCCTATGTCACCAAGTGATGGTGGTGACGAAGGTACCAGTGCTCAATTTGTCTCTTCTAGTGACTCCACCCCATCCATGAACACTTTCAGAGATGGTTTAGACCATATTGTTCCTCCTCCCCACTATACCACTAGTGAACTTCCAGAAAATTTCGGACTTGAGCATGTTTACCGTTCAAATCTTCAAACACGTGGTGAGTTGTATGATCATAGAGTAGAGAAAAGGGGTGCATTCAAGAGCTTGGGGAAGATGATCAAGGGATTTGGAAAGAAGAAGAAATGAAGCTATGGTAATGATTCAAGGTTGACATGTTTGTGAACATGTTTTGTAATGTTGAACTATTTCCTTTCATTATACTTATTTATGTTTCTTGTTTTTAGGATTTGGTGTATTCTAACTAATACTTTGTGTTGGATTGCTTAGTATTTTAATCCTAAGATTTTTATGTGATCGATGTTTCGATTCACATATCTTTGTGCATTTATTTGTTTGTTAGCTTTCTAGTTTTTGGTTAATAGTCTACTTTGGCTTGTAAAACCATTGTAAAAAATATAGGCTTTTGAAAATTATTGGAAGATCATTTTTCTGAGGCCACTGTCCATGGTTCCTTAAATACTGGCGGTTCCATAGTGATAACAAACAACAGTCCTATTTAAGGAACTGTAGGCTCTGGTTTCGACAGAATCTTTGCTTTACACTGTTTTCTCTAAATCTTTGTAAACATTAATGAAATTTTTGCTAAAAACCAGTTTTTTCCTAATTTAGCCAACCTAATTTCATTATTCATCAAAATTAGATTCAACCCATTACTAATTTGGATCATCCTTTCTCCTTCTTAAACTTCCCTTGGTTGATCTTCTTCTTCATCCTCTAAGCCTTCTTCTAAACCTAGACACACAACCATGATGTTCACTAGATCATCCAACTCCTCCAAACCATCCTCATCCAAAAGAAACCTTAAGATCAAGATCAAGTTTCCTAAACTTGGTTCTCCATCTTTTCATACACCCAAAAATGAGATTTTCCAATTCTCATTTCTTCATCACCCTCACCACCTCTTGCACCATGCAAGAAAAGTTCAACTCATGGTACCAACCATTCACATGGTTCTACCTCCTCTTCATTCCAATCTAGGATGAATGAGTTGTCCTCACCCTTCACTCCTAGTCCTCTCTTGGATATGAACCCTCAACCTCTTCAAAGCATTCCCTTTGTGAATGTCATTGTTGAGCCATTGGTTACCTCACCTTTCACTCCCCCAAATTCACCCATCTCACCATTGGACACCATGCCTCCTCCTCCTCTCTCAAACACTCTAATTTTGGGTGTTCTTATTTCCCATTTTAGTGGTGATCCATACTTCTTTGGTTTTCTAGAAGCTCATGGTGCAAATTGTCTATGTTGCCTCTATAACAACTACATCATTCAAAACCTAAGAATGGAGATGTTTGGACTTCATAGGAGATTGTAAGAATTCTTGCTTATTTTGTTCTCCACGCCTCCACCTCCTAGGAGATGAATGATGATTTTCTAAAAATAAAAATGATTTTAAAAGAAAATCAAGCCAAGGAAGACTACCTATCAAGAACTAGTTTAGCTAAGTTTGTAATAGTTAGTTGTTAATTCATTTCTTTTATTTCCTTTCCTTCATGAGTTTTCATGAGGATGATTTATGATTTTTGTCTTTGTGTGTTTCAACCTATGTGCTCACACTAATCAACTTCAATTTTTTTTTAAATTGAACCTTAATTTATCACAACCTCTAAAACTTGACTAAATTTGGATCAAAATGTTATCTAAATATTTTGTCACCTTTTGTCAAGACACTCTTTGTGAGTGTGTTGCCTTTTGTGCAACCAAAGTATAATCTAGTGCTAAAAGAGGTAAAGTCCAAGATTTGCAAAATTTTGAAAGAGTCTTATTTTTTTCAAAACTTTGAAAAATTGAGTTTTCAAGTCCACTGTATACGGCTCCTTAAAAGTCGCACGGATCCTTGTATTTAAGGAACGGTAGGTTCTTATAAAGAACCGCAGACAGTAAGCCTAAATTTGGCTCGCTTTTTGGTCTTTCTTCTTTGACCACAGTCTTTTTCAAGATTCTTTGTTTGCCAATTTTGGCTAAACATTCCTTGAAACCTTTTGTTTTCATTTCAAATCTTTGCTTTGTCTACTTTCTTTAAACTCTTTTCTTTTGGGAGTTCTTGATACTTTGGTTTTGCTAGGTTCAATTTTACTCTCGATATCCTCTCGAATTGATCTCAGTCTTAAGTGGAATGATTGTTCTTGGTTACTAAATAAAAGGGTTTGGTTTTCTAGTCTAAAAAAGTGGAAATGAAAATTTAAATCAAAGACAATTACTTTAATTATAATTAACAAAGACTTGTATTAAACTTAAGATTAAAATTAAGATTGAAATTAAAGTTCAAATTACAGTTAAAATATAAATTGTGAAATAAACATAAAGAAACAGTAAGCAGACAAACAGTAACACTACAAGAAAATTGATTCGGAACTTTTACCCTTGGTTCGGAACTTTTACTCATCCGGAACTTATCCTTCATTCGGAACTTCCATTCATCCGGAAGTTTGGGAACTCATTCGGAAGTTTCTGATCCGGAAGTTTTAGACTCATCCGGAACTTGCTGATTCGGAAGTTTTGGACTTCCGAATGAAGCCCCTTGGTTCGGAACTTAATGATTCGGAAGTCACTGTTCACTGATGCGGAACTTACTGGTTCAGAAGTGATTGGTTCGGAACTTTCTACTTCCTTCGGAACTTTTGTTTGGTTTGGAAGTTTTAAACTGGTTCGGAACTTTTTAAAGGTAAACTCATACGGAACTTTTAACTGACTCGGAACTTTTGAAAACACAACTCATTCGGAAGTTACTATTCACTGATTCGGAACTTCTGGAAAACCCAGATACAGTAAGAATACCCGAAGAACAAGGAAACTATTTTTAATCCAAAAATCACCAAGTTTTTCACCAAAAACTAAAATAAATCAATCACAAAGCATCTACTAATCATAAACTACTAATCCCATCAACAAAAACACAAATCCAAACAACTTTTGAAGATCAAATCAAGAAAAATAAAGACTTAAAAACTTGAAGATAAAGATGATGATGAACAAGATAAAATAGAAGGATTAAACAAGAACTTAGTATTGAATGATTAATGTTTTGACAAGATTAAACAAAGATTAAAATTACAAGATGAGAAAATTAAAGATTAAAAATCACCAATCACCCTAATGGTGATGGTGATGAAACGAAACAGAGAGAAAGAAATGGGGGAGAAGAAAACTAAGCTAACTCCTGGATGTGTGTGAGGGAACCCTTTATATAGGCTTGTCCTTTAGTTGGTGAGTGGGCTTTCTCCCGTTCTTCTTGTCTTTTCGTCTTTTCAAAAAAGTTTCCGTTTTCGATTCTGATTCGGGATTTGTCGTCGATTAAATTCAACTCGTCTTTTAATTTCTTCGTTTAATAGACTTGAGTTTCTTCGACTTATATAAATCTTCCATCTTTGGTCCTTTTCTTCGATAAATCTTCGAATAGGCCCAGTGACTTCAAATCTTTTGCATCTCTTGGACAATAGACTTTATCTTGAGTCTTTTTCTTCAGTAAAACCCGTGCAATCCCATGTTTTCTTCAATATTCATCCGGTTGGCTCTGAAAACACAATAAACACAAAAACTACGCATAATTCCAAACAAATGATATTAAATACGTGTTTTGGTCTCGTTTTAGCCCGAATTAAGTGGTAAAAGGATGGGTGTTTACACACCTATCAAATCCCCTACACTTAACCATTGCCATGCCCTCATGCAATGCTTAGTGATAAAGCAATTTTACACTTTTCTCATAATTAATCAACCTTGGCCTTATTCAAAAACTACCAAACAAAAACTAAAGTACTAAAAGAAATTTAAACTTCAAAGGTAGCAAAGGGATAGAGAACCATTTTCACTTGAAAATAGCTACATGGAAACATCTTGCAAAGAAATCGATGACTTACGTTAGGGCTTTGGTGCTGCGAAGATTTATCACCCTCAAGTTTCACGTTCCCCAAACTAAGCTTAAAAACGAGATCATTGTTATTATAAGTTAGCAATTCAAACACTTACACACATGGCTTAATTAAATGCTTAAACTCCCTTATTCCTAAGTGTATCTCTTATATTTTATTTTTGTCTTAGAATGATCATGAAGATGCATTTTTGGACATATTTCGATAGTTTATTAGGGCTGAAAGCAAAGTAGGACGATTTGATCAATAGTTAGCTAAAGGACAAAATCTCTTAAAACTGCTTCTCGGGATATCAAAAAGTTCATATCTTGGCATAACTTGGTTCACGATTTGAGACCTTTCTCGGGCCGATATTTGGCATGTACTTCATACTTCATATCTTTGAGAGACGTTCTTGAGATAATGGTCTTCTCATCATAATAGAGTTTCTTCACTTCGAGACTTTTGAGGGGTACTCCAACTTTGTTGACCACGACTTCATGATTATTTCTTCGATCTCTATTTGGGATTTTGAGATACAACGATCCGCCTCCTTTTCGGACTTGGATCTTATTTATCCTCATACCTTGTTAGGGTCTTTTCGGATAGACTTCTCCATGATCTTTATGGGAGTTGATTGCTTTTCGTCGTGAGTCTTGATCCTTCATATTGATTTTAGGAATAATGCTTTTCACATCACTTTGGATCTTCAGCAATAAAATTGAATCCTCATGCCTTGTTAGGGCCTTTTCGGACTCGCCAATCTTCGCGCCCCGCTTCATAAGTTATGCCTTGGCTATGAACTCTTATCATTACCGAGCAACTTTTAAACGATCTTGGGCTAGAAGCTAAGTAACTTTTCAAATTGTAAGACCTTACTTATTGCAGATAAATTATTAGCAAGTGATGGGAGAATAGGCAAATAATTACACCAAGTGAGCTTGCGCAAGAATACCGACTTATAATTGACTCTATCATTTCTCGTCCTCCACAATTTAAAATCTCAAGTAATGAGATTCGTGGACACTTAGCCTAATAAACCAATTAAGGTCTACATGGTTAAGGATACTAGCTAGAATAAACTTGGATAAGTCTATTCGGGTTGAGTCAAAATAAACGAAACGGGCCTAATATGTCAAAGACTTCTAAACTAGCTACCCACTTTATTAATATTTTTGACTTTATTGCGGGATATATACATATGAAAGCAACGATAAAAAATTTAAAAATTACAACTAAATGGCCAAAGTTAATAAAAAATTTGAAAAATGTTGAAAAATAGGATTTTCCGGTTAATAGAAGGCATTTTCATGGAAAAGTCCACTTAAAACTTCGATAGAAGTCCCCCCTACACTTAAGATAAACATTGTCCTCAATGTTTAAGCATGTGGGAAAAGTTTCCCCTACACTTATGACATTGTGCACGTTGGTTAACTCAAGTTAAGGAAGAGACGACTAAAGTGATCAATTTCAAATGTGAGTATGAAGAAAATTGAATCACGATAGTTGAGAGATAGAACCGGATTTCGAATAACACGGGAGCACGGTTCTTTAAAAACATCCAAGAGTGCACTAATCCCTGTAATCACATCACCATACAAAGACAAACACATATAGAAGTCCCCCCTACACTTAGGGGATTAAAACATAAAAGGATAGATACTCGGGCTGCCTCCCGAGGAGCGCTTGTTTTTGATAACCGAGTCACAAGGCTGACTCGACCCAAAATTAGTTCATGGGGAACGTGGTGAGGGATGGAATCACCTCCTTAGAGGTGTCCTCACCAAAGTACAACTTCACTCGTTGGCCATTCACCTTAAAATTTGGTCCATCAGGTTGAGCGAGCTCGAGAGTGCCATATGGAAAAATTTGGGCAATGGTGAATGGGCCGGACCAACGAGATTTGAGCTTTCCCGAGAAGATTTTCAACCGAGAGTTAAAAAGTAAGACTTTGTCTCCAACGTAGAACTCTCGGTTTTTGATCTTGGAGTCGTGAATGAGCTTAGTTCTTTCCTTATAGATCAAAGAATTTTCATAAGCCTCATTACGGAGTTCATTCAGCTCATTGAGTTGGATCTTGCGTAGGTCACCGGCTTTGTTTATATCAAAATTAGCCCACTTCAAGGCCCAATAAGCCTTGTTCTCCAACTCAATGGGGAGGTGGCACGCTTTCCCGTACACAAGACGATAAGGCGTACAGCCGATCGGGGTCTTGTAAGCAGTACGGAAAGCCCACAAAGCATCATCAAGTTTATCAGCCCATGCGGCACGATGCTCTCCCACGGTTCTTTCAAGAATTCGCTTCAGCCCTCGGTTTGATATTTCAGCCTGGCCATTAGTTTGTGGGTGGTAGGCTGTGGAAAGACGATGATTTACACCGTACTTAGCCATGACTCGAGCAAATTGGTCATTGCAGAAATGAGTCCCACGATCACTAATAATGGCGCGAGGCACACCGAATCTAGCGAAAAGAGCTTTCAAAAAGTTACAAACCACCCTTGCGTGATTAGTAGGCAAAGCTTTGGCTTCAACCCACTTTGAAACGTAGTCAACGGCTACAAGGATGTATTTGTTTCCTTTAGAAGAAGGGAATGGCCCCATAAAGTCGATACCCCAAACATCAAAAATTTCACACTCTTGAATGAAATTCTGAGGCATCTCGTCTTTATGTGTGATTTTGCCTTGCTTTTGGCAAACATCACATCGTTTAACCATATCGTGAGCATCACGGTATATGGAGGGCCAATAAAATCCCGAATCAAACACTTTTTTAGCGGTGTAGTTGGGACCAAAGTGACCACCGGTGGGTCCTTTGTGGCAAGCATTAAGGATTTCAGACGCTGCCGGTCCATCAACACATCGGCGAATAATCAGGTCAGCACATTGTTTGAATAGGTAAGGGTCGTCCCAAAAGTAAGTCTTGATGTCGGTGAAGAACTTCTTCTTTTGTTGGGACGTCAACCCTTCCTTGAGAATTCCACCCGCCAAGTAGTTTGCAAAGTCCGCAAACCACGGGGTTTCATTCGGCTTCGAGTTTATAGACATTAAGGTCTCCAAGGGAAAAGAATCATTGATTTCTTTGGTCGGATGATCCCCTTGGTAAGGATCCTCAAGTCTGCTAAGATGTTCCGCGGCTAGGTTTTCTGCTCCTTTTTTATCGCGAATTTCGATTTTAAATTCCTGGAGCAGCAAAACCCAGCGAAGAAGTCTTGGTTTGGATTCTATGCTTTGTTAACAAGTACTTCAGCGCGGAATGATCGGTATACACAATGGTGGTAGAAAGGACAAGATAGGGACGGAATTTTTCAAAAGCATAGACAACAGCTAAAAGCTCTTTTTCGGTTGTCGTATAATGCAATTGTGCCCCTGTCATTGTCTTGCTAGCGTAATGGATCGGTTGGAAGTGTTTGTTCACTCTTTGTCCAAGAACCGCTCCAATAGCAAAATCACTAGCATCGCACATCAACTCGAAGGGTAGCTCCCAATTAGGGGTAACCAAGACGGGTGCCTTAGTTAGCTTATCCTTAAGCGAGTTGAAGGCTTCAAGGCACTCTTTGGAAAAGATAAAAGGAGTATCTTTTTCCAAGAGGTGGGTCATCGGGCGAGCGATTTGAGAAAAATCTTTGATGAATCGACGGTAAAAGCCCGCATGACCCAGGAAACTTCTCACACCCTTCACGGTTGAAGGTGGAGGCAACTTTGCGATGACATCGACTTTAGCACGGTCAACTTCAAGACCGACTTTCGAGATCTTATGTCCAAGCACGACGCCTTCTTTTACCATAAAATGGCATTTTTCCCACGTCAGAACAAGGCGAGTGTCTTCGCACCGTTTTAGCATACGTTCTAGATTGGCAAGGCAAGCAGAGAAGGAATCCCCGAAGACCGAGAAATCATCCATGAAGACTTCCATGGTTTGTTCAACCATGTCATGGAAGATAGCTAACATGCACCTTTGGAAAGTCCCAGGCGCATTACATAAGCCAAAAGGCATTCTTTTGTAAGCGAAAGTGCCATAGGGACAAGTGAATGTAGTCTTCTCTTGATCTTGGGGATCGATGGGTATTTGAAAATAACCCAAGAAACCATCAAGAAAGCAGTAATATTCATTACCGGCTAAACGTTCAAGCATTTGGTCCATAAAAGGTAGAGGGAAATGATCCTTTCTCGTGGCATCATTGAGTTTGCGGTAGTCTATACAAACTCTCCACCCAGTAACGAGACGAGTGGGAATCAACTCGTTGTGTTCATTGGGAACAACGGTTATTCCGCCCTTCTTGGGCACACAATGGATTGGACTAACCCACGGTGAATCCGAAATAGGGTAAATCATACCTGCATCAAGAAGTTTGAGAACCTCTGTTTTGATGACTTCATGGATTTTTGGATTCACCCTTCGTTGGCTTTGAATAGTGGGCTTGAAGTCGTCCTCCATGAGAATTTTGTGTGTGCAGAAGTGAGGATCAATTCCACGAATATCGGAAATCTTCCAAGCAATAGCCTTCTTGTGATCTTTCAACACAGCGACAAGTCGGGCTTTCTCTTCATCCTTCAAATCCTTAGCAATGATGACTGGCGACTTCTTCTCTTCTTCGAGGAATACATACTCAAGATGGGGTGGTAACTCCTTAAGTTCCAAATCCGGAGGATTGTCGACGGGAGGCGTATTCGAAGTCGGAGTCTCGATAGCAATAACAGTGGGAGATGGAGGGGAAGGATTGTCTTCTCTGAGGAGGTTTGCAATGAAACTGAGATCGTCATCCCAAGTGGCAGTAGAATCGTCATTGTCTTGCTTCACATCTTCCAAGGTGGCTTCCAAATCTTTCCAAAGGAAATCACTTTCTCCAAATAGAGATAGTGATGAGTCGATAGAGGAAACGGTCTCAACATTGGGAAGAGAGGTAGGAATGTTTTTACAAGCATCCTTGAAGTGTTCTTCACAAGCCTCATCAAGAACGTCAATACAATTAACATTCTCGTAAGAATAAGGCTGTTTAGATAACTTTCCCATGTTGAAGACTACTTTATCGTCACCCACTCTCATGATAAGCTCACCGGCTTCAACATCAATGAGAGTGCGACCGGTTCTCAAGAATGGACGACCAACAATGAGTGGCACACGGGGGTCCATCTCGTAGTCGACGACAACAAAATCAGCAGGGAAGGTGAATTTGTCGACTCCTACAATGACGTCTTCGGCTATCCCCACTGGATAAGCAACCGTACGGTTAGCTAATTCCAAAGTCATTTTGGTGGGGACTAGCTCTGGGAGAGATAATTGCTTCCAAACACTTAGAGGCATGAGATTAATACTGGCACCTAGATCGGCTAGGGCCATGCAATTCTCTACTCCCGGGAAATTGCAAGGGATAAGAAAACGACCCGGATCACCAAGCTTGATTAGCAATTTCCTTAAGAGCACTGCAGAGCAGTTCTCATTAAGTTGGGTGTTGGCGAGATCGAGGAGCTTTTCCTTGTCGCTCAGAAGGTCTTTAAACATTTTGGCGTATTTGGGCATGTGAGCGAGAGCCTCAGCGAAGGAGATATTGAAATTCAGTTTTTTGAACATTTTTAGGAAGTTCGAAACTTGAATATCATCCTTGCTCTTTTGCTTCTCTTTCCTCAACCGTGAAGGATAAGGTATATTGGAAGAAGAGGAAGGCTTTAGGGGAATAGGATCACTCACAAGCACGGGTGAAGGAGGGGTAGAAAGAAGAGGTGGAGAAATTGGGGAAGGAGAAGGAGGAGGAATAGGAATAGGCGACTCGTTCTCCTTAGTCACAACCACCGGTGGAGGTATAGGAAGCTCGGGTTCCTTGGTACCTTTACCACTTCGAGTAGTGATTGCTTTCATCTCCCCTCTTGGGTTCGCAATGGTGTTACTCGGAAGAGTACCCGAAGAAGAGGGTTGATTACCTTGGAAGAAACTAGCCATCATGTTCCTTAGATCATTAGTTTGGGTATCCAACGTATTTCTCATATCGGCTCTCAAATCATTTCCTTGCTTGACCAAATCTGCTTTCAAATTGCGCACTTCCTCTTGGAGATTTCCTACTATCACATCATTGGTTCTCATGTAGGTTGCAACCTCTTGGTGTAATGCAGTGGTGGCTTGGTTGGGAGGAGCATTGTATGCAGGTGGTTGGTAAGCAGGTTGTTGGTAGACTTGATTGTTACGTTGAGGTAGTTGTTGTTGCTTGTGAGGTGGGATGTATGGTTGTCGAGGTTGTTGTTGTTGTTGAGGAGGACGGTTAAGGTTTTGTTGTTGGTTTGGGTTGTTTGGGGGAAAACCAGGTGGTGAAAGGTAGTTGTTGGATCGATAGCTAAGCAAGTTACGGTCACCTTGAGGTCTAGCTTGATAAGCAGGTTGTTGCTAGGTTCCATATGCCGCATTCACATTCTCAGCAGGGTAATCTTGGGTGGCGGTACAAGTTGTGTAAGAGTGAGGACCACCACATATCTCACAAGGTTGGCTGACAGCGTTCACTTGTGCGTTTTTGGCGTTGTTGCTGTTGTTGTTGCTGACGGTGTGGGTGACAAGCGATTCAAGAAGCGTGGTGATTTTGTCAAGTCGCTTGTCGCTGTCATTAGTGCTAGCACTAGCAACATTGGTCCTAACACTCTTGGTTTGCACACGAGATTTGTTCTCAATGATATCCCAAGCAGCATTGGAAGTCTTAGCCAATAGATTACCCCCCGAAGCACTGTTCAGTGAATCTTGGTCACTCATGCTTAAACCATTGTAAAAAGTATTGATTTGATGTACTTTGGTAAAACCATGTTGTGGGCATTTTCTTAAAAGATCTTTAAAGCGATCCCAAGATTCACTGAATGACTCATCGTACTTTTGTTCAAAATTTATGATCTCATTCCGCAAAGCGGTAGTACGAGAGGGTGGAAAAAAGTAGTTGATAAACTTTGTTTCCAAATCCGTCCACGAGAGAATACTCTGTGGCGGTTCCTTAGCAAGCCAATGTCGGGCTTGTCCCTCTAAAGAAAAGGGAAAAAGTTGTAACCTTATAACCTCTTGTGGAACTCCATTGAACTTGACCGTGTTAGTGAGTTGTAGAAATCTCTTGATGTGGTCGTGTGGATCATCAATGGTACGTCCCAAGAATGGTTGAGCGGAGACCATCTGGATAAAACCTTATTTTAGCTCGAAATTGTTGGCGGCAATTGGTGGTATAACAATTGGATCCGTGTTGCCATCGACATGAGCTTGCAGCAATTCAATCATCGGGCGATTATCCGGAAGGTGCTCATTGTTGTGTTATTATTGTTTGGAGGTGGTACACCGGCCATGTCTAAGTGATCGAGAGGCTCGGGCTCTTGATATGACGTGGATCGAGTGCGCATACACCTGCAAAAGAACGAACAAAGAAAAGCAAAGCACAAATATTTTTGGTTTTTATGTTTTTTTATTTTTTTTTTTTATTTTTTTTTTGAAAATTTTATATTTTTTAGTTGTTTTTGAAGATTTTCTTGAAAAAGTAACGTTCACGGGGAACGGATCCCAAAATCCAAGTTCTCACAAAAAACTTTTGATCTTAACGAGAAGAGCCGGCAGCGGCGCCATTTGATACTTTGGTTTTGCTAGGTTCAATTTTACTCTCGATATCCTCTCGAATTGATCTCAGTCTTAAGTGGAATGATTGTTCTTGGTTACTAAATAAAAGGGTTTGGTTTTCTAGTCTAAAAAAGTGGAAATGAAAATTTAAATCAAAGACAATTACTTTAATTATAATTAACAAAGACTTGTATTAAACTTAAGATTAAAATTAAGATTGAAATTAAAGTTCAAATTACAGTTAAAATATAAATTGTGAAATAAACATAAAGAAACAGTAAGCAGACAAACAGTAACACTACAAGAAAATTGATTCGGAACTTTTACCCTTGGTTCGGAACTTTTACTCATCCGGAACTTATCCTTCATTCGGAACTTCCATTCATCCGGAAGTTTGGGAACTCATTCGGAAGTTTCTGATCCGGAAGTTTTAGACTCATCCGGAACTTGCTGATTCGGAAGTTTTGGACTTCCGAATGAAGCCCCTTGGTTCGGAACTTAATGATTCGGAAGTCACTGTTCACTGATGCGGAACTTACTGGTTCGGAAGTGATTGGTTCGGAACTTTCTACTTCGTTCGGAACTTTTGTTTGGTTCGAAAATTTTAAACTGGTTCGGAACTTTTTAAAGGTAAACTCATTCGGAACTTTTAACTGACTCGGAACTTTTGAAAACACAACTCATTCGGAAGTTACTATTCACTGATTCGGAACTTCTGGAAAACCCAGATACAGTAAGAATACCCGAAGAACAAGGAAACTATTTTTAATCCAAAAATCACCAAGTTTTTCACCAAAAACTAAAATAAATCAATCACAAAGCATCTACTAATCATAAACTACTAATCCCATCAACAAAAACACAAATCCAAACAACTTTTGAAGATCAAATCAAGAAAAATAAAGACTTAAAAACTTGAAGATAAAGATGATGATGAACAAGATAAAATAGAAGGATTAAACAAGAACTTAGTATTGAATGATTAATGTTTTGACAAGATTAAACAAAGATTAAAATTACAAGATGAGAAAATTAAAGATTAAAAATCACCAATCACCCTAATGGTGATGGTGATGAAACGAAACAGAGAGAAAGAAATGGGGGAGAAGAAAACTAAGCTAACTCCTGGATGTGTGTGAGGGAACCCTTTATATAGGCTTGTCCTTTAGTTGGTGAGTGGGCTTTCTCCCGTTCTTCTTGTCTTTTCGTCTTTTCAGAAAAGTTTCCGTTTTCGATTCTGATTCGGGATTTGTCGTCGATTAAATTCAACTCGTCTTTTAATTTCTTCGTTTAATAGACTTGAGTTTCTTCGACTTATATAAATCTTCCATCTTTGGTCCTTTTCTTCGATAAATCTTCGAATAGGCCCAGTGACTTCAAATCTTTTGCATCTCTTGGACAATAGACTTTATCTTGAGTCTTTTTCTTCAGTAAAACCCGTGCAATCCCATGTTTTCTTCAATATTCATCTGGTTGGCTCTGAAAACACAATAAACACAAAAACCACGCATAATTCCAAACAAATGATATTAAATACGTGTTTTGGTCTCGTTTTAGCCCGAATTAAGTGGTAAAAGAATGGGTGTTTACACACCTATCAGTTCTTTTTCTCATCCCTCATAATTTCTAACTCTTCTAATCTTAACCTTGACATCTCTTTATCACAATCTTCTAAACCTAAATCTTCCTCTTCTAAGCTTTCCAAGAAACAGAAAATCTCGGTTCTACCCGTTTTGATCAAGAAGAATAAGGATCATCATGATTCCTCTTCTCCCAAACCCTGCAAGACTTTCTCTTTCTCTCCTATTGTGTATTGGAATGTGACTTTCTCAATCGATCCAATAACCAGAGAAAGAAAAGTTCTTCCACCACCTAAACCTTGAAACATTCCTCATCTCAATGACCTCTCTTCTTTCCCAAATCTCACTAGGCATTGTGAGAACATTTCTTATCCATTATCTCCCTCTCCACCACCACCTTCTCATCTTGATGGTCCTCCCCCATCTAACGACTTTGTTTTGCATCATGGAAGCTCGTGTGCTTGTTGTCGATTTCAACAAATTAAACTTGCTCATGTGTATGACAAGCTAAATTTTCTTGAATTTCTTCTCACCCGACCTCCTCTCAAAGTATTTGTTCCCGTGAACAAATCTTCGAATGATGCCTCGTCGTCTTATTTTTCAAATTAAAGCACACTTTGTGTTTTAGTTATTTGAGTCAATAAAAACTTAAGCAATCTTGGAGGATTATCACTACTAGAGTAGTTTATGCTTATGTTGTTTATTTTCCTTGTTTGTTGCTTTAAATATTCATATTGTGTGTATGAATATTTCTCTTGTATGTTCTTTCATATTTTTGTAATATGAATGTTATGTGTGTTATCTCCTTTCCGGCTAATTCTTTATCACACACATTGTTACGGGTTTATCATGGTTAAAACCTACAATTGTTTTTGGGTGATTCCACCAATTCTAAATTTCTAACCCTTTGACATATTATCATTTCAATTGGTATGGATGTTTCTTTTCTACCTATATTCCACCAATTGAACTTTGATTTTGTCAAAACACCCTCCTTGGACATTCTTAGCAAATACTTACTTCTAACTTGATATTTCTTTTCTTCCTCCCTTTCAAGTTACCTAGTAGGTAGTGACTATATATACATTGGTGTTTCTTTTCTATCTACTAACCTTTGTGTAGCATGTCACCTTAGCTCTTCCAATAGGTGCCCCAAGCTAGGGGGAGTAAGCACCAAGGAGGAGCTACTAGCAAAGTCAAATCTTCTCTTCTTAAAAGACTTGTGCTAACCTTTTTGCTTCGACAAAGGGGGAGAAATGATAGTGATAAACTCGTTAATAATTCGAATAATTTTTGATTTTACATAAATGAGTTTATAGTTTGTGGTAATCAAAAAGGGGGGGATTGTTAATGCAAAGTAATGCCTAAAAACATTATTAGTGTTAACTAATCTTTTTTAGTTTTGATCACGACAAATTAAAAAGACATTTATCGTCAAATACAATCATAAGACGAATTATCTAACAAAAACTATCATCAAGGTAATTATCATTTAAGTATTGCACTAACATATCTTAATCATGTTTAGTGATCATAAAAGTGATTAGTCCTAAACTTACATTTTGTCAAATGTGACAAAAGTTTTTTTAATAACTTTCTTTTTAAGAAAATGTTTTATTAAAATGGAAAATGTAAATTTGAATATAGCATATTCCAAATGCCATAGGAATATCCTTTGAAGGTAAAAACTTACCTCAAATGTTACTTCCCCACTAAAAGACAAAAGGGAGCGGAGTCTACTCCCACGGCTCCTTAAATGGCTATGTGGTTCCCTAGTGATAAGGAACCGCAGGCACAATTAAGGAACCGCGCTCAGAGAGTTGTTGGCTTTTGTCTCCTATAAATAGTGGATCAAATCTATTTTCCATGAACCGTTTTTGAAACTCTTTCTGCCATCTTTCTCTTTTCTAATTCCTAATCAATTGTAAATGATCACTTAATGTGTTAAGTATGTTTACTTATAATTATCCCCTTGATCTCCTTCTTTACCTTATCCAAAGAGAAGATCACTCACACACGTGTGTTGTGATTAAAGATGAAGCCTTGATGAAGATCATCTCTCCTAAAGATCTAGTCAGATTCATCATTTGTTTTATTTGTGTCTTGTGTAGATCCAATGTATTTGTGAATACTTTGATTAGTCTTGTGTAAATCCATTGTATGTGTGTATACTTGGATTTGTGTTGTGTAGATCCAAGTTACATGTGTATACTTGGATATGTGTTATTGAGTTGTAAGTGTTGTGTGTTAGTTCTTACTAAACTATAAAGTGATGTGTAGTTGTGTCTTGTTAGTTCTCACTAAACTACAAAGTGATGTGTGGTTGTGTCTTGTGAGTTCTCACTTAGCTTCAAAGTGAAGAGTTGTGAAGATTGGTTCTATCTTTCGATTAGAACTCGACATCTAGCCTTGTGTCAGAAACTGGTGAAGTAGGCAACGTTGTGAAGATTGGTTCTAGCTTTTAATTAGAACTTGTTGGGAATCTAAGTTTGTTAGATTCCCTGTATCATAGATTTAAACACAAATCAAGCTGTTAGATAGTCACTTGCCTGTGCCTAGGAGGCAGGCAAGTATCGCAAGACTCACAGAGATCTAAGTCTCTGTGAGCAACCTCGGAGGAGTCCATGTTAGAGACATTGTCAAGGAAGTCTAAGATTACTTGAAGACATACTCATTGGCTGTGATGGATAACAGCCAAGATGTATCAGGGACTCTGAGGGGTTGAGAGTTAACAGGGGTGGCAATACCTTGTTAACACTCAGCACACTTTGGACATACATTGGTGTGTACGAGACTATGAAGAAAAGGAAAAATGTGTCATCTATGTTTCCCTAAAGCATTGTGGCAGACTACCAAGAATAGAAGAGCATCTTGTGACAGATGTCTGAAAAGTGAATGTCTTGTGTAGTCACCATCAACTAGTACTTAGGTCAACCTCGTATCACTATAAATAGGATATGTAGCCCAGCATTAATGTTTAACACTTTGATAGATTTCATACATTAATGCTTAGAACTTGAAGAACCAAACAGTTGTGACTGTGTTCTTAAGTTAGAGTTTTATTTGTTCAAAGTGTGCACAACACATTATCATCAAACGGTGTTATCCATAACACTTGTAATTCTTTATTATACAATAATAAGTATTATGTTTGAAAAGTAATTACGTGTGTTGATTAGTTAAGTTTAGTGTTTCTAGCATAGTTTAGGGACTTTCAATTGGTATCAAAGCGGTTTTGATATTAAATCCTTCAAGAAACATCATTCTCAGTTTTATAATCAAGATCCACCATGCCGGAAACAACCAATGCACCACCATCGTCTTTTGGGAACACCAACAACAATGCACCACCAACTTCACCAAGACTCACTCCTCCACCTCCAAATGAAGACGATCTACCTCAAATTCTTACTCAAGAGGCGGATCTCATGTCACCAGCGTACCAATCTTTGATGAAGAAGATTTTGCTAGTTGGAAGAGTCAAATCCTCGTGTATCTCGACGGACTTGAACCATTTCTTCTAGAAATTCTAGACAATGGTCCTTATGTTCCCATGGCGCTTACCTCTACTGATGAGAACCCTCTTCCCAAACCTCTCAAACAATGGACTCCAACTGATAGGAAATTGGCAAACCAAGATAAACGTCTCAAAAGCATCATCATATCATGTCTTCCCAAACACATCATGAAGTCTGTCATTCAGTGCCCCACAGCCAAACAAATGTGGACAGACCTTATTCTTGTTCATGAAGGACCCTCTGAAACCAAAGAAACCAAGATTCAGGCACTCAGACTTCAGTTCAATGCTTTCAAGGCACTTGAAGGTGAAAAGGTTCAACAAACATATACAAGGCTGAAGATTCTTCTCAATGACCTTGCTATGAATGATGTCACCATTGGTCAAGCTGAAATTAATACCACATTTCTCAACATCCTTCCAAGAAAATGGCTGAGTATGAATCAGACTTAGAGAGCCAATAACTCAATCAAGAATGACACCTTAGCTCAGCTTTATAGAAAGTACAATTATGAAGAAGGGATGATTGATACTATATACAAATCAGAGACTGAAAGATTTGTAGTTCAAGGAGCAACTTCCAAAGCTTTGATTTCTACCCTACATCCTCATGACAGCGACTCTGATGTTGAAGAAGACACACGCAGCAGCCAAGAGTTCTTGACAGACCTTAATGCTGAATTTCATGAAAGAGCCTTGCTAGCCAATCAAAGAAGATTCTACAAAAGATCAGGGAGAATAGGATCAGCTGGCAAACAAACTGACAAATCAAAAGAAACTTGTTTTGCCTGTGGAAAACTTGGACACTTCCAAAAAGACTGTCCTTCCACAAAGACATCATCACCTTCTTATCTATCATCTTCTAACAAACCTTACAAGTTCAAATCACAACACAACAACTCATCTCACCAATTCAACTCCTCAGATAATGAGAAGAAGGATTACAAGAACAAGTATAAGGAACTTAAAGCTGAGTTAGAACAGATGAATTTGAAGCTTGAAGCTCTGTCTAAGAAGAAAGGGGGTGATAAAAAGACAGAAAAAAAGGGTTGGTAGCTGAAGCATATGATTAGAATGATGAGCCGCTGACTTCAGATGAGGAAGATACTACTAGAGTCAGGGCTTTCATGGCTATAGCTGAGGATGAACTAGCTGTTGGGAAAGGTGATGCAAGATCAGGACAATGGGTTGACATCACAATCAAAAAGGTACACAAGCTTTTATCTATGTTTGATAGTGATGAACGCAAACATGTCCTTGATTACACCATTGTTGATTTGCACTTTGTTGAGGAACAAAGAAAGAACTTGCTTGATAAGTTTCACTCTGTTAAAAATGAACTGTTAAATGCTAAGGATGAATGTAAAACTCTCAAACGGGTTAATTTAGAAAAGATATCTCTTCAAAACGAAGTCAATAGGTTAACCTTGAAGAATAGTACCTTAAATGATCAAGTATCTGAATTAAACAAGGTTATTGAAAAATGGATGTGCAGTAGGTTCACTATAGATCAATTGCTTAATGATGAACTACCTGCTGATATTAAAAGGGATATCTCTACTAAGAAAAATAAGTTGAAAATTCTCACCAAACCCAAAGAGATTGTTTTCAAATCTACAGAGACAATTCATATGTCAGATCCCATCTTGACTGATGACCCTGTCTCTGAAGATATGGTTGAATTACCACCCTTCCCTTAACTCTCAGGAGTTGAACCCAGCAGTTCCTCTAGAGGGACTAAGGGTGAACCCAAAACAGATGTTGAGAAACCACCAGCTAAAGTTTTTTCTGTACCTGCTAAACAATCTGTTAAGCAAGTTTCCTTTAAGCCTGTCTCAACAAAATCTGTGAACAAAGTTGATTCCTCAACTGAAGAACACCTGTTGTCATTAATGAAAGAAGTAGAACTCTTAAAACAACATATTAAGCCTTCCATTGAATGCTCTACTTCCCATGAACCTAAGTCTATTCTAGGTGACCCAAAGCTGAAAGGATAGTCAAACCTTACTGCAATATCTGTAAAAACTCTCATCACATGACCATAGACCATGATAGACAAATGACTGTTAAGAGAGCTCAGACACCTTCTAGGGAGAGACAACAGGCTTCTAAGAGACAAATAGGAGACCTTATCCTCCCTGTAAATTTTGTGGATTCACAGACCATCACTCAGATGAGTGTGGTGACTTCCCAGGATGTGATATCTGTGGAAGTTTCACCCATGAGACAGCTAACTGTCCTTCCCATCGTCAAAAGTTCTACAGGAACTCAAGAGTTGTTAATCAGCAATTCAGGGAACCCACTGGAAAGTAGGTTCACCATAGGAACTAACTTGTTTCTATGTATCTGTGTAGAAACATCTTAAGGAATCGGTATGGTATCTAGACAGTGGCTGTTCTAGACACATGACAGGGATTCGACAATACCTGCATAGATACTCAAAGGAGCCAGGTCCTAAAGTGGTGTTTAGGGATAATTCTTCAGGCGACACAGAGGGATACGGCTTAGTGAACTGCAATGGGATAACTTTTACAAGAGTTGCATATGTGAACGGTCTTAAACACAATCTTATTAGTATCAGCCAATTATGTGATGCTGACTACAAGGTTTTGTTTACTAAGACTCGGGGAACCATATTCAACAAGAACAATGATGTAGTGCTTATTACACCAAGAAGGAGAGATGTATATGTCATCAACATGGCTGTTTGCTCTGAAGACAGCTCCAATTGTTTTCTAGCTAAAGCCTCTTAAAGTGTCAATTGGCTGTGGTACAAAAGACTGTCTCATCTCAACTTTAAGAACATCAACAAGATAGCCAAACAAAACCTGGTTGTTGGTATACCTTTAGTGATGTTTTCTAAAGACAAGACTTGTTCAGCCTGTGTCAAGGGAAAGCATCACAGATCTTCTTTTAAGACCAGTCAATCATTTTCTATTGACAAGTGCTTACATCTCCTTTACATGGATTTGTTTGGGCCTGTCAAACCTTACACCATTAATCACAACAAATACACCTTGGTCATAGTTGATGAGTTTTCAAGGTATACATGGGTTTTTTTCCTCAGAAGAAAAAGTGATGTTGCTGATACCATCATGTCCTTCATCAGGCAGGTTGAAAATATGAATGATGTTAGAGTCAAAGCTCTAAGAAGTGATAATGGTACTGAATTCAAGAATCATCAACTTGAATCTTTTTGTGATGAAAAAGGAATATCACAAAATTTTCTTCAGCTGGCACCCTTGAACAAAATGGTGTGGCTGAAAGAAGAAACAGGACTTTGATTGAAGCAGCCATAACTATGTTAAATGGTGCAACATTACCAAAGCAATTTTGGGGAGAAGCTGGTCACATTGCTTGCTATACCCAAAATAGATCAATCATTGTCAAAAGACATGGTAAAACTTCCTATGAAGTTTTCAGAAACAGAGCTCTAGATGTCAGCAATTTCCATGTTTTTGGATGCCCTGTGTTCATTTATAACTACAGGGATAAACTTGGAAAATTTGATGAAAAAGCTGATGATGGTTTCTTCTTAGGATACTCTCCCACAGCCAAAGCCTTCAGAGTATTCAATACCAGAAGACAAGAAGTAGAAGAAACCTTTCATGTCAGATTCAATGAAGATGATGATGTCATACATAGAACAGGAACAGAGGGTGATGAAATTGACTTTAATGAAAATGTATCCTTCCCAAGTGTTGAATTCTCAGAACCAAGATCTTCCTGTCATCACGATCATCACTCCAACACTCTCACTCCTTATGTTCCTGCTTTTGACCCTTTGTCTACACACAACATTGAAGTTCCTATTTCTCAGGAACTTGATGAAGAAGAACCATAACCTTCTCGTAGTCCCTCTTCCTCAATTGATGTAGATGACTTACAAATTCTTCAAACCCTTGAAGACTCTCTTGCTGGTAATGAATCTGTACCCATTGATATGGCTGCAGCTGACACAGACACTGAAGTCATCTTTGAAGAAAGCCCTCCTATTCAGCAGGATGAAACTCAAATAGTGCCAGCTACCCCCACAATTGTCCATGTCCATGATTCCCCAGCTCCTCAAACCAAGTGGTCAAGAGATCAACATATTCTTCTTGTCAACATTATTGGAGAACCTAATGCAGGGGTTACTACTAGACAGCGAATTCATGACTCAAAGTCAGCCTCAGCCAACGAATGTCTCTTTGCTGAATTTCTCTCTCAAATTGAACCTAAGAGAGTAGCTGAGGCTCTTGTGGAAGATGGGTGGGTAGCTGCTATACAGGAAGAAATTAATCAGTTCAAAAGGAACAAGGTATGGACACTAGTGCCAGCTCCACCTGGTAAGAACATCACAGGCACTAGATGGATATATAGAAATAAGATGGATGAAATTGGAAACATCATCAGAAACAAGGCCAGGCTGGTGGCACAGGGGTATACACAGACTGAAGGGATTGATTATGATGAAACGTTTGCTCCTGTGGCAAGACTTGAAGCCATCAGAATCTTCCTTGCTTATGTTGCGTATATGAACTTCATTGTGTATCAGATGGATGTTAAGAGTGCCTTCCTCAATGGAGATTTGGCTGAGGAAGTATATGTTGAACAGCCTAAAGGATTCGAGAACAGCGAGTTTCCGAATCATGTGTACAGATTACACAAAGCCATGTGTGATAATCCGCCAATTTATGATTGATATTTTTATTCTCAGATATTATTTAAAAACATTATTTTAATGTTATAATATGAACTCACTTATTTTTGGGAAGAAATTTAGATTTACGTCTTGAAGTAGCGTCGACTACGTCTAAACCGGAGGATTCAACGTTACGTGCTTACGTTTACATACACCGTCTTTGGTGACAGTCCGATATTTCAGAAAATAAATTTGTCCATGAATATTATTTTGAGATTTTAAATTTGTGTTGGTTCATAAACTCACAAATTTACGAGAAGAGATTAGAACTTACGATTTTATTTTAACGTCCTTTACGACTAAACCGGAAACCTTATGATTACGTATTTACGTTTTCGAACTCCGTTTTTGGTGAGACAATTTTTATTAGATTCGTTTTGTGCCGTTGATTCATAATTTATAAAAACGTTTTTCGTAAAACGACCCGAGGGCACGCAAATCGAGGAAAATAGAATCGAGGAGTACCCGTAAATAAATGAGGATGAGACAAGTGGGACACTTGTCCCACCCCCACTCAAACCGGCCTTAACTTAGTTACGACACCACATTTGGTGTCAAGTGTAAGCTAAGTAGCTTACACATGTCCTTAGCTTACCTTGTAAGCTACATACACATCAAAACCAACAAGCAAAACCATTCACTTCATTTCCTACATGCAAAACCACTCCTTTCTCTCTTCTACTCCATGTTTGCCGTCCACTTTCACCATGAACCACCACCATTTATCAAAAATCAACCATGAAATCTTATGTTATTCTTGCACATGTTGAAGCCCTTTTGAAGCCCTATTGATTGGTGGTGATTATAACATCCAAGGAGGAGTTTCTATGGTGTCTTGAGGCTTATTTTCTACAAGGTGTTCATGAAGCATGGTGGTCTTGAAGATGGTCTTGGTGCATCACAAGTTTCTCCATCAAAATCCATGTTTTAATCAACCTACATCATCATGGTGGTATAAAGATTGTCCTCCTCATCCTCTTGTTATTTTTACTATGTAATCATGTATTTTATTTCATATTGTATATGTATATGATGATTATATGATGATAAAAGTATTGTGTGGGGATTTGATGTTGATAAATATGATTAAAAAGGTGAAAAACTATAAGAAACAAGGTTAAAATCTTGCTTAATTTAGATGGCTGTATAAAACAGTAAAGAACCACATGTTAGACTGATAAAATGATGAAGTAGAATCAATTTACAGTAAGCTATGGGTCTTCTACACATGTGAGAGTTGGCCATGCAATGAAATCATTGTAATGAGTGAGATATGATCAAAACAAGTTTAAGATACAAATCTGAGTTCACTGTTTTGGAGGATTTTTAGAAAATACTTAGAAGATGATTCAACAGTTTCTATAGTAGAGTTAAATGGAGCACATATCATGTAGTTTATGTGATAAAAATTTGAGCTTCTATCTCCATATAAAACTCTAGATATGGCAGTTTTGGTGAAGATGAAAATAAAAATCAGATTTTGAGAATTAATGTTTATTATTATTATATAAGCAATCAAAATTATATTGTATAAAATGTAAAATAAAAACCCACTAACTTATGGATTTTATTTATATAAATATATAAAAGGTTAAATAAGTGTATAAATTATAAAAATGGTAATGGAATAATACTTATAAGTAATAAAAACTATAAACTTGATTTTTACGACTTTTTCGGCTATTACCGTAAAACTAACGTTTTTCGCTAATTAAAACTTAGATGATCAAACCCGTCTAATGTAAAGTTTTTAAAAGTCATATACTGATATATAAGTAACTAATACAAGTAAAAACCGATAAAACCCGAACTATAGGACATACGGACATTAACGAGCTAACTAAGCATATTGGACTAATAATACAACAAAATGGACTAAAACACTTATAAACTTATTTATTGGGCTTAACCCATTTAGGCCCAACATGTAAAGTACAAATACTGATAATACAAGTATGAAATGGATTAATAAGAGTTAAAGAACTTATAATAAGTTTATTGGACTTAAAATATGTAAATAGGTAAAACTAGTAAACTAGTATAAAAGTTATCGACATATAACACTAAAATGAGTAAACGAGAATATGTAAACCCACTTGATCATCATATATATATAATCATCATATGTATACATAATTGTTATCTTTATAAATTCATTGGACATGAGTCTAAGACGAGTATTATTTGTCTAGGTTTCCGTGATTGAAGCACGTACCGTACGTCCGAATTGCCGATAACCCGCCTTCCCACATCAACGTGAGTTCATAGCCTCGCACTCTTTTAAATGTCTTTATAAATGTTTTATAAACCCGCGAGGGAGATAACATGTTAGTTTTTATAAAATAGGACACCATTTGTCCCGATTGTTTGTTTATTGATTTGGACCCGAATGATTGAATGACCCGATCGTATGACCCGATAAATGATTAAAGGACCCGATAGATGAAATTAAATGGATTATTAAAGTTTGGTTATGTCACTAAAAGTCCCATTAGCATGAATTGTGAACTACCGGGATTTGGTAGACGCTTGTGCATATAATAGTACTATTTGGGGACGATCACCCCAGTTCGCGCCTTGACGGTTGATCCCCGTCGTGCCACATTGATTGGTAAGCGAATTTATGTATGAGAAGATTTCCATAGCATGACCTTTGTGACGACACGCTACTTTAGATGGGCAAACTGAGTATCGGGTTAGCTACCCGTTGTTTGATTAGTAAGGTAACAATGTCATGCGGCTTATAATAATCCAAAATAACGAAATACTACTAGACGCACCAAATTACGATGTATTGCCTGACTAGCAATACAGGGTCATACTATTGATATTATGTTCGTGTTTTGGTTTTTCGTAACCATATTCATATAACGGTTTTTATTTTCATACAACGTCATAAGACGTATTGTATGATGTTTTTACGACATTGGCTCGTATAATGATTTTTAAGGCAAACGCCTATATTATGATTTTGATGAAGATTTGTATAAAATAACTTTGGCTATTTTATGGCCTATTAAAATGATTTGTACAAAATGATTTTCAGTAATAATTTTATACTGATATTATATTGATGGATTTTATTAAACTCTATGAATTCACTCGGCGTTATCGCTGACCTTTTCTTTTAACATGTTTTATCTCAGGTACTTGAAGGTAATTCTCGGGAAGACAACAAGAATTCATGGCCCGCACTTAAATAATAATTTCCATTCAAATGCTTTGTAAAACCTGTATGAAATAAAATGACTTGGGACCTATGTAACTTTGATATTTATAAATGGAAATGCTTTATTATGAAACGACGCGATTTTCAAGCGTTGTCTATCATGTGAGTAATGTGCTATCCCGTAACACCAACTAGTCTTCCGCTTTATTGAGTTGTATAAATTTGGGGGTGTTACAGTTTGGTATCAGAGCTCTCGTTATAGAGAACGAAAGATTTTTAAAAACTAAGGTTTTGAATAAAACATTTCAAAATCTTTTAACTATAAACATTTTTCACAAAATGTCTAAAAATCTTTTGACTATAACGGTGCCGAAGAATTCCCGAGTTACCGACAAGGCCAGACTGAGAAGTGTTATTTTAATATATATATATAACTTGGATTATATATATATGATGTAATTTTATTACATGATTGTTTGATGAATATTTTGATATTTATACGAGGTATTTGTACGACGTAGATTGTCACAAGAAACCCTAAATCCCCTAGTAATTAATCAAAGCTATTCTCGTAGGAATTCTAGCTATCCTAGATCTAAATCAAGTTGTGGATATTTATGATCCCGACAAATGGTTGATATTCGTAGAAATGTAGATATTAGTTGATTGTGATGTTGAAGAAGAATTGGCGAGATTAAAGCTGATATCGATGTCATGACGATCTTTCCTTATAGAGTGGAGTTTGACAAAATGTTACCACCTAGAAAGATGTCATCTGATTCGTTGTCACCCAATTCTTAAATTTGAAATCGAAAGGGTGAATGTTGCACTTGAGGCTGTCATTGGAACCATTACCCAAAAGCCTCATGCCACTAATACCTTTCCGAGAAGCCTAATTGAATGTATGAGTCATCTCATACTAGTGACTCATTTGATAATTGTTGTTGTAAGAGCTATAGGATTGGAAATTAAGTGTTGATTCATATCGAGCTTTTATTGCCCTATTAAGGTCTAAGAATAAGGGTGAAAGTATTGGAAGATGAGATAGGATATTGCCTTGAGTATAAAATTGGTTGAAACTTGAATAAAATTTAACCCATATGGAATATGAGATTGTTAAGAGGAAGTCGTTAAGTTCTGTGATTGAATTATAAGGTTTTAATTGATTGTTGATTCGTGTTAAGGATTGTTCCTAGGCCATTGTCCACTAACGAGGATGCCCAGTGTCCAATAAATAAATTGAAGAAATCTTCTTCTGAATTGGGATCGATGGATCTTCCGGGACATGTGGAACACCTAATGACTCTTGTAGGTTAGTATTCATTGTGGTATCTTTAAAAATAATCCCTAACTTAACTGAGACATCAGTTGGTAGGATGAGTTCTTGGAATTGTATGACATAGTGACACGTAATGTGTTACGGTACAATTTAGACTTGTTTGTGATTAATGAAAAGACTACCTTTGATTGCTAAATCCTACATGTATCGATGTTATCTATCTTTTATTGCTTCATCCTAATGTTCGCATTAGTGATGCAACCATTGAACAAGTACTCATCTTAATTTGAGTTACGTTGTGAATCATTCTTCGTGAGTGCCATCGAGGTCATGAACCTCATGATTATTTGGCAAAAGCTCTTTTCCTATTATATTGTAGTTAAGTTCTTGGTGAACAACTCTTCATCACTCTTTTGCAGATCACACATTGTTTTTATAAAGTTAAAACGGTATCCTTTGAGAAAAATTAATTTTCATCACAATAAGGATTATTCATAGTGAGATTTATAAGTGATTGTTATTGAAATGAAGTTGTTTATGAAACACCTTGGAAAACTTAATTGTTTTCATAACAAAGAAAATCTTTGTAAATTTATTCTTGATTCTTATTTAAGAATTAAGCATGAAAATGTTTTTATTATAAACATGATGATAAAATTTTGACGAACTGAGTATTGCATCGTTAATCTTGAAATTGTATATAGTTGCGCGCCTACATACAATTTGGAATGGACCATGCAAAGACTGATTAGTAGTCACCATAAAACTAATGAATAAACACTACATTTTCTTTGAAGATTGTGAAAGATTAAATTTTATGAGATCTGCAAGAAGTGAGAAATAGGGACATAGTGTTAGGGACACCTACCTATGTGCCTGTAGCATCTATTCTTCTGAGTCGAATTTACTCATCTGTGGAAATTGTCCTATTTGACAATTGACAATTCTTTCTTGTCCAATTCTCCCGTAGTAAGATTCTTAGGAAAAGTATCTGATTACCGAGTGTTGATACCCGACTGGATGTATCGACGTTCCTATCATCTCTTTTGATTTGATTTCATTTGAATGACCTGGGTCACGATCCGAGGAGCTTTCGAATGCGTACTCAAACTATGAAAACATGGGATATATTCATATTCGTTAAATGTTTTCGTCTGTATCTGAATTGAAATTCTCTCGCGTAGATTATGCGTTGACCTTACTCTTTTAATGGTAGTTGTGTCTCCCTATATCCTTGAATTTGTGGAAGGATTATGAATTATTATTAGTCTTTTGAGAAGTTCACATCTTATCAACGGTAATGAAACTGGAAAGTAGATAGTGCCAGTAGAATGGATTGATTGATTATGACATGACGACATTGTCTTAATCGGTGGGAACTCGAATAGAATTCCCCTAAATGATAATATGTTGATTATCAAAAGTGATCTAAATAAATTTTGATGGATGACTTGAAATTATACCGTGAATGGTTGTGAACTAGTCATAGATATTGTAATCTAGAAGAACCTAATATGAATGTACTAAAAGATGTTTATGTTATCTGAAACTTTAGTAAGTATTTGTTGATGAATTACCTAGACTTTCGCCATTAAGGCAAGATTGAATTTGGTATTGATTCTATTCCCGGTGTTGCACCTGTGACATGTGCACTGTACGTCAGCACCCTCTTAATTAAAGGAATTACCGTACAACTGAGAGAGTTGTCGGAGAGCAATTTTTATTCTACCGAGCTCGTCATCATGAAGAGCTATGGTGTTATCATTCCTTATATTTATAGATTACTGTGAACTGAGTAAACTGACAATCGAAAACGATATCCATAACTCGAAATGGAAGATTTGTTCGATCATTTACAAGGTTCTACCATATGTTCTAAAGATTTTATCCATGGCATGGTTATCATCAACTTCGCATCTGCGAAAAAGATTATCTATTCCAATCACGACATCCGGTACTTGTAATGAACGTTATGAGTTTCACGTGATGCCATTTGGATTGACTAATGCACATGTAGTATTCATAAATTTGGTGAATCTCGTGTGTAGGCTGTAATTTGATAAATTCATGCTCGTGATCATTAAGGACTATTTGTTTGTTTATAAGAATAGGAATGAGTTAATAATTATTTATAGACTGCCCTAAATTGGCCGAACAATGAAAACTTATACCTTGAATAATTAACATGTGATTTAAGACTTAATACTTTACATGATTTGACTGTGTGATTAATAAGATAATGGAATCTATATTGACTCTTCAAAAATTAAGAGCCCTTTTAAAACTTTGAGTATTACTAAAAAGGAAGAAAGTGCAAATATATCTTGACAAATGTTTTAACAAAGAATTTTAAGGGATTATTCCCTTATACACAAACCATTTAACTAAACTCCTGTTTAGGGGTAAATATTTTTGCATACCTTAAGACAACTTAAGAAGAATTGAGGAAACCACTTAAACCATGACTTAAAATCTGAAACAATAATCTTTACTTTTCAACTAAGAAAACTTTGACCAAAGTATAAACAAAGGTTTTTCGAACATTTACGAATCTTATTAAATATTTTCGATAAATCAAAAAAAATCTTGTTAATTAAATTCAAATTTATTTTTGAATATTTTATATAATAAGTTGAACTAAGAAATCTTTACGTTTACGTTCATAAAAATTGAATATTTAATACTTAATTAGTTGTAATAATTATCGACGTTTTAGACGTCGGATTAAGTAAAACTGATAAAAATGATAGTTGAGACGAAATTAAAACTTAGAAAATGTGAAGAAACAAATTCTGAGTAAATTGAAGACATGATAATTATTTTATCAAGAAAGATGAATGTAAATACTGACACATTATATAGAAAGGATAAAGAATCCATTAGGACGTGTTCCTTGATAATGATTGTGCAAATTAAATTGCCGAAAAATTTAAAATATAGTTGATGCTTATAAAAAGGATAATATAGATAATAAAAGGGATTCGCGGCTAATGTGAACCATTAAAATTGAGAAGCCAATAGCGTTAAATGTTTTAAAGGCCACTTGTAGTTTCCTAAATATGGAGATTGTGAGATATAGTTATGTTGGAATTTGTAAGTATAAGTATTCTATTTATGTCATTTATGACTAAAAGTATCTTTGTCTGAAGAAGTTGTACTGATGGCAATTATGAAGGCAGACATCGCCTCATACATTAGTAAACGTCTAGCTATTGCAAAGGTCATCATCTGAATTTGATTCGATTTGGGTCATCGTCGACAGACTGACCAAATCTGCTAATATCATTCCCGTTAATGATAAATACAAAAGAGTTATGTAAACATAGTGTGCCTGTATCGAACATCTTTATCAAGATGCTCGCTTCGCATCTAATTTCTAGAGATTTGCTCAGAAATCATTGAGAACGAACCTTGATAAGAGTACTATGTGCCATCCCAAATCGAAGGGACGAGGTAAAGTAACGATACAAAGTAATATAAGTGTTGTTTTATGTTTGAATGATTGACCTTTGGTAATAGACCGTATAATCGTTTTCCTTTGGAGAGATTATCATTGATAACTATCGTGTTAGGATCGAGATCGAATCTTGTGAGGATATATATTAGAGCATCTGTAAGTAAGAGTTGAGATAAAGACACCCGACATACACCCATTGTGAGTTGGACATGTCTTTTAGGTTTAAGGTTTCCTATAATGGCGAACCTAACCTTGCAAAATACCCGACCCGCGAGATCTGAATTGACTGTTGAAATTAGGATCTGATTATTGACTGCCGGTAGTGGGCAAGAGGTTATGTGAATATGAAATGTAGATTTTGAAGTGCCGGATGGGTAGCGAAGTTATGCCAAAATTTTTAACCTTGGAGAAATGAATTAATGATCTGACAAATCATGGGATATAAGTCCCCGTTGTATGGGACCATTGAGATTATGTAAAAGATTTGGTTTGAAAGGCATATAAGCTGGATCTACCCAAGGACTTCAAGAGATGCGTGAATTATGTTTCATATATCGAACTTGATGGAATATCTATCAAGTGAAAATTCTGAATTCTTCTTAATAAAGTTTAGATCGACGAAAAGTTGCATTCATCAGAAACCCGTGAACATCATGGATAGAGAAAGTAAGTCAACATTAAGCCTGATCTTATTCCCGTAGTTATGTTTGATGAAACTCGCGTATTGTAATGAATTACACTTGTGAGAAAAGACCAAATGTGGAGGAAATACCCACATGGCTTTAACTCTATAAGAAGCGAGTAGTAAGGTAAGATGATCTTTGAGGACAAAGATCCTGTTTAGGGGTAAATGCTGTGACAATCCGTCAATTTATGATTGATATTTTTATTCTCAGATATTATTTAAAAACATTATTTTAATGTTATAATATGAACTCACTTATTTTTGGGAAGAAATTTAGATTTACGTCTTGAAGTCGCGTCGACTACGTCTAAACCGGAGGATTCAACTTACGTGCTTACGTTTACATACACCGTCTTTGGTGACAGTCCGATATTTCAGAAAATAAATTTGTCCATGAATATTATTTTGAGATTTTAAATTTGTGTTGGTTCATAAACTCACAAATTTACGAGAAGAGATTAGAACTTACGATTTTATTTTAACGTCCTTTACGACTAAACCGGAAACCTTAGGATTACGTATTTACGTTTTCGAACTCCGTTTTTGATGAGACAATTTTTATTAGATTCGTTTTGTGCCGTTGATTCATAATTTATAAAAACGTTTTTCGTAAAACGACCCGAGGGCACGCAAATCGAGGAAACTAGAATCGAGGAGTACCCGTAAATAAATAGGGATGAGACAAGTGGGACACTAGTCCCACCCCCACTCAAACCGGCCTTAACTTAGTTACCACACCACATTTGGTGTCAAGTGTAAGCTAAGTAGCTTACACATGTCCTTAGCTTACCTTGTAAGCTACATACACATCAAAACCAACAAGCAAAACCATTCACTTCATTTCCTACATGCAAAACCACTCCTTTCTCTCTTCTACTCCATGTTTGCCGTCCACTTTCACCATGAACCACCACCATTTATCAAAAATCAACCATGAAATCTTATGTTATTCTTGCACATGTTGAAGCCCTTTTGAAGCCCTATTGATTGGTGGTGATTATAACATCCAAGGAGGAGTTTCTATGGTGTCTTGAGGCTGATTTTCTACAAGGTGTTCATGAAGCATGGTGGTCTTGAAGATGGTCTTGGTGCATCACAAGTTTCTCCATCAAAATCCATGTTTTGATCAACCTACATCATCATGGTGGTATAAAGATTGTCCTCCTCATCCTCTTGTTAATTTTACTATGTAATCATGTATTTTATTTCCTATTGTATATGTATATAATGATTATATGATGATAAAAGTATTGTGTGGGGATTTGATGTTGATAAATATGATTAAAAAGGTGAAAAACTATAAGAAACAAGGTTAAAATCTTGCTTAATTTAGATGGCTGTATAAAACAGTAAAGAACCACATGTTAGACTGATAAAATGATGAAGTAGAATCAATTTACAGTAAGCTATGGGTCGTGTACACATGTGAGAGTTGGCCATGCAATGGAATCATTGTAATGAGTGAGATATGATCAAAACAAGTTTAAGATACAAATCTGAGTTCACTGTTTTGGACGATTTTTAGAAAATACTTAGAAGATGATTCAACAGTAGCTATAGAAGAGTTAAATGGAGCACATATCATGTAGTTTATGTGATAAAAATTTGAGCTTCTATCTTCATATATAACTCTAGATATGGCAGTTTGGGTGAAGATGAAAATAAAAATCAGATTTTGAGAATTAATGTTTATTATTATTATATAAGCACTCAAAATTATATTGTATAAAATGTAAAATAAAAACCCACTAACTTATGGATTTTATTTATATAAATATATAAAAGGTTAAATAAGTGTATAAATTATAAAAATGGTAATGGAATAATACTTATAAGTAATAAAAACTATAAACTTGATTTTTACGACTTTTTCGGCTATTACCGTAAAACTAACGTTTTTCGCCAATTAAAACTTAGATGATCAAACCCGTCTAATGTAAAGTTTTTAAAAGTCATATACTGATATATAAGTAACTAATACAAATAAAAACCGATAAAACCCGAACTATAGGACATACGGACATTAACGAGCTAACTAAGCATATTGGACTAATAATACAACAAAATGGACTAAAACACTTATAAACTTATTTATTGGGCTTAACCCATTTAGGCCCAACATATAAAGTACAAATACTGATAATACAAGTATGAAATGGATTAATAAGAGTTAAAGAACTTATAATAAGTTTATTGGACTTAAAATATGTAAATAGGTAAAACTAGTAAACTAGTATAAAAGTTATCGACATATAACACTAAAATGAGTAAACGAGAATATGTAAACCCACTTGATCATCATATATATATAATCATCATATGTATACATAATTGTTATCTTTATAAAGTCATTGGACATGAGTCTAATACGAGTATTATTTGTCTAGGTTTCCGTGATTGAAGCACGTACCGTACGTCCGAATTGCCGATAACCCGCTTCCCACATCAACGTGAGTTCATAGCCTTACACTCTTTTAAATGTCTTTATAAATGTTTTATAAACCCGCGAGGGAGATAACATGTTAGTTTTTATAAAATAGGACACCATTTATCCCGATTGTTTGTTTATTGATTTGGACCCGAATGATTGAATGACCCGATTGTATGACCCGATAAATGATTAAAGGACCCGATAGATGAAATTAAATGGATTATTAAAGTTAGGTTATGTCACTAAAAGTCCCATTAGCATGAATTGTGAACTACCGGTGAAGGTCTACGCAATTAATGGCCTATTCTATATCATGGATTTGGTGGATTTAGGTGGTTGATTTAGATGATAATCATTAAGAGATGAAGGAATTAGATGAAGGATTAGAGAGAGAAAGGAGAGAAGGGAGAGAATTAGAGAGAGAAAGTGAAAGATGAATAAATGATTAATGTGTAAAATGGAATCAACAACCCCCTCCTAACATGCTAGGAGGGGTTATATATAGCCCACCCTACATGTGGGCTATATGGACTATACATAAAGTAAATAGATCACGAGCCCATTACATAATTATCGTTGGAGCGACCGATCCTTCATAAATACGTAAAACGTATTTCCAACAATCTCCCCCTAAGGGAGGTCGCTCCAAGAAACAAAGTTCTAAATAGTCTATAACTCGTGATCTATGCTAACTAAGATGTGACCGAGACTTTATTGGGAAAAACGTATTTCCAACAATCTCCCCCTAAGGGAGGTCACATCTTTTTACAAAATCTTAAACCTAGCATCTATGCTTGAGTCTTCGATCTTGTTCTTGTGAATATGCTTGAAGTGATCTTTGACTTTAGTCTTGAGCATGTTTCCTTGCCTTGACCTTGTGCATTCTTCACTTGTGATATTTGCCTCTTTGTGACTTCATGTTCCACATACTTATACTTTTAAATTCTTGAAAGCTTCAGGGTTTGATACAGCGGAAGACTTGACCTTCAGGCTTTCTTGAATTTGTTGAAGTACTAATTGTATGTAGTATAAGCATGTGGTGACGACTTCTTCTGGATTGTACACCGCAATGCCACCTTCTTGTTACGCTGCATAAGACAGTTAGCAACAAACAATATACACGGATGAAATGGCCTTGAACATTTCATTCTAATTCGGTAGCAATTTACCTCCGGTCGGTGAAGACCGTTGGACGATATTAAATATCGTACTTGTGGCAGGTAGTTTCAATAAAGAACCTCCTTGACAAGATTTCGCGGGTAAACCCGTTCTCTTTACTCGACCGTCCAAAGCTGACTGCGAACGTAAAGAGTGAATCATTTGGATAATATTATCCGCATGATTTGAAGCCGTCAATTCATGTTCCTGGAACAAGTGAAGTTCAATTAAGAACCGCACCATCGTTGCTTTCCAGTTGTCACTAGCTTGATTCATATAGAATCTTGCAAGTTACCTACCAAGTGCTGTTTGATGTTAACACTAGAAGGATTTCCACTCGTCACTGTGATCAATAAAGAGTCACTCTGAGTGTTCTGGCAAGATCATATGATAATGCGTAGAGGCCTGGAACGAGTTTAAATTCATTTAATAATTAAACCACTGTTGCTTTCCAATTATCACAAGTTTGATTCATAAAGAATCGCACAAGTCACCTACCATGAGCTTTTTGATATTCGCTCAAGAAGGATTTCCATCTTCATTGTAAATACTTTCGTATTACTCGGATGTTCAGGCAAGATCATGAAGATTTTGCGTAGGACTCTTAAGAACTTTCTTACTTTTCACAGTGTGTGAAGAAGCAATGAATAATGAAAGTGTGTCCTAATGAGATATTTGATGATCTCAAATGGCTCTAGACTCGATCGTGCATTTTGGATTTTTAGTGATCGGAGGCTGGAGAGGAGTGCCACCTTTTCAATACCAATTTATTCGGAGTGAATAAATCAATAGATAACGTGTTGATCTCCGTGTGATTAAAACAAATACCTTTTGAGAGATATTTGAGTTAGCTGGGAAGGGTTGTGCATTGCATCACTGGGTCCATGACGTCTTTCTTCAATATCGAGAATCATTAACAAAAATGATCTCAATAGCATATGTATTGACCCGGTTTCTGCCTAAGGTTGTAAGGAGGGCTTCTTTCTTTACACCCTTTATCTTTACATTTCTTTTTCATTCTTCAACCCCTTCAATGCTTACCAATACGTCATAACTAGCACCTTGTTGTGATTGTTCCAGTGCTAACTTAAGTACTTGGTCGGCATTCAGCTACGTTCACAATCTTTCTCCATCTTTCCTAAGGACTACTATTTCTAGTTATGGAATGTCCTTGGGAAGATTCCTCCGGTTCTAGAGAAATCATTGGACTTTAACCTATCCTACCATCCTTATGTCACCACAATCTTCACCATCGTGAATAGAGATGTTTTGGGTAAGTGTATGTCACCATGAAATCCACTTTGAAGTGCAAATCCATTTTGCTCCCCCTTAACATATGCTACGATATTCGAAAACATTTCGCACATGTCGGGATGAGCTAACACGTTAAGTCAAACCATTTATGATTGATCATATCCCATATTAAATCACATTTTCTCCCCCATATTAAAAATATTAACCCAATTGATGTTTTTAATATCAATTGATTTAATAGCATTTTAAGAAAATTTGGGAAGAAAAATGCAAATCCAATTATCTTCATGAGTTACACAAGCTCCCCCTCAAATTAATGAGGGTGTGCTGAAACGTAAATTAAATACCTTTTAAACACAAGTGTAAGGTATTTATTACGTTCAAAGATCATATATAATAATGAATTCACAAGATTAGCAATGTACGAGGTTGGACCTGAATAATGGAGAACAGCATATGAAAGAAGCACATGGTTCTTGTTCACGAATGTTGGTCACCTCGTCACGTCCCCGAGAAAATTAATTCTCGTTGTAGAGTCAAAGCTTTCCGGTGAAATGCTTGACTTAATTATGAAAACCGGGTTGCTATCTGAAATAATAGCAAACCATTTTGAGCATGTTTGAAAAGTTTGAACTTCTGCTCGAACTTTATTTACAACCCCGTGTCATTATTGAATGACATTTCTAGGTTCGTAAATATTATCGATTCCAGAAGACATGCTCGTTTTATCAAAACGTTTTTGAACACACAATTTTGAAAGATTTAGAAAAAAAACCTTTTGAGAAATTCTCGAAAAATTGTGTTCAAAGTTTTGAAAACCAATTCCTTGAGCTTAAGATTTGGAATATCTTAGGAACGAGCTCAAGTCCGAGAAGTTGTAAACTTCTCGTTGTTAAGGATAAGTTTATCATCGGCGATAAACTTTCCTTTTATCTGAAGAACGAGTCCTAAGCTGACATTTACTTAGAAGTCGTTTTTCATGAGCTTGAAAACTTTGACTGTTTTAACGGAAAGCTCATGACCGAGAAAGGTTAATTTCTCGTTATGAAGAAAAGTTCTCTTATTTAAAAGATACACTTTCCTTTCTGAGCTTAAAACTTCGAATGTTTTAATACAAGCTCATGACCGAGAAAGGTGAATTTCTCGTTAAGAGGATAAGTTATCATAAAAGATAATCTTTCCTTTATTTTAAGTTCGAGTTACAGTCTGACATTTAACTGTAAGTCATATACACGAGCTTAAAACCTTTGAATGGTTTTAATGTAAGCTCGTGTCCGAGAAAATTTAATTTCTCGTTGTAAGGATAAGTTTATCATCGGCGATAAACTTTCCTTTCTTTGATGCACGGGTTATCGTCTGATATTTAACGATAAGCCATATACACGAGCTTAAAAACCTTTGAATGGTTTTAGGGTAAGCTCGTGTCCAAGAAAACTTAATTTCTTGTTAAGAAGGTAAGTTATCGTTGCGTAGATAAACTTCCCTGTCTCTGAAGTCCGGGTCGTCGTCTGTCATTTAACGAGGAGCCATAATGCATGAGCTTAAAAACTTGGAATGTTTTTAACATAAGCTCATGCCCGAGAAAAATGAATTTCTCGTTTTTAGGATAAGTCATCATCGGGATGAACTTTCCTTTCTTTGAGGATCGAGTTACAGTCTGTTATGTGACTGTAAGTCCTTTGTGCAGCTTAACCATGAATCCCCTGAGACATTTGTTTCTCTGATATCTGCTTCTTCAGCAACCAAACTCTAAGAGTGTCCTTAGTTGAACGGTACACAACGATTGGACCGCTTCGTTCTTTTGGAACATCAATTTTGGTACCTGCATTCTCATTAGGAGTTTGTATACTTTTGCATGGGTTAGAGATATCTATTTTTGAAGCACGTGGGGGTTCACAGTTGGCTTTACTTGTGTCAGAGGTGGCCTGAGGGGATGATTCACTTGTCTTAGTTAGCAAACGTTTCCTTTTATAGAAAATCTTAAGTTCAGGCTTAAGTGATGTATCATCCTTTGCAATTTCCTCCCTAGTAGTCTTCGTAGAATCAGAGACTATCCTAGTTAAAGGGCACTCGTTTCCTACAAGAGTAAAAGTTCTACCAGTGGGGCGCCAAACTTCACCAAAGGGTTTGATTTTAGCTATCCACTGGGACTTAATTCTAGCACGGGAGTTCACCTCATCAAGTAATTTCTTGACACAAGCATCATGATTTGCCGTAAAGACACATTTTCTACATGTTTTACAAGTAGCATATTTAATGTCTGAATAATTCCTAGATGATTGATCGATCCTCCTAGAAGATGGCATGTTACGGTTAGCAGTGTTGGGTAATCTAGAAGGCATCTGACTAGGTTTGACATTGCTATCTCTTACATGTGTCTTTTGCTTAGCTTCCCTAAGACCAGATTTATGGCAAACGTCATTTGAACTAGTTCTAGACGTGGTCTTGGTATTTTTAGGGAAACTAGAGGCAATCATATGATTTGGTCTTGCTAAAGCTGGAGTGATCACATTGGGCCTAGTTGCTGGAGTGACTGGTCTAATAAGATGAACCACATCAACTTGGGAGGCAAACCGCGGTCTCGAGGATTGTGGTCGCTCGGATCTAAATGCAGTAGGTTGTCTGACAATCGGTTGTCTGACGAACTGATTTGTGGGCGGTTTCCCCAAGATTGATGGTTTTTCAGGCTTAGTGTCCACACTAGGTCCTTTACTTTTCCTAAACTCGTTTTTTAACGCAGCTATAGCAAAAACCTTTTCCTGTACTTGAGCTTTTAAGGTCTCATTCTCTTTGACCAAGTTATCTTGGGATGCCAACTTAGATTCAAGCAGTTGAATTTGTTTCAAAAGATTATCCTTTTCAGCTTTAGAATCTAGAACAGTTTGATCCAATTTTCTTTCAAGAACAACGTTTGACTTTTCAAGTTTTTCAAAGTATGTTTCAAATTTATCCGTTTTCTTAGAAAATTCAATTTTGGCATCCTCAAGATCTTTTGATTGTTGAGCTACAATCGTTTCAAGCTCTTTAATATTGGAATCAGAATCAGTTAACGAGGCAGTTGTAAAGCATTTCTCATGATGTGTAGCATTTTGAACACTTTCTCCCCCATTATGACTTACATCGGATGAATCAGAAGTGGTATTGCTATCACTCTTTTCCATCCCATGTTTGTCATGATTAGGTTCAGAATGCTCAATATGCGGCATATCATCAGCATAGACATCATAAACAACATTACATTGTACCAGGTTTGCAGGCTCTTCGTCATAAACGGGTAAGGAGTCATCAAGAGAAATCTCGTGAACATTCCCTGACGTGCCACTGGCATCATGTTGTCCTCCTGATTCGGTGCTCTTGCCATCGTTAGGCTCCAAGTTGTCAACCGTATGACCATTCTCTTCTTGCATCTGTGTCTTTGATTCTTGCACTCCATTATCATATGCTTGCTGAAGTTGTGATCTTTGATAAATCGAAGACGAGACCGATGTCATGAGTTTCAAAATTGTATCACGGAAAGCTCTAAACTCGGTATGTGTATCTTGAAGAAATGATTGGCAAATCACTGAACTTGCAGGCATGATGATATTGTATTGAAGAAAAGGCGTGAGTTGTGTCACAAGAGCCTTATAAGCAAGGGCCGATGCAGAGTGATTAAAGTTGTCATGGTTGAGTTGCTCTGCTAGTTCGGTCAAAGTGGTGAAAATTGAGTCGATGAATATATGACGATCGTGTCCAAAGATTGTCACAAATTCACTCCCTCCTTGAATCCTCGAAAGAGTGACCAGATGAGACTGAAGCATTTGAAATGAAATGATGCCACTTTCTCTAGCGTTGGCTTGCACTTGATGCAATTTTTCCTTGTTCGATGTCAAATTCAAGAAATCCATTGAAAATCGATGAACGATAAGTGAATGTTGTAGTTTGCAGGATTTTTACAATTCGATTCGGCTCAAAAGATGTTGTCGGTTCAAACGATAATAAAATAACCCCGATCAAAAATCCGTCAGCAAAATAAGTTGGCACTTTATCACGTCACTTTTGTTACGTTGCCTTGTCCCGATTATAACTTAATAGCACAAAATAAACTAAAAAATTTGAATAAAAATAAAAATATCAAGTGATTATATATAAAAAATAAGAGTTAATATTCAAAAATGAAAATATTAAAATCAAAATTAAACTTTCAATCTTATCCTTTATTAGACTAGTTAGCATTGAAAATATTTAAAATGAAAAACTTTTGAAAATAAAAAATAAAAGGATCTGATAAATATAAAAAAATACACTTCTCTTTGGAAGTTCCGTCTAACATACGTGGCCTCAAAAAAAAAAAAAAAAAAAAACAATTCCACTTGCTGTTTCTTGTTATTTCCGTCAAACAGAGAACACGTGGACCAATAAACTTAAATCCACCGCCCCACTCTTTTTCTTGTTTAATCCGCCCGGTTAAATAAGTCTAAAACACACTTTTCACATAACCAAAAAAACACACTTTTCTCTCTCTCACTAAGATCTGACAAAACAATCCCTTGATTATCTTGTTGATTCCGCCTTGTTGTTTCCAATCTCCTTGTTGTTTCCGCCTTGTTGTTTCCAATCTCCTTGTTGTTTCCGCCTCTCAAACCAATCACCACTCAATCTGACAAAACTTTCAATCTCTCTCTCACCAATCTCCTATCTATCACCTTGTTGTTTCCGCCTCTCAAACCAATCACCACTCAATCTGACAAAACAATCCCTTGATTATCTTCTTCTCAGTGCCACGTCGTCAAGATCTCTTTGATTGAGGTCTCGGGTAGGTTTTCGTTTAATCTTCTTGTTGAGTCTCTCTCTTCTGTAGAGTTTTTCTGTCGAGTCTGTGTTTTTGTGTCGGATCTATGAATCGGTTTTTGAGGTTTGTCTGTTTGTTGGGTGGGTTTGAGGGTGTGAGGGAGTTAGGGTGTTGTGAGGGAGGTTGTTGTGTGGTTTAAGTCGTGTCAGTTTTTTGGGGGAGGGTTTTGATTCGAGAGAGGGAGTCGAGGGAGTTTGAAGGAGGGTGTCGAGTCTGGTTGGTGGTGTGGGGACGAGAGGGTGTCGGGGTTAGAGTCGGTTTGGGTTAGAGTCGGTTTGGGTTAGAGTCGGTTTGGGTTAGAGTGGGTTTGGGTGTCTGGTTGAGTCAGAAAGAGAGTCGGAAGTTTGTGTGAGGTGTGATGTCGTGACGAGGGTGAGGGTGTAACGAGAGTCGAGTTTGTGTCGAGAGGTGTGGGAGTGAGTTTTGTTTTCGAGAGTGAGTCGAGGTATAAGAAACGAGGGTGAGTTTTTGGAGTCGGGGCTGTCAAGAGAATGAGGGTTTTCAAGGGTATTGTTGTTTCGAGAGACGAGAGTGTAGAAGGGTGTGAGGTGTGAGAGATGGTTGTGGGTGGTGTTGAGATGTAACGAGAGGGTGTGAGGGTCCGAGAGTGTAAGGGTCAGTAGTCGAGAGAGGGTTGTCGAGTTTTGTCAGGGTGGGTAATACGAGAGGTGAACAATGAGAGTCTGTGAGTGAGAGGTTCGAGTCTAAGGTCTTGTTTTGTGTTAGTCTCGAGGGAATGAGTCTAAATAAAAGACGATGATTTGCCCAATTTGTCCGTTATGTTTGAAATGGTTTCATTCGGAAGATTTCGAATCGGAACTTTGTTCTTGATCCGGAAGTTCTTGGTTCGGAAGATCTTGATCCGGAACTTCTTGATCCGGAACTTCTGGCTTGATCCGGAAGTTCTTGGTTCGGAAGTTCTTGGTTCGGAACTTCTTGATCCGGAACTTCTTGGTCCGGAAGTTCTTTCACCCGGAACTTTTGGCTCACTCGGAAGTTTTGTTCACTCGGAACATTTTTTGTTCATTCGGAACTCTTGTATTTGATTCGGAACTATTGGGTATGACAGATTTGATGGGACTGAGATGGACAGAAACAATGGACCAGAAACTTTGGACAGTTGACCAAATAGGTAGTTTGACCAAAAAATTAAGAAAAATCCAAAAGAAAAATGATAACTGATTAAAAAACAGAAACCAAAAAGGAAAACGGATAACTGAAAACTTGACCAAAAAGGAAAACGGATAAACGAAAAAGCAATAATAGGACGCAACTGATTAAAAAAATATTTAAATAAAAAATAAAATTGATAAAACTAAAAAAATTTAGAAATTGATAAACTTGATAAAAATTTAGAGATTTATAAAATTGATAAAATTGATATAAACTTTTTATAAAAAATACAAAATTAAAAAGAGAAAAACAAAAACTTTTATAAAAAAACACTAACTTTTTATAAAAACACAACTTTTTAAGGTTTTATATGAGAAAAATTTGATTTTTATATAAAAATTTGTGATTTTTTATCTAAAAAGTAAGTTAATTTGAAGATTTGATATGATTTAACATATAAAAATACAAACTTTTTATAAAAAATACAAACTTTTTATGATTTAAGCATGATTAAATCAAAACCCACCAAAATCAAAAAGAAATAAAACAAGAATAAACCAAACTAACCATGGCTCTTGATACCAATTGAAGGTCTACGCAATTAATGGCCTATTCTATATCATGGATTTGGTGGATTTAGGTGGTTGATTTAGATGATAATCATTAAGAGATGAAGGAATTAGATGAAGGATTAGAGAGAGAAAGGAGAGAAGGGAGAGAATTAGAGAGAGAAAGTGAAAGATGAATAAATGATTAATGTGTAAAATGGAATCAACAACCCCCTCCTAACATGCTAGGAGGGGTTATATATAGCCCACCCTACATGTGGGCTATATGGACTATACATAAAGTAAATAGATCACGAGCCCATTACATAATTATCGTTGGAGCGACCGATCCTTCATAAATACGTAAAACGTATTTCCAACAACCGGGATTTGGTAGACGCTTGTGCATATAATAGTACTATTTGGGGACGATCACCCCAGTTCGCGCCTTGACGGTTGATCCCCGTCGTGCCACATTGATTGGTAAGCGAATTTATGTATGAGAAGATTTCCATAGCGTGACCTTTGTGACGACACGCTACTTTAGATGGGCAAATTGAGTATCAGGTTAGCTACCCGTTGTTTGATTAGTAAGGTAACAATGTCATGCGGCTTATAATAATCTAAACTAACGAAATACTACTAGACGCACCGAATTACGATGTATTGCCTGACTAGCAATACCGGGTCATACTATTGATATTATGTTCGTGTTTTGGTTTTTCGTAACCATATTCATATAACGGTTTTTATTTTCATACAACGTCATAAGACGTATTGTATGATGTTTTTACGACATTGGCTCGTATAATGATTTTTAAGGCAAACGCCTATATTATGATTTTGATGAAGATTTGTATAAAATGACTTTGGCTATTTTATGGCCTATTAAAATGATTTGTACAAAATGATTTTCAGTAATAATTTTATACTGATATTATATTGATGGATTTTATTAAACTCTATGAATTCACTCGGCGTTATCGCTGACCTTTTCTTTTAACATGTTTTATCTCAGGTACTTGAAGGTAATTCTCGGGAAGACAACAAGAATTCATGGCCCGCACTTAAATAATAATTTCCATTCAAATGCTTTGTAAAACCTGTATGAAATAAAATGACTTGGGACCTATGTAACTTTGATATTTATAAATGGAAATGCTTTATTATTAAACGACGCGATTTTCAAGCGTTGTCTATCATGTGAGTAATGTGCTATCCCGTAACACCAACTAGTCTTCCGCTGTATTGAGTTGTATAAATTTGGGGGTGTTACACCATGTATGGGTTGAAACAAGCTCCAAGAGCATGGTATGAAACTCTTTCTAAATTCTTAACTGAAAATAAATTTGTCAGGGGTTCTATTGATAAAACACTCTTTACCTTCAAGGATAAGAGTGATTTCATCATTGTGTAGATTTATGTGGATGATATCATCTTTGGGTCAACTAATGTTAATCTTAGTAAACGTTTTGCTAAATTAATGACCAAGAAATATGAGATGAGTATGATGGGTGAATTAACTTACTTTTTGGGTTTTCAAATTAAACAATTTCCTAAGGGAATTTCAATTTGTCAAGAAAAGTAAGTTAAAGATTTACTTAAAAATATGACTTAGCTGATTGTGCATCAGTGAAATGCCCCATGCTTCCACCCAACAACTTGGGTCCTGATGAGTCAGGGGTATCTGTTAATGAGACTTTATACAGAGGCATGATTGGGTCACTCATGTATTTAACAGCTAGTCGTCCTAATATCCAATTCTCCACATGTCTCTATGCAAGGTACCAAGCTAACCCAAAAGAATCCTATCTAGTGGCTGTTAAAAAAATTTCAGGTATCTCAAAGGAACAATCTCCCTCGGTCTATGGTATCCCAAGGAATCAGGCTTTGATCTCAAGGCCTATTCAGATTCAGACTATGCTGGATGTTGTATTGACAGGAAAAGCACCTCAGGTAGCTGTCAAATCCTAGGAGGAAAATTGGTTGGATGGAGTGCTAAGAATCAAAACTCTGTGGCCATGTCATCAGCTGAAGCAGAATATGTTGTTGCTGCCAGCTGTTGTGCTCAGGTGCTCTGGATGAAAAGTCAATTGGTTGACTATGAGATCTTATATGACAAAGTGCCAATCTTCTATGACAACACCAGCACCATTGCCATCTCCAACAACCCTGTTCTTCACTCTCGTACTAAACACATTGGCATCAAGTATCATTTTATCAGGGAACACATAATGAAGGGAGATATTGAGCTGCACTTTGTTCCCACAGAGCTGCAACTAGCTGACATTTTTACAAAGCCTTTGGCTGAACCTTCGTTCAACAGGCTAGTTGCTGAGCTAGGGATGCTTAATATCTCAAAGCCTGTGGCTTGATAATAAATGTGTTCATTAAATGTCTGATTAAATATTAAATGTTTTTCACATGAAACTAGGTAGTTACTTTCCAAGTAAATGCTAAAAACATTCTCAATATTAAATTATTTCTTTTCCGTATTATGAGGAGACAAACAGTTTTTGAAAGGTCAAGGGACCCACATGTGCAGCCATTTTCCCACTATGCATTAAATGCGGTTGAATAATTGTTTCAAATTTGAATATAAATATTATCTCACGTCTCTCCTCACCTACCACTATTCTCATTTTACACAATCTCATCTCTCTAAGTTTTCTCTCTCTAAACCCTTCCACCATTTTCATCTTCTCCAATCTTGAATCCATGGCGTTCCCAGTTCCTAAGGCCTCTAACGTCACTTTCGAACGCAATGAAAGCGTCCTTGCTTCAAACAACTATATTGGATAGCTCAAGGCTCCCAACGAATCCTACACAGATCTGGTTAACTTCATGAAGAATTGTGATGCAAGTGAAGCACTCACAAAGACCTCAACCATTTTCTACCAAGAATACCTTAGGGAATTCTGGTACTATGTTGAAGTTGTTGAAGATACTGTCACTTTTATCCTCTCATGCAACGAACACCCCTTTGCCTTCTCTCTCAAAGATTTTGCAAGTGTGGCTGGGTTAAGACATGGAGATGAATGCCTGAAGGTGGTTGACAAAAAGGCTGTAAAGGATGCCCTTGCCATACTTAAACCCACTAATGATGTAAACCCTTCTCTTACACCTACTAAAGTTCTTTCCAAGTCCCCTATGAAGATCAAGTACTTTTCCCCTATGTGGCGTGTCCTCTTCACTCACATAGTCAAATCCCTAGGAGGAATGCAGGGATCCCAAGATCAGATGTCTTTCAATCACCAATCTATTGCTTATGGGCTGATTTGGGGCACAGACGTTGATGTAGGAAGTCTACTATTCTCCAACCTAGTGGAAAAGCTTAAGGGACCAAACCAGGTCAGGGAGAAAAACATCTGCTACGTTCGCTTTCTATCTCTTATCTTTGAAAGCCTGTTGGGTGATAGCTATCACAACTCTACACTCACTTCCCTGAAGCCCTATCGCATCACTGGAGCTATATACAAGGAGATTGGACCTGAAGATGTCCCTGTTACTTCTCACATGTTGAACATAGCAAATAAACAACCCTCTGTTGTGAAGTCCTTGCTCCCTTCCTCTAAGAAGGTGAATACCTCTGATGTGTGTGGCAAGTCTACGTCTTTGACCTCTGGGCAGCACACCACGACGTCCAAGGCAACAACTGGCCAACAGCCAAAGAAGAAGAAAACCCCATCTTCTTCCCACACCAAAACTGTTGCAAAGGCCAGGGAAAAGAAGAATGTGAACCTCACAACCTCCTCTGTTCAAGAGACTCCTGTGGATTCAGAGACTTCAGCTGACCAACAACAAGGGTCTAGTGTCTCGATGTCAGCCGAGACAACAGGGAACCCGCAAAATACTGCTGATATCGCATTTATAGGTCCACAAGCAGCCACTCTCAAATGTCTGTAGGTGAGAGTGGTGAAGTTAGGGTTATCCTCGACCCATAGAAGTCATTGTATGCACTTAAAAATCCTTAAGACTTTTGTACACCCTGCCTATGCACCAGGGAGTGATTCATTTGTGTTTCTCAAGCACCCCGATGACCCTGCACCCTCTAGACAGTATTCAGGCAAATAACAACCTGAGTACATATATGTCTCGACCTAGAGTAGTTGTACCTCACACAGCCTCTTGGTCCCCTCAGAAAAAGAATCCCAAAAGTTTTACTTTTAGGGGAGCTGAATAATCATCCTCGGCTCTTCTAGGGACAGCGTTATAAGACGGCCTTAACATACATCTTTTTCACACCTAAAAGAATCCCAAAGGATTTATCCTTTCAGGGGGAGCTGAATCATCACCCTCAGCTTTCCTAGGGGCAGCGTAACAGGCGATCTTTACCTATATTTCACACTTAAAAGAGTCACAAAGGTTTCTTAACCTTTTGGGGGGGGCTGAATAATCACCCTCAGCCTTCCTAGGGGCAGCGAAATGGCGATCCTTAACAACATATGTTTCACAATCAAAAGAGTCCCAAAGGTTTTAACCTTTTGGGGGGCTGAATAATCACACTCAGCTTTCCTAGGGGCAGCGAATGGCGACCATTAACCTCTTACTTTTCACTCTTAAAAGAATCCCAAGGATTTATCCTTTGGAGTGGCTGAATAATCACCCTCAGCCTCTCTGGGACAGCGAACTGACGACCATTCCCCTTACTTATTTCCCTGTTACTAATATAAAACAACTTGTAGGCCGATGTTGTACAGCCAAACATTGAATCCCTGGAGCAACCAGAAAAAGAAGTTGACACAATGATTCAGGATCAATCAAACGAGGAAGAGCCCTTACTTGATGTTGAAGATGTGCTCTCTTTAGTCGATGATTTCTCTGAGCCTGAATCAATGCCTGATGATGAAAATCTCCCTGAGGGGATGATTGAAGAAGAGGAGGATGAAGAAGATGACGACCAGCAGTCTCAGTCCCCTCCAAAAGAAATATTTATGTCCACACCAGCTGTTGATACCACTCCTCCTCCCAAGGAAGCTGTAGTCACTCCCACCTCTGCTACCTCAGCCACTACAGTCTTTCAAAGACCTGCCTATGATCCGACAGCTGAATTCCTATTGTTTGATCATCCTGGCCAAACCAACTTTGATATATTGCCAAGGGAGGATGATTATGCACAACAAAGCCTGAACATCCACAATCTTAAACCTTAACATCATCAATCAGATATGGAGCGCCTGTCAAGAAAGCTGGATGTTATCAAATTTGAGATGCATTCTTTCACTATCAACTTTCCAAGGATCATAAATCAGGCGGTTAAGGATGCAGTCATCGAACCTATCAAAGATGGTGCAAGAAAGGGAGTGTCCCAAGGACTTAGTAATTTGTCCACACGAATCAAAGATGCCATCGTCACAGAGGTCCCTGCCCTTTTTAATGCTCATGAGTTAACAATGCATAGAGAGTTTGAAGCTGTTCGTAATAGGCAACTTCGTCACACAAACTTTATCATTGATCGTGTTCATCACAACACCAATGGAAATTAAAACCTACTGCTGAAGATTGCCAGAGCTTCAAGGACCAGGCAACGCGATATGGCTGCCTCTGTTGAACAGATTGCAAGGCACTTTCAGGCACGTTCATCCAAACGTCTGAAACGACAGGCTGAACGTGAGGGGGAGAAGGAAAAGGTACTTAACCTTGAATCTGCCAAACAAGGCTCAAACTCTGCTAATAACACTATTCCTTCACCTGTCCCTCTCCAAGTCATCACACCAGTGATCATACTCGATGATGAGGATGAAAGTAAGGGGGAGCAACAGATAAAGGATGGAGTTGATTCATCAAAATCCCTGACTCTGGTTAACACCAGTGAGGCTGTGGATGATGGTGAACCAGCTGCCAAGAAACTCAAGTTCACTGTTAGCTCCCTACCCAAGGCAATACAAACCCAAGCTCAGTCGGCGTTCATCAAAAGAGCTAAAGATCTGAAAAACATAAGCGTGGCATCCTCTGTCTCAAAGAAAGGAAAGGAAATAGTTACAGTAGACACAGACGCCAAACTAAAGAAAATAGCTGCGATGCTAGAGACAAGAGGATCAACCACAAACCTATCCCAATTTACAACCTTCACACCTTCAAATGAGAATCCTCTAACACCTGAAGAAATTGAGAAACAGGCTGTTGAATTCAAAAGGCTGAATGAAATCAAGAAAGCCAATGAGCTTAATGAGGAATCTCTGAGAAAGATGACTCTACTTCAAAGGGAGAAGCAAAGACAGAGGTTGAGGGAAATGGAAGCTAAACGCACAGAGGCACTGAACAAGGTAAAAGCTAATTATGATGCCTGCGTCAACAACAGGTATGCACATGGAAAAATCACCAAGTTCAAGTACACTATTCACAAGTCAACCAACACACCACAAATGATTTTGTGGAGAGATAACCAACAAGCAAATATGAATGTCTTTGAGGACTTCAGGTTAAAACAACTTGGCTTGTCTGAATGGTTTGAACTTAAGGCCTTCGCTGCTAAAAGAATTGGTCCGGCAAATTTCACTCTTCTTAAGACCCTCAAAGCAAAGTTTAATTGGGTTAAAGAAACAGCAGCCAAGCTCAAAGAAGATCCCCCACCACAGTCGTTTGAACAAGAACTTCCAAAGTCTGGAAAGAAAAGAAGAAGGACAACTCAATTTGTTAAGGAAACCTTCGTTACTGATGATGTTCAAGTGGATGGAATGCACAGGGATTTGGTACTACCAAATGGAATCATAGGTCCTATTGATGGTCAGACCTACTAATATAGGAATTTTTCAATTCTTTATAAATCTATTTTTTTTTCCTCGACTCACTCGAATTGATTTCCAATTTTAACGAAGAGATTAAATGTTCTTGGTTAATAAAACATTGTTTAGTATTCAAAAACTATAAAGTATTTTAACAAATTAAAAAGAAAATTCTTAATTAAAAATACTTTTTCACTATTAAAAATTCTAATTAAACAAATTTAAAAAAATCTATTTAAAAATTATAAACTATAAAACTATTTAAACAAAATAAAACTAAAATTAACAAAATTTATTTAAAACTAATTTTATATAAAACTAAATTAATTAAAAACTAATTCATTTAAAAACTAATTTTAAAAACAATTTAAATATCTAAAAGTAATAAAATATCTTTTCTTTTTTTTTATTTTGTTTTAAAACTATTTTTAGAACTGAAAGTATATATAATAAAACTTTTAATTAAAACTTATTAAAATAAAAATACTGACAGCTACTACTAATTACTCTATATTAATTAAGTAAACTGTAATTAAACACAAAAGAAGAGCTAGACTAGTTGGTAAACGCGTATGGCTGTTATCCTAGAGGTCTAGGGTTCGAGTCCCTCAAAGGACACTTTTTGCAAATTATTTTCTTTTTGGACTTCAACTTTTTTGGATAAATACACCTCCAAACAGTTTGTTTGGAGACGTTGTTAAATCAGTTAAAGAAAATAGCACACAAAACAAAGTTTAGATAATGAATCAAGTTTAAATAAAAGCAAGTAACAAAATCAGTAAACAAATAAAATCATGCATAAAACTAATATTCAATTATCTAAAATAGTAATACAGATACCAACTAAAAAATTGTCTGATAAACTTATTCAGTCCTTACTCATAATCTGACTAAACCAATCCAAAACGCAGATATCCTAATTCCTCAGCTATGATGAAAACAAATTCGACTAAACCACATCAAAATACGCCATATCAAAATATCAGCTTATGATATCTGACATACTCCAAAAGTATAAACTCAGCAATTATATCAGATTAACATCCTCAAAGCAACATATCCAAAATCACTAGCAATCTTAACTAAAATCTCAGTTTATAAAATTTAAAACAAACAGATTAAACTAATTTCACAAAGCAGACTTAAAGCTTTTAAACATAGTAGATTAATCAAAACTCACGTCTAACGATTTTCAAAATAGATTTATTAAAACTCAAATAAACTAAACAGATTTTATTCAACTAATAAACTAAGAACTTAGACAGAAAATTAAATGAATACAAACCTATTTGGAGAATACTTTGGGACGAAGATGCGGCGTTGAGCCGTCTTACTAGATCGAATTAACACCACCACACGCCAGCACCGTCGGACCAGATACAGCCATCCAAACGACACCTCCTAGTGACTCACGAACCAAACAGCTTTTTCACAAAAACTTTCCAGTGGGGAAAGCTTTTCCCAAATATTACTTTATTATTTAATTATAGCTATTTAATTAGCTTAATCAAATAACATTACTTATTATAACAAAATAGATTAAAGAAAAATTGCAATAGAAATTAAACAGTAGCAAGACAATCTTAACCGAAATATAATTTTTTATTAATAACTAAAAATTGATTACAATACTTTGAAAAAAAAATACAATTAAACCTAAATCTATTTCTGCATAATAAAAACTAAAGTAAAAAATGGGACAAGATAAAAATTACAATAATGGGGGTTTTATAGGCAAACCCTAAAACTTGTTGAAGAAGATTTGTTGAGCAGATCTCGAATCTAAACCGTCTAATCCATCTTTTCTCTCTCTTTTTCTTGATCTACTGCTGAAAACCAATTACCCATCACACGGATTGCCACCGTAGATGGGTTTGTGTTTCTTGTGCTTTCTCCAAGCTGATATGGCATGAGTTTATTGGTGGATGATTTGTGGTGAGGTGTATACACCAATCACAAAAAAAGGGTGCCACGTTTGATTGAGGACCACCATCATCTTCCAAAAAACTTGGGGATTTAATTTCTATTGTGTGTATAACACGCGCCTAACAACAGTAAAAAGCCCCAAATTAATTTTGCTAGTGTTTGGGGTGAATAGTAACTCTGGATATGAGAGAGATGTGAGAGAGAAAGGGACATAGTAAATATCGAAGGTTTGTGTGGATGTAAGTTTGTGTTACAGTTTGACCAAGGAAAAAAAGTGGAAACGATTTTATCTTTAACCGTTCCTTTAATGGGCTTTTAACCCAATCCTCATGTTTCATTTTTTCCTTGTTGCGAATTTTTGGGCTTGGGCTTTTTAAACAATCACCATCCGTCCCTTATTGTTATAAATATGGGCCTTAGTTGGGCTTTCAATTTAACTTATCAAATATAGCCATCTTAATGGGCTTTTAGGCCTATTAACCAAATGTGGGACCCACTTGGCTAGAATCCTTCATAAACTTAATTCCATGAACAAAACGACTTGATTTTTGGCTTCTTGAACTTTCTTCAAACTCTGTGTCGATTTTGCCGGTTTTCGTGATCTTCGGTACACTTTTGGTTCTTTGACTTTGACTTTGTCTCATTTTTTGACTTTTCTTCAACAATTGACCGTGAAATCCCGTGTTTTCTTTCCTTTTGATCTTTTGTACCTATTTCACACAAAACCACGCGTAATTCCGACTTTTACGATATTAAACACATGATTAGGTCTTTTTTTTCATTTATTTTAGTGGCAAAAGGGTAAGAGTTTACACACTTATTAAATCACCTACACTTGACCATTGCAAAGACCCCATGCAATGCATAATTTTAAATCATAAAGTTACATTTTTCTCATAATTAACCCATCTTGGCCTTTATTAAGATATACTATTACTACTACGATGAAAAGATAAAAACTTTAAAGGAAAAAGTTATAATAATTAATTTATTAACTTTGAAATTATTTGATGGAAGAAACTAGTAAAGAAATCTAAGACTTAGATTAGGGCTTTGGTGTCATGAATATTAATCACCCTCAAGTTTCACGTTCCCCATACCAAGCTTAAAAACAAGATCATTGTTTACCATAAGTTCTTAAGTTAAAACCACTTATATAAGACAACTGTGTAATACTCTTTCTCCAATTCCTAAGTTGTATCTCTAGATTTTAAGGATTGTCATTCACCCGTAGGCTCATTTGACTTATTTAATAATTATTAGTCCAAAAATGAAGGCAAAACGGTGCAAACCAGACACTCAGAACCTAACCTCGTCCTCAAAAACGTTGTTACTAAAGTAAGACCACATCAAGGATAATTTAACACGATTTGGGGAATAAATTCCCGGGATCCAAAATTTGGTTAATAGTACTACTTATTATTTATTCCTCCAAAGTCATGTAGACTTTATGTGGAGTTTAGCAAGTTCACATCATATACCCTTAGGCTCTTTAAGATGTAAAAATGCTCCTTATCTATGGTCCACACCCTAAGGCTCCTTGAACCATAAACAAGGGAATTGATATTTGATCAATTTTTATTCAACACTTACCATGCCATACACCCTAAGGCTCTAACGACAAGGTTCGTGCTACATGCCCCACACCCTAAGGCTCCTTGAGGTCATGTTTTAATCTTATTCTTTCTTTATTTATGATATATATATTAGGCCAAATTCTGCGGTCCCATGGTCTGAATACCTCCTACTTAGTGGTTATGAGCTACCTTAGTCGGAAGTATACAACGCTGGCACCCTCAATGTGTTCATGCTTTAATTACAAGGAGATAAAGATTTGGCTAAGAGCTAAGATATAGAATCAACATCGCAAAAATCCTCATTTATTAAGCAATTAAATATATAAGCGGGGAGAAAGAGCCACAAAAACTCATATAAGGAAGAATTAACCTTTAAACTTATTATCAACTCTATCATCTCTCGTTCTCCATAATTTAAAATCTCAAATAATGAGACTCGTGGATGCTTAGCCTAATCAACCAATTAACATCCATATGGTTAAGGATACTAGCTAGAGTATACAAGGATAAGTAAACTCGGGTTGAGTCAAAATATTCACGACGGGCCTAATATATCAAAGACATCTAAACTTGTTAAAACCATTTTATTCATTTATTTATTTTTTTGACTTTATTCTTTGAAATATAAATACGATGCGATGACAAAAGGAAAGAAAATAAAAGAAAATAAATGGATATATTACTAGGCCAAAATAGATCAAAAATTTTGAAAAACGTTGAAAATTTTTAATTTTCCGGTTAAATGAGGTCAAATTCATGGAAAAGCCCACTAAAATTCGATAGAAATCCCCCTCCACTTAATATAAACATTGCCCTCAATGTTTAAGCATGTGGGAAAATAAACTCCCCTACACTTAGGACATTGAGTACGTTGTTTAAATCGAGCTAAGGAAGAGACAACTAAAGTGATCAATTTTTCACGTTTTATTTATATACAAAATTGAATCACAATAGCAAAAACTTATCGAAGAAACCGGGTACACGGGATCACGGGATCACGGGTCGCGTCAAAAACACCAAAAGTGGATCATTAAAGCACACATCCCTGCACAACATCACAAAACACAACCTACTTGGCTCCCCCTACACTTACTGGTGGAAATGGGTGAAGGTGAAAAAGGGTGGAAAGGGTGGAAAAGGTAAAAATCTAACCTAGTTATACGATGCTTGATTTATTTATCACGAGTCTCAAGCTCGACTCGATTTCCCGAATATCATCATTCAAATGGGAAAAATCATGGAAAAACCGAGATTTCCAAGGGAGGAAAATCTCTCCATGAGAAAGGGTGAAACATAGTCATATAAGGAATACCCCATGAAAATCCACCTGGGTCAAACACATAATTTCCATCACGAAAGGAAATAAACCCTGAGGTGGTAAAATCACACAAAGCAAAGAAAAGTGGGGTACCCTTAGTCAAAAGTCTCGCATAAGGAAGGGTAAGGTGATTTGGCAATGAAAGTACAAGAGTCTCTATTCCGGGATCAAACACCGGTTCCTTAACGGGAAAATAGCAAGAGGTGTTGACATTTAAGCTCAAAATTTCATCATAATCCAAAGTGGGAAAGTCGTCCTCTTCCAAACTTGATGTGAAAACATAAGTATCATTGGAGTCATAGGAAAACTCTTCCTCGTAAGGGAAATATGTATTTAGAAAGATATCTAAATCTTCCTCAAATGGAATATCCTCTAAAGTAGGAATGATCTCTAAGATTGGAGGATCCTCCTCAAAAGTCATGACTTCTAAAATTGGGGTATAAAAGTCAAAAGGAGTCTCCATAATAGAAGAATCACTCATAGAGATATGGGGTGCATGAAGGTCATGAGGTGGGTCATCAAAGTTAATGAGATCACTTAAAGAAGTGTCATCATCGTAATCATCAAATATTGGTGGATCAAAAGTGGGTGGGTCAAAAGTGGGTGGGTCAAAAGGTGGGTCATCTAAACCAAAGATAGTGTGATCACTTAAAGAAGTGTCATCACTATAAGTATCATAAATAGGAGTTCAAAAATTTGAGGCTCTAAGGAAAGGGATGAAGTTATCACAAAATCATTTTGATTAGACTTTGAATTCCAAAAGGATTAATAAAAATCTCTTCATTATCATAATTAAGAACATCAATCATATTGACCGACTCTTTTCCATTTGATTTAGTTGTGATTTTTTCCATTTTAAAAACTTGTTGTTCATCCCTAACCCTAAGAGTTAACTCCCCTTCGGCCACATCAACTAAGGCTTTTCCGGAAAGTAAGAATGTTCTACCAAGTATTAACGGAATACGAGGATCCATCTCATAGTCGATGACAACAAAGTCCACGGGAAAAGTGAATGTACCAACTCGAACAAAAACGTCTTCGGCAATACCAACGGGGTATGCGAGAGTTCTATTAGCTAACTCGAGAGTCATGCGAGTCGGTACAAGGTCGGGTAATGATAATTGTTTCCATATCGAGAGTGGCATAAGATTGATGCTAGCATCGAGATCAGCTAAAGCCATACAATCATCAATTTGAGGAAACGAGCAAGGTAACACGAATCGTCCGAGATCTCCTATCTTTTCGGGAAGCTCTTTGAGAAGAATCACGGAACAATTCTCATTTAAACGAGTATTAATGAGCTCTACCATTTTTCCTTTCTTATTGAGCAAATCTTTGAACATTTTCACAAATTTAGGCATTTGAGCAAGTGCTTCAATAAGGCTAATGTTAACATTCACTTGGGAAATCATTTTCAAAAAGTTGGAAATATGAACGTCATCTTTGGTGAGCACTTTAGCCTTGTCCAACCTAGAGGGATAAGGGATATTGGGCTTTGAAGTAGAAGGTTGAGAAGGATAAGGACTCGCTTCTTGAACAACCTTAGGGTTAGGCTCATTAGGCAATAGAGAAATAGTACTAGGAGTGGTAGTGGGAGGAATCACTGAAGGGGGAGTAGGATTACTCATTATGACCTCCGGGCCTTGTCTCTCCTTTATGGGCGAAGAGATGGAAGGTCCCACTAAAGTGGCTCCACTTCGAGTAGTGATAGCACTCACATTAGCACGAGGGTTAGTCTCGGTATTAGAAGGTAAGGCTCCTTGGGGTCTAAGGGCTTACAACACTTGCACGAACTTCCTATCGGTAGACTTTTGCATTTGTTTCATAGTTCTCTCATGTTCAATTAATTTTTGTAGAACCAAGTCCATTTGAGTATTATGCATGTTCATTTGATTATACCCTTGATTTGGAAAACCTTGGTTTTGATATTGAGGTTGAAAACCATTGTTATTATGAAAACCTTGGTTGAAGTTATTATTTTGAAACCCTTGATTTTAACCATAAAAATTCCCTTGATTTGCATTCTCTTGAAAATTTCCTCTTTGAGGAGCTTGGTTCCTATTTTGGGCGGGTGGGGGTGGTCTTTGTGGAGCTACAAAACCCGGGGGAGCCAAATAGTTAGTACTCTTATAAGACAAATATTTAACATCAACGTTTGGTTTAAAGTGAACCCTCTCATTTTCATTGGTGTTATAAGCATAAACTTGTTGTTTTTTATTGTAAACCTTGTCACAATTATAGTACGAATGTGGTCCACCACAAGTCTCACACGTTTCACAAGTCTCTTTTAAGGCATTTACTTGCACATTGTTCTTAACATGTAAAGCAATGCCGGTCATGATTGAAGTAAGCTTGTCAATTTTCTTGTCGGTCTCACTAGTACTAGCACTTGCCGTAGTAGCCCTAACACTCTTGGTTTGTACTTTTGCCTTGTTTTCAATTATTTCCCAAGCTTCGTTCATGGATTTCACAAGAATCTTACCCCCCCCCCCCCCCCCCCCCCCCCGCGACACTATTAAGTGGGTCTTGGTCATTAAGAGTTAAACCATTGTAAAACGTATTGATTTGATGCACTTTTGTAAAACCATGTTGTGGACATTTTCGTAAAAGCTCCTTAAAACGGTCCCAAGACTCACTAAACGTTTCCCTATATTTTTGTTCAAAGGTAATGATGTCATTCCTTAAATCGGTGGTCCGTGATGGTGGGAAAAAGTAGTTAATGAACTTGGTCTCTAAATCAACCCATGTGGTGATACTTTGGGGTGGTTCCTTATCAAGCCAAATCCGGGCTTGTCCCTGGAGGGAAAAAGGAAAGAGGAGTAAACGAATGGCTTCTTGTGGCACCCCATTGTATTTGACGGTATTTGCCAACTGTATGAAACGTTTTATATGAGCGTGTGGGTCATCATTAGTACGGCCTAAAAATGGTGTAGCGGAAACCATTTGAATAAAACCCGTTTTTAGTTCAAAATTATTCGCTCCAATATCCGGCACCACAATCGCGTCATCATTTCCCTCATCATGAGATTGTAGAATCTCAATCGTTGGTCGATTATCCGTTGCCATCGTGTTGTTCAAAGCTCGATTCTCGGGATCGGCTTGATTGACGGTATTTTTGTTCTTCTTCTTGTTGTTGCAAGAATTAGAAGTATTTGGTACACCACTCGGTATGTGTGCACGCGCGCGAGTGCGCATACAACTAAACTTGAGGAATGAGGTAGGAGACCTCGGTCGACTTTGAGAGGAAAGGGATTATCCCTCTCGAGGTTCAATATGAAAAAGCTACAAAAAATATATACGTAATACTACTTGAGTTGGCAAACCAATAATCGGTCGTCCATCTCAATATACGCACAAGCAAGCGGGGAAACGAGGTGGCACAAAGCACTTAAAAACCTTTTTCCTTAGACGGCCTTTTATAGCGCGTCGCCTTATACCCACCTTATAGTTTGTATAAATCGAGTCAAACTTTTTACTAGTATTTATCTATTTTGCCTTTTTTCCGTTTTGGATTCGAATACAATAGCTAGGTGATGAAATCCCAACTAAGGTCTTATTTGGAAATAGGTAAATTGATTGTTCTACGTAATACAATATATTAAAAGAAAAATCTTTTTGTATTTTTTTTAGAAAAATATATATTCACAATAAAAAACGAAAGAAATCGAAATAAGAAAAATAACAATAATACGTAATATTTTTGGTGTAATACTTTAGGAAAAGTATTACTTTTGGATTTTTTAATTTTTTTGGTTCAAATCTTAGGAAAGAGTTTGCTTTTGATGATTTTTTATTCTTTTGTATTTTTAAGTTTTGGATTTTTTTGTATGTTTTTTATTTTTTAACAAGAAAAATAACTTTCAAAATTGAACGGATCCCAAAATCCAAAGCTTCTCACGAAAAATCGTCAATCGTAACAAGCGAAGCGGCAGCGGCGCCAATTTAATGTAGGAATTTTGTCAATTCTTTATAAATCTATTTTTCGTTCCTCGACTCACTCGAATTGATTTCCAATATTAGCGAAGAGATTAATTGTTCTTGGTTAATAAAACTTTGTTTAGTATTCAAAAACTATAAACTATTTTAACTAATTAAAAAGAAAATCCTTAACTAAAAATACTTTTTCACTATTAAAAATTCTAATTAAACAAATTTAAACAAATCTATTTAAAAGTTATAAACTAATTTAAACTATAAAACTATTTAAACAAATTTAAAAACTAAAATTAACAAAATCTATTTAAAACTAATTTTATATAAAACTAAATTAATTAAAAACTAATTCATTTTAAAACTAATTTTAAAAACAATTTAAATTTCTAAAAGTAATAAAAAAATATTTTCTTTTTTTTTATTTTGTTTTAAAACTATTTTTAGAACTAAAAGTAAATATAATAAAACTTTTAATTAAAATTTATTAAAATAAAAATACTGACAGCTACTAATTACTATAGATTAATTAAGTAAACTGTAATTAAACACAAAAGAAGAGCTAGACTAGTTGGTAAACGCGTATGGCTGTTATCCTAGAGGTATAGGGTTCGAGTCCCTCAAAGGACACATTTTGCGAATTATTTTCTTTTTGGACTTCAACTTTTTTGGATAGATACACCTCCAAACAGTTTGTTTAGAGACATTGTTAAATCAGTTAAAGAAAATAGCACAGAAAAAAACAAAGTTTAGATAATGAATCAAGTTTAAATAAAAGCAAGTAACAAAATCAGTAAACAAATTAAATCATGCATAAAACTAATATTCAATTATCTAAAATAGTAATACAGATACCAACTATAAAATTGTCTGATAAACTTATTCAGTCCTTACTCATAATCTGACTAAACCAATCCAAAACGCAAATATCCTAATTCCTCAGCTATGATGAAAACAAATTCGACTAAACCACATCAAAATACGCCATATCAAAATATCAGCTTATGATATCTGACATACTCCAAAAGTATAAACTCAGCAATTATATCAGATTAACATCCTCAAAGCAACATATCCAAAATCACTAGCAGTCTTAACTAAAATCTCAGTTTATAAAATTTAAAACAAACAGATTAAACTAATTTCACAAAGCAGACTTAAAGCTTTTAAACATAGCAGATTAATCAAAACTCACGTCTAACGATTTTCAAAATAGATTTATTAAAACTCAAATAAACTAAGCCGATTTTATTCAACTAATAAACTAAGAACTTAGACAGAAAATTAAAAGAATACAAACCTATTTGGAGAAATCCTTTGGGACGAAGATGCGGCGCTGAACCGTCTTACTAGATCGAATTAACACCACCACACACCATCACCATCGGACCAGATACAGCCATCCAAACGACACCTCCTAGTGACTCACGAACCAAATAGCTTTTTCACAAAAACTTTCCAGTGGGGAAAGCTTTTCCCAAATATTACTTTATTATTTCATTATAGCTATTTAATTAGCTTAATCAAATAACATTACTTATTATAACAAAATAGATTAAAGAAAAATTGCAATAGAAATTAAACAATAAGTAAATCAAGACAATCTTAACCGAAATAAATTTTTTATTAATAACTAAAAATTGATTACAATACTTTGAAAAAGAAAATACAATTAAACCTAAATCTATTTCTACATAATAAAAACTAAAGTAAAAAATGGGACAAGATAAAAATTACAATAATGGGGGTTTTATAAGCAAACCCTAAAACTTGTTGAGGAAGATTTGTTGAGCAGATCTCGAATTTTAACCGTCTAATCCATCTTTTCTCTCTCTTTTTCTTGATCTACGGCGGAAAACCAATTACCCATCACATGGATTGCCACCGTGGATGGGTTTGTGTTTCTTGTGCTTTCTCCAAGCTGATATGGCATGAGTTTATTGGTGGATGATTTGTGGTGAGGTGTATACACCAATCACAAAAAAAAGGGTGCCACGTTTGATTGAGGACCACCATCATCTTCCGAAAAACTTGGGGATTTAATTCCCATTGTGTGTATAACACGCGCCTAACAACAGTAAAAAGCCCCAAATTAATTTTGCTAGGGTTTGGGGTGAATAGTAACTCTAGATATGGGAGAGATGTGAGATAGAAAGGGACATAGTAAATATCGAAGGTTTGTGTGGATGTGAGTTTGTGTTACGGTTTGACCAAGGGAAAAAAGTGGAAACGATTTTATCTTTAACCATTCCTTTAATGGGCTTTTAACCCAATCCTCATGTTTCATTTTTTCCTTGTTGCGAATTTTTGGGCTTGGGCTTTTTAAACAATCACCATCCGTCCCTTATTGTTATATATATGGGCCTTAGTTGGGCTTTCAATTTAACTTATCAAATATAGCCATCTTTATGGGATTTTAGGCCCATTAACTAAATGTGGGACCCACTTGGCTAGAATCCTTCATAAACTTAATTCCGTGAACAAAACGACTTGATTTTTGGCTTCTTGAACTTTCTTCAAACTCCGTGTCGATTTTGCCGGTTTTCGTGATCTTCGGTACACTTTTGGTTCTTTGACTTTGACTTTGTCTCTTTCTTTGAATTTTCTTCAACAATTGACCGTGAAATCCCGTGTTTTCTTTCCTTTTGATCTTTTGTACCTATTTCACACAAAAACACAAAGCCACGCGTAATTCCGACTTTTACGATATTAAACACATGATTAGGTCTTGTTTTTCATTGATTTTAGTGGCAAAAGGATAAGTGTTTACACACTTATTACCTACACAGAGCCTGAAAGATGTATGGCCTTCATGAACAGAGCTTGCCAATATGCATTCCAAAGGGAGGATGAGCTAGGTTTATGATATGAGCTTAAATACTCATATCATTTATATCTTAAAACAATGAATAAGTGCATAAAATGTTCAAATATTGCCTTGTATATGCTTGTTTTGTTGTTTGATGTGTGTAGGTACCAAAGTTCGCGAAAACCTGCAAAATCGACACAAGTTTGAAGAAAAGATCAACAAAGCCAATGTCAAGCTCGGTTTTAGCGGATTTAATCTTATATGGAGTCTATTGGTCTTATGGGTCCCACATTTGGAAAAATGGGCTCAAAAGCCCATTTGAAGTTCATAAAGTGTTATTAATTGGAAAAAGCCCAAATCAAAAGGTTACAAAACGGATTTAGCATATTCGGGCCAAAAGCCCAATTTAACTTACAAATAGGGGACGAATACTCCTGGGCCTTTGTGAAATCCATTAGGGTTTGGAACATTATTAAAAACGAATGGAAAGTTATACTTTTCATATTCTTTGGTCAAAACTAATTATATTCCACCCACCCACACACACTCACACGTTTTTAACTTCGATACTTTCTATGTCACCATCATCACTTTTCTCCCTCATCCAAAAATAACCGTTAAAACCTTTACTATTCCTAACCCTAGTTCAAATAAATATTAGGGCTTTTAGTTATTGAGGGCACGATTGATTCACACGCTTGGGGAATTAAATCCCCAAGTTTTTCGGATGTTGAAGATGGAGAAGCAAGTGACGTGGCAACGATTCATTGGCTGTAACAGCGCATCACCCCCACTCCACCAATAAGAGAGAAACAAATCAGCCTCAAAGAAGCACAAGTAGCACAACGGATTGCCACGTTGGCAATCCGTGTGACTATGGACTCATCACAGCCGTATGATCAAAACTGACAAGAAAGAGAGTGAAGAAGATGCTTAATCAATGGTTAGAAATCATCCTCTCATCACCAACAACTCCACCCCAACCCTCACGGGTTTCCTATATAAACCCCTCTCATTCTTGTATTTTATGATCCCATTTTTATTTTTTGAAGTTATTATGCAAGATTAGATCTAGGTAATTTGTATTTTACTTTTCTCAAAGTATTATAATAGCTTTTGATGATTAATAAAAGTTTGTTTGATTCAAAATATTTATCTATTTACTTTTGTTAAATTTAATCTTGCAATTTACTTTAATCTAATCTGATATGATAATGTTAATAATGTTTAATTAAGCTTAAATGATAGCTTTAATTGAATATTAAAAGAATAATTTGGGAAAACTTTCCCCACTGGAAAGTTATTAAAAACGAATGGTGTGTTTCTGTAATGGGTCGATCGATGATGGTGGATTCGATGGTGGTTCGTAAGGAGGTTCGATGGTGGTGTTGATCCGGTTTATTTAGCCAGCTCAACGCTGCGCTACTTCTCAAAGGATTGCTCCAAAAGGTTCAACTCTTTTTTTATGTTTCATAAGTTTTTAGTTTAATCTGCTTTGATTATTTAAGTTTTACAATCTGATAGTGTGGGATTTGTAAGAACACAATAGCTATTTTAGTGTTAATTTGTTAATTTGATGGTTTAGATAGATCATTGTTTTAGATATGTTGTTATTGACTTTTTGCGTGTAACTTTGATACATGTCTGCTGAGTTAGACTGGAAGACTGCTGAATCTTTAGATTCAGAAAGTTTGACATTTGTGTGGAGATTATAGTAACTTGTTTAATGTACTATTCGGATTTACATTCTGATTAGCTGCTGATTTTAATTTTGTGCATCACTGGTTCATTGATTCACTTTGTTTAGATAATACTTGTTGTCTAATTTAATTCAAGGAGTCTTTGCTGAGTTTGCATTTTATGTTGGCTGAGTTTGCTTATTTTTTGGACCTAAGATCATTGCTGTATTTGTAGCTTATTAATTTTGACGTAGTTGCTGTTAGGCTATTCTTACTTACAAGGGTAGTATGGGTTGTGAACGATTTGAATCAGACTTATTTTGGTGTTTGTATTAAATTGTTTCTACAATCTAAGGTTTATAGGACTTCTAATTTTGAATTTTTGTTTTTGAATTAATCTGATCTTTAGTTGTTTTGTAGAAGTTTACTTGTGTTACTCTGCTTATATTTTGTATTTCACGTTTGGATTTTAGACTACTAAATTTTTGTAGTCTCACATTAGATGAGTCTTGTTGGTATTGTTGTGTAGCTTTTGCTATCAGATCCAACTGATCTGATATCGCTTATAACTGATTTACTTATCAGCTGTCAAAAAGGTATCACCAAAAGTCACCTCCTGTGACTGATAATCTTCATTGTTCAAAAATAATAATTCAACCAAAATTATGTCTCGAATGAGACTCGACCCCATGACCTCCTGGTCATGGGCCCAACGTGATAACCATCTATTCTACCAATCTGTTTGAGTTTTATTACTGTCTCATTTACTAATATAGCTTCATTGATTTTGTCTGTCAGCTTTAGATTTATTTAAATACATAGTTTTTTAACTCTATTTAACTTTAAGTCAAATTATATAATTTTAAAGTTTTAAAATAAATAAAAATGTTTTATTAATTTTAGAAATTTAATTAGTTTTTAAAATAATTAGATTTTAATAAAGTTAGTTTTTAAATAAATTAGATTTAAATAATTTTTAGAAGTAAAATAGTTTTTAATAGATTTTTAAAATAGTGTAAAAGTAATTTTACTTAAATAGATAAGTTTTTATTTGTTTTTATTTAAATAGTTTAATTTTTAAAATAGCTTTAATTTTTAAATAGTTATTTTTAGATTAATAATTTGGGAACGATTCATGCACATAGGATTTTTAAATTGTAGGATTAATTTTAGTTTAAAAACCGAAAACCCATTCAAGTCGATTGTCCAAATCAAAGCAAAACGTCTCAAATTCACTCGATATTCGTGTACAACGAACTTGGTTCATCATCGTGTTTAATTAAATTCGTCTTTGGTAATTTTAGTCTATTACTTTTTCCTAAAGGTAATTTTCTAATTTACCCTATAACGTGTCTTAATTATCACATACTATCCACAACACATCAAAATTTTTGGCGCCGCTGCCGGGGATCTTGTGTATGATTTGTTTCGTTGAGATTTGTTGATCGTTGATTTGAAGACCCTTTCCGTCCTCGGAAAGTTTTGTTATTTTTCTATTATATAGTATGTATCGTTTTTCGTGTTTTTTGTGATTACTATATTATATTACGTAGAACAATAAATTTACCTACTTCCAAATAAGACCTTAGTTGGGATTTCATCACCTAGCTATTGTATTCGAATCCAAAACGAAAAAAAAAGGCAAAATAGATAAATACTAATAAGAAGTTTGAACTCGATTTATACAAACTTTAAGGTGGGTATAAGGCGACGTGCTATAAAAGACCGTCTAAGGAAAAAGCTTTTTAAGTGCTTTGTGCCACCTCGTTTCCCCGCTTGCTTGTGCGTATATTGAGAGGGACGACCGATTATTGGTTTGCCAACTCAAGTAGTATTATATCTTATTTTTGTAGTTTACTTATTGAACCTCGAGATATTTAGTTTTTCACATATCGTTTCAAAGTCGACCGAGCGTAATTTACTTCCATAGTAGTTATCCTTACTCCTTGTTTTTATCGATCATTTTTTATTGAGCAATACCAAATAAAATACCAAAAATAATCTTCTTCTTGTCTATTTTCTTTTCTTCAATCCTCTAAAATTCTCGTCACTTTGGTTTATTCAATTACGTTCTTCTCGACTTGTGATTGATTTCAATAGGCTTGAAAATATTCCTCGTAGAAATAGAAATCGTCCACAACGAATAATGGAACCCGAGCTTCCACCTACTGTTGTAGAGATGGCTGATAATCGAACAATGGAGGAATTGCTCTATGCACCCACCGAAGGGTATGGGGAATCCATCGGTGTGCCGGCTATTTTGGCGGATCATTTTGAGATTAAGACGGGTCTTTTATCGCTCATTCGTGCCGACCAATTTTGTGGCAATGAGACCGATAACCCGCATTCTCACATTCGGAATTTTCTTCGAATTACCTCGACTCTCAAGTTTAGAGATGTGCCAAATGACGCGATTAAGCTCATGCTTTTTTTGTACTCGCTCGAGGGTAACGCTAAGATTTGGTATGAGAAAGAACCACCGGGTTCGATTTTGACATGGGATGATTTAGTGTCTAAGTTCATGAATTATTTCTTTCCACCATCCAAAACAACACACCTTAAGAACAAGATCACTAGATTTGAACAAAAAGTGCATGAATCGTTTGGGGTTGCTTGGGAAAGATTTAAAGATTTGTTAAGACAATGTCCACACCACGGTTTCTCGGAATTGCACCAAATCAATACTTTTTATAATGGGCTTAATATGATTGAACAAGATTCTTTAAATGCCGCCGCGGGTGGTAATCTTTTAAGAAAAACTCTGAGAGACCCGTGGGGTATAATTAAGAATAAGTCTAGAGCATAATATTCATGAAACACACCGAGTGTTTCCAATGTGAATTCGTCTAATATCGAGATTGCTAGATTGGACTCTAAGATTGACACGATTTTGAATGAGCTTAGGAAGAATCCTCATGGATCGATTAATATGGTTGAGAATTTTTGTGTATCATGTGGTGGAGCACATCCTAATTATGCTTGTTTAACAACGGGGTTTGATCAAGCTAGTGCTTTTGCCGCGACGGGAACTTATGGCTCCAACGGTCAAGTTCCTCGTCAAAATCATGTTGCTCCACCGGGTTTTCCACCGGTTCAAAATAGGTACAACAATGCAAATAATGGGAATAATTTTAACCGTGGTAACCAAGGGAATTACAATCAAGGAAATAGGTTTAATGCTAATCAAAACAATCAAGGTTTTCAAAGCAATAATCAAAATGATTTGTCAAGCTACATTAAAACGAATGAGGCAAATTTGAAAGCTTTTCAAAATAATATTTAAGGACAAATGGCAACTTTGAAAAATGAGTTTCAAAATATGATTAAAGGGCAAAACAATAAGATTGAGCTTAATCAACAAAGACTTGAACAAAACCAAAACCGTTTTGAGCAAAGATTAGAGCAAAGTCAAAATCGTATGCAACAAAGTTTGGAACAAGGTCAAAATAAATTGCTTTCGATGTTTGAGGGGTTTATGTCCAAACCATCTTCTTCTTCGGGTTGCTTACCTAGTAATACCATTCCTAACCCGAAGGGAGAGCTTAAGGCCATCACCGTTTATGATGATTGTGATAATTTAGAAGAAGTTGAAGTGATTGAGTTTAATCCTCCACCTAAGGAAACCTTTCTAGATGTCACCAAGGCTACTTTAAATGTGATTAGTACCTCGGTTTTCTTTGATTCCTTTCCCGAGAAGTATAAAGATCTGGGTCAATTCTTGATACCTTGTGTTTTTTATGAGCTTGGGGAATACAAAGCTCTAGCCGATCTAGGAGCTAGTATTAACGTAATGCCCTTAGCCATTTGGAAAACTATTTACTATGCACCACTTAGTACTACTCGAATGATCATTGAGCTTGCTAATGGTACCACCACCCGTCCGGTTGGTATAGCGGAAAATGTCATTGTTAAAGTGGGGAAGTTTTTGTACTTAGCCGATTTTGCTATAGTTGATTATGAGACCAATCCTCGTGTGCCTATCATTTTAGGACGACCATTTTTGTGCACGGCTCATGTTTAAGTTGATATGAGGAAAGAGGAGATTAAATTGTTTTATGGGGATAAAAGTATTATTTTCAAACCGGAAAAGATTCCAAGATTTGTTTCTAAGAAAGTGGAAAGTATGAAACTTGTTGAGACTATTGAAAGTAATAAGAAATCTCTCTTTTCAAAAGGTATTTTTCCAATTTTGGAAACCTCATTTTGTGATGAAGAAAAGTTAAAGCAAGATGCTTGTTTTGTTGAATCATGTTGTAATCTTAACTCATCTCCACTCACTCCACACGAGGATGATAGTTCTAAGATTGAAAAGGAAATTGATGAATACCTTAGTGCACCATTTGATGCTAGTGAGTTTAATAGTGAGAATTTTGATCCCGAGAGTGATATTGCTTTAATTGAAAAATCATTAAAATTGGACTCATTTTCATTCTCTTCGAAGGATCATATTGATAATCCTAAGGCACAATCTTCATTTGAAGAGCCTTTGATTCCTAACTTCACACCGAGTGAGGTTAGTGACTATTCATTCGATAAGTTCGCCGATGAACTTGTTGATCCACTTCCACGGGGAAGTGAAGACGTTATCAATTTCGAAATCGAGCGTGATTCTCATGTTTTACCTACCATTCTTGAGGAATTCTTCGATGAATTCCTTTCTAATGAGAATGATGATCTTGTATCCGAGTGTGACACACTTGATACTTTGTCGGATATTTCTTGTGATGACAAGATTGATGACACTTTTATGACCTACTCAAACCCTCTCTTTGAAGCTTCAATGAACAATAATCCATTGTTTCAAGAGGATTTTGAGAGCATAATACTTCCTACATCTCACAACCTTTGTGATGATGAACTTCTCTTGAAGGAGGTTGATGAGTTTCTTTATATAGACATTCCTTCGGAATTTGAGGAAGAGTCTAATGATGGTGATGACAATTTTTGGTTTGATCACCCGATTTATGATGATGATAATGTTGACCCGGAGGGAGAAATTACTTTTACTCCAATTATCCTTCCCACTCTCTTTGATCTTAATGTGCGGGGTTTTCATGCGACTCATTTTGAGTACCATGACCCCTTTGTTCACATTCATAAGAGTGATAAGGTCAACAAAGTCATGCAAGTTGACACAACTAGTGTTGAGACTTTTATACCACCTTTACCATGTGTTTTATATGATCTTGGATTAGCATGGGGGGACGACATCGTGTTGTCTATTCCTTTTTCTCACGAGGACGAGGTATTCGACCCAGGAATCATTGATTTAGGGAAATCTCGGCCTTTCACCGATGCAATAATTGAAAGATTTTCGATCATCTTGGTGCGAGTTTATCTCGGGGAGCATGCTATATCCATTCCATAATTTGTGACTACCATCTCTTATTAGAGATTTATGTTGGAGTTTTATCCTTTCGTTTGTCATCCGACAACGAGGATGTAATCTTTGACCCCGGCATCGTGCTTTATCATGGATCATATTCCATTATGTCGGTTTTCACCATTTTCCCTAAGGACCAATGAATGCGGGGATCAAGTCGAGCTCATGACTCGGTTAACAAAAACGAGGTGCCTTGTGGGGGAGTCCCATACATTCTATCTTCTTTATATTTTCTAACACTAATAAGGCTTGATCTTTCAAGGTCGTGCTCGTGTTTTGCTGTGTTGTGAATCTTAGTATGACCCTAATCATTAAAGACTCTCGTGTTCGGTTTTTGCCGGTCCATTTGATCTTCCAATCTTTGATTGCCAAAAAGGGGCGCACTCTCTATCCTTCGATTTTTATCGACTAACGTTTTATCTTGAGGCATAATTAATAAACGGCTTATAGATTTGCGTGCTCCTTCCATGTTAGGATTTTGCATTAGACTCTTCGTGTTTTAGCAAGGGGGTGTTACTCTTGAGCTAAGAAACATTAAGGACAATGTTTGGTTTTAGCATGGGGAGTCGATCGATATAATCGCTTGCAAGTGCTTTTGTCGTGTTCATACGTAATCGTTTTCTCATTTTTCATAAAAAATTTAAATTTTTAGTGTTATTTTTAAGTTTTAATAAAGAAAATAAGTGCTTTTGACACAAATGTAGGCTTTCCGTTGGTGAAAATAAAAATAGATTTTGACTCGACTCGGTTTTTACCTTAGCTTTTCCTTAACGTATTTGAATTAAGTTTTGCTAGGCTTTTATATAGGGAGCTTTAAAATGCGAAAGTCTTAACTCATACGGGTTAAGAATAAGAACTTTTCGCAAGTTCCTATAATTGATCCTAGAAAGTCGTTTATCAAGGGAACTTTAAAACGCAAATTCTAAAACTTGAAAAAGTATAAGAAGATGCAAGATCCTATAGATGACTTGAAAACCCAAAACTTTGATTGAATAGGCTAAGTATCCATTGATTTCACATTTTTGAAATTTTACAATATGGAGAACAGGAGATGATAGAGTTCAATCATAAGTTTCTAAAAGTAACTCTTCTTTGTGCAAGTATTTTTGTGTATGATTTAATCTCCTCGTATTTATTTTCCACGCTTGAATAATAAGTGCTTAATAAATGAAGTTTTTAGCGGTTTAGGCTTGATATCTTAACTCGTAACTCCTTCTTTTTCTTCCCTTGTAATTAAAGTGAGTACACATTAAGGGTGTCAACGTCATGGACTTTTGATCATGGGATTACGGAAATTTGTCTTACTATAAATATCATATTAATAAGAAGAATAAATAAAAACATGTTCTCTAGGAGCCTTCGGGTGGGAGTCATGTAGCACTAACCTTGTCATTAGAGTTTGCTTATTATTTGGACCTAAGATCATTGCTATATTTGTAGCTTATTAATTTCGACGTAGTTGCTGTTAGGCTATTCTTACTTACAAGGGTAGTATCGGTTGTGAACGATTTGAATCAGACTTATTTTGGTGTTTGTATTAAACTGTTTCTGCAATCTAAGTTTTATAGGACTTCTGATTTTGAATTTTTGTTTTTAAATTAATCTGATATTTAGTTGTTTTTGTAGAAGTTTACTTGTGTTACTCTGCTTAGACTACTAAATTTTGTAATCTCGCATTAGATGAGTCTTGTTGGTATTGTTGTGTAGCTTTTGCTATCAGATCCAACTGATCTGATATCGCTTATAACTTATTTACTTATCAGCTGTCAAAAAGGTATCACCAAAAGTCACCTCCTGTGACTGATAATCTTCATTGTTCAAAAATAATAATTCAACCAAAATTATGTCTCCAATGAGACTCAACCCCATGACCTCCTGGTCATGGGCCCAACGTGATAACCATCTATTCTATCAATCTGTTTGAGTTTTATTACTGTCTCATTTACTAATATAGCTTCATTGATTTCGTCTGTCAGCTTTAGATTTATTTAAATACATAGTTTTTTAACTCTACTTAACTTTAAGTCAAATTATACAATTTTAAAGTTTTAAAAGAAATAAAAATGTTTTATTAATTTTAGAAATTTAATTAGTTTTTAAAATAATTAGATTTTAATAAAGTTAGTTTTTAAATAAATTAGATTTAAATAATTTTTAGAAGTAAAATAGTTTTTAATAGATTTTTAAAATAGTGTAAAAGTAATTCTACTTAAATAGATAAGTTTTTATTTGATTTTATTTAAATAGTTTAAATTTTAAAATAGATTTAATTTTTAAATAGTTATTTTTAGATTAATAATTTGGGAACGATTCATGCACTTAGGATTTATAAATTGTAGGATTAATTTTAGTTTAAAAACTGAAAACCCATTCAAGTCGATTGTCCAAATCAAAGCAAAACGTCTCAAATTAACTCGATCTTCGTGTACAACGAACTTGGTTCATCATCGTGTTTAATTAAATCCGTCTTTGGTAATTTTAGTCTATTACTTTGTCCTAAAGGTAATTTTCTAATTTACCCTATAACGTGTCTTAATTATCACATACTATCCACGACACATCAGTTTAGCATCAACTATTCAGCAGATTTGTCTCAAAAAGGGACTCAAGATTAACACAGAGTATTCTAAGGTTTTTGCACAATCTTTGCAGGCCGAATTAAATACTAGGATAGACTTAGCTGAAGCTGAAGAAAGAATCAAAAATGATGACTATTGAAGTATTTCACAGCTGAATTTTACCTTCATATTTTATTTCACTTTTGTATTGTACTTGTAATTTTCTTTAAGTATGAATAAAATCATGAGGTATGTTTGTTTAGATCTGTTATGAGTAAGAAGAAGCTATTATCTCACTTACCTTAATTTAGATAGATCTAGCTGTATTTATGTTTAAATAGGGGGAGATTGTTGGGAATCTAAGTTTGTTAGATTCCCTGTATCATAGATTTAAACACAAATCAAGCTGTTAGATAGTCACTTGCCTGTGCCTAGGAGGCAGGCAAGTATCGCAAGACTCACAGAGATCTAAGTCTCTATGAGCAACCTCAGAGGAGTCCATGTCAGAGACATTGTCAAGGAAGTCGAAGATTACTTGAAGACATACTCATTGGCTGTGATGGATAACAGCCAAGATGTATCAGGGACTCTGAGGGGTTGATAGTTAACAAGGGTGGCAATACCCTGTTAACACTCAGCACACTTTGGACATACCTTGGTGTGTACGAGACTATGAAGAAAAGGGAAATTGTGTCATCTATGTTTCCCTAAAGCATTGTGGCAGACTACCAAGAATAGAAGAGCATATTGTGACAGATGTATGAAAAGTGAATGTCTTGTGTAGTCACCATCAACTAGTACTTAGGTCAACCTCGTATAACTATAAATAGGATATGTAGCCCAGCATTAATGTTTAACACTTTGATAGATTTCATACATTAATGCTTAGAACTTGAAGAACCAAACAGCTGTGACTGTGTTCTTAAGTTAGGTTTTTATTTGTTCAAAGTGTGCACAACACATTGTCATCAAACGGTGTTATCCATAACACTTGTAATTCTTTATTATACAACAATAAGTGAAAAGTAATTACGTGTGTTTATTAGTTAAGTTTAGTGTTTCTAGCATAGTTTAGGGACTTTCAGAACTCGACATCTATCCTTGTGTCGCAAAATGGTGAAGTGTGGAAACCTTGGTTTCCTAGATCTTTTAGCTACTAGGAATGCATCATGTTCATATGATTAGATAATCAAAGCGGAATTAGAACACGACACATTAACAAGGTATTTAGGCACAAAGAACATGAATTAAAACAAAAGGATTGCTAATTCTATTAATAATCAACAATCACTAGGTGTGTGTACATTGAATCCCACACCTAGTCGACACACGCTTTAGGTTTACATTGTATATGAAAGTTATGAATAAACCTAATACCCTTAGTTCCTTTTATAGTGTAAGGATTAGGGTTTACAAGAGATAAAAATAAATAAACATGTAAATCTTCTATTTAAATAACTATATACAGAATATATCCTGCATATATATCCAAATAGAAGCTTCCAAAGGCTTCTTGTCTACGTTTCTGTCAATGCTTGGATTGCATGTGACAACGCTTAGATTGCTCTTGACAATGCTTGATTCTGTCAACGCCTGATTTGTTCTTGAAAACGCCTGGAATACACTTGACAACGCTTAGACAAATGTCTTCATGTTTTCTTCATTTTTGAGTTTCTGCCACATCAACTTTTTGACCTAACAATCTTCCCCTAGTTGATGTTGGCAAAACTCTTTGTGTATCTCTTGTAAGTTGTACATCATCTTCAAATTGCTTCCCCTCAATTGTAGCATGTATGTCTTCCCCTTTTTGTCACATCAACAGGGAAGTAAACAATGTATGCAATCTTGAAGATTCTCCAAATGTAGGCTCTGTGTAATGATCTTGAAGAAAAACAAATATAATATTCTTGATGTAGAAGTAGAGTAACCCAAACCTATGTTCCATATCTTGTATGATGTGATGAAGTGTGTAACTGATACAAAAATCCTCATCCTTTGTGAGACACTGAGCACGATAATGTAACTCCTTCAAGTGATAGAAAATATGTGCATAGAGTACCATAAGAAAAATCACATAGTCCTAGATCTTGTATCACTTCATCAGTAACAATGTAAGCACAAACAAGTTACCTTAAAAGTCCATGACTGGAAGTGCACGACTTTAAGATATGATAGAACATACACTCGCGAAAATCTTCTTCAAACATCAAACTTACCATAAGAATTCTTCCCCTTAAGCCAACACCTCTTCATGATAAGTCTTAATGAACCAATATCTTCATATGTAAAAGCTTTTAGTGGATAACTCTTTCACAAGGCTATCCCCGATTACATTATAAACATTACTCCAATAATACTTCTGTTGGAAATACGTTTTTCCAAGGAAAGTCGAGGTCACATCATTCGTAGCATAGATCACGAGCTATAGACTATTTAGGAAATTGTAACTTGGAGTGACCTCCCTTAGGGGGAGATTGTTGGAAATACGTTTTTACGTATTTAGAAAGGATCGGTCACTCCAATAATATATTCAAGTAATAGGCTCATGATCCAGTTTGTAAACAGTATAGTCCATATAGCCCACATACAATTCCAGTCATTAACCAATTAGCCAATTAATTTTCCTCGAAAACTTTTGAAGACTGTTTTGATGACGAAGACGATTTAACATTTTCTCCCCCTTAAACGATGATCCATTTTCTATTTAAAGAGTTGTAGTCATTGTTTGACGAGGCGCATGTTGATGAAAACATTTTCCAATTAATGTTTTGAAAAGATTGATTCGTGGTGGCAATAAGATTTCTCTTATTTTGACAAATTAATGCACTGAGACGTACACTAACTCGTGTTAGACCAGGTTATAAAGTAAACTTGATCCCTTTGCATGATTTGGCTTGTAAATCATACCCGAGAAAATTAATTCCCGTTGTGAGCTAACGTTTTCCAAGGAAATACGTGACTTTAATGCGAAAAGCGGGTTGCAGTCTAAAATAACTACAAGCCATAATGGGCATGTTTTAAAAATGTACAACTTTTATACGGACTCTATTTATGGCGCCGTGTCAATATTAATCGACATTTCTAAGGCCGTAAATATTACCGTACTAAAAGACATGCTCGATTTAAAAAACGAAAATATTTTTGGGTTTTCTTGGTTTTATATTTTTTATGGTTTTCTTGGTTTTATATTTTTTATGGTTTTTGTAGGTTTTATATTTTTGTATTTTTATTTTTGTGGTTTATATATATACGATAATATACATGATCACGAACAAAGGATACGCATGAATAGTTTACCACCACTATTCTGCTGATTCTTCTGTCAACTCTTTAAGAGTCGCTGGAGAGAAAGATTTCATGCCAAGCTTGTCGATCAAAAACTCGATTCGTCCTCGATCTAAGGCTTTTGTGAACATATCTGCCAGCTGATACTCAGTGTTGACAAAATACAGCTCGATCACTCCGTTTTCCACCTGCTCTTTAATGAAATGGTAGCGAATGTCGATGTGCTTTGCCCGGGAGTGTTGAACGTAGTTGCAGCAAAGGGCAATGGCGCTCTTGTTGTCACAATACATCGGGATTTTGTTGAATCCAAGACCGTAGTCAGTTAGTTGTGATCTCATCCAAAGGACTTGAGCACAACAACCGGACATGGCAATGTATTCAGCCTCCGTGCTAGAAATTGTAGCGCTTTTCTGCCTTTTTGAAGACCAACTAATCAATCTGTCTCCAAGGAGTTGCACAGACCCAGAAGTGCTACGCCTCGTGTCTTGACACCCAGCATGATCGGTATTTGCATATGATATTAAAGCAATAGAGGAATCTTTCAGATACCATAGACCACGATGAAGTGTTCCTTTGAGATACCGAAAGATCCTTTTAACAGCATGTAGGTGCTTTTCGGTAGGCCGAGCCTGATACCGGGCACACATGCATACGGCAAATTGCAAATCAGGCCTGCTAGCAGTCAGATAGAGAAGGGTGTCGATCATCCCACGGTAGAGTTTCGGATCGACAATAATCCCATTCCTATCTTCATCTAACTTGGATTTCTCCACCATTGGAGTATCCACGGAGTCACAGTTTTCAAAGTTATATTTCTTTAATGATTCTAGAGCATATTTGGATTGATTAATAAAGATGCCTCTGGGATTCTGAGAAATTTGTAATCCTAAGAAAAATGAAATTTTTCCCATCATTGACATCTGAAAGCGTGTGTACATTATTTTCTCAAAGCGGTTTGACAATTCTATGTTAGAGGCAGCAAATATTATATCATCAACATAAATTTGTACCAGTATCATGTCGTTGTCTTCCTTGAGAGTGAATAGAGTGGGGTCCACCTTGCCTTTGGAGAAGCCTTCCGACATGAGATATGTTGAAAGGAGATCATACCACGCGCGTGGAGCTTGTTTCAACCCATAGAGAGCCTTCTTAAGCTTGTACACATGATTAGGAAACTCCGTGCTAACAAACCCATCCGGCTGACTAACATAGACTTCTTCCCTTAGTTCACCATTCAAAAATGTCGTCTTCACATCCATTTGATATACGATCATGTTCATATGAGCAGCATACGCAAGGAATAGTCTAATAGCCTCCAATCTTGCAACATGAGCAAAAGATTCTTCAAAGTCGATACCCAAGGCTTGTTTGTATCCTCTAGCAACCAATCTAGCCTTATTCTTCAAGACTCCACCCATCTCATCGAGTTTAACCTTATAAACCCACAACAAAGTAAGGATGTTAACCTTGTAAGGGAGAGGAACTAATTCCCATACTTCAAGTCTTTGGAATTCATTTAGTTCCTCTTGCATGGCTTCAATCCAAGATGATTGAGTCATAGCATGTTGCCAGTTTTTAGGTTCAACTTCGGAGAGAAATGCATCAAAATAGCAATAGAGTGCACTCTCTTGTAATTGATGGCGTGTAGAGACTGGTCGATCGAGACCTCCAATAATATTCCTAATTGGGTGATCTTTTGTCCATTTGGTGCTGTGATTTTCAATCCGTGGTGGTCTGGAGTGAACGATTGTAGGAGATTCTTCTGAGGTAGACGTGGCTGAAGGGTTTTCAGGTATCGGTATACCAAAGAATGGAAGCTCTTGTAGGTGAGCATATTCCAAATCGTGATCAACAGAATCCTCTTCAACATCATTAGGCACAAGTAAGGGTGAAGATTCAGGTGTAGTTTGAGAATTACTTGGTGGAGGTGCATCCGGTTCAATGTTAATTGATGATGCATTTGATGAAGCTTCATTAGCTTGAGCAACAACTTTAGGGATTGGAGCTATCACTACAGGTGCTGGAACTTCATCACTTGGGGGATCAAAGAATTCATCAAACAACGGTTGAAATAGTTTATCCCACTCCGGCCTTGTAGGTGGTATAAATGATGTAGAAGTAGGATTATTGGGAACTAATCCGGAACTAATAGCAACGGTTCCCATCTCGTGAAGCGCGGGTTCAGAGCTGCGTTGCTCAGAAGCCATGGTTGAATCTTAGGATTTTTGCATATTTTTATCTATTGATTTAGTGGTTAAATTTTTTAAATTTTTTATTTTATTTATCAATTTTTTGGATCGTGTTTCAATCTTTTATCTATTTTATATCCATTTTTGTCATCACATTATTTTTGTCCAAATCAGTTCACTGTATCTGCTTCATCACTATATCAGTCTTATCAATTTTTTTTATTATCAGTTTTATTTTATCCGTGTTTTTATAATCAGTTTCTTTCTTATAATCTACTTTTTTGTTGTCCACTCAGTTTTTTGTCCATCGGTATCTAATTTTTCATGTTTAAATAACTGGGTTTTTAAAAAATCATCAGACTTTTTCATCTATTGTTTTTTTTTAAATCATCAATTGTTATTAAAGTTTTTTTTTAAATCATCCATTTTTATTTAATCTATCAATTTCTTTTAGATCCATAGATCTCAGATAATCTGCTCCCGTGCTTACACATGCAAGAAAAGATCTTTTAAGATCTAAACCACGGGACATAGATTCTCCATCATCGATCTCTGTTAAGTTTCTCGTGGGTCTTGAAAGTTGGATGTTTGTTCGAACTGATGGAAAACGGAAGTTTTATTCCGAACGAACGGATTTATTCCGAACGAACGGATTTATTCCGCACGAACGGATTATTCCGCACGAACGGATTATTCCGCACGAACGGATTATTCCGCACGAACGGATTATTCCGCACGAACGGATTATTCCGCACGAACGGATTATTCCGCACGAACGGATTATTCCGCATGAACGGTTGACTGAACATGTATTCCGGATAAAGAAACTCAAAGGATTCAAACACAACGGTAATCCAAGACTCTACACAAGAACCATACTGACCTCACTCTCGACCTCACACAACACTCACACAAGACTCGAAAACTGACTCAAACTTTCTTGACCAACATAACCTGACTCGACCAAACCGAATCGAAAACCAAAATCACTCACTCAACTCTCGACTCACATTCAACCTCAACCTCTCTTTACAACATCTCAACACAAATCCGACTCAAACATCTCACCCTCGACTCATCGACTCAAATATCGACCCATACATACAGAAAGATCTCCGTATAAACAGACATCATCGATCAAGGCAAGGACTCAAATCAAAAATAAAACATTAATGCAAATACCTACCTGAGATCTTTCTGTAAAAGATCTTGAAGCTGTTATCCTCAGTAACCTTGAATCTATATTCGTTCATCAAATAATTCGATAGTGGGTAATCTGATTTCGAAGATTATGATGACATTGGTTTTGAGGAGATTCGGATTGTGAAGGTTAGGAGACTGTGTTTAGGATTTCGGCTGCGTTGGGAGGGGATTTGTTTAGACGAAGGCGTTATATCTTTAAGGAGAATAGGACAGTGTAAACATGAAGGTGATGGATGATTTTGGTTTAGTTGAGGTGTGGAGAAAGAGATAAGACGGAGGAAACAAGAAAAGGTGTGGAGGATTCTATGAAAATGAGATTAGGCCACATTTATAGTACTTCAAATAGTTGGCCACGTCTACTAGTGGGATAGATTAGCCATATTCACTTTATTGTCTACAAGCCCCACGTCTCACCTCGGGCTGAATGGTTTTGCTCAGGCCACGTTAATATGGGACAATTCACTTTTAAATTTAACTTTTATGACCGATTTCTTTATTTAACTATTATGGTTTTGCAAAATATTTCTTGAATGTGTACGAGAAATTAAATTAACTTTGGAAACCATTTCTTTATTTGCCAAACGTGTTGAATTTGGTTATTGATTTTTTATTATTTGAAGCTTGGTTATATTGTATTATTTTTGCGATTGAAGATTAAGTCAAACTTAGAGAATTTTTACGGTTGATTTCGTTTGGTTGGTAAAATCTCGCAAATTCAATTTTTCGGTTTCTCCTTATTTCATTGCTCGATCGATAAATAATCCTTACCGTCATGTTTCATCGAACTTCAATGGAATCGTTGAATTCGACATCGAACGAGGGAGAATTGCATCTTTTGCAAGACAAAGTTAGAGAAAGTGGCATCACTTCATTTCAAATGCTTCAGTCTCATCTTGTCACTCTTTCATGGATTCAAGGAGGGAGCGAATTTGTGACAATCTTTGGTCAAGATCGTCATATATTCATTGACTTAATATTCCTTACTTTGACCCAACTCGCCGAGCAACTCAACAATGAAAACTTTAATCACTCTGCATCGGCACTTGCATATAAGGCTCTTGTGACACAACTTACGCCTTTCCTCCAATTCAATATCATCAAGCCTGAAAGTTCAGTGATTGCCAATCATTTCTTCGAGATACACATACCGAGCTTCGAGTTTTCCGTGATACAATTTTGAAACTCATGACATCGGTCTCGTCTTCGATTTATGAAAGATCTTGACTTCAGCAAGCGTGTGATAATGAAGTGCAAGACTCTTCGATGCAAGAGGAAAATAGTCATACGGTTGACAACTTGGAGCCTAACGATGGCAAGAGCACGGAATCAGGAGGACAACATGATACCAGTGGCACGTCAGGGAATGTTCACGTGATCTCTTTTGATGACACCTTACCCGTGTATGACGAAGAGCCTGCAAACATGGTACAATGTAATGTTGTTTATGGTGTATATGCTGATGACATGTCACATATTGAGCATTCTGAACCTAATTATGACAAACATGGGATGGACAAGAGTGATAGAAATACCACTTATGATTCATCCGATGTGAGTCATAATGGGGGAGAAAGTGTTCAAAATGCTAAACATCATGATAATTGTCTTATGACTGCTTTTGATTCCAAGATTAGAGAGCTCGAAACGATTGTAGCTCAACAATCAAAAGATCTTGAGGATGCCAAACTTGAATTTTCTAAGAAAACGGACAAACTTGAAACGTATTTTGAAAAACTTGAAAAGTCAAACGTTGTTCTTGAAAGAAAATTGGATCAAAAAGTTTTAGATTCTAAAGCTGAAAAGGATAATCTTTTGAAACAAATTCAACTGCTTGAATCTAAATTGGCATCCCAAGATAAATTGCTCAAAGAAAATGAAACGTTAAAAGCTCAAGTTCAAGAAAAGGTTTTTGCTATAGCTGCGTTGAAAAACGAGTTAAGGAAAAATAGAGGACCTAGTGTGGACACTAAGCTTGAAAAACCATCAATCTTGGGGAAACCGCCTACAAATCAGTTCGTCAGACAATCGATTGTCAGACAACCTACGGCATTTAGATCCGAGCGACCACAATCCTCGAGACCGCGGTTTGCCTCCCAAGTTGATTTGGTTCATCCTTCTAGACCAGTCACTCCAGCAACTAGGCCCAATATGACCAAAACAGCTTTAGCAAGACCTAATCATATGATTGCCTCTAGTTTCTCTAAGAATAGTTCAAAGAACACGTCTAGAACGAGTTTAAATGATGTGCGCCATGATTTTGGTCAAAGGGAAGCTATTCCAAAGACACATGTAAGAGATAGCAATGTCCAACCTAGTCAGATGCCTTCTAGATTACCCAACACTGCTAACCGTAGCATGACGTCTCCTAGGAGTATCAATCAATCATCTAGGAATTACTCGGACATTAAATATGCTACTTGTAAAACATGTAGAAAATGTGTCTTTACGGCAAATCATGAATCTTGTGTCAAGAAATTACTTGATGAGGTAAACTCCCGTGCTAGAATTAAGTCCCAGTGGATAGCTAAAATCAAACCCTTTGGTAAAGTTTGGCGCCCCACTGGTAGAAATTTCACTCTTGTAGGAAACGAGTGCCCTTTAACTAGGATAGTCTCCGATTCTACTAATTCTACTAGGGAGGAAACTGATAAGGATGATACTTCACTTAAGCCTAAACTTAAGGTTTTCTATAAAAGTAAACGTTTGCCAGCCAAGACTAGTGAATCATCTACTCAGGTCGCTTCTGACACAAGTAAAGCCAACTGTGAACCCCCACGTGCTTCTAAAATTGATATCGCTAACCCATGTCAAAGCAAGAAAATTCCTAATGAGAATGCAGGTACCAAAGTTGATGTTCCAAAAGAACGAAGCGGTCCAATCATTGTATACCGTTCAACTAAGGATACTCTTAGAGTTTGGTTGCTGAAGAAGCAGATATCGGAGAAACAAGTGTCTTAGGGGATTCATGGTTAAGCTTACCACATATGAGGCTCACATTCAAATAACAGTCTGATGACCCGATCTTCAAAGAAAGGAAGGTTTATCGCCGATGATAAACCTATCCTAACAACGAGAAATTCATTTTTCTCGGGCATGAGCTTATATTAAAAACATTCAAAGTTTTTAAGCTCATGCACAATGACTTAAAGTTAAATGTCAGACTGTAACTCGAACTTCAAATAAAGGAAATACTATCTTTCATGATAACTTATCCTCACAACGAGAAATTAACCTTTCTCGGTCATGAGCTTGTATTAAAACATTCGAAGTTTTAAGCTCAGAAAGGAAAGTGTATCTTTTAAATAAGAGAAATTTTCCTCATAACGAGAAATTAACCTTTCTCGGTCATGAGCTTTCCGTTAAAACAGTCAAAGTTTTCAAGCTCATGAAAACGACTTCTAAGTAAATGTCAGCTTAGGACTCGTCCTTCAGATAAAAGGAAAGTTTATCGCCGATGGTAACTTATCCTTAACAACGGGAAGTTTACAACTTCTCGGACTTGAGCTCGCTTTTAAGATATTCAACATCTTAAGCTCAAGTAATTGTTTTTCAAAACTTTGAACACAATTTTTTCAAGAATTTTTCAAAAGGTTTTTTCTAAATCTTTCAAAATTGTGTGTTCAAAATGTTTTGATAAAAAGAGCATGTCTTCTGGAATCGATAATATTTACGAACCTAGAAATGTCGTTCAATAATGACACGGGGTTGTAAATAAAGTTCGAGCATAAGTTTAAACGATTTAAAACATGCTCCATATGGTTTGCTATTATTTCCGATAGTAACCCGCTTTTCACATTGAAGTCAAGCATTTCACCGGAAAGCTTTGACTCTACAATCCGAAGTTATCAACTCCACAATCTGAAGTTCGTTGCAATTGATATCTACATACTAGACGATGCGACTGCTCAAACGACGACTACAGCTCTTTAAGTAGAACACGGGTCAACAATTGAGGGGGAGCAATTGTCCAGCATTCAGAATCTTTGATGCCGAAAGTTCCATAGTTCACAAGTTGGTGTCAAGACAACGATATCCATTGTCCATGTGGTGTTAAGGGGAAGATAATTTCAGAAGTTACGAGGAAGACCAACATTCGTGAACAAGAACCATGTGCTTCTTTCATATGATGTTCTCCATCATTCAGGTCCAACCTCGTAAATTGCTAATATTGTGAATTCATTATCATATATGATCTTTGCACGTGATAAATACCTTACACTTGTGTTTAAAAGGTATTTAATTTAGGTTTCAAGTAGACCCTCATTAATTTGAGGGGGAGCTTGTGTAACTCATGAAGATACTTGGCTTTGCATTTTTCTTCCCAAATTTTCTTAAAATGCTATTAAATCAATTGATATTAAAAACATCGATTGGGTTAATATTTGTAATATGGAGGAGAAAATGTGATTTAATATGGGAAATGATTAATCACAAATGGTTTGACTTAACGTGCTAGCTCATCCCGACATGTGCGAAATGTTTTCGGATATCGTGGCATATGTTAAGGGGGAGCAAAATGGATTTGCACTTCAAAATGGATTTCATGGTGACATACACTTACCCAAAACATCTCTATTCACGACGGTGAAGATTGTGGTGACATAAGGATGGTAGGATAGGTTAAAGTCCAATGATTCCTCTAGAACCGGAGGAATCTTCCTAAGGACATTCCATAGCTAGAAATAGTAGTCCTTAGAAAAGATGGAGAAAGATTGTGAATGTAGCTGAATGCCGACCAAGTACTTAAGTTAGCACTGGAACAATCACAACAAGGTGCTAGTGATGACGTATTGGTAAGCATTGAAGGGGTTGAAGAATGAAAAAGAATTGTAAAGATAAAGGGTGTAAAGAAAGAAGCCCTCCTTACAACTTAGGCAGAAACCGGGTCAATACATATGCTATTAAGATCATTGTTTAATGATTCTTGATATTGAAGACAGACATCATGGACCCAGTGATGCAAGGCACAAACCATCCCAGCTAACTCAGATATCTCTCAAAAGATATTTGTTTTAATCACACGGAGACAACACATTATCTATTGATTTATTCACTCCGAATAAATTGGTATTGAAAAGGTGGCACTCCTCTCCAGCCTCCGATCACTAAAATCCAAAATGCACGATCGAGTCTAGAGCCATTTGAGATCATCATATATCTCATTAGGACACACTTTCATAATGCCTTGCTTCTTCACACACTGTGAAAAGTAAGAAAGTTCTTAAGAGTCCTACGCAAAATCTTCATGATCTTGCCTGAACATCCGAGTAATATGAAAGTATTTACAATGAAGATGGAAATCCTTCTTGAGCGAACGTCAAAAATCTCATGGTAGGTGCTTGTGTGATTCTTTATGAATCAAACTTGTGATAACTGGAAAGCAACAGTGGTTTAAACTCTTGAATGAATTTACACACGTTCCAGGCCTCTACGCAATATCTTAGTGATCTTGCCAGAACATTCAGAGTAATACTATTAAGTATTTACAGTGACGAATGGAAATCCTTCTAGTGTTAACATCAAACAGCACATGGTAGGTAACTTGTAAGATTCTATATGAATCAAGCTAGTGACAACTGGAAAGCAACGATGGTGCGGTTCTTAATTGAACTTCACTTGTTCCAGGAACATGAATTGACGGCTTCAAATCATGCGGATAATATTATCCAAATGATTCACTCTTTACGTTCGCAGTCAGCTTTGGACGGTCGAGTAAAGAGAACGGGTTTACCCGCGAAATCTTGTCAAGGAGGTTCTTTACTGAAACTACCTGCCACAAGTACGATATTTAATATCGTCCAACGGTCTTCACCGACCGGAGGTAAAATGCTACCGAATTAGAATGAAATGTTCAAGGCCATTTCATTCGTGTCTATGGTTTGTTGCTAACTGTCTTATGCAGCGTAACAAGAAGGTGGCATTGCGGTGTACAATCCAGAAGAAGTCGTCACCACATGCTTATACTACATACAATTAGTACTTCAACAAATTCAAGAAAGTCTGAAGGTCAAGTCTTCCGTTGTATCAAACTCTGAAGCTTTTAAGAATTTAAAGGTATAAGTATGTGGAACATGAAGTCACGAAGAGGCGAATATCACAAGTGATGAATGCACAAGGTCAAGGCAAGGAAACATGCTCAAGACTTAAGTCAAAGATCACATCAAGCTTATTCACAAGAACAAGATCGAAGACTCAAGCATAGATGCTAGGTTTAAGATTTTGTAAAATGGTGTGACCTCCCTTAGGGGGAGATTGTTAGAAATACGTTTTTCCAAGGGAAGTCTCGGTCACATCATTCGTAGCATAGATCACGAGCTATAGACTATTTAGCACATTGTAACTTGGAGTGACCTCCCTTAGGGGGAGATTGTTGGAAATACGTTTTTACGTATTTAGAAAGGATCGGTCACTCCAATAATATATTCAAGTAATAGGCTCGTGATCCAGTTTGTAAACAGTATAGTCCATATAGCCCACATGTAAGGTGGGCTATATATATATACCCCCTCCTAGCATGTTAGGAGGGGTGGCTCTTTCATTTTTCTCACTTTTTTCATTTAATAAATTTACTTTCTCTCTCTTTCTTTCTTTTCTCTCCTTTCTCTCTCTAGTTCATCTTCTTCCTCCTCCTCCTCGTCCATTCAATCAATAGATTAATTCATAGATTGCACAATCCTAAGAAATCGTAGACCTTCAACTTCGCTAATTGGTGCTAACTTAGAAAAATCATTGACCCCTTTTAAAAATATCTGAGCCATTAATATCAACTTGATATTCTAAATAAAAACAGAGATCCCATGTACCTTCGTGTGTAAAAACCTCTTTTTGTGTGTTAAAAACGTATCAATTTTCTCAAACAGCAACTATTCCTTTTGTTGTCCAATATCCTTCACTGTCCAAGATATCAACACTGTGTGTTGTCCAATATCAGACAACACTTGTCAGCGTTTGAAAATGTATATATTGGACAACAAGTGTCAGCGCTTCCCAACAGCGCTTAACTTATTCCTGTCAGCGCCAACTTTGTACCTGTCAGCGCCTGGCCATCAGCGTCTCATCCATGCCTTGTCAGCATCACAGCAACATCTATCAGCGTCAGACCAACATCTATCAGCGTCTAAATAACACATATCAGCGGGTAATAGATCTAGGGTTTTATAAACCCTAAATCATGATTTTATGTTAAAACCATAAACTGCAGTGAACTTCAACATCGAATAACTTCTTCATGAGAGCTCAGATCGAAGATCCCTTAGGTGAGATCCTATACACAAGTGTCAAGAACCTACAGATCGAATTTCACGATGATCCAACGGTTAACGAAGGAGAAATCGCGTTTTTACTATTACTGTTCACAGAAAATAGCATATGACCCCTGCTGACTTTGACGCTTAATAACTTTTTCTTAAAGATAGATCTAGACAATCCCTCCGGTGGATATCTAGATATATGTGTATAACACACACAAAAAATTTCGTGGCGATCCAACGGTTCAATAAAAAGTTATGGCCTTCTGAATACTGCTGCGCACACAAAAACGCCCAGAAAAACCTATACGGATTTTTCTTTTCTTCTCAAAACACGAACACCTTGTTGGTCCTAGCATCACGAGCCACGAGGCTCTGATACCAACTGTGGAAACCTTGGTTTCCTAGATCTTTTAGCTACTAGGAATGCATCATGTTCATATGATTAGATAATCAAACCGGAATTAAAACACGACACATTAACAAGGTGTTTAGGCACAAAGAACATGAATTAAAACAAAAGGATTGCTAATTATATTAGTAATCAACAATCACTAGGTGTGTGTACATTGAATCCCACACCTAGTCGACATACGCTTTAGGTTTACATTGTATATGAAAGTTATGAATAAACCTAATACCCTTGGTTCCTTTTATAGTGTAAGGATTAGGATTTACAAGAGATAAGAATAAATAAACATGTAAATCTTCTATTTAAATAACTATATACAGAATATATCCTGCATAAATATCCAAATAGAAGCTTCCTAAGGCTTCTTGTCTATGTTTCTGTCAATGCTTGGATTGCATGTGACAACGCTTAGATTGCTCTTGACAATGCTTGATTCTGTCAACGCCTGATTTGTTCTTGACAACGCCTGGAATACACTTGACAACGCTTAGACAAATGTCTTCATGTTTTCTTCGTTTTTGAGTTTCTGCCACATCAACTTTTTGACCCAACATGAAGTAGGCGACATTTTGTAGATTGGTCTTAGCTAAGATTAGGTCTCGACATTTAGCTTAGTGTCGGAAAATAATGTAAGCGACGTTGTAAGGTTTTCTCCGCCAAGAAGGGAGCTTGTGGATATAGTGAAAATCTCGAGTAAGGTGTACTCGAGGAGTGGAGTAGGAATGAAGATAGAGCTTCGTTGCCGAACCACTATAAATCTTGGTGTCTTCCTATTAGGTTGCTTCTTTCCTTACTCTTTACTTACTTTCATTATTACATCACATACAACAACTACTTGTCATTATTAATGCGTTAGAATTGAACTTAATCATTATGCAACTAGCTTTCAAGTAAAAGGTAGTTTTGAGATAAACCTAATTGAAAGGAATTTTAATTAGGACATAAACCGAAGAGAAACTATTTAACCCCTCCCCCCCCCCCCCTTCTAATTTCTACAGTCACCAGTGCAACTCTTATCCATTATGAGGCTGATAGGTGTGTAAACACCCATCCTTTTACCACTTAATTCGGGCTAAAACGAGACCAAAACACGTATTTAATATCATTTGTTTGGAATTATGCGTGGTTTTTGTGTTTATTGTGTTTTCAGAGCCAACCGGATTAATATTAAAGAAAACATGGGATTACACGGGTTTTACTGAAGGAAAAGACTCAAGATAAAGTCTATTGTCCAAGAGATGCAAAAGATTTGAAGTCACTGGGCCTATTCGAAGATTTATCGAAGAAAAGGACCAAAGATGGAAGATTTACCAAAAGCCGAAGAACTCAAGTATAATTTATTGAAGAATTACAAGACGAGTTCAAAGAAATCCCGAGCCAAAGTCATTATAGTCCAAGATTTAAGAAGATTAAAAAAAGGAGGGACCTAATGGCGCAATTAAGGAAAAGAGGAAAGAGAGGAGGAAGCTTCCTCCCACTAATCCCTTCCTCCCCTATAAATACACATTACTAGATTCATTTGTAGTTGTTGGAGGCTTGACAAGCCTCTCTTCCCCAATTTTCATTTCTCTTGTTCTTTAAATTTATGATCTTTAATTCTCTTGTAACGCACCTTTAATCTTCTTTTAATTCCAAGTAAGTTTACCTTTAATTATTGTTAATCTTTATTTTATTGCCAATCTCCTTCTACCTTTCTTGTTTGATTTGTTCTTTGTTTTGATTGTTCATGTTCTTGAGTTTTTATGATTTTGATCAAGTGGGTTTTGATTAATTTGGTTATGTTTGTTAGTTTTGATGAGTTGTTTTGATTGATTATTGTTAGTTAATGCTTATTGGTTGTTTTGGTTTTATCTTTTGTTTGATTTTGATTAATTTGTGGATCGAATCTTTGTTACTGTATAGCCCCTGTTCTTCGAGTTTGCTGTTTCTGTATTTCATCATCCCCAGGTGACCTTCATCCGGAAGTTGAAGGTTCCGAATGAAGCACCTTCATCCGGAAGTTGAAGGTTCCGAATGAAGCACCTTCATCCGGAAGTTGAAGGTTCCGAATGAAGCACCTTCATCCGGAAGATGAAAGTTCCGAATGAAGCACCTTCATCCGGAAGTTGAAGGTTCCGAATGAAGCACCTTCATCCGGAAGATGAAAGTTCCGAATGAAGCACCTTCATCCGGAAGTTGAAGGTTCCGAATGAAGCACCTTCATCCGGAAGTTGAAGGTTCCGAATGAAGCACCTTCATCCGGAATTTGAAGGTTCCGAATGAAGCACCTTCATCCGGAAGATGAAAGTTCCGAATGAAGCTCTGTCAGTTTGTTTTTGTTTGTTTTTCCTTTTAAGTTTTTGTCTTTTATTTTCAAGATTATTTTTCCCGCCTTTTTCTTTATTTGAATTTTTATTTACTTTCCTTTTAGTTTAATTTTTGGGTTGCATCATTTACTTTTTGTTAAGTTTTAATTTTACGTCTTTTTTTTCTCATCATCTAATTTTAAAGTTTTAAATATCGCACCGTTTACATTTTAACTTGTTTTAATTTCTCGTCATTTATTATTAAGTCTTGCTTATTTATTTTCCAAAACCAAAAATATTTGGGTCACCAAGAACAACTAATCTCACACAATTAATCGGAGATCAATTCGATTAGACACCGAGAAACGAACTTTTTCAACTAGTAAAAATCATGTATAAAATGGCGCCGCTGTCGGCTCTTTTCGTGAAGATTGAAGGTTTTTTGTGAGTGACGCGTTGGATTTTGGGATCCGTTCACTTGTGAACGTTATTTTTCTTGTCAAAATTTTTCAAAAATCCAAAAACATTTGAAAAATCATAAAAAGCATTTCTTTTTCAAAGTTTTGCACCAAAAATATTCTTCTTGCTTATCTATCTTTCTTCATGGATTTTTATGTCCATTGCGTCCGGTGTGGGAAACAATTATCTGGGAACAAGTCTTGTCAATGGTGTACATGTGAGCGGTGCGGAAACGATATTGACTACACACAATCCGGATTTTGTCCTTTGTGCAACTCGACTAATTCGTACTTTTTGAACCTACCTCCTGTTCCCCCGTGCATCTATTGTGGAAGCGATTCTCATTGGCATGTTTCGTGCCCGGTTCGATACCCGTCTGGTCACGGGCAAGAACCGGGGTACAATTATGACAATGATAATAGCTATCCACAAGACGCACTTGATTTTTCTCCATACCCGGTTTGCAACAACTGTCGGGGTCCTCACGATACCTATTATTGTCAACCACTGAATTGTTATGAGCCAAATCCGTGTCCTCAGTTTTCTTCACCTATGGATTATTATGAACCAAACACGGTTTCTAATTATTCCCAACCGATGAACAACCATGAGCCACAACCTTGCTATAATTCAGGTTTTCAACACTATGAGCCCCCACATCACACCCTCAATCATCAATCCTCTCAGCAAATTCATATTGACCCACAACTCACTACCTTGAATGAAGAGACACACTCCATTGTTTTGCAACTTCAAGAGATCGTTGTTTTGGTTAAAGAACTTCGAGACGAGGAAAAGCGACTGCAACAAGAGCAAGTATCTAATCTTAGTGATTATACCCCTCTGCTTGTGCGTCAATACTATTATGATGATGATGACGATGATGCTGTATGCACTTTCAACTCATCTTCTGAAGTTACTGCTCCTACTCTCGATGTTCCTTCTACGTCTAAGGATCTAGATTCGTTGCATGAGCTTAGTGATGTTGGTCTCGTTAAAGTATTGGATGATGAGGTTTGTGACTTATCTGCTATGGTGCATGAGGACGACGTTGCTCTTACGGAAGAGGTCGATCCTAGTGATGACGATTCTTCTCTCTGCTATGAGAATTTCACTTTTGAAATTTCTCAATCTCCACCGGGAGATGCAGACGATGACGATTTATTCTCTCCGGTTTACGAGCAGTTCACCGATGAACATGATCTTGTGGATGAGGTGGAAGACGTGCTTCTTCGCGATGGATTACGGAAAGTGCACCTTCTTATTGCTCAAATCGAAGCGTTGACTTCTCCTTCTCTTTCCAAGTCTCTACCCCCATCTATTCCTCCCGTTGAAGATAATGACCCATTGCTGGAAGAAATCGATATCCACTCCATCCCTCCAGGTATTGATGACTCTGACACGGAGGGGGACATTATTTTTGATAATTTGTTGCAGGAAAGTATTGACCCAAGTTCCCCTCCCGAGCACCTTCCATCCTTCCTTTTAGCCACTATCACGGAGGATGAGTGCTTTGACCCGGGAGGTGACATTGATTATGCTATGATTGATAACAATACGGCTTTGCCGTTTGCTCAGCATCCATTGTCAGTGGGGGATGACAATGTGCTTACTATACCCAACCCACCTCCCGTGGATCTTGAATTCACATACTATACGTATGTTGAAAGGACCTTTCTCCCTTTTAAGACTTACCCCCCCCGACTCTCCTTTGTTGATGTCCTCCGAGAACGAGGACAAGGTCTTTGATCCAGGTATCACATTCGAGGTTTCCCCATGGACCATTTAATTCGGGTACGAGTCAGGCTCGTGACTCGGTCAACAAAAACAAGCGCTTTTTGGGAGGCAACCCAATTATCTATCTTATTTCACCATAAGTGTAGGGGGAGCCCCGTTGGTGTTTCTTGTTCTCTTTCTTATCATATGCAGGGATTAGAGCTTCAAAGACACACTCTTGATGACTTTTGACGAACCGTGATTCCGTGTTCCCTTCTTCCCGGTTCTATCCTAAACTCTTTTCGATTCACTATTTTATATTTCTCAATATTAAAATAGGAATCTCTTTAGTTGTCTTTTCCTTAACGCGATTTAAACAAAGTGCACAATGTCCTAAGTGTAGGGGAGTTTACTCCCACATGCTTAAACATTGAGGACAATGTTTATATTAAGTGTAGGGGGACTTCTATCGAAGTTAAGTGGTCTTTTCCTTGTATTTGCCCTCAATTTAACCGGAAAATCAATTTTTCAACATTTTTCAAAATTTTTAATCTATTTTGGCCTAGTTGTAGTCCCCTTTATTTTTGCTATTTTTCTCCTATTTTAATAAAATGGTTTTAACAAGTTTAGTTATCTTAGATATATTAGGCCCGTTGTGAATTTTTTGACTCAGCCCGAGTTTACTTATCCAAGTTCACTCTAGCTAGTATCCTTAACCATGTAGACCTTAATTGGTTTATTAGGCTAAGCATCCACGAGTCTCATTCCTTGGGATTTTAAATTGTGGAGAACGAGAAATGATAGAGTTTGTTACAAGTTTGGTATTCTCTCATTAACTTATGTGAGTTAATTATGATCTTTTTCTCCCATCACTTGCTAATAAATTATCTGCAATAAGTAAGGTCGTACGATTTGAAAAGTTACTTAGCTTCTAGCCCAAGATCGTTTAAAAGTTGCTCGGTAATGACGAGAGTTCATAGCCAAGGCATAACTTATGAAGCGGGCGCAAAGATTGGCGAGTCCGAAAAGGCCCTAACAAGGCATGAGGATTCCATTTTATTGCTGAAGATCCAAGGTGATGTGAAAAGCATTATTCCCAAAGTCAATATGAAGGATCAAGACTCACGACGAAAAGCAATCAACTCCCATAAAGATCATGGAGAAGTCTATCCGAAAAGACCCCAACAAGGTATGAGGATAAATAGATCCAAGTCCGAAAAGGAGGCGGATCGTTGTATCTCGAAATCCCAAATAGAGATTGAAGAAATAATCATGAAGTCGTGGTCAACAAAGTTGGAGTACCCCTCAAAAGTCTCCAAGTGAAGAAACTCTATTATGATGAGAAGACCATTATCTCAAGAACGTCTCTCGAAGATATGAAGTATGAAGTACATGCCAAATATCGGCCCGAGAAAGGTCTCAAATCGTGAACCGAGTTATGCCAAGATATGAACTTTTTGATATCCCGATAAGCAGTTTTAAGAGATTTTGTCCTTTAGCTAACTATTGATCAAATCGTCCTACTTTGCTTTCAGCCTTAATAAATTATTGGAATAAGTCAACAATGCATCCTCGTGATCATTCAAGACATCAATAAAATATAAGAGATACCCATAGGAATAAGGGAGTTTAAGTGATTAATTGAACCGCATGAGTAAATGTTTGTTATGCTAACTTGTACTAACAATGATCTTGTTTTTAAGCTTGGCATGGGGAACGTGAAACTTGAGGGTGATAAACATTCATGACACACAAGCCCTAATGTAAGTCTTAGATTTCTTTACATGTTTCTTCCTTGATTGCATCTTGTTATTTTCTATCTTTTTGATTTTCCTTAGTTGTTAAATAAAGGCCAAGGTAGGTTGATTATGATGGAAAGTGTAAACCTTGCTTTATCACTAAGCATTGCATGAGGGCATTGCAATGGTTAAGTGTAGGGGATTTGATAGGTGTGAAAACACCCATCTTTTCTACCACTTAATTACATTAAAACGGGACCTAAACGTATATTTTATGACGTAAATTGCAGAATTATGCGTGGTTTGTGTTTTTATTGTGTTTCAAGGTCGAGAAGGTGAAAAGTGGAGAAAACACGGATTTCACGGGCTTTTATTGAAGAAAAAGACAAAAGACGAAGTCGAAAGATCAAGAGTGGAAAAAGAACGGAAGTCCAAGACCAATTCTGAAGATTTATCGAAGAAAAAGTCAAAAGACGGAAGTTTACCAAAAGCCGAAGAACTCAAGTATAATTTATTGAAGAATTACAAGACGAGTTCAAAGAAATCCCGAGCCAAAGTCATTATAGTCCAAGATTTAAGAAGATTAAAAAAAGGAGGGACCTAATGGCGCAATTAAGGAAAAGAGGAAAGAGAGGAGGAAGCTTCCTCCCACTAATCCCTTCCTCCCCTATAAATACACATTACTAGATTCATTTGTAGTTGTTGGAGGCTTGACAAGCCTCTCTTCCCCAATTTTCATTTCTCTTGTTCTTTAAATTTATGATCTTTAATTCTCTTGTAACGCACCTTTAATCTTCTTTTAATTCCAAGTAAGTTTACCTTTAATTATTGTTAATCTTTATTTTATTGCCAATCTCATTCTACCTTTCTTGTTTGATTTGTTCTTTGTTTTGATTGTTCATGTTCTTGAGTTTTTATGATTTTGATCAAGTGGGTTTTGATTAATTTGGTTATGTTTGTTAGTTTTGATGAGTTGTTTTGATTGATTATTGTTAGTTAATGCTTATTGGTTGTTTTGGTTTTATCTTTTGTTTGATTTTGATTAATTTGTGGATCGAATCTTTGTTACTGTATAGCCCCTGTTCTTCGAGTTTGCTGTTTCTGTATTTCATCATCCCCAGGTGACCTTCATTCGGAACCTTCAACTTCCGGATGAAGGTGCTTCATTCGGAACCTTCAACTTCCGGATGAAGGTGCTTCATTCGGAACTTTCATCTTCCGGATGAAGGTGCTTCATTCGGAACCTTCAACTTCCGGATGAAGGTGCTTCATCCGGAACCTTCAACTTCCGGATGAAGGTGCTTCATTCGGAACCTTCAACTTCCGGATGAAGGTCACCTGGGGATGATGAAATACAGAAACAGCAAACTCGAAGAACAGGGGCTATACAGTAACAAAGATTCGATCCACAAATTAATCAAAATCAAACAAAAGATAAAACCAAAACAACCAATAAGCATTAACTAACAATAATCAATCAAAACAACTCATCAAAACTAACAAACATAACCAAATTAATCAAAACCCACTTGATCAAAATCATAAAAACTCAAGAACATGAACAATCAAAACAAAGAACAAATCAAACAAGAAAGGTAGAAGGAGATTGGCAATAAAATAAAGATTAACAATAATTAAAGGTAAACTTACTTGGAATTAAAAGAAGATTAAAGGTGCGTTACAAGAGAATTAAAGATCATAAATTTAAAGAACAAGAGAAATGAAAATTGGGGAAGAGAGGCTTGTCAAGCCTCCAACAACTACAAATGAATCTAGTAATGTGTATTTATAGGGGAGGAAGGGATTAGTGGGAGGAAGCTTCCTCCTCTCTTTCCTCTTTTCCTTAATTGCGCCATTAGGTCCCTCCTTTTTTTAATCTTCTTAAATCTTGGACTATAATGACTTTGGCTCGGGATTTCTTTGAACTCGTCTTGTAATTCTTCAATAAGTTATACTTGAGTTCTTCGGCTTTTGGTAAACTTCCGTTTTTTGACTTTTTCTTCGATAAATCTTCAGAATTGGTCTTGGACTTCCGTTCTTTTTCCACTCTTGATCTTTCGACTTCGTCTTTTGTCTTTTTCTTCAATAAAAGCCCGTGAAAGCAGTGTTTTCTCCACTTTTCACCTTCTCGACCCTGAAACACAATAAAAACACAAACCACGCATAATTCCGCAATTTACGTCATAAAATATACGTTTAGGTCCCGTTTTAATGTAATTAAGTGGTAGAAAAGATGGGTGTTTTCACACCTATCAGAGGCCATGACTACATTATCTAGAGTAATCATATATAAGTTATGTTCTTTATCAATGTTTTGAAACCCGGGTTTTTAATTGACCCGGTCGAGTCACCGGGTCCGGGTCGACGCGGTCAACCCGGGTTAACCCGGTTTTCTAAAAAAAATTATATTTTTAGTAATTAACAAAAATTATATATAAAAACAAAAAAAGTTCCCGTATATTAAAGATATAAATTGTTTACCAACCAATATAATATGTAAAATTAAAATTCCATCGTAAATACATATAATTTACATTTTCTTTTTAAAAACCCAAAAAAATCGAAACCCGACCGGGTCTCGAGAAACGGGTTGACCCGGGTCATCCAAACCCGGCGGGTCGAGCCGGGTTTTAAAAATGTGAAACCCTGGTCAATATGACCCTTTTTTCGGCCGAAACCGGGTCAACTGGTTGACCCGGGTTTCAAAACATTGGTTTTGATTCATCTAGTACTGCGTGCATATGGTTTGACCAGAAATACATGATGTAAGTCGTCCAATACTTAGTCAACAATTATATAATCTCGGATCTGACCCTTTGATTATTTTATTGCCTTGTCTTGATTAAGACCTAAGATTATCTTTGATGAATTAATCAAGCTCAAATGACTAGGTACTTTGGATTGTACATAACATCCTTAAGTGGGTATTTAAGTTTTGAAATGAAATGAAAAATTTTGTATAAAAAGAGGCATGTAAACATCCTTTTTATAGCAAGTTTCTAAAACCATGAATTTCCGTATTTTTAACTTAACAAAACGTATCACTCGGTACTTGAATTCACTGATGATCAAAACTGAGATAACCCATTGTCTTAAAACGTTATATGAGTCTTATAAAGTGTCATAGGTTTGTTCCATTAGATTTTTATCCCGTCTCTTTCGAGGAACATTGGAAAAATCACATGGAACCTTGCTATGGTCACATTTGAGTCCAAATTTGTTTTGGAAGACATATAAAAAGAATCGGAGAAGTTGGTCAACACGAAGCTAGTTAAGCACATTCTTCCTTAGGAAAACAAAGTGATCAGCCTATTTCTTTCTAGTTTATTCAAACTAAAACTTTTATAGACAAAGAATAAAGATCCATTTTACGAAGTTCTAAGTTAAGTAAATAAAGTCGAAAGACAAGAATCTTTACTTAACCTAGTTAGTCATTTTAATCTTGAAAAATATTTTGTACTTATTTAAAATTAACAAGTTTAGGAAATAAATAAAACAAAAGCAAGAAAATAATGTTGGCTAACATTATAAATGATACACTCTATAAAGGCCATGTCATTTATCACACATAAACAAAAAAATCAAACACTAAAATTAGCAAATCTTGTAAATCATATTTCAAGATTTTAGTTTTTCCTGTTTTGTTGACAAAAAACAGCAGGAACGAGTCTTTCTCATCTTTTGGCTAAAACTAAAAAGTTTTCCAAAAACATGTTTTTAGTATCCCAATAGGAATTAGAGGCTAAATCTATACAAATTATTTTATAAAAAATAATTATTGTCCTGGTGCCTTAAATTTAGCTCTAACATACATTTATAAAGTCGATTTTAAGCATGAAAATACCAATCCTATGGGTGATTTCTAGTTCCAATAGCATTAACCAACATGTTAAGCATTAATTACACGAATCATAACATTAGAAAACATGATTTAATGATTTAAAAAATTTTAATAAGCATAACATACGGAAAAACACGTAAACTCAACACGCAGTTGCAATTAATGTTGGAGCATAATTTGGCTGGGTTGGTCTGACGACTCTCCTGGGCCGTTAATCGTCTTCCCGGGTCCTGAGTAATGCTGCAAACAATAGAGAACCGGTTAGGAGTGGACCCGAGGCCAGAGCCCCGGGGTCCACCTCCGACGGTCAAGTTAGTATCGGATTAATATGTGGTATAAGAGGTGTAGTTGTGAGATAAAACCTGATGGAAGAATGAGCCCTACCCCTATATTTATAGGATTAGGGTTTCTTGTAGGGTAAGTTAGGTATGTGTGGGTCGTGGGCCTGTCGGGTCGAGCCCATTACCGACTGTACGTCGACATGTCCCCCACTCTAGTATGATATGGTCCATGATCATGTTATGCTAGACTCATTCATGTATCATGCTCACTAAACAACCACGTGCGGCTTGCTGCTAGGACATCCTCGTGGGTTGTCCGTAACATATGGCTCCACTCGTAATGGGCTACTTTTAGCAAAAAATGACGGTTTAGGGTTACGAATAGTGAGCGTAGCCACTATATGTCATCATGTCCCCTCAATCCAGTATGCGAGGTCCTCACCAAGGTTACTAGACTTTTACACCATATCTGGTACATGTAAGCGTATCCACGACGAAAGAAATGAGAAAACACATATACGTAAGACGGGTGGTTGTGCTCGAATGCTTGGTTCCCCGTGATTAGACGGTAAGGACCCCGTAAGAAGAAAGCGTGTTCTATAGCCAGGGTAACACTGGCATTGGCAAGGTAACATTCTTATTCATCTCTAACGTGAGGATGATAAGAAGGTTATGTGAAGGTGGAGGCGGAACCCGTATGCTGCATCGTGAGCATTTGAAGGCGTACTTCTTATACCCACTAATGATGTAGCATAGTGCGAATAATGCATTCGGCTTAAGAACAGAAGACGTACTTCTGCGACAAGGTGAGCGGATATTACATCCATCTTATGGCCATGACATTTGATAATAACTTCCAAAATTTGTTACGGTTTTTCCCGAACTAAACGCAGTTGATCAGGCTCCGTCTAATTAAGGCCAAACAATATAAACTTTGGAAAAATCACTCCATGGCCGGGCAAAGTAATTCGTCGCATAAGGCGTACTTCCGCAGTAAAGATATGAGCCAACAGAAGACGTACTTCCACGGTAAAAAGAATGAATCAGCGGAAGGAGTATTTCCACAGAAAAACAATGAGCCAACGGAAGGAGTACTTCTGTGGCGAAAAGAATGAGCCAGCGGAAGGAGTTCTTCCACGGCGAAGGATAATGAGCCAACAAAAGAAGTACTTTCGTGGCGAAAATAATGAGTCAATGGAAGGAGTACTTCCACGGCGAAGACAATGAGCCAACGAAAGACGTACTTTCGTGGCGAAAATAATGAGCCAGTGGAAGGAGTACTTCTACGGCGAAGACAATGAGCCAACGAAAGAAGTACTTTCGTGGCGAAAATAATGAGCTAGTGGAAGGAGTACTTCCACGGCGAAGGATAATGAGCCAACGAAAGAAGTACTTTCGTGGCAAAAATAATGAGCCGGTGGAAGGAGTACTTCCACGGCGAAGACAATGAGCCAACGGAAGGAGTACTTTCGTGGCGACAAGAATGAGCCAGTGGAAGGAGTACTTCCACAGCGAAGGATAATGAGCCAACGAAAGAAGTACTTTCGTGGCGAAAATAAAGAGCCAATGGAAGGAGTACTTTCATGGCGAAGACAATGAGCCAACGAAAGAAGTACTTTCGTGGAGAAAATAATGAGTCAATGGAAGGAGTACTTCCACGGCGAAGACAATGAGCCAACGAGAAAAGTACTTTCGTGGCGAAAATTATAAGCACGTGGAAGAGTACGGCGAAAGCAATGCGCCGGTTGAAGGAATACTTCCACGGCGAAGATAATGAGCTCGTGGAAGGATTACTTCCACGACGAAAGATAATGAGCACGTGGAAGAAATACTTCCACGACGAAAGATAATGAGCACGTGGAAGATTACTTCCACGGCGAAACAACGCGCCAGTGGAAGGAATACTTCCAAGGCGAAGGATAATGAGCCAACGAAAGATGTACTTTCGTGGCGAAGATAATGATCACGTGTAATAGATACTTCCACGGTGAAGATAATTAGCACATGGAAGAGTACTTCCACGGCGAAAGCAATGCGCCGGTGGAAGGAATACTTCCAAAGCGAAGATAATGAGCTCGTGGAAGGATTACTTCCACGGCGAAAGATAATGAGCACGTGGAAGAAATACTTCCACGGCGAAAGATAATGAGCACGTGGAAGATTACTTCCACGGCGAAACAACACGCCAGTGGAAGGAATACTTCCACGGCGAAGGATAATGAGCCAACGAAAGAGGTACTTTCGTGGGGGAAATAATGAGCCGGCTGAAGGAGTACTTCCACGGCGAAGACAATGAGCCAACGAAAGAAGTACTTTCGTGGCGAAAATAATGAGCCAGTGGAAGGAGTACTTCCATGGTGAAGGATAATGAGCCAACGAAAGAAGTACTTTCGTGGCGAAAATAATGAGCCGGTGGAAGGAGTTCTTCCACAGCGAAGACAATGAGCCAACGGAAGGAGTACTTCCGTGGCGACAAGAATGAGCCAGTGGAAGGAGTACTTCCATGGCGAAGGATAATGAGCCAACGAAAGAAGTACTTTCGTGGCGAAAATAATGAGCCGGTGGAAGGATTTCTTCCAAGGCGAAGATAATAAACCAACGAAAGGAGTAATTTCGTGGCGACAAGAATGAGCCAGTGGAAGGAGTACTTCCACGGCGAAGGATAATGAGCCAACGAAAGAAGTACTTTCGTGGCGAAAATAAAGAGCCAATGGAAGGATTACTTCCACGGCGAAGACACTGAGCCAAGGAAAGAAGTACTTTCGTGGCGAAAATAATGAGCACGTGGAAGATTACTTCCACGACGAAGATAATGAGCACATGGAAGTGTACTTCCACGGCGAAGATAATGAGCACGTGGAAGAGTACTTCCACGACGAAAGCAATGCGCCGGTGGAAGGAATACTTCCACGGCGAAGATAATGAGCTCATGGAAGGATTACTTCCACGGCGAAAGATAATGAGCACATGGAAGATTACTTACACGGCGAAACAACGCGTCAGTGGAAGGAATACTTCCACGGCGATAGATAATGAGCCAACGAAAGAGGTACTTTCGTGGCGAAGATAATGAGCACGTGAAAGAGATACTTCCACGGCGAAGATAATTAGCACGTGGAAGAGATACTTCCACGACGAAAATAATGAGCACGTGGAAGAGTAATTCCGGCGAAAATAATGAGCACGTGAAAGAGATACTTCCACGGCGAAAATAATGAGCACGTGGAAGAGTACTTCCACGGCAAAAATAATGAGCCAGCGGAAGAGGTACTTCCACGGCGCAGGAATAGGCCAACGGAAGAGATCCTTCCTTGGCGCACGAAGATATTTGTGTGACGTGCACATAAATAGTGGTATTAGTATACCCTAACAGCCCCCCAAGTTTAATGGTGCTACACTCGATTAGTAGTATTAAACTTAATCAAGTATTCAAAAAATTACGATCATGTAGACCAGCGCGAATGGACGTACCATAGTCACGTACAAAAGATAGAAATTGGGTTTGAACGTGCGAACCAACGCGGATGGGTCTTGCCATAACCGCGAATTGTCACATAGTATAATACGTATCTTAACTAACTTATAGGATGAGCTATGCCATTACGTGCGGCGTACCGCTACTACCATAAGGACGGTCAAAGTTTTGACTAAATGTTGTTAGACGTGCACAGTGTGTCTTTTGCAAGTCCATCATGAGTCGCGTGGTTTGCATAACTTACTACAACGTCTTGATAGCAAGGTGTCTAACAAGGATACATGATCCATGGTCGTTGGTTTTGCAACCCTCTTACACGACAAGTTGAATTATTAGGTTCACTCAATCCTTTTATTCCACATGGGAACGATGTGTACGCGTACGCCCGTAGGCTAAAAGATGTTCAAACGTGCAAACGAGTACGGAGGGATGGACCATAACCGCGGATAGGAAATAAAATAAGAAAATATATTAAAAGATATAGGTAATATCTCTTTATCAATGAATTAATAAAAAATATTCATAATATTTCTTAAAAGATATAGGTCATACCTTTTAGCATGCAAAAAATATAAGCAATATCTTATTACTTAATTAAAAAGATATGGACAATATTTTCCATAAATTAATAATATATGAATATATCCTAAACAAATTTAAAAGATAAATAATATCCTTTAGCAATATATAGAATACGACCAATCTTACGGACAAGCGTGGATGGACATACCATGACCGTGGATAAAGAGGTCGGGTCGCGACACAATATTAGTAAGTCGGGTCGCGATATATACAGAAAATATAATAATCGAATTGTAAGATATATGTAATATCTCTTTTCCGAATTAAAAGATACACGTAATATCTTTTATAAAAAATATCGATAATTTTTTAGAAGATATAGATAATATCTTTTGTCCATTTAAAAAATATACATAATATTTTTTATAAGTTGAAAACATATTGATTAAATTTTGTCGAAAATTAAAATATATTAGTACCGCAATTACGGGGAAAAAATAGGTTTGGGTGTGCGAAGTATCGTCAACGGACGGGGCCTGTGATCGTGAATACCCTATACGGTCCGCTAGTCTATAATAGCAAAGGCATGAGAATATTTGAATGCCATCACAGATTCAAAAAATATTCCACCGAATAGTATGTGATAATGTCAAATAAAAAAGCATGCGCTTAAAATAACTTAGATATCTCGTCGTTATCACTTTAAAATAAATCATATATGTACCCGTGTACCAGTAATTTAAACACAAATATTGTTGATACAAAAGTTGGGTGATCCTTGCTAGACCCGAATTAGGCTTAATTCGGGTTGGCTGGACTCCGGCTCCTGCACCAAGTGAATTATCTGGTTGGGATCCTGCACACTAAACAACACGCGTTAGGCTTACCGTGGGAATGTTTCCCACGATTAGACTCCGGCGTGAGAGTAAGTATTCGGTTATGGTTATAGGAATCGGATGAGTTGAGAGTATGAAGAATGTAATACCTTTGTGGAACCCTTGGGGGTTCCTTATATAGACAGTGAAACCCTAATGGGCTGTCACTGATACTTCGGCCCCAAGGAAAGGATAATCACCAGATTTAGATTGATTGTTATCTTCTAATTATGGTGAGTGAATATCCTCCCCTTTGGGATAAATCCTAACCATAGTAGGAATATGATTATGTCTAACCTGCACCGGTCATGTCGGGTCGTGGGCCGCACACGTGTGTGCGGTTACTGTTCATCCAAGCCCATGAGCTTAAATAACATTACTCCCACCCATTCGTAATGGGTCGGATACTGGTAGTACCCGTGGGCCGGGTTCATGACCCGGCTGGGGACTATACGTCATCATGTCCCCCCCAGTCTAGTTGTTACAGCCGTAGGAGTAACCTCTAGACTATCAAGATGCTCCCCGGACGTACAAAGAAAGACCCTCTAGGGAATGATAAATATTGAAAAAAAAAATTCGACCGCACATGGTGACCTTATATGGAATGAATTCCCCTAGCCGCACGTGACGTCCGAGACAAATTAAATGCAGCATTGAATATAGTCTTACGTATGACCGCATAACCTGACACAAGAATGAATGCATTAATGGTAGTCAACCAATCAGTCGCACACCTGCAAAAGTGCATCATTAATGCCCATCGTTGAGCCACGTAAAACTGTTAAGAAGTGACCCATGGGTCCCTTCTGACGTTTTCAGAAGTGTCAGAAATCCCACCCGTTGGATGGGCGTAGTGGCTTACACGTGGCAAGCATCTACGTTACCTCGGAAATCGAGGCAACCCTATATAAGAGTTGGTGTGTGATACTGTTACACACACAATTCATAGTCATTCCGCCATTGTTATTCTCAAGCTTCTTCCTTCCATCTTTTGCCTCTTATTCCACGGATTTCCATCACCGCAGGTTAGATCATCACGCCTTTCAAACCCTTTTTATAAAACATGGTAAAGGACAATCCCCTTATTACGGATGTCTTAAATGTGATGCCTGCGGAGAAATACATAGACTTTTTGTCTAAGTATTACATCCCCGAAAGCGTACACCCAACCTATCCAGGTGACGGTGAAGCAATTATGGATGCACCAAGGGGAAAGATAGGCGTATATACGCGCCTATTCGATTCGGCTAACTACCGCATCCCCTTATCCAAGTTCTTGGTAGATCTGCTCCTATACTATGATTTCCACATAAACTAGCTGCACTACATAGGGGCGTGTAAAATCAATCAATTTGAGATTACATGCCATACATGCGGAGTAACCCCGACCGTAAACCTATTTAGGGTCTTTTACTCCCCCCCAACTAGTGAATGGGTGGCTGTCGTTCAAAAAACGATCCGGGAACGCCCCCATGACGTATCGGAAGCCCTTAGACTCCCTTAAGAGCTGGTACGATCATTACTTTTTTGTCGATGAGAAAGTATTCCCTACCCCTTTCGTCCTTAAAACCAGAGTACCCAAAGATTTTCCGCCGAAATCCAAAGACTATAGCAGCAAGGACTTGAAAATTCTAGATACCCACCGCACAGAATTCCATAGGGGTCTGCCGGAGCATTTTCTATGCTTAGTAGGATTAAGCCGCCACTACTATGGGAGGGAGGACATGTATCCGTGCTTTCAGACTGAACGTAGGCAGGGTAGGTCTACTTATATTTGTAGATGTAATAAATGTCATTTGCATGGTGCGTACTAATCTGTATAATTTGCAAATGTCCGCAGAGATGAACCTACATGGACTATTGCGCCAGGGCGATCCAATGAAAGTGCCTGAAGGATTCCGCCCGTTGAAAGAGAATGAACTCCCTCTTCTTGATGCAACCGCAGACCGAACCATCCCGCTTGAAGAAACCTCCGAGCAAAGATCAGATGAGGGAGAGCCTATTATCGAGAAGTCCCCTCTTGACTTCCACAACGAAGATTGTGGAGAGTTGCTGCTGGAAGGCGCCGTGCTGTACCAGAAGGATGCAGAAGAAGAGGATTTCACCAACCTTACTGGTGAGGATGAAGAAATTACCCAAGCCTCTGGGTCCCCCAAGCCCGTATCCAGAAAGAGAAAGACCACCAGGAGGGTGGCAAAGACACTAGGGGATGGGGCGGGGGCCTCTAACACTCCCTCCAAAGAAACTAAGAAAAGACCATCCTCAGTACCAGGAAGGAAGCGGCACTGCTACGGCCCAGGTCAACCCTTCACCGCACGTAGATGAACAAGTCTGGATGGCCACCCCCGTGAATGCCGTAGCTCCTCCCGTCCCGGAACCTACAACTGGTACTACGTAAGTACCTTCTCGTTCTTTATCCTTTTTTTTTGTTTAAGGATAGAATTCATAAACAAAATTAATTTGTTAATAACAGGGAGGACCCGTCGACAGTAGCCCAAGAGGAAGAAGTGTAAAGGGAACCTTCACCCACGACATCAATGAGACCTCCATCCCCTCCTGTGACACATGTCGAGGAGCCACTTCCTGAAGGACCGGACACCAGCCTGCGCCTAGCATGGAATTTATCCAGCTTAACAAGGTTGGAGGCGGAGTCCGAGTGCACGGAATTCATCGAACATATCACTCCTACGGCCCTGGCGCAAGACTTGGACGAATTAGACCATGAGACATTGCTGGAGCAGTTCGATGTGTCATTCGCACACCAAGTGACAGTTGGTGCGGCCCTAAGACGCCGTCTGATCAAGGCCTTGGCTAATGTGAAGCGTGCTGACAAAAAGATAGCTCGTCGTGAAGCACTAGTTGAGAAGCACGAGAAAACCATCACATCCTTGCAGTCGGCGTTGGTTGTAGCAGAGTCCACCGTGAAGGAGCAGGCCCATCACGCCAACACTCGGGAGAAACGTATTGCCGAGCTGGAGGCCCTTTTAGCCGCATCCCACGAGAAGGTATGCTTTCAATATGAATGTTTATTTGTACACAATAAAAACCACATTATCCCTGTAATAACTCTAAGTGTCATATGTAGTTGTCCGCATCAGAAGCCTCCACCAAAGCCGTAACCGTACAAGCTTTCAACATTGCGCAAGAGCGCGACGCGCTGAAGGACGAGCTAACCCAAGCACGGATTTCTTTGGATGAGCAAGCTGCGGCAGCTGAGGGGGAGCTAAGCAAGATGGCCACGGATTGTGCTGAAAGGATGTGTCCTCCCCTGCTCATCGCCATAGCTGGGCGCAGGTGGATGGTTGGTCAGGGAATGCGGCTTGCCGTGAGCAAGGTTATGGAAGCTCCTTACCTGTTGCAGGCATTTGCGGGCGTCGTATCAGATGGGATTGACCGTGGTAGGCACGAAGGCCTGGTCCAAGCTGCGAAGCTAATAGGTAAGAAGGGAGATATTACCCAGCACGCCTACCACAACCCCTTAGCCGCGGACAAGATGACTACGTCAATGGATGCTCTCGCTGAAATCCAACATCCTCTCTTGGATGAGATTGAAGCGCTGAAAGATGCTCCGAATGAGGTAATAATGTCCAAGCTTACTGACGATCCCGTCCAACTGACCTTGCCCACCTATGACTCTGTGTCGAAGGCGATGAAAGGTGAAAAGTTGCTTGCCGAGGCGTTGGATGCGAATATGATCAAGGAACAAGATGGGAAGAATGCTCGCGGGGAGGCCCTCCGCGCCATGATCGAAGAAGGGAAGAAGGATATAGGGGAGTTCCTACCTCCGTTGTAATTTACCTTGTAAACATTTGTATCTTTTATTCGTCCGTGTATGTATACGGCTAAGACTGATGTGTGAAATAACTTGTCATATGTATGCAAGTAAGTCCATGATAACCACGGCTATTTTGTTATGAATTTGAAACTTGTGTATTTTTTGTTGGATACCATATACCTACACTGCATGACATGTCACGTCTTACTCAAAAAAATACAATCAAGTCTATATTTTACTAGACGTGCGGCGTGCGTCTTTACTATGCAAAACACTGCGTGAGTGCAGCATACAGAAACTTATCACAACGTCTTGTGAGTAAGGTGTCTAGTAGGGATACATGATCCGCGTCGTTGGGGTTGCATCCCTCTTATGCGACAAGTTGAATTATTAGGTTCACATAATCCTCTTACCCCGCCTGGAGGCGTATAGTACATGTACGGTGATTGAATGAATGCATATGAATGAAACATGGCATATTATAATAATAACAACTAAATCCATATGACTATAATAGAATCTAAAGAATAACCAAACAATTTGCACGAAAACTAGTCGTGGAGCTAGCTAGGCACCACGGCATTTTATTAGAACGTTTACATTTTTTGTTTTGACAAGAATGGGAAACCCTAAAAACAAAAAGAACCTATAAAAGCATAAGAAACAAAACAAAGAGAACACATGGATCTTCATTAAAGCCAGATATAGCAAAGTGTCCATGCGGAAGCCGTAGCTTTCAAAGATAGCACCTTTTGAGATTGGAGATATTCCATGTGCGTTCCAGATCGCGGCCATCCATGTCACGTAACTTGTACGCGCCCCGTCCTAAGGCTTCCGTGACCTCATACGGTCCCTCCCACTTAGGGCCCAGCTTTCCTGTATTCTCCGCTCGACTTGCTTCGTTGGCACGATAGACATAATCTCCCGGTCGAAAAGAAACACCTTTAACCTTGGCGTCATAATAAGCCTTCATTCGAGCCTTGGACTTGGCCTCATTGATAGCCGTTATCTCCCTTTTTTCCTCCAACAAATCCAGATTGATCCGGAGTTGCTCGTCGTTTGTGACGACATTAACCTCCGTCGTGTGGATGGTAGGCATTCCTATTTCTGCCGGTATAACAGCTTCAGTGTCGTAGGCCAATGCGAATGGGGTGTCCCCGTTGGCTATTTTGATCATAGTCCTATGTGCCCATAGAACATGTGGCAGTTCGTCCACCCATTTGGCACTTCGTTCCTCCAGGTGTGCCTTGATGCCTTCACCCAAGCTTCTATTTGCTCGCTCCACAAGACCATTTGTCTGCCGGTGTTTGACAGATGCGAAGCGCCGTTTGATATTCAATGCCGCGCACCAGTCCTTGAATGGATTATCCGCGAATTGCTTCCCGTTGTCCGAGATGATTTATCCTGATAAGCCAAACGGCACACAATGTTCTCCTAGACAAACTTTTTAACTTGTTTGCCTGTGATGGATTTGACTGCCTTGGCCTCTATCCAGCGTGTGAAGTAGTCCATCGCAACAATCAAGAACTTAACTCCCCCCGCAGCTACGGGGAAAGGTCCTGCAATGTCGATCCCCCACTTATAGAATGGCCATGGGGATGTAATAGGTGTGAGTTCCTGCTGCGGATGTCGTGGTACTGGTCTGTGCACTTGGCAATCACTGCACTTGCGAACCATGTCGCGTGCGTCCCTATGCATAGTAGGCCAATAATATCCTGTGCGTAGGGCTCGAGCCACTATGGATCGCGGACCCGCATGCATGCCGCATAATGATACATGCGTTTTTCTCGTTGAAAGTTCATTTCTCGGAATCTCCTCGAATTGATCACAGCTCAAAGTGGAATGATTTGTTCTTGGTGACAAACAGTGGTTTAGGTTTTCTATTCTAAGAAAATAAACATTAAAATTAACCACTTACTTAACTAGAACTTGAAGTTAAATTAAACAGAAAAATGATAAAACAATCAAATAAACTTACTGAAAATGTGCTCTATTCGGAATATTAAATGTACGACCATGCGGAAAAATTAAGCTTACTCGGAATAAAGGGTTATGCGGAATAATCAAGCTTACTCGGAATGCTATCCTTATGCGGAATAATTGAGACTACTCGGAATAATAATATTATACGGAATAACTGGAAAATTCCGAATAAAGGAAAAATCTAGGAAAGCTATTCGGAATAAATTATATTCCGAACAAGAGAAAAAGGAATTGGCAATTCGGAATAATGGGGCTTTATGCGGAATATTATATGTTCCGAATAAGGAACATAACAGGTAAGCTACTCGGAATATATATAAGCTATGCTGAATATTAGAAATATTCCGAGTAAGAGAAGAGAAAGTAAGCTATTCGGAATATATGAATATTCCGAATAAGGGAAAGAGCAGATGAACTATTCGGAAAGTTGTTGGGAACGAAGAACAGTAGCAGAAACTTCAAGAACAGGGTAGTACGAATTTGAACTAAATCAAGCCAAATAAACAAGAAGGTTTTACCAAATTAACCACAAATCATCTACTAACTACAAGGATCAAATCCCAATCATAAAAACACAAATTCAACAACTTTTAAGACCAAACTTGAACTAAATAAAAACTTAAGAACTTTGAATAAAAGATGATGATGAACAAGAGGAATGAAAAGATTAGATGAATACTTCTATTGATGATTAAGATTCAATAAACAAAAGGAAAGGATTACACTTACAAGATTAAGGAATAAATCAAAGAGATGAAAACCTCTCCTTAAGGGAGATGGTTTCCTACGAACTAGGAGAAATATAACTGAAACTAAAACTAGATGCCAAATTTTGTGAGGGTGATCCCTTTATATAGGCTGAGTGGTTGGTTGGTGAGTGGGCTTTCTCCCTTTCTTCTTGTCTTCTCGTCTTTTCAGAAAAGTTGACGTTTTCGATTCTGATTCGGGATTTGTCGTCGCTTAAATTCAACTCGTCTTTTAATTTCTTCGTTTAATAGACTTGAGTTTCTTCGACATTTGTAAATCTTCCATCTTTGGTCCTTTTCATCGATAAATCATCAAACAGGCCCATTGACTTCAAATCTTTTGCATCTCTTGGGCAATAGACCTCGTCTTGAGTCTTTTTCTTCGATAAAACCCGTGCAATCCCATGTTTTCTCCATTATCCATCCGGTTGGCTCTGAAAACACAATAAACACAAAAACCACGCATAATTCCAAACAAATGATATTAAATACGCGTTTTGGTCTCGTTTTAGCCAGAATTAAGTGGTAAAAGGATGGGTGTTTTCACACCTATCACATAACCCTTCATGTATCTCACTGATCACGTAAGTAGCCTGGCGTGGCCCAACACACCGCAACCACGGCTGCAAGAAAGAGCGCTTGTAAAGAATACCTTCTCGAAGCTCGAAGTGCTGGGACTTCCTTCTGATGCGTCGTGCCGCTTTTTCCTCGTCCGGAAGGGTTTCATTAGTCAAATAGTTGACGATCGGGGTCATCCATGTAGGTTCGTCCTCCTCAACTATAGCTGCGACTTCCCCTTCTGTTATAGACTTTTCCTTGAGTATCTCCACCAAGACTTGCTTGGATAAGTGGGCGGAACTTGTTGACGCGATCTTGCTAAGAGCGTTCGCCTTCTTGTTTTCCCCTCTCGGTACCTGCTTGATAGAAAACTTGCTGAAAGCTGCAATGAGTGACTTGACTTTCTCCAAGTATCGAACCATGTTGTCCTCCTTAGCTACGTATCCTCCCAGAATGTGGTTCGCGACAAGCCGTGAGTCCACGTAGGCCTCCAAGTTGCGGACTCCCATTCTAGCGGCGATTTTTAAACCCGCAATTAGCGCTTCATATTCTGCCTCATTGTTGGTGGTTGTGAACTCAAAGCGAAGGGCGTACGTAAACTCCATTCCTTCCGGATTCGTAAGGATGAGACCAGCTCCTGACCCATCCGTACACGAAGATCCGTCCGTGAATAACACCCATGGTTCCGCTGGAGTTTCGTCTTGTTGTACGGTTGGTCCCTCTTCATCCGGCTTCTCTATCAAGAAATCCGCCAAGATTTGGCCTTTGACAGCCGTCCTTGGTCTATAAGATATGTTGTGTTCTCCCAATAAAATGCTCCACTTTTGTTGCCTACCTGCCACATCTGGTCTAGAGATGACTTGTTTTATTGGTTGATCAGTAATGACTACAATTGGGTGCGCCTGAAAGTATCGGCGCAACCGTTTTGTAGCAAACACTAATGCCAAAACCAATTTTTCCATAGAGGAGTAATTCAACTCCGGCCCTTGTAGTGTTCTACTTATGAGGTAGACCGGAGTTTGGATTGTGTCCCTATCCGTCATAAGTACCGCACTTATTGCTCCATGTGTGGCTGATAGGTACATAATGAGCTCCTCCTTTGGCCGGGGAGCTACTAGCATGGGGAGGGATGCGAGGTGTTGCTTAAGTTGACCAAAGGCTTCCTCCGCTTCCTTTGTCCACCGGAAGTCTCCCTTCTTAATGCACTTCTTGAGTGTTTTGAATAGGGGGAGTGACTTCTCTGCGGACTTTGATAAGAACCTTTTTAGCCCGGCCAACTTCTCATTTAAGGACTGCACCTCTTTCCGTGTCTGAGGGGATGGTAGTTGTATTACTGCGTCCGTCTTTTCCGGGCAAGGCTTGATGCCATTTGGATCAATCATATATCCCAGGAACATTCCTTCCGTTGCCCCGAACGTGCATTTCTTTGGATTTAGCTTCATATTAATCCTCCTCAATGTGTCAAACGTCTCTTGGACGTCTCGGAGGAGTGCATCCTCCGTATGACTTTTGATGACTAAATCATCAACATAGACCTCCAGGTTGCGGCCTATCTGCGAGTCGAAGGCTTTGTCAACAAGCCGCTGATATGTTACACCGGCGTTCTTCAACCCGAATGGCATTTTTGTATAACAGTATACGCCCTGACTAGTATGGAACGCCGTTTTCTCTACGTCCTCTTCCGCCATCTGGATCTGGTGGTATCCTTTATATGCGTCTAAGAAGCACTTGAAGGGATATCCACATAGGGATTCCACCTTCCAGTCAATCTCCGGTAAGGGGTAACAATCCTGCGGAAAAGCTTTGTTCAGATCCGTGAAATCCACGCACATGCGCCAGCTTCCGTCATGCTTTTTAACCATGACCGGGTTGGATAACCACTCGTGGTAGTATACCTCGCGTATGATACCTGCATCCACCAGTTTCCGTACCTCATCCAATATCACTTGGCTGCGTTCAGGTGCCTGACCGCGCTTCTTTTGCTTGACGGGAGGGTATCCCTGGCGGATCTGGAGCTTATGTTCTGCTATCGCGCGCGGTACCCCCGTCATATGCTTGGGCTCCCATGAGAATACATCTAAGTTTGCCTTCAGGAGAGAGCACATGGCCCTCTTGCCGCTATCCGAGAGTGTTCCCCCTATGGACACCTCTTGTTCCGGGTAATCAGGATGGATTGCCACCTTCCAATTGGGAGGTGGTGATCCGTCCTTGGGGGGAACAGGTGGAACCGGTGTTGTCACGGCATGACACTCGGATGCTGGTACGATTGTGTTATAGATGGTGACAATTCCTCCTTCCACAGGGAATTTGATCATCCCATGTGCCGTGGAGGGTACCGCCCGTATGGCCAGGATACCTGGTCTGCCTATGATCCCATTGTATGGAGAGTGTGAGCGTATCACCATAAAGTTCATCCACGCCGTGGTGGAGTGCTCTTCATTCCCAGTGGTTACCAGCAGACGCAGTTGCCCTATTGGCCAGATGGTGTCTCCACTAAAACCAATGAGCGGCGCCGTGGCCGGTACTAATTGGCCTCTTATTTCTGGTCGTAACTGTACGAAACAGTGTTCGTACAGTACTTCTGCTGATGACCCTCCATCCACATACATACGGCAGACATTGTGTGTGCCAATGCTTATCTCAATAGTGAGAGGCGCATCGATCGTATCGCTTGCCGTGATGGGAGGGAATGAGATTTCTCTGCCGCGTGAAAATTTTTGACTAATTTTCTGCCTTGTGCGGCGCTGTCTGGATTGGATCATGTATATAGTTGAAGGTTTGTCCTTTTGGGGATCCTTCTTGTCATACTTCTTGTTGTCTTTACCATCCTTCCAATCCTTGACCAAATGTTTGAGTTTACCTGATTTGATCAGTGACTCAATGTGCTTCTTGAGTTGGATACATTCCTCCGTGCCATGGCCTTTGTCGTTATGGAATTCGCAAAAACGATTTCCTTGACGACGGTCAAGCGGGTTCGTCATTGGAGGAGGTCTTGGGAAATTGGCCCCTTCCGTCAGCAAGATCTCCCGGTAGGACATCTTTAGAGGGGTAAATTTTTCCTCCGGTCGTCCTTCTTTGTTCTGGCTCTTGTAATCTGAGCCCCTCCCACTATTCTAGTTGTTTTGACCGCCCGACTGTCTCCTGGACTGGTCGTTCGATCGGTAGCTGTTTCCTTTTGAAGGATAGGCCGCGGCTACCGCGGTTTCTCCCTCTATGAAGTTTCTGACCCTTTCCATAAGGTCATCATACTTCTCCGGACGTTTGTCATTGAGACGCCTGATTAATTCCCTGTCTGTTATGGCGTGCATATAGTCGAAAATTTTCAGGAGTTCCGGCATTGTCTTTGTGCGTGTGCACTCGAAGCGTTCAGTGAAGGCTTCCGTAGACTCCCCCGGCCATTGCTTGACGGTTGCCAATGAGACCAGGTCCCTATTATACTTCTTCGGCTGAGTATAATTATTCTTGAACGCAGTACGTAATTCAGTGAAGCTGTCAATGCTTCGCGGAGGAAGTCCGTCAAACCAGTCACGAGCATTGCCGATCAAGGTTGAATTGAACATTTGGCACCATATAGGCATGGGCCATCGCTCAATTTTCGCCTGCGTATCAAATATCTTGAGGTGATCATCCGGATCACCAGTTCCATCATAAGTCCTGACACGCGCCGGCATGCGACGCTTTGTATCCTCGGAGTAATTCCGTGTGCGGAGAGTAAAAGGATCTTCCCTGGGATCTGCCCATGGGAGGGTGAGACTAAGGTCACACCACGGTCAGGAAAGATCTTCTGTTTTCGTCTCTCGGTAATAGGGGCCGCCATAGTACTCCTCATTGTCTGGTGGTGGTGGAGGAGTACGCCTGGATCGGCGACGTTTGGGCGGATGGTCATCCGAGTCCTCTCCTGATGGACCGGGAGAAGGAGGTGGTGCCCCATCTTTTGGGTGAGGACCGCTCTTGTGAGAAGAGCCATGAGCCTTCTTCCCGGTATTCATCCTATCCCACACGCTTGTGCGGCGATTGGTTCTGGTCAGTTCCAGATCTGGTCGTTCGGGTGAACCGTCGGACTTCTCTCCCTCTTCTCTGGACTGTATTAGTTCCTGCATGAGACGATCCCCTATGCGTTCGAACACATTCCTGGGTTGGGGAGTTTCCTCAAAGAGGCTCCGCTCCTGAGGTCGTGTCCTTCTCTTCCTCTGAGTTTGAGAAGAGGTGCCTGGTCCGGCGTTGCCAAAGTTGAGCCTAGATTGGAGGTCCCTCCCTATATTCAACCTTGATGCAATCCCTGGTACGATCCTCTCAAAGTTCTGCGTGAGAACTCGAGTGAGATCTTCCTCACTGAGTGGTTCGACCTCTACTTCTTCCTCGGTCGATGGTCTGCGCGGCTCCTTGTTAGGGGGATTGGGCGCACTCCCTGGATCAGGATTATCCAAGGTCGAAGTAGGTGGTGGGGTCATGGAGAACGTGATTGTCACCCCCATGGACTGAAGACCACTCCGGTTGTTTGGTCCGCCAGCTTGATGGCTAGGGGATCGATTGGGAATGAGTATCCCTTCCCCTTGGGACTTCCAATTTCCAGGATTTGTGTTCCTGGGATTTCCCTGCGGATGCCCCTTCGTCATTGAGAATTCAAGATGAGATTTTGCTCTAGCTTAGTGTAATGGTCCCACGGATGGCGCCAACTTGTTGATACAAAAGTTGGGTGATCCTTGCTAGACCCGAATTAGGCTTAATTCGGGTTGGCTAGACTCCGGCTCCTGCACCAAGTGAATTATCTGGTTGGGATCCTGCACACTAAACAACACGCGTTAGGCTTACTGTGGGAATGTTTCCAATGATTAGACTCCGGCGTGAGAGTAAGTATTCGGTTAGGGTTATAGGAATCGGATGAGTTGAGTGTATGAAGAATGTAATACCTTTGTGGAACCCTTGGGGGTTCCTTATATAGACAGTAAAACCCTAATGAGCTGTCACTGATACTTCGGCCCCAAGGAAAGGATAATCACCAGATTTAGATTGATTGTTATCTTCTAATTATGGTGAGTGAATATCCTCCCCTTTGGGATAAATCCTAACCATAGTAGGAATATGATTCTGTCTAACCCTGCACCGGTCATGCCGGGCCGTGGGTCGCACACGTGTGTGCGATTACTGTTCATCCAAGCCCATGAGCTTAAATAACATTACTCCCACCCATTCGTAATGGGCTGGATACGGGTAGTACCCATGGGCCGGGTTCATGACCCGGCTGGGGACTATACGTCATCAAATATGTTATATGTGGTATTATATTTTCTTAATTTAAAGCAGCACTATCACTAATCACAATGTAATCCCTCATAGGGATATTATTGCTGATATATAGAATAAATATATGCCAATTGCAATAAAGATATGGCCAGGATCTTTTATAAAAATTCATATGACGTGAATAAACTAATGACTGTTTTCATAATCACTGTCAAAACATCTAATTTCATTTTTTTTTTATAAAATCAAATTCGGAACCATGAATTGATATTTAAAATCTCACTATGATATCAAGTAGAAGTATATATGAATATAAACTACTTTGGTGCGCATGAAATGATATTCACATGGCAAGATCAGCAAAGAATAATGCTACGAATAATGCTACATGAATTGATATTCGCATGACAAGATTAGGATTAGCAAAAATAATGCTACGAACGTAGACCGCATGGCAAAATTTTATGATTGAAAACACAAAAATATGAGGGTACTAAGAGTTACCAACTTTTTGTTTTCTGCCGTTTGGTGACATGAGAACACGGAACCTAGTGACGGGTCCCACGGATGGCGTCAACTTGTTGGAGCATATTTTGGCTGGGCTGGTCTGACGACTCTCCTGGGCCGTTAATCGTCTTCCCAGGTCCTGAATAATGCTGCAAACAATAGAGAACCGGTTAGGAGTGGACCCGAGGCCGGAGCCCCGGGGTCCACCTTCGACGGTCAAGTTAGTATCGGATTAATATGTGGTATAAGAGGTGTACTTGTGAGAGAAAACCTGATGGAAGAATGAGCCCTACCCCTATATTTATAGGATTAGGGTTTCTTGTAAAGTGAGTTAGGTATGCGTGAGCCGCGGGACTGTCAGGCCGAGCCCATTACCGACTGTACGTCGATAATTAACGTTATTCTATCATCTGAAAAACATGAAAAAATCAAGTTATTATGGATTTAATTATATATAAATATAGAAATATTAGAGCAATAAATAATTCATAATACTTCAACAAGGAAAAAAATATTTTTAGCATCTTTTATGTAATTACATATCATAGTCATGAGTCCATGGCTCATGATCCCAATGTAGGAGTTAAAAAACAAATATATCACATATATCATGCATCAAAAGTTAATGCAGCAGAAGTAGAATTATCACATATGCATAATATAATTAAAATATAGAAACTAGAATACATACCTTTTCTCAACAACAATGTGGAAAAAACAAGAACACCAAATCAAGAATACCTTCTCTTATGTATACACGAATTCATCACCAAAACCCTAAGATCAAAGCTATGATCTTCTCTAATGATATCCACACAACACCCCAATCAACCATCCTTAATTACTAGGTCTTTTCACCAAATACTAAACAATAAAGAGGCAAATATTCATATCTTTTTCTTCTATAGTGGATGGCCAAGAAGAGCACAAAGAGATAGAATAATTTTTTCAAGTCCTATAAATAAAGTGATAATTGTTTTCTATTGTGTTGACTTTTTTACTTTATATTTTATATTTTAATTATATGCATTTATATATAAGGACGGAGCTATTCAATATGTGGGGTGGGTCAAGGCCAACCCAAAAGTTTCAAACATGTTCCTACTTAACATATATATAACTCAAACAATTTGTCTAAGTAACAAGATTTTGGCCCACCCAATAGAGAGACAAATTTGTTAGTTATTTCTGAAACATGAAGATAGAAAAATGTATACATATAGTTGGTTGACTTGGTTCAGCTGTTATAATTTATCAATTATCACTTACGCACAATTTAGATATCTGTGGTTTTTTTATGTATTGATTCATTTGTATTTGGTTTGATTGGTAAATTCATCATACTTGTTACATTAATAGCATTATTTTAGTACAAACATTGTTTAATCGTTGCTTATCTTGGGCGTTTTTACATTGGTCTATTTAAATCAATCCAAAGACCAAGGCTTGCTATTAGTTTTCATTTACTTTGACGTAAAACGTTCTTAAAACATTTTAAGATACACGATTGGACCTTCATTAATTTGTCATGAGATTCCATATCTCAATTTTTAAGCAATGTAATTTCATTGATCAAATTACTAATTTGCTTTGAGACGAAGCCATAATTTTTAGGTAACGGGATTGTCTTATTGATACGGCCGCTAAATGCAAGAAACTAGCAAAAAAGTGGCTTATAATTTTTATAATTAATGAATGAAACTTACCATATTGATTGGGATTACTCAATATCGACTGATCAACCTACTAGCTTCGTTTTTGTTTCTGGCCCACCCTCAATGAAAATCCTGGCTTCGTTATTGTTTATCTAGAATGGGAGGTGATTTGTGCACCAACATTTTTTTGCCATACACTACTAAATCTTTTATAAAGACTATTTTACCCCTAACCCATTTAATTACTTTTATTCTTTTATCAAATCTTATCACTTATCTAGTATTCTAGTTATTTGTAACGACCACCCTCTTTTATTATGTTTTATAAAAGTCCATTGTACTATTTGGTTTCAATATTGGCATATTTTGGATAAACAGTTTGTGCACCAACATTTCTTTGCCATTAAAAGAATATAAAACCATGATCACTATTGTTCGTATACATACTGATGCGAACAAATAAACAAAAGTTGTATGATAAATCAACCACTTATCTAGAAGATTAGATCATTAAGTAACATATATCTAAATACGAGTAACAGGTAACAATTAACAAGTGAAAGATGCAAGATAATAATCTGCAACATATTTTATTTCTGAACATTCTGTAATTCATGTCTGCATTTTGTGCATTCACAGTCACAAACTTTCAAACTTTACTCATTTATCTTCCGTTAAGGTTTCTATAGTTACTTTATCTAAATATTCATAATTAATAATCAACAAGATCATCTAACCTATACACAGTCTTAATTATCTAAGTATTGTTTCACACTTCCCCAACAATAAAAACTTCTATACATGCATTACCCACTAAAAAAGTACTACGTTAAAATTTGGTTAAATCATACCTGTGTGTTCATAACGAGGTCGATGGATTCATAAATTATGTAGAAATTGTTTGCAAGGATGACACTCTGACGGCGATGAAGGTTTGCAAAATATGATCTGATATTGTAAGTAACTGTATAATTAGGGTTAATATTTTATTTTGATTGTGATTTGCTAAAAGAATAAAAGTAATTAAATGGGTTAGGGATAAAATAGTCTTTATAAAAATTTAGTGGTGTATGGCAAAAAAATGTTGGTGCACAAATCACCTCTCAAAACATAATAAAAGAGGGTGGTCGTTACAAATAACTAGAATACTAGATAAGTGATAAAATTTGATAAAAGAATAAAAGTAATTAAATGGGTTAGGGGTAAAATAGTCTTTATAAAAGATTTAGTAGTGCATGGCAAAAAAATGTTGGTGCACAAATCACCTCCCATCAGTATGTATACGAACAATAGTGATCATGGTTTTATATTCTTTTAATGGCAAAGAAATGTTGGTGCACAAACTGTTTATCCAAAATATGCCAATATTGAAACCAAATAGTACAATGGACTTTTATAAAACATAATAAAAGAGGGTGGTCGTTACAAATAACTAGAATACTAGATAAGTGATAAGATTTGATAAAAGAATAAAAGTAATTAAATGGGTTAGGGGTAAAATAGTCTTTATAAAAGATTTAGTAGTGTATGGCAAAAAAATGTTGGTGCACAAATCACCTCCCTTATGTTTTATAAAATTCCATTGTACTATTTGGTTTCAATATTGGCATATTTTGGATAAACAGTTTGTGCACCAACATTTCTTTGCCATTAAAAGAATATAAAACCATGATCACTATTGTTCGTATACATCCTGATGCGAACAAATAAACAAAAGTTGTATGATAAATCAACCACTTATCTAGAAGATTAGATCATTAAGTAACATATATCTAAATACGAGTAACATGTAACAATTAACAAGTGAAAGATGCAAGATAATAATCTGCAACATATTTTATTTCTGAACATTCTGTAATTCATGTCTGCATTTTGTGCATTCACAGTCACAAACTTTCAAACTTTACTCATTTATCTTCTGTTAAGGTTTCTATAGTTACTTTATCTAAATATTCATAATTAATAATCAACAAGATCATCTAACATATACACAGTCTTAATTATCTAAGTATTGTTTCACACTTCCCCAACAATAAAAACTTCTATACATGCATTACCCACTAAAAAAGTACTACGTTAAAATTTGGTTAAATCATACCTGTGTGTTCATAACGAGGTCGATGGATTCATAAATTATGTAGAAATTGTTTGCAAGGATGACACTCTGACGGCGATGAAGGTTTGCAAAATATGATCTGATATTGTAAGTAACTGTATAATTAGGGTTAATATTTTATTTTGATTGTGATTTGATAAAAGAATAAAAGTAATTAAATGGGTTAGGGATAAAATATTCTTTATAAAAATTTAGTGGTGTATGGCAAAAAAATGTTGGTGCACAAATCACCTCTCATATAGAATTTTCTTAAAGTCCTTAAGTCTTTTAGTTAATCGTTGTTAAACGTTTTAACTATTAACTAACCATCGTTAAGTATTCGTTAGAGACAAGCTAAGTATACATAATAAATATAGCCATATATTATTGTATATCTTAATAAAAAGTGGTCTTAATGTTTAAGTGTGTAACCCCTTAGGCATACATTTCTAGCTGTATAAAATATCAACTATGACTTACGCACATCTTGTTTTACATGAGTTTTTCTACCTAAACCACAAAGGTGAATGATGCATAATGAGCTACATGAGTTGTAATTATATTTTTTAAGATTTAATTTAATGGGGATCTTGCTAGGGATACTAAATAAGATGATTTTTTCGGTTGAGGAAGGTGGTGGTGACAGTGGTGCATTTTCGATTGCCATGAAAACTTATTTTTAGAAGTTATGGTTAGGGGGATGTGTTGGCGGAGAAAAAGAGAAGGAGAGAAGAAGTCGTGATATACTTAAATATTTTATGATAAAATGAAGGCTCTGATATCATGTTAGAAGGTTAATTGATTTTCTTAACTGTATTCATCACACATGACCGAATATATAAGTTAAATGAGAATATTCTACACTATAAGCTTAGGCCAAATAACATACTCATAAACCATACTAGAGTACTATTGATTAATTGATGTAATACAGATGCTATCTAATACTTACTAACATCGAAGTGATTATTGATTAATATTTTTCTTTTTTCTCAACAAGAAACTAATAGACTGGTCCTTGAAAAGAATTTGTACATAAAATAACTCTCCTAAACAAGAAAGAGTGTCTTGCTAGTTATTAAAACATACACCTCCACAAGTTATTATCGACTTTTAACTATAGACACACTAACTCCCGTAAAAAGTGTTTAGCAACCTAAATTTTAACCCACGCTGTTTGGTCAAACTTATGAATTGATCTTATGCTTATATTATATAAGTCACTTATGGCTTATATAACATAAGCTAATAATCATTTGTTAAATGTTAGCTTTATCTTATATAGTTAAGTAATTAATATGTTAAAATTATAAAAAAGAAAGCATAAAAATAGAAAAGATAGTAGTTATTAAATAAATGTATATAAGTCCTTTTATATAATATTTGTTATACAAGCCACAAAGTTTTGGTTTACTAAAATCTCGTTATATAAGCTTATAAACCCAGTTACAAACAAACACCAACACATATAAATTAGGGTAAAAGTTATAAAATATCAACCTACTTATCCATTTGTGCCGACTTTAAACACTTACTAATTAATCTCGTGACTTTACCATTATACTTTCAAATTTATTTCGACTACACCAATATAAGCGTGAAATAACTATATTATCCTTTTCTTATTCTCTATAATTACATATGTTGTCACAACTTCTTCATTTTAGACTTAGATCTTGACAAAGGATTGCAGCCACCAAAGCCTATAAAACTTGAAGACTTAGATCTTGACAAAGGATTGCAGCCACCAAAGCCCATAAAACAAACATAAGAACAAACCCCATTGTATAAACGACATTAGCTAAGCCATTAATTAGTAGCAAAAACTTTATGTGATTTAGGTGGGATTATAGCTAGTTGTTGTAACTTCACCCATTTGACCTCTTTAAAAAATAAACCTATAAGTAAACATGTTGCAATAGACTAGAGTAAAATTATCGTAGCAAGGGTTCAACAAGCATACCGGATGCTGAGCCAAGAACGTTATCGTAGCTACCATAGACATACCATGTTGGTGCATATAAGGACGTTGACCAAGAGGTGTAAATTGAGATCCTGGAGGTGGCGGCACAGGCGGATTAACGGACATGGGTGGACCCATTAGTGGGGGTGAGGGTTGATTCATCATATAAGGTTGCTGACCATAATTCATTTACATTGGGGGCGATAGTGGACGTTGCGGTGCAACGATTGTGTTAATCCCTGGCCTAGGTTTTGGCGACACAAGACCGCCACTAGTTACAGTCGCGTATTGAGCACTAGGGGGTACACGAGGAAGATTCAATGCAAGCCCAGGTCTTAGCGGTAGAGCTGCAAGACCAGGAAGATTCCTCCCATCATCAATTTGTTCTTTTGCATTTTGAGACATAGCTTGAGTTGAGGGGGGCAAATTTTATATAAAAAACATAATCCAAGAAAAAGACAAGGGTATTTTAGTCATTTAAAAGGGTAATGTAGTCATTTCACGCTTATATTGGTGTAGTCGAAACAAATTTGAAGATATAACGGTAAAGTTACGAGATTAATTAGTAAGTGTTTAAAGTCGGCACAAATCAATAAGTAAGTTGGTATTTTATACCTTTTACCCTATAAAATACATATAAACTTAACAAAACACCCCTTGGTCACAAAGGAATCAATGTAACTAGGCATGCAATAGGCCTCCTCGTGAAATAAATTAAAACGATAGGTGCACTTTAAGCCTCATGTCATGTTTCATATCTAACTCAAAAGAAAAGTAAAAAAAAAAAAGCATACTACAATTAGAGGCTGCAGTTAAATTTCTATGGTTAAGAAAATTTAAAATAAAAATAAAAATTTAGCTATGGTTTTCGACCTTTTGGCCAGCTACTCGACGAGAATCGTGTCCACCGCCAAACAAACTTACACAGGGTAAAGCCCTCCCATTTTTGGGAAGGTTGACGTAGTCAATTTAAAGTTGTTTGCACCTAACATAATTTAAACTCGAGAGCTATCACATTTTAGTGATGATAGTCACAACCGATTACCCTTCTACCACTACACCACTGTGGTTAGAAGAAAACAGTATCCCTTAGGTAACATCAGCAAAAATTCTAATTGCAAATTCTATAAATCAACTGTAAGCATATCTAATAACTTTTTTCCGTATCCTAACAAAAGACCACTTTGTATCACTGGATCACCTTCAATGGGACAGTTGCTTCTTCGTCCGACTTGTGTACTGAGAGTAACGGCTTTTCGGGTTTGCTTTTCAAGAAAACCCTTGCGTAAAGAGATCCAAACACAATCACCTACAGAAAGATATTTAGAATCTGTGTTTTTGAGATTATAAAAGGGAGGAGGAGGGTATAAACCAAAGGTGGCAAACTGGCAAGATGGATAAGCTGGGTATCAGGCCAAAGAAGGTTTTTATACAATAACCAACACTTTTGCCCTATTTATAAAGAAGTTATAAAGAACCTCTGTCAATTATGGTTACGAAAACAGTCAACAATATATATCTTCGAATGAACCGGTTAAAAGGTTATGTACACTAGAAAAAGCTTTTACGTGACTTTCAATCTGTTTGCCGTGTTTCTTCGGTAACTTTTTTGTTTAAGGGTCAAAATCGCCACTAGAATAAATGAATACTTACCGCTCCAATGCATTGTTCCACGCTGAGGGGGTGACCAAACCACACACAAGACAGCAGAATGCTCACTAACTACAAAACACAAATTTCTTTATTAGAAATGTGAGTTATTCGAGACTTGGGATATGAAGAGAAATTATAAAAACTTCTATTTACTTGTCTGGTGGTCATTATGGTGGCAAATGTAAGAGCACCGAAAGTACGAATTGTGTAAGATATGAAGAACTGGCTGGCGGTTGCAACCTGCATTCAACCAGTATACCACAATAATGAGAATCGGAACAAGATTATCAAATGATCTATAGAAATATATTGGTTGTGTTTGCAGGGACGGAGCCAGGAATTCGAGTTAGGGGGGGTCGAAATTTTTTTCGACATGATGGTAACGTACGAACAATAAATCACTAAAAACTATGAAAATGTTCATAAAAAGAGCCGAGATTCATTTGATCATATTGATACAATTGAAATGAAAACTCGTGTATTCCTTTCTGCGCGTTTTATTTTTCTCAATATATACTGATAATAATTCGTACTTCTGAAAATTAAAAGCGTTGTTTCGATCTCGGAACAAAAGATTATAAACAATACAGTATATTATAACAGGGGTTGACTTGTCAATTATTAATTGCTAAAGGGGCTAAACAAAAAAATTGGATGTGGATAAGATTACTAGTAAAGGCAGGCTAGCTATTGAATAGTTGCACTTTGGAACATGTTCTTCATCATAAAGACAGCCTGGTTTGATGTCCTTCACTTGTTTGATGCCTTAAACCTCACCTGATTCGCCCATTGCCACGACCAGCCTATAAACTTTCGAAACGCAGCCCGGAAAATTAACCTATAAAGGCAGGCTAGCTGGTCAGCCCCTCTACTGGCTCCGTCACTGTGTGTTTGGAATTGCATTTTAAAAACGATTATCGGTTTGTATTGTTTGAATAAACAATTTTTCTTCTACTTATCAAATGATCTACAACGCAACCGTTCTCTAAAGGCAAAGAAAATTGCCTAATTACCCTTTTATTAACCAAATATTATTATCTAGTTAGGAAAATAAATGATTATCTTATTACAGCTTGAAACAGCCAAAAGATCCCAACACTCTTTCTACAGCTCATAATCATACAACAGACTATTTGACAACATCTAATCATTACTTCTTTAATAACACGGGCATCCAAAAATAAGTAGACAAGTTTCCATCAAACTCACTAACTAGTTTTATTACTTTTAAAAATCATTTCAGCTTTAAACAACTTAGGAAAACAGAAACACGTTTACCCCCATAAGCAGAATTGATGTCATGATACAGATAGTGACATCAAACTAGATAGTATTGTTATTGTCATAGCCAAAATTCTTTGCTTAAACCACTCAACTTACATGATGCAGTTATCAAGTTTTACTACACCAAAGCACGTATTTTGTCAATGCAAAATCATTATAAGTCCCTAAATTTCAAATACATAATCAAATAGCAAAACTGACTTTGACGCGAAAATTCTCCTGATATACAAGAAAGTAACAAGTTGACTTACAGTTGAAAGCAATGCAATATCAAAGAAACAATCCTTGTGGCGAGATACAAAATCTATCGCCATGAGAAGATTGCCCTGAATAATTAGACCTAACAACAGGAAAAACATAATAATTAGATAAACGAACTAATTAGTCTAAAAAGGATCAAGTTGATGATACTTACCAGTCAAGCTGAGTATACAAGAACACAAAGTAGTGTAGAAAATCTGATTGTAAATTCCCATATCATAGCCTTTAAATAATTTATCTTGAAACGTACTAGTAAAACCATCAAACCTGATAAAAAACAAAGGAGCACTCAATTTAATGTTCGAATAGACAATACTTATGTTACCACATACTAACCAAATTCCTTGATTACCTGTTTACTGTTCAGACTATATTTTCAATCCTTCTGCTTTTATGTATTTAGAAGGTTTGGATCTTTCTAACTGTTTAGGTTGATGATGATGATGATGATTCTAAGGCCCTTATATTTAGCAAGTAATTATCTAATTCTTAAAGTCGCGACGATTGCTTTCAAAATTGATGACTGTGAAAGACCTAAGATTGCCTATTTATTAACTCTTGAATACGCAGTAATTTCTTTTAGAACACACATCGAAACACCTAAACATTTTTTTCATACTTGAACTGGTTTTACCATGTGGTAAGTGACATGGATAATATAGAGGAAGTCATACCCTAGATAACCAATCATCAAAGATACGCCCCACACTGTACTCTCCCCTCCTTTGCGACTAGGACTTAACTCGCTTGCTCCCTACAATTGTAACAAATATATCTTATCATTCACTGGTACTTTTTAGGTTAAACAAACTTGTAACAAACTTGAAGTGAAATTATATTCATTGTGGAGGACTCAAGTATTTACCGGAAATAGAATAAATAAAGAACATCCGAGGGTAACAAGTACAGCCAAAAAATAGTCTGGCCCTTTGTACTTCTTTTGCATAATTATGGTTCCCCAAATCTGCACACAAAAGAATCATGTAAGAAGTCACATCAGTGAGTTCTAATCCAAAAAAAATGACAGGTAATTTCACAAACTCATCAAAGTGAACTCCATTGTACTTAAAGCACTAGAGATTACATGATTAAGAGGGTGTCATCTCATGGATGTGCGATTTAAAAACTTAAATGTTTAGAACCAGAACAGAAAATAGTTTATTATCACTAGGGGTAGATACGTAGATTCACATTTATCTCAATAATTAGCTTATTTTAGCAACAACTTACCTGCTTATCCAAGGCGTTTTTCTTACCTCAAATAATCATGATCACTTTTACACGTGCACTCAAAATTAATTATTCCAGATCTTTAAGATATTGGAATCAAGATAAATGCACATCCAAACACCCTCAAAACAATGATTAATCATCTTTATTTGGAGAGTGCTAAGTACATGCCAAACTTACCATAACGGGTATCATTTTGGCACACTTGGCTAGTGTCTGAACAGGAAAGCTAACATATTTAAGAGCCTGGAAATGAAATTGAAGACAAAAACGTCAGTATGCACCTCATTTGAAGCACACAGAGCAAAGAATTTTTTATGACTGAATTAGAATTGAGTGTAAAGACCATGTGACCTCATATTGACATGTTGTGGTTAGTATGTTAGATACTGATACAACACAATACTTGTAAACGGGAGCAACAGGATCCAAGGCCTTTTTACTCGTCTGCAATAAAAACAGAAGATAAGCAAATAATAAAAAAAACAACGGAGTATAAACTTTCCCATAAGGTATTGAAATAATCAGTTTCCGATGTTTAGACAAACAGATTCTACTTCTGATTATTTACCAAATAAGTAGTTTCAAGCTAGCTGCAATAGCCACTGATCATCTAAGGCAAAGGGTAGAATGAAGCTGGCTATTTACCCATTCTTTATACATAACTTGATATAGATCTACTCCGATCTCACAAGACATGTCTCCGTTTTTCACATAGAATACTATTTGTCATTTTATGATTTATAATCTTAGAAACTCGAATTCTGTCAACCACTTGAACAACAGATTATTACAGCTTTAGACAGCGCCGTTATATTAAACTTAAAGGTTGATTTTTATTTGATCAAGGAACCACTACTCACCAGTAAAAAGACTGCAGATACTGCGGAGGTGGTAATGCGGTTGCAGAAAACAAGAAACAATGAATGTCTGAAAAATTCTTGGTTTGAACCATATGGAACTCTCATGATCTTCTCCTGCAGATAGAAATTCAAAAAACAGTTGTATTACTTAATCTTCACACGAAAGGGACATGAGACAAACGCCTTTTATTCTGTTTCAGCAGTTTTTTAGCTCATAGTATTATGTCACATTCACATAAAGAGGCCATGAACATTATCAGGTTCCTAGCTACTAATATAAAAAATTCAGATAGTTGTATACAAGTTCCAAACTTGCAGTCTAAACCTTCACGTCACTAGGATTGCATATAATAAGTAGACTTCTCAAATGCCATAGGATTGCGTATAATAAGCCCTATTTTTTTCAATATTGCCTATATTCTCAACCTAAGTTATCCAAATAAGTGAATGAAACCAGGGCTGTGCATCAGGTGGAAACCAAATCGAACCGGTTCCACCCGGAACGAACCAAACTGACATAAACCGTCGAACCAAGGACCTGACCAAAACCAGCTCAGCTGGTTCGGTTAAGACCGGTTCCCTCAGTCCAGTTGGACCGGGTCAGTTCAGTTTTCAAATCCTGATGCTCATCTCTAAATGAAACATCTTAACATAGAGAATAACAGAAGAACGCTGCTTCCTACATTAATCTATTCGTTTTCGACTTTGTAACTCATGATTCAACGTAACACCAAAATAATTAAGGACAAATCTAAATTAAAAATGTTGAATTTGATTATTAAAGTTATTCGTTTTCACTTCTTATCAAAATACTAATAGAATTGAGGGGGGGCTTATTGCAAAAACTATCAAGTGGGTGACTATTTCTGGCCTAATAAACAGATAGATAATCAGATCAACCTTTATTAAATGAAGAAATGTAAGCATTTAGCTACCTGTAAAACACCATAGATAAGGAGAGTAGACATGATCCCAGCAACAGCAAAAGTACCTTTCAACAGCTTATTATCTTTAACAGCAACATCTACACCACCACCTAATTCACTCATACCAACCAACCAACCAACCTCTGTCTTTCTTTTCAAATCAAAAATAAATGATAAACCCTATTACGTATACTAGAGGATCAGTTGAAATGAAACACAACGACAACAACAACGTAGCGTAAGGGGTTTATTAATTAATTAATTAATTAATATTGTTTATGACGAGGTGATCGATAAAAACGGCGAGATTGTCTCCTCGGCCGATCTTTTCTTTATTCTTTTATTTTTTTTTTAGTTTGTGGGAAAGTGAGCGGCTTTTTTCTTTGTTCTGTAAAATGATGGGTGTCACGCCTTTCCGTTTCTTTTACGTTTGCTGCCGAGACTTTAATGATTTCATTTGGGTACCATTTTTGTGTACAAGTTGTTTAGGTATCAAATGGTGAATGAGAATATACGCGTAAATGAACCGACCTAAGGGCAAGTCAGCCAAACCTCGTGCTTTCACTAGTTTATCGGGTTTTGTTTTTAAATTAAATTTTTTAACTTAAGCTCATTTTATTCGATTCAATTAGTTTCGTTAAATTTTTTTTAGGTTACAAGACGTTCAACTCAACTAGCTAAGGAACACACTACTCAAAACTGATCCATGACAAAACCCATACAAAGTCGAGATCGCCAAGAACAAGCGCGTTCAGGCAGTCAACAAGTTGGGTATTTCCCTCGGTCGATAACCCATCCGTTCACCATAGAAGATGTGTAAAAGGCAAGTAATAAGTTAACGGAAGGGGTAATGTTTAAGCAACGACAACTACTCTCAAATTGACCTATTTTACATGCTCCTATGCAGTGAAGTTGGGAGATGTGAAAGTCGTAATAGTCTAATAGGTTTACTAAGAACCTAGAGAGCGGGATGCGGTAGTTAGCCGTATCAAAGAGCTTGGTGTACAATCCTATCTTCCCAGGAGGACAGTCGGTCATCGCTCCCTATTTACCCGGAAATTGAGGATGAAGATCTTCGGATATGCAATACTCATAAAAAAAGACATAAACCGTTGGTTATCTAACTCATTGAGGGCGGAATATATGGTAGCGGTATCTTTATCCATTTTTATAACAAATATGTTAAGGGCGCGGTGTGTTAACTTGTAAATATGTATGTAGAAACTAGAAGGGAGTTGAATATTTTCTCTTCGGTTTATCTCCTAATTAAAATTCTTTTCAATTAGGTTTGTCTCAAAACTACCTTTTACTTGAAAGCTAGTTGCATAATGATTAGGTTCAATTCTAATGCATTGACAATGACAAATAGTAGATGTGTGTGATGTGATAATAAGAGTAAGTAAAGAGTAAGGAAAGAAACGACCTAATGGGAAGACACAAAGATTTATAGTGGTTCGGCAATGAAGCTCTATCTTACACCTTACTCGAAATTTCCACTATATCCACAAGCTCCCTTCTTGGCGGAGAAAACCTTACAACGTCGTTTACATTATTTTCCGACACTAAGCTAAATGTCGCGACCTAATCTTAGCTAGGACCAATCTACACAACGTCGCCCACTTCACCATTTTACGACACAAGGCTAGATGTCGAGTTTTAATCGAAAGATAGAACCTATCTTTACAACGTTACCTACTTCACCATTTTCCGACACAAGGCTAGATGTCGAGTTCTAATCGAAAGATATAACCAATCTTCACAACGTTGCCTACTTCACCATTTTCCGGCACAAGGCTAGATGTCGAGTTCTAATCGAGAGATATAACCAATCTTCACGACTCTTCTCTTTGAAGCTAAGTGAGAACTCACAAGACACAACTACACATCACTTTATAGTTTAGTGAGAACTCACAAGACACAACCACAAGTCACTTTATAGTTTAGTGAGAACTAGCAAGACACAACTCTTACAACTCAAAAATACATATCCAAGTATACACATGTAACTTGGATCTACACAACACAAATCTAAGTATACACATATACAATAGATTTACACAAGACTGATCCAAGTATTCACTAATACAATGGATTAACATACCTAATCCAAGTATTCACAAATACATTGGATCTACACAAGACTCAAATAAAACAAATGATGAACATGACTAGATCTTTAGGAGAGGATGATTTTCATCAAGGCTTCATCTTTAATCACATCACAAGTATGTGAGTGGTCTTCTCTTTGGACAAGGTAAAGAAGGAGATCAAGAGGATAATCATAAGTAAACATACTTAACACATTAAGTGATCATTTACAAATGATTATGAATTAGAAAAGAGAATGATAGCAGAAATAGTGACCAAAAAGGGTTATGGAAAATGTAGATTTGATCCACTATTTATAGGAGACAAAAGTCAACGGCTCTCTACCTGCGGTTCCTTAATTGTCATGCGGTTCCTTATCACTATGGAACCGCATAGGCATTTAAGGATTTGTGGTAGTAGACTCCGCTCCCTTTTGACTTTTAGTGGGGAAGTAATATCTGAGGTAAGTTTTTACCTTCAAAGGATATTTCTATGTCATTTGGAATATGCCATATTCAAATTTACATTTTCTATTTTAATAAAACATTTTCTTAAAAATAAAGTTTATTAAAAAATCTTTTGTCACATTTGACAAAATGTAAGTTTAGGACTATCATTTTTATGAGCACTAATCATGATTAAGATATGTTAGTACAATACTTAAATGATTATTACCTTGATGATAGTGTTTGTTAGATAATTCGTCTTATGATTGTATTTGACGATAAGTGTCTTTTTAATTTGTCGTGATCAAAACTAAGAAAGATTAGTTAACACTAATAATGTTTTTAGGCATTACTTTACATTAACAATCTCTCCCTTTTTTATTACGATAAACTATAAAATCATTTATGTAAAATCCAAAATTATTAGAATTATTAACGATTTTATCACTATCATTTCTCCCCCTTTGTCGAAGCTAAAAGGTTAGCACAAATCGTTGAGGAAGAGAAAAATTGACTTTGCTAGAAGCTCCCCTTTGGTGTTTACTCCCACTTGCTTGGGGCATCAAGTGAATGAGCTAAGGTGACATGCTACACAAAGGTTAGTAGAGAGAAAAGAAACACCAATGTATATATAGTCACTACCTACTAAGTAACTGAGAGGGAGGAAGAAAGAAATCTCAAATTAGAAGTGTTTGCTAAGTATGTCCAAAGAGGGTGTTTTGACAAAATCAAAGTTCAATTGGTGGAATAGAGGTAGAGAAGAAACATCCATACCAATTGAAGTGATAATATGTCAAAGGGTCAGAAACTTACAATTGATGGAATCACCCAAAAATAATTGTAGGTTTTAACCATGAATCTACTCTAAACAATGTGTGAAAAAGAATTGATGGGAAATGGGGTAACACACATAACATTCATATTACAAAAATATGAAGGAACATACAAGAGAAATATTCATACACACAATATGAATATTTAACATAACAAATAAGGAAAATAAACAACATAAGGATGAACAAATCTAGTAGTGATAATCCTCAAAGATTGCTTAAGTTTTTATTGACTCAAACAACTAAAACACAAAGTGTGCTTTAATTTGAAAAGTAAGACGACGAGGCATCATTCGAAGATTTGTTTATGGGAACAAATACTTTGAGAGGAGGTCGAGTGAGAAGAAATTCAAGAAAATTTAGCTTGTCATACACATGAGCAAGTTCAATTTGTTGAAATCGATAACAAGCAAACGAGCTTCCATGATGCAAAACAAAGTCGTTAGATGGGGGAGGACCATCAAGATGAGAAGGTGGTGGTGGAGAGGGAGATAATGGATAAGAAATGTTTTCACAATGCCTAGTGAGATTTGGGAAAAAAGATAGGTCATTGAGAGGAGGTATGTTGTAAGGTTTAGGTGGTGGTGGAAGAACTTCCTTTTCTTCGGTAATTGGATCGAATGAGAAAGTCTCACTCCAATACACAATAGGAGAGAAGGAGAAAGTCTTGAAAGGTTTGGGAGAAGAGAAATTGTTTTGTGGTAGGGTGGTGCTGCTTTGTTCCGGCAGGGGGGTGTGTGGGGTTGTTTTGTGGTAGGGTGGTGGTGCTCCCTTCTTGGAATTGGGGGTGATCTTCCCTTAGCCTCTTGCGGGGCGCATTGAAGTCCCCCGCCTCCATCTCTACTTCTTTCACCACCCTCCTTGTGGATTTGCGCTTCCTGGAAGTGGGTTTTGGCTGCTTGGAGGTCCCGGTCTCCTGCGCCACTTCCTCTTCCTCTTCCTCTTCCTCGTCATCACCAAACATACGGTTGATGGACGGGTCAGTCGGCTGCTTCGTATTTTCACCTTGGATGGTGGTAGCGTTCTCCAACAGCAGCTCACCACCATCTTCATCGGTGAAGTCCAACGGCGACTTCTCTATCACCGATCCCTGTTCATAGGACTGCGGCTCAGTTGTTTCTTCTAGAGGGATGGTTGATAACTCGATTTTACTCAGGTTAAAAAGATTAAAGTTCTTTGTCGTGTGTCTAATCGAATTGATCTAGGTTCTCTATGTGACTCAGTTTTATTTTGGTGGAAAAAAATGTGTCGTTGTAGTTTTTAAAATTAAAAGTGCGAAACTTTAAAATAAAAGTGCAATTAAAGTAAAGCTAAGTCTAATAAAATAATGGTGCAAGTATTTAAAACGTGACTGAAATTTAAGGGCGCTAAAGTAAATGACGCAAATTTAAAACTAACTAAGGCAATCTTAAATCGCGACTAAAACCTAAACTAAGGCAAGGCTAAAATTTAACTAAGGCAAATAAACTTAAAGTGCAATTAAAATAAAGGCAGGAAAAATAAAGCTTGAAAATAAAAGACTGAAATTTAAAAAGAAAGACTAAAAAGAAATGAAAGAAACCTTGATTCGGAAGTTCAAAACTTCCGAATGAACTGGCTTGACTCGGAACTTTTGAGTTCCGAGTGAAACAATCTTGAGTCAGAACTTCCCAAACCCCAAAACCTTGATTCAGAACTTTTAAGTTGATCCGGAACTTCTTGAGTTCCGAATGAACCTCTTGACCCGGAACTTTGGTTCGGAAGTATTGATCCGGAACTTTTCGTCCGGAAGTCTTGACTCGGAAGTTTTGGTGTTGATCCGGAACTTTTTCCTTCCCTTGATCTGGAACTTCGTTCGGAAGATATTGATCCGGAACTTTTGTGTTGATCCGGAAGTTTTTCGTCCGGAACTTGGTTCAGAAGACTTGATCCGGAACTTTTTAAGTTCCGAATGAGCTGCTTGATCCGGAACTTTTTAAGTTCCGAATGAAACCTCTTGATCCGGAACTTTTGAGTTCCGAATGAAAGACACTGGTTCGAAACTTTGAAAGTTTCGAATGAACAGGTTTTCTTATCTTGGCTCGGAAGTTTTCCTGGGAACAAAGAAACAGAAACAAACACCCCGAAGAACAAGGGAATCACAGAAACAAGAATATAACACAGATTTAACCAAAATCAAGCTAACGATTAAGCTAAACTAATAACAAATCAACAGTTAAACATAAACAAACAATTTAAATCAACAAAACAACAAATTTAACCACAATAATCAAAAACCACTTAATCAAAATAAGAACATGAACATGAACACAAACATAAACATAAAAATTAAAGATTTAAGAAATGTAGATGAGAGATTAACAAAATAAAGTAAAGATTGACAAGAATTAAATGGAAACTTACTTGAAATTAAAGGAATTTAATGTGCAAGACAAGGTAATTAAATTGACAAGTATTTAAATGACAAGGAAATTAAAGGTGCAAGGTAAGTAAATGGTGGAAGACTAATTGTCACACTTAGTCAACAAAGAAAAAGTGATTAACAACTAAACTATATATAGGGGAGGATTAGGAAGCTTCCTCCCCTCCTTCATTTCTTTTTAATTGCGAGATTAAGTCCCTCCTTCTTTTAATCTTCATTAATTGCATCATTAGTCCTTTATTCTTCTAATCTTCTTTAAACTTGGACTTTAAGGACTTTTGGCTTGGGATTTCTTTGAACTCGTCTTTAATTTCTTCAATAAATTAGACTTGAGTTTTTCGGCTTTTGATAAACTTCCGTCTTTTGACTTTTTCTTCGATAAATCTTCAGAATTGGTCTTGGACTTCCGTTCTTTTTGCACTCTTGACTTCTTGACTTCGTCTTTCATCTTTTTCTTCAATAAAAGTCCGTAAATGCCCGTGAATTCCCGTGTTTTCTCCACTTTTCACCTTTTCGTCCTAAATCATAACAAAAACACAAACCACGCATAATTCCGACATAAAAGACATAAAATACACGTTTTAGTCCGGTTATTATTGTAATTAAGTGGTAGAAAAGATGTGTGTTTACACACATATCAAATCCCCTACACTTGACCATTGCAATGTTCTCATGCAATGCATTAGTTACAAGGCACGTTTACACTTTTCATCATAATCAATCCATAGTGGCCTTTATTAAAGAGATAGAAAATTAAAAATATACAAAATAAAGAAATCAAAAGCATACCTCGGGTTTTAGAAATGTTATGAATAATCATCATCCTCAAGTTTTCACTTTCTCCAAACCAAGCTTAAAAACGAGATCATTGTTATTATAAGTTAGTAAACTATCACGAACTCATGTGGGCCAATTACTCACTTAGACTCCCTTATTCCTAGGTGTATCTCTTATATTTTATTGTTGTCTTGAATGATCACAAGGATGCATTTTTGACTTATTTCGATAGTTATTAAGTCTGAAAATAAAGTGAACGATTTAATCAATAGTTAGCTAAAGGACAAAATCTTTTAAAACTGCTTCTCGGGACCTCATAAAGTTCATATCTTGGCATAACTCGCTTCGCGATTTGAGACCTTTCTCGGACCGATATTTGGCAGCGACTTCATACTTCAAACCTTGTGAGACGTTCATGAAATAATGGCCTTCTCTTCATAATAGGAATTTCTTCACTTGAAGTTTTGAGAGATTCACACTTGGACCACGACTTCTTCATTTTTCTCCAATCTTTATTTTGGACTTTGATATACAACGATCTGCCTCCTTTTATGACTTGGATCTATTTATCCTCATACCTTGTTAGGGTCTTTTCGGATACACTTCTCCATGACTTTTGGGGAGTATTTGCTTTTCGTCGTGTGTCTCGATCCTTCATATTAATTTTCGATAAATGATTCTTCACATCACTTTGGATCTTTAGCAACAAAATATAGCCCTCATGCCTTGTTAGGGCCTTTTCGGACTCGCCAATCTTCGCATCCCGCTTCAATAAGTTATGCCTTGGCTATGAACTCTAATCCATACCGAGCAACTTTTAAACGATCTTGGGCTAGAAGCTAAGTAACTTTTCAAATCGTACAACCTTATTTATTAGCAGATAAATTTATTAGCAAGCGATGGGAGAATAGGCTCATAATTAACTCACATAAATTCACGAAAGAATACCGAACTTATAATTGGCTCTATCATCTCTCGTTCTTCACAGTTTAAAGTCTCAAGTAATGAGACTCGTGGATACTTAGCCTATTAAATCAAAGTTTTGGGTTTTCGAGTCGCCTATAGGATCTTGCAAATTCTTAGACTTTTTCAAGTTTAGAAATCGCATTTTAAAGTTCCCTTGATAAACGACTCTCTAGGATCAATTATAGGAACTTGCGAAAAGTTCTTGTTCTTAACCCGTGAGAGTTAAGACTTTCGCGTTTTATAGCTCCCTATATAAAAGCCTAGCAAAACTTGACTTAAACACGTTAAGGATACTAGCTAGAGTAACTTAGATAAGTAAACTCGGGTTGAGTCAAAAGATTCACAACGTTTGAAAATTAAAACCACTTTATTAAAGATTTATTCTAATAAGGAAAGAAAATAACTATACAAAAGTAAAAACTAATAGGCCAAAATAGATCAAAATTTTTGAAAAATGTCGAAAAATTGATTTTCCGGTTAAAATGAGGACAAATACAAGGAAAAGACCACTTAACTTCGATAGAAGTCCCCCCTACACTTAAGATAAACATTGTCCTCAATGTTTAAGCATGTGGGAGTAAACTCTCCTACACTTAGGACATTGTGCACTTTGTTTAAATCTCGCTAAGGAAAAGACAACTAAAGAGATTCCTATTTTAATATTGAGAAAATATAAAATAGTGAATCGAAAAGAGTTTAGGATAGAACCGGGAAAATGTAGAACACGGAATCACGGGTCGTCAAGAATCATGAAGAGTGGATCGTTGAAGCTCGAATCCCTGATTAAGAAGTGAGGAGAGGAAATAGCAAACCAAAGGGTCTCCCCTACACTTATGGTAGAGAAAGCGAAAAGATAGATGCATGGGTTGCCTCCCAAGAAGCGCTTGGTTTTTGTTAGCCGAGTCGTGAGCCTGACTCGACCTTGATCATCAACGGACGAAGCATGACACATATCCACCAGGATCAAAGACATAGTTTTCGTCCATCAAATAGCAGAGGCTTAAGGCGAACAAGGCAAGCCAAAGAAGAGTAGGCAAGGTCCTTTTAAGCAGCGATGGAGTACGATGGAAGCAATGTTGAAGAGGTGCAAGCATGTCGTCAAAATTTCCAAAGATTTTTCCTTTTATTTCATCAGGTGGATACTGAGATGGCTTAAAGACTTCAATACCGGGGTCGAACACCTTTTCCTTTAGGGGAAAATAGCACTCAGGCTCAGCAGAGTGTGAAGAAGATCCGTAAAGAAGCACAACCTCGTCCTCAGAAGGGGGACAAAGAGGTGTCAAATCATATGTGCAACGGATATTGGTGTCGACCGGTTTCTTCTCCTTTGAAAGAATGTGCTTCAAATCCAAAGTAGGATCAAGACGATAATCTTCAAAGTCATAAGGAGGAGCATCACTCTCATGAGGGAAGTAAGTGTTGAGAAATTCAGAGAAGTCTTCCTCAAATGAGTAATTGTCCAAAGTAGGATCGAGTGATGGCGGAGGATCTTCAGCATGTGAAGAATCGCTCGAAAGAGTATCGGCCTCATCAAAATCATCGAAAGTGGGCATCTCGGGATACTCAGAAGTACAATCATCAAAATCATCCGAATCTGAGCTAGAATCATCATCATCATAAGCATCGAAGACCGGCGGAGAATCATAAATGGGAGAAGGTTCCAAAGTGGAGCGAGAATCATCCACATCATCATGAAAAAGTGGATTATCAGTGGAAGACTCGAATAGAGGATTGTTGTAGACGACGAAGTCCTCATGCACATTAATCATATTCACTAATTCTCGTCCATAGTATTTGCCTGTAAGCTTCCCCATTTTAAAAATTTGTGAATCATCCCCGACTCGTAAGATTAACTCACCTTCGGCTACATCCACTAAAGCTCGTCAGGTTCTCAAGAATGGCCGACCAAGTATTAAAGGAATACGAGGGTCCATTTCATAATCAACTACGACAAAATCGACCGGGAAAGTGAATGTGCCAACTTTGATGAACACGTCTTCGGCTATACCAACGGGGTAAGCGAGAGTGCGATTTGCAAGTTCAAGAGTCATCTTTGTTGGAGTGAGGTCGGGTAATGATAGTGTTTTCCAAACACCCAATGGCATCAAATTAATACTAGCCCCGAGATCAGCAAGGGCAGTAAATTCTTCAGTTTTGTTGAACACGCAAGGCAACACAAAACGACCGGGATCTCTAAGCTTTTCCGGAAGTTCTTTAAGAATAACTGCAGAGCAGTTTTCATTTAAGCGTGTGTTGGCGAGTTCAATCAGCTTCTCCTTCTTGCTAAGCAATTCCTTGAGTGCTTTGACAAATTTCGGCATGTGGACAAGTGCTTCAACAAGGCTAATGTTGATGGTCATTTGAGATAGCATATTCACATATTTCGATACTTGACAGTCATTCTTGGTTAGCTCGTTGGTCTTGCCTAAGCGAGAAGGATATGGGATGTTGGGTTTATAGGTGGAAGGTGAAGGTGTAGTAGGTAAAGGTTGGGATGTTGAAGTGTCCTTCCTAGAGACATCGTCATGACGAGGCGGAGACGGTAATGGTGCACTAATACTAGGTGTAGGAGGAGTAGGGATACATGGTGGTGGAGGAGGTGTAGATGATGGGGGTGGGATTGGTGGTCCTACGATGGTGACTCCACTACGAGTAGTAATAGCACTCACATTGGCTAGCGGATTAGTGACGGTGTTTGAAGGTAGAGAACTCGAAGAAGAAGGTTGAGCTGCGGGCAAGAAACTAGCCAATAGATTCTTTAATTCATTCGTTTGAGTACTAAAGGAGGATTGAATATTATCGCGAACCTCAGATCTAATCTCATTTCCTTGCTTCGTGATATCTCCTCTAAGATTGATAATTTGGCTTTGCAGATTCTTGATTTGCTCACCTTGGGTTCTCATTGTGGCTTCAACATCGGTGTTTATGGGTGGGGTTTGTTGAGCGGGTGGGTGATAAGGATTAGAAGCTCTTGGTGGGATTTGGTTGCTTCTATTGTAGTTGTTGGCGGGGTTTTGGTTTTGAGGAGAAAAACCGGGTGAAAGGTAGTTATTAGATCGGTAACTCAGCAGATTTCTATCCCCTTGTTGTCTAGCTTGGTAATTTTCCGGTGAATAATTACCATAAGCTGCATACACATTTTCCGGATTTCCCTGTGTAGAAGGACAATCGGTGTATGAGTGAGGACCGCCGCATGTTTCACAAGGATTAGCAACCGCTTTAACTTGTTGTTGTTGTTGGTTTGAAGCGAGAAGCGGAATACTTTTGCTCATTTCGGTCATCATGCGGGTGAGTTCGGTCATATCAGGGTTTGCTGAGGTGGAGGAAACATTGACTCTCTGGTTGTTCCTTGAAGAAGCAGAGGAATCCCAGTTTTTGTGATGAGTAGTCATGTTCTCAATTAGCTCTCTACACTCCTCGGGTCTCCTTTTCATGAATGTGCCACCGGCGGCTGCATTAATCGTATCACGATCTCGAAAAGTCAAACCGTTGTAGAAAGTATCTATTAAGGTCACAGGGAGCATGTTGTGGTTTGGACATCTATCGATCAAGACATTATATTGCTCCCAAGCATCAAAAAGAGATTCATCAGAGTCTTGCATGAAACCGCTGATTTGATTGCGAAGGCTCGTGACCATGGATGGTGGAAAGTAGCGCGATAAAAAGCGTTGAGTCATGTCATCCCAAGTGTGAATAGAATTCTTCGGGAGACGATCAAACCATTTCTCGGCATGATGTAATAAAGTGTGTGGAAAGAGTTGTAGGCGAAGTTCATCCATTGTGGCACCGGCCAACTTCATGCTTTGGGTGATTGTAATGAACTTGTCGAGGTGTTTGTTGGTATCATCATCAGGCAATCCATGGAATGGGTTTGTTTGTACTTGCTGAATCATGTGGTGCTTCAACGAAAACTCAGGAGCGTTGATTTGCATCGGCGAATCGGTCCTCCTCGTCCAAACATTGTTGGTTGACAAAGCTCCTCCATAGTCCGAAGATCGGGCTGTGGAAGAACATTGTTGTTATTATTAGGGTGCGGTGGATTATTGTTGTTTACACCTGACATAGCTAAATCTTCTTGAGGCTCGGGCTCTTGATAATTAGAAGATCTAGTACGCATAGACCTGAAAATACAAAAGAAAACAAAACCAAACACAAAGACAATATATATACACAATAAAGATAAAATCTTTTTGGTTTTTTGAAATTTTTAATTTTTATGTATTTTTATCAATTTTTTAATTTTTATGATTTTTTGAATTTTTTATGCAAGAAAAATAACGCTCACAAGTGAACGGATCCCAAAAAGCAACGCGTCTCTCACAGAAAACCGTTAATCTTTACGAAAAGAGCCGGCAGCGGCGCCATTTGATAACTCGATTTTACTCAGGTTAAAAAGATTAAAGTTCTTTGTCGTGTGTCTAATCGAATTGATCTAGGCTCTCTATGTGACTCAGTTTTATTTTGGTGGAACAAAAATGTGTCGTTGTAGTTTTTAAAATTAAAAGTGCGAAACTTTAAAATAAAAGTGCAATTAAAGTAAATCTAAGTCTAATAAAATAATGGTGCAAGTATTTAAAACGTGACTGAAATTTAAGGGCGCTAAAGTAAATGACGCAAATTTAAAACTAACTAAGGCAATCTTAAATCGCGACTAAAACCTAAACTAAGGCAAGGCTAAAATTTAACTAAGGCAAATAAACTTAAAGTGCAATTAAAATAAAGGCAGGAAAAATAAAGCTTGAAAATAAAAGACTGAAATTTAAAAAGAAAGACTAAAAAGAAATGAAAGAAACCTTGATTCGGAAGTTCAAAACTTCCGAATGAACTGGCTTGACTCGGAACTTTTGAGTTCCGAGTGAAACAATCTTGAGTCAGAACTTCCCAAACCCCAAAACCTTGATTCGGAACTTTTAAGTTGATCCGGAACTTCTTGAGTTCCGAATGAACCTCTTGACCCGAAACTTTGGTTCGGAAGTATTGATCCGGAACTTTTCGTCCGGAAGTCTTGACTCGGAAGTTTTGGTGTTGATCCGGAACTTTTTCCTTCCCTTGATCCGGAACTTCGTTCGGAAGATATTGATCCGGAACTTTTGTGTTGATCCGAAAGTTTTTCGTCCGGAACTTGGTTCAGAAGACTTGATCCGGAACTTTTTAAGTTCCGAATGAATTGCTTGATCCGGAACTTTTTAAGTTCCGAATGAAACCTCTTGATCCGGAACTTTTGAGTTCCGAATGAAAGACACTGGTTCGGAACTTTGAAAGTTCCGAATGAACAGGTTTTCTTATCTTGGCTCGGAAGTTTTCCTGGGAACAAAGAAACAGAAACAAACACCCCGAAGAACAAGGGAATCACAGAAACAAGAATATAACACAGATTTAACCAAAATCAAGCTAACGATTAAGCTAAACTAATAACAAATCAACAGTTAAACATAAACAAACAATTTAAATCAACAAAACAAACAAATTTAACCACAATAATCAAAAACCACTTAATCAAAATAAGAACATGAACATGAACACAAACATAAACATAAAAATCAAAGATTTAAGAAAGGTAGATGAGAGATTAACAAGATAAAGTAAAGATTGACAAGAATTAAATGAAAACTTACTTGAAATTAGGGGTGGCAATTTCAGACCCGACACGAAACCTGACCTGAAACCGACACGAAAATTAACAGGTTCGGGTTGAATATATTGAATCTTAGGTCAGGTTTGGGTCGATCTATCTGACCTATTTATTAAACAGGTTAGGTTTGGGTTGGAAAAAAATTAAGCAGGTCGACCCGACAACCCGTTTAAGAGTTTTTTTTCTTATATTAAAATGATTAATATTTTACCATACGTGTTTACTAGGTTAAACATACCGAACATAAACACATTTAACATGTCTAACACGTCTAATGTGCCTACTTTTATATATAAAACTTGTTAAATGGATCAATATATAAACCCGTTTAACCTATTCAATCTATGTAACATATTTAACGTCAACCCAAATATATCTATGGGTTAAATGGGTTAGGTTTGGGTTATGTGTAAACGGGTTAGGGTTGACATAACTGACCCGATTATTTAAATGGGTTAGGTTTGGGTTGGAATTTTCTAACCTGCCAACCTGACAACCCGAACCCGCTAACCCGAACCCGACACGAATTGCCACCCCTACTTGAAATTAAAGGAATTTAATGTGCAAGACAAGGTAATTAAATTGACAAGTATTTAAATGACAATGAAATTAAAGGTGCAAGGTAAGTAAATGGTGGAAGACTAATTGTCACACTTAGCCAACAAAGAAAAAGTGATTAACAACTAAACTATATATAGGGGAGGATTAGGAAGCTTCCCCCCTCCTTCATTTCTTCTTAATTGCGAGATTAAGTCCCTCCTTCTTTTAATCTTCATTAATTGCATCATTAGTCATTTATTCTTCTAATCTTCTTTAAACTTGGACTTTAAGGACTTTTGGCTTGGGATTTCTTTGAACTCGTCTTTAATTTCTTCAATAAATTAGACTTGAGTTTTTCGGCTTTTGATAAACTTCCGTCTTTTGACTTTTTCTTCGATAAATCTTCAGAATTGGTCTTGGACTTCCGTTCTTTTTGCACTCTTGACTTCTAGACTTCGTCTTTCATCTTTTTCTTCAATAAAAGTCCGTAAATGACCGTGAATTCCCGTGTTTTCTCCACTTTTCACCTTTTCGTCCTAAATCATAACAAAAACACAAACCACGCATAATTCCGACATAAAAGACATAAGATACACGTTTTGGTCCGGTTATTATTGTGATTAAGTGGTAGAAAAGATGTGTGTTTACACACATATCAATGGTCATGCCAACAGTCGCAACAAGTAGAGGGGGCTCGCCCTCACGTAGTGGTCGGGATCCCTCCGCGACCTTGCTCGGATCTCCCTTGCGTAGTAGCCCAAATAGCTTCATCTCTGTGGACATACGCATGCATCTATGTTAGTATAATTACAAGCATTATTGTCACATTTATATAACATACATTTATAAGGAAATACCTACCCTGTCTACGCTCAGTCAGAAAGCATGGATATCTATCCTCCATACCAAAGTAGTAACGACTGATCCCTACTAAGCCTAAGAAATGCTCCGGTAGGTCCTTATGAAAGTCAGTACGATGAGTGTCTAACGTTTTTACATCCCGACTGCTATACTCTCTGGTTGGGGGAAGATAGCCGTGTCGCACTTTGGTTTTGAGAACAAAGGTCGTGGGAACACTTTGGCATCTACAAAAAAGTAGTGGTCATACCACTTTTGGAGGGAGTCTAGGGGTTTCCTATAACACATGGGGGCGGTCGCGGATCGTTTTTTAAACGACAACCACCCATTTACCATTTGAGGGACGTCAAAAACCCTAAATAAACTCACGGTGGGGGCTACCTCACAAGTGTGGCATGTGATCTCAAATTGGTTAATCTTACATGCTCCTATACAATGGAGTTGGGATATATGAAAATCATAGTATGTCAGGATATCTACAAGGAACTTAGATAGAGGAATGTGGTAGTTTGCCGAGTCAAATAGACACGTATAAACGCCTATTTTCCCAGCGGGAGCGTCCGTGATAGCTTCACCATCACCCTGATAGGTGGAGTGTACGCTCTCAGGAATATAGTAATCAGAAAGAAAATCCATGTATTTATCCGCGGGCATCACGTTGAGTACAGACGTGATGGTAGGATTTTCCTTCACCATGATTTATAAAAATGAAGAGATGTACGGTGGATTTTCGTGGAAAGTAAGCGGAAGGAATGGAGGAATAATAGCAAGTATAACAATGGTGGAAGTTGTTTAAATAGTGTGTGTACACAGTTACACACACAAGCCTTTTATAGGGTTGCCTCGATTTACAAGGTGCCCTGGATGATTGCCACGTGTAATCCACTACGTCCATCTAACGGATGGGATACATGGTACAGTTGAAACGTCAGCGGGACCCACTCACCTCATAGCAGTTTTACGTGGCTCAAGAGTAGGCCTGTCTGGTGCACTTTTACAGAGAAAACGTCTGAATCATGACTACCATTAATGAATTCATTAATGTTGTCCCAGCCGACCGTTTTTCTAGTGCGGATATGTTTGCAATAACGATATATAAGGGACATTGATTAGTCTAGAGGTTACGCCTACGGCTGTAACAACTAGACTGGGAGGACATGATGATGTATAGTCCCCAACCGGGTCATGGACTCGACCCACGGGTACTACCCACATCCGACCCATCACGAGTGGGTTGGATTAAGTCATTTAGAGTCTATGGGCTTCGAATGAACAGTGGCCGCATAGATGTGTGCGACCCACGACCTGGCACGACTAGTACACGGTTAGACAGAATCACAATCTTATTAGGATTGGGTTTTACTCTAAAGTAGAGGATATACACTAGCCATAATTAGAAGATAACAATCAAACTAATTATGGCACTTATCCTTTGCTTGGGGCCGAAGCATCGGTGACAGCCCATTAGGGTTTCACCGTTCCACATAGGTATCACATTCTCTATACTCTCAACCTACAGCCGATTCTTAACTCTAATACGATTACTTACTCTCACACCGGAGTCTAATCGTGGGACACGTGCCCACAGTAAGCTTAACGCGTGTTGTTTTAGTGTGCAGGATCTCAACAAGATATTCACTTGGTGCAAGAGTCGGAGCCCAACCTACCCGAATTAAGCTTAATTTGGGTTAAGCAAGGATCATCCAACTTTTGTATCAACAAGTTGGCGCCATCCGTGGGACCCATACACTAAACTCAATCTCAATCTCAATCTCTCTCAATGACGAAGGGACACTTTCAGGGAAACCTAAGGAACACGAATCCTAGGAATCGGAAGTCCGCGGGTGATGGGATAATCACCTCCTCCCAGCCTCAGGGTGGCCAAGCAAGAGGGATAAATAATCGCAACACGTTTCAATCCCTCGGTGGGGCAGGCACGTCCGATAATACCCCACAACCAACCATCACTTTGGATAATCCCAACCCGGGAGCTGCGCCAAAAGCCCCTACTAAGGAGCCGCGAAAGCCACCAGTGGTCGAGGCAGAATTGGAAGTTGGTTCACTCGATGACGAGGACCTCGAGCGCGTACTCACGCAAAATTTCGACAGAATCATGCCAGGCATCTCGGCAAGGTTAAATATGGGACGGAATCTCCAATCCAGACTTAACTTTGGAAGCTCCACGCACGGTACTCCCGCTCAAGCTCGAAAGAGGGGAAGGAAGACGCGAGCTCATGAACAACCTTCCTTCGAGGAAACCCCTCGACCACGGAATGTGTTCAAGCGCATAGGGGATCGCATCATGCAAGAATTACAAGAAGCCCAGGAAGATGGGGATAAATCCGATGGCTCCACTGGACGCCCGGTGTTGGAAACTCCCGTGGACAATCGCCGCACAAGTGTGTGGCGTAGGATAAACTCTGGTGTGAAGGAAGCTCCTTCTCACAAAAGTGCTCATCATTGAGGTGGGGCACCACCCCCTCCTCATGACCCTTTAGGGTCTGATTCGGATGACCATCCCCCAGACGTCGCCGACCTAGATATTCCCCCCTCCACCATCGGACGATGAAGGACACTACGGTGATCGCTACTATCATGATGAAGAGGGGGAAGATCTCTCCCTTCCGTGGTGCGACGACAGAGAGGACGCCTTCACCCTTCGCATACGAAACTATTCTGAGGAAAAGAAGCGCCGTATGCCGGTGTGCGTTAAAACCTATGATGGATCAGGTGACCCGGACGATCACCTAAAAGTGTTTGATACACATGCTAAAATTGAACGATAACCGATGCTTATATGGTGCCAGATGTTTAACTCAACCTTGATTGGCAATGCCCGCGATTGGTTTGAAAAGCTCCCTCACCGGAACATCGACAGCTTCGGCGAGCTACGCATCGCGTTAAAAAACAATTACACTTAGCGGAAGAAGTACAATAGGGATCCGGTCTCATTGGCAACCGTCAAACAGAGGCCTGGAGAATCTAAAAAAGACTTCACGGAGCGTTTCAATGACGAGTGCACGCGTACCAAAGCGTGTCCAGAAGTCCTCAAAATCTCTGACTATATGCACGCCATAAGGGACAAGGAGTTAATCAGACGGCTCAACGATAAGCGACCGGAGAAGTTTGACGAACTCATGGAAAGAGTAAGAAACTTTGTGGAAGGAGAAACCGCTGTCGCCGTGGCCTACCCCATAAAAGGAAACCACGACTACCGGTAAAACGATCAGCCTAGAAGGCAATCAGGTGGCCAAAGTAACTCCGGCAATGGGAGGAGTCTGGATTACAAAAACTAGGCAAAAGGAGGACGGTCGGATGACAAATTCACCCCTCTAAAAATGACTTATCGGGATATCTTGCTAACAGAAGGAGCAAATTTTCCAAGACCTCCTCCGATGACAACTCCAGTTGATCGCCGTCAAGGCACTCGCTTCTTCGAGTTCCATAATGACAAGGGTCATGACACGGAGGAGTGCATCCAGCTCAAGAAGCATATAGAGTCACTGATTAAATCAGGCAAACTCAAACACATGGTCAAGGATTGGAAGGATGGAAAGGATAACAAAAAGTATGACAAAAAATATTCCCAAAAGGACAAGCCTACGACCATATATATGATTCAATCATGGCAGCGCCGGACGAAGCAAAAAGTTAGTCAAAAAATTTCACGCGACAAGGAAATCTCGTTCCCTCCTATCACGGCGAGCAACGTGGCTGATGCACCTCTCACGATTGAGGTAAGCATTGGAACCCATAACGTTCGTCGTATGTATGTGGATGGAGGATCATCGGCGGAAGTACTCTACGAACACTGCTTCGTACAGCTACAACCAGAGATCAAATTCCAACTGATGTCGGCCACGTCGCCGCTCATTGGCTTCAGTGGAAAAACTATTTGGCCAATAGGACAACTACGTCTACTGGTAACCATTGGAGATAAAGAACATTCCACCACGGCGTGGATGAACTTTATGGTGATACGCTCACATTCTCCGTACAATGGTATTATTGGAAGACCAGGTATCCTAGCCATACGGGCAGTCCCGTCCACGGCACATGGTATGCTTAAGTTTCCGGTTGAGGGGGAATTGTCACTATTTACAATTCAATCACACCGGCATCCGAGTGTCACGCCGTGACAACACCAATCCAGTCAGTGCCTATAAAGGAAGGATCACCCCCCCCAATTGGAAGGTGGTAATCCACCCTGAATATCTGGAACAAGAGGTAGCTATCGGGGGAACGCTCTCTGAAAAAGGGAAGAATGCCATGTGCTCTCTCCTAAAAGCAAACCTTGATATATTCGCATGGGAGCCGAATCATATGACGGGCGTACCGCGTTCGATAGCAGAACATAAGCTTCAAATCCGCCCTGGATATCCACCTGTTAAACAAAAGAAGCGCGGTCAAGCACCAGAATGCAGCCAGGTAATATTGGACGAGGTACGGAAGCTGGTAGACACAGGAATTATGCGCGAGGTCTACTACCATGAGTGGCTTTCTAATCCGGTCATGGTCAAGAAGCATGACGGAAGCTGGCGCACGTGTGTGGACTTCACAGACTTGAACAAAGCTTGCCCACAAGATTGCTATCCATTACCACTCAGATTTATTGGAAGGTGAAATCCTTATGTGGGTACTCTTTTAAATGTTTCTTGGACGCATATAAAGGATACCATCAGATCTAGATGGCGGAGGAAGACGAGGAGAAAACGGCGTTCCATACCAGTCAAGGCGTATATTGTTACACTAAAATGCCGTTCGGACTTAAGAACGCGGGCGCTACATATCAACGACTTGTTGATAAAGCCTTCGACTCACAGATAGGGCGTAACCTTGAAGTCTAAGTGGACGACTTGGTTATCAAAATCCATACGGAGGACGAACTCCTCCGCGATGTCCAAGAGACATTCAACACATTGAGAAAAATCAACATGAAACTGAATCCAAAAAATGCACGTTTGGAGCAACCGAAGGAATGTTCCTTGGGTACATGATTAATCCAAACGGCATCAAGCCCTGTCCGGAAAAGACGGACGTCGTGAGCTTCCATCCCCTCGGACACTCAAAGAGGTGCAGTCACTTAATGGAAAGTTGGCCGGTCTCAATAGGTTCCTATCAAAGTCAGCAGAAAAATCACTTCCTTTATTCAAAACACTCAAGAAGTGCTTAAAGAAAGGAGACTTTCGCTGGACAAGAGAGGCGGAGGAAGCATTTGGGCAGCTCAAGCAACACCTAGCGACTCTCCCAATGTTGGTCGCCCCGCGACCTAAGGAGGAACTAATCATGTACTTATCCGCTACATATGGAGCAATAAGCGCAGTTCTTATGACTGATCGGGATTCGATCCAGACTACGGTCTACTTCATAAGCAGAGCACTACAAGGTCCAGAGCTGAATTACTCACCAATGGAGAAATTGGTCTTATCGTTGGTTTATGCCGCAAAAACATTACGCCGGTACTTCCAGGCGCACCCAATAGTGGTAGTCACGGACCAACTGATAAAACAGGTGATCTCCAAACCAGACGTAGCAGGAAGACTACAGAACTGGAGCGTCCTGCTGGGGGAACACAACATCTCCTATAGACCAATGACAGCCATCAAAGGCCAAATTTTGGCAGATTTCATAATTGAGAAGCCCGAGGAGGACGAGCAATGGTGTAAAAGGAAGATATCCAATCGGAACCATGATCTTCTTCCACGGACGGATCAGGAGTTGGCCTCATACTCACAAATCCGGAAGGAATGGAATTCACCTACGCCTTACGCTTTAAGTTCACATCCACGAATAATGAGGCAGAATATGAAGCATTAATTGCGGGTTTGAAAATCGCCGCTAGGATGGGAGCCCGCAACCTTGAAGCCTACGTGGACTCACGGCTTATCGCGAATCACATCCTAGGAGGGTATGAAGCCAAGGAGGAAAACATGATCCAATATATGGAGAAAGTCAAGTCACTCATTGCCAGCTTTGGCAAGTTCTCTATCAAGCAGGTACCAAGAGGCGAGAACAAGAAGGCGAATGCTCTTTGCAAAATCGCGTCTACGAGTTTTGCCCATCTATCCAAGCAAGTATTGGTGGAAATACTTAAGGATAAATCCATTGCAGCAGAGGAGGCCACAACCATAGTTAATGAGGAGGGGCCTACATGGATGACCCCGATTATAAACTATCTAGCGGACGAAACCCTACCGGAGGACGAAACAAAGGCGCGCCGCGTCAAAAGGAAGTCGCAACACTTCGAACTTCGAGATGGCGTCTTATACAAGCGATCCTTCCTAAAGTCGTGGTTGCGATGTGTCAGACCGCGCCAAGCTAGTTATGTGGTTAGTGAAATCCATGAGGGGTCGTGCGACATGCACGCCGACCCCAGATCAGTAGTAGCACGAGCTCTACGCACATGATACTATTGGCCAACTATGCATCGGGACGCACGAGACATGATTCTTAAATGCAGCGATTGCCAAGTACACAGGCCAATACCGTGACATCCACAACAAGAACTAACACCCATCACATCCCCATGGCCATTCTACAAGTGAGGAATTGACATAGCAGGTCCTTTTCCTGTTTCTGCAAGGGGCGTTAAGTTCTTGATCGTAGCCATAGACTACTTCACTCGGTGGATAAAAGTTAAGGCAGTTGCAACGATCACGGGCAAACAGGTAAAAAAGTTTGTTTGGGAAAATATTGTATGCCATTTTGGTTTGCCAGGAGAGATCATTTCGGATAACATAAAAAACAGTTTACGGACAATCCGTTCAAAGATTGGTGTGCGGCGTTGAACATCAAACGGCGTTCGCATCAGTTAAACACCCACAGACTAATGGTCTAGTGGAGCGGGCGAATAGAAGCCTAGGTGAAGGGATAAAGGCGCGCTTAGATGAAATAAGCGCCAAATGGGTGGACGAACTGCCACATGTCCTATCGGCACATAGGACAACGATCAAAACAGCCAATGGGGACACTCCATTCTCGCTGGCCTACGGAACCGAGGCTGTTATCCCAACATAAATTGGGATGCCAACAATCCGCACGGCGGAAGTTAACGTCGTCACAAACGATGAGCAACTCCGAGTCAATCTAGACTTGTTAGAGGAAAAAAAGGGAGATAACAACCATCAATGAGGCTAAATCTAAGGCACATATGAAAGCTTATTACGACTCCAAAGTCAAGGGTGTTTCCTTTCGACCGGGGGATTTTGTCTATCGTGCTAACGAGGCAAGTCGCGCGGAGAACACGGGGAAACTTGGCCCAAAGTGGGAAGGGCCGTATGAGGTCACGGAAGCTTTGGGGCTAGGTGCATACAAGTTGCGTGATATGGATGGTTGTGACTTAGATCGTACATGGAATATTTGCAACCTTAAAAGATGTTACCTCTGAAAGGCTACGGCCTCCGCATGGACACTTCGTTGTAGTCAGCTTCAATAAAGATCCATGTATTTTATGCTTTCATGTTTTCTAGGTTCTATTTGTCTTAGAATTTTAATTCTGTCAAAAAAATCGTAATCGTTCTAATAAAATGTCGTGGTGCCTAGCTAGCTCCACGATTTGTTCTTGTGCAAATTATTGTTTTGTGTCCTTAGAATTATTTGTTATTCTCTTGTGTGTTATTGCTTGTTCATATGCATTCATTTAACCGTACATGTACTATTCGCTCCCAGGCGGAGTAAGAGGATTAAGTGAACCTAATAATTCAACTTGTCGCATAAGAGGGATGCAACCCCCATGACGTGGATCATGTATCCTTACTAGACACCTTATTTACAAGACGTTGTAATAAGTTCCCACATGTCGTACTTACATAGTGCCGGACATGATAAAGACGCACGGTGCATGTCTAGTAAATTATAGACTTAGTTTTATTCTTAACCAGCTGTGACACGTCATGCAAACAAATACATGATATCTAAGAATAAATACAAGTTTCAAATATACAAAACAAAAGTTGTTGTGATCACCACGGGCATATATCTTCATAAGTATTCTAAGTGTTCAACATGGAATTACAAATTAAAGCCGTGGACAACCACGGGCGAATATAACAAATCTTTCCAGCATATAAACTAAACAAAAGGTAAGAGCTCCACTACTTCTCTCTTACCTTCGGCTATCAAAGCACGAAGAACTTCACCACGGGCCTCCTTTCCGCTACGCGCCCTGGCTAGGTTGGCCTCCAACGCCTCACCCAGCGTCTTCTCACCCTTCACGGCCTTTGAGTTCGCATCATAAATTGGAAGAGTGAGCTGGCTGGGGTCTGATGTAAGCTTCGCCATGATATCCTCATTGGAGGCATCCTTCATAGCTTCAAAGTCAGGCAAGAAGGGGTACTCCATATCTCCCAGGACGGCCATGGATGCGGTCATTTTTGCTTCAGCCCCGGGGTTATAGTAGGCAAGCTGGGTGATGTCTTCATTTTTACTCATTAATTCAGCAGCCTTGGTCAAACCTTCATGCCTGCCGCGGTCAATGCCATCTGACAGGACATCAGCAAAAGCCTGCACGAACTGTGGTGCCTCCATCACTCTCGTCACGAGCAGCCGCCCCCCTTGGCCCACCATCCACCTACGACCAACAATGGCCGTAAGAATTGGGGGCACAATACTTCAGCACAATCTTTGGCCAACACGATCAGCTCGTGCTCCACTTTGCCCAGGGCCTCGACCGTTTGCCCCTCCATATCAGCCCGCTCCTTGCTGAACTCTTCCTTCAATGCCTCTAGCTCCTCTTCGAGGGCGGATGCTCGGTCAGCTGCGGTCTTTGTCGCGGCTTCGGCTGCGGCTACCTATGAAAAAGATTAAGGTTAACATGGGATGAGAAGGACAATAGTGGTGTTATACATAAAATTAATATAACTATGTAAGGGTACGTACCTTGACATTTGACGCCTCGAGAAGAGCTTCCAGCTCAGCAATACGCTTGTCACGGGTATTGGCGTGGCTTGTTTGTTCTTTTATTGTGGCTTCAGCCACGGCCAAATCCGCCTGCATGGAGGCAACTGTCTTATCATGCTTCTCCACCAGCTCCTCCCTGCGAGCCATCCTCCTATCGGCACGACGTACATACGACAAGGACTCCTCAAACTGGCGTCGTAGGGCTGCACCAAGTGTTATCTGGTGCACCGTTGCTACAAACTGTTCTAGGAGAACCCCATGGTTGAGTTCATCCAGGTCTTGCGCCAGTGTGGGAGGAGTAAAATGGTCCATAAATTCCTTACACTCCGACTCTACCTCTAGCCTTGTCAAGCTGGACAAATTCCAGGCTGGGCGAAGGCAGGATTCTGGGCCTTCGGGCTGGGGCTCTTCTACGTGAGTAGGGGGAGGAGATGGTGGAATCACGGATATCATAAGGGAGGGTTCCCTTTCAACTTCCTTTTCCTGCGCCACGGTCGTAGGATCCACCCTTTTATTTAGCCAACACCTATAAGTTTTTGCAGTTTCATACACAACAAATATGATGGAATATAAAGAGGTACTTACGTCACATCTATTATCGGCTCAGTGATGGTGGGAGCCACGGCACTCACCGGCGTCGCCTGCCACACATGGGTATCTACCTACTCCTCTGTTCCGGCAGGGGGTGGGGTGGGGTTGTTTTGTGGTAGGGTGGTGCTGCTCCCTTCTTGGAATTGGGGATGATCTTCCCTTAACCTCTTGCGGGGCGCACTGAAGGCCCTCACCTCCATCTCTACTTCTTTCACCACCCTCCTTGTGGATTTGCGCTTCCTGGAAGTGGGTTTTGGCTGCCTGGAGGTCCTGGTCTCCTGCGCCACTTCCTCTTCCTCGTCATCACCAAACATACGGTTGATGGACGGGTCAGTTGGCTGCTTCGTATTTTCACCTTGGATGGTGGTAGCGTTCTCCAACAGCAGCTCACCACCATCTTCATCGGTGAAGTCCAACGGCGACTTCTCTATCACCGGTCCTTGTTCATCGGACTGCATCTCGGTTGTTTCTTCTAGAGGGATGGTCATGCCATCAGTCACAACAAGTAGAGGGGGCTCGCCCTCACGTAGGGGTCAGGATCCCTCCGCGACCTTGCTCGGATCTCCCAGGCATAGTAGCCCAAATAGCTTCATCTCTGCGGACATACGCATACATATATGTTAGTATAATTACAAGCATTATTGTCGCATTTATATAACATACATATATAAGGAAATACCTACCTTGTCTACGCTCAATCAGAAAGCACGGATATCTATCCTCCCTACCAAAATAGTTACGGATAATCCCTACTAAGCATAACAAATGCTTCGGTAGGTCCTTATGAAAGTCAGTACGATGGGTGTCTAACGTTTTTACATCCCGACTGCTATACTCTCTCGTTGGGGGAAGATAGTCGTGTCGCACTTTGGTTTTGAGAACAAAGATCGTGGGAAACACTTTGGCATCTAAAAAAAAAGTAGTGGTCATACCACTTCTTGAGGGAGTCTAGGGGTTTCCTATAACACATGGGGGCGGTCGCGGGTCATTTTTTAAACGCCAACCACCCATTTACCATTTGAGGGACGTAAAAACCCTAAATAAACTCAAGGTGGGGGCTACCTCACAAGTGTGGCATGTGATCTCAAGTTGGTTAATCTTACATGCTCCTATACAGTGGAGTTGGGATATATGAAAATCATAGTATGTCACGATATCTACAAGGAACTTATATAGAGGAATGCGGTAGTTTGCCGAGTCAAATAGACACGTATAAACGCCAATTTTCCCAGCGGGTGCGTCCGTGATAGCTTCACCATCACCCGGATAGGTGGGGTGTACGCTCTCAGGAATATAGTAATCAGAAAGAAAATCCATGTATTTATCCACGGGCATCACGTTGAGTACAGACGTGATGGTAGGATTGTCCTTCACCATGATTTATAAAAATGAGGAGAAGGGCGCGGTGATCTAACCTGGTACGATGGATTTCCGTGGAAACTAAGGGAAAGGATTGGAGGAATAAGAGCAAGTATAACAATGGTGGAAGTTCTTTAAACTGTGTGTGTACACAGTTACACACACAAGCCTTTTATAGGGTTGCCTAGATTTACGAGGTGCCCTGGATGATTGCCACGTGTAATCCACTACGTCCATCCAACGGATGGGATGCATGGTACAGTTGAAACGTCAGCGAGACCCACGGGTCACCTCATAGCAATTTTACGTGGCTCAAGAGTGGGCCTGTCTGGTGCACTTTTGTAGAGAAAATGTCCGAATGATGACTACCATTAATGAATTCATTAATGTTGTCCCGGCCGACCGTTTTTCTAGTGCGGATATGTTTACAACAACGATATATAAGGGACATTGATTAGTCTAGAGGTTACGCCTACGACTGTAACAACTAGACTGGGGGGACATGATGACGTATAGTCCCCAACCGGGTCATGGACTCGGCCCACGGGTACTACCCGCATCCGTCCCATCACGAGTGGGTTGGATTAAGTCATTTAGAGCCTATGGGCTTCGAATGAACAGTGGTCGTATAGATGTGTGCGACCCACGGCCCGGCACGACCGATACAGGGTTAGATAGAATCACAATATTATTAGGATTGGGTTTTACTCTAAAGTAGAGGATATACGCTAGCCATAATTAGAAGATAACAATCAAACTAATTATGTCACTTATCCTTTGCTTGGGGCCAAAGCATCGGTGACAGCCCATTAGGGTTTCACCGCCTATATAAGGAACCCCCAAGGGTTCCACAAAGGCATCACATTCTCTATACTCTCAACCTACAGCCGATTCTTAACCCTAAATCGATTACTTACTCTCACGTCGGAGTCTAATCGTGGGACACGTGTCCACCGTAAGATTAACGCGTTTTGTTTTAGTGTGAATGATCTCAACAAGATATTCACTTGGCGCAAGAGCCGGAGCCCAGCCTACCCGAATTAATCTTAATTCGGGTTAAACAAGGATCATCCAACTTTTGTATCAACAGGATTCATGATGATCCTTGTTCTTCTTGATCCAAACAGGTCGAACCGAGATTTTAGGTTTCTTGGAAAACTTAGAATAGGAAGCTTTTGGTTTAGAAGATTGTGACAAAAAATGTCAAGGTTAAGATTAGAAGAGTTAGAAATTGTGAGGGATGAGAAGAAGAACTCCCAAAAGAAGAGAATTTAAAGAAAGTAGACAAGTCAAAGATTTGAAATGAAAACAAAAGTTTTCAAGGAATGTTTAGCCAAAAATGGTAAACAAGGAATCTTGAAAAAGACTGTGGTCAAAGAAGAAAGACCAAAAACGAGCCAAAACAAGTATCATTCTTCACTTTTGGATCATTATTGAGTTCGCAGCTGAAGTTTTAGCTCAATTTTATCGTATTTAGTAAAATATGCAGGATAATACTTCGTCACCAATTTACACATGTCATTCTTGGATCACTAAGACGGAGAAGATATGACTTTTCAGCTCTTGCAACTAACTATCGATAACAACAATACACACATCAACCCGATAATGATGCTCGATCGCCACATCATTTTTCTGTGACCTGACTGAATTGTATCTCTGTACATTCATATCCAAAACAAAAATCTTATATTATTAGTTACAATATTTATATTCAAACAAAAAAATATTGAATGTGTAATAGTATTGGCAGGGGCTAATCATTACTAATCTTAAATTATTAGGCTTTTAGGCTATATTGTAGTCGACTTGTTAAGCTAGTTGGGGGAAGCTTAGCACCCACTAGTCCCCCTTGGCTCCGCCCCTGAGTATTGTTCATATAACGGAGTATTTGTTGTTTCTTCATTGGAAGTTGATTGAGACACTCACAAAATTGATTGAGACACTCATTGTACAAACAATTTAAATAGTTTATATTTACAAATCGATTAATCCATGCTTTTGAGTGTCCTAATCAATTAAGTGAGTGTGCAAATCATTATCCTAATCCATTTCATTATTAATACTAGGTTCTTTGCCCGCGCTCCGCTGCGGCGAGGGCTGGCCGTTGTTGGGTAGGGTGTTATGGTCTTTACATATCTACGTAGTTGTTTGCGTTGGTTGTTGGCTAACGTTGTGTTAGAAAAGGTAATCTAACAGTTCTATAAAACATTAGAAGTATACCATGCGCAGCAGTGAGTTGGTTATACATTACATACATTCTACCAGTTTGCTAAATAAGTGGGTTGCCCAAAAGAGACTGGACTGGTTACACAGTACATACATTCTAACAGATTGTAAAGTAAGCGTTTTCACCAAAATAGAGTCGACTGGTGCAGATCGTTGGTCTACGTTCGCAGCATGTCAAGTAGTTAGTCATACAATAGATAAATTTAAAAAGTCTGCATAGTAAGTTTTTTTTAGACAAAAGAGGCTTCAGTGGTTGGTGTTAAGGGCCTAAGGTTTTTTTGCTTTCTTCGATGGGTGTTCTATGTCTGTGAACAAAGCTCTTTTGGAGGAGCTTGTTTTCTTTGAAGGTTCGGCATCTTTGAAGCTTTCGATAATTGTTTCCGCGACTTGGCAAACAACAGGGGTTGCTGGGGTACCTGTTCGGCAAACATAATAATCAGTTAGTTGTAAGTAGTGAGTGTTAAGCCATTAATTGTTTTATAAATAAATGGCATAATGTGTATATGAATTGTATTGTCATGTACATGAAGCCTTTTCTGAATACTAAATCATAGCTGTGGTTGGCAGAGTTGGCTTGTGGTTACAATCCAGTCAAACATGCATCAAGACTTCTTACCGTGGATGCACATGCAGTCTGGGTCACTTGGAGTGTGTGTTGGTTGTGATATAAGACTTAAAGCTGTTGCTAGGATAGAGTTGGCAGTTTTTGTTGGCTATTATATGTTTATGTATATTAAAATACTATATGGTATCCAAAGTTTTATGCCAACAGTTGGATGGAACCTCTATATAAGTGTTAAGTGTAGGTATTGGCAACATAGGTCACAGAATATAGTAACTAATAAGGTGCAATAAAAAATGGCTTGGAGACAAATTTTAGAAGTTTTGCAACAGCAATGTGGTTCGGATGACTTTCGAAGCTGTTTCTATCACTATCTGCGTGATCGTGTGCAATAGGAGAGTGTTTGGAGGAGAAATCTTGGGTTTATGTATGGGCAGAAGAGGACTGGAATCACAGCAAGGGATGGATTTATAAGTGAGCTGTCCAATCCTTCCCCAAATGGCCTTGTGAGCCGAATGGTCTGTCTTTTGTTGGATATGCAAGACCGTGATGAGGCAGAGCTGTTACGTCTGCAATGATTGATGGACGCTCGGATGCGCGTGTGCGTGACATGGAGTTCTTCATGCGTGGCTTGTGATCGGTGGGAGGCGTTGTTGTGGATGGTCAGTAAGTGTTGTGTGTTTTCTAAATTTGAATAAATGGCAGATGTGACTCGTGTGCGGGGTGGGTGGTTCATGTTTCTGCTGCTCCTTGAGAACGGTGCCGGTTGTTTCTGCTTTGTGTGTTTTGGTTGTTGCTGTGTGTGTTTGTTGTATCTTAGAACGTGCCATTGAACTTGGCTTTGTAATGTGAAATATTGTAAGTCCCAGTTGGACGTATTTTAATTTGATGTACGTTTTTAGTTTAATGTGTTATGTGTTTGTGTATATATGTTGTGAAACAAAGTAAATTTAGCAAATATCAAACAAATGCAATGGCTGAAAAGACAAAAGGGTGTGGCAACAGTAAGAGTTGTTGATATTGGTTTAGGCATGCGTGTTTGGCCATATCAAGAAGTATTTTTTTTTCTTAACCTTTTTATCCTACTTTTGAAAAGAGCAGCATATGACCATGTAAATGGTGAGTGATGTTACTGTGTTTTGTTGTTTCTTTGTTTGGCCATATAAAGGAGATTTTTTTATCACCCCAAGTGCGGATATGGTTGTTTGGAGGGTTTACTTTTTCTGAGCACTTTTGGAAAGGGCAGCAGATAACCATGCAAATGGTGAGTGGTGATACTGTATGGTGTTGGTGGGAACTGTTGGCGGAGATAAAAAGTTTAGTGGGTTGTGTGAAATAGCTGTAGAAAGGAGTGAATGTCTATGTATTTAAGGGGGTGAAATTTGGGTTGGAATCTTCACATTCCTAACAGTTCTTGTATTTAGGAAACAAAGAAAAAAAACATGTCTTATCTCCGTAGGTGTGCTGCGCTACAGGCTGAATCCCATTCGAACGACTGGACTGACATGTTTGTATGCTATGTGTCTAATGACATCCAAGATGAGACAGCCTGGAAATCGAAGGTTCAAAGTATGTATGAGGATGTGAACATGGGGATTGTGGCTCGTGAGCATTTACGCCAGGAGCTGAGGACAGTGAAAGGTGTCCGGGTTGTTGAACGGATGGTCGCGTACTTGAGCAAAACTATGGAGACGGAGTGCCGTTTCCGTGATAAATTGAACGCAGAGGTTGAAGCGTCCGCAAAGCGGCTACGCGAAAAAGAAGCATACCTGGCAAAGTTGACCGGTAATGGTTCTGGCTGAGGAGCCTAATTGGAATTGTGTGAAAACCTCGTTGTGTGAAGGTGTGATTGTGTGCAATGTTAATAAAGTGGGGTGTTTCTGTCGATGACCCACGTGTTTTTTTAAGTTTCTGTATCCGTGTGGTGAGGTGTCATATTAAAGTTCCTAGAGAGTGTGTATGTATAATAACTAAGGGTGCTTTGTGTTAGCCCATGTGCTTATTTATTTGGTATGTGAAGCGCGGGTTGTGCGCTTTGCGGGCAATGTATTGCCAGTTTGAAGGTGTTAACTTTAAAATGTTGTTCTAATCATTAAATTAAACCGAAATAGGAGCGTTTGTTTAAAATCCGGGTGAGAGAAACACACCTGGTTCTATGGCTTTCATGGCCTGAGCAGGGGTATATGGTGGGCTGTGTGTTGTAGTACTCGGGCCAATGGAAGCTTTCTTTTCTTCGTATATGTCTTCTTTTCCTGCTATGTTATTAGAGGGTTATGAATATAAAGTGTAAGGATGCAGTAAGAATGTTAATGCGAAAGGAACATACCATAAGGTAATGCATCAGCGTCACGTGGTGGTGTCTGTTCGATAGTTTCTGGAGCGGGTAAACTTTGGGTTTCAACTGACATAGGTAAAGCAGCAGACGTGTTTCCAAGTGTTGGTTGGTCAGCATTTTCAAGCAGGGCCACTTTGGTAGATAGTTTGTCGACGCTGAATTCTGCTGAACCTTTCTTTGTCCCGCGGTATCACAAATTTTTCGGTCCTGCCAACAATGGCATTGTTTCGCTAGGAATGGTGTTTGTTTCCATACCTCGGTATTTGGCGGCGAGGTCAGAACGTTCATGGCCTGTAATCTGAAGACCAGAGTCTTTAAAGAAAGTGAAGTAGGCTTTTGCGGTCCCATCGCAAACGGATGTTTTGAAGCTGTACCTGCGTAATTTTTTGACGATTTGTAGAGTTAGCTAAACAGAAACGATAACAGTTACATGGATATTGTAAGTTAGGTCAATTTTTTTCACCTGAAATCAGGGCTTTCCACTTACCCTTCGTCTTCACACACATACATGTCACCCAGGTCCATTGGACGTTTACCGCATTTCTTGCATATTACATAATACCAGTTCCTGTTCTGAAACACTGTACTGATTGTGGCGTCGACCGTGAATTGGACCCCCTAAAAAGGTTATCTGTTAGGATGGGTGGGTAGGTTGTTTTTGTTACTAATGCATGGATTAGAAGTTGGATATACCTTGTATCCGGCTGGATTTTGGAGCAGCAAAGTAGACAACGTTTGGAAGTTGTCCTTTCTTTCGGTACCAGAATCCTTGAAGTGGTATTTCGCAACTTGTAGCATTGGTGTTGTTTTGAAACGCTCGATAAACCTGTGTTTGTAAGAGTTGTTACATCTGTGATTGTTACAAAGTAATAATGGGTGTCAGTGAATGTTAATGGTAGGTGTTCAGAGATACGTACGTGGCGCGGGCCGCGTCAATCTCGGGTGTTCTAGGATTGATGTAATAGAATGTAGCAGGTGAGGATGAGATTTCAAGTGTGCCTGTAGGAGCAAAATGTTTGTTAATGCATATGTATTACTTTTGTTAAAATCGTTATTCATGTTGTAACGAACCTTTGTAAGTGCCAACCCGGCAGGATGTAATCGCAAGCATGAGAGGGGGCTCGAGCTTCTCATACGTCTCTTTGTCAAAGTGTATGGAAAGTGTGTCCTATAAAGTTAACTCAATAATGATCCCACTGTTCGGGTTGCCAAGGAGAAAATTTAAAAGTTAATTGGTTGTAAGCACGAACAAATGACAGTATGCAAGACAAATAAAAAATACAGTTGACCCTTACTCTATGTTCTCTATGTCAAGCTTACGACGAATTTTGCCGTGTGTAGGCAGATCCCCAATTGAACGGATGCAACCTAAGTAATCTTGGACCATTGAACAAAAATATGTTAGCAACTGCTAATAAGAAGATAGAAAGGAGAGGGGGTATTGGTACCTGCCAAAGGTGGGTAAACCGTCTTGGTTCGTTCACGTTTGATCGGCAACCTTGTATTCAGTTGGTTGTACGGAACAAAGTCAAAGTTATGTAGCGGGTATGTCTGTTCATGGTCTTTGAGATGTTCGAATTTTATGATTTTTCCAAACCGCAGAGTGGTTTCCCTTCGAAGCGTTTGCTGGTATGGATTGTTTTTTCGAAGAAAAAACCGCTGATGTGATAAACTTTCTCATAAGTGAGCAACGAATCAAAGTATGTGGCATTTGAGGCATCCATAATTGCATTGATTGCGTCCCCTGCACGTAGATGACGAAAATGTAAGGCGGCCAACAATTTCATAGGGCATTGTTTTTCAGACGCCTTAGGTATGAAAAAGTTACCTGTTTGTCAATGAACATGCGGCAGAAATTAAGTTCATGACTGGGTCGTTTTCGGTTGGGATGGTTCTGGCCATCCATTTCCGATAAACTTTTGCTTCGAGAACACATCCTCTTTTTCCAGGAGTGAGTTCTGAAATAGGTGTTGGGGCGACGATTAACGCGGTGCTGCTTGTACCAGCCATTCGGAATGGCTAACTACATTTAAAGAAGTTAACACGTTAGACAACTTGCACGATAACTAAGCAATCATATTTTTTTGGTCAAACTATGGGTCGTAAGGAGCTATATAAAAAGAATAACCTGAGAGCAGCAGCCAATAAAAAAAAGAGATGGTACCATGTTTCTGATTCTAAGGCTAATTTCATATATTTTTTAATGTATGGGTAAAAATAGAAGTATCTAGCAGGCAATATAGAAAAGCGCATGTGGGTAACAACAATTATTTTTACACGCACATATGATACCAGGCACAAAGAAAGCATGTTAGCAAGTACGATGTTAGCAAGTAATGTTAGCAAGTATAGCAACGTATGGTTGAAGGGCATGTTATTTGTGGTTTGCTATAATCGTGTTCTTTATATATGTTTCAGGAAATCTTTGTAAACAATGTTTTTAGTGCAGTTGTGAGGTTTGGTGTCAGTATTCTGAATAAGGGTTTTCAGCCCATTCGGTGAAGTGGCTCTCGAGAGAGCAACATACAGCCGGCCATGGCTAAACACTAGCTCGGGCAGGTACACACCTATCTTAGATAGTGACTGACCTTGGCTTTTGTTTATAGTCATAGCATAACATAACTTAACTGGAAACTGTTTCCGTTTAAATGTGAAAGACATGTTTGGATCGTGGTGTACAAGGGGATTCTATGTATATATACTTTTTCTCCAACCCGTGTGCCGGTAATAATTTGAGCCTGGATTAACTTGGATCCCAGGGACTTGATAATCATCCGTGTACCGTTGCATAGCCCGCCTGCCAAGTTCGTGTTCCTAAGCAACATGATAGGACACCCTACCTTTAACTGTAACTCATGAGGTGGGAACCCAGGGAATTGCAAAGTATTTAAAAACTCTGGTGGGTATAACATGTCTGTTTCAGAGGTATTGCCTCCTGTTGGATATTCTTGGTCGTCACTTAGATATGTAAATGTTTCTCCATGGATCTGTGAGAGTATTCTTTCGTTGATAATATCAGCTGTCTCATTCTTTGGGCAAACAATCGCCTTTTCTTGGAAACTGGCTGCAGTGGGCCTTTGTAGGGTTCGTCATCGTAAATAAATCTGATCAGATCTTCAAGACCCGTTTCAGCGTCATCAGGCACACAGAAATGGTGTGGGATGGATATCCAGGATGCGTTTCTGGTTCTTCGTCATCTGGTTCTCCAACTTCACCATTTCCAACTGCAAGTAGCCATGTGGTAAATTCTTGTGCTTTTTCCCTCTCAAATGGAGTTAGATCCCCTCGCATAAGTCGCATATTTTCTGTGAGCGTGTGTACTTTGAAGTGGCACCATAGGTCTGAATGGGCAATGGATAAGGTTATAAGCTCGAGCCTTGATGCTCCCTTCTCAACAGGGAGGGTTTGGCGAAAGTCCCCGCCGAGAATGACTGTCTTCCCACCAAAAACACACCCTGGCGTACCCATAAGATCTCGTAGGGACCTGTCCAACGCTTCAAAGCATCGCCGATTATTCATCGGTGCTTCGTCCCATATTATAGCATCTGTGTCGGTCAATAAGCGACCAAGCTGTGTGTTTTTTTAACGTGACACGTTGACTCATCAGTTAACTCCAGAGGTATTTTAAACCGAGAGTGTGCTGTTCTGCCAGCCGGTAGAAGTAGTGATGCAATGCCTGATGAAGCAAAAGTTAAAACTATTTTTCCCGTGATCGTAGGGCGCCCGTGATTGTTTTCTAAAGAAAGGTCTTCCCTGTTCCGCCGTGGCCATACACAAAGATCAACTCTTGTTTGTTTTCTGTCGATGCAATAACAACTGAGTCAAATATCTTCCTTTGAGCAGTGTTTAATTTCGGCAATGCTTGCATAGTTTCTTCCATTAACAACTGCCGGTTGTATCCTTTTTCTTCCATCAACAACTTGTTTTTAAGGTCGTCTAGGAGTGACTGCGGAGGGTCTGGAAGGCCGAACTCACGTAATGTCCGACCATAGTCACTTAGGATACATATAATGTCATACAGTATGTATCCTTTTTCTCACTATCATTGACGAAAAGGCGGGGTATCCTTGTCTGGGCTGAAACCCGAGTGGATATATCGTCGGACATGGAAATCCAGTGTTTCTCCCATAGCTTGTGAGGGTCAGCTATCTCGCAGAACAAAAGCATTTGTGCAAATAGGGTTCGTATTTCTGCTGCGGCCGCGCCGCCAGCAGCCTCTTCAAGAGCGATGTCCCATTCACGATCATCACCAAGGAGGCCCAACGCATCGCAAGCAGCACGATATGTTGGGTACACTTCGTTGTTAATAGTGCGGACTTCAATAGGCGACCTACAACCTTTTTTGTGCGACAGTAGCATCCTAAAATAAAACAGTTCGCCAGCACTCGGGTGTACAAATGCAAGTCTTCCAAATGAGTGTCTCGTCCGGACAACCCTACGACGCCAGCATTTGGAGTCTGCATACCATACAAACTCTGTAGGGAACTTTAAGTATGTGATATGTCGGCCATCCTCGTATCTCGCATTGTACGCGTACCATTTAGTTAGTGTTGTCTTTTTTTTGTGAGGAAGATTAACAATACATGCGATATCGTCCCTTTCCCGGAAATTTATTTGTTGCATGTTTTCCAGGTGAACAGCTAATATCTGAATAGCGGGTTCCCTGCTGTGTATAGGGAAATCGAAGATACGCCAGCAAGCTTCATGCGGGCATATGAAGTGGCCATCAACAAAATCCTGGAATTCATCCCTAGGCGCTGGTGGTGGAGCCGTGGAAGTTGACGCCTCTCCGATAGGAGGAGACACTCTAGCAAAGATCCGATCAGGTCCTTTCGAGATGTATTTGAAAAGATATTTTATCAGCATACTCCATCCACAATATTCGACGTTGATATGAGCATTGAACGCCATGGACAGTGTCCTAGTAAACGGTACCACGTATGCATTGTCTAGCTGGACACCTTTCTTTGTTACATGTATGCCGTTGTCTCGTCTTCGATAATGGACGTAGCCTGCATCATGAAAGAAGGTACGTTCATTGTATTTTTTGGGGAAAAGTTTACTGCAAAAACCATCCTTCATGCAGGGTGAACTCATGTTTGGTGGACCACACAGACCATGGAGCAAGAGGTCAAAAACAATTGCAAAAGCCTTAGGATCGTTGTCAGGATCAGGGAGTTCAGCACTAACAAATTGGTCTAGTTGTACTGGGTCGATGATCCTATCTTTTTCATGTAGCCAAACCAAAGTGTGACAGTGCGGGAGGCCCCTTTTTTGGAACTCGATCGTGTACAAAATTGTTAGAGAAGTAAATATTGTTAGGGAACACGGGAAGTAGTAATCAGAAACGAGAACAAAAAAAGGCGTAGCGCATACCTCCTATTACTGCCCCGAAAGGCTGGACCTCTTTTAAGAATTTTACGAAGTCGGTTACTTTCTATTCGAAGACTCTGCATACAGCGTCGGGTCTGTCTGATGTTGACAACAATGGGTAATCAGCCATGAACCGGTTGATCTCGGGCCATTTTGCATTGCAAGTGAAAGTGATAAAAAACTAAGGATTCCCTAACGCCCTGCACAGCGCGAGTGCGTCAAGGTAGTGGCTGTACATGTACCGAGGTCCTCTCGTAAAATACATTGGCAAGATGATGTTCTTACCACATTGGATACCTTCACGATCATCTCTGTTCAAAGAATCGTATAGGCCAGCAAGATAATCAGATCAGATATCATTTTGATGGGTGCGGATGAAATCAAGCCTCGCCATTTCCAAAGCACAATACACACCAACCACATACTATTGGAATAGCCTACCACCTCTAAAGAGTAAACCGTATTGACATGCGCGTTAATGAAGCAAATATTTGTAATAGCGGTTCATAGAGATGGTTGACCCTTCACCTCGACCGTCCCGTAGCATGACAACCAACTTTTTATGATACCCTGGTTCACCAAATATAATCAGGAGCGGGTATTGGAGAGACATATAGGATTTATGAAGTTTGTGTTGGAGTATGCTCGTGTCACAATAAATAATTATACGGCTAGACACATGTGAGCCTATGAGGTCACACACATATACACAGAGGTACTACTTAAATATATCGTATCTATTGTATTTACGATATTAATATAACCTACGTAACTTGTTTTATTATACATAAAAACTATAATTGAAAATGCCCATTTATATGTTCATTTTAAACCAACCTTTTAATGAGGATTCATGATATATACGTTTTGGTTTTTAAAACCAATTATAGGTATTGATTTTGCTCATAAATGTAATAAGTACAAATCTTCATTTGACCTTTTTTTTCATTTGTGATTGGCACATAGAGAAAGGGACGGCACACTTTGGAGTGATTTTGAAAAATGGTTTTCAATTTATAAATGATTTTAATCTTGTTTTACGTACTAAGAAACTAATTTACGTAACACGGGTTATATAGACTAGCATCTATTTGGTATACAAGGAAGTGTAGTGTGGATACATTATAGAGGTGATCTACTTTGATCACTTGGTTTCTTGGATAGATCGTGTGGTGATTGTCTCCGATTGATCTTACCGAATCACGCTACAAAGGTATACTTTTATCTTCCTTTTTATTGATTAATCATATGACTCTATGGATCCGTTCATAGGTGCTTGTTCCGATGCGTTTGATTATATTTAACATGTTATTAATTATATTAAGCACCTATAGTGGTATCACGAGCCATCATATGATGTTATATGATTATCGGGTATGCGTAAAATGGCTAAATATGAATGTTTTTAAGGGTTTTGTTAAACCAATATTAAAACAGCCCCTATGGCATTATTTTCGTGGCATTATAGACTTTTAGGAGGTCTTATAATCTGTTTTTTAATGATCTCATAGTCACGGTTTACGCATACTTAAATGGGTTTATTACGGGTACGTGTAAAATGACCAAAAACGCGTTTTTTGGAACGATCCTTGAATCGGGTTTTAAACAGCCCTAATGACCATGTTTTCTGTAAATATATGATAATTACAAGGTTTATAAAATGTGGTTTTAAGGTCCTAAGGTCATTGGTTACACGCACCAATCGGGGGTTTAATTAATTGTTGATTATTCTTTCGATTTCGTTGGCTAACAAGTGTTTGTTGTTGTTTAATTTTATTTCCATGGCAAATACATGCATGTTTGGCCATGGACTTAGCCAACACCTTGTTATATTCATAATCTTATGGTATTATTATGTTTCTTATGCAAAGCCGATGAAAACCAGACCAAATGTGACATGTTGTGTGTTGATTTGCCTTTAATTTCCGTTTTTGGGATTTGCCATTGTTTCGGCTTCATTAATATGTTTTTGATGTTGGTTATAGCCATTGTTTGGGCATTTTACAGTAGGTTAGTGATAGCTTAAATGTTTTTAGTCATAAATCATTTGTAACCGATGCTTGGATGGGAATGGCTAAAGAAATAAAGACATATTGTGAAATTCGGAGTTGCTGAGTGACCTGCACTAAAATGTGATTTCCCGGAGTTCTATAAGGAGATAGAAGCCCAAATTTGGTGTGCTAATTCACAACTCATAGGCCTTCAAACGTCTCAACTGGAGCTCAGGCTAGATAAGACTCCTTCTATGGGTTTTGGGCCCTAGAAGTCGACTGAAATATTTAGGCAGATTTGGGCCTCATGTTTATTTTGGGTTCTACTTGCTCTTGATGGTCTTGGAGCAAGTGGGAGCCCACTTTGTGGTTATGTTGACTTACCCTTAGTTGACTTCTTGGTCCTCGTGATGGCTCACGAGATCAAGCATAGGTTTTTCATCGGTTTGAGGCTTTGCATACTTGTGGTTGTGTGGTTGCTTGTTTGCTTGATATCTTGATATTACTTGCAAATGTTTTTATAAAAACTTGAAACCAATCACAAACCATTTATAAAACTAAATCCTTGATTTAGTTTAAAGTTTAAATATGATTTAAAACTAAAATCTTGTTTTTCATAATAACTCTTAATGTGTTATGAATGTTATGACTTATGTATTGTCTTATCTAATATTAAATCCATTTAGGTTTTATATTAGTATTTAAACATGGACAACTTGACACGCATAAATTAAAACAAGATTAGACTTAAGTTAAGAAATGTTTTTAACTTGTGCTACGATGGATGAATGCATGCTTCCTCGTACACACTTTTTGATTTGTAAATCAAACTTTTATACCCGTCTAAAATTTAAGTCATGCCGTCCAATCGTTTGAGATCACTTGCAATTACTTTTTGCATCTTGTGAGACGGATGCGAATTGTAACCCAAGGTGATTATTATCTATGCGTGAGACCTAGACTTATTCTCGCATGTTCTCAAATTGGATGACTTAATCGGTTAAGTGGTGAGACCTTGACCGAGGCAAGGATGGGACTAAACATGCCAGTTTAACATTTTGTGAATTGTTCACTTATGTTATGAGTCCCATAAGGATCTAAGAATTGCACATGGTTTGCAATTGATGAACGTCATCTACCTATTGAATCTATCATTGCTAGCAGATCAACTGATGTGATGGTAGAACCTCAATGAGGATCTTAGCCTTTTCGTAAAATTAATTGATTTTATATAAACTTGGGTAGTTAATTTTTAAAGGATTAATTGTTGAAAGTACTAAAATGTTGAACTTTGTTTATTTTGTAGATGGCAACGAATCAATCCATTAACAATCAAATCAGATCAATTCTCGATAAGGAGAAATTGAGTGGTACAAACTTCCTTGACTGGTTTCGAAATCTGAGGATTGTCCTCAGATCAGAAGGAAAGTTGCACCACTTGGAAGAGGCCTTACCTGAAGCACCTCCTGCTACTGCCACCGCTGCTGTTCGCAATGCCCATACTAAAAGGGTTGCTGAACAACAAGAAGTGGCTGGCTTAATGTTATGTAGTATGGTCCCTGAAATCCAAAAACATTTGGAAGACTTTACTGCATATGACATGATTGAGGAACTCAAGACGATATACCAACAACAAGCAGAACAAGAACTCTTTGAAACGGTCAAAGCGTTCCATAACTGCAAGCAGGAGGAGGGCCAATCTGTCAGCACTTATGTGTTGAGAATGAAAGGCTACCTTGATCAGATGGACCGACTTGGCTACCCTATGCCACAAGTCTTAGGAGTGAACTTGATACTCACTTCACTTTCCAAAGACTATGATCAGTTTGTTCAGAACTATCATATGCATGGCATGGGGAAGACTATACCTGAACTGCATGCCATGCTGAAGCTTGTAAAGAAGGGTATGCCCAAGAAATCTCCCTCTGTTCTTGCAATCAAGAAAGGTCATATCCAAAAACCGAAGCCACAAGCTAAAGGAGGCAAGGGTAAGAAGTTTAAGGGAAAAGCCACTATGGTTCATGACCCTAAACGCAAGTTCCCCCCACCTGGAAAAAAGGAGCATCCTGCTAAGGATGTAGAGTGTCATCACTGTCATGAGATTGGACACTGGAGAAGGAATTGTCCTTACTACCTGGCAGAAGTGGACAAAAAGAAGAACAAAGCCGGCACGTCTGGCACATCAGGTATCTTCATGATAGAACTCTACTCATTCCCTAAAACTAATACCTGGATATATGACACTGGTTGTGGTACTCACATTTGTAATACTATTCAGGGGCTTAGAGGGATCAGAAAGTTAAATAAAGGCGCTTTGGACTTGCACGTGGGCAATGGCAACCGTGCAGCTGTCGAAGCCATAGGGAGCTATGATCTTATCCTCCCTAGTGGAATGATTCTTGTACTAGACAATTGTCATTTTTCACCCTCTATTACTAGAGGAATTATTTCTCTTTCGCGTTTATGGGATAATGGTTTTTCACATAAATTTACTGATTATGGTACTATTCAAGTTTCCAAGGATAATGTATTTTATTTTAATGCTATTCCTCGTGATGGAATTTTTGAAATTGATATGCATAATCATGTATCAAATGAGGGTTCTATTTATACTTGTAGCAAAAAGAAGTCCAAGCACAACTTGGATTCTACTTTTCTATGGCATTGCCGACTTGGCCATATAAACAAGAAACGCATTGCGAAGCTGCAACATGATGGGCTTTTAAAGTCAACTGATGATGAATCATTTGATATATGTGTATCTTGTATATCTGGCAAGATGGCAAGAAAGCCTTTTACTCATGCAAGTGAAAGAGCTGATGATCTTCTTGGACTCATACATAGTGATGTATGTGGTCCATTTAGAACCACGTCTAGAGAAGGAGCTAACTACTACGTTACATTTACTGACGACTTCAGTAGATATGGTTATGTTTACTTGATTAAACATAAACATGAAGTTTTTGAAACGTTCAAAACCTTCCAAAACGAGGTAGAAAATCAACTCAGGAAGACAATCAAAGCACTTCGATCTGATCGAGGAGGCGAGTATTTAAGCCTTGAGTTTTTAGATCATCTTAAGAGTCGTGGGATTGTCTCACAACTTACTCCTCCCTATACACCACAACATAATGGGGTGTCAGAGAGGAGAAATCGAACCTTGCTTGACATGGTTCAATCAATGATGAGTCCAACCACTTTGCAAATGTCCTTTTGGGGCTACGCTCTAGAGTCTGCTGCACGCATACTCAATATGGTTCCAACTAAGAAGGTTGATAAGACTCCATATGAAATATGGCACGGGAAAGTCCCGAACTTGTCTTATTTGAAAGTCTGGGGTTGTGAGGCTCTCGTTAAACGAGAAACACCAAACAAACTTGAGCCCAGATCTATCAAGTGTATCTTTGTAGGATACCCAAAGGAAACAATGGGTTACTACTTCTACTACCCACCCGAGAACAAAATATTTGTTGCTCGGTATGCTGAGTTTCTTGAGAGTAGTCTCATATCACAAGAAGCAAGTGGGAGCACCATAGACTTTGATGAAATTCAAAGTCAAGATGCACAACCTTCTGAGAACACTAGTGAACATCACCAAGAGGTTGAACATGAAAATGTCGAATCTCAAAGTGATGTTATTCCCATTCGTAGATCCGCAAGGATATCTCACGCACCTGACCGATATGGTTTCTATATCGATGCTGAGGAACATGAGTTAGGGGATCATGATGAACCCGTTAACTATAAAGCTGCATTGTCGGATCCTGAATCTGATAAGTGGCTTGAAGCTATGAATGCGGAAATGCAATCCATGAGGGATAACGAAGTTTGGATCTTAGTTGACCTCCCTCCCAACTGTAAGACTGTTGCGAGTAAATGGCTCTTCAAGAAGAAGACCGATATGGATGGCATTGTACACACCTTTAAAGCTCGTCTTGTAGCAAAAGGTTTCACTCAAACCTACGGGGTTGACTATGAAGAAACCTTCTCGCCTGTTGCAGATATTAAAGCTATTAGGATTCTTATAGCCATAACAGCGTTCTATGACTACGAGATTTGGCAAATGGATGTCAAGACCGCCTTCTTGAATGGCCATCTGAACGAAGACGTTTATATGGTGCAACCTGAAGGGTTCGTGAATCCTAAACATCCCAGACGTGTATGTAAGCTTCAAAGATCCATTTATGGGTTAAAGCAAGCATCTAGGACCTGGAACAAGAGATTTGATGAGGAGATCAAAAAGTTTGGTTTCACTCAAAATCCTGATGAGCCATGTGTATATAAAAGAGCTAGTGGAAGTATCGTCGTTTTCCTAGTCTTATATGTCGATGACATATTACTCATGGGAAACAATATTCCAATGCTACAAGATGTAAAATCCTGGCTTGGAAAGTGTTTTGCCATGAAAGACTTGGGTGAGGCGGCGTTCATTCTAGGAATCAAGATCTATAGAGATAGATCAAGGCGATTAATCGGTTTGAGTCAAAGTGCATACATTGACAAAATCTTAAAGCGGTTTAGGATGGATGCCTCCAAACGTGGGAGTCTTCCAATGCAATCCAATGTAGAATTGAGTAAGACTCAAGGTCCCTCTACACCTAATGAGGTGAAGCGAATGAAAGGAGTACCTTATGCTTCGGCTGTAGGATCCATCATGTATGCTGTGAGGTGCACTAGACCTGATGTAGCGTTCTCTCAGAACCTTACAAGTAGACACCAATAGAATCCAGGTGAATGTCACTGGACTGCTGTGAAGAACATATTAAAGTATCTTCGAAATACTAAAGATATGTTTCTTGTTTATGGAGGTGATTCAACAACTGAGCTTGGTGTTACTTGCTACACTGATGCTAGTTGGGAGACAGATCGGGATGATCTTCAATCACAGACCGGATATGTCTTCGTGATGAACGGAGGCGCTGTTGATTGGAAGAGTTCTAAACAAAGCACTACTGCGATGTCTTCTACAGAAGCTGAATACATAGCTGCTTTTGAAGCTGCAATGGAAGCAATTTGGATACGTAAATTCATTTCTGGGCTTGGCGTTGTTCCCAGTAATGATAGACCTATGGAAATGTACTGCGATAATACGGGTGCAATTACTATAGCCGATGAACCTGGAGTTCAAAAGGGTGCCAAACATTTTCGGAGAAAAAATCACTACATTCGAGAAGTAATTCAAGAAGGTGATATTCGTATTCTTAAAATTCACACAGATAACAACTTAGCTGATCCGTTTACTAAACCAATGTCTTGTACCAAACATGTTGAGCATGCTAGGAACATTGGACTTAGACCAGCTGGTAGTTTCATGTAGATTTGTGTATTTTAGTATTTGAATAATTGGGATGTAAAACAGTTCTTATTTGTAATGAATTGATATATGAGGTATGATCGTTTTCAATTTATATCAACTGTGTCCTATATTTGCATGTTTAATCCAAGAGTAATCTTATTATTCTAAATTATCCATTGTCGGTTGACAATATGGGAGTATTGTCGAGTTAAGACAAATGTGAGTTGGTCATATTCATTTGGAATGAATATTAATTGATGATGCCGCCAAACTCATATGTGTTCATTGGATGAACATTGGATTGACCTAACCAACGAGAATTCACTACATGGATCGGCGTCAATAGTGAATCTCGCAAGTGGTTGAATCTCTCATCCTTTGACTTGAGATGCAAGTAGGTTTTGTATGTGTGGAATGTCAATCCTTGATGTGGTTCAACGTTGTCCTGAACAAGGCTGCCATAAAGGCCGTTTTTAGGTGCGATATGAAATACATGAACGACACGTGCAGTCAAAAAGAGAATTTGTTCCTCCACATGTATTGGAGTTAGATACTAATGGGCCCCTCGATGAATTGTACAGATGTATGTGTGGCCACAACCAAATGTAATTAAGATGATACTTGATTAATTTGGAAATCTAGTTCAATATCAATATCGAGAAACAGAATAGTTAAACTTAAGAATGACTGTTGATCCATGTCCATAGTTTAACAAAGTATCTGAAACAAAAGGATGACTAATATCTAAACCATTTAAATCGAGATGTTTAAGAAACTATCCTCATATGTTTCTAGGGGCATTGGCGCGTTGCTAGACGCTAACCTTTGCTTGTATTATTACTTGATGATTATGACGTGTGCAAGTGGGAGCTGTTGGAGTATGCTCGTGTCATAATAAATAATTATACGGCTAGACACATGTGAGCCTATGAGGTCACACACATATACACAGAGGTACTACTTAAATATATCGTATCTATTGTATTTACGATATTAATATAACCTACGTAACTTGTTTTATTATACATAAAAACTATAATTAAAAATGCCCATTTATATGTTCATTTTAAACCAACCTTTTAATGAGGATTCATGATATATACGTTTTGGTTTTTAAAACCAATTATAGGTATTGATTTTGCTTATAAATGTAATAAGTACAAATCTTCATTTGACCTTTTTTTTCATTTGTGATTGGCACATAGAGAAAGGGACGGCACACTTTGGAGTGATTTTGAAAAATGGTTTTCAATTTATAAATGATTTTAATCTTGTTTTACGTACTAAGAAACTAATTTACGTAACACGGGTTATATAGACTAGCATCTATTTGGTATACAAGGAAGTGTAGTGTGGATACATTATAGAGGTGATCTACTTTGATCACTTGGTTTCTTGGATAGATCGTGTGGTGATTGTCTCCGATTGATCTTACCGAATCACGCTACAAAGGTATACTTTTATCTTCCCTTTTTATTGATTAATCATATGACTCTATGGATCCGTTCATAGGTGCTTGTTCCGCTGCGTTTGATTATATTTAACATGTTATTAATTATATTAAGCACCTATAGTTTGTTGATACGTTTAAGAGGACCGCCCCTGTGCTCAATAATCACATCGTAGTCAGTCCTGGTATCCTGTCCAGCGTTAAATACAATGCCACCAATATCCCGTGATGTAGGAAGTTCATAACCGCGAGCGTCTCCCGTGTTGTATAGACGGATTTTGAATTCAGGAATATTGCCGTCAAGACACTTATCCCTTGCTGTCCTAAACAGCTTTACCAGAGCGTTTGTGTGATTCAGAACCTCTATCAGATGTTGGACAATCGAAGGGTTCAAAGAGCCATCTGCTGGGCCCCCAAAAGGAGCCATCCGGTTAGCCACCTCATTTTGTGTATCATATATGTAGAGCTGTAGAAACCGTGGCAGCTTGCCAGGTTCGGGGACCAGAGATCCTAGTCGATGGTATACTTGGCCAGAAATTTTAAACACGTAAGGGCCTGCTGAACGGTTAACAGACTCGTCAACTGTTGCTCCCAAGGAAGTCATACCAAACATCTGGTTATACGCCCGTATGTTCTCCATGAAATGGCGTTGGCTGAAGAGTTGTTGTATAGACTGAGACGGCGGGCGTGTTGGCGGCAAATACATTTTCCCACGACCACAACATGCATGATATTTTGGATGCCTCGTGTAACGTGTGGACTTTAGCCGTTCACCATACCAGAAAAGTGCACGGCAGAATCGGCATTCGTACGTGCAGTCACCCAGATCACGGTAAATAGGAGAAGCTGGAAAAAGACAATGAATTTGAAACTGGATCACGCAAGGGTAACCATACAAATGTTAGAAGCAGTGTATACCAAGTGTATACCTGGGGCACTCGTGGATGATGAAGTACCATGTGCAGGTGTAACCGGTGGCCTAACTTGTGAGGGAGGTCGTGCAGTGCTAGTAGACGCTTCATTATGCGAAGCGGGTGAGGATGTTGACCTTGGGTGGTAAACAACACCCGGTACACGACTAGCAGATTGGTCGTTGGCTGGACCAAGTTCGTGCAACTGACCTGAGACAAACGCAGCGACAATGGATTGTATATTATGGAAGGAGGATAACGTGTGTTAGCACAAAAAAGTCTACCAACAGAAACAAATGATTACCGTTTGGTATAGAATGCTGGCCGGACGCACTTGGAGGGAAAACCAATCGTCGCCGCGGACCTATGTGAAGACCTGTACGCCGAATACCCAGTTGGTTTACACGGCCGCCAGTAGGGGAGGTTTGAGGAAGAACTCGCCGGGTTGCAAGTTCCATTTCCCGTGTAGGTGGTGTTGCTGAACAAACAGACAGATAAGTCTAAACGTTATGCGATGCTAACTGAATGTTTAAGGAGTTAACTAAATACCCAAGCCAGCCAACTGCGGCTGTTCAGAAGTGGATGGTGAAGCATTAGGCATGGGGTTTCCCGTAATATCAACCCATAAGCCTGGCTGGGGTAGGAGTTTTAGACCACGTTCGTTGATATACCTACGGTATGCCTCTGTCAAAAGAGGGAAAGCAGATGTTTTTTTAGGAATACATATTCGTAGAAGTATTGGGTCTATATGAAAATGTACGACACGGGTAACGGACCTGTAATGAGGGAGCTCACAACGCTGTCTGTCCGGGCACGGGCCAAACACTTAGAACACACAATTCCAAACCCCGAGCAACCACATAAGGGACACAAACTAATGTCGGATGAATCTGAACCCAATGGATCAGACATTGTGCTGAACATGTCCCGAAAAAAGGGAAACCAACATACCATTATAAACGCCGCAATGGTCTACAAAGGTAAAACGACATACACACGCCTACTTACCCGGAGGCAACACAGGCCTACACAACTGGCCACAAACATACGAACGAAACCACAGGGTTCGAAAACAGTTTTTACAAAAAAATAACCACTTTCATGACGCAAGAAATGGTGAATGGGCCGTTTACCTTAAAGAGCAGGTAATCTATAAACTAATAATATACCATACTAAGAAACAGACAGTGTCAATCAAGAATAAGCAACACATAGCAAATGTATCAGTTAACAACACAGGATAGTGACAAATACACATTAACAATCAACAACAACTGCAATATACCGTGTATAAACTAATAATACAGCAAAGTAGCAAATAGACATTTTAGGCTAGCAAATAGGGTGTATAACAACTAAACAAACGAATAACTAAAAATCGTATCTTTTAGCAAAAAAAATTACGGTAAGAGAAAGGGAATAAGAGAACTAACCAATGATTTTCAGAGAACCAAAGGCAAACGAAAATGGAAGGAGGAAGGCAGATTCTAGAGACACCAAGAACAACACATCAACAATAATGAAACTCTTGATCAAAAAACTTGGGAGACGTAGGATATATATGCATGCTACAGTCGAAGACACGCGACAGCCTAGATGAACCCCGTTTTGACCAATAACTATATGAACCGCAAGATCATTTTCTTACCACCACCAACCCAAAACGGAGTACGCGAAGGACCAATCAACGGTTGAGGCCAACGTTCCAATAAACCAACGGATACGATCATCTTTTAAGCCAATTAATTGGGCAACGTGGATCAATTGCAATATTTTAAACAATCTACAGTAGAGGAAGAATATAATAACCGGATTCAAACAATCTACAGTGGTGGAGGAAGAATATAATAACCGGATTTAATGGGGATTTAATGGATCTACAGTGAAGAAGATATGTGTGTGTGAGTGATGTGTGTGAGAATACGATATAAAAATGGGTTTTATTGTGAGGGGGGAACTGGTCATAGGGAACCGAGATTCCCCTCTTATTAAAGATATAATATTTTTGATAGTTAACACACTCGTGCATGGAGTGTTTGCGTAATGTGTCGTTGTACGTTATTTGATATTTGTTATGACCCACTAAATAAAACTTGCTATATATACTCGTAAGAAACAAATTAAACGGGCTTAGTCAATCTTGGACGGATAATAAAAAGCCCAAATCCTACCGACCCGCGAGCCCCAAGCTCAAGTTTGCATATTGGGCCGCTAAGTAAGCTCATATTAAAACATTATTTTTAGAGTTATAGTAGCTGAGTGGCTATACCAAATTTTTTATGTGAGATTAAAATCTTGATAAGTCGTTTTCTTTGTTAGTATATATTTATTGTTTTAATTTTTATATGTAATTTTTATGTTTTATGCCTAATTTACAAAATGACCAAAGGTGTGATTTTAGTAATCATTTGACACATCATTGTAAATTCAAATAAATAATTGAAGTTACTTCATGCATTCTTAATCCTTCCATTTTCATTCATATTGATACATCAACTATCAACTATGTTTTTCATTCTATGCCTTTCGTATCACACATCTTCATTCATATTGATACAAATACCATATCCATATAAAATGGATAATGAAAACATACATAGTACGACATATAACATAAGTCCAATATATCTATTAGATAAAGAAAACAAATTATACAAGCCACGTTAACATACAAACCAAATCCATAACAAGAGGTTCTTCTTTTGGCAACCACCACAACACCACCATCAACCACCTCCTTCGTCGTGTCGTCGTAACGATGGACTCGGTCTTGTGTCACAACCCACTCTTCCCGCCATTTTCGACTACCACACGACACTTAACAAATTATGCACCTCCTAAGCTACCACAACTTTCTGCCACTAAGCTGCAGAATATTACTTGTCGTGCACTAGGGAATATTGGTGGCAGTGAGAATGGGTCGGTTTTCGACGTTTTTGGTTCAAGCTCTAGCGAGAAGGATAATTCAGAAGCTTTTAAAACAGTTAATGCTGAGATAACACCAGAAACAGTTGATTTTTTTGTAAGTGACACTGATGGTGACCCTGATTGCCCAACAGATGGTTTCTCGTCTGTCGAGGATGCTCTTGCCACTCTTCGGCTAGGCAAGGTTGGTGACCAACTTGATCGTTGTAGTTAAAGCACATATCATATCGTTGACGATATATATAATTAGCTGATTGCATTTTCAAGCAGTAGTAACATTTTTTAAATTAGTCTAGAAGTAACAACTTAAAATTAGTTTGTCAAGCACTTTATTGTGTCTAATCACATTTTGAAACAATATAACCTAATTACGTTTGAAGAAACATTAACTTTGATTATGAGACATCTAACTTGTTTATGCTTTCTTGATGCAAATATTTAAAAGTTTGTAATCGTTGTTGATGACGAAAATGGGGACATAGAAGGAAACATTGTGTTTGCTGCCTCTTTCACAACTCCACAAACCATTGGATTCTTAATGAGACATGGCTCGGGTATCATATCCGTAGGCATGACATCTGAAGATCTTGAAAGATTGAACCTCCCATTAATGTCACCTGAAAACGAAAACAACTCTGCTGCTCCATCCTTCACAGTCACCGTGGTACTATTTCATACCATTTAAAAGAGGAACCATTTATTTATCATTTGTGAAACTATGTAACTCACATTGTAGTTCTTGATAAGGATGCAATTGATACTTCAACTGGAGTGTCTTCTTCAGATAGAGCGAAAACAATTCTTGCTTTAGCTTCTCCTACTTCCGGGCCTGGAAGTTTTAGAAGACCTGGACATGTTTTTCCTTTAAAGTATAGAAACGGTGGGGTTTTGAGACGAGCGGGTCACACTGAAGCATCTGTTGATCTTGTCAAACTCGCCGGTCTTGATCCAGTTTCTGTTCTTTCGACTGTTGTTAATCCAGGGGATGGTTCTATTGCGTCACTGAACAATTTAAGAAAGCTAGCACTTGATCACGACATCCCGCTTGTATTAATAACTGATTTAATAAGGTAAAGTTTTTCACCAATCTATCAACTCTTTGCATTTGTGGCATGGACATAAAGACACAAAAGTATTTCTATCAGTAATAAGTATCTATGTTATGCCTTTGACACTAAAGCCTACTGAACTATAGTAACAATGCTAGTTGTTGTATATGTGCACTAGAGCGTGCTCACTCTAATATGCTTTCTTGAAATTGTAGATATAGAAGGAAACGAGAAAGACTAGTTGAAAGAGTCGCGGTTTCTAGGCTACCAACAACGTGGGGTTTGTTTGAAGCTTATTGCTACCGATCAAAACTAGATGGAACTGAGCATATAGCTGTAGTCAAGGTACAAAAGTGTTCTCTTTTCAGTATGGGTGGAAAAATGAACCGGCCGAGAATGGTTTTAGTTCAAAACAGGTCATTTCACATAAAAAGAGTCTGGGTTGTTTTGGGTCACATCTTGTACAAATGCTGTCATATGTCTCATAAATAATATGTTGTATACCTCAAATATAGACTGGATCGTTTTGGGGTTTAACTTTTTTCTTCTTTGATTAATGTGTTTGATTACCGATTTGACTTTGCTAGAAAAGAAATAACTAACCTGGTTGCTCCATTCATAACTGAATGAGTTAAATTAGCCATCTACTTGCATTAATAGCTTTAAGAAATCTTTTAGTATTAAACAGGGAGATATTGGAAACGGGCGTGACGTGTTAGTAAGAGTTCACTCAGAATGCTTGACCGGAGACATATTTGGATCAGGCCGTTGTGATTGTGGCAACCAATTAGCGATGGCTATGCAAATCATTGAGGAATCTGGCAGAGGAGCTCTAATCTATCTCCGAGGACATGAAGGTAGAGGTATAGGATTAGGACACAAGTTACGTGCATACAACTTGCAAGATCTTGGTCATGACACAGTAGAAGCCAATTTAGAGCTTGGTTTTGCACCCGACTCACGTGAATATGGAATTGGAGCCCAGGTTAGTTTCAGCACAGTTAAACTAGTCTCAATAACGTCATGTACTATATATATATGGCTTAATATATCTGAATGACCTATTTCATGTATTGGCAGATGCTAAGAGACATTGGAGTTCAGACAATGAGGTTAATGACCAACAATCCAGCAAAGTTTACTGGACTTAAAGGCTACGGTTTGGCAATAGTTGAACGAGTTCCTGTAATGACACCGATTACGGATGAGAATAGAAGGTATTTAGAAACTAAAAGAACAAAGATGGGTCATATATATGGATCTGATTTACCAGGTGCATTAGACTTCAAAGATGTACCAAATATAGATCTATAAAACGTAATTTCATGCTGTTCATACGGGTATACATGTTTTTGTTCTTAAAATAAGACAAGATAATATGTTCAAAGTGTAAATAAATGTATTAGAGTCACCTATTTTTGCATTCATCAAATGCCATGGAGAATAAAAGGTGTTCTTTTACTTAACACTAGGTAAGATGCCCGCGCTTCGCCGCGGGAAGTTTATCTTCGATTCTTAGTTAAGCGCAAACGACAACAATAAAATACAACGACGTTTCATACTTTTTAGAAGTTCAAAATTTGACATAGTAGTGTTTAGCAATACACTTACGGTATGAAACTATGAATATAGTATCCATACAGGCTATATAATCTTGAACCATCAGCCCATGGCTAAGTCACCAAAACCACGAAACATGTTTAAGGAAGCATCATTTGAGACATCTTGAACCTGAAAATACATAGTGAATATTTAGATGTCGTGTAAAGTGTTAAACAACATATATACATAAAAAATGCAACTTTCTGTACTACACACTGCAATTTTTTTGCAGTTTCACAGCTAAAATAACAGAAGCAGATGGGACATATAGATCGAAAGATCAATACATGCGCATTTTGAGTGCGCACCTTGTTTTGCAGTAGGAGCGTTTGGTTAATGGGTTAACAGCAACCAAACACCCATTCTGCAGCAAAAAGAATGTTTGGTTCCTTGTTTAACAGCATCCAAACATCCCTTTTACACCAGAGGGGTATTTGGCTACTGTTTAACAGCATCCTAAAAACCCTTTTGTAATAGAAGGGATGCACGACTGCTCTTATATGAGTGTACATAAAACAAAAATATAAGATATAATGTCCGTGGAGTAATTAAGGACAAATTGTAAAAATAAAATAAAAAGAAAAAAAAATAAAAAAAGGAACGACAGTTTGACAATTAAGGACAAAATGTAAGGTTATGTAATTAAGGAGATACTATGGGGTGCTTTTAACTTGAAGATACTAAATATCATTACCCACGATCCAACCCGCCACAACTATGTTCATTTCGCAATTGTTTTCAATCATTACATGTGGAACCATTTTAACATTTTTTTTATCTGTTTTATCATTAAGGTATGGAATTTTTTCCGCACATATAAATGTCGAAGAGAATAAAGAAGTTAGAACCTTGACTACCTGCTCTGATTCACTCTTTTCTTTGCTCTTCACATTTTGAATCTCATAAACGCAGTCCACATTAGACGCATCCACCAACAACTTCAAACTTAGATATTTATGTTCTTTCTGTAGAAATATGAGCTTCAATTGTATGCAGACTTTCCTTAACACTACCAAATGAAGCTGCAGAAAGGACTTCAAATGTGTAGCTAGCACTTTTGAAGAAGTTATCACCTGTACGTATCACAATGGTCAGCTACGCTTATTTGAGCCTAGTTGTTCCAAACTGTCTGGCAGTATGGTCTAATAAAGCTAACCTTAAACAACGAATAAATGGAGACGTGGTTTTAATTCTGTTATTTCAAATGATAGAAATCCTTTAAGCCTTAAAAAAGGGCATTATATGGATCCTTCTTAGCTATCTGAAACCAACTTAACCAAAAGCAGAACCACCTTTTTCCTCTTCTCTCGCTACAAAAACACAACCGCAATCAAAACACTAAATACAAAATTCAAAGATAGCGGGCAATAGTAGTATCTAGTTATTTGATCTTTATCACTTACTTGTTACTATACACGCCTACTAATATTACCCACAATTCTAAAACTCTAATATTAAAGCTCTAATTTCCCATCGTTTAATCTGTAACAACTAAAAATGATATTGATAAAGTTATATATCATTGAGCGAGTAAGGCAATAATATAAAACACCATGTTCACCGTTAATTGGTGGTCGTGTCTTACAAAACGGTTTTGGGTTATTATTGGCGTTATCATGTATGTAACGGTATAAACTTTGTAAAGTTGATATAAAAAGTTATTCAACTTACATATTTCTTATGACCACCATATCCTTCATTCTTCTGCTCATCATCACGCCTTCTGTAACTCGACTTCCAATACTCCTCTTCTCCATCCTCCCTTCTTCCAGCATACCTCTCATCCTTATCTATACCATACCTCGTGTTTGTTCCTCTTGCCTCCTCCTCGTACACCGATACATACTCTGGCCTCTCATCCTCCTCCTGCCTCATCCCATAACTGTATCCATACTCCGGTTTTGACTCCTCTTCGTCATCCCTCCCTTTATACCCCTTCTATCAATACCTATAAACCCAAAATCACATACAGCGATTTAAAAAACAGTAAAACAAACCTAAACATCCAAAATCATTAAAAAGAAACTATTGAGTAGTTATAAGAATTAATGCCTACCTCACAATCAGAATGGTAATTTTAATTAGACCTTCAAAACCTGCATTTTTGAAACAACGTTGAATCGCGAAGCACCACGATCTCCTGCATTTTTTTAATTAGACCTTCAAAACCTAGACGTATCCTATTTCTTTGAATATTCAAAACCTGCATTTTTTTAAAAAGCTAAAGCAACAAACTTAATCTGAAAATCAAATCGAAGTTAAAAAAATATACCGATAAAGATGATTGTTAGTAACACAATGCCGGAACGGCTCATGGTGCTTCACGATTCAACGTTGTTCAATGTTCATGATCACCGATAAAGTGATCTTTTTAGATAGAGAGACAAAGCGGAGGTCTGGTTTCTTTAGGAATTTGGATAGGGTTCTTTGGATGTGGTATTTAGAGGGAGATAAAGAAACTCCGGTTTTAACTTCTCGGGTGTTCCGGGCGGACGTGTCAGATTTTTGGTTCAATGTGCCTTGCCTGACCCTTGCCATGGCGGACGGGTGTTCCGGGTGGTTCCCACAATTAAAGCAAAAATCTGACACGTCCGCCATGGCTGCAACCGTACCTGGCTGCAACGACAATCGAGGTGTGGGTGCGTAACCAACATATCGGGTCCGGTATTGATCATCATAGACAACAAACCACAACCAAGTTACTGTTTATCACGCGCTCGGGATGTATATCATAAACTAATATGTGTTACAGTTACAAAACTACAGGGTGACCACATAGACATGCCTGTCGATATCGTCGCCTGCCCTGTATGGCGGCAACGAAAGGAAGGCTACGAAAATATTATTCAATAACACACAAATTAGGGTACCGACAGACCTAAACGACCAGGTAATTATATCTTTAATAAAAGGGGAATCTCGGTTCCCTATAAACAGTTCCCCCCTCACAACCGCCCCTTTTGTCCATCCCATTACCCATTATCAATCCACCACCACCCATCTGACTGAACGATCATCATGGGCCTATATACCCACTGAAGCACAAAACAGTTTCATCAAACGCAAGAGCCCGTGATGGTTGCAAACCGGAATGTTTACCCTGCCAAATCACGGGCTTCTACGCCTTTACTTGAGACTGGTCAAATATGGTATCAAAAGTAGTCAACTGAACAATCTGCAATTGTATGAAAGTCCATAAAAAGAAACCTTACTCACAGGGTTTTCCTGCTTACGCGTTTGTGGAGGTTGCTGAGGCGAGAACGTCTCGACCTTCACCATCCGTCCACCATACAATCAACAGCAACCCCTTAGCCGTCAGCGACATCGGTCGCAACCTAATCAGAAAAAAAAAAACAAATTAATAACCACCTAAGCCGTAACACAAAGATCAGTCAATAACAAAAAAGATTGCAATCTGAAAAAAACCCCAATTATTATTGAACAAAATGAATCAGGAAAAAACCCCAATTACTATTGACCTAGATCAATAACCACCACACCTGTCATCATGTTGTTGATAGAACATCATGTTACTACACAAAAACCCTCCATGGATTGTTCAAAAACCCTGTAGATCGGTTAGATAACGGCGGAAAACCCTAGGTGGGAGTGAGGCATAGATATAAAAGGAGTACTTCTTTATTGGTTATGTTGGGGACAAAAACGTATAAATACACAGAATCAACGGCTATGGTCGCCTCTTAAGGCCACTATGAGAATCAATGGCTGTGTGAGAAGAAACGTGTGCTGTGTGCTACAGTTGGGAGAGATGATAGCAATAAAATATATGTGTATATGTGTGGCTGTGAGGAGAGATTATAAAATTAGTTTTTGTTGTGAGGGGGGCACTGTTCATTGGGAACCGTGCTTCCCCTCTTTTATTAAGGATATAATATACTACATGGTTTATTCGGGCACTATAAAAGACAAAACAAACAAAACATATTTATACATGAAGTTTTGGATTACTATCAAGATTCTTGATGTTAATGATTGTAACCATAAACATATAATTAAGATTAAGCATGGACTTAACATTAATGTAAATTAGCTTAAAACCATAAATTAAAATCACTGTCCTTAGATCAATATCCAAAAACAGGATATCACCAATTTTTCACCATATACACCCCCATCATATATCAAAACCCTTTACAAAAAATATAAAAAATTTCACTTCTTAATGTAACCTTTGCCTCTTTCCAATGGTGCCAAGAGTATTAACACCAGGGCAACCTCCTAACATCCTCCCTTGAAAATTACTACCAAAATTAACATCACCAAAGCTCAAAACTCCACCACCACTAACGCCGCCCGTGACCATCATTTGAGAAGAACAAGCCATATCCGCATACGGTTGTGATTGTTTCATCATCATCATTGTCGAATTTAGAAACTTATTTGGGTTCCCTGCACTTTGTCTTTGTGCTGATGTGACTTGATCAGCTCCAACTGCCATTTGCGGAATGTTGAATGTTTGGAGTGGTGGAGGATTACGCCACCTAGGAAGCGGGCCTGCAACCATGAGTGTTTGCAAAAGTGGGCCCGCTTCCAATACAGTTTGTAACAAATTACCTTTTTGTGGCAAAGTCTTGCCTTTAGCCATGTGTTCCATCACCATGGTAGCTTCATCCACTTTCGGCACGTTGGGTGAACCATTAACGCTATTTGAGAAACCGCTTATTTGAGTATAATCTTGTGCATATGGAGTTTCAACATTAATGTTTGAAAACTCAGGAGAAATGGGGTCAAAAAGCGATTCAGCAGGAGACGAGCTATGATTATAGGCATCTGAGAGACTATTTGATTCAGTAATACTCGAATTTGCTCTAGTGGGAATCATCAGCGGTCCTAGATGATGTTGATCACCCACGAAACAATTAGGAATTAACGGGTTTGTGGCGTTAAATGTATGTTGGTCAATTGAAGGCATAATCTTGTTAACTAGCTTTTGAAGTTGATCTCTTGCTTCATCTCGTTCTTGGCAAGCAACTTTCAGAAGTTCATACATTTGCTTCATGGACTCCGAGTTTCTTTTTATTTCTTCATTTGTATCGGCTTTTACAGCCTCTAGTTCAAGTGTTTTGCAAAAAAGCTTTTGTTTGAGTTCATCAATGTTCTGAAACACATAAACAGAATCGTTTAGTTTCAATATCATTATAAAAACCAAGGCAAAAAATGTTCTAACATGCTTGATGTTAAAACCTAACATGAAAAAGTTAATGGGACCAAAGATCAGACCCCTTATACAACCTAGAGGCAGACCAAATATCGATCAAACAACAACCTTGATGTGGTAAAAATGACATTTATTATAAAAATACTAAAAGTTGTTTACTAATATGGAATTGGTTTTATAAATCAACATCAACAAAGACTTCAATTAGCAAAAATACTATTTTTTTATCACTACATGAATAGTAAAATTGATGTGAAATGTAAAAAGATGTCCAAAAAAGCAAAGAAAATGTTGACACTTTCTTTTTGTAATTCCATATAATAATAGTAAAAAGAATTACTGCATGAATATCATGGTAAAACATGCAAAACCTGTTACAAATATTAAGAATGACCTCTACACAGTTACGTAGTAATTCCTATGAATCTTTTAGCACATAGACACAAATATAACACATTAATGAGACCAACATCTAATATATAATATGATCTAAAGAACAGAGAGTGTGTAAAGAATATCAAAAGTTTAAAAAATACTAAAGACAAACAATTACCTAATAATTGAACTCAAAAACAACATAGAATTGGCATTTTCTAGATATTTTAATACCAACAAAAGCCAGAATTCAACCTGCTAGCTATGTTTAAAAATCTTTTCAATCAACAAAGATCATAATCTTGAAAAAGCCATTTTAACAAAGCTAATAGATTAACCACCAAAACACTTCAAAAATCAATAAAAGTTTGCAAGTAATGCATGTAATTGACTATAACAGCAAATTCACACTAGAAAAAAACTCAAGTATTGAGCTCCATTAGTAGTAAACCATTACATAAACTGTATTAATTAAAACAAGCCATTTTAATCCCCAAGAACAAAGGTAAAACTTCATATATGTAACCAAATAAACAAGAAATGAATGAAAACCAACCTCATGATAAGGCCATACTGATGAGAGTTCATCCATTTTCTAGAGTTTAGAATGTGTGAAAATATGAAATCTTGTGGGGGAGTTTAGAGAGAGAAGGGTGTGGAGTCTTTTATAGAACAATGCTACCAATATAAGACAAGAAATCAGTAGAAACCAAATTTTTTTTAAAAAAATGTTTTTAACAATATTACTAATAATTAATTCGGTGGGTTTTTCTTCTCTTTATTTTTTGGAATTGTTAGAATTGGTTGCATTTTTTAAGGGGAATTGTCTCTTGCTAAAAATAATTTCTCTAACGGTGATAATGACCAGTTAATATGTGGTTTAAATTTTCATTTTAACATAGGTAAGTTGCCTTTAATAACTCTCCACTCACTCAAAAAGAAAAAATAAAGTTGACCATCAGTTTATCTAATCATGGTAAGTTTTTTTTTGTTTTAACGATAAGATTAAGAGGTGACAGAAATAGAATGATATACTACTGTCTCCAACGTTCTTGTAATTTTCTTAAAGTTCTTCACGAGCATATTCGTTTATGAAAATTGTAAAGATAACTATTGAAACTTATTATTCTGAATGAGGTGACAATTAGTCTTGAATACTCACATGCTTCATCATAAGAGATTTTTTTCATCTTAGACGACTCGTGCAATTATGATTTAATACGTCTTTAGGTAAACTGTTTATGTTTTTAATGACTCAACTAATGATTAAAAAAAATTAGATGGATATGTTTAAGATAATCCATGTGAATTAAACCTAGGTGGATCCACATTGGTTTTCATTATTTGTAGAGCACAGGGTACGGGTAATCCTCTCGCGTTGTGCCAAAACGCCAAACGAAAACGCGAGAACTACACCCGTTCTCGTGTTTTCGTGTCTAGCGTTTTCGTTCATTTAATTTTTTATTTTTTATTTTTTTAATTTTTTTTTAGAAAAGTGGGCTTAATTTTTTCTCCATGGCTCAAGCAAACCAAGGAGCGTGTTTTTTGGCGTTGTGGAGTTTGTGATGTGGTGGGATCATTTAGCCATCACACACCATACCATGAGAAAATTATCGTGTTTTCTCACGGCTCAACACGAAAACTCCAAACAATACCTCGTGCTGTTAGTAACTTTAAGATATCTACTGATTATACAAAGCCTTAATTTAAATTTAATCCGTTTTTGAAGTTTCTACAATGGCATTGTGTTTTTAATAGGTTAACCTGGTTAATTTACTATATTATATATTAGATGTCAGTCGTTTAGACTCTTTAGAAGTCGTTTAGACCCTTTAGAAGTCGTTTTATGTTTTGCATTGTGTCATTTCTAAAAAGAGAAGCAACCTTACTAAATCTTTAAAAAAAAAATTAGGATACATTCTTACACTATGTGACATGTTACGAAAACTGCTTTTGCACTTTCTATTATTTACAATTTTTTAATATAACAAGCTCTATTTATCAAATATAGAATATGTATCTATTGGTTCACTCGGAAAAATATACCATTAAAAAGATCGTCGAATCGCAAACCAAACTTGTCCTATATTTCAACGCTTCGAACATACCCATGATTTTATAAAAATGTTTACACTTAGTATATATTCTAAAAAATTCTTACATCAATAGTTCTTGAGGTTATTTATTCCTTGCAAGGTCAGTCATTAACTCGAACAATTCTTTGTGTTATCGATATACCTCGTTAATTCAAAAAACGATTGTGTACAATAAATGCGGGTGGGTCCTACATCTAAATCCATCATATAAACACGCCATTTGTGCTCAATACATAACATATGACATGAATGTCATGTCGAACTTATGAGATATGCTAACAGTATCCAAGTTGACTACGAAGTCTGATAGAAAACTTTAGCGAACCACGAGTCAAACCATAGTCATCAAGATCATCATAAGTCTCTCTCTCCATTCTTCATACATGCTTTTACTTTGTACACCACTATCCCTTTTAAAGTAATTGTGAACCTTAAAACTCGTTGATGCCATAAAACCTGCATTCTTCATACATGCTTTTATTGTAGGTTTGGGTCCATTAGGGTTAGGTTTTGGTTAGCTTGTTTGCAAAGCTATGTATTCATTATAAATACATATGCACTCTTATGATGTAATGACACAAAAACATTCAATCAATATCATCTTTGTTATCTTTCATGGTATCAGAGAGGTCTAATCCGTACACTTGTCTTTTATCTCACTCTCTAAACCCTAGCCGCCACTATTTTTCCTTCTGCTTCAAACCAAAAATTTTATCATGTTCATGTCTTTTGCTTTTTTTGTAGTGAATATTGTATCTCTTTGATTGTATTCTTTCTTTCTTTCTTTATCAAAGCTGTTATGGCAATATCAATCACAAGCCATACCACATGGAAATCCTTCATGTCCTCTTGATACACCCCAAATCAGATGATATATTATTTGCTTGTCTTTTTGTTTCCTTGCAGATTAAAGATAATTATCAGTATGTTGTCGGATATCTTTATCAACCAATTTGTTATTTGCTTTTGTTGGTGCTTGAAGAATTGCTTCCGCTTGTTGTCGGATTTCTTCATCAACAATTCATTGTCTTACATTAGCTTAATGTTGTTTATTATTTATTCGGTTTATTAATCCAATTAGAGATTTCGTGATTTCGCCGCTCGGATCGCTGGGGAGTATTAGAGGATACATATGGCCCAAGCCAAATTATGGGGTTATTCCTATTAGGGTTTCGTTATCGTATATACTCTATAAATAATGTACCAATAAACATATCACCCTAGGGGAATTATGTAGTCTTTGATGGTATCAGAACTTTAGGTACAACCCATAACAAGTTATTTATCCTCCGATCATCGGTCGCGCGCCGATGATTCGGAGGGATCCCGCTTAATTTTCTTCCGCTTTATTGATTTCAATAATTAGCCTTTTTTATCCAATAAATCCTGGCACCCAAAACCCAAGCCGTCATAACACATCTCCTATTATATTGATCTAAGAATCAATTTTTTTTCTATCATCGCCGTTACTTTTTGTTTTATCTTCGGAGATCATTGTCATTATCGAATATAGTTGGTCAAAAAATACCGCCCCTAACCTAAAGGAAAAGCAAGCCACGCAAAGGAGTAAGCCGCAAGTAGTGACAACTACGCCGTCAAATACAAGTTTACTTTCGTCTCAACAAACAACAAAGAAGATGATAAAAGAAGGTGCTTTCAACATATATTCCAATTTTTTCGTCGAGAAGCCTCCCGTTCAAACTGCGGGGAGTGTAAGATAATATAGTTGGCCCAAACCTTATTGTGGGTTTGGGTCCATTAGGATTAGGTTTTGGTTAGCTTGTTTGCAAAGCTATGTATTCATTATAAATACATATGCAATCTTATGATGCGATGACACAAAACATTCAATCAATATCATCTTTGCTATCTTTCATACATAACATATGATATGAATGTCATGTCGAACTTATGAGATCTACTAACACTATCGAAGCTGACTATGAAGACTGATAGAAAACTTTAGTGAACCACGAGTCAAACCATAGTCATCAAGATCATCAAAAGTCTCTCTTCATTCTTCATACATGCTTTTACTTTCTACACCACTACCCCTTTTAAAGTAATTCTGAACCTTAAAACTCGTTGATGCCATAAAACCTGTAGTTTAATAGAACATCTCTTCCATTTCACTATCACTATCCTAATTAACCGGAGAATCACTCTTTTTACGGCTCTCCATCATCGTCCACAAGTATAATTTCCCATCCATCATTTGTATTTATAGGTTATTGATCTTTTCTGTTAGATGGGTAGTGGTTGGACTACCAAATGCCTTAGATGAATTCTTGTGAGCCAAAGAAACCACACCAAAATTAATCCCCTTCTCATCCAACTCCCACATTCATACCTATATCTTCATCGTTTTGAACCGAATTAAGTGCATTAAGTGTGTTGAATTGCTTACCTCTTGTCTAGTCAATTTAGGTTGCTTCTTCTTACTACTTGTGTTAGCACTATTCTTTTAATAAACATGTTGGTAGACTTGTTTAGTTAGCTTAAGCCCCAACTTCATACCAACCTAATCTCTTGTAACAACTTGTCTAGGATACTTCAAATTCTTCAAGACATCCTGGATGATTCGTTTAGGACAATCATTCAAGACGTGACCAAAAACCATGTAAGTTGAATACCAATGAGGTTATACGTACATCACACATAGAAAAGCCTCACCCACGACAACATACTCTAAGCTCAATGATAGCTCTCACATAACTTGACCTACCCCACGATTCCATGCATATAGAAAACATTTAAGATTCAAGCATCAATGGGTACCAAGTTTAGTTGTAATAACGCTCGATCCATCCTCGCTAAACATCGTAATGGGAACACCATGAAACATTACCTAAATCGAAACATTACACACATCATCTTTTAGTACATTTTCATTTGGGTTCTATATTTTCAGAATTAGTTGAATACTACGAATGAACCAAGGACCATTCAACCACATGATAAACTACACGTTTTCCCAAAGAGAAGCCATAAACTGAATTAGGAAAGCGTTCGCTAACAGCTCGAACAAACTCCAACGATACAACACCTCATTACCAGCCCGCTAGAGAAAAGTATGAAAGTTAACATTTTTCACCAATAGCGAACTGGGAAAATGATACATCACCATTAATATTCGTAGTCAATACAGACCCTATGGTAATGTTATTAACCAGAACAAGAACGATAGAAGGTTTTGCAGGAATGACATTAGTATATGACACGAACCTTGTAATCAAACTATGCGATCAATCATAATCAAATCCTCAGAAAAGCAGGAACAGATCAGGACCATCTTAAGGACGACACACAAACCCTAGAAGGCTTGCCTACCGTACCCATATAATAGCATAAAAATAACAAACTCTAGTGCCGAATAATTGAAAATACCACACCAAGAAAAAGAAAAGCGACAAAAATAATCAACCATGTATTACGAGTATAACTGGACAAGAAATAATCCCTATAAGATTACTAATAGAAAAAAGGTGAAACTGATATGTTAGAGATTATGTTAGGATTGACATTCTTAGAAAATGTCAATAATCATATAACATCTTATGGATTCAAAATAACCTTTAACGAAAACTTATTATTTTTAAGTGATAAGTGTCCTCAGTATCTATATTTCCATATTCTATATTCCCATATGAATTACTTACAAATATTATACATTAGAATATTTTGATGCATATCTAGATTGTCACATTCTATGCCACGAGCAAGACGATAGCTCTTATTTGTTTGATACCAGTATGCACACCACTAGAGTTCATAGATCACATGAAAAACATCGATACATCGTGTTTCAACATGTATCGCTCAAAAACATATTTTGTTTATTAATGAGTTATGTTCGACATGGAGAATTACTTAACCTTTATTAAGTTCAATTCACCAACTCGTTTGATATAAATATAACAAACGGATTATTATTTTATTTACATGTACCCACATAAGAGTCGGTACCATTGATCGACCAACTCGAACTTGACTTACATTTTAACCTATAATAGAATAGTATTGAAACCATGTGATCTTGTTAATTTATATTTTTTCCTCATAATTCAAATGTTAATGTTGTTTTACTATTTATATACGTAAATTTATTAAAGATATATAATAAAATAGCACTCATTTTATTCTAAGAGCTCATAGATTGGTCGCGCGATGGTTGGCTGGTGGCTTACAACGCGGGTTTTGTTACGACGAACCTGGTGACGCTATAGCTTATCGCGTCGTCGTTTTGCGCCAATAGAAAGTGTCGTTTTCAAAAGCTTTTATTTTTTTAAGTTCTGGCTATTGGAGTTAAAAGTATCTGTTTTATAATTTTTTAAAAATAAGTTTTTTTTAAATTGAACCACTTAAAACTCTATAAGAACCTACTTATCACACCATCTTTAATTTAGGTTTATTTAATTATATTGTGAATTTTTTTAACCATGACACTACTTTTTCACGAGTTACTATTTCACACAAAATGTTGTGCCATGTGATTCTGGCGCATATTCTATATGGCATCACTTTTTCTCTGTGACACCATTTTTTCTCATTATATTACTCTATCGCTCCTAATGCTTTAATTAGCATAGAATTTGTGTGTAAAACAACAAGCCTAAAATCGAATATTATTTAATATTTATATGATTTCACATATTTTTTTTCGCAAAAAATGTCTTTTTAATAATGGGTGATCATTTCTAGTAATTGTGGCTTTGTTACGCCAAGCCTGCCACGGGAGGGGCGACCCACTCGAAGCAAGTCCAAGTCCGTATGGCATAAAGATTATCATATAATCTATTTTTATATGTCGGTTATTGTGTCGTATTAGGAAACTATTAGAGTCCAAATAAGAAAGTATTGTGTTTTGCTGGGTTTCCAAACTTTATTATTAGGTATTATATAAGCCGAATGTGTCAATCATTAAAAGTCATTGTTTTGTGATAAAGAATCTATGCTTCTCTCAAAACCTTTCTTACGAAGCAAGTACCCGCTAAAAGTGGTGCTTTATCCCGATACTATCCGCAAGGGTCGTATCAACTGGGTTTATATAATAATGAATAACAAAGCTTAAAAAACAAGCTAAACACAATACTTTTCTATTTGGACTCCAACACAATAGTTTTCTAATACGACACAATAACTGACATAAATAAAGATAGATTATATGTCATACGAGCTTGGACTTGCTTCGAGTGGGTCGCCTCTCTTGTGGTAGGCTTGGTGTAACAGGCTTGTAATGTGAGAATGTGAAACAATCAATATATCGTATTATTATATACTGCATCCTTCTCATAATAAGTATATACTTAACATTTTCTTAGTCTTTTTTTTTATCTAACTTTGACCATAAATATTCTTAATACTTTATGGAAATTATACAAAATACATGTAAAAAGCAAATCTATTCATATAACTTTCATTAAGTATTATATAACAAAAATACAAATATTTACGGTCAAAGTTCAATAACACATACTTTGAAAATTTGATAAGTAATTACTTTTAATAATAAACATATAGGATTTATAATAGTAATTATTGTAACATACAATTTAGTGCCGTAATGTAACATGAATTTGTGTATCACAAAATTTATATTTGAGATTACCAACTAGGAGTTTTATGAGAATTGGAAAATTCGCAGGATAATTTGTTGATAATTCCGACAACGTATAACAGAATGGAAAGCTAAATGGATATCATTCATTGGAAGATTGACTTTGGTCAAATCAGTTTTTTGGTAGTTTGCAACTATATTACTTTTCTTGTTTCATGCTTCGTCATGTGTGATTCATACATTTAAGAGAGTTATGTGTGGTTCTTTTGGGAGGGGTGGGTGATAGAAAAGAATGAGGTGTGTTAAATGGGATTCTATCATTCTACCATATGGGTCGTAGGTTATATATAGGGAATGGTAAAGCTAAATATTATGGTTTACTAGGGAAATGATGGTGGTGGGCTAGGATCGATCATGAGGCTATGAGGGTCAAGGTTGTTAAAAGTATTAATGGGGCAAATAAGGCTATGGGTGATTTTGTACGGTTGGGCAGTGTTAAAAGTAGGATTTGTGGGATATTATGATGGTAGGTCAGGTTATTGATAGGTTGGGCATCTGCTTTTCATCTTCCTATACTATAAAAGTTGGAGATGGGCGCATGTGTCCTTTTGGATGATAGATGGGTTGGTGGAGTAAGATTACGAGAACGGTTTCCTAGATTATACCATTTGGATATATGTAAGGTGGTTAAGGTGGTGGGATAGGGTGTGGGGAGAAGATGGATGTGGGATTGGAAAGAAAACCGTGGGGAAGGATGGTCAACGAAATGGTTGGGTTAGAAGAATTTTTGATCATGTTAAAATACTTTGAATGACAGGGACACATAGAGACGAGAACCAGACGATGACGATGTGTTTTTAGTCAAGAGATTAACATATGTGGCGGAAGAGATATTCTTGAATGTTTGGTGTTACAAACTTTAAAACAACTTGGAACAAACTCGTGGAAATATCAACATATATGCTTGGAGGACGACGTGAGGTAGGTTACCAATAAGGACTGGGTTAGATGGAAAGGGCATTGGTTTACATTCGGTGATGTGCCATGTGTGCAATAATGCAAGTTAATCTATAGACCAAGGGATTTTTATTTAAGATGAGGTGATAAGGGTTTGGTAGTTAGTGTTGTCTCTATTTCAATCCATAACACATATGATTTAATATAAAATAGAAAAGAGATTATAGAGAATTATAGAGAGAGAAAGTAGAGAAAGTAGTGGAAGAATAGTTAATTGAATTCTATAAAGAGAAAGTGAAAAGAACCAACAACCTCTCCTAACAAGCTAAGAGAGTATTTATAGTGCCACATCCTTATTAGATCGAGGCCTTTGTTCTTAGGCCAGGCTTGGCCTTGCCTTGGTCTTAGAGCTCTTAACTTAGACAATATTAACTTAAAGTCTAAGCCTGGTTATCTCGACTAGCCTATTACTATACAAGACATTTAACGACTAAGATGGACTATTACATTCATGTTTGACTATATAAAATATAAGGCTAACAATCTCCCCCAATGTATCGGTCATCTTTAAACAATTAAAGTGCTTGATTGACTAAATACATTCTTATGGAGGTGATTTTCATTCGACTTTGAGCTTTTCCTTATAGGTCTTGTATTTTGATCTTGATCTTGTTTGTAAAGGCTTTGTTCCTTCATGTTTTTGTGATTTTGATCTTGAGCCTTTTTCTTTTGACTTTGAGTGCTTGAGATCTTCGTTATATCCTTGACTATCTTGATTATCGCCATGTTGTGCTCTTGTGACTTTTGGATCGACATGTTCATACTTTGTTGATTTTGAAAGGCTAACAATCTCCCATACATACTTAGTTCTAGTTATACCTTAGGCATCCATTGATTATCAGAGTTGCGGAAGTATTTGACTTTAGTATGAACATGTGAGATGACTTTGGTTCATACATAGCTACTCCACCTTCTTGATATACACCAACATATATAGACACGAACGAAATGGATTTGAACATTTTGCCTTAACTCTGTAGCGTTTGATTTAATTAAGAATCACACCATTGTTGCTTTCAAGTTAGTCACAAGCTTGATTCATAAAGAATCATGCAAGTCACCTACCACAATGTTGTTTGATGTTAACACTCGAAGGATTTCCGTTCGTCACTGTGAGCACTAAAGAGTGTCACTTTGAATGTTCTGGCAAGATCACACGGATTTTACGAAGAAACCTAGAATCAAGTTTGAGTCACTTAATAATCTAAACTTAGTTGCATTCTAGTTATCAAAAGTTTGATTCGTGTGGAATCGCTCAAGTTACCTACCATGAGCTTGTTTAATGATGACTCAAGCAGGATTTCCATCTTCATCGTGAATCAAATCACTCAGATGTTCTGGCATTATCACAAGGATAATGCATATGATTCTTTATTACAACTTGTGTTCTAGATGATGAACATCAAGTGTTTTACATGGATTGTGTCCTAATGAGATGATAGATTGATCTCTTTTGGCTCTAGACTCGATGGTGCATTTTGGTTTTAGTAATTGGAGGCTGGAGCTGACTGCCACATTTTCTATATCAGCTAACTCGGAGTGAGATAGTTAATAGGTAACGTGTTGATCTCAGTGACAATGACACAAGTTTCTTTCGAGAGAAACCCGAATGGCTGGGAAAGGTTGTGCATTGCATCACTGGGTCCACGATGACTTGTCTTTAATATCAGCAATCATCTTTGTGATTCTGATAATAGATGTATTGACCCAATTTCTGCCTAAGTTGAATAAAATCTTCAACCCCTTCAATGCTTACCAATATGTCATCACTAGCACCTTGTTGTGATTGTTCTAGTGCTAGCTTAAGGAATTAGTATGCATTCAGTTTCGTTCACGTTCAACTCCATCTTTCCTAAGGTCAATTGTTTCTAGCTATAAAATGTTCGTGGGTAGATCCCTCCAGTGCTCGTTGGATCATAAGACTTAGTTTCTGTTAGCCCTATATTTTATATAGTCGAACAAGAATGTAATAGGTCATCTTAGTCGTTAAAGGTCTTGTATTGTAATAGGTTAGTCGGGAAAACCGGGCTTAGACTTTAAGCTAATATTGTATAAGTTAGGGGCGTAAGCCCAAAACAAAGCCAAGCCCGGCCCAAGGATACTAAACCCACGGCCCATATGCCAAGGGTATATATACCCTCTTCCATGTGTGGAAGAGGGTGTTGGTTCATTTTACTTTCTCTCTCTAGTAAACATTTACCTTCCAAAATTCTCTCTTGTTTCTCTCTCTACTTTCTACTCTTTCTCTCTCTAAATATCTCATCTAAATCTTGTGTTATGGATTGAATGGGATTAACATTTGGTATCAAGAGCCTATAGTGGATAGGTGATTGAAGATTCGTGTGTTGTGTTCTTGATTTTTCGTACCTATCTTGCTCTAAAGTCACGTACCAAAATCTTTTTGGTGTTTTTATGGTTTATTCTTGATACCAATCATCTACTTACTATTTGTAGTGATTTGGTATTGTTATTTTGGTTAAAAACACAAAATTTTTGGGTGCTTGATTCATTTTTAGGCTAAAAATCACGAATTTGTTGTGTTCTAGTACTATCCGAGAAAAGGGGTATTTTTGATTCCTTGGTACGATCTGTGTATTGCGATCGCATAAACTTGGGGTTTCTACTTGCGATCCAATATCACGATCACTGGTTACGATCTAGAGTGCGATCACTCACTGCGATCCAGAGTGCGATCACTCACTACGATCCAGAGTACGATCACTCAGTACGATCACTCAGCACGATCACTCAGTGCGATCACTCAGTACGATCACTCAGTACGATCACTTAGTACGATCACTCACTACGATCACTCACTACGATCACTGGCTACGATCACTCACTATGATCACTGGATATGATCACTCGTTACGATCATAGAGTACGATCAGGGTTGCGATCTAAGAGTACGATCTAAGAATACGATCAAGGACTACGATCTAGGAGTACGATCTGAGAGTGCGATGGGTATTGCGATGGACATCTAAATTTTGTTTGAGTACTTATTAGACTTAGCCACTATCTAGACTAGTCTCGGAACATAGTTTACACGAAGATTAAAAAAAAATAAAAAAATAAAAATAAAAATAAAAGAGTTAAAAAAATTTAGGTCAAGTAAATTCAAATTTTTTCCCTACTAGTTTTTGGCTATTTCTAACTTAATTTCAAAATTTGGCGATACAAAATTTTTCGGCTTACCGTTTTGTTGGACTGAGTAATTTATTGTCGGACTGAGAATTTTTCTTTTTGAGTTTTCGAAATTTCAACCATACCTCATCACAACAAATCCACTAAGATATGCAATTCGTTCACAAGTGTTCACCATGTCTAACAACAACATCAACATTGCAACTGCTAATCAAATTCGTTTGGAACAAGGTGGCAACGGTAATCCACCCGTGCTCACTGCCGGTTGTTACGTTCAATGGAGATCTCGTTTTCTCAGATTTCTCGACGGAAAAGAAAACCGAACTGCTCTTCTTCACTACCTTGAGAATCCACCTCCAGTTTTTGAATTCAGACCAATTACCACACAGGCAGAGGATGGTACTTCATCAACTATACGAGCTATGGAGGATTTTGACACATGTTCTGCTGAGAAAAAGAAACTCCTCCAAGCTGAAGCTGATGCTGTAAACTTCATACTCACTGGAATTGATAACGATATCTATTCCATAGTTGATGCATGTCCTAATGCTATGGAAATGTGGAATGCAATTCATCGATTGAAGCAAGGGGAGTCGATCAATGTTCAAGATCTCGAGACTAATCTACTTTGGGAGTTTGGAAAATTCACATCTAAAGATGGTGAATCCATTGACTCATATTACCTGAGATTCTACAAAATGATGAATGAGCTTGTCCACCATCTCCAATCATCATGCCAATGTTCAGTTTCTACTTCAACTCAAACCGGAATGGCAAAGGTTTGTGACCTTGGTTAAACAAAGGGAAGATATCAAGACCATCTCCTATCACAAACTTTATGATATCTTAAAACAACATCAGAATGAAGTGAATGAACTAAGGGCTGAAAAGGCAGAACGGTCTGCTAATTCTATTGCTTTTGTGGCTGCTACTTCAAGAAAACCCGTTCCCCGTCAACAACCACCTACTCATTCCTCAAAATCATCAAGCTCATCCACCAAACCTCTAGCTGCTGCTAAACACAAAGCAAAAGCAATTGTCCCCACTCCACCTCCAAAGTATGACACCGAGTCAGATGGAGACAGTGATGATGAACAAACTTCAAGGGACAAGAAGATTGAGGAACTCATGTCTTTACTCACCACAACTTATAAGAAGATCTACAAACCTACCAACAACAACCTCAGATCATCATCCAATGCTAGATATAAGGAAGTTGATCATGCACCTAGGTATGATCGTGATGCTAGGCATGATAATCAAAGGATGCTGAATCAAGTTGGGGCGAGAGATACTGTAGGCACTCCGGTTGTGCAGAAGACTGGGATTCAATGCTTTAACTGCAAGGGATTTGGGCACATGGCTAGGGAATGCAAGAAGCCATAACGGGTTAAGGATTCGGGATATCACAAGGAAAAGATGCTGCTGTGTAAGAAAGAAGAAGCATGAATTCCACTCACATCAGATGAAGTTGACTGGTGTGATGACACTGATGATGAAGCCGATAATCAAGAGTTGGAGGCACATTATGTGTACATGGCAAAGATTCAAGAAGTGATCCCAGAGACTGATGATACTTCTGGACCCATCTATGATTCTGAGCCACTTGAAAAGGTACCATCACATGATAACTATAATGTGTTTGCTAATGAACGACGTCATCCTGAGCAACCCGAAAGCATCAATGACACATATGTAATGGACACGGAGGATAGCAATATCTCTACGGATTCACAGCATATGTTTAAAGATGACGGAAAAGCTGTTCAGGATACTGACTCGGATGAGGACCGTGATTTGCTTGCGTCTATTATTGACTCTTTAAAACGTGAAATTGATGAAAACAAAGATGCTAATAAACGTTTGAAGCAAGCAAACACATCCTTAGCCGAGGAGATAGACAGGCTTAAAGAGTGTGATTATGTAAAAGAAGCTGATCGACGGGTTGCGATAGCTAATGGTTTGGTATATGAACGTAAGGTGCTCAATGAACAATATTGTTCTGAAGTAACACACGAAATTCATATGTCAAAACAAAAGATATTGGACCTTGAAGAACAACTGCTGCTACATAAACTCCAAATTACTGAATTAGAGTCGGTTAACAAAGAACAAACTGAGCTTTATAAAACTCGTGAAGAAAAGGATATTGAAAAAATTCTTGCTTTGGAAAAGAGAGTCGACACGTTAAACAACATTGTTTACAAAACGGGTCAGTCTATTCAAACTATGAATATGCTCAATAGAAATATGAAAACGAGTTTTGTCAAGCCTGAATATCTCAAGAAAGTTCAAAGTACCAAGCCTGCTCTTTATGATATCGGTTGCTATGTTGATAATCTTGCTCGTATGCTTTCCCCTGACTGCGACGAAATAATTTGTCAACAAGAAGAAAGTCGATCGAACTTAAGTGACCTAATAAACCTTTCTGATTCTGATCATCATATTAAGTTTGTTCCTCAAAAATAACTTTCCAAAGAACAAAAGATGTATAATAGTGTTCCACCACCAAGTGATGAACCCCAAAAGAAAGTTTCTTTAGAAAGGAGTTTCAAAAAGCAATCAATTTTGTTAGAAAAACAAATTTTGGATGAAAAACGTAAATGGGATGAGAAAAGCAAAAGTGTTCAACAATTTGAGTTTATAAAACAAGGGGTTTTAAATTTGTACAAAGGTGTCGTCGACTATGAAAAAGTTTCTAGGGATACCATTTGGAATATTAAACCTAACCCACAAGTAGAAGTCGTCATTCAACAATGCATTGTTCCAACAATTGATGATCTTTCAAAAAATGTGGAAATGTTTTATAATGCTCTCACTGAGGAAATGTTAACTGATTTAAGTTATGTTAAATCTCTTGAAGATGAAGTTGATTTTCTTCAAACTAAATTGAAAACACAAGAACACCAACTTTCTAACGAAATTGATCGACTTTCTAAGGAATACTTTTATGCTGACCATATGAATGCTATACTTGGTGTGTATACCGATCTTGATCAATATTGTCATGTAGCATGTCTAGTGTCAGAATCGGACGTGAAATGTCTCAATCTTGAAGTAGAGCTTTCAAAACAAATTCAGTCATATAACAAACTTTCGAAAAGTTTTTCTCAACTTGAGAAACACTCCATTTCTCTTGAACTTGCTTTACAAAAAGGTGAAAAATCTCATAATCATAAAAAGTGTCAAGAAATGTCAGCTTCTTCGTTTCGTCTACTAAATGAAAAAGATTTCGAAATAAATGATTTGAAAGCTCAGCTAAAAGAAAGGGACATAGCCATAAGTGAGTTACAGAAACTCATTGAGAAAATGAAAGGAAAGTATGTTTTGGGTAAACCATCCGCCGTTCGTCAATCGAATGCGGTTAAATGCCCCAAATCATCTATTTTGGGACAATCCCCACAGACTTTGCCTAAGATATGAAATGATAAGAGTAGCAATGTGATAGCACCTGGAATGTATAAGATGAACACTAAGCCCACTCAAACTGGAACATCGCGGTTACCTGAGAATATTAGGAAAACTAATCAACGTGTGTCTTCTTCTAGAGGAGTAATCCCCACTACTAGCGTTAGCGGACCACAGATTAAGAGCAATAGAATGCAAGATAAGGTCATGCCTAACAATAGTCAAGGAAAAAAGTTGGAAGTAGAAGACCACCATAGGAATTTTAAGTTTTCTAAGAATAAAACGTCTGTAGCTGCATGTAATGACAGTTTAAATGCTAAGACCTCGAATGTTGAATTTGTTTGTGTTGAATGTGGAAAATGTGTTCGTACTTTCAATCATGATGCTTCTGCTATTAATCATAATGGCGTGAATACTAGAACTAGGAAGCCTATTCGTGTGCCCACTAGTACTACTGAACCCACAAGAACTTTGAACCAATCCACTGATCAACCACTTAAGAAACTAAGTGCGTTAGAATCCACTACTCTACGCAAACAAAGCATGTTAAAGAAGCTTTTTGAGAACATGATTAGGACATGTACACGGGGGTATTCAAGATTTACACCACCCGGATACAAATGGGTACCTAAGACAACCCCTATTCTAAATAGGTCTTTGAATGTTAGCTTGCCTTTAGAATCTAGGTCCACTACTATTTTGGAACCCGTTTCTATCAAGGGCTCCCATTTGTCAAATGCTACATTGTCTTCTAATTCTTCTGCAGCTCGTCGAAATCATCCTATTCATAATGGACTCCGGGTGCACAAAGCACATGACGGGCAATCTCAAGCTTCTCATTAACTTCGTGGAGAAGTTTCTGGGTACGGTACGGTTTGGAAATGATCAATTTACACTGATACTCGGATATGGAGACTTGGTTCAAGGGAATATCACTATAGAACGGGTTTATTACGTCGAGGGACTGAATCACAACTTATTCTCGGTTGGTCAATTTTGTGATGCGGATTTGGAAGTGGCTTTTCGGAAATCTACTTGCTATGTTAGAGACTACGATGGGAATGACCTTCTTACAGGTTCTCGTGGTTCTGATCTCTACACAATAACTCTTCAAGACACATCTTCAACAAATCCAATTTGCTTAATGGCTAAAGCTTCATCATCTCAAGCATGGTTATGGCATCAACGATTGTCACATCTCAACTTTGACACCATCAACTTGCTTTCGAAAAATGATATTGTGACCGGTCTCCCAAAGTTAAAATTCGTCAAAGACCATCTTTGTTCTTCTTGTGAGTTGGGGAAAGCAAAACGGAAGTCTTTCAAATCAAAGACTACCCCAAGCTCAAAAGGACGATTGGAACTTCTACACATGGATTTATGTGGTCCCATGCGTGTAGAGAGTATTAACGGGAAAAAGTATATTCTCGTGATTGTTGATGATTACTCTAGATACACATGGACTTTCTTCTTAAGGTCCAAAGATGAAACACCAGAGGTTCTCAAAAAATTTCTCAAGATGATACAACGCAATCTTCAAGCTCAAGTCTTAACCGTAAGAACGGATAGGGGTACTGAATTTTTGAACAAGAACTTGCAATCTTACTTTCAAGAAGAAGGCATCGAACATCAAACGTCTATTGCTCGAACTCCTGAACAAAACGGCGTTGTCGAAAGGCAGAACCGTACTTTGGTTGAGGCTGCTCGAACAATGCTTTCTGCTTCAAAATTACCGCTATTCTTCTGGGCTGAAGCAATTGCAACTGCATGTTATACTCAGAATCGTTCTCTCGTCATCCCTAGACATGAAAAGACACCTTACCACATCATCAATGGCAGGAAACCTACTGTCAAATTCTTTCACGTATTTGGATCTTTATGCTACATTCTTAAAGACGGTGAGAATCTCGACAAGATGAAAGAAAAAGGTGATGCATGTATTTTTGTGGGGTATGCGACATTGTCGAAAGGATATCGGGTCTATAACAAGGGAACAAAGATTATTGTCGAAACAATTCATGTGAACTTTGACGAATTGCCACATATGGTACTTGATCACAACAGCTCAAGTCCCGCTCCTCAATTTCCAGCAATGGCACCTACACAAAACAGTGTACGTCCCGTGCAAGAATGTCAAGAAATTACTCCTACAACAGACTCGACGGATACAACAAAAATGAATGAGTTGGTTGATTTATATGATCCAATGTTTGAAGAATATTACTATGGAAACAATCAAGTTGTGTCAAAACCTTCCGCTGTCAATGCTGTTGATGAACCCGAACCAAGTTCACAAGACACAACTGCCTCTACTTCAGCAACCGTTGCTCAAGAGAATATTCCATTGGATACTCAACAAACTCAAGAAACAGTCATACAACCAACATCACCAACCGTCAATGCTGAAGGAGGAAACAACAATCAAGCAGTCGATGCACAACCTGACGAAGAAGAATTTACCAATCCGTTCGGTACACCGGTACACGAAGTCGGAGAGTCTTCTACTCAACATGTTGATCCGTCCAACATGCATACATTCTACCAACCATATCCATCCACTCACCATTGGACACGTGATCATCCATTGGAGCAAGTCATTGGAAATCCTTCACAGCCGGTTCGAACACGCAGACAACTCGAAACCGATGGCGATGTGTGTATGTATGCACTCACCGTGAGTTCAACTGTACCTACAAACATCAAACAAGCCATGACTGATCATGCGTGGATTGAATCAATGCAAGACGAAATTCATCAGTTTGAACGCCTAAATGTTTGGGAACTTGTTGACCGACCCTGTGGAATGTCAATTTTAGATTTCAAATGGATCTGGAAAAACAAACTGGATGAAGAACAAACCATCATAAAAACAAATCTCGTCTTGTGGTTAAGGGATACCGTCAACAAGAAGGCATAGACTACGATGAATCATTTGCTCCAGTCGCTCGTTTGGAAGCAGTCAGGATATTCCTTGCTTATGCTGCACATAAGGGCTTCACGGTTTTTCAGATGGACGTTAAAACTGCTTTTCTCAACGGTCATTTAAAGGAAGAAGTGTATGTGAATCAGTCGGAAGGATTCATCGATCCTCATCATCCTAACAAAGTCTATCGTCTCAAGAAGGCTGTATATGGACTTAAACAAGCTCCAAGGGCATGGTACGAAGAACTATCCAACTTCTTGGTTTCCAAAGGATTCTCCAAAGGTTCTATTGATCCTACTCTTTTTATTAATAAATATGGGGATGACATACTGCTGGTGCAGGTTTATGTTGATGACATTATTTTTGGTTCTACGAACCCAAAACTTTCAAAACGTTTTGAAAAATTAATGCACAACAGATTTGAAATGTTAATGATGGGGGAGCTAAAATTCTTTTTAGGCCTCCAGATTCATCAATCCCCACGTGGTATCTTCATAAACCAAGCTAAGTATGCTCAAGAGATACTTAAAAAGCATGGTATGACCTCATGTGCTCGCGTTGGTACACCATTGTCGACCACATCCCTAGACGCTGACTTGTACTCATATCCTGTAGATCAAACGCGATATCGCAGTATGATCGGGTCACTTATGTACCTTACAGCCAGCAAGCCTGATATTCATCATGCCACATGCTATTGTGCACGATATCAAGCCAGACCTACTCAAAAGCACCTCAAAGAGGTTAAACAGATCTTTCGGTACCTTAAGAATACCATTCACATGGGTCTCTGGTATCCGAAGGGAACCGATTTTCATCTAACAGCTTTTTCAGATTCTGATCACGCAGGTTGCCTTGATAGTCGAAAAAGCACTTCTGGTAGCGTACAATTTCTAGGGGAAGACAAACTTGTGAGCTGGTCGTCAAAGAAGCAGGACTGCACTTCCCTCTCATCAGCTGAAGTAGAATATGTGGCTCTATCCGCGTGTTGTGCTCAAGTCCTCTGGATGAGAACTCAACTCACGGATTATGGCTTCCACTTTGATAAAATACCTATGTATTGTGACTCAAAGTCGGCCATAGCCATTTCTTGCAATCCGGTTCAACACTCCCGTACCAAGCACATCGCAGTCAGATATCACTTCATCAAGGAACAAGTGGAACGTGGTATCGTAGAATTATACTTTGTCAGAACTGAGTACCAAATAGCTGACTTATTTACAAAATCCCTATCTCAAAATAGGTTTCAGTATCTCGTTGGCCGTCTTGGTATGAAGTATATGACTCCAAAAGACTTGGAGGTTTTGGCAAATGAAGCTGCTTGATATTCTCTCACAATGACTTCTAAGCACATCACAGCTTAGGACTCGAACCTCAACTAAGGAAAGTTTATCTCGGACGATAACTTATCCTTCTCAACGAGAAAATCATATTTCTCAGTCATGAGCTTCTCATAAAAACATTCAAAGTTTTTAAGTTCATGAAAAACGATTTCTAAGTAAATGTCAGCTTAGACCTCGAACTTCAACTTAAGGAAAGTTTATCACGGATGATAACTTATCCTTCACAACGGGAAATTTATTTTTCTCAGTCATGAGCTAGTCACAAAACAATCAAAGTTTTGAGCTCATGAAAAACGGACCCGATAGGGAAGTGTACGTTTCAGTGCGCTTTCCCTAGGCAATAGAAGAGAAGTCTTCTATCCTGATTATTTTAAAACTGTTGAACACAATTTTTCAAGAATTTCTCAAAAGGTTTTTCTAAATCTTTCAAAATTGTGTGTTCAACACTCCCTTCCTCATATGTGGTTTTTATATCTCAAAATTGTCATATGTTATTTTGATCAATTTTTGAGGGGGAGCGTTTTAAAATCAAGCCTTTAATGTTGCTTGGGTACATCTCTGAAATTGTCATATTTTATGTATCCAACACATTCTGAAAATGATATGAAATTGTCAACTATAATATATTATATCGGAAAAGGCATTTTTACTCCGTACCTCAACATATTGTGGTGTTGTTTTTCCAAAATTTTGTCAAACTTTTGTTTCAAGACACACATATATTGTTGAGGGGGAGCATCCCGACTGAAAAAGTTCCATGTTTCATGCGTGCACACATGTTTCTCTCCCAATCGGTTTTTAGAAATTTTCATATTTTAATCAATTGGTATCTCTAATATGATGTTTTTATATTAGAGATAGGGGGAGAAAATGTGATTAAAATGTAATATATTGCAACATGTGATCTTAAAGACTCAAGTGCAACTCTTTCCTTCACATGCTAAACCATTTCGTATATCGATGCATGTGTGTAGGGGGAGCTTTTCGAAATTATAAAACTTTCAAAGTGTTAAAAGTTTTGATTTTTATCAAGCACTTTGAATTGTTTTCAATGGTTTTATGGTTACGATCTTTACCCAAAACAACCTACTATCCACGATGGAACGATGGAGTCAAAAGGTGGTTAAGGATAGGAAACTAAGTCCTATGATCCAACCAGAACCGGAGGGATCTACCCAAGGACATTCCATAGCTAGAGATAGTTGTCCTTAGGAAAGATGAAGTTAAATGAAGCTGAATGCGGACCAATTACTTAAGTTAGCACTAGAACAATCACAACAAGGTGCTAGTGATGACGTATTGGTAAGCATTGAAGGAGTTGAATATTCTATGCAACTTAGGCAGAAACCGGGTTAACACATCTATCGAAGACAAGTGTCATGGACCTAGTGATGCGATGCACAACCCTTCCCCAGCCATTCGAGTTTCTCTCAAAAGAAACTTGTCTCATTGTCACGGAGATCAACACGTATCTATTGACTTTCTCACTCCGAGTCAGTCAATATTGAAAAGGTGGCAGTCTGCTCCAGCCTCCGATTACCAAAATGCACTTATTGAGTCTAGAGCCAAACGAAATCTATCTATCATCTCATTAGGACACAATCGAGTCCTACACATTATCCTTGTGATATTGCCAGAACATCTGAGTGATACGATTCATAATGAAGATGGAAATCCTGCTTGAGCCAACATCAAACAAGCTCATGGTAGGTAACTTGTGTGATTCTACACGAATCAAACTTGTGAGAACTGGAAAGCAACTAAGTTTGGATTCCTAATTGATTCAAACTTGATTCCAAGTTTCTTCTCAAAATCCGAGTGATCTTGCCAGAACATTCAGAGTGACACTCCTTAGTGCTCACAGTGACGAATGGAAATCCTTCCAGTGTCAACATCAAACAGCACTGCGGTAGGTGACTCGCAAGATTCTCTATGAATCAAGCTTGTGAAAAATTAGAAAGCAACAATGGTGCGATTCTTTTAGAATCAAACTTATTCCAGGAAATCTGAATTGACGACTCTAGTCAGACGGATAATTTATCCTTATGATTCACTCTTTACGTTCGCAGTCTGCTTTTAGACGATCGAGTAAAGAGAACTGGCTACTACCACCGGGAAACCCTGTCAAGGAGATTCTTAATCGAATCTACCCGATCACAGGTACGGTATCTAATACCGTCTAAACGGTCTTCACCGACCGGAGGTAAAACGCTACCGAGTTAGGATGAAATGTTCAAAGCCATTTTATCCGTGTCTATATATGTTGTTGCTGCATATCAAGAAGGTGGCGTAGCTGTGTAACCGATGTCGATTCAGAAGTCACAAGAGCACAAGAGCACAAGAGCACAAGATGGCGATACACAAGATACCTAAGAATGTAAGAATGTAATAGGTCATATTAGTCACAAGGAGCACAGATGAAGATCTCAAGCACTCAAAGTCAAATGACAAAGGCTCAAGATAAAGATCAAGAAAGCATGAAGGAACAAAAGCTGTTACAAACAAGATCAAGACCAAGATACAAGACCAAATCAGGAAGATCTCCTCTACAAGAATGTATTCACTCAATCATCTTATACTTTTTAAGCTTTTTAAGATGACCGATACATTGGGGGAGATTGTTAGCCCTATATTTTATATAGTCGAACAAGAATGTAATAGGTCATCTTAGTCGTTAAAGGTCTTGTATTGTAATAGGTTAGTCGGGAAAACCGGGCTTAGACTTTAAGCTAATATTGTATAAGTTAGGGGCGTAAGCCCAAAACAAAGCCAAGCCCGGCCCAAGGATACTAAACCCACGGCCCATATGCCAAGGGTATATATACCCTCTTCCATGTGTGGAAGAGGGTGTTGGTTCATTTTACTTTCTCTCTCTAGTAAACATTAACCTTCCAAAATTCTCTCTTGTTTCTCTCTCTACTTTCTAGTCTTTCTCTCTCTAAATATCTCATCTAAATCTTGTGTTATGGATTAAATGGGATTAACAGTTTCCTATCCTAAACCACCTTTTTTACTCTATGGTTCCGTCGTGAGTTAATGGGTTGTTTGGGTATAGATCCTCACTATAAAACCATTGAAAAACGAATCAAAGTGTTTGATAAAAAAATTAAAACTTTTAACACTTTGAAAGTTTTACATTTTCAAAATACTCCCCCTATACACATGCATCGATATTCAAAATTGTTTAGCATGTGAAGGCAAGAGTTGCACTTGAGTCTTTAAGATCATATTTTTCTATGTATTATATTTAATCACCGTTTCTCCCCTATCTCTAATATAAAAAACTTGATGCTAGAGATACCAATTGATTAAAATATGACAATTTCTGAAAATCGTATGGGAGATAAAGATGTGTGCACGCATGAATCGTGGAACTTTTTTGGGTTGCTCCCCCTCAACAACATATGTGTGTCTTAATTAAGCACAATTTGACACTACAGAAATAAATAGACACCATAATATATGTTTAGGTACGGAGTTGAGATGCCTTATCCGATATTATATATTTCATATGACATTTAAATCCTATTATAACTTTTTCGGAATCTATTGGATACATAAAATGTGATATTTTCTGAGATGTACCCAACAACATTAAAGGCAATGTTTTTAAAACGCCCTCCCTCAAAAATTGATCCACATAAATATGACATTTTTGAGACCATTGAAACCACATTATAAGGAAGGTGGTGTTGAACACATAATTTTGAAAGATTTTGAAAAAACTTTTAAGAAATTATTGAAAATGGTGTTCAACGGTTTTAAAATAACCATGATAAAGGACTTCTCTTCTATCTCTTAGGGAAAGCGCACTAAAACGTGCAGTACCCTGTTAGGTCCGATTTACATGAGCTTAAAACTTTGATTTTTTATGACTAAATCATGACCTAGAAAAATTAATTTCGTGTTGTTAAGGATAAGTTATCATGCGTGATAAACTTTCCTTACGTTGGAGTCCGAGTTCTAAGCTTACATTTACTTAGAAATCGTTTTTTCATGAGCTTACAAACTTAGAATGTTTTTACAAGAAGCTCATGACCGAGAAATATTAATTTCTTGTTGTGAGGATAAGTTAACGTTCGTGATAAAGTCTCCTGATTGTGAGTTCCGAGTACTAAGCTGTAATATATTTAGGAGTCATAGAAAAAATAGAAATGACATGTTTTAAAAATATTTACAACTTTCATTCGAGCTTTATTTACTAACCCGGTCATTATTGAACGATATTTTTAGGCACGCTAATATTATCGATACTGAAAGACATGTCGAGAAGATTCTATTTAATATTTTTTTTGAAATTTTCTATTTTTGTATTTTATTTTTAAGGTTTATATTTTTGTATTTTCTTTTTCCAAAATTTTATCTTCACAAATTATAAATAAAGAGAAATATCAAAAATATTTACTTCTCAAAGTTGCCATTAACAACGGCAGATGGTCATTGAGTTGTTGTACATGAAGTAAATCTTGTTTCTTGTTGACATTGATCGGGTGCATCATCAGTGGTAACAACTGAAGACTTTGAAACAACTTGATTTTCTCCATTGAAATATTCATCGGAGAAGATTTCCAACTGATGTTCGTTTCACAAGTCTTAAATTTATATTACAAGGTTTAGCAAGTCTTCTTCCTTTGTCATAGGCGTGTCATTGTCATCACATTCAGTAGAAGGATGGATTCCTCCAAAGTGTTTGCAAGTTTCACGACTTCTTTTTTCATCTCTTTATATTGAGTGTCGATTTTGAGAGACATGGTGTCCATACGAGCCATAATTTTTTCAGTGTCGGTTGGGTTGTTGCTTTCTTTGGCCAAAGCTACGGTTTTCCGTGGGTTTTTGTTTTTGTGATTTTGAACCAATCAAGCTTGAGTAAGACTTTGTCATCTAATAACTGGTAGGCTTGGTTAGGGATTTTGTAAAGGAAAATACTACTCGCTGCGACGTTCAACGCATCTTGGGTAGCATCGTCAAGACCATGATAGAAAATCTTGATTATTCCTTCTTTTTTAAGTCCATGACCATGATAGTTTTTGAGTAATTCTTTCATTCTTAACCATGCGTCAGTGAGAGTTTCTCGATCTTGTTGAGAAAAGCTTCGAATTTCTCCGAGGAGTTTTTCAAATAGGACAGGAGGAAAGAATCGGCTAATGAAAGCGGTTCTAAGACCTTCCCATGTTCGAATGGTTCCTTCATTAAGTTTGTCGAGCCATGACTTGGCTTCTCCAGTAAGGGATGATGGAAACATCATGAGTTGAACGACTTCCGCTTATCCTTATCCATAGTTAAATATTTTGAAAATTCCGCTAAATTCATGGATGTGTTTGTGAGGATCGGTTTTGATTCGACCATCAAATTGGTGGTTTTTGACAAGTGTCAAGTGGTTTCCTTTGATTGCAAAATCGTTTGCAATTTTAGGTAAAACGATTGCGGAGCTAGGAGTTGGTGCTACAACTCTATTGGCTGATCACATTGGTTCATCATCGGTGTCCGACATTGGATCGTAACGGTTGATGAGTTTGGTGAGAAATAGGAATTGAGAAAGATTGTCAAAAGGTTGGTTGATTTCGCGAGGTTGAGGTTGCTCGTGTCTCCTATCTAAAGGTACATGAATGTGAAGTCTACGTAACCTTCGGTTAAGGGTACGTTCAGGTTCTGATAATGGTGATAATGGTGGAGTTTTGGATGAACGGGTGTACATCCAACAATGGTTTTGGTGTTACCATAGGAAATGTGCGTCGCACTTTAAAAATGTGCGGCGTACTTTTGTTCGCTACAGGAAGTGCTGCGCACTTTTGAGTTGTGTGGTGTACTTTCTGTACTGCAGGAAAAATTTTGGTTTGTTTTGGGTGGGAAATGGTTCAGTTCTTCAAAGATTACGAAAATTTTGGTTACAAAACAGGATTATAAGTCCCCGGCAGCGGCGCTAAAAACTTGATGTTTGTTTCGCAAGTCTTAAATTTATATTACAAGGTTTAGACAAAACAAGGGACTAGAATACAAACATGGGCAAGTATACCCTTTCATTCGTAATATAGCTTGTAGTGGTAAGCCAGGATCGTTCGCTGAGACTTAGTTTCGTTTTGGTAATCAATATAATAATTGAAGAAATAAAGGATTGAAATAAATAACAATAGTAACAAGTATGACTAATATGGAATAGTTCGTATAAGTTCGTGATGATGATAATAATGATCGAGATATGTTTATATAGGTAAAGAGTGATAATCCTTTTTCGTCAAAATGGCGTTTGCACAATTTACTTTAGGGTGATTCAAGACTTATATTTATTTAAGCGACTAAGCTCAAAACAAGTTGCCAACGAGTTCAATATTTCATCAAAGTTTCTTAGCGGATCTCTTCAACCAAAGATTCAAAACCATAGACAAGTCTTTAAAAACTTATTATAACAATTTGCGTTTCTCAACACCAAACTATCGTAACAAATCAACTCTAGATAAAATATGGTTTATAGAACTAGGTGGTAAAATGGTTCTACAACATTAGCTTGAAATCAATTATAAATGATCATATCATAGCATCATCACTAATCATAGTCACATAGCCATATAGTCACAAATAGCTTAGCCTAAAATAGTAATCAAAGTAACAAATGGAAAAGAGTAAGAGAACATCATACTTAGATTGATGGAAGGAATGAGTACACAAGTGTCACGATTGTATCATTTCTCCAAGAATCAAAGAGTGAAATACTCTCGTTACAAGTATTTCCCAAAAGTGGATAATACTGAAATATCACTAAGAAAGCTAAGAATACTCGGATTTATAGAGTAGTAGTTGAGAGATGTGTGCTTAAAATGAGTAGAAGTGACCTCTATTTATAGTGCTGGCTGAGAGAAAATGTGCGCCGCACTTCTCCAAAAGTGCGCCGCACTTTGAAGACGGGAATGTGCGCCGTACTTTTGACTTTGTGCGCCGCACTTTTGACTTTGCCCGCCGTACTTTTGTGTGTTCCAAAATCTTATTTCAATAGTTTTGCTTATTTGCACATTAAGGACCCTTCTTTGTATTTCTTCACTTTGCTTCTTGAAACTATATACTTGCATATAAAAAGCAATATATTAAGTATCGAAAGCTCTTATTTATAATATAAAGTAGCATTATAATAACGGGTTGAATATGTATATTTAGGTCGTTATCAAATTCCTACACACTTAGCTATTGCTTGCTCTCAAGCAATCAAAGCAAAAAAACAAATTAGATTTTTAAAACTTTTAAGTATTGTGAAGTATGATAGGAAAATGATCAAATTTTTCTAAGTAGCAAAAGCAAATGACAAGATAATTTCAGCACCTCACATGGATAGTGTTTGGATTTTAAGTTCACACTGTAACACCCCCATAATGGTCAAATGCAGCGGAATAGTACACAGTATATAGAGCAATGATCATAATAGTCATTTAAAAACATATCATATGAATTAAATTATACACATTTAGTATCTTGTCTGAAATCAACATTTATTAATAATGTGAAAAATATCCCAGCCCGATAGTAACATGATGCTTCAATGATGCTGGGATCTAATGCATGAACCTGTTTATTTTCCTAAGAAAACATATAAAATAAAATGTGGGGGTCAACACGAGGTTGGTGAATTCATAGGTTTAATTTAATAAATAAATGTACTGATATGCCAAACACCACGATCATAGTAGGACAATCACAACCAATACTATAGAAGTTCCTATTGCCCTGTAATAGAAGCTAGACATGATGCTCAGGCGCCATTATGGTCAAATCCGATGTTGTTTCCCTCAGTCCGACAATGAAATAAACCTGTTGCTTGGCCTAAGCGTTTCATGATAGCAAGTCACGCAGGCCGGGTTTTATCAATCCCGAATAGATCTATTCATAACATTTCGCGCTACACTACTAACTATTACAGTCCACGAGAATGGGGCAAACAATAGGCAATAAGTTGTTATATGTTGATGTTATCCACGCGTGTTTGCATATAAAAGAGTTAAGTATGTTTTCTCCCTCAGTTATAAATACAGTAAAAATGGGGCCATGAACTCACCTCAGTGGTAATGATGTAGTGATGATATCACTGAATAAACAGGCACAGTATGATCACGATGTGATGAAATTACCTAAGTAATTTAAATGACTCAGTAAATGCACAATAATAATGCATGATAAATGTAATTGATGAAAAATGCATGATCACGAATTAATAAGTCGTTACGATTGTTTAAGTGTTTCAGTTTATTAGTGCTGTCAATTACTCCCTCCGTCCCATTTTATTAGTCCCCCAACAAATTTTTTAGGTATTATGATAGATTCAATGAATGTAGACATTTTATGATTAGAAAGACAAACTTACCCTTTGAATACATTAATAGTTTCCTTTTAAGAAATTAATAATATGGGTAAAACTGGAAAATTTAGTAATTAATGCTTCTTATTTTAGAAACTGGACAATATTTTGGGACAAATTAAAATAGTAATGAGGACAATAAAAGTGGGACGGAGGGAGTAATATAATATTTTTAGTTTCTAAAATTATATTTAGATTTGTCCAATAAAAGGGTAATGAATTAAATAAATAGATATTTATTTAATTTAATCGATTGTAAGAAAATAATATATTCCATTTAATTTTCTTAAGAACTTAAACATATTTAATAAGATTTGTCTGTTTATAAAATTTCGTAAATAAATTTTAATAATTTATTTAATTATCAAAATGACATAATTTAATTTATTAATAAAATAATTTATTAATACTTTTAATTAAATTAAAATTACTCGTAAGTCCTCGTAGTATAATAACTTTCAAAACAACCTTTAAAGTTTCGTTCGTTAAGTGTTTCACCTCGTTAGTCCTTGTTCGATAAGTTTATTTCCAAAACACGCCCCTAGCGCTCATAATACTTTCGTTATATGGCAAATTTGCCCCTAGGTTTCCTAGTCTCGAATTAATTACAAACCGAGTCCCTTGGGCTCGGTTTAGCTTTATGAAATGGCAAAACACCCCCCAAGTCTCGAAAACGTTTAAAATAGGAGTTAGGGCTTGAATTAAGTTTTGATAATGACACAACTAGTCCCTCATAACTCGAAATTATATATTAAGATTTCTAGGGCTTGTATTAAGTTTCCAAAGTGACACTATTAGTCCCTTGAGTCTCGAAAACATTTAATAAGATTTCTAGGGCTTGTATTAAGTTTCCAAAGTGACAATGATAGTCCCTATATTTTGGTTAGTTCTCGGTTTGAACACAAACGCACCCTATATTTTCAAAAGTGACAGATTTGGTCCTCGAACTTCTTTAATGTCGCGAAAACATATACCCATGTTTTATTAAATTACATTTTTGATTATATCTTTCACCAAATGACAATAAAGGCACGAAAAGTTCCCAAACATGGTTTTGGGCTTGGTTGGCCCAATAGGGTCACGGTTTGGGCTTTATGGGCCTAACGGGCTAGCTTTTGGGCTTGTCTAGTTTTCTACTAAATTCATTAAGCATACTAACTAATACACTAGATAATTTTGGGCTTATGGGCTTGTTTGTTTAGACTCATATATGGGCTTATATGTCGCGGCTTATATGAGCTTATATGGCTTATTTTTTTCGGCTTAAATAAGCTTATGGCTTATTATGGATAATTTATTAGTTCTTCTAATCCTAAACATGTTCTAACTATATGGGCTTATCAAAATGTGATTCCTATTCGACATAATATTAAGCCGTGAATAAGGGCTTATAGTTTGAGCTTATTGTTTAAGTTATAACACTAAGTTATTTAACTAGGGCTTACTTAGGTTTCCTTAAGCATGGTTCTTACTAGTTTGTCTTGAATATAGTGTTTTGAAGCATACTTGCCCACGAAAACAATATAAGTCATGGGCTTATATGTTGTTGGTGGGTTGACGTAGGGTATTTTACGTGTGCATGCAATCCAAGCTTCATTTCCTTGGCTTATATATGCATGACATGTAAAGAGAGGTATGAAAAGATCGAAATGGAGTCTTGGAGGGTTTACACTTACTTGTTATTAGAAGAGATGGTGGATGATCAAGTATTAGGGCTCCTATGCGTCGGTTACTCCTTACACGTGACTTAGGAATGTCTTGGCTTGACTTGGATACTAAGAATCACTTGTATACTTGCACTAAATGCCTTGAGAAAACCTAGATTTGGTAGTAAATGCTTGTGTATGTGTTTGTTGCGTCTAGGTGGTATATAAAGTTAGTGATCTGAATTTTTGAGTGTGTGAGGGTGAGGAGTGAGAGTTTAGCTTGCTAAATATCTAAGTGTGAAGATTGTATGTGGTCTTGGGTTAAGCCACGACAAGAAAGAGGTGCAAGTAAGATTTGATGTGATTTCTAGGTACTATGGAGTACTAAGGTTTTAATGCTAATGTTTGTATACTTGGCTTTTGGTAAGCCCCTACCCGTCGCATCTATACAAGCCAAAGGGGATAAAATGAAGTTGCATAGTGTATCTATTAATGAGAGTGATGTACATGTAAAAGGTTTGTGTGGTTTGGGCACTTCACACGTCTAAAGGAAAAGATGTTTGCTTGTTGTCTTGGTTTCTATACTACTTGCATATCTAAGCTTAGATATTACCTAGTACATTTCATAAATGCAAAGTATGTACACATGGTCTTTGTTTTGAATGTGGCCGACGGTTTTTAGCTAGTCAAAGGAAAAGAATGGCTTAAATAGTGTAAGGTTTAATTAGAGTGTGTTGTACATGTTTTGTAAAGTCAAATGTATATTAAAAAGGTTCCTAGGTAAGTATAGTTGTGAGGTTTTGGGTATTCGGCTAGAATGTAAGTCTAAGGTAGTTTTAAGTTTGTTTATAGTGTCTTGGTATGGTTACTAGGAGGCTAAGTATAATATAGTAGAAGTAGGTTTAAGTCTTAAGTCATTTTGGTTAAGTTTTAGAATCTTTGGTGAAAGTATAGTCATAATTAAATAAATATATGATTTACTTTATTTAAAATGCATGACTCTAGTGAAAGTGAGTTAAAGTGGATATTTGTAATGTTTAATGATAAAGAGTAGTTTATGTTGAATCATAGTATTGTTTTTGAGGTGAGGAACATATATAAATATATATTTTGAAGCATAAAATAGTTCCTTGATAAGTGTTATTAATTGTGAACATGAGTTTAGATTTTTGTAAATCAAATTGATGAATGCTTATGATCATGTGTTTCAGGTGACTTAATAGTCCCAATTTATGGTTGTTTAAAGCCTTGTATGCTCATATAATGTAGTTATACAAATGTCCTTATGATTAAATACTCATAATCATAATAGAATGTCATGTGATCAAATGTTTCCATGTTCTGATGATTTAAATGATGTATGCACATGTATGATGCACATGATTGCTCAAAAGATTTCATGCAAAGGTGGTAATATATATAGATATCATGAGGTGACGTGTACAATGATGTCATAGTCAAAACCTGAAATTTACAGGTTTTACAGCACTATCTCGTTATTTTAGCTTTGTCCTCAAAGCTTAAGATGACGTTACTCCTCAGGTGAACAGGTGTGGGTAATTAGCTCTAAATGAGTCTTCGCGTTCCCAGGTGAATTCAGGACCTCTCCTAGAGTTCCAACGTATCTTAACTAGCGGGATTTGGCTTCGCTTCAGTTTCTTGACTACCTTCTCCATGACTTCAACAGGTTCTTATATGAATTGGAGTTTGTCATCAAAGTGGACTCCCTCCAATGACACGGCTAACGGCTCATCCTCGTAGCACTTCTTCAAGTTCGAGACATGGAATGTAGAATGTACCCGGCTCAACTGCTGGGGTAACTCTAAACGATAAGCGACTTCACCGATTCTGGCGATCACTTTGAAGGGTCCTATATAACATGGATTTAATTTCCCACGTTTTCCAAATCATACAACGCTCTTCCAAGGTGATACCTTGAGCATAACACGGTCACCTACTATGAACTCCATAGGTTTCTGTTTGCGATCTGCATAGCTCTTCTGTCTGTCTTGTGCAGCTTGAATTCTTTGTTTGATGAGAGTGATCTTCTCAGTAGTCTCTTGGACCAGTTCGGGTCCAGTCAGCTGAAATTCCCCCACCTCTGCCCATCACACGGGTGATCTGCAATTACGACCATAGAGGGCCTCAAATGGTGCTGCCTTGATGCTGGCATGGTAGCTGTTGTTGTAGGAGAGTTCAACCAATGGTATATGTTTGACCCATCCTTTTCCAAAGTCGGTCACACATACCCTCAGCATGTCTTCCAATGTTTGGATTGTTCATTCACTCTGACCGTCAGTCTGTGGGTGATAAGCAGTACTCATGTCCAAGTTTGTTCCCAAGGCTCGTTGAAAAGCTTTCCAAAAGTTTGACGTAAATCTACCATCTCGATCACATATGATTGAGACTGGTATACCGTGTCTAGTCACAACTTCCTTGAGGTACAGTTTGGCCAACTTGTTCAGAGAGTCATTTTCTCTGATGGGCAGGAAATGAGCTGATTTTGTGAGTCGGTTGACAATTACCCAAATTGTATCATAACCGTGAGATGAAGTAGGGAGTTTGGTAATGAAGTCCATGGTGATGTTGTCCCATTTCCATTTCGGTATCTCGGGTTGGACTAACAAACCAGATGGTCTCTGATGTTCTGTCTTCACTCTGGCATAAGTCAGACATTTCTTCACGTATGTGGCAATGTCTGCCTTCATGTTTGGCCACACATATAATTTCTTCACGTCCTGATACATCTTTTTAGATCCGGGACGTATGGAGTATTTATACTTATGAGGTTCGTGCATGATCACGTTTATCAAGTCTCTGTAACATGGTAACCAACTTCTTCCGTGTAAACATAGCGTTCCGTCTGCTCTGGCTTCTAACTTCTCCTTGCTTAGATCTGTCCTAAGCATTCCTCCTATGTCTTCCTTTCCAATGTTTTCAGGCTTCTGTGCTTGGATTTGAGCCTCTAATATCTGCTTGGGTAGATCCAAGCTAATGGTCATAACTAGGGCTCGAAATCTCATGGGAGTATCAATTACCTTTCGGCTTAGTGCATCTGCAACTACGTTGGCTTTACCTGGGTGGTATTTGATATCACAGTCGTAGTCACTGAGCAATTCTATCCAACGACGTTGTCTCATGTTCAGCTCCTTCTGGTCTAGGATATGTTGCAAAATTTTGTGGTCGGTATGCACTGTACACTTTGTTCCATATAGGTAGTGTCTCCAAATTTTTAAGGCAAAAACTACAGATCCAAGCTCTAGATCATGAGTAGAGTAATTCTGCTCGTGCTTCTTCAGTTTCCTTGAAGCATAGGCTATCACTTTCTGTCTCTGCATTAACACAGCTCCTAAGCCTTTGTGTGAGCCATCACAGTAGACAACGAAGTCTTCGTTGCCTTCTGGTAAGGCTAGGATAGGTGCACTACACAATTTCTGTTTTATGGTTTGGAATGTGGCTTCTTCTTTTTCTCCCCAATTAAATTTCACGCCTTTCTTAGTAAGCTTCGTCATAGATTTAGCTATCTTCAAAAATCCTTCTATAAATCTCCGGTAGTAACCGGCAAGACCTAAGAATTGGCGAATTTCCTTTGGCGAAGTGGGTGCTGCCTAATCCTTTACGGATTCGGCTTTTGCGGGATCTACCTAAATTCCTTTGATGTCAATCACGTGACCAAGAAAATGTACTTTAGGAATCCAAAAATCACATTTGGAGAATTTGGCGTATAGCTTCTCTTCTTTAAGTAATTTCAGTACTTGAGCAAGATGTTCCCCGTGCTCTTGCTCATTCTTGGAAGAGATGAGTATGTCGTCGATGAATACGATGACGAATTTATCCAAATACGGTATGCACACTCGATTCATGAGGTCCATGAATATGACTGGTGCGTTGGTCAATCCAAATGGCATGACCTGAAATTCGTAATGACCATAACGAGTCCTGAAGGCTGTTTTTGGTATGTCCCCCTCTCTGACTCTCAGCTGATGGTATCCAGATCTTAAGTCAATCTTGGAATACACACTTGCTCCTTGTAGTTGATCAAATAGGTCGTCGATTTAGGGTAGCGGATAACGATTCTTTACAGTTAACTTATTCAGTTCCCTATAATCGATGCACATTCGGAAAGAACCATCTTTCTTTTTGACAAACAGCACTGGATCTCCCCAAGGTGAGGAACTGGGTCTGATAAAACATTTGTCTGATAGTTCTTGAAGTTGTTCAGCGAGTTCTTTCATCTCGGTTGGTGCTAATCGGTATGGTGCTATAGCTACAGGTGCAGCTCCTGGTATCAAGTCAATTTGAAATTCCACTTGACGAGTCGGAGGTAAACCATGTAAGTCGTCTGGGAAAACTTCGGGATAATCACGGACAATTGGTACATCCTTGATTTGTTTCATCTCTGGTTCCTCTTCTTTGTCTGTCTTTGAAACATGTGCTAAAAAGATAGGGCATCCTTTTAGTATATACTTCTGGACTTTGGTGCATGAGATAACACTCAGTCTGGTGTCAGTTCTATCTGAATTTCCTTCTCCTCGGACAATTAGATTTTCCTTTCCCCACGGTATACGAACTATCTTTCCGTCACACACAATGGTTGCGTGATATTTGGCTAACCAGTCCATACCAATAATGACGTCAAAACTACCCAAATTTACAGGTATTAAATGAATATCGAATGGATGATTTAGAAGATTTAAGGTACAACCTCTTAGAATAGTGTTAGTTTCGATGATTTTACCGTCTGCTAATTCGACTCTGTAACAGTCGTCTAGCTGTGAAGGAGTAATGCCTAGTAAACTACTAAACTCGATGGATATAAAACTCCTATCGGCTCCCGTATCAAACAAAATAGTTGCATAACAATTGTTCAGAAGAAACGTACCGGTAACCACAATGGAGTCGGGGTTGGTCTTGGTATCTCCTATAACATAAACTCTGGATGGCGCTCCTCCTCTGTTCTCGTTCCTAACTACTCGTTTTGGGCACTCAGGCTTGATGTGTCCGATCTCCTGCAACCATAGGAACGAACTTCCCTAAGTTCCATACTACCACTGCCAGTGTGCTGGTGGTTTCCCTGCTATCCACTTCCGCGGAAGTTCTGACTGTTGCCATTGTTGGTGTTGGGTCAGTATTTACTAACCTTGAAGCAACTCTTGGATTTGAATATAAAATCCCCCTAAGTGTTTAATGCTCAGCAGTAAGGCCAGTCTGCTGAAAGATGACCAGAGGAACAAAGTTCCTACTGATGACCTTATAGCTGAATAAAGTTCAGCACTCCCCTTCTAGTGAACTTAGAAGACAAAGGATTCTTCGCTTCAAATACTAGGCGGTCTAGTTGCTGAAGAACAAGGACTGAAGAAGGGATTTCAGTTCAGTTTGGCTTGACAATACCAAACTGAATGATGTCGATCTCCTCTAGGATACTGAAGACTCTTCAGTATTCTGATGGTTTGCATTAGGCGGGAAAAGATAACTTTAAGTCAAAGTAGGTTGCTTGTATACTTAGATATAAGTACAACCTTTATCTTTTCTAGAATAGATTAATATGTACTTTGTACTGTTTATCCAGCATGGGCATCAACCACCCACTGGATAAACCCATGCATTGGTACATGCAAGATGCAAACCCTAATTACACTACCTATATAAGGAGTGTACATTGGGAGAGAAAGGGTTAACAAATACAAGAGCTTAAACTCTGGAAAACCTTTCTCTCTTGATACCAACTAAACCATATAGCCAAGATGCATATGAACGTTTAGATTGGAGCTTAGACTTTAAATTTGGTTAGACGTTTAAGTAGAGGAGACAAACCCCATTGTCATTCAACCACTTTGTTATTCCGCAAACAAAGTGGGTTATAGATTCTTTATTTGATTCTAATAAAAGTCTATACGTTGAAAAGTATATTGGTATTGTTGTTTTAATCTTTCATAGTTCTTATCTGTTGTTAAAACAACTCACTTGAGTCGAAGTAAGAGTTATTACTTAAGTTAATAAGTAATAACGAATTACAAGGGACCAACAAGTGGTATCAGAGCAGTTTGATTAGTTAAACTCTAATTTATTAAACTGCTCATTTAAAAGTTTTCAAATCAAGATCCAAACTGGCTCAAGTTATACCACAAACCCTAGAATATAGGGGTGGCCAACTCAATGTTGCTCCTATACTAGGGGTTGCCAACTTTACAAATTGGAAGAAGAGGTTTCTTGTCCACATGGTTGGAATTGAACCTCAATTCCTTGGAATAATTGAAAATGGTCCTTTTGTTCCCATGGTTGGGGACAATAAAAAACCTGAAGTACGATGGACTGCTGATGAGAGAAAAGCTGCTAACCTAGATCAGCGTCTCAAAAGTATCATCATGTCTGTACTCCCAGATGACCAAATGAATTCTGTTGTAAATTGTAAAACAACCAAAGCAACTTGGGAGGACCTTATTCTTTACCATGAGGGACCCTCTGATGTAAAAGAAACCAGAATTATGGATTTAAAGCTTCAATACAACACCTTCAAGCATAAAGAATAGGAAACCCTCACACATACATTCACCAGATACAAATCACTGATGAATGAACTTGTGAATTATGGTGTTGAGCTTTCAAAACTTGAAATCAACATAGTTTTTGTCAATGCATTGCCAAAGAAGTGGCTCAGTTTCTGCCAAAGCTTGAGAAATGCTAATCACATTAAAAATTATGATCTAGCCTCTCTTTCTGGGAAACTGAAATATGAAGAAAACCTAGTTGATAGGATTTATGAAGGCTCAAGCAAGAGTAAAGAATTAACCATTGCTACACCCCTGTCCACAGCCTTCTTTAGTGAAGCTGTCATTCAAGACTACCAAGATAGTCCTGATGATGAGGAAGATACTAGTGAGGAATATCTGAATGACCTCAAAGAGGAATTTCATGAAAGAGCACTTCTGGCCAAGTCTAGAAGGTTCTTTAAGAAAGGAGGCAAGTTCTCCAGCTCCACAAAAGCTTTAGTTGACACTGATTGCTACAAATGTGGGAAGACTGGTCACTATGCTAGGGATTGTTATTCAAAAACATCCTTCCCTTCATATTCCTCACCAGCTTAATCAAGACCAACTGGTCAATCATTATTTCAACCAAAACAAATTGCTTCTACTCTATTTCAGCAAAGCAGGGTTGAACTCAGACCAACAAAAGACTTTGAAGCCAAATATAGAGAAATCAAGGCAAGATTGGCCTTAATGAGCACCGAAAGCTCCTCATCCAAGACTCCCAAACAAGACAAGAACAAAGGGCTTGTTGCTAAAGCCTATGAATGGGATGAAGAAGATGTTTCTTCAGATGATGATGAAATGGTAAATGTGAAAGTGCTGATGGCACTTGATGATGATGAAGGGGCCAATTCAAATGTTGTGACCAAAGAAAGTGCCAGAAATGGTGAATGGGTCAATGTCACTACAAAAAAGGTACAAACTCTTCTTGAATTAGAAGATAAAGATGACATTAAATTTGTCTTTGATTACTTGTGCATTGATCTAAAATTTGTTGAAGATCAAAGAAACAATTTTCTTGAAAATTTTCACAAACTTGTTCTACAACTTGAAGATTTTGAAAGTAAGCAAATAGAGCTAAAAGAAGCTAAACTTGATATTCTTACTTTTCAACAATTGAACAAAGAAATTTTAGAGGAAAATAACTCACTTAGAGTGAAACTAAAAGAAGCAAAAGACATTGTTAAATCTTGGCTTAGAAACTCTGATAGGGTAAATCAATGCATAAGTGAACAAATACATGCTCAAAAGAGGAAAATGCTTGGTGCTGAAGGATCCTCCAACACCAAACCTATTGTCTTTGTCAAAGCCTCAAACGAGGATGGTAGCTCGATCCCTGACATTGAAAGGTCAGGTGAAGAGAATTTACCCAATCATGACACTGGACGAATTCTTCTTCCTGAGTTTCAAGCAAGTATTGACACTTCAGCACTAGTTGAGTCCTCAGTTACTGAGGATGACTTAGATGATGATATAGAGAATGAAGTAATTACCCACTTCCTCCTTTGAAGAAGCTGGCTGGTGCTGAACCCTCTACTGGACCCAATACTATCCAGTCTATCATCAAGTCACACACCACACACAAAGATAGTTCTTCCAAGCATGTCAAAATTGACACTTCAAAGAACTCTTCAGCTCCTGCTGAAGGTTTGTAGAAATGCTAAATCGGATCCGGTGGTCTAATGTGGTGGTATATGGTGGTGGAAGCCATTGATAAACTTAGAGAGAGAGAAGAGAGGTTGAAAGTGTGTGAAAACAAGAAAAATGAATAAAACTAAAAATGTGACACAACCAACACCCCTCCTTGGAAGCAAAGGAGGGGTATATATAGTCACACACGATACGCTTAACTGTACAAGAACCTAGTCTAGTCTAAACGTGTGTGACTATGATAACTAATGGGAATTCTTAAATGTCGTCACATAAAGTGAGTTTCCAACAATCTTCCCCTATGGGACGACGTGTAGAATTCCTTACAATATTTTTTCCTAACAAGTACATAATGATAAGAACAAGAGCTTTCATGAAGCGTCCAATGCTGATGATGTCTTCTGAGGCCTTTGACTTCAAAACGACTCATCTTTAACTTGTAGTAGAAATACTGTAACGGCACGAGCTAAGTAACCCATACACTTCTGGTTAAGGAGAAGCTTTTGAATTAGCTTCCCCCTAATTCATGCCACATAAACTTGATGTAGAAGCTTTTTAAATAGCTTCCCCCTAAATCGACAATCCTCGTAAGCAACTTTAAAGCTTTCAATGAAGCTTAGAATGATTAAGCGCACAACGAAATCTAACAAGCAAATCCCATCATATAACATGATAATGTTGCTAAGAGAGATTGAAAGTTTGGGGTACACCAAGTAGATCAACAACTTCTCTTCTCACGCTTGAATAATTCTTCTGAATTTTTCTTCCCCCTGAGAGTTCAAGTTATGCATACCAGAAAGAATCAAGACATTTATTCCCCCACATGGTTGAAGAAAGTAAAGCAGTCCCCATTATGAAGCTCAAACACTAAAGTGGACACTTTATCCCATTCATGAAGTTGACATCGTAACACCAGAGTCAATTAAGTCCCGGAATTGCACATATCTTCTTCCGGAGATGCACCAGAGTCAATTAAGTCCCGGGAATGCATATAGGATAATGATGATGAATAATTGCAACAACCAAACAATTAATCATCGAATCAGTAGTGTACCGTTTAGAGATTGATAACGCCACGAGTTAAAACACTGATTTTCTCTGCGGCTATGACAAATGTCATCCCGGAATGTCTTCAAATCAAAAGAAGGTATGAAGTTCATCACGTGTACTCGTTGTGCGTTAAATGTGTCTTTTTCTTCCCCCTTGATGGTTTCAAAACTCGGAACCATCAATAAATCGTAAGCACATGAACCTGAAAATCTCGAGAGAATAATAAATAAGCTTAGTTATATTCGGTGAGAATCAGCTGTTGATCGAAAATCTCTTCTCATAAAACTCTCCATGGCCATCTTTACCAACCCACTTGAAGGCAATTTGAAGTGACCACTGATGGAATGAACCAGATACATCAAACATGAAACTGAATAAGAATCCTTCGATCTTGTGACTTAAGCTTGCACTATTGTTGAATGAAGAACGATGGATAAAATTTTAAGTACCCAATGCATCACTAAATATGTCTATAAGTACAACCCCTCTTGAAATTATCCATGTCGACTATGTGCGTGACACTGAGTACAACAAAGTAACCCCTTTGAGTGATAGTTATCCGAGTCATCAACCATCCACCCCGAACCCGGAAACCAGATAAACAAGTCTTCATTCTGAGATTAAGCACGAGCAAGTTATCTGTTCAAGGATAAAATAAGTACACGCCTTCGAAGAAATTCGTCTCCGTCTTCAAATAATTAATATTCGATCCAAAAAAAAATCTGTAGTCACGAAAAAATCGCCCATTTTTTCATTGGTCTCGTCTCAAATAAATTCTCGTCACAATTGTCTCGTCATTTTGTCACGTCACATTTTGTCACTTTGTCTCGTCCCGATAATGACCATAGTATGACTAAATACACACAAATTTTATACAAAAACAAATCTGATGTTTAAAACTTGTGTGTATATAGCAAAAATATACGGCCCATTGCAATGTTTACTAAATTTTGAGTCCAAGGCCCAAATTGTGTTAAAGAAATGTGTGTCATGGCCCATTGATTTGAATAAACGAGTTCCATGGCCCAAAAATTATAACCGATCTATCACTCATCAACCCGGTCCAAGAACTTTAAAAATGAGGATATAAAACAAGTTGACCCTAATTTTTATCACCCATTAACCCTAATCTCACGCAGACACTCTCTTTCTCCCACCTAACTCATCTCCTTCACCTCCATCGTACTTTCCGTCCCCCCATTAATCTCCCATCTTAAACAAATCTAATACTGAATCATTCTATCTCAGTGAAGAGATACAAATCCACATCACCTAATCCAAAACGTGTAAACATCCGTCATACAACCCACTCACTCGAATCAAATAAACCTTTAAAATTACTGACCCCAAGCAACCACGTTTACACCACCCTTTTTATGATAGGCTCAGAATATGTCGAATCAGTAAGACAAGAAACAAGGCAAAGTTGTTTTCAAGATCTATTATCAAAAAGGGTCTCGGGTAAGTCCTGATGAACTGCATGTTGTTTGAGTGTCCAAATCGAAAGAAAGAAATGACTATAACATAATTGTTATAAGTCGTTCTTTAATTTCGAATATAGAAAGTGAGTGATTCCCAACAGTAGGTCTATGATGATATATATTTCGTGTTAGATCTAAAAGATCTCGACCTGGATGTTGTTACACGAAAAAATTTATAAATCTGAGATCAATTTAATTTGTTCTATTTTTGTTTTAGTTTTGAGTCTGTGGAGTAGGTGACGATGGGAATATGATTAGTTTGGTGTTGATTTGAATGGAGTTATAAGGGTGGCAGTGAGTCAACTCAGTTGGGTTAATGAGTCAACTCGGTAGGTACCGAGTTGACTCAGGTGAGATGGTTTTGGTCAAGAGTCAGATTAAAACAACATGGGCATGAAATTTTATAACTGCATCGTAATAAATATTTAACCATCGCAGTCATAGCTTGGTACCATCGCAGTCAAACATTAACAAGGAGTCCATCGCAACATAATGTCTCATTACGATGGAATCCATTACGATGGTACCCATTGCGATGGTACCCATCGCAATGGTACCCATCGCAATGTTGGGAGAAATTGGGCAGCATGACGTTTTACTTATGCCATTGCGATGGGATCAAACCATCCATCGCAATGAGGACGGCCCTACCCATCGGAATGAGAAAAAAGAACCCCATCGGAATACATCCGAAAAAGAAGCCGTCGCAATAAAAGCATCGTAATATCCATCTCAATAGGGTTTGACCAAAAGTTTTGTACCCCGAAAAAAATGGATCTTGGACCAACTTTTTGTCCTTATCCCCATGATGCAAAACTGATGTGTATGAGGACAAAAACAAAAACAGGGTACAAAAATTGGATAAACATGATTTCGAGACTGATATTGGGACATAGAATGATATATTGGGACATAGAATCATAGAATGATATAAAAGACAGTGACAAATTTGTGACAGATTGGACCAAGATTCTTAGGAAATAAGACGTGACAAAAATGATATATTCGGACCCAAGAAAAGATTTTAAGACCACCAAAATCGAAGAACATAAGAACGATCCAAGGATGGAACCGAGGCTTTGATGCCAAATGTAGAAATGCTAAATCGGATACGGTGGTCTAATGTGGTGGTATATGGTGGTGGAAGCCATTGATAAACTTAGAGAGAGAGAAGAGAGGTTGAAAGTGTGTGAAAATAAGAAAAATGAATAAAACTGAAAATGTGACACAACCAACACCCCTCCTTGGAAGAAAAGGAGGGGTATATATAGTCACACACGATACGCTTAACTGTACAAGAACCTAGTCTAGTCTAAACGTGTGTGACTATGATAACTAATGGGAATTCTTAAATGTCGTCACATAAAGTGAGTTTCCAACAAGGTTCATATATGGGAACTACCTCTTTAGTTTCAACAAATAAACTAAAGAATGCTAGATCTAAGGAAGATGAGAGAATGTCTCTTGTCATGCAAGAGATCAATGATCTTAAATTGCAACTCAGGCAGCAGAAAACACCAACACGATTCAGAGATGAACCTTCAGACTCTCCTCATCTCAAGTACAAGACCCAATTTAAAAGGGCTTGTGATTTATGTGGTCTAAATAACCATCTCACTGAAACTTGCCTAAAAGTGATTTACTATACAAAATGTGAAAGGACTGACCATCGCACCTGTGAACACACTCAGTATATGCTGGCCAAAACAAGTGCTGATGCTCACAAATCTGAAGCATCTCCTTCCAGGCGAAATATGCCTTTCCCACCATGCATTCATTATGGTATGGGCAATCATCACTCAGATGACTGCCACTATTACCCTGTTTGTAATATTTGTGGAAGTTATGACCATGACACTCATGGACATAATCTAATCATCTCACTCAGAAGAGGTATTAAACCAAGAAACCCAAACTCTATTACCAAATGTTGTGAGACTTATGGAAGCGATGTCCACACTACATCTGATCACAACCATATAGAGTGGTTCAGAAGAGGTAAAGTCCTCCAGGCTAAGAAAGCAAAAGTTGTTCAGACCTCTTCTTCTTCTTCTTCTAAGAAATCACACATACCCTCAACAAGAGGACCCTTCAGATCTAGAACACCTTCTAGATCTAAAACCCCCACCCAACAAAGGTGGGTTTCAAAACGAAACTGACCATTTCCTTAACTTGTGTAGTGTGATCCCAGGAAGCCTATTTGGTACCTAGATAGTGGCTGCTCAAGGCACATGACTGGCACCAGAAGTTATCTGCATACGTATAAGGAGGAACAAGGTCCCAAAGTTGTTTTTGGTGATAACTCATCAGCTACTACTGAAGGATTTGGTTAAGTAAAATGCAATGGTATAGTTTTCTCAAGGGTAACATATGTAAATGGATTGAAGCACAACCTCATTAGCATAAGTCAACTTTGTGATGCAAAGTATCTTGTGTTGTTTGATGACAAAAAAGGTACAATCTTCAACTCCAATCATGAAATTATGATGATTTCTCCAAGAGTCAAAGATGTTTATGTCATGAACATGAACTCTACTCAAGAGACATGCTTCTTTGCTAAAGCCTCCAATATTACCAATTGGCTTTGGCATAAAAGGCTCTCACATCTCAATTTCAAAATAATAACTCTGCTGGCAAAACAAAATCTTGTTGTTGGTCTTCCTTCACTTGTCTACTCCAAGGACAAACCATGCTCAGCATGTGAAAAAGGGAAGCACCATAGAGCCAGTTTTAAAACAAAGCAAACTTTCTCAATCAAAGAAAGTCTTCATTTGATTCACATGGACTTATTTGGCCCAGTATCACCTAGGGCCATTTGTCATGAAAAATATACACTTGTCATTGTTGATGAGTACTCTAGGTACACCTGGGTATATTTTCTGACAAAGAAAATCCATGCACCAGATGCCATAATGTCATTTATCAAAAGAGTTGAAAATCAAAATGACACTCATGTCAAACAACTCAGAACTGACAATGGCACTGAATTCAGAAATCACTCACTGATCAAATTCTGTGGTGACAAAGGAATTTCCCAAAATTTCTCATCTCCTTACACACCTGAACAAAATGGTGTGGCTGAAAGAAAGAACAGAACTTTGATTGAAGCAGCAAGGACAATGCTTGCTGGATCTGCTCTCTCTAAGCATTTTTGGACTTATGCTGTAGCCACTGCTTGCTACACTCAAAATAGATCCATCATTATGAAGAGACACATGAAGACTCCCTATGAAGTCTTCAGGGGGAGAATTCCAAACATTACATTCTTACATGTGTTTGGGTGTCTAGTATTCATTCACAAATCACAAGGATCACCTTGGAAAGTTTGATGAAAAATCTGATGATGGTTACTTTCTTTGATACTCCCTAGTATCTAAAGCATACAAAGTCTTTAACACAAGAAGACAATGTGTTGAAGAAACCTATCACATCACATTCAATGAAAGTTGTGAAGCTCTCACTTTTGCAAATCCATCAGATGATGAACTTCATAAACATGAATCTCAAAATTATCCATCTGATGAATTTAATCATTATGAGCCTTCTCAAAAATATCAAACAAGAAACCCAATCCCTCATATTGATCCATTTGAAGATATGACAAGTCTTACAAAAGGAAATCCTTCAGTATCACATACTGATGGCTGTCAATCAAATAATGATCAATCTCAAAATGATCAGCAAGGAAACACAGATGACTAAAATGGTCAGTCTCAAAACAATCAGCATGCTGACACACATGATCAAAATAATCAATCATATGCAGCTGCTGAAGAACAATCTGAGCCCCTTGCTCAAAGCTCTCCTATCATCTCTAGGGAATTAGGTCTTGGATATGTTGCTTCTGACTAAGAAGGAAGCCCTCCGAACCTTTGTCCACTGAATATCCTTTAGTAGACACTAGAGACATTCCAAGCCCAAGTCCATGTCATGGACTTTCAAGCTCTAGCTCTAATCATGATACCAGTACCTGTTCTCCAGCTCCACAAAAATCTTGGACTCAAAATAGTCACATACAGCTGGTGAACATAATAGGTAATCCTGGTGAAGGTAGAGTCACTAGATCTATGGCAAAGAAACTGAGTGCAGCTTCATCTGGAGAATGCCTCTATGCAAATTATCTCTCAGAAATTGAACCTACAAAGGTTTCTGAAGCACTCACACACCCTAGATGGGTGGATGCCATGCAAGAGAAAGTCAATCAATTTGAATGAAACAAAGTCTGGAAATTGGTTCCTCTTCCATATGGTAAATCAACCACTGGCACCAAATGGGTTTACAAGCTCAAAAGAGATGAAACCAATGTAGTGACCAAAAATAAAGCTAGGATGGTGGCCCAAGGATTCAATCAAGAGACTGGTTTTGATTTTGATCAAACCTTTGCTCCAGTTGTACGTATGGAAGCCATATGAATCTTCCTTGCATATGCCACTTACATGAACTTCATCATCTATCAAATGATTGTCAAAAGTGCATTCCTAAATGGTGACCTAAAAGAAGAAGTTTATGTTACCTAGCCTCCTGGCTTTGAGAGTAGTAAATACCCAAATCATGTCTACAAGCTTTACAAAGCTTTGTATGGACTGAAGCAAGCTCTAAGAGCATGGTATGAAACTCTCTCAAATTTTCTAATTGAACATAAATTTGTCAGAGGAAAAATAGATAGCACCTTGTTCATCTATAAATCTAAAACTGACACCATTCTGGTACAAATTTATGTGGATGACAAAATCTTTGGTTCTACAAGCTTGAAACTTTGCAAACAATTTTCCAAGCTTATGACCAGCAAGTTTGAGATGAGTATGATGGGAGAACTCACATACTTCCTTGGTCTTCAGATTAAACAACCTGACCAAGGCATCTCCATCAATCAAGAAAAATATGTCAAGGATCTGCTAAAAAAGTATGATATGAATTATGCTTCAGTTAAGACTCCAATGGTACCCCCTAACAACTTAGGACCTGATCTCACTGGACAATCAGTCAATGAGACTCAGTATAGAGGTATGATTGGGTCACTCATGTACTTAACTGCAAGTAGGCCTGACATTCAATTCTCTACATGCCTTTGTGCAAGATACCAACCAGATCCAAAGGAATCACACCTTACTGCTGTAAAGAGAATCTTTAGATACCTAAAAGGTACACCAAGTCTAGGTCTTTGGTACCCCAAATCCTCAGGTTTTTATCTAAAGGGGTATTCAGATTCTAACTATGCTGGTTGCAATTTGGACAGAAAAAGCACTTTTGGTGCATGCCAATTGCTAGGTGGCAAACTTGTGTGTTGGAGTGCTAAAAAGCAACAAACAGTTGCCATGTATTCAGCAGAAGCTGAATATGTGGCAGCTGCTGGATGTTGTACCAATGTTCTTTGGATGAAAAGTCAACTGGCTGATTATGACATAGAATATGAAAAGGTACCAATCTTTTGTGATAACACTAGTGCTATTGCAATATCTAATAATCCAGTCCTCCACTCAAGAACAAAACACATTGATATCAGATATCACTTTATCAAAGATCACATTGTGAAAGGGGACATTGAATTACATCTCATCCCCACTCAATACCAATTGGCTGATATCTTCACCAAACCATTGGATGAACCAGCTTTCAAAAGATTGATAAAGGAGCTTGGTATGCTGAACATTGATGATACAAAACCTGAACCTTCAGCATTCACTGAAGAAGCCTAAAGGTTCAGCATTTCATAAAAGATTTTGACTAATGTTTAGTAGCATTGTCTGAGTAATGGAGTATGCAATGTCATGTATCTATTTCACATTATGTGATTGTGTATATGATGTTTTGTCGCCTTATCTGATTCACTAAAGCTGAACAAATAGTCACCAATCATCAAAAGGTTCCTTCAACAATTCTGAACAAATTTTTAATACAACTGAGTAGCTAGTCCTGAGTAGAGGAGCGTGCAATGTCATATGTCTTGTTCACTTATGTGAACATGTATATGGGGTTTTGTCGCCTCATCTGACGCACTGAAGCTCACAAGTATTGCCATCAGCTTTAGCATATCTGAACAACATCATTTAAAACCTATCAATCATGTGATTCAAAAGAGTTAAAACAAGCATTTTTTCAAAAATGTGTCATTTGTTAATTAAGGAAATTTCAAACGTCTCCATCCACAATCAACAACTCCCTGACACATGGGGCGTTTCACTATTCAAAGCAACAGAAAATCATACCTTTTTGTAGAACATTAATGAGAAAGTTTGTGCCAAATGTTTAAAAGAAACCCTAAAAGATTTATAACTTTTTCAAATAGTTTTTTTAAAAAAAAAACTTTTTACAAATCAGTTAAAGTTTTTATATAAACCCTAACAATTGGATTTCATTCCACGCTTACAAATGTTTTCATCCAAAAACACACACAAACTCTCTTTCTTTCAAAACACACATAGAAACATAAATGGCTGAATCATCTTCCACCCCCAAGATTACCAAAATCACTCTTAATCCATCCACTCATGTTAACTATCCCATTGATGATATCTTCTTCAAACCCAACAACATCACCTTGCTTAAACCTTAATCCATTAAGTCTGTTCCTGGGGAATAAGTTTTGACTTATCTATCCAAAAGTGTTTTAAGGTATGCTTTATTTGAGGATCATGGTATGATCTTTCAAAATGTGCTAAAATAATTTTGGTTTACAACAGAGGCCTCTAACAACAAGAATTCTATTGATTTTAATTCTACCACGATGGGATTCATGGTAGATTTGGGTTAAATCATTTAGAAAAGTTTTGGGGTTAGATTATTTGGAAAACCCTAATGAGTATGAAGCAATACCTGATGATTTTATGGTTGTTAAAAATTTCTTTAAAGAGATTGGGTATACTGAAGAAATTTCTAAAAAAGAGGGGGGGGGGGGGGGGGGGGGGGGGTTAAAAAGAAGTGCTTTGCCACCAAGATGGAAATTATTGATGACCATTCTCATTGAGTGTTTTTTTTTGGGGGGGGGGGGGTGGGAAACTGGAGGCCTTGACCAGATCAATCAAAAGGATGCTATTATTTTATACTATCTGGCCAAGGGTGTCAAAGCTGATTTTGGGAGGCTTATTTTTGAAGATTTCCATGGGAAGATGGAGAAAAAGACTAGAGAGAAAAATGTTGTGTACACCAGATTTCTATCTCTCCTCTTTGCTGACCATCTTGGAAATGACTTTTCAAAAATCAATGGAGAGAACCTAATTTTTAAGACCTTTGATCTCACTCGCTGGAACATTCCAGTCAGCACTATTGATCCTCCTCTTACACAACCCATGCTGGACATCTGCTCAACAGATGGCCTAGTAGTGTACAAAGCTCCCAAAGACACTTCTCCAACTAGAGAAGGGGATCTACAAGGCAAAAAGCCTGGAGCTTCATCTGGACCTCATCAGAAGCAAACGTCAATTAATACCAAGAAGGTTAGATGTGAGTCCAGAAAGAGGAAAACCCTCACACAATCTTCCTCAAAGAAGATTGATGATGATTCCCAAGGCCATGCTTTGAAGAAGACCAAGTCCCTGGCCAAGGATAAGAACCCCAGCCAGCCATCACCTTCAGTCTCTGTTGGAGGAGATATACATAAAGAGGCCCAACAAGCAACCCATCTCTCAACTTCTTTAGGAGAGAAGGGTGAAGATGGAGCTCACCCTCAGCTCAGTAGTGTGGAGTCAGCATTGGTAAGTACTTTCATTCTGAATACAAGTAATACTTCATTACCAATTTCTATCACTTGTCACTCTGAGTCTGCATCAGGGAATGATGTGTCAGCAAATCCAACAGTTGATGCTGACCCTGGCCTATCTGTTTCTAATGATGTAGCTCCCCCACAACAGGGTTCTACTAAAGGAACCAAAAACATTATCATTGATCTAAATTTATCAAGGACTCTTTCTCGGGATCCATAAGGTCAAACCAACCCTGGTGGTGAAGGGCTTGAAACTGATCCACATACTCATGATAATGCTCCAAAGATTCCCAAGGAAGTGCATCTCACCACTGGAGCCAAGGTGGGACACTTGCCTACTTTTGTTGTTAGCATGTCTGGAGATGATCTAGAGAAAGAACTTGGGTTCAATGAAAGAATTCCAGTCAATCTAGATGACAGTGATGAAGAACCTGCTGATGCAACACAAAAGCCACTTTCCCCCCAGAACTGAGCAGGTAAAAGAATTAACCAATCAAGTGTTGATTCTTCAATCATAGTTTGCCAGACTGAAGGAAGAAACGGTGCTTGTTGACAGTGAAATCTCAACTATCAAAGCAAGACAACCTCCTCCTTCTGCTGAACAAATTAAGGATGTCATCATTGCTGCTTTGAAGTCCTTAGTCCAAGATGTGGCCACCACCACTTCCTTAAAGCAAGAGATGTCCTCTCTAATAGAGTCCGTCAACGGTGCTTCCATGGAGTTTCCACCAGAATTCACACCAGTTCCTAGCCAAGTTAATACCTTGTCTGATTCTGTGTCCAAGATCAAAGATAGAGTGGCGTTGCTGGAGAAACAAAAGCTGACCATTTCTGAAGAGGTTCAGCAGAAGCTAAATTCCTTTGAAACTGTTCTAGCCATGTTGGCCAAGGTAACTACCACTCTTGATCATCTTTGTGGTTTCTTCCCTGCTGGTAGGTCATCAGAAGCTGCTGGGCAGTCTTCTGCTGAGGGTGAAAAAAACACAATCCAGTAGCTCTTTCAGAAACATGCCCAAAAGAAGGCTCAGAAACAATCCATTGAGTCACCTATCACTGAAAAGAGCCCAACAAAGGGTAAGGGGGAGTCATCAACCAAAGATGATGATATGCAAGGGCTGACCACAAGTGGGGAAACAACTGATAGTGGGTCACCTCCCTTTATACCCAAAAACAAAGGAGACCTTACTATGAATGATCGTTTGATCAGCGCTGGAGTGGCCACTCAGGAAGAACTTAACAATCTATACAAGCTTCAGCAAGAGGAGAAACTAACACTTTGTTCTCGAGTTAACATTTGAAAGGAAATGAAAGAAAATGGAAACTCTTTTGTGTTCTTTAGTTTTTTAGAAAGAAAAAAGAATTGGAAAGGAAATTGGGAGGAAGTTTTGTTAATAAAACTTTCCTCCCACTTTTGGGAGGAAAGGGAAAATAAACTTAATATTAAGTAGACCATAGTGCCCTTTTTATAATATTTGGTTATAAGAACTAAAAGGGCACATATATAATTTAACAACTCATTTTCCTTTTCCTCCCACTTGAGAACATGATTCTTCCTTGGTTTCTTTTTCATTTACTTTATCTAAAGAACATACAAACAACACTTCCTTTACTTTTCCTTTTCCTTTCCTATTCTTTTCCATTTCCTTTCGTTTAAAATTCGAGAACTGAGTGTAAGAGATCTGAAGCTAAGCTTGTATGAACAAATTGGAAAAGTTGAAGTAGAAAGTGTCTTCAAGAAGAAAGTGTTGTATAACAAGGCTTAACAGAAGAAATATCTCACCAATCACCAATGTTGACATGTTGACCAGCAAAGGCGACATCAATCTCAAGTTCTATAGGGGTGATGGAACTGATGAGATACTTGAAAAATTTCAAGGAAAAGAACTTTCTTACACTGAATGGATGGAAGTGAGTGTGATGATCGAGAAAAGAAAATCCAAGAGATGGGATGAAGTTCGCACAAGAATCAAGCACAATATGAGAAATCATGAAAGACTAGGTGAAATTCTGAACATCAACACTCAAGTTTCTCTAGAGGATCAGGATCCAATACTGGAGCTGAACAAAAGAGAAAATCTGATACAACCTGAAGTCGGTGACATCTTTGTCACTAAAAAGAAATACAAAGGCCTTGTTCAGTTTCAAAATCATCTCCCTGGTCATGTACTGGACGAACCAGAACTAGGAATGATTATGTTCAATCATCAAGAACGTCAAGACTTTGTGGGCATAAGTGATCTTGATGAAATGAACAATGAACTTCTCTTGAATGTTCAAAGGATCTTTTACTCTCTTCATGGTGGTCCAGGACTTACTGATGCTGCTAAAACCTTTAGCATGTGCTTGCTTGCTATATTGGACCACATAAACTCAAATCCATTAACTCAGAATTCTATCATTGAAGAACTTAGGCCTAAGAAGAATTGAATAATCATTTGTAATATTTTGTTATAATTTGTAATGTTATTGAATAAATGATTATCTGATGTTTATAAGTTATTAATTGTTCAGTGCAAGTAAGAAGAAGTTGTTATGCTCACTTACTACTAATATTAGACTTAGGTTATTTGTATATCCAAATAGGGGGAGATTGTTGGGTCAATATTTACTGACCCTGAAGCAACTCTAGGATTTAAATATAAAATCCCCTAAGTGTTTCATGCTCAGCAGTAAGGCCAGTCTGCTGAAGGATGACCAGAGGAACAAAGTTCCTACTGAAGACCTTATAGCTGAAGAAAGTTCAGCACTCCCCTTCCAGTGAACTTAGGAGACAAAGGAGTCTTCGCTTCAAATACTAGGCGGTCTAGTTGCTGAAGAACAAGGACTGAAGAAGGGCTTTCAGTTCAGTTTGGCTTGACAATACCAAACTGAATGATGTCGATCTCATCTAGGATATTGAAGACTCTTCAGTATTCTAATGGTTTACATTAGGCGGGAAAATATAACTTTAAGTCAAAGTAGGTTGCTTGTATACTTAGATATAAGTACAACCTTTATCTTTTCTAGAATAGATTAATATGTACTTTGTACTGTTTATCTAGCATGGGCATCAACCACCCACTGGATAAACCCATGCATTGGTACATGCAAAATGCAAGCCCTAATTACACTGCCTATATAAGGAGTGTACATTGGGAGAGAAAGGGTTAACCAATACAAGAGCTTAAACTCTAGAAAACCTTTCTCTCTCGATACCAACTAAACCATATAGCCAAGATGCATATGAACATTTAGATTGGAGCTTAGACTTTAACTTTGGTTAGACGTTTAAGTAGAGGAGATCAAACCCCATTTTCATTCAACCACTTTTTTATTCCGCAAACAAAGTGGGTTATAGATTCTTTATTTGATTCTAATAAAAGTTTATACGTTGAAAAGTATATTGGTATTGTTGTTTTAATCTTTCATAGTTCTTATCTATTGTTGCAACAACTCACTTGAGTCAAAGTAAGAGTTATTACTTAAGTTAATAAGTAATAACGAATTACAAGGGACCAATAGTTAGGCCTGTAGTTGGTACTGGAGTTGTTCCTGATAGCTGGAGCATGTGTGTTGCCCTGTCTGGGCCTTCGACATTCAGCAGTAGGATAGTGATGGAAATTACACTTGGAACACTTTGGCTTGTTACCTACATATGGAGGTAGCACTGAGGAAACAACACTACAGACCTGACCCAAGTTTTGTCTCTTTGGTTGCTGGGTCTGGTGATGACTACGGTAGTTCTCATCAACTTTCCTCTTATACTCTGACTGTCTAAGCAAGTGATCACGTCCCCGTTTGTTCATCAACTCTATGGCACTCTCGACCGTAGTGGGTCGGGATGCGAGTACACTGTCATGAACAGAATCAGGAAGTCCACAAACGTACTTCTCTATCTTGTCTTTCACGTCAGGGAACATTCAAGTACACATCAAAGTCAACTCCTAAAACTTCTGATTGTAGGCCGTGATGTCATGATTTGAGCATTTGAGGTTCCACAAGTCAATCTCTAGTTTCTTTATTTCATCGCGAGAACAGTATTTCGCGGTAAGTCTTTCTTTTAATCCAGTCCAGGTCATCCCATAGGCTTCATCATGCCCAAGGGTAGCAACTAGAGAGTTCCACCATGTGAGAGCATGTTCCGAAAGAGTACAGGTGGCAAATTTCACCTTGTTTTCTTCAGTACAATCACTAATGCGAAACACAGTCTCGGTTCTCTTAAACCATTGCATAAGTTTTACTACCCCTTCCTTGCCCTTGAAGTAACTAGGCTTGCATTTCAGGAAGTCGGGGTAGGTACACCCTATGGCTTTTCGATCTCTGGCATTTGAGTTTTGGTTATCACCCTAGTTCCCGCTGGGAGGTGTTTCCCTGGCGGCTAGAGCATCAACAATGCATTGACCGATAAGCACTCTAAGTTGTGCTTCTAAAATATTCGCCGAGGAAGCAACACCGGGATTCAGTCGAGTGACTCTTTGTGCCATTATTCTATAATACAAAACGATAAGATTTATTAGCTGATCAATAAGATTATTATATTAAGCTGCATGGAAAATGTGTATGCATAGAATTCGCAACAAATTGGATAACCTGTCAAGATTCATAATAATATAAACACAAGCGAACAAGTAGAGGATAACATGTCAATTCTGGTGAATAACAATATAATAAAAGTACAACCAATCTAAGACAGAGATACAACAATCTTGTCTGAAATAGTGGTACACATGTTTGTAGTACAACAAAAGATAACCTATGTACTAAGGTTAGGTGCTAATGATAAAGATACAACTGAAATGAAAAATAAGTACAAAAGACCTAAATCATGGGAGCTGAGATGCAACTCAATGCTTGTCATGATGTACAAAGATATCTAGCCTACACTAGTATGGCTGCCTGCAGGTGCGGATGGTCCAGCTGGTGATGTGGGTGTACGAGTATCCTGCATGTGAATCATAGCTCTCCTGGTCTCCCGGAAGAACCTCATAGTCTTGAGCAACTGAATCTGGCATGTAGTATCGACACTCCAAAGAAGATCTGTCTCCATAGTGACCCCCTGGTGACGAAGATCTGCCAGGTCGATGAAGGTCCTGAAGTGTTAGCCTCAAAATATTGAGCCAAACAAGAATGCTCGGTCATATGTTTATTATGTATCGTATTTAAGAATGTTGTAATAGGTAGTATATTAGTCGTGTTATTACGGGCTTAACTTTAAGCTAAGGTTCATTAATAAGTAACCAAAGCCCAAAAGGAAAGCCCGGCCCATACCATATAGTCCATAAAGAAGCCCGCATGTGGGTGGACTATATATACCCTTCCTAGCATGTTAGGAAGGGTGTTGGTTCATTTTGTATTCTCATTTCTCAATCTAACATTCACCTAGTTCCAACCATTTCTCTCTCTTTTCTCTCTCTACTTTCTCTCACTAAAACTCATCTCATATCTTCCTTTCTTTCATAAATTCGTGTATTATATCATCACATATTTGGGACAACAATTGGTATCAATCGCCATGGGGTAGTTTTGTGATTGGTTGTTGTGTTTTCATATGATCCTTTTGATTTGATCCATATTTCTTCCTCGAATTCAAGATTTTTTGTGTATGATTGTGTTTCTTACTCGTATAACTTCTTTAATCATGTTGTAGTGATCTTGGTATCTTGGTTTTGGTTAAAAACACAAACTTTCTTGGATCAAACGTTCAAAAATCCTTGGTTTTTCATCTTTCCGAAATTCTAGCAAAGGTAACAATCGGAAAGTACAAGTATTTTGAGGTCAGATCGCAATAACCACTAGGTTCTACTTTGCGATCTAAGGATTCCGATACCCTATTCCCATCTGGACATTCCGATCGTACATTGCGATCGGGGATTCCGACGGTTTCAAGGGACTTTTGAGTCGTTACTCTGCCAAATTTGTTTTAGACACATTCCGATCTGAACATTCCGATCTGAACATATTCCGATCTGAACATTGCGATCTGGGATTACGACAGTACATTGCGATCTGGGATTCCGATAGTGCATTGCGATCTAAGCCACATTCCGATGAACATTCCGATGGACATTCCGATGGACATTCCGATGGACATTCCGATGGCACATTCCGATGCACATTCCGATGACTTGTTTAGCTAAATTTTGTTCGAGTATTTTTTTCGACTTAGCCACCATCTAGACTAGTTTCGTAATATCGTTTACACGAAGATTAAGTGTGAAGATTGTATGTGGTATTGGGTTGAGCCACGACAAGAAAGAGGTGCAAGTAAGATTTGATGTGATTTCTAGGTACTATGGAGTACTAAGGTTTTAATGCAAATGTTTGTACACTTGGCTTTTGGTAAGCCCCTACCCGTCGCATCTATACAAGCCAAAGGGGGAAAATGGAGTCGCATAGTGTATCTATTAGTGAGAGTGATGTACATGTAAAAGGTTTGTGTGGTTTGGGCACTTCACACGTCTAAAGGAAAAGATGTGTGCTTTTTGTCTTGGTTTCTATACTACTTGCGTATCTAAGCTTAGATATTACCTAATACATTCCATAAATGCACAGTATGTACACATGGTCTTTGTTTTGAATGTGGCTGACGGTTTTTGGCTAGTCAAAGGAAAAGAATGGCTTAAATAATGTAAGGTTTAATTAGAGTGTGTTGTACATGTTTTGTAAAGTCAAATGTTTATTAAAAAGGTTCCCAGGTAGGTATAGTTGTGAGGTTTTGGGTATTCGGCTAGAATGTAAGTCTAAGGTAGTTTTAAGTTTGTTTATAGTGTCTTGTTATGGTTACTAGGAGGCTAAGTATAATATAGTAGAAGTAGGTTCAAGTCCTAAGTCATTTTGGTAAAGTTTTAGAATCCTTGGTGAAAGTATAGTCATAATTGAATAAATGTATAATTTACTTTGTTTAAAATGTATGACTCAAAATAGAGAAATATAAGGCTAGGTTTTCTCACATATTTGGTGGATAGTTTTTGTGCTTAGTTATAGTGTCAATCAATGAGATTTTTGCTTTGCTAAAACTTTAATTATTTTTAAAACATATATCTATTTTTTTTAATTTTTCAAAAAGATTTTCATGTGGAGAAATTTATTATTTATTATTATTTTTTCTATTTGTTTCCTCCTCCACACTTAAGGTGAACATCGTCCTCGAGGTGATAACTGATAAATATTAAAAATAGGAAAAATGCAAAGGGAAACGAGAACTTCCCGGGGCTAAGTAGAAAATTACGGGACTTCAAGAGATGAATCCAGCTTAGAGCTCCAAGGTTGCTAATTTTCCTGCATGATATCATAACAAAAAACACCTGCAAAATATATACAAGGACGGTTTTATTTATTGTACAAATCCTCCTCTACACTTAAGATAAAAAGTGGGGGATAAAATACGGATTGCCTTCGAGCGCTAAGTTTAGAGTCTTCAGCCAGACTCAGCTACTCGGTTTTATTTTAAAAAGAAGAGGATTTCTTCTTCATCGAATTCATTCTGGAAGTAAGCTTAGGTTGCTTGAATTTATATTTCGAGATAAAGAGAAGTACTTTCTATCAATGTTTGAATTATTTTCTTTGTCGTAGTTTGCGATCATGCCAAACTTTAGTTCGTTCTTTATATAAACGTGAACTTTCATAAGCTTGATGTCGAAATTCATCTAACTCATGAAGTTGGAATATATGTTTTTCTCCAGCTTTAATAAGATCAGGGTTGCAGTTCTTAAGTGCCCAATATGCACGGTGTTCAATTTCTATTGGTAAGTGGCATGTTTTTCCATACAAGATCTTGTACGGTGTGGTTCCAGTTGGTGTTTTGAATGCGGTACGAAAGGCCCATAGAGCATCTTCTAATTTTTTAGACCAACAAGCAGGGTTGTTTTGGACGGTCTTTTCAAGTATTCGCTTAAGAGCTCTATTAGTGTTTTCAACTTGGCCAATCGTTTGAGGGTGGTAAGATGTGGAAAATCGGTGGTTGACTCCTTATCTTTTCATAATTTTTTCCATGAGTTTGTTACAGAAATGAGTTCCTCTGTCGCTTATTAGTGCTTTTGGAATTCCAAAACGAGAGAATAATTTCTTTAAGAATGCTATAACAACTTTTGCATCGTTAGTTTGCAAGGCTTGAGCTTCGACCCATTTCGATACATAGTCGACGGCGACTAAAATGTATTCACATTTATAAGATTTAAGAAATGGTCCCATGAAGTTGATACCTCACACGTCAAAGGTTTCGCCGACTTGGATATTATTTAGAGGCATTTCATCTCTTTTTGTAAGATTTCTAGTCCTTTGACATGCTTCGCATAATCGCACTAAGGTATGAGGTTCATGAATAATCGTTGGCTGGTAAAAGCCAGCGTCGAATACTTTTTTTGTGACACCCCAGGAAAATCCCACATCGGCCGTGGCCAGGATAGATCCATGGTTCATAAGATAACAATCACCTTCTCATGACACAACGCGTTTTGTGGTCTACTGCACGTGGGGTTCTTAGGAACTGGCAGTTAAGCGTTCTCATGTCAGAGTAGTACTAGGTTAGGTGACGAGCCGGGAAGTACTTACAAGAGGGACACAAAGAAAAGTCGTGAGCTTGCGGGCAAAGCGGACAATATTATAGTCTGAGTAGGCGAGATGTTACAAGTGGTATTAGAGCCAAGGCTTCGACCTGTAGGCTCTTAAAACATGACTTGTGATTAGTGGGTAATCACCATGGTCTTCCTAGAACTGACAATTGTTTTCATGCATTCATTCATGTATCATTGTTGTAGGAATTTTGACTAAGTAATGGTTGGTACAGGACTGGCCATATTTAGTCGCATGTGCTTTTAATCGAATCATTTTGTTTTGATGAACCGACCCATAAGCGTTCATCCTCTTCATGTCATTTTGTTTAGGTGAACCGACCCATAGGTGTTCACCCAAACCCATGTCATTTCATTATCATGCATTCATACACTGTTTTCGTACATAATTTTTTTTTCATGTTTATATGCATAATTTTTTTTCATGTATATATATATTATGTTTTAAACAGTTTAATCATGCATTTTGTTTTATACTATCAAATGGTTCTCACACGTGAACAAGTATAACTGAATGCAACAGTTCAAGCTGCTATGCAGGCCATGCTTCCTCAACTAAGGAATGAGGTTCACGCCGAGGTGCAAGCTGCCAACAATCAGCACCAGCACCAACATCAGAATCCTCTTCCTCCTCCTCCAGCTACACTGATCACATGGCTAGAGCGATTCAATAAGCAGCGTCCGCGATCCTTCGAGAAGACTGACAGCCCCGATTAGGCTGAGAGCTGGTTAGCTCATATTGAGAAGATCTTTGACACGATGGGATGCGACCCTGTCTTTAAGGCAAGGTTAGCTTGTTACAAGTTTGAAGGGAACGTGCTTGCATGGTGGAAGGCAGTGAAGCTGTCAGAGGAAGGCTACGATTGGGTGGCTGGCTTGACTTGGCCACAGTTAAGGGAGTTGGTTATGGGACAATTTTTACCAAAGGCTGAGCAGGATAAGCTTAAGAGGGAGTATCATGGGATTAGGCAGAGAGCTGGGAAAAACAACAATGAGTTCATGCAGAGGTTTCTTCGATCGGCTGGATTCCTTGGCGCAAAAGCTGGGACTGCAGAGGAGCAAGCGTACCACTTTCGCTGGGCTCTTCGCACATCTGTCGCAATAACTTGGTGTGTGCTACATTCAATACTGTGGCACAAGTAGCAGATACAACCCGTAAGTTGGAGATGCTGCAAGAGAGGGATGAGTTTGGAGAGGCAGAAAGACCATTTAGCGGTGATCATTTCATTTCATTCAGTACTATCCAAATAACTTTATCTTTCTCTATACAATTGCATCTTTCAGGCAGAAGACTAGGGACCGGTCCCAACTGGCCACCCAGCAGCAGAATCAGCACAAGGGTAACGGTCATACCCAAGACCGTTCTACTTCGGATACGCATGGCGGTAATGACAATTACCGTAACAACGCTAACAACTCCAACAGCAGCAGGTTCCTAAACTTACTCATTTATTATGTTACATGCTTTATGATTCATAATTCTGACACTTCAGCATCTACTACCAGGAACAATGTCAATGGAAGGGAGCAAGACCGCAGAGGTTCACAACCCAACCGTACAACTACATCTGGTATTACGTGTTATGATTTTCTGCTTTATCCTGTTTGTACCCATTAACCATGTCTCACGTATACTTTTCTGAACAGGCTCCCAGCCAGCAAGGGCACCTGTTGGAGGGTATACTCACCCTCTCTGCACTATGTGCAACCGCAGGCACCTAGGGCCGTGTCGGCGTGATAGCGATGCTTGCTTCAAGTGTGGCCAACCAGGCCATCGCATGAAGGACTGTCGTAATGGTGAGATAGAGGGTTCTTCTGGACATGCCGACTCCAAGCCACCTCCTACTACCGGACGGGTGTACACGACCTCGCGTGATCAGGCCAACAAGTCAACATGTACCATCACTGGAATCTTGTATATGTATGGTCAAGCTGCATGCGTATTATTTGACACGGGTGCTACTCATTCGATCATCTCTACTACTTATGCCAAGAGTGTTAGGATATCCCCTATGCCATTAGAAAATGTCTTAAACATTTCCACGCCCTTAAGAGACTCTGTACGCATAACACATGCGTACAAGGGTCTTCCCCTAAAGTTTGACGACAAAATTCGTCCTGTTGACGCACTTCCACTAGACATGTGCGATTTTGACATGATATTAGGCATGGACTGGATATCCCAACACCACGCCACCATTAACTGCCATTCATATCGGGTCATCTTCGATGATGTAAACATACCAGAGTACATTCACAACGGTATTATACCCGGAATGTCTACGCAAATAATTTCAACCTTACAAGCACGTGCATTACTGTCACGTGGTTGCGAGGGCTACTTAGCTATTGTACATGATATGGAGGCTGAATCTCCATCTATCCAGAATCGGCCGATCGTGTCAGAATTTCCCGACGTGTTTCTAGAAGAACTTCCGGGCATACCACCTGCTCATGAGATAGAGTTTAATATTGAGCTCATCCCAGGAGCTGAGCCAATTTCCAAGGCTCCTTATCGCATGGCTCTCATAGAGCTTAAGGAGTTAAAGGAACAAATGCAGGAACTTTTAGAACGAGGTTTCATCCGACCTAGTGCATCTCCCTGGGGTGCACCGGTCTTATTCGTAAAGAAGAAGGACGATAGTATGCGTCTCTACATTGATTATCGTGAGCTTAAGATCACCATCAGGAATAGATATTGATAGGTGTGTAAACACCCATCCTTTTTACCACTTAATTACAATAATAACCGAGCCAAAACGTGTATTTTATGTCATTTATGTCGGAATTATGCGTGGTTTGTGTTTTTGTTGTGATTTAGGACGAAAAGGTGAAAAGTGGAGAAAACACGCGCATTCACGGGCTTTTATCAAAGAAAAAGACGGAAGACGAAGTCAAGAAATCAAGAGTGCAAAAAGAACGGAAGTCCAAGACCAATTCTGAAGATTTATCGAAGAAAAAGTCAAAAGACGGAAGTTTACTAAAAGCCGAAGAACTCAAGTCTAATTTATTGAAGAATTACAAGACGAGTTCAAAGAAATCCCGAGACAAAGTCGTTAAAGTCAAAGAATTAAGAAGATTAACAAAGAATTAAGAAGAGCAAGGACTTAATGACGCAATTAAGGAAAGAAGAAAGAGGGGAGGAAGCTTCCTAAGCACCTCCCTAATCTCCCCTATAAATAGATCATTAGGATATTCATTTTCTCTGGTTGGCTAAGTGTGACAATTGGTCTTCCACCTTTTAATTACCTTGTCATTTAAATTCATGTTCATTTACATTAATTGTCTTGCACCTTAAATACATTTAATTTCAAGTAAGTTTCTTTTTAATTATTGTCAATCTTTACTTTATTGTTTGATCTCCTATCTTCCTTTCTTTAATCTTTATGTTTATGTTCATGTTTATGTTTATGAGTTTTTGTTAAATTGATTAAGTGGGTTTTGATTATTTTGATCATTAATGTTAGTTTGATTGTTTTGGTTTGATTGTTTATGATTAGTTGATTATTTGTTATTAGTTTGATTTAATCTTGTGGTTGATTTTGCTAAGTTTAGATTAGATTCGTGTATATTTGCTTCTTCCTTGTTCTTCGCCTTGTTTCTGTTTCCCAGGTAACATTCCGAATCAAGGGTTTCAGTAGATTATTCCGAACGAAGATTGTTAGTTGATTATTCTGAATAAAGGGCGTTCATTCGGAATAAGTGACATATTCCGGATCAAGGCCATATTCCGGATCAACAACATTCCGAGTGAAGGATTTCAGGGGTTGTTCATTCGGAACATCAATTGTTCCGAACCAAAGTCGTTCATTCGGAATATAAAATATTCCGGATCAAGGCTGTTTGAAGAAAACATTCCGAGTGAAGGATTTCATTCGGAACATTCCGAATCAAGAAGAAAGTTCCGAATCAGTGAAGTTCCGGATCAAGGAGTGTTCATTCAGAACATTCCAAATGATGGTTTGAGGATTTATTCCGAACCAAGAAGTATTCCGAATCAAGGTTTTGTTCAGAAAAGTTCCGAATCAGTGAAGTTCCGAATCAAAGGTGTTCATTCGGAATATTGAATATTCCGGATAAGTGACATATTCCGGATAAACCATTATTCAGAGTGAGCATTTTATTCCGGATCAAGGATTTTGGTAAATATTCCGAGTGAAGAAGAAATTATTCCGGACGAAGGTGACATTCCGAACGAGTGATTTATTCTGAACGAAGGATTATTCCGAATGAGCTGTTTTCAGGTTCTTTTTAGTTTCTGTTTTTAAGTTTTAATTTTCAAGCTTTATTTTTCCCGTCTTTTTCCTTAGTCGCACTTTAAGATTACTTGCCTTAGATTTATTTTAGCCTTGCATTAGTTTAAGCTTTAGTTGCGTTTTAAGTTTGCCTTAGATAGATTTAAGTTTGCGTTATTTACATTAATTGCCTTTTAATTTCTCGTCACGCTTTCAATTTCCCACCATTTATTTTAAATTAGAGTTAGATTTAAATTAACGTCATTTTCATACACGTCTTGCACTTTTTATTTTAAAACAACCAAAAACATTCTTTTTCACCAAAAACAATTGAGTCGTACTTTGAACCGGAAATCAATTCGAGAAGATACCGAGAAATGAACTTTCAAACCTAGCAAAATACCAGTTATCAAATGGCGCCGCTGCCGGCTCTTTTCGTAAAGATTAACGGTTTTCTGTGAGAGACGCATTGCGTTTTGGGATCCGTTCACTTGTGAGCGTTATTTTCTTGCTTAAAAATTTCCAAAAATCCATAAAAATTAAAAAATTCAAAAATCCAAAAAGATTTTATTTTTATTGTGTATATATATTCTCTTTGTGTTTGGTATTGTTTTCTTTTGCTTTCGCAGGTGTATGCGTACTAGATCTTCTACTTATCAAGAGCCCGAGACTCCTGAAGATTTAGCTATGGCAGGTGTGAACAACAACAATAATCCACCGCACCTCAACAATAACAACAATGTTCTTCCACAGCCCGACCTTCGGACAATGGAAGAGCTTTGTCAACCTACCATGTTTGGACGAGGAGGACCGATTACGTCGATGCAAATCACGGCTCCGGAGTTTTCGTTGAAGCACCACATGATTCAGCAAGTGCAAACTAATCCATTCGCCAGAATGCCTGATGATGATGCCAACAAACACCTCGACAAGTTCATTACTATCACCCAAAGCATGAAGTTTCCCGGTGCCACAATGGATGTCCTTCGCCTACAACTCTTTCCACATACTTTATCACACCATGCCGAGAAATGGTTTGATCGTCTCCCGAAGAATTCCATTCATACTTGGGATGACATGACTCAACGCTTTTTGTCGCGCTACTTTCCACCATCCATGGTTACGAGCCTTCGCAATCAAATCAGCGGTTTCATGCAAGAACCCGATGAATCTCTCTTTGATGCTTGGGAAAGATATAATGTTTTGATCGATCGTTGCCCAAACCACAACATGCTCCCTGTCACCTTAATTGATACTTTCTACAACGGTTTGACTTTTCGAGATCGTGATACGATTAATGCAGCCGCCGGTGGCACATTTATGAAAAGGAGACCCGAGGAGTGTAGAGAGCTTATTGAGAACATGACTACTCACCACAAAAACTGGGATTCCTCCGCTTCTTCAAGGAACAACCCGCGAGTCAATGTTTCTTCTACTTCAGCAAACCCCGATATGACCGAATTCACCCGCATGATGACCGAAATGAATAAAAATATCTTGCTTCTCGCTACAAACCAACAACAAGTTAAAGCGGTAGCACCTTCTTGTGAGACATGCAGCGGTCCACACTTATACACTGATTGTCCTTCTACTCAAGGAAATCCGGAAAACGTGTATGCAGCTTATGGTAATTATTCACCGGAAAATTACCAAGCTCGACCTCAAGGGGATAGAAATTTGCTAAGTTATCGGTCAAACAACTACCTTTCACCCGGTTTTTCTCCTCAAAACCAAAACCTCAACAACAACTACAACAGAAGCAACCAAATCCCACCTAGAGCTTCTAATCCTTATCACCCACCCGCTCAACAAAACCCACCCATCAATCAAGATGTTGAAGCGTTAATGAGAACCCAAGGAGAGCAAATCAAGAATCTGCAGAGCCAAATTATCAATTTGAAAGGGGATATTACCAAGCAAGGGAATGACATTAGATCCGAGCTTCGAGATAATATTCAATCCTCCTTTAGCAATCAAACAAATGATTTGAAGAATATGCTGGCTAGTTTCTTGCCCACCACTCAACCCTCTACCTCGAGTTCTCTACCTTCAAACACCGTCACCAATCCGCGAGCGAATGTGAGTGCTATTACTACCCGTAGTGGAGTTACTTTAGTAGGACCGCCTATTCCGCCCCCATCATCTACACCTCCTCCACCACCATTTATCCCTACTCCTCCCACACCTATTGTTAGTACACCATTACCGTCTCCGCCTCGTCATGACGATGTACCCAAGAAGAAACCTTCAACATCTCAACCTTTACCTGCTACACCTACACCTTCACCACCCAAACCCAATATTCCTTATCCTTCTCGCTTAGGCAAGGCCAAACTCCACACCAAGGATGATATTCAAGTGTCGAATTATTTGAAGATGATCTCTCAAATGAATTTCAACATTAGCCTTGTTGAAGCACTTGTCCACATGCCGAAATTTGTCAAAGCATTCAAGGAATTGCTTAACAAGAAGGAGAAGCTGATTGAGCTCGCCAACACACGCTTAAATGAAAACTGTTCTGCAATTATTCTTAAAGAACTTCCGGAACAACTTGGAGATCCCGGTCGTTTTGTGTTGCCTTGCCTTTTTAACAAAACTGAAGAATACTGCCCTAGCTGATCTCGGGGCCAGTATTAATCTGATGCCTTTAAGTGTTTGGAAAGCACTATCATTACCCGACCTTACTCCAACGAAGATGACTCTTGAGCTTGCAAATCGCACTCTCACTTACCCCGTTGGTATTGCCGAAGATGTGTTCATCAAAGTTGGCACCTTTACTTTTCCGGTCGACTTTGTTGTTGTTGATTATGAAATGGACCCTCGTATTCCTTTAATACTTGGTCGGCCATTCTTGAGAACCGGACGAGCTTTAGTTGATGTTTCCGAAGGTGAATTAATTTTAAGGGTCGGGGATGATGCACAAGTGTTTGAAATGGGGAAGCTTACAAGCAAATCCTTTGGAGGACGAGAATCCGCGAATATGATTAATGTGCTTGATGATCTTTTCGTCTACAACAATCCTCTATTCGAGTCTTGCAATGATAATCCACTGTTTCAAGATGATGTGGATGATTCTCTCTCCAATTTGGAAACTTCACCCATATATGATTCTCCACCGATCTTTGATGCTTATGATGATGATTCTAGCTCAGATACGGATGATTATGATGATTTTACTTCCGAGTATCCCGAGATGCCCACTTTCGATGATTTTGATGAGGCCGATACTCTTTCGAGTGATTCTTCTCATGATGAAGATCCTCCGCCAACCATGCTTAATCCTACTTTGGATGATTACTCATTTGAGGAAGACTTCTCTACTTTTCTCAATACATACTTCCCTCATGAGAGTGATGCTCCTCCTTTAGACTTTGATGATTATGGTCTTGGTCCTACTTTGGATTTGAAGAAAATTATTTCAAAGGAGAAGCAACCGGACGACACCAACATCCACATCACGTATGATTTAACACCTCTTTGTCCACCTTCTGAGGACGAGGTTGTGCATCTTCTTCGCGGATGTTCTTCAAATTCTGCTGAGCCTGAGTGCTATTTTCTCCTAATGGAAAAGGTGTTCGATCCCGGTATCGATATTCTTCAGCCATCTCAGTACCCATCTTATGAAATAAAAGGAAAGATTTTTGGAACTACTGAAGATATGCTTGCACTTCACCCTTGCTCCCACCGTGCTCCATCTTTGCTTAAGGGAACCTTGCCTATTCTTCCTTGGCTTGCCTTGTTCGCCTTAAGCTTGTGCTATTTGATGGACGAAAACTATGTATTTGATCCCGGTGGATATGTTTCATGCTTCTTCCTATGCTAATCAAGGTCGAGTCAGGCTCACGACTCGGTTAACAAAAATCAAGCGCTTCTTGGGAGGCAACCTATGTATCTATCTTTTAGCTTTCTTTATCCTAAGTGTAGGGGAGACCCGTTGGTATTTGCTATTTCCTCTCTTCTTATATTCAGGGATTCGAGCGCTCAATGATCCACTCTTGATGATTTTTGACGACCCGTGATTCTGAGTTCCCATTTTCCGGGTTCTATCCTAAACGCTTTTTGATTCACTATTTTATATGTCCTAAGTGTAGGGTAGTTTACTCCCACATGATTAAACATTGAGGACAATGTTTATATTAAGTGTACGGGGGACTTCTATCGAAGTTAAGTGTCCTTTTCCTTGTATTTGTCCTCATTTTAACCGGAAAATCAATTTTCCGACATTTTTCAAAATTTTTGATCTATTTTGGCCTATTAGTTTTTACCTTTATATAGTTATTTTCTTTCCTTACTAGAATAAATTTTAATAAAGTGGTTTTAATTTTCAAACGTTGTGAATCTTTTGACTCAACCCGGGTTTACTTATCTAAGTTTACTCTAGCTAGTATCCTTAACGTGTTTAAGTCAAGTTTTGCTAGGCTTTTATATAGGGAGCTATAAAACGCGAAAGTCTTAACTCTCACGGGTTAAGAACAAGAACTTTTCGCAAGTTCCTATAATTGATCCTAGAGAGTCGTTTATCAAGGGAACTTTAAAATGCGATTTCTAAACTTGAAAAAGTCTAAGAGTTTGCAAGATCCTATAGATGACTCGAAAACCCAAAACTTTGATTTAATAGGCTAAGCATCCACGTGTCTCATTACTTGAGATTTTAAATTGTGGAGAACGAGAGATGATAGAGTCAATTATAAGTTTCGTATTCTTTCGTGAATTTATGTGAGTTAATTATAAGCCTATTCTCCCATCGCTTGCTAATAAATTTATCTGCTATAAATAAGGTTGTACGATTTGAAAAGTTACTTAGCTTCTAGCTCAAGATCGTTTAAAAGTTGCTCGGTATGGATTAGAGTTCATAGCCAAGGCATAACTTATTAAAGCGGGATGTGACACCCCCAAATTTATACAATTCAATACAGCGGAAGACACGTTGGTGTTACGGGATAGCACATTATTCACATCATAGACAACACTTAAAAATCGCGTCATTTAAAAATAAAGCATTTCCATTCATAAATATCAAATTTACATAGGTCCCAAGTCATTGTATTTTATACAGGTTTTACAAAGAATTTGAATGGAAATTATTATTTAAGTGCGGGCCATGAATTCTTGTTGTCTTCCCGAGAATTACCTTCAAGTACCTGAGATAAAACATGTTAAAAGAAAAGGTCAGCGATAACGCCGAGTGAATTCATAGAGTTTAAATAAACCATCAATATATCATCGGTATATAATTATTACCAAAATCATTTTTGTACAAATCATTGTAATAGGCCATAAAAAGCCAAAGTCATTTTATACAAATCCTTATCAAAAATCATAATATAGGTTTTCGCCTTCAAATCATTATACGAACCAATGTCGTAAAAAATCATAAAATACATTTTTATAACGTCGTGTAGAGTTAAATCAAAACCGTTATATGAATATGGTTATGTAATACCAAAACACAAACATAATATCAATAATATGACCCCGTATTGCTAGTCAGGCAATATATTGTAATTCGGTGCGTATAGCAGTATTTCGTTAATTGGATTATTACAAGCCGCATGACATTGTTACCTTACAAAACCAAACAACGGGTAGCTAGCCCGAAACTCAATTTGCCCATCTAAATTAGCGTGTCGTCACAATAATCACGCTTGTGTAATCTTCTCATACATAAATTCGCTTACCAATCAAAGTGGCACGACGGGGATCAACCGTCAAGGCGCGAACTGGGGTGATTTTCCCCAAATAGTACTATTATATGCATAAGCGTCTACCAAATCCCGGTAGTTCACAATTCATGCTAATGGGACTTTTAGTGACATAACCTAGCTTTAATAATCCATTTTATCTCATACATCGGGTCATATAATCATTCATCGGGTCATACAATCATTCGGGTCCAAATCAATAAACAAGCAATCGGGATAAATGGTGTCCTATTTTATCAAAACTAACATGTTATCTCCCTCGCGGGTTTATAAAACATTTCATAAAACATTTAAAAGAGTGCGAGGCTATGAACTCACGTTGATGTGGGAAAGCGGGTTATCGGAAATTCGGATGTACGGTACGTGCTTCAATCACGGAAACCTAGACAAATAATACTCGTCTTAGACTCTTGTCCAATGACTTTATAAAAATAACAATTATGTATACATATGATGATTTTGTACATATGATGATGATCAAGTGGGTTTATATATTCTTATTTACTCATTTTAGTGTTTATGTATTGGTAACTTTTTACTAGTTTACTAGTTTTACCTATTTACATGTTTTAGGTCCAATAAGCCTATTATAAGTTCATTAACTTGTATTAATCTATTTTATACTTGTATTATCAGTATTTATACTTTACATGCTGAGCCCAAATGGGTTAAGCCCAATAAGTAATTTTTATAAGTGTTTAACTTATTTAGTTAAATTATTAGTCCAAATATGCTAACTTAGCTCGTTAATGTCCGTATGACATATAGTTCGGGTTTTATCGGTTTTTATTTGTATTAGGTACTTATACATCAGTATATGACTTTTAAGAACTTTACATTAGACGGGTTTGATCGTCTAAGTTTTAATTGGCGAAAAACGTTAATTTTACGGTAATAGCCGAAAAAGTCGTAAAAATCATGTTTATAGTTTTTATAACTTATAAAACTTACCAAACTACCATTTTTATAAAATGTCCATTTATCCTTATACATATTTATATAAATGTAATATATAAGTTAGTGGGTTTTAATTCACATTTTATACTATATTAGTTTGAGTGCTTATATAATACTATTAAACATTAATTCTTCAAAATCTGATTTTTAGTTTCATCTTCACCATTTTTATCATACCTTGAGTTCTATAAGGAGATAGAAGCTCATTTTGGATGGCATGAACTTAATATTATGTGCTACAAATAAGTTAGTTATAGCTACTACTCATTCCATATCTAACTATCCTTAACAGTCCCTACAAAATAGACTAATCAGATTGGTACACTCATCTTGTTTTGATCATATCTCACTCATCTTGATGATTCCATTGCATGGCCAACTCTCACATGTGTATGACATCTAACAATTACTGTAAATGGATTCCACCATGCAATTTTATCAGTTCATAACTTGGTTACTTACTGTTTTTATACAGCCAACAATTTAAGCAAGATTTTAGCCTTGTTTCCTATGGTTTTTCATCTTTTTAATCATATTTATCAACACTTGATCCCCACACAACATTTTTATCATCATATATTCATCATATACATATACAATAAGAAAGAAAATACATGATTACATAATCAAAATAACAAGAGGATGGGGAGAACAATCTTTATACCACCAAAGTGATGAAATGATGAGTTTTTGATGAACAAGGTTTGGTTCCTTGTCACCAAACCTTCAACTTGGAAAATGAACTCCTTGAGATCTTCATATGCATGAATACCTTCCTGAAAATCAGCCCTTGATCTCCATGTAAACTCCTTGCTAGTTGTTAAAATCACCTCCAATCATCATCTTTTCAAAAGGTTATCAACATATGTTGAATATAGATGAAGTTTATGGTTAAATTGATGATGATGATGGGTGATTTGGGGTGGTGTTTGGACGTTCACCATGAGAGAGGAAGGATGAGAGAGTGGTTTGCATGTGTTGTGTGTGAAAAATGGTTTGTAGCTAGTAGTTTTGATGTTGGTATTGCTTACAAGTTAAGCTAGAGTTAACAAGTGTTACTCATGGCTTATAATTTTGACACCTAATGGTGTTTGTGGAGACTTGTTAACCATCCCATGTGTGGGGGTGGGACAAGTTTATCTTGTCTCATCCCCATTTAATTACGGGTACTCCTCGATTCTAGTTTTCTCAATTTACGTGCCCTTGGGTCGTTTTACGAAAAACGTTTTTATAAATTATGAATCAACGGCACAAAACGAATCTAATAAAAATTGTCTCATCAAAAACGGAGTTCAAAAACGTAAATACGTAATCCTAAGGTTTCCGGTTTAGTCGTAAAGGACGTTAAATTATAATCGTAAGTCCTAATCTCTTCTCGTAAATTTGTGAGTTTATGAACCAACACAAATTTAAAATTCCAAAATAATATTCACGGATAAATTTATTTCCTGAAATGTCGGACTGTCACCAAAACGGTGTATGTAAACGTAAGCACGTAACGTTGAATCCTCCGGTTTAGACGTAGTCGATGCTACTTCAAGACGTAAATCCAAATCTCTTCCCAAAAATAAGTGAGTTCATAATATAACATTAAAATAATGTTTTTAAATAATATTGAGAATAAAATATAAACCATAAATTGACGGATTGTCACAGCATTTACCCCTAAACAGGATCTTTGTCCTCAAAGATCATCTTACCTTACTACTCGCTTCTTATAGAGTTAAAGCCATGTGGGTATTTCCTCCACATCCGATCTTTTCTCGTAAGTGTAATCCATTACAATACGCGAGTTTCAGCAAACATAACTACGGGAATAAGATCAGGCTTATTGTTGACTTACTTTCTCTATCCATGCTGTTCACGGGTTTTTGATGAATGCAACTTTTCGCCGATCTAAACTTTATCAAGAAGAATTCAGATTCTCACTTGATAGACATTTTATCAAGTTCGATATACGAAACATAATTCACGCAGCCCTTGAAGTCCTAGGGTAGATCCAACTTATATACCTTTCAAACCAATCTTTCACATCATCTCAATGATCCCATACAACGGGGACTTATATCCCATGATCTTTTAGATCATCAATTTATTTTTTTTCCATGGTTAAATTTTTTGGCATAACTTCGCTACCCATCTGGCACTTCAAGATCTACATTTCATATTCACATAACCTCCTGCCCACTACCGGTAGTCAATAATCAGATCCTAATTTCAACAATCATTTCAGGTCTCGCGGGTCGAGTATTTTGTGGTTCGCCATCATAGGAAACCTTTAACCTAAAAGACATGTCCAACTCACAATGGGTGTATGTCGGGTGTCTTCATCCCAACTCCTACTTACAGATGCTCTCATATTTAGATCCTAACAATATTCAATCTCTATCCTAATACGATAATTATCAATGATAATCTCTACAAAGGAAAGCGATTATACGGTTTATTACCAAAGGTCAATCGTTCAAGCATAAAACATTGCTGCTAGCATTTTGTATCGTTACTGTACCTCGTCCCTTCGATTGGGATGGTAAACAACACTCTCTCATCAAGGTTCGTTCCCAATGACTTCTGAGCAAATCTCCAGAAATTCGATGCGAAGCGAGGATCTTGATAGAGATGATCGATACAAGCACACCATGTTTACACAACTCCTTTAAATACAAAGAGTCAATTTATTCATCAAGAATCTATCATTAACAGGAATGATATTAACAGATTTGGTCAGTCTGTCGATGATGCCCTAAATCAAATCAAATTCAAAGGATGACCTTTTCAATAGTTAGACGTTTACTAATGTATGAGGCGATGTCTGCCTTCATAATTTGCCATTAGTAAAACTTCTTCAGATAAAAATACATTTAGTCAGAAATGTCATGAATAGAATACTTATACTTACGAGATTCCAACATGACTACATTTCAAAATCTCCATATTTAGGCAACCACAAGTGGCCTTTTATACATTTAACGCCATCGGATTCTCAATTCTAATGGTTCACATTAGCCGCGAACCCCTTTTTATTATCTATATTATCCCTCTTACAAACATTAGTTATTTTTAAATTGTTCGGCAATTTATTTTGCTCATTCATTATTAAGAAACATATCCTAATTGATTCTTTATCCTTTCTACATAATGTGTCAGTATCTACATTCACCTTTCCTGATGAAATAATTATCATGTCCACGATTTACTCATAAATTATTTCTTCATATTTTCTAAGTTTTAGTTTCGTCTCAACTAACATTTCTATTAGTTTTACTCAATCCGACGTTTAAAGCGTCGATAATTACTACAAGTAATTAAATAATAAATATTTAATTTTTATGAAACGTAAACGCAAAAAGTTTTTAAATTTTCTCAGTTTGTCCAATTATATAAAAATGTTCAAAATAAATTTGAATTTAATTAACAAAATTTTTGTTGATTTATCGGAAATAATTAGTAAGATCCGTAAATGTTCGAAAATCTTCGTTTATTCTTTGGTAAAAATTTTCTTAGTTGAAAAGCAAAAATTGTCGTTTCAAATTTTAAGTCATGGTTTAACGGTTTCCTCAATCCCTCTTAGGTTGTCTTGAGGTGTACACAAATATTTACCCCTAAACAGGAGTTTAGTTAAATGATTTGTGTATAAGGGAATAATCCCTTAAAAATCCTTTGTTAAAACATTTGTCAAAACATATTTGCACTTTCTTTTTGGTAAAACCCAAAGTCTTAAAAGGGCTCTTAGTTTTTGAAGAGTCAATATAGATTCCATTATTTATTAATCACACGGTCAAATAATGTAAAGGATTTAGTCTTTAATCACATGTTAAATATTTAAGGTACAGGTTTTTATTGTTAGGTCAATTCAGGGGAATCTATAAATAATTACTAACTCCTTCTTATACTTATAAACAAACAAATGGTCCTTAATGATCACAAGCATGAATTTATCAAATTACAGCCTACACACGTGATTCACCAAATTTATGGATGCTACATGTGCATTAGTCAATCCAAACGACATAACATGAAACTCATAATATTCATTACAAGTTCTGGATGTAGTGATTGGAATAGATAATCTTTTTCGCGGATGCGAAGTTGATGATAACCATGCCATGGATCAAATCTTTAGAACATATGCTAGAACCTTGTAAATGATCGAACAAATCTATCATCTTGGGTAGGGGATATAGATTTTTAATCGTCAATTTACCTAGTTAATGGTAATCAATAAATATAAGAAATGATAACACCATAGCTCTTCATGATGACGAGCTCGGTAGAATAAAAGCTTTCTCCGACAACTCTCTCAGTTGTACGGTAATTCTTTTAATTCAGATGGTGCTGACGTACAGTGCACACGCCACAGGTGCAGCACCAGGAATATAATCAATACCAAATTCAACTTGCCTTAATGGCGAAAGTCTAGGTAATTCACCAATAAATACCTCCTAGAGTGTCAGATACCAGAAACATCTTTTAATAAATTCATATTAGGTTCTTTCTAGATTATAATATCTATGACTAATTCGTAACCATTCATGGTATAATTTCAAGTCTAAATACAGGATATGGTCATCCATCAAGAATTATTTAGATCACTTTCGATAATCAACATCTTATCATTTAGGGGAATTTTACTCGAGTTCCCATCAATTAAGACAATGTCTTCACGTCATAATCAATCAATCCATTCTACTGGCACTATTAATTTTTCAGTTATACTGCCGTCGATAAGATGTGAACTTCTCAAAAGACTAATAATAACTCATAATCCTTCACAATTCAAGGATATATGGAGACATAACTAACCTTAAAAGAGTAAGGTCAACACAAAATCTACGCGAGAGAATTTCAAATCAGATACAGACGAAAACATTAACGAATATGAGTTTATCCCATGTTTTCATAATTTGAGTACGCATTCAAAAGCTCCTCGGATCGTTACCCAGGTCATTCAAATAAAATCTAATCAAAAGAAATGATAGGAACGTCGATACATCCAGTCGGGTATCAACACTCGGTAATCAGATACTTTTTCAAAGAATCTCACTACGAGAGAATTGGACAAGAAAGAATTGTCAATTGTCAAATAGGAAAATTTCCATAGATCAGTAAATTCGACTTAGAAGAATAGATGCTACAGGCACATATGTAGGTGTCCCTATCAATATGTCCCTAATTTGCACTTCTTGCAGATCTCATAAAATTTAATCTTTCACAATATTCAAAGAAAATGTAGTGTTTATTAATCAAGTTTATAGTGACTACTAATCAGTCTTGCAAGGTCCCTTCCAAATTGTATATAGGCGCGCGACTATATACAATTTCAAGATTAACGATGCAATACTCAGTTCGTCAAAATTTTATCATCATGTTTATAATAAAAACATTTCATGCTTAATTCTTAAATAAGGATCAAAAATAAATTTACAAAGATTTTATTTGTTATGAAAAAAATTAAGTTTTTCCAAGGTGTTTTATAAACAACTTCATTTCGATAACGATCACTTATAAATCTCACTTTGAATAATCCTTGTAGTGATGAAAATTCCATTTTCTCAAAGGATACTGTTTTATCTTATAAAAATAATGAGTGATCTGCAAAAGAGTGATGAGGAGTGGTTCACCAAGAACTAACTACAATATGATAGGAAATTAGCTTTAGCCAAGTAATCATGAGGTTCATGACCTCAATGGCGCTCAAAAAGAATAATCCACAACGTAACTCAATTCGAGATGAGTGCTTGTTCAATGGCTGCATCACTAATGCGATCATTAGGATGAAGTATAAAAGATAGATAACATCGATACATGTAGAATTTAGCAATCAAAGGTAGTCTTTTCATTAATCGCAAACAAGTCAAATTGCACCGTAACACATTACGTGTCACTATGTCATACAATTCTAAGAACTCATCCTACCAACTGATGTCTCAGTTAAGTTGGGAATTTTTAAAATATACCACAATGAATACTAACCTACAAGAGTCATTAGGTGTTCCATATGTCCCAGAAGATCCATCGGTCCCAATTCAAAAGAAGATTTCTTCAATTTATTTCTTGGACACTGGGCATCCTCATCATTGGACAATGGCCTAGGAACAACCCTTAACACGAACCTACAATCATTTAAAACCTTAAAATTCAATCACAGGACTTAACGACTTCCTCTTAACAATCTCATATTCCATACGGCTTAAATTTTACTTTATTCAAGTTTCAACCAAATTATACTCAATGTGATATTCTACCTCATTCTCCAATATTTACAACCTTATTCTTTGGCCTTGTAAAGGCAATAAAAGCTCAATATGAACAACACTTAATTTCCAATCCTATAGCTCTTACAACAACAATTATCAAATGAGTCACTAGTATGAAATGACTTGATCATTCAACTAGACTTCTCGGAAAGGTACTAGTGGCATGAGGCTTTTGGGTAATGGTTCCACTGACAGCCTCAAGTGCAACATTCACCCTTTCGATTTCAATTTAAGAATTGGATGACAACGAATCAGATGACATCTTTCTAGGTGGTAATGTTTTGTAAAACTCCACTCTATTAGGAAAGATCATCATGACATCGATATCAGATTTAATCTCGCCAATTCTTCTTTAATATCACAATCAACTAATATCAACATTTCTACGAATATCAACCCTTTGTTGGGATCATAAATATCTACAACTTGGTTTAGATCTAGGATAGCTAGAATTCCTACGGGAATAGCTTCGATTGATTTGCTAGGGGAGTTAGGGTACCTTGTGACAATCTACGTCGTATAAATACCTCGTATAAATATAAAAATAATCATCAAACAATCATGTAATAAAATTACATCATATATATATATATATATATATATATATATATATATATATATATATATATATATATATATATATAATCCAAGTTATATATATATATTAAAATAACATTTCTCAGTCTGGCCTTGTTGGTAACTCGGGAATTCTTCGGCACCGTTATAGTCAAAAGATTTTTAGACATTTTTAGAAAAATGTTTATAGTTAAATGATTTTGAAATGTTTTATTCAAAATCTTGGTTTTAAAAATCTTTCGTTCTCTATAACGAGAGCTCTGGTACCAAACTGTAACACCTCCAAATTTATACAATTCAATACAGCGGAAGACTCGTTGGTGTTACGGGATAGCACATTATTCACATCATAGACAACGCTTAATAATCGCGTCGTTTAATAATAAAGCATTTCCATTCATAAATATCAAATTTACATAGGTCCCAAGTCATTGTATTTTATACAGGTTTTACAAAGAATTTGAATGGAAATTATTATTTAAGTGCGGGCCATGGATTCTTGTTGTCTTCCCGAGAATTACCTTCAAGTACCTGAGATAAAACATGTTAAAAGAAAAGGTCAGCGATAACGCCGAGTGAATTCATAGAGTTTAAATAAACCATCAATATATCATCGGTATATAATTATTACCAAAATAATTTTTGTACTAATCATTGTAATAGGCCACAAAATAGCCAAAGTCATTTTATACAAATCCTTATCAAAAATCATAATATAGGCTTTCGCCTTCAAAATCATTATACGAACCATTGTCGTAAAAATATCATACAATACATTTTTATAACGTCGTGTAGAGTTAAATCAAAACCGTTATATGAATATGGTTATGTAATACCAAAACACAAACATAATATCAATAATATGACCCCGTATTGCTAGTCAGGCAATATATTGTAATTCGGTGCGTATAGCAGTATTTCGTTAATTGGATTATTAAAAGCCGCATGAAATTGTTACCTTACTAAACCAAACAACGGGTAGCTAGCCCAAAACTCAATTTGCCATCTAAATTAGCGTGTCGTCACAATAATCACGCTTGTGTAATCTTCTCATACATAAATTCGCTTACCAATCAAAGTGGCACGACGGGGATCAACCGTCAAGGGGCGAACTGGGGTGATCGTCCCCAAATAGTACTATTATATGCATAAGCGTCTACCAAATCTCGGTAGTTCACAATTCATGCTAATGGGACTTTTAGTGACATAATCTAACTTTAATAATCCATTTTATCTCATACATCGGGTCAAATAATCATTCATCGGGTCATACAATCATTCGGGTCCAAATCAATAAACAAGCAATCGGGACAAATGGTGTCCTATTTTATCAAAACTAACATGTTATCTCCCTCGCGGGTTTATAAAACATTTCATAAAACATTTAAAAGAGTGTGAGGCTATGAACTCAGGTTGATGTGGGAAAGCAGGTTATCGGCAATTCGGATGTACGGTACGTGCTTCAATCACGGAAACCTAGACAAATAATACTCGTCTTAGACTCTTGTCTAATGACTTTATAAAAATAACAATTATGTATACATATGATGATTTTGTACATATGATGATGATCAAGTGGGTTTATATATTCTTATTTACTCATTTTAGTGTTTATGTATTGGTAACTTTTTACTAGTTTACTAGTTTTACCTATTTACATGTTTTAGGTCCAATAAGCCTATTATAAGTTCATTAACTTGTATTAATCCATTTTATACTTGTATTATCAGTATTTATACTTTACATTTTGAGCCCAAATGGGTTAAGCCCAATAAGTAATTTTTATAAGTGTTTAACTTATTTAGTTAAATTATTAGTCCAAATATGCTAACTTAGCTCGTTAATGTCCGTATGTCATATAGTTCGGTTTTTATCGGTTTTTATTTGTATTAGGTACTTATACATCAGTATATGACTTTTAAAAACTTTACATTAGACGGGTTTGATCGTCTAAGTTTTAATTGGCGAAAAACGTTAATTTTATGGTAATAGCCGGAAAAAGTCGTAAAAATCATGTTTATAGTTTTTATAACTTATAAAACTTACCAAACTACCATTTTTATAAAATGTCCATTTATTTATCCTTATACATATTTATATAAATGTAATATATAAGTTAGTGGGTTTTAATTCACATTTTATACTATATTAGTTTGAGTGCTTTAATAATACTATTAAACATTAATTCTTCAAAATCTGATTTTTAGTTTCATCTTCACCATTTTTATCATATATTGAGTTTTATAAGGAGATAGAAGCTCATTTTTGGATGGAATAAACTTCATATTATGTGCTACAAATAAGTTAGTTATAGCTACTGCTCATTCCATATCTAACTATCCTTAACAGTCCCTACAATACAGACTATTCAGATTGGTACACTCATCTTGTTTTGATCATATCTCACTCATCTTGATGATTTCATTGCATGGCCAACTCTAACATGTGTATGACATCTAACAATTACTGTAAGTGGATTCCACCATGCAATTTTATCAGTTCATAACTTGGTTACTTACTGTTTTTATACAGCCAACAATTTAAGCAAGATTTTAGCCTTGTTTCCTATGGTTTTTCATCTTTTTAATCATATTTATCAACACTTGATCCCCACACAACATTTTTATCATCATATATTCATCATATACATATACAATAAGAAAGAAAATACATGATTACATAATCAAAATAACAAGAGGATGGGGAGAACAATCTTTATACCACCAAAGTGATGAAATGATGAGTTTTTGATGAACAAGGTTTGGTTCCTTGTCACCAAACCTTCAACTTGGAAAATGAACTCCTTGAGATCTTCATATGCATGAATACCTTCCTGAAAATCAGCCCTTGATCTCCATGTAAACTCCTTGCTAGTTGTTAAAATCACCTCCAATCATCATCTTTTCAAAGGGTTATCAACATATGTTGAATATAGATGAAGTTTATGGTTAAATTGATGATGATGATGGGTGATTTGGGGTGGTGTTTCGACGTTCACCATGAGAGAGGAAGGATGAGAGAGTGGTTTGCATGTGGTGTGTGTGAAAAATGGTTTGTAGCTAGTAGTTTTGATGTGGGTATTGCTTACAAGTTAAGCTAGAGTTAACAAGTGTTACTCATGGCTTATAATTTTGACACCTAATGGTGTTTGTGGAGACTTGTTAACCATCCCATGTGTGGGGGTGGGACAAGTTTATCTTGTCACATCCCCATTTAATTACGGGTACTCCTCGATTCTAGTTTTCTCGATTTACGTGCCCTCGGGTCGTTTTACGAAAAACGTTTTTATAAATTATGAATCAACGGCACAAAACGAATCTAATAAAAATTGTCTCATAAAAAACGGAGTTCAAAAACGTAAATACGTAATCCTAAGGTTTCCGGTTTAGTCGTAAAGGACGTTAAATTATAATCGTAAGTCCTAATCTCTTCTCATAAATTTGTGAGTTTATGAACCAACACAAATTTAAAATTCCAAAATAATATTCACGGATAAATTTATTTCCTGAAATGTCGGACTGTCACCAAAACGGTGTATGTAAACGTAAGCACGTAACGTTGAATCCTCTGGTTTAGACGTCGTCGATGCTACTTCAAGACGTAAATCCAAATCTCTTCCCAAAAATAAGTGAGTTCATAATATAACTTTAAAATAATGTTTTTAAATAATATTGATAATAAAATATAAACCATAAATTGACGGATTGTCACACGGGATGCGAAGATTGGCGAGTCCGAAAAGGCCCTAACAAGGCATGAGGGCTACATTTTGTTGCTAAAGATCCAAAGTGATGTGAAGAATCATTTATCAAAGATCAATATGAAGGATCGAGACACACGACGAAAAGCAAATACTCCCCAAAAGATCATAGAGAAGTCTATCCGAAAAGGCTCTAACAAGGTATGAGGATAAATAGATCCAAGTCAAAAAAGGAGGCGGATCGTTGTATATCAAAATCCCAAATAAATATTGGAGAAAAATGAAGAAGTCGTGGTCCAAATATGAAGAATCTCTCAAAACTTCAAGTGAAGAAATTCCTATTATGAAGAGAAGGCCATTATTTCATGAACGTCTCTCAAGATTTGAAGTATGAAGTCGCTGCCAAACATCGGTCCGAGAAAGGTCTCAAATCGCGAAGCGAGTTATGCCAAGATATGAACTTTATGAGGTCCCGAGAAGCAGTTTTAAAAGATTTTGTCCTTTAGCTAACTATTGATTAAATCGTTCACTTTATTTTCGGCCTAAATAACTATCGAAATAAGTCAAACAATGCATCCTCGTGATCATTCAAGACAACAATAAAATATAAGAGATACACCTAGGAATAAGGGAGTCTAAGTGAATAATTGGCCCACGTGAGTTCGTGTTAGTTTGCTAACTTATAATAACAATGATCTCGTTTTTAAGCTTGGTTTGGAGAAAGTGAAAACTTGAGGATGATGATCATTCATGACATTTTCAAAACCCTAAGGTATGTTTTTGATTCCTTTCTTACTTTGAATATTTATAATTTTCTATCTCTTTAATAAAGGCCAACGTGGATTGATTATGATGAAAAATGTAATCGTGCTTTGTAACTAATGCATTGCATGAGGACATTGCAATGGTCAAGTGTAGGGGATTTGATAGGTGTGTAAACACCCATCCTTCTTACCACTTAATTACAATAATAACCGAGCCAAAACGTGTATTTTATGTCATTTATGTCGGAATTATGCGTGGTTTGTGTTTTTGTTGTGATTTAGGACGAAAAGGTGAAAAGTGGAGAAAACACGGGCATTCACGGGCTTTTATCAAAGAAAAAGACGGAAGACGAAGTCAAGAAATCAAGAGTGCAAAAAGAACGGAAGTCCAAGACCACTTCTGAAGATTTATCGAAGAAAAATTCAAAAGACGGAAGTTTACTAAAAGCCGAAGAACTCAAATCTAATTTATTGAAGAATTACAAGACGAGTTCAAAGAAATCCCGAGACAAAGTCGTTAAAGTCAAAGAATTAAGAAGATTAACAAAGAATTAAGAAGAGCAAGGACTTAATGACGCAATTAAGGAAAGAAGAAAGAGGGGAGGAAGCTTCCTAAGCACCTCCCTAATCTCCCCTATAAATAGATCATTAGGATATTCATTTTCTCTGGTTGGCTAAGTGTGACAATTAGTCTTCCACCTTTTAATTACCTTGTCATTTAAATTCATGTCCATTTACATTAATTGTCTTGCACCTTAAATACATTTAATTTCAAGTAAGTTTCCTTTTAATTATTGTCAATCTTTACTTTATTGTTTTATCTCCTATCTTCCTTTCTTTAATCTTTATGTTTATGTTCATGTTTATGTTCATGTTTATGTTTATGAGTTTTTGTTAAATTGATTAAGTGGGTTTTGATTATTTTGATCATTAACGTTAGTTTGATTGTTTTGGTTTGATTGTTTATGATTAGTTGATTATTTGTTATTAGTTTGATTTAATCTTGTGGTTGATTTTGCTAAGTTTAGATTAGATTCGTGTATATTTTCTACTTCCTTGTTCTTCGCCTTGTTTCTGTTACCCAGGTAACATTCCGAATCAAGGGTTTCAGTAGATTATTCCGAACGAAGATTGTTAGTTGATTATTCTGAATAAAGGGCGTTCATTCGGAATAAGTGACATATTTCGGATCAAGGCCTTATTCCGGATCAGCAACATTCCGAGTGAAGGATTTCAGGGGTTGTTCATTCGGAACATCAATTGTTCCGAACCAAAGTCGTTCATTCGGAATATAAAATATTCCGGATCAAGGCTGTTTGAAGAAAACATTCCGAGTGAAGGATTTCATTCGGAACATTCCGAATCAAGAAGAAAGTTCCGAATCAGTGAAGTTCCGGATCAAGGAGTGTTCATTCGGAACATTCCGAATGAAGGTTTGAGGATTTATTCCGAACCAAGAAGTATTCCGAATCAAGGTTTTGTTCAGAAAAGTTCCGAATCAGTGAAGTTCCGAATCAAAGGTGTTCATTCGGAATATTGAATATTCCGGATAAGTGACATACTTCGGATAAACCATTATTCCGTGTGAGCATTTTATTCCGGATCAAGGATTTTGGTAAATATTCCGAGTGAAGAAGAAATTATTCCGGACGAAGGTGACATTCCGAACGAGTGATTTATTCCGAACGAAGGATTATTCCGAATGAGCTGTTTTCAGGTTCTTTTTAGTTTCTGTTTTTAAGTTTTAATTTTCAAGCTTTATTTTTCCCGCCTTTTTCCTTAGTCGCACTTTAAGTTTACTTGCCTTAGATTTATTTTAGCCTTGCATTAGTTTAAGTTTTAGTTGCGTTTTAAGTTTGCCTTAGATAGATTTAAGTTTGCGTTATTTACATTAATTGCCTTCTAATTTCTCGTCACGCTTTTAATTTCCCGCCATTTATTTTAAATTAGAGTTAGATTTAAATTAACGTCATTTTCATACACGTCTTGCACTTTTTATTTTAAAACAACCAAAAACATTCTTTTTCACCAAAAACAATTGAGTCGTACTTTGAACCGGAAATCAATTCGAGAAGATACCGAGAAACGAACTTAGAAACCTAGGAAAATACCAGTTATCACCATCAGGAATAGATATCCTTTTCCGCGCATTGATGATCTGTTTGACCAACTCCAATGGGCCAAACATTTCTCCAAGATTGATATGAGGTTGGGCTATCATCAGTTACGGGTGAAACAGCAGGACATCACCAATACTGCTTTCCCAACACGGTATGGACACTACGAATTTCTAGTCATGCTATTTGGCCTTACCAATGCTCCAACAGTTTTCATAGACTTGATGAACCGTATCTTCCATGAGTTTCTGGACAAGTTCGTCATTGTCTTTATTGACGACATTCTGATTTTCTCTAAGTCAAAGGAGGAACACGAAGACCATCTTCGTACAGTATTACAGATACTTCGCCAGAAGCAGTTGTATGCCAAGTTCTCCAAATGCGAATTTTGGTTGAGTAAAGTGGCGTTCCTAGGCCACATAGTATCCGCAGAGGGAATAACCATGGATCCTGCAAAGGTTCAGGCTATTACCAAGTGGCCAAGACCGACATCAGCGACTGAAGTTCCCAACTTTCTAGGCTTAGCTGGTTACTACCGTAGGTTCGTAGAGAACTTTTCCCGATTAGCACTGCCATTGACCAACTGATGCGGAAAGGGGAGAAATTCGTCTGGACTAAAGAAAGAGAGAAGAGCTTTGAAGACCTAAAGCAGAGGCTGGTATCTGCACAGATTCTTACTCTCCCATCTGGAACAGGTGGATTTCAAATCTACAGTGATGCTTCAGGGAAGGAAGTTGGTTGTGTTCTCATGCAACATTGGAAAGTGATTGCTTACGCATCACGGCAACTTAAGCCTTATGAGGAGAACTACCCTACGCATGACTTGGAACTTGCAGCAGTCGTGTTTGCATTGAAGATATGGAGGCACTACTTGTATGGCGAATCATGTGATATCTTCACAGATCACAAGAGCCTGAAATACATCTTCACTCAGCGTAAACTAAATATGTGGCAGAGAAGGTGGTTAGAGCTTTTAAAGGATTATGACATTAATCTACAGTATCATCCCAGCAAGGCGAATGTAGTGGCAGACGCTCTTAGTAGGAAGTCGGGTATGATCAACGACATTAAATAGAGGAAGAGATTATACGAGACTTGGAGCGACTAGACATTAAGATCATGGTACATGGACAACATGGCTACTGGGATAATCTTTGAGTGGAACCTGACTTACTCTCTAGGATCAAGGAAGCTCAGAAGGATGATGGTGAAATCTGGGCAATCATTCAGAACTTAGAGCAGCAGATGGAGTTTCGGTTGGATGACGACGACATCTTATGGCAGGTCACTAGACTTTGTGTTCCTGATGATCTTACACTCAGGGAAGCGTTATTGGTTGAAGCTCATAGCTTCCCATTCTCCATTCATCCTGGTTCAACCAAGATGTACCACGACATCAAGCAGTATTTCTGGTGGAGTGGTATGAAACAAGATGTTTCTACCTATGTTTCCAAATGTCTTACCTGCCAGCAGGTTAAGATCGAGCATCAACGGTCTAGTGGTTTACTACAACCATTAGACATTCCAGAGTAGAAGTGGGACAAGATCACCATGGATTTTGTTACCGGACTTCCGCAGACCAAGAGGAAGCATGATGCAATTTGGGTTATCGTTGATCGACTTACCAAGTCACCTCATTTCTTACCGATCCGGAAAGATGATCCAGTTAGCAAACTGGCTGACACATATAAGAAGTAGATCATGAGGCTTCATGGTGCTCCATCCAGTATCATCTCTGAAAGAGATCCTCGGTTTACTTGGCGATTTTGAAGGAGTCTACAGAAAGCTTGGGGTACCAAAATTAAGCTTAACACGGCTTTTCATCCTCAAACAGATGGACAGTCGGAGCGAACCATTAAGACATTAGAAGACATACTTTGTGCATGTCCTTTAGAATGGACATGGTATTGGGACGATTATATCTGCTTGGTAGATTTTGCGTACAACAACAGTTGGCACGTGTGACAATCCGTCAATTTATGATTGATATTTTATTCTCAAATATTATTTGAAAATATTATTTTAATGATACAATATGAACTCACTTATTTTTGGGAAGAAATTTGGATTTACGTCTTGAAGTAGCATCGACTACGTCTAAACCGGAGGATTCAACGTTACGTGCTTACGTTTACATACACCGTCCTTGGTGACAGTCCGACATTTCAGAAAATAAATTTGTCCGTGAATATTATTTTGGAGTTTTAAATTTGTGTTGGTTCATAAACTCACAAATTTACGAGAAAAGATTAGGACTTACTATTTTATTTTAACGTCCTTTACGACTAAACCGGAAACCTTAGGATTACGTATTTACGTTTTTGAACTCCGTTTTTGATGAGACAATTTTTATTGGATTCGTTTTGTAACGTAGATTCATAATTTATAAAAACATTTTTCGTAAAACGACCCGAGGGCACGCAAATCGAGGAAACTAGAATCGAGGAATACCCGTAAACTAGTGAGATGGGACAAAACACTTTGTCCCACCCCACTAGCAAAATGGGACGGCATAATAAGCCACCACATCACAAGATGTGGCAAGTTTCTAGCTAAACTTACACTTGTCTTAGCTTCACAATGAAGCTACACTTCCACTAACTTCACAAAACCATCAAACCACTCACTTATACCATTTCTCACCATGCAATACCACACACAAACTCTCTCTACTCTCCCAAAAGTGCCGTCCCATATCTCACAAATAAACACCATTTGATCAATTCCAACCACAAAATCATGTGTTATTTACACATATGTTGAAGCTCTCTTGAAGCTCTCTTGAATGGTGGTGATTATAACATCCATGGAGGAGTATGCATGGTCTCATGGGGCTGATTTTCCACAAAGAGTTGATGAAGATTGGAGGTCTTGAAGATGGTCTTGGCTATGCACAAGTTTCTCCATCAAAAATCCATGTTTTGATCAACCTACATCATCATGGTGGTATAAAGATTGTCCTCCTCAACTTCTTGTTATTTTGATTATGTAAACATGTATTTTATTTCCTATTTTATATATTTATGATGATTATATGATGATAAAAATGTTATGTGGGGATTTGTTGTTGATAAACATGATTAAAAAGGTGAAAAACCGTAAGAAACAAGGTTAAAATCTTGGTTAACTTTGATGGCTGTATAAAACAGTAAAGAACCATATGTTAAACTGATAAAATGATGAAATAGAATGGATTTACAGTAAGCTATGAGTCTTGTACACATGTGAGAGTTGGCCATGCAATGGAATCATTGTAATGAGTGAGATATGATCAAAACAAGTTTAGGGTATAAATCTGAAGTTACTGTTTTGGACGATTTTTAGAAAATATTTAGAAGATGATTCAACAGTAGCTATAGAAGAGTTAATTGTAGCACATATCATTTAGTTTATGTGATAAAAATTTGAGCTTCTATCTCCATATAGAACTCAAGATATGACAGTTTTGGTGAAAGTAAAGTTAAAAATCAGATTTTTGGAAATTAAAGAATAATACTATTATATAAGCACTCACATTTTAATATATAAAATGTAAAATAAAAATCCACTAACTTATAAAACTTATTTATATAAATATATATAAAAGGGTAATCAAATGGATAAATTATATAAATGGTGGTGAAATAATGTTTATAAGTAATAAAAACTATAAACATGATTTTTACGACTTTATCGGCTATTGCCGTAAAATTAACGTTTTTGTTAAATAAAACTTAGATGGTTGGACCCGTCTAATGAAAACTTTATAAAACTTATATACTGATATTTAGACATGTATGACAAGTAAAAACCGATAAAACCCGAACTATAGGGCATACGGACATTAACAAGTTAAATAAACATATTGGACTAATAAATGGACTAAATAAGATAAAAACTTGTAAAAAGAATCTATTGGGCTTAACCCATTTAGGCCCAACTTGGAAAGTATACATATTGATAATATAGGTACAAAATAGATTAAAATAAGTTAAATAACTTATAATAAGCTTATTAGACTTAAGACACGTAAACGGGTAAAACTAGTAAACTAGTATAAAAGCTATCGACATATAACACTAAAATGAGTAAACGAGAATATGTAAACCCACTTGATCATCATATATATATAATCATCATATGTATACATAATTGTTATTTTTAGAAAGTCATTGGACAAACGTCTAAGACCGAGTATTATTTGTCTAGGTTTCCGTGATTGAAGCACGTACCGTACGTCCGAATTGCCGATAACCCGCCTTCCCACATCAACGTGAGTTCATAGCCTCGCACTCTTTTAAATGTTTTATAAATGGTTTATAAACCCGCGAGGGAGATAACATGTTAGTTTTTATAAAAGTTTGGACACCATTTGTCCCGATTGTTTGTTTATTGATTTTGGACCCGAATGATTGAATGACCCGATTGTATGACCCGATAAATGATTAAAGGACCCGATAGATGAAATTATATGGATTATTAAAGTTAGGTTATGTCACTAAAAGTCCCATTAGCATGAATTGTGAACTACCGGGATTTGGTAGACGCTTATGCATTTAATAGTACTATTTGGGGACGATCACCCCAGTTCGCGCCTTGACGGTTGATCCCCGTCGTGCCACATTGATTGGTAAGCGAATTTATGTATGAGAAGATTTCAATAGCGTGACCTTTGTGACGACACGCTACTTTAGATGGGCAAAAATTGGTATCGGGTTAGCTACCCGTTTTGGTTTTAGTAAGGTAACAATGTCATGCGGCTTATAATAATCCAATCACCAAAATATTACTAGACGCTCCGAATTACGATGTATTGCCTGACTAGCAATATTGGGTCATACTATTGATACTATGATTGTATTTTGGTTTTCATAACCATATTCATATAACGGTTTTTATTTGATTTTATACAACGTCATAAGACGTATTGTATGATGTTTTTCACGACATTGGCTCGTATAATGATTTTTACGGCAAATGCCTATATTATGATTTTCGATAAGGATTTGTATAAAACGACTTTGGCTATTTTATGGCCTATTAAAATGATTTGTATAAAATGATTTTCAGTAATAATTTTATACTGATATTATATTGATGGATTTTATTAAACTCTATGAATTCACTCGGCGTTATCGCTGACCCTTTTTCTTTTAACATGTTTTATCTCAGGTACTTGAAGGTAATTCTCGGGAAGACGACAAGAATTCATGGCCCGCACTTAAACAATATTTTCCATTCAAAATGCTTTGTAAAACTTTGTATGAAATATAATGACTTGGGACCGATGTAACTTTGATATTTATGAATGGAAATGATTTATTATTAAACGACGCGATTTTTATGCGTTGTCTATGATGTGAGTAATGTGCTATCCCGTAACACCAACTAGTCTTCCGCTGTACTGAGTTGTATAAATTTGGGGGTGTTACAGTTTGGTACCAGAGCTCTCGTTATAGAGAACGAAAGATTTTTAAAACTAAGGTTTTGAATAAAACTTTTCAAAATCTTTTAACTATAAACATTTTTCTAAAAATGTCTAAAAATCTTTTGACTATAACGGTGCCAAAGAATTCCCGAGTTACCGACAAGGCCAAGACTGAGAAGTGTTATTTTAATATATATATAACTTGGATTATATATATATATATATATATATATATATATATATATATATATATATATATATATATATATATATATATATATATATATATATATATATATATATATATATATATATATATATATATATATATATATATATATATATATATATATATATATATATATATATATATATATATATATATATATATATATATATATATATATATATATATATATATATATATATATATATATATATATATATATATATATATATATATATATATATATATATATATATATATATATATATATATATATATATATGTATATGATGTAATTTTATTACATGATTGTTTGATGATTATTTTGATTTTTATACGAGGTATTTATACGACGTCGATTGTCACAAGTAACCCTAAATCCCCTAGTAAATTAATCGAAGCTATTCTCGTAGGAATTCTAGCTATCCTAGATCTAAACCAAGTTGTGAATATTTATGATCCCAACAAATGGTTGATATTCGTAGAATTGTAGACATTAGTTGATTGTGATATTAGAGAAGAATTGGCGAGATTAAAACTGATATCGATGTTTTGACGATCTTTTCTTATAGAGTGGAGTTTGACAAAACATTACCACCTAGAAAGATGCCATCTGATTCGTTGTCACCCAATTCTTAAATTTGAAATCGAAAGGGTGAATGTTGCACTTGAGGCTGTTATTGGATCCATTACCCAAAGGCCTCATGCCACTAATACCTTTCCGAGAAGTCTAGTTGACTGATCAAGTCATTTCATATTAATGACTCATTTGATAATTGTTGTTGAAAGAGCTATAGGATTGGAAATTAAGTGTTGATAATATCGAGCTTTTATTGCCCTATTAAGGTGTAAGAATAAGGTTGAAAGTATTGGAAAATGAGGTAGAATATCGCATTGAGTATAAATTGGTTAAAACTTGAATAAAGTAAAATTTAACCTGTATGGAATATGAGATTGTTAAGAGGAAGTCGTTAAGTCTTGTGATTGAATTATAAGGTTTTAAATGATTGTTAGTTTGTGTTAAGGGCTGTTCCTAGGCCATTGTCCACTAACGAGGATGCCCAGTGTCCAATAATAAATTGAAGAAATCTTCTTCTGAATTGGGACCAATGGATCTTCCGGGACATATGGAACACCTAATGACTCTTGTAGATTAGTATTCATTGTGGTATCTTTTAAAAATCCCTAACTTAACTGAGACATCAGTTGGTAGGATGAGTTCTGAGAATTGTATGACATAGTGACACGTAATGTGTTACGGTACAATTTGACTTGTTTGTGATTATTCAAAAGACTACCTTAGATTGCTAAATTCTACATGTATCGATGTTATCTATCTCTTATTGCTTCATCCTAGTGTTCGCATTAGTGATGCAACCATTGAACAAGTACTCATCTTGAATTGAGTTACGTTGTGGATTATTCCCTTTGTATTCCTGAGTGCCATCGAAGTCATGAACCTCATGATTGTTTGGCTAAGCTCATTTCCTATTATATTGTAGTTAGTTCTTGGTGAACAACTTTCCATCACTCTTTTGCTGATCACGCATTGTTTTTATAAAGTTAAAACGGTATCCCTTGAGAAAAAAAAATGAATTTTCATCACTATAAGGATTATTCATAATGAGATTTATAAGTGATTGTTATTTGAATAAAGTTGTTTATAAAACACTTTGGAAAACCTTATTGTTTTAATAACAAAGAAAATCTTTGTAAATATATTTTTTATTCTTATTTAAGAATTAAGCATGAAGATGTTTTTACTACAAACATGGATGATAAAATTTTGACGAACTGAGTATTGCATCGTTAATCTTGAAATTGTATATAGTTGCGCGCCTACATACAATTTGGAATGGACTATGCAAGACTGATTAGTAGTCACCATAAAACTAATGAATAAACACTACAGTTTCTTTGAAGATTGTGAAAGATTAAAATTTATGAGATCTGCAAGAAGTGAAAAATAGGAACATAGTGTTAGGGACACCTACATATGTGCCTATAACATCTATTCTTCTGAGTTGAATTTACTCATTTGTGGAAATTGTCTTATTTGATAATTGACAAATCTTTTTTGTCCAATTCTCCCGTAGTGAGATTCTTAGGAAAAGTATCTGATTACCGAGTGTTGATACCCGACTGGATGTATTGACGTTCTTATCATTTCTTATGATTTGATTTCATTTGAATGACCTGGGTAACGATCCGAGGAGTTTCGAATGCGTACTCAAATTAATGAAAACATGGGATATATTTATATTCGTTAAATGTTTTCGTCCGTATCTGATTTGAAATTCTCTCACATAGATTATGCGTTGACCTTAATCTTAGGATGATAGTTGTGTCTTCATGTATCCTTGAATTTGTGAAGGATTATGAATTATTATTAGTCTTTGGAGAAGTTCACATCTTATCGACGGCAATGAAACTGAAAAGTTGATAATGCCGGTAGAATGGATTGATTGATTATGACATGACGACATTGTCTTAATTGATGGGAACTCGAGTAGAATTCCCCTAAATGATAAGATGCTGATTATCAAAAGTGATCTAAATAATTCTTGGTGGATGACGATATCCTGTATTAAGACTTAAATTATACCATGAATGGTTGTGAACTAGTTATAGATATTGTAATATAGAAGAACCTGATATGAATGTATTAAAAGATGTTTATGTTATCTAAACTTTAGGAGGTATTGGTTGGTGAATTACCTAGACTTTCGCCATTAAGGCAAGTTGAAACTGGTATTGATTATATTCTCGGTGCTGCACTTGTGGCTTGTGCACTGTACGTCAGCACCATCTGAATTTAAGGAATTATCGTACAACTGAGGGAGTTGTCGGAAAAAGATTTTATTATACCAAGTCTGTCATCCTGAAGAGCTATGGTGTTATCATTCCTTATATTTATAGATTACTGTGACTGAGTAAATTGACAATCGAAAACGATATCCATAACTCGAAATGGAAGATTTGTTCGATCATTTACAAGGTTTTAACGTATGTTTTAAAGATTTGATCCACGACATGGTTATTATCAACTTCGCATCTGCGAAGAAGATTATCTATTCCAATCATCACATCCCGAACTTGTGATGAACGTTATGAGTTTCACGTGATGTCGTTTGGATTGACAATGCACATTTAGTATTCATAATTATGATGAATCACGTGTGTAGGCTGTAATTTGATAAATTCATGCTCGTGATCATTAAGGACTATATATTTGTTTATAAGAATAAGAATGAGTTAATAATTATTTATAGACTGCCCTGAATTGGCCGAACAGTGTAAACCTGAACCTTGAATAATTAACACGTGATTAAAGACTTGAACCTTTACATGATTTGACTATGTGATAAAAAGGATAATGGAATATATTGACTCTTCAAAAATTAAGAGCCCTTTTAAGACTTTGGATTTTACCAAAAAGAAATGGAAATATGTTTTGACAAATGTTTTAACCAAGGATTTTAAGGGATTATTCCCTTATACACAAACCATTTAACTAAACTTCTGTTTAGGGGTAAATGTTTGTGTATACCTCAAGATAACTTAAGAAGGATTGAGTAAACCATTTATACCATAACTTGAAATTTGAAACGACACTTTTTGCTTTTCAACTAAGAAATTTTTGACCAAAGTATAAACCAAAGATTTTTCGAACAATTACGGATCTTATTAAATATTTTGGATAAATCAACAAAAATCTTGTTAATTAAATTCAAATTTATTTTGAACATTTTATATAATTGGTCGAACTAAGAAATTTAAAATCTTTACGTTTACATTTCATAAAAACTGATTAATAATTATTTAATTAATTATAATAATTATCGACGCTTTAGACGACGGATTGAGTAAAACGGATAAAAATGATAGTAAAGACGAAACTAAAACATAGAAGATATGAAGAAAGAATTTTGAATAAATACGGTTATGATATTTATTTCATCAGGAAAGGTGAACGTAATTACCGACGCATAATATAGAAAGAATATCTGAGTGAATTGTGGACATGATAATTACATTGTCATGAGAAGTGAATATAGATACCGACGCATTATGTAGAAAAGATAAAGAACCAGTTAGGACATGTTCCTTAATAATGAAGGTACAAAATAAATTGCCGAACAATTTAAAAATAAACAATGTTTGTAAAAAAAAAAAAAAAAAAAAAAAAAAGATAATATAGATAATAAATGGAGTTCGCGTCTAATGTGAACCATTAAAAATAAAGAAGTCGATAGCGTTAAATGTTTTAAAGACCACATGTGATTGCCTAAATATGGAGATTGTGAGATATAGTTATGTTAGAATTTGTAAGTATAAGTATACTATTCCTGTCATTTATTACTAAAAGTATCTTTGTCTGAAGAAGATGTACTGATGGAAATTATGAAGGCAGACATCGCCTCATACATTAGTAAACGTCTAGCTATTGCAAAGGTCATCATCTGAATTTGATTCGATTTGGGTCATCGTCGACAGACTGACCAAATCTGCTAATATCATTCTCGTTAAATGATAAATGCAAAAGAGTTATGTAAACATAGTGTGCCTGTATCGAACATCTTTATCAAGATCCTCGCTTCGCATCGAATTTCTAGAGATTTGCTCAGAAGTCGTTGGGAACGAACCTTGATGAGAGTACTATGTACCACCCCAATCGAAGGGATGAGGTAAAGTAACGATACAAAGTAATATAAGTGCTGTTTTATGTTTGAATGATTGACCTTTGGTAATAGAACGTATAATCGTTTTCCTTTGGAAGGATTATCATTGATAATCATCGTATTAGGATTGAGGTTGAATCTTGTTAGGATCTAAATATTAGAGCATCTGTAAGCAGGAATTGAGATGAAGACACCCGACATACATCCATTGTGAGTTGGGCATGTCTTTTAGGTTTAAGGTTTCCTATGATGGCGAACCTATCCTTGCAAAATACCCGACCCGCGAGATCTGAAATGATTGTTGAAATTAGGATCTGATTATTAACTGCCGATAGTGGGCAGGAGGTTATGTGAATGTGAAATGTAGATCTTGAAGTGCCAAATGGGTAGCGAAGTTATGCCACAATTTTTAACCTTGGGAAAAATGAATTCATGATCTGACAAATCATGGGATATAAGTCCCCGTTGTGAGGGACCATTGAGATGATGTAAAAGTTGGGATTGAAAGGCATACAAGCTGGATCTACCCTAGGACTTCAAAGACTGCGTGAATTATGTTTCGTAAATCGAACTTGATGGAATATCTATCAAGTGAAAATCTGATTATTCTTAGTAGAGCTTAGATCGGCGAAAAGTTGCATTCATCAAAAACCCGTGAACATCATGGATAGAGAAAGTAAGTCAACATTAAGCCTGATCTTATTCCCGTAGTTATGTTTGATGAAACTCGCGTATTATAATGAATTGCACTTGTGAGAAAAGACCGAATGTGGAGGAAATACCCACATGGCTTTAACTCTATAAAAAGCGAGTAGTAAGGTAAGATGATCTTTGAGGACAAAGATCCTGTTTAGGGGTAAATGCTGTGACAATCCGTCAATTTATGATTGATATTTTATTCTCAAATATTATTTGAAAATATTATTTTAATGATACAATATGAACTCACTTATTTTTGGGAAGAAATTTGGATTTACGTCTTGAAGTAGCATCGACTACGTCTAAACCGGAGGATTCAACGCTACGTGCTTACGTTTACATACACCGTCCTTGGTGACAGTCCGACATTTCAGAAAATAAATTTGTCCGTGAATATTATTTTGGAGTTTTAAATTTGTGTTGGTTCATAAACTCACAAATTTACGAGAAAAGATTAGGACTTACTATTTTATTTTAACGTCCTTTACGACTAAACCGGAAACCTTAGGATTACGTATTTACGTTTTTGAACTCCGTTTTTGATGAGACAATTTTTATTGGATTCGTTTTGTAACGTAGATTCATAATTTATAAAAACGTTTTTCGTAAAACGACCCGAGGGCACGCAAATCAAGGAAACTAGAATCGAGGAATACCCGTAAACTAGTGAGATGGGACAAAAAACTTTGTCCCACCCCACTAGCAAAATGGGACGGCATAACAAGCCACCACATCACAAGATGTGGCAAGTTTCTAGCTAAACTTACACTTGTCTTAGCTTCACAATGAAGCTACACTTCCACTAACTTCACAAAACCATCAAACCACTCACTTATACCATTTCTCACCATGCAATACCACACACAAACTCTCTCTACTCTCCCAAAAGTGCCATCCCATATCTCACAAATAAACACCATTTGATCAATTCCAACCACAAAATCATGTGTTATTTACACATATGTTGAAGCTCTCTTGAATGGTGGTGATTATAACATCCATGGAGGAGTATTCATGGTCTCATGGGGCTGATTTTCCACAAGGATTTGATGAAGATTGGAGGTCTTGAAGATGGTCTTGGCTATGCACAAGTTTCTCCATCAAAAATCCATGTTTTGATCAACCTACATCATCATGGTGGTATAAAGATTGTCCTCCTCAACTTCTTGTTATTTTGATTATGTAAACATGTATTTTATTTCCTATTGTATATATTTATGATGATTATATGATGATAAAAATGTTATGTGGGGATTTGTTGTTGATAAACATGATTAAAAAGGTGAAAAACCGTAAGAAACAAGGTTAAAATCTTGGTTAACTTTGATGGCTGTATAAAACAGTAAAGAACCATATGGTAAACTGATAAAATGATGAAATAGAATAGATTTACAGTAAGCTATGAGTCTTGTACACATGTGAGAGTTGGCCATGCAATGGAATCATTGTAATGAGTGAGATATGATCAAAACAAGTTTAGGGTATAAATCTGAAGTTACTGTTTTGGACGATTTTTAGAAAATACTTAGAAGATGATTCAACAGTAGCTATAGAAGAGTTAATTGTAGCACATATCATGTAGTTTATGTGATAAAAATTTGAGCTTCTATCTCCATATAGAACTCAAGATATGGCAGTTTTGGTGAAAGTAAAGTTAAAAATCAGATTTTTGGAAATTAAAGAATAATACTATTATATAAGCACTCACATTTTAATATATAAAATGTAAAATAAAAACCCACTAACTTATAAAACTTATTTATATAAATATATATAAAAGGGTAATCAAATGGATAAATTATATAAATGGTGGTGAAATAATGTTTATAAGTAATAAAAACTATAAACATGATTTTTACGACTTTTTCGGCTATTGCCGTAAAATTAACGTTTTTTGTTAAATAAAACTTAGATGGTTGGACCCGTCTAATGAAAACTTTATAAAACTTATATACTGATATATAGACATGTATGACAAGTAAAAACCGATAAAACCCGAACTATAGGGCATACGGACATTAACAAGTTAAATAAACATATTAGACTAATAAATGGACTAAATAGGATAAAAACTTGTAAAAAGAATCTATTGGGCTTAACCCATTTAGGCCCAACTTGGAAAGTATACATACTGATAATATAGGTACAAAATGGATTAAAATAAGTTAAATAACTTATAATAAGCTTATTAGACTTAAGACACGTAAACGGGTAAAACTAGTAAACTAGTATAAAAGCTATCGACATATAACACTAAAATGAGTAAACGAGAATATGTAAACCCACTTGATCATCATATATATATAATCATCATATGTATACATAATTGTTATTTTTAGAAAGTCATTGGACAAACGTCTAAGACCGAGTATTATTTGTCTAGGTTTCCGTGATTGAAACACGTACCGTACGTCCGAATTGCCGATAACCCGCCTTCCCACATCAACGTGAGTTCATAGCCTCGCACTCTTTTAAATGTTTTATAAATGGTTTATAAACCCGCGAGGGAGATAACATGTTAGTTTTTATAAAAGTTTGGACACCATTTGTCCCGATTGTTTGTTTATTGATTTTGGACCCGAATGATTGAATGACCCGATTGTATGACCCGATAAATGATTAAAGGACCCGATAGATGAAATTATATGGATTATTAAAGTTAGGTTATGTCACTAAAAGTCCCATTAGCATGAATTGTGAACTACCGGGATTTGGTAGACGCTTATGCATTTAATAGTACTATTTGGGGACGATCACCCCAGTTCGCGCCTTGACGGTTGATCCCCGTCGTGCCACATTGATTGGTAAGCGAATTTATGTATGAGAAGATTTCAATAGCGTGACCTTTGTGACGACACGCTACTTTAGATGGGCAAAAATTGGTATCGGGTTAGCTACCCGTTTTGGTTTTAGTAAGGTAACAATGTCATGCGGCTTATAATAATCCAATCACCAAAATATTACTAGACGCTCCGAATTACGATGTATTGCCTGACTAGCAATACTGGGTCATACTATTGATACTATGATTGTATTTTTGTTTTCATAACTATATTCATATAACGGTTTTTATTTGATTTTATACAACGTCATAAGACGTATTGTATGATGTTTTTCACGACATTGGCTCGTATAATGATTTTTACGGCAAATGCCTATATTATGATTTTCGATAAGGATTTGTATAAAACGACTTTGGCTATTTTATGGCCTATTAAAATGATTTGTATAAAATGATTTTCAGTAATAATTTTATACTGATATTATATTGATGGATTTTATTAAACTCTATGAATTCACTCGGCGTTATCGCTGACCCTTTTTCTTTTAACATGTTTTATCTCAGGTACTTGAAGGTAATTCTCGGGAAGACGACAAGAATTCATGGCCCGCATTTAAACAATATTTTCCATTCAAAATGCTTTGTAAAACTTTGTATGAAATATAATGACTTGGGACCGATGTAACTTTGATATTTATGAATGGAAATGATTTATTATTAAACGACGCGATTTTTATACGTTGTCTATGATGTGAGTAATGTGCTATCCCGTAACACCAACTAGTCTTCCGCTGTACTGAGTTGTATAAATTTGGGGGTGTTACAGCACGCCAGCATCAAGTGTGAACCATTTGAGATGTTGTATGGCAGGAAGTGTACCGCCCCAATCTGCTGGGATCAGGTTGGTGAGCGAACACTTGAAGGACCGGAGATGATAGCGTTGACCAATGAGAAGGTTGATGTAGCTAAGGCGAAACTATAAGAAGCTCGTGTACGTCAAAAGAGTTATGCCGATAAGCATCGTAGGGATTTGAATTTCAACGTGGGAGATCATGTCTTTCTTAGGGTATCATCGACACGTGGTGTTAGACGTTTTAGAATCAAAGGAAAACTCAGTCCTCGATTCATCGGACCGTTTGATATCATCGAGCGAGTGGGTGAAGTATCGTATCGTTTAGCGTTACCTCCGCAGCTTTCTCACGTTCATGACGTTTTACATGTGTCTTTACTCAGAGGGTACAAGTATCATCCCCTTCACATGGTTCAGTATCCACTTGAACAGATTCGTGAAAATCTTACCTTCATCGAGGAACCCGAACGAGTTCTTTGATAGACAGGAACGAGTCATGAGGAAGAAGACGATTCCATTCGTCAAAATCCTTTGGAGGGATCATACCGAGCGGGAAGCTACTTGGGAAACAGAGGAGTCTATCCGGACTTCTTACCCTCATTTCAAGTTTTGATTCGGGTATGGTCCTCTTTCAGTTTACGTTATCTATAATTCGAGGACGAATTATTCTTTTTAGGGAGAAGAGTTGTAAAACCCGCATCTAAATGCCATGAACAATACACTACCTAAACATACGAACCAATTAAAACTTTCCTTATATGTCATGAACACGTGTCACGAATATTAAATTCAGAAACTATGTACGTGTTAGTACACGATAATTATTAAGTATAATAATTAATCACGAGCATATGATCACGAACATTAAAACATGAACATGTGAACTACGTATTATATACTATTACACGATAAATAAGTATTATGTATAATATATATCATGAATATTAAAACACGAACCAATACGGGGCATTTAATAAACACGAACGAACACGTAAATATTTAAACACGGACAAAGCCTGGTAAAGCCCTTTGGGCTTATGGTTACCGCGGACACAAGAGCAAAGGGGGCCCAACCCATTGTTTTGGTTAACTAAGGGAATTAAAAACACAGAACATTCATTCTACAGATTTTTTAGAAAATTATAAACCCTGGCTCCTCCCTTCTTCTCTCTTGCCGCCGGCTACAAGGACACCACAAGGGGTGTTGGTTGATTTTGATCATCGAATTCGGGTTGTTCGTGTTCATGTTCATAGTTCTTTTCTAGTCACGTGTTTGGTATCATCAAAAACCTTCTTCTATTTATTTTATTTCCTTTTTAATTTTGATTCATGTGTTATAATCAAAACATAATTAAAACATGTAGATCAAATCAAGAAAACATGAATAAGGGGGTTTTGGTGGGGTTTTGTTCGGCCGACACGCACAACCGAGAGCCCCAGGCTCTCGGCTTGGGTTCGATTCACACTAACAGCCGAAACCTCATGGTCTCGGTGTGGTTCGGTGGTTCGGCAGCAGGGAACAAGGGACCCCAACTCGCGTCGGGGTGCCGTTTGGTTTGTTTGTGGGTCTCGGCGCAGTAGCAGCACCACCGGCGTAAGCCGATGGCTATTTTGTGTTGGGCAGTGGGAACCGCAGCCAGGCAGGGGGGAACCACCAGCGTCAGCCGGTGGTGATTATGGTCGAGCAGTGGCAACCGGCTAGGCCGGGTAGCCACTACCAAGGGGTTGTTTAGTTCGACTTATAGAAAAACACGGGCACAGGATAATTTTTTACAAGTTATATATTTTTACAAGTTATATTATTTTTTAGGAAAAACTAAATTAATTAAAATATGACTAGTAATTAATTTAAATACACGTTTTTGACCTAAGTATTTTGTTATTTAATTTAGATTATAGTTATTAATTAATTATTGAAACATGTACTATAATTAACTAATAACTCATGACTTAGGTTATAATTAATAAATTATCAATACATGATTAACCTAAGTATTTTATATGTCTTAATTTAATTAAATCATGCGTTTATTTAATTAAATCATATAACCTATAGTTTATTAAATTATCGTGACATTATTAATAAACTATACTATTAATTACATGACTTATGACTTTTAACCAGTAAACTTTATCTTATATTATTAGCTTATTAAATATGGAAACTTTCTTTTCAGAAAACTTACTATTTTTTGAAACTTTCTATTTTAGGAAACCTGCTATTTATAGAAAGTTACTTATTATTACACAACAAGTATAATAATACAAGAATACAAGATAATACTTAATTAGAAATACATGAAATACATGATTAATACAACATATCATTTAAAACAGTAAAATAAGACAAAAACATATAAAACAAGCTAAGAACATGCTACAATCAGTTACGTACTCAGTAACAGATAACTTATACATGTCTCTTATTTATGTAGCGTTAGTGAGGTCAGAGTAGAAATATTCATCCTTTCGTCTTTCCTCGTTCACTGGACACAAGGTACGGATTTTCCGTCCTTCAGTATGGACATTCTTTTCTTATTAGGATTCCCTGTTTGCAGCCAATTATTTCCAAGTATATGTTTTATGTTTGATTACTTATGTTAGTTTAAATGCCTAAGCCATATACATGCATGACCAGTGTCACCTAGTTATGGAGGTACCATAACCATAACACTAGAGGCACCAGTGTTATGACTTCCCCACGGCGGAGTGCTTGCTCATGGCATCCCTTCTCAGTTTTGGCCATATATTTATATTGTCATGTGAGGCATATGGGTGCATCCTAGTTACATGTTTTACAGGATTTTCATGGTGAATGCGATGTGTGCCTTGCATCCGTCACAAGGAGTTGATCCCTCCTACCCAGACTAATTAATTAGAGGTAACCCCTCTAAGTATTCATGCACGGTGGAACCTCATGACCTATACAGGCTATTGGCTAATTAATACAATTTTCATATAAAAACATAAGTCTTTTCAAACTATAAAACCAGTATTATGAACATGATTCCAGGTTATCTAGGACTTATACATTTCCGCTGCTATTAGTCTTTTATGCTTATCTCATTTCATGCTATACTTGTATATCTGTTCACTGGGCGTTATGCTCAGCCGCTTTCCTTTCATGTTCCCAAACGGCAGGTACTCAAGGACGCTCGTAGACTTTAAGAGTATGTGCATACGGATTGGAAGCTATCTAGCCTTCATTGCTTTATGCATTTCCATACATTACGTTACTTTATTTCTTTGGACATTGGTTAGTCCTTTTCCATTTTAGTACTTATATTTATTTTTGTTGAGCTTATACTTGGACTACCGATGTTTGTTTCCGGTATTTCCATTCATGGTCATTTCATGTTTTTGGACATTTACCTTGCATGCTTTGATGACACGCCATAATTACGCGTGACATTCCATTTACCAAAATGGAGTGTTAAAATTATGGTATCATAGCCACTCCTGAGCCGTTCGAGATGGTGGGGCAAACCTCATCGAGGACTATAGTCCCGAAGGGGGGGGTGATTGTGACACCCTAGGTGAATCCCACATCGGCTACGGCCAGGAGAGATCCATGGTTCATAAGATAACAATCACCTTCTCATGACACAACGCTTTTTGTGGTCGACTGGACGTGGGGTTCTTAGGAACTGGCAGTTAAGCGTACTCATGTCAAAGTAGTACTAGGTTGGGTGACCAGCCGGTAAGTACTTACAAGAGGGCCACAAAGCCAAGCCGTGAGCTTGCGGGAAAAGCGGACAATATTGTAGTCTGAGTAGGCGAGATGTTACATTTTTAGTGATGGTTTTCGCTGCATAATGTCCTCCGGTCGGTCCGTAGTGACATTCATCGAGAATTTTTTGAGATGCAGATCCGTAAATACAATGTCGGGTCATTCAATCGGAACAGATTCTAAGCAGGTGAGAATCGTCCCAAAAGTACTTTTTTCAGAAAAGAATATTTTCTTTTGTTGATATGTCATTTCCTTTCGTAAAATACCTACAACCAAATTGTTTGTAAAGTTTGCGAACCATGGTGTATTGTTATTATTTATTTGCATTATGTGTTCATCGGGAAAATTATCGATTTCATCATCGCTAGAGTCATCATTCACTATGCGAGATAAATGATCGGCAACAACATTCTTAACTCCTTTTTTTATCTTTAATTTCTAAATCAAATTCTTGTAAAAGCAATATCCATCGTATAAGACTAGGTTTGGCGTCTTGCTTTTTAAACAAGTATTTTAAGGCTGAGTGATCGGTGTAAACTATCGTTTTTGACAATACAATGTATGATCGAAATTTGTCAAACGCATAAACTACAACCATGATTTATTTTTCCGTGTTGGTGTAATTTTCTTCGGCTGCATTTAATGTTCTACTAGAAAAGTAAATGTGGTGAAATTGTTTTCCATCTTTTTGTCCAAGGACGGCTCCAAGGGCATGTTCACTTGCATCACACATAGGCACAAATGGAAGATTCCAATTGGGGCTTGCAATAATTGGTGTGTATGTAAGCTTTTCTTTGAGAGTTTCAAATGCTAAAAGGCAGTCGTCATTAAAATCGAATGTTCTTTCTTTTTCTAGAAGTTGATCTAAAGGTCTTGCGATCTTAGCAAAGTCTTTGATAAATCATCGGTAAAAACCGGCGTGACCTAAAAAACTTCAAACGCCTTTCACATTAGTAGGTGGTGGGAGTTTTGAGATTACGTTTATTTTTTATTTGTCAACTTCTAAGCCTGCGCCAGACACTTTGTGTCCAAGCACTATTCCTTCTTTAACTATAAAGTGACATTTTTCCCTATTTAGCACAAGATTTGCTTCTTTACATCGTGCTAACATTTTATCAAGATTGTTAAGACATGTGTCGAAAGAATTTCCAAAGACGGAAAAATCGTCCATGAAGACTTCGACTGGTTCTTCAATCATATCGTGGAAATTTACAATCATATACCTCTGAAAAGTAGTAGGTGCATTGCATAGGCCAAAAGGCATGCGCCTATACGCGTAAGTTTCAAATGGACAAGTAAATGTGGTTTTCTCTTGATCCATAGGGTTGATTGGGATTTGAAAATAGCCAGAAAAACCATCGAGGAAACAAATGTATTCATTCCCTTCGAGTCTTTCTAACATTTGATCCATAAAGGGAAAAGGAAAATGATCATTCGCGGTTGCGTCATTTAATTTTTGATAGTCAATACAAACTCACCATTAGGTGATGGTTCGTGTTGGTACTAACTCATTGTTTTTGTTAGTTACTACGGTGATACCTCCCTTTTTAGGTACACAGTGAATAGGACTAACCCAGGGGCTATCTTCGATTGGGTAGATTATTCCAGAATCGAGGAGTTTAAGGATCTCTTTTTTAACAACATCCTTCATGTTAGGATTCAATCTTCGTTGTTTTTCAACAATCGGTTTCTTGTTATCCAAAAGTTAGATTTTGTGTTTACAGAACGATGGACATATGCCAGGAATATCAGACGTTCTCCAAGCAAAAGCTTGTTTATGCTTCTTGAGAACTTTAATTAGATCGATTTTGTGTTCTTCCGAAAGTTGGGATGAAATAATTACAGGCAGTAATTTTTCTTCGTGAAGAAACGCATATTCCAGATGTCTAGGAAAAGGTTTAAGTTTTAAATCTGTAGGAGGCTCTTCCACAGATTTCTTAACTTTGAAATCGCACTTTTGAGTTGTGCGGCGTACTTTCTGTACTATAGGAAAATTTTTTGTTTGTTTTGGGTGAGAAATGGTTCAATTCTTCAAAGATTACGAAAATTTTGGTTACAAAACAGGATTATAAGTCCCCGGCAGCGGCGACAAAAACTTGATGTTCGTTTCGCAAGTCTTAAATTTATATTACAAGGTTTAGACAAAACAAGGGACTAGAATACAAACACGGGCAAGTACACCATTTGATTCGTAATATAGCTTGTAGTGGTAAGCCAGGATCGTTCGCTGAGACTTAGTTTCGTTTTGGGAATCAAGATAATAATTGAAGAAAGAAATGATTGAAATAAATAACAATAGTAAAAAGTATGACTAATATGGGATAGTTCGTATAAGTTCGTGATGATGATAATAATGATCGAGATATGTTTATATAAGTAAAGAGTGATAATCCTTTTTCGTCAAAATGGCGTTTGCACAATTTACTTTAGGGTGATTCAAGACTTATGTTTATTTAAGCGACTAAGCTCAAAACAATTTGCCAACGAGTTCAATATTTTATCAAAGTTTCTAAGCGGATCTCTTCAACCAAAGATTCAAAACCATAGGCAAGTCTTTAAAAACTTATTATAACAATTTGCGTTTCTCAACACTAAACTATCGTAACAAATCAACTCTAGATAAAATATGGTTTATAGAACTAGGTGGTAAAATGGTTCTACAACATTAGCTTGAAATCAATTATAAAGGTTCATATCATAGCATCATCACTAATCATAGTCACATACCCATATAGTCACAAATAGCTTAGCCAAAAATAGTAATTAAAGTAACAAATAGAAAAGAGTAAGAGAACATCATACTTAGATTGATTGAAGGAATGAGTACACAAGTGTCACAATTGTATCGTTTCTCCAGGAATCAAAGAGTGGAATACTCTCGTTACAAGTATTTCCCTAAAGTGGATAATACTGAAATATCACTAAGAAAGCTAAGAATACTCGGATTTATAGAGTAGTAGTTGAGAGATGTGTGCTTAAAATGAGTAGAAGTGGCCTCTATTTATAGTGCTGGCTGAGAGAAAATGTGCGCCACACTTCTCCGAAAGTGCGCCGCACTTTGAAGACGGGAATGTGCGCCACACTTTTGAATTTGTGCGCTGCACTTTTATGCGTTCCATAATCTTCTTTCAATAGTTTTGCTTATTTGCACATTAAGGACCCTTCTTTGTATTTCTTCACTTTGCTTCTTCAAAATTTATACCTGCATATAAAACGCAATATATTAAGTATCGAAAGCTCTTATTTATAATACAAAGTGACTTTATAATAACGGGTTGATTATGTATATTTAGATCGTTATCACCAACTCTTTAGTTGAATTTGTATTTCTCGTTGCTGCTGCAAGAATTTCCTTTTTCTGGGATAAGCTATCATAAATATAAAACTTTCTCGTCTTTGAAGTACGAGTTACAGTCTGTCATTTGACTGTAAGTCATTTTGAAGCTTAAGTGTGAATCTCATGAGACACTTGATTCTTAAACATCAGCCTTTTTAATAACCAAACTCTGAGATTTCCCTTGATTGCATTGTATGAGGTACATGCGATTGGATTACCATTTTGTTCTTTTTGAACATTGATGTTGGTACCTGCACTTTTATCAAGAGTTTGTATGCATTCATGTGGGTTAGGGATATCTATATTAGAATCATGTGAGGGTTCTTAACGAACCTTTGTCGTGCTAGAGGAAATATATTTCCTATAGGAACCCACCTAAGGCCAATTGTTTTGAAGATTCTACCCGTGGGTTTCCACCTAAGACATAATCTAGGAGACATAGTTTTTTCCATGCACAACGGAAGACTTATTAGGAGAAAACATATCTTCTTTAGGGATCCATCTTTGAGGTACTCTAGCATGGGAGTTCACCTTATTCAGGCTAAAATAATATCTAGCTCTTGAATCTTTGAATCAGTAGTTAATTTTACCTCAGCCATAGGCTCATCGTCATATATCGCCCTGATAGCTACATCATCGGTCTCTGTATCATTCCCTAAGCTATTGCTGGTATTCTGCTTTTATAGATTCTCTCCCACTGAATTCTTTGACAATCGAACAAGCATCTGTTGCTTGACCTTGATCAATATTACATTCTTTTGTTAGCATCAGTCTTTTATTCACCTTTCTTTCAAATAGTCATTTGTGACGTGTTCTTTCAGCAATTGACTTCTTTACATTACTCATGTGTTGAAGAAATGTCTCTTTGAACTCTTGAAGATCTACGAGAGTGTATTTAACAAATTATGTACTTGTGAACTCTCGATCATTGTTTGATAAGACATTTGAGTCAATAAATTGTTGGAACGGATTGTTGAGAGCTAAAAAGGCCTTCATGGATTCATCCTCTTGAAATTCATCTTTGTCAAGTTGCTGTTGAAGGTGGTCTACGTTAAGTAGCATCATTCTTGCGAAGGTCTCGACATCTTGACCAAATAGTAGAACGAATACCCGTTTGAAGCCGATTTCAACACGAGTGCCTTTTGAGTCATCTTTTGAAAGAATCTGAATCTGTGACTGAAGTAACCATAAATGTTCCATGCATCGCTCTTTTTCCTTCGACATCTTGTATTTTATTACATGTACATCTTTGGTTTCAAGTGACTTTTTTAGCAGGTTTACTGATTGTTATCTCAGTATTTGTCTAAACCTCTGAATTTTGCATCTTTTCTTTATTCACCTTATTCATTGACGTTGTTTTGTTTCATCTATTCTATTGACATTGTTGAAGGAATTGAGCTGAGTTGATCAATATCATTTCAAGGCGTATAATTTGTGCATCAACGACACTTACAACCTTTCTTGCATAAATGATACTCACAAGCCTTTCTTGCATCAACGGTACTCACAACATTTCTTGTCAGATCAGGATTAGGAGTCTGATAGTACATTTCAAATATCATGTCCATCTGAACGAATGTGAAGAGAAAGGATAATTTGTCGGATCTTGAATAAGATATAATGTGAATGGGTTACGGATCTTTAGAAGATTTATTGTGATGAATTGTGGTTAAATTATGAAAATACTTAAATTTTCGCGATAAAAAATATATTCAAAATTTCTATTGTCAAATTTTAAAATTCACTTAAGAAATTAATTATAAGTCGTAGAAAAAGTTAGAAATTTTGAAAAATTTTACGTCGATTTTGCGCAAAAAATTTGAATTTTGGTCTAAATATTTGAATTTTAGGTCAAAATTTTTTTCGTATCGCCAAAATTTGAAATTGACCTAAAAAGGGTATAGATAAAAATAAATTTTACTCCGGTTTTTCAGGCTTAAACGTATTATTTCGCGTCCAAAATTTTTTTCCTCAACTTTAAAGTATTATTTCGCCCCCATATTTTTTTCTCCGAATTTTTTTTATCTCGCCTTTAAGGTTATTTTGGTGAAATGGTATTTCGGCTCCAGAATATCTCTATATCGGTAACAGAATGGTTACTCAGTATTTAGAAAAAAAAAAATGAAATTTCGGTATATAAAAAAAATCTATTTCGGTATTTTGAATAAAAATAAATTTTTCGATAATTCGTTTAAAAAAAGATCTATTTCGGTATTTTGAAAAAATGAACGTTCGGTATTTTGAAAAATTGAAATTTCGGTATTTCAAAAAATGTATTTTAGTATTTAATTTTTTTGGTATTTATAAAATAATTAAATTTCGGTGTTTTGTAAAAATGAAATTTTGGCTAAAACAAAACTCAAAAAATGAACTTTTTGAGGAGAATAGCTAAAAGCACTTGTACATCTATATAAACTAAGCCATAAGGAACCATAAAAATGTAAACCATAAAAAGATGATGATTTTAAATGAAAACCAAGGATTTTCTTCTACTTATAGTCTATTGAAAGGATAATAAACTTGAAAGTATCAAACTTTTTTGAAGCAAAAGCTAATTTTTTTCATGAATCTTAGCTTATAGAGTATGCTATGAAATCCACAAAAAAACAACCACAATAACCTCAATCACCTATACACTGTAGGCTCTTGATACCACATATTGTCCTTATTTCAATCCATAACACATACGAATTAGTATAAAATAGAAGAGAGATTAGCGAGAATTGTAGAGAGAGAAAGTAGAGAAAGTAGAGAGAGAAAAGAGAGAGAATGGTTGATTGAATTCTAGAAAGAGAAAGTGAATAAAACCAACAACCTCTCCTAACAAGGTAGGAGATGTTTTTATAGTGCCACATCCTTATTAGATCGTTGGCTTTGTTCTTGGGCCAGGCTTGGCCTTGTCTTGGAATTAGAGCCCTTAACTTAGATTATATTATCTTAATGTCCAAGCCCGATTATCTCGACTAACATATTACTATACAAGACATTTAACAATTAAGATGACCTATTATATTCTTATTTGACTATATGAAATATAAGGCTAACAGTTGGTGTTTGGGTGGTGGCATCTAGGCAATGCGAATGGGGTTACAACATATCAACTACTGGTACATTGTAATTAAATTTCACGTCCAAAAAAATAATAATGACGAACTTATTAGCCAGAAAAAAAACAAAAACAAAATAGTTGTGTCCTTTCTGTTTTCTTTCGGACGGCTTTTATGGGCTCCACAAACTGGAGGCGACTTTGGATCCCGGATGAACTTGTTGGTCCGGTGAAAGAACTATTTCAACTATCAACTTGGCGTATGAATAGTATGTATATTTATGTATTTTATTAACTTGTACAATATGTAAAATAAAATATTTTTAATTTTAAGGTGTTTTGAAAATAACACTAATTAGTGTCTTTAGTTTGTTTGTATTTGTAACTTATGTTTTATCATGTGTATTGATTAAATTTAAATTTACGATACATTTAATATGAATGATTTGTAACATAAGCTTTATAAGTCGTATATCTACTGTATATTAAAAGAAAACCCTTTCTATTTATAAAAATGTTACAAAATCAACTTAATATTTGTAATGTATCAACATAGCTTCAAAATTAAAAATAAAAATAGTAAATATCATTTAATACTCATTATTAATATTAATCAATACATAATACTAAAACTAATTAATATATAATTTGATATTCATACTAAAACTAGTTGATACATAATTTGATATTCATATTAAAGCTAATTAATACATATTTAAAAAATAATTAATAAACCCATTACTTATAAATACTATTATATATTTACATTATACAACAACTAAAAGCATATATATTTACAAAATCGTATATACTGTCTACCTAAAATGATAAGGTTCAACTGGGAACCTGAGTCACAGTCGGTTCAACTAGCAAACAAACCGGCAGAAGACCGGAGAGGACCCACCGAAACTGATAAAAACGACGCCGTTAAATTAATTTGTACTACTTTTCTTGAACATATAAATCTGTATTACTTATAAAATAGATTGTACTCTCTCTCTAAAATTTTTAGTAGTACAACGTTACAAGGTTTTGGTACAAACCTTTACAACACAATAATTTCATATATTTATTTCTATATTAATTGGTGGGCAATAAATATTAAATAAAAAATTAATACAAATTAATATGCAACTAGTAAAAATGACTTTTTCAATAAATTATAAATTTTTAAATACAATTATTTAAATTGTTCACTTATGTAAGTTTAATATTAAATTTCTATGTTTGATTTTGAACCATTAAATTTTTTTTTCTTCATAAATTTGCATTTTTGAAGACATATATCGTTTATGTATGCATTTTAGTACAAATTTAGTTAAATACTGATAATTTTGCTAATGACTTCGATTAAGTCGTACTCATCAAAGTAGGAAGATTTTAAGGTCATTATGAAGTATGAAAACGTGTAAACATATAAATTAACAATATTTTCTATATTTATATGTTATGTAATATTGCGACGAATGTTACACAGATTTACAAATACATTTCACCATCAATAATCACAATCCCGTAATACTCTTTCTATATGAAATGGTTTATTATTGTTCAAAGTTATCACAACTTAAAACTATCGTCATTATTAATAAATATAACTATACAATATCTAGCATGCGGAATTTTAGTTTCAGGGTAGCCGCAGCCGGAACACGCGGGTATCCTGATAGTCATTTACAGTTAAGTTTGGTGCATTTGATGATTTTAAAATAAGTTTTAGAAGTTGTAATACTTTTTTTTTTGGAACCACGGATTTTTATTATAGAAAGACTAGTAAGATACTAGAATTACAAAGGCGATTAGAAATCAGTCTAGGTAATAGACATTTTAACTCAAAATTTAACTAAGAAAAGGAAACAAGACGAATGCTATCATAGATGACGCATTTCCACATTACTTGAGAATGAAAAGCGACATTATACCTAAAACGCCAAATCATCCAACATGAAGAAGCGAAGACAACATAGGCTTGAATTTTTGCATCATGTGAAGCACGGCAATGGAGAAATCACGAGTCCCAATCATTGCAGGAGCTAAACTTTGGTAATTTAGAGTCACATCAACATCCCACAAGGTACCAGATACTAGAAGCAATATCACATGAGAAGAAAACATGAGAATTTGATTTCACATGCTTGTTACACATCAGACACATATTAGAATCGATATCTAAACCTCTACGTGACAAGTAAAGCGATGAGGAAGACGATCTAAGAAAAAAAACCCACATGAAAAAGTTAACCATTCGAGGAATAACCTTGTGCCACCTCGTGCATGGAAGAGGATTAAGAAGCATGCAGTCATCAATGTGATTTTTAACATCACTCACCGAATAATTCTCATTTATGGATAGAGACGAAGTAACCATATAATGACCATCAGGAAAAGTCAAAGATCTGAGTTCCGTTTGGAGGTTAATGAGGTCAACTACCTCCATTAACTGGCCCATACCAATCCTCGCCCAAGTACCATCAACGAAAAGATCTTTAAGAAGGCAGTTTCAGTCCTTCTTTAATCGTAATAAACGATTGTAACGAGAACATAGTTGGACATATTACTTGATAATCCATCCATCATATAACTATAGTCCACCGATAAAAAACACGCAGTTAAAAAAATCACTTCTCTCTTTTACTTTTTACAAAAGACAATATTACCATTAACTAATTAATTTACGAACTTTTTTTATTGTTTGTAATAATACTTTCAAGTGAGTGTGATATAGTAAAATTAGTATACATACCTTAAATATTTTTGAAAGTTGACAATTAATTTAAAATGCCCGAAAATAAAATATTGTACTGTAATTTTGGGAAGGAGGGAATAGTAAATAAGGAAAGAGACTAACATTTTTTATTTGTAGTTATGTATAGTATAGATATGATTTTTATCTAAACTAATGTTTGAAACTTGGTTTTCAAATTGACCCGGTCGAGTCACCGGGTTCGAGTCAACTCGGGTTAATCTGGTTTAAAAAAATATTTTAATAATAAAAAAAAATATATATAAAAACCATAACAACTTCCGTATATTAAAGATATAAATTGTTTACCAGTCAATATAACATGTAAAAATAAAATTCCATTGCAAATACGTAAAAATTACATATCTTTTTTCTAAAAAACACAAAAAAATCGAAACCCGGCCGGGTCTCGAGAATCGGGTTGACTCGGGTCACCCCAAACCCGGTGGGTCTAACCGGATTTCTAAAATATGAAACCCGGGTCAGTATGACCTATTTTTCGGCCGAACCGGGTCAACCGATGACCCGACTAGGTTGACCCGAGTCTAAAAACATTGATTTAAACATGAAAGATTAATATTTCTAATAGTATAGATTTTCAAATACATTATACTTACTAGTAGGGTACCCGCGCGATGTGACGACGGGTACCTTGTGACTAAATTATTCGGTGTTATAATTCGTATTTTTTAATTATAATTTCTGAATCAATAGTTTTCATCTAAAAACATGTCCTAAAAATGTAAATTTAATCGAGTGATATTATTACTTTTAACATTATATGTAATATATATATATATATATATATATATATATATATATATATATATATATATATATATATATATATATATATATATATATATATATATATATATATATATATATATATATATATATATATATATATATATATATATATATATATATATATATATATATATATATATATATAGATTTGCGTTCATGTAAATACCACTCTTAAAATAAAAACAATAAGAACCAATTAAAATGTGACAAGTGGAATTTAATGATTTGAAATATGTTTTAAATAAATTAATAAATTTTATCAAAAATGAAATACAAAACTAAGCTAAAAGGGTAGTTTAGTAATATAGTATTTTTTTGTTTTACTCCTAATAAATAGTGTCGTTTCATTTGGTTGCCTGATCATTCATAATTAAAAAATCACCATAAATGCGCCAGCTTGTTAAAACTTCAATTATTCATGCAATACGTTTTTTAGACCCCTTGCCATCTAATTGAATAACTCGTATGAATTAGATTTGTGACTTTTTAATTTTCATTTATTTAATAATATTAGTATAAGCTCTTTTGTCATTGGATTGTTAGAATTAGTTATGAAGTGTGGTTAATAGTGTTGAAAGCTTAGCGTCAGCTAATTCGTATTTTTTCAAATCGTGACTTGTATACTTTTTATACGGATTTTTTTTGGTTGTGTATTATCCTAAATACGTATCATTTAGGTCTTTTTAGTTGGTTATGTATTTTCGGAGACGTATCACGTGAGTTTTTTTAGTTGGTTGTGTATTTATTCCGAGACGTATCTTGGGTCTTTTTAGTTGATTGTGTATTTTTTGGAGACGTGTCACTTCGATATTCTTTAATACGTTGTGCAATTTTTTGCTAACGTATCAGTTGTGTCTTTTTTAGTTGGTTATGTATTTTTTGGAGACGTATTACGTGGGTTTTTTTTAGTTGGTTGTGTATTTTTTCGGAGACGTATCTTGGGTCTTTTTAGTTGGTTGTGTATTTTTCGGAGACGTGTCACTTCGATATTTCTTAATTCGTTGTGCACTTTTTTGCTAACGTTCACTTGGGTCTTTTTTAGTTACTTGTGTATTTTTTCGGAGACGTGTCACTTGGGTGTTTTTTAGTTGGTTGTGTATATTTTCGGAGACGTATCACTTGGGTCCTTTTAGTTGGTTGTGTATTTTTCGGAGACGTATCAATTGGGTTTTTTTTAGTTGGTTGTGTATCATTTGGGTCTTTTTAGTTGGTTGTGCAATTTTTCGGATATGTATCACTTGGATTTTTTAGTTGGCTGTGTAGTCTTTTAAATACGTATCACTTAAGTCTTTTTAGTTGGTTGTGTATTTTTACGAATACGTATCATTTGTGTCTTTTTTTAACTGTTTATTTTTTTAATATGTATTACTTAAATATTTTTAATTAATTGTGTAATTTTATAAAAATTTAAATCTGTCACTATAGCGTGTATTTTATGAGTATAAATAATTCATGTGACACTATAAATACGATAAATACATGTCACACAATATAAGCATCAAATACTCTATTTTCGATACGATCAATTATACAGTAAATATGTACATATCAATTGATAAACTAAGACCAAACATGATGGTCCAGTTCATTTTAGTATAATACTCTATTTTCAATTGATAAAAAAATCAAAGAAGGTATACAAATACTCAAATTTGCTACGAGTTTAACTGTTAGTACTATTTAAGCATTGTTGCCAAATTTGCCATCAAGTTTATAATTTATTTACACAAATACCATGTAATTAATTTTGATCTAATGATATCATTAATGATACATTCAAAGGCTGAGATTGGTTCCTATAGTTTTTACTTTAAGTGTGGTTACCATAATAACGCTCCTCTATATATATATATATATATATATATATATATATATATATATATATATATATATATATATATATATATATATATATATATATATATATATATATATATATATATATATATATATATATATATATATATATATATATATATATATATATATATATATATATATATATATATATATATATATATATATATATATATATATATATATATATATATATATATATATATATATATATATATATATATAAAAGTTCAAGTAAAGTTATGTAAAAGATTAAAGGCAAAAAACTAAATGCAATAAATCATTTTTCAATTTGACTTTTCATTTTATGCATGCATGAAATTTTTTGTAATGTTATAATTTTTTTGAGAAATATATGTATATTATAGTTTGCATTAGTATAGTTTAGATGCTTTTTAATGTTTGTACAATATGCATATAGTATTGTATATATTTATGTAATGGAGTGTTTTATTAAGGGTATTAATTATATTTTCATATTTAGTTCTACCATGTTGTACATTTAGCTTGTAAAGTTGTATTACTTAAACTATGTTTTCGTTTGGGTATTAAAAAGAGGTATAACATGTTGATTTAGTGGTACCTATTTTTTTCATTTAATATGAGAGAATGTCAAAAATGTTTTATAAAGAGTATAGATAATAATTACAATTATATAACATATAAAACTACTGCTTACAAGTTCGTGCTTTTCAAATAAAAAATGATAAAAGTGATTTTAAATATTATAAAATAAATCTGCTACCACTCACTTAAATTTTCTCTTTTACAAAACACTCTCTTTAATTACAGAAAAGTTACAAAAATAATCTTAATTTTTTACCTATTAATGACTTTTTTATATAACAAAGTTTGTTTATCAAATATAAAACTTATATTTATTAATTCATTCGTAAAATGTTGGTGAAAGATCGTCGAATGAACAAAACTAGCCTAATATTGAAGTGCTTATCACATACGTAATAGGGGTGTTCATTAAAATCGAGAATCTGAGCCCAGTCACTCACTCCAAAACCGAGAACTCTCGCTTATCACAGTTCGGTTTCGTTTTTTCTTTTTAAATATCCATGATTAATGAATCGAACCGTATATACTATACAATAAAGATTTTAACTAAATATTTATATGATACTATAATATTCAATTATATTGTTGCACTACTTAATTGTATAACTAACATTTTTGCTTTAATATAAGATTTAAGTTCATTTGGATATCATACTTTTCCTTAGATATTAGGGGATTTATCCCCACCATTTATCTTATTTTAATCAAATGGATAAGATTAACACAAAATATATTTTCACCCTCTTTTTTCAAACATTAATATCTCTTAAACCGTTAATCGTTATGCAAAAAAAACATACCGTTACGAAGAGCATTTAATTATCTTTCTATAGATATGCTATATGATACACTTTCAACAATTTTTTTTTTTTCATTTTTTTCACCTTTTTGAAAATTATCATATATGATACTAATATCATATATGATGTATGACCAGTATCATATATGATATAACCTATCATATATGATAGAGACCCAGATCATATATGATTTAACACTGTTATCATATATGATGAAACAGTATTATCATATATGGTATATCACGTAAATTTTGACAACAAGAAAAAAAAGGAAACTTTTTTCTTCTTCGAAAATATATCATATTGCATATTGGTAGAAAGATAATTAAACGATCATCGCGATAGTATAATTATTTTCATTTAACACTTAACGGTTTAAAAGATATTTAAATTATAAAAATAAGTAAAAAATAAAATATATTTAATATTATCCATTAGATGAAAATTAGATGGATGGTAGGAATGAGTCCCCTCATATCCAAGAAAAAGTATGGTATTCAAAATAACTCTTCTCATATAAACATTCCTAAATATATATGTGTGAAATTGTTTTGTTTGAACGTAAGTTATAAATGTTTAACAAATACTTTTCGATTTAAATTCATTTGCATACCAAACTTATCTAAGATATGGGGGGACTCATCCCCACCCTTCATCTCTTTTTCATCCAATGACTAAAATTAAATCCTTAATTTACACTGCAAGGGTATTTCGGTCATTTCACCATCTACTATATAATGTTTTTTCTTCTTTCTTCTCTCACAAAAAAACACACCTCGGATCTCTCTTTCTCTCTCTACCCTTGATTTACTTTATCTCTCTACCCCTGATCTATAATCATGATCTACTATATCATGAATCTATCGAAACACGATAATGATGAATCCATGACGAATTCATCACGAACATCTATAATCACGAATTGATTCATCCATCACCAGGTTTGATTAATATGTATTATTATTTTTAGCTTATTTGGTTTAACTAAGCTTATTAATGTATTATCATTAGCTTTTAACTGGATTATTATGAACGAATCTTTTTGGATTGATTGTTCTTAATTTTAAGCTAAGTTCTTAGATGAGAAGTTATGAATAAGTTATGAAGTTGGATTAATAAGCTAGTTAGTTTGAATAAGCTTATTAATAAGCTTTTTTTAATAAGAGTAGAGTTATGAATAATCTTTGTAAATTAAATGATTTGAATTTATTGTGTTGCATTATAAGATAACTTATTAGATTATTTCAATGAGTTATACGTTTTTGTGAATAAGATAGTTATGAATTAGCTTATTTTCATGTTAATAAGCTGTATTATTATGATTTTTTTTAACTTTCTGATGTTATCATATATGATGTACATTTCTTATCATATATGATAGATATATCATATATGATAACTGATGATATATCATATATGATATATCAAATAAATCACAAGAAAAAACAGATTTTGTATGAGTATCTTTTAAGAAAGCTGTATAAACACTTGAAACCCGCCTTCTATCATATATATATGAGTAATTCATTTTGGTATTAAAATTTTAAATAATATGTTGTTTTTCTTTCTTTTAAAAATGCAGTTAAACAGAGATGGTGTGATTGCCCTATTTGGAGCAAAGGAGAGAGGGATGTTGATTATAACAAGAGGATGTGCACGGATGTGTTTTAAGGATCAAGACGGAGTATGCGTTGTTCATGAAATCATCATTTGATAATTTGTTTTAAGAATAGTGTATTACTGAAAAAGAAGAGTAGTTTCAATAATAATGTTGTTAGCACCTTTTGATTTTGTATAAATGGTTATCATATATAATATCAGATGTATATCATATATAATTTTACATTAGGTTATGTTCTGTTTGAATTATCATATATGATTCTGTTCAAAAGTATATTTTTTTATGTTATGAACAAGTGTTTAGTTATTAATTGTGCATACTTTTTGTTGTAATCATGAGTTCATCAGATTCTTTGTTTAATATATCCAAGTTTTCTTTGAGTATCATATATGATAATGCCTTATCATATATGATAGTGCATTATCATATATGGATTAATTTATCAAACCATCATGACATAATACCAAGAAAGTTAATCATATTAACAAGATGATGTACCAGATACAAATGGATTATAGAATCGTCCATATACTTCAAAACTCCATTAGGAGATTACAAAGAAAAAACAAACAATAAACGTAATAAATTCATGAGCTTATTCACTAAGCTTCTTGGCCTTTTGGATGCTTGTAATATTCAACATGCCTTGTAAACAGCTTCCTCTACACAAAAAAAAAGATTTAATTCAATTTTCAAGCACTAATCATATATGATATATTTTATCATATATGATATTTTAGCTTATGTCATATATGATATAGTATATCATATATGATATGTCACTAGCAAGTCATACTAAATATTTTCAGCGAGATTAAGCCATAAAAAAAAGAGTTAATTCAATTTTCAACCACATAATCATATATGATATATTTTATCATATATGATACTTTAGCTTATATCATATATGATATAGTATATCATATAAGATACTTCACAAACAGGTCATACTAAATCTGTTCAGCGAGATTAAGTCATAAAACCTTATAATTCACGAAAATAAGCTAATAAGTTAGCTTATAATTCATCATAATAAAGATGATGATAATCTATAAGCTTATTCACATTAGTTAGCTTTAAATTCACGTAGTTTCTCAAATAAGCTATAAAAGAATAAGATTAATTATAAGCTTATTCACATCGAATAAGCTAAAAAAAGATGAATTAAAATAAATCGAATGAAATTTACCTTATTTATGAACTGGATGATCGATTTACGAAGGTGATGAGCGATGGATTTGATGTTTGTGATGATTGATTAAGACATGAATATGTGTACGTGTGTGTGCTTTTGTGTGTGTTTTAGAAAGAAGAAGAAAAGGAAACCTCGATCCAGATCTGAGATGTGGGATTGGTATGTGGTGTTAGGTGGGAGGGGTAAAATGACAAAAATACCCCTCCGCTTTTTTTTAATTAGAAAATAAGAATTAATGTGAGCCTTTGATCAAGATTAGATGGAAGGTGTGGATTGGTCCCCTTGTATCCAAAGGATACAAGGGATTCAAAATAACCGGACTCATACTTTTCATGTTAATCTCTCGTATACTAATATAACAATTGAGAATGGATATCTTTAATACGATCTTAATTTATTTACCGTAATTTAATTTTACTAAAATGACAATCATGGTTTGAAAATATGTTATTATTCATACGGCAAAGTCGATATAACTTCTACAATGATTAACCGTGATTCGAACCGCAGATAATCACTCATTTCAAGTACTCGCATGTTTGTTAACCACTTAGTACGGGTCGGTTACGGGTAGCAAAATGAATTACCCGTCCCGCGTTAGATATTATAAATATTTTAATTAACCGAACTCTAATGCTCCGTGAACACTCCTGATACGTATGATTATATAAAAATGTTGAATTTAATTGATATCTTAAAAAGCTTACGAAAATAGTCTTTGAGGTTATTTGTTTGTTGCAAGATAACGCTAACCTTAAAATTATCTTTATAAAAAGTTTCGAAAATAATTAATATGAATATTTATTAAGAGCACTGGGTACATTGGTGTGGAAGAGAAAAGTGGTGTCATAGCTGACACATAGGTTATGACACCAGAATGTTATGGCACCACAAAATGTGGGATAGCAGTGAGCCATAGAAAAGTGATGTCATAGCTTTATAAAAAACTTAAATACATGAAATTAAATAAAAAAAAGACATTTTATTCATTCAAAAACATTACATAAAAATACACGAAATTCAAAAATACACGAAATTAAAAAACTAGGAAATTAAAAAAGAACACGAACTAAAAAAAACTAGGCATAACAAGCCCGGATCATTTCTTTCTTCGTCTCAACAATTCCCGCTTCGATTGGTGGCATTTTGGTTGTGCCGGTTTGTATCACCCTCATATCCGACTCGAATTGTTGAGACATCATTAGTTCCATTTAAGTCTTTGTCTCGGCCTCGATGATATCCATTTTTAGCCTTGCGAACCAACTCGTATTGTTGTTCTATCATTGTTTTAAACATTTTCGGGTTTGAACCGGAACTAGCGGACGTCGTCGAGTTGGTTGAACGTTGACTCTTTGAAACCCGATGTAGCCTTTCGGACGCGGCACCGCGTCGGGTCCGAACATTTCGGGTTCGTCTTCGAGAGTGGGGCGTAGACGATTTCGTCTTGCTTGGGTCGAGTCGGGCTTTTTCCACTCGTATTTGTCTTTCAAAAAATTCCAAGCACTTTTGTGCTTAAAATTGAAGCCCATAACGTTTCTAAACATGATTTCGACCCGAGTTAAAACCCCGTCGTTGTCCTCCCCGCTTTCCGTGGACAATTCATCATAGATGTTATTAAAATAATCGAAAGCCGATTCAACGGAGTTCATTTTCTGGTTAACATGTTTTTGGTTCGTTCCTTGTACTTCAACTTCGCGGCATTTGTATTGTAAACGGCTAGAACCTTGTACCAAAAAGTATCATTCTTTTGACCCACACCGAATTTTGCATCCTCGGATATTTGGATTTAACACTTTGCCAAAATCAATTCTTCGGCTTGGGTCCAATAATTTCGATAACCCGACCTTCGAGTTCGGGTTCTTGGGTTTTCTTGGCCTTTGTTTTCTTTCTTGTTTTTTCTTTTTTGGATGTTGGCATCGGTTGTGGCTCATCTTCTTCGTCTTCTTCCCGGGTTCGATTGTTGTTCAGATGGTGGGTTTGAGCCCCAGGGTTGTGATTGTTGAGACATTTGGGCAAATTATTGTTGGATGTGAAATTGATTATACATCATCTGGGTGTCAGGGTTAACATATGGGTTAAAGTTTAGATAGTATGACATTTGGTTGAAGTTCAGATTTAAATTTGAAGAAGAACCGGGTTCGAAGACGATCATGACATTTGGTTTGAAGGATCGTTAAGCATGTTACCGATCCATTGGGGGTGGTTGGATTCATTTTTGTGAAGAAATAAGAAAATGTGAGTTTATAAAATATATTGGGAGTAGTAAAAAAAATTGAGATGATATGGAGGGTTTTATACAGATTTGAAGGGTTAAATTTTGAAAATGTGGTGTTTTTAAAAGTTTATAGCAGTTACATTTAAATTCCTAACGGCTAGTTTGGATTTAAACAAAAAAAACATAAAAAGCACGAGTTTTGCTTGGATGAGGAGTACGGCCCGAGCCGGTTTAACACCAAACCTGACGCCGAACGTCAAGAAAAAAGTTGTACTAATGGGTACGGCGTCATCCACCAACCAACTATACGGTTGTTAGAGTTATCAGGTTCTTGCAAAGTTAATCTCACGTGGTCTGAGACAGTGTGAAGGTAACAAACATTGTAATAAATAATACGGAGTATATGTTTTTTTTAGTCTACTACGAGGAGTTCCCACCGCCTTTAAGACGAGTGGATTAATCTTCCGCGGGAGTTTGCTCGGTACCTCGATGGGTAGTATCCCTCCCAAATGAGATTTTTTCCATTCCCAAGACTTGAACCCAAGACCTTTGGTTAAGGAGCCCAGTGCCTTGACCAACTGTGCCAACCTCAATTGGTTAATACGGAGTATATGTTTAGATATAAGTTACTAATTTTAGTCTAATTTATGCCATGTCATTAGTTGATTGGATAAACAAAGGTACCGTCTAATAAATTTTAAAACTTCCTCTAAAAAAAACAACGGGTCCTAACACTTTTCTATCATAAATGCCTTTCCTAATACCCAATATACTAACAAGAAAAGAGAGGTTTTTTATTTTCTTTTATTTCGTATTTTTTATATTTTATAATAGTTTTACTTATTTTATTAACTGAAAAAGACAACTTACGGCTCCGCATTTTTCATGTTTTACTGCTTTTGACTTATCAAACTTTATAATTTCCGTTCCGTCTTTTTTATTTCACTGTATTATAATACAAACAAAATTATAAAAAATAAAAAAAATTATAAAAATTTAGAGGAGTATTACTTATAGAAAAAAGAGAGTACGAGTAACCAAACCCAAAACAAATACTTACATTGCTTCTTTCTAGATAATTTGGTACAGTAGTATTCTTTTTTACATGGTTAACATTAGATTAAACGATAAAACTAGGAGTAAAATACTATACCAATGAATATTTTTATACTAAAAGATGAAAAAAATATATGTACAAAATTAAAATGAATGTAAACTTTAACATATTATAAACTTAATCAATTAATCATATTCATTTACTTTTCTAAAATCTCACTTTTTATTATTTTAAAAAAAATTAAATATCTCACAAAGAATAAATCGTCAAACGACAAAAAGACATCATTACAACGACTATTAAATCATCTTTCTATCGAGGGGCAATATGTATACTTTGAACAAACTTTTTTTTTCTGATTTTTTTCTTAAATAATGTCTGAAAAAATCATATATGGTTTATATCACGAATCATATATGATTATCTGAAATCATATATGATTCGTATCACAAATCATATATGATTTTTTGAAATAATATAACCATATATGATTCATGATACGAATCATATATGATTCATGATACGAATCATATATGATTTCTGAAAATCATATATGATTCGCGATACGAATCATATATGATTTTTTCATACGTGATTGATAAAAAATAAAAATAAAAATTCGTTGAAAATGTATACATGTGTTTCTCTATAAAAAGATAATGTAATTAACGACGTGATGGTATGCTTTATTTTATATAATGATTAACAATTTATAAAATATTTAATTTTTTAAAAAGCAAGTTTGTTTTTATGGTTAGATCTATGCTTAAACAATAATATATGTTGAACTTTTGCCATGGGTATGTATGTATCAAATGCATGCACACGCATGTAGTGTATGATTAATAATTCGGTTTAGTATATCGTACCATCAGACAAACTAATTGTTCAAAAAACACGCTGAAAATAAACACTATCTTGATTTTGAAACCAATATGTTATCTTAATCAAATTACGTTAATTATATTGATTCTAATTTTCTTTTTCTTTCTAATTTCACTTAAGAGTTGCTCGAACGGCGATTCGGCGTAGTTGACCCTATATAAAATTGGCCCTATATATTAATTTCAAGTTCCTGTTAGTTTTTAATTCATTTGGTATTTCCCCCAATCATTTTAGGCTGATTTATGATTCTAAAAACGTGAAAGCGTGTGCCAGTTGGGAAAATGTGAGGGTGAAAGTTTTGTATAATTTAATTAGATAGCTAGAAGATATGTAAAGATGACTCGTAATATTTAATTTTTAGGTAAATAAGTCAAACATATAAATATGGTTTATTTCGGTTTCTTGGGCAGTTCACTAGAACACCGCCCCTAACAACATAGCTAATAATTATTTTACACAAAAGTAGTCCTGAAAATAACATTAGGTCATACGATATAAAATATCATGTGCAATATAAAATGATATTAGTAAAATAAACAATTAACAATTACTTAGAGCATCTAAAATGCTAAAATTATCCGTAGCTTTTTATTATTTTGTATAAGTCATTTAAGTTGGTTTTTTGGCATTGTAAACATAGTTTTTCTAAAGCTTTTAAATTTTTTTTGGTATTTTTCAAGTTTTTCTTCAAAATTGTATGCATAAATGTGATGTACATTGATGACATTTAATATAAAAAGTCATTGAAGACTTCTTTCATTGTGGATGCTCTTAGGGCATCTATTATAGTAAACCTTTTTATAGATTTATAAAATTGCCATATCATATAATGTTATTAATTTTAAAACTTTTTTACATCATGAACTCATTCTCATTATGGATTAAACTTTTTGAGGTTTATAAATTGTTTAGTTTATAACATTAATTAAATGCACATAAAGTTTTAAACCTTTTCAAGATCCTATACCTCTTCATGACATTTAGGCATGAAATGGTTTCTCACTATGGCAAAAACAAATTTAGACCTTTTCATAAAATTTTAGACCTCTTCATAAAACACCATAGTGAATGCTCTTAGGATGCGAGTGGTTTTTATATATATTTTTTAAAAGATAAATTTCATTCAACGAGAGGTTTTTATATGAGATTGGGAATGGATTTGAAAAAAAAGTTTGAAAAAATAAAAGAAAGAGAAAATTTACATATATATAAACACCATCTCTATCTCTACTATATATTAAAAGAAAACATTTTCTAATTATAAAATATTACAAAAATTAACTTACTAATTTTAATACATTATGTACAATCAACTTAGCTTCAAAATTAAAAATAGAAATATTAAATATCATTTAATACTCATTATTAAAACTACTCAATCCATAATATTAAAAACTAATTAATATATAATTTAATATTCAATTTAAAACTAATTAATACACACTTAAAAAAATAGTTAATACACCCTATTACTTAGAAATACTATTATATATTCACATTATAAAATAATTAATATATAATATATCTACAAAATTGTACTTATTGTCTATCTAAAATTATGAGGCTCAACTGAGAACCGGAGTCACGATCGGCTCAACTAGCAAAAAACCCGCTAGAAGATGGAGCGGAGAGGACCCACCGAAACTGATAAAAATGACACGATTAAATTAATTTGTACTATTTTTTCTGAACAACACATGGATCTGTACTACTTATAAAAGATATTGTACTCTCTCTCTCTAAAATTTTAAGTAGTATAATGTTAAAAAGTTTTGGTACAAACCTTTACAACACAAAAATTTCATAAATTTATTTCTATATAAATTGGTGGGTAATAAATATTACTGTAAATGACAAAACTAACACAAATTAATGTGCAACATGTACAAATAATTATTGCTATAAATTATAACTTTTTAGATACTATTATTTAAATTGTTCACTAATGTAAGTTTAATATCAATTTTCTATGTTTAATTTTGAACCTCTTAATTTGCTTTTCATAAATTTGCATTTTTGAAGACATATATCGTCTATGTATGCATTTTAGTATAAATTTAGTGAGATATTGATCATTTTGCTAATAAATTTGATTAAATCGTACACATTAAAGTATGAATATTTTAAGGTCATTATGATGTATGAAAATGTGTAAACATATAAATTAAAAAGATTTTTTATATTTATATGTTATATAATATTGCGACGAATGTTACACAGATTTACAAATACATTTCACCATCAATCATCACAATCCCGTAATACTATTTCTATATGAAATGGTTTATTATTGCTCACAGTTATCCCACCTTAAAATATCGTCATTATTAATAAATATAAGTATAAAACATCACACTTGCGAAATTTTAGTTTCAGGGTAGTCGCAGCCGCAACGTGCGGGTACCCTACTAGTACAAATGGTTATGTTTATACACTTGTGTTTTAGTGTTACCTTTCATGCGATATCTACAAGTTTAATTTATACTTATTACGAGAAAAAAATCTTTAAATTATAAACATAAAATAATAGTTCGTAAACGTTTAAGGAGTAAACAATTTAAACTGTTAATCTAGTGATACATATTCTTAATAAGTTGAGTTATTTTGTAGTTTTGTTTTTACTTGTAAGTAAAGGAACTAATAATAATTATTTATTACATAAGATTAAATCTTATGAAAAAAACGGATGAGTCATTTTTACTAAATTATCAAAAAATAATAAAAATTTAGTGGAGAGAATAAAGTTGTAAATTTTTTGAACTGATTTTTAGCAATAATGATATTTCACTGATAAAAACAATGAAATATCAAAATGATAACATAATAAAATATCGACAGTGATATTTAATAAAAATATTTATAGTGTAATATCACAAGTGATACTCATTATCTTATCATTGGTGATATTTCATTGTTTTTTTCATTAATGAAATATCAACACTGATCAAAATCATTTCAGAAAATTTACAACTTTAATCATTCGGCCCAATTTTTGAAACGTTTGAACTTTTTTGCAAGAATGATCCCTACGACTTTAGATCAAACAAAAAATGAATGGTAAAGATTTATCTCTCTACTTATGAAAAAAATAAGATTACATTTAAACTTTTTTCAATCAATGATATGCTAAAATCTTTCATTTTAACTGTTAGGGGAAATTACATGTGATCAACACTACTCAAATTTCAAACATTTTTAGTTTAAAAACGGAAAAAGATCTTCTCAAATTAAAGCTAGCTTTATTGGTCAAGTTTTCCAATCAGAACAAAAATAAATACATGTGGGCCCTATGTATTTCACTAAAAGAAAAACTTTTATACTTTTATCTATTTTAATTGTCAAACATGATCAATCAAGTTATATTCAACTTGAGAGGATTTTGATAACCAAAAACATAAACCATAAGTTACAAGCCCTAGTTTTGAAACCCGATTTTGGTTTTTCCCTCCAAAAATTCATTCAAACACTTTCCCTCCCATTTTAAACTTAGGATCAGACCAAATAGATATTTGGAATATTTCTAAGTAGGTGATGCACCTACTTGTGTGCTACACATCATTGATATTATCCTAAACATGTCGTGACCTCTTTATGGCCATAAGTTGAAGATTGGTTTAAACTAGCTTGTATAGTCACCCCTAAAACTTGCATAGACCTTCACTAGCTTCCCTTAGTCACTACCATAGCTGATTTACATGTTTACAAGCATTCCTTGGAGCCTAAGTGTTGGAAACACTATAAATAGGGACATATGGACTAAGCTAAGACTTACATCCCGTTTTCTCTTAACCTCCTACCCATTCTCCATTTCCACTTCTATATACGTCCTAGGACATTTCCCAAGACCAGAAAATAGGTCTAGAAGGTAGCCATTGAAGCTCTTGAAGCTTTGATAGCAAGTAGTGTTCATAAGAAGCCATTAAGAGCCATTTTGGAGCATCCTAGGTAATTTCTATGTTAGATATACTTTGATCTTGTTATAATAATACATTAGACTTGTTATAATGCCAAAATTATGTTAGGAAGATAATTTAAAAGAAACTATGTCATTTAGTCATTTTAAATGGAAGTTATAAGTTAAAAATGTCTTAAAATCCTAGTTTTGTAATTTACATAAAATAATAAGCAAAAACCCATTTTAAAAGATATAATTCTGAAGAAATGTTATTATTATGATTATAAATATGTTTTAAAACTTTGTTCTAAAATCCTAGATCATTTGTATCATTTTTGAGGTTGTTATGTGATTTTTACAAGTATATGGACTAAAACTGTCATTCATGAAACTATTTAACATTTTGGGCCAAAAGTGTCATTTTGTGAAAGTTAAATATATAAGAATAAATATTGGAAAGTTTTAGGTCCTAAGGTTAAATATTGAAGGTTTAAAATGTAAATACTAAAACTATATACTTAAAGGGTTAAAAGTATAATTAAGCCAAAGTATAAACTAGAAGGACTAATTTTGCCAATTTTGAAACTAAATAATATTAATTATAAATATGAGGAAGTAATGAAAGTATCATGTTAGTAGGGAGCTTTGTACAAAGATGTTACATCTCGATATTACGTTCTGACTAAGTGGTTGGGTTTACGATTTAAAATGCCCTCGCTCCTCAAACGTTTATAGAATGGATTCTAAGTATGATGGCCTGAACAATGGTGCTAGAATTACAAACAAATATGGAATAAATAAAATATAACCAATACATAAGGAGATTGAACAAAATATTAAAGACTTGATACTATACACAATGTATTAATCCAGGTTTGTGTGAGATCAAGCTATTGTTATAAGACCAAGTTGTAGGTTGTGTGATCAAGCTGTTTATTTGAGGAAGAAATAAATCTGTTATAATCTCAGACTCTATGGATCCCAGGTGAGTTCATAGCCTCACTAGATCTAATTATTAAATGATTTGAAAACCCGTGAGGGGGATGTATGTTAAAATGGAATACAAGTATTTTGGAATGCTTCTTAGATATAATTATTGATACTACGTTTACTGCTGCCTTTAAAAGTCCCTCTTTAATCGTGACCATTAATCATTTAATGAACGCTAATATTGTGAATAGTACTATTTGGGGACTGACATCCCCTATCTGGGCAAGTCGCACTTGCTGGAATGCTGATGGCTCTGACCTAGGCTAAATGGATATACTTTATTTTGCTAATATAGAAGTTTGGCAGACTGCCTGCATAAGGAAAATTTATTGGGTTCCGGTATGTCTAGTAGCGGTGCATGAGCTTGTGCAATAATAATAATAATTTTTTTTATCTAAGCAAATAGTAACGTAGCTTAGGAAAAAGGATCTTGTATTTAAAATGATTTTAAACCTGTGAATTCACTCAACCATTGTGTTGATTTTAAGCATATATCTCAGGTTTTAAAGATTGTTAGAATGGAACAGCATGAGGATGGCATGGATTGGCACAAGACTGAAATTATTCTAGATTTTTGGGAACTTTATAATCTAAAACTCTGATTTTTCAATGATATATAAAGAAAATTGATTTTGTCACTCTTTTGAGTTGTTTCTATTATTATGACTTGTGAACTATGAAGTAATACCCCAGATCAGTGTTCCGCTACGTAAAGGTAAAATGGGGGTGTTACAGATTGGTACTCAGAGTCATGGTTATAGAGAACAAGAAATAAAATCTTCACTATAACTAATTTTAAAATAATTTCAAGAAAGTCATCCGTGCCAAAAGTCAGTGCTGCTACAAGAGTGATGTAAATGCCTATACTTTCTACTCTTCAGAACAATGTGTAAGGATACCATGCTTACATGTAAGTACTGATGTAGTGATTTTACTACTCTTTAGGAAAAGAGAGCAAATAGGGCAAGTAGTGAATACGACGATTTAGGAAAACTGTGTATTAATACCCTAAAGTTAGTTCGTTCTCAAGGAGGCTAGTGTGTTATGTGTGTAATTATTTGGATTAATTTGTGATTATACTTGTGAGAAAGAAAAGTAGAAATGAGATTAGAAGAGAATGACGGTTACGAAGACGGATTAAACTAAGACGAAAAAGGCGTTCACGTAAAACCGTAAAAAGCACCAAATTAAAAATTGAACCTAAAAATTAATTAAAAGTTAAAACTAAGTCTAAAATAATATAAATAAGGATAAAATACCAACAAAAATATTTTAAAACCTTTTATTAATTAAATATTCAATTTTAAATGCTTATTAAGGCCCTAAAATTAAATATAATTAACAAAATGTCCAAAATATTATTTTATTGAACAAATAACTCACTTATATTATTTAAAGACTAAAAAGTATTTTTCCTAAATTATAATAACTATTTTTCTATTTTTAAAACACTTAAAACTATTTTTAAACTAAAATAATTATAAAAAATAATAAAATAATGCTAAAAATAATTTGACAATTTTAAAAATCCTAATTTATACTAAAGAACAGTAGAAAATTGAAAAAGTTTGAAAAATATAAAATTTTTCACTAAAAGACAAAAACAGTTTGAAATTAAACCCTAATTAAACTAAATTAATTCTAAAAATTAAATAAAAAGTGAACAATAAAAACTTTTTAAACTAAAAATCTTAAATTATTTTTCTTAATATATGAAAAATTTTAAAACTGAAAAATATTACTTTTTCACACTAAAAGACAAAAAACAGAAATTAAAAAGTAATTTAAAATAGCTATTTAATCTAAAAATTACCAGATGAACAGTAACATAAAAATTAATTAAACTGAAAAATCAAAAATTAAATAAGAAAAATATTGAAACTTGTTTCAAGTCCTAATTCCTAAATTTGATCACTAAAGACAAAAAAACTGAATAAACTGAAAGTGACATGTTGACTTGCTTTGTTTTTTAGTGCAGCAGTGGTAACCAATGTATTAGCAGGGGGAACTTTGTTCCCACTGTTAGTGCAAAAACAAGGTCTGTGGACCTTTGAGCTTAGGAAAGCTTGGTGGCTTGGTTTTTTTTGGACAATGGGGCACCCCTACACTCAATGGAGTGTAGGGAGTCAAGATATGCAAAAATATCAGCAAGTCAAATACACAAATTACACAAACAAGCATAAAATCAGTCACTGAGGGCTAATGCAAGTTTCTGATGAACAGTGCTCTGAACTACTTTGCACAAAATCGAATTTCAAAGCTTCAAATCTTGCATACAAGTTAACCAAAACACTTACAAGCTATCTAGAATCCTAGATAAGCCTATTCTCTAATCAATGAGCAAGATTATGGCACAAATTTCACAAAAACAAGCAGGAAATGGGGCTTACTGTTTTTGAGCTATATGAACCAATATTTGATCATGCCAACTTCTGATTAAACACACCAAACTAAAAAGAACAATACACTGATACTAAATGAACCAAAAAGAATGTGTGTGAGTGGTTTTTAGCAGATTTATAAACCTTTAAACCTCTTAAATCCCTAATCCCAAACAGTCCCTTAATTCATGAAATCAACAATTAACACACTAACAGCTTACAAAACTAGATTAAAATGATCAGAATTAACCTAAACATGCATATAAACCTCTAATGAGTAAAATCAACCAAGAAACAAACACATAAACAACTTTCTCACAAAATCACATCAAATCATATATTAAACTTGAAAACAAGAGAGTTCAAGGTTTATACCTTGTGGGACCCACATCCAGGCCCCACTATGGCAGCAATGCCATCTCCCATCAGCTTATAGCTATGCTTTTGGCTTATGGAACAAGGTTGCTTAGTAGAGAGTTGCTGGTGATGGTCTCAAGAGACACATGCACCCTATATATCTTCAAGTGGTTGAGTTTTTATGTACCTGCCAAAAAAAAGGAAAGCAAACAGAAAAGTGACCTGTTCACAAGTCAAATAATCTAATAAGCCAGCTTATCAATTAAGCTACTTATGGCTTATTTGACATAAAAAAAATTGATTTTTGATTTTCTGAAAATTTTTAGTAATAACTAAATCCACAAACACTTTAAACTTCACTTGAGCTTGATATTCAACAAGAATATCAGGCTCATGTGATCAATTTAAAACACTTTGACGATTAATTTAAGAACTGGTGTAACTTTAGTCTCCAAACAAACAAGAACAAAATATGAAATCACAATTTCAAAAGTAAAATATGCAATGGAAAAGTAAAATGGATCTTGTTCTTTTTCGTCACAACAAACACCAATTTCATTCACTTGAAAGGGATTTACAATGCTTGACCAAGGAAAGAGAAAACAAGAACAACTAAAACAGAAAACCTATTGCTCTTTATATAGAGAGCTACAATGATTCTAGAACTGAAAAGAACCCTTAACCCTAATAGTGTGATCTTCCACTTTTGCCCTTGAGATATTCGGATATAAGTTTGAAGATGCTCTTTTTGAATTCTTGGTCCAAGGATGGATTTGGCTGTTTGTTAGAGCCCATGTGATTCCAGCAGTGTTGAGTGAATCTAATCCGTTGGAAATTCCTTTGGCAACACGAAAATACTCTCCATCGTTGATTGCAGTTGTACAAGATTGTTTTCTTGTGTGAAGTGGGTCAGGGGACCTTGGGGAGGGGACAAAAAAGGAGGAGGTCACTATCTGGGTTGGGGGTTGTGAAGAGTGTGGGGTTGTGAAGAAAAGCCCTAAGTTTAATTAGATTGTGATTAGGTATTGTGTTTGATTAGAACTGGTTTTTTTTAGGGTTTATAGGGGAAGAACAGATCAATTTGATCTTGATTTGGGGATTAGGATCTGTTTAGAGGGAAAAATAATATTAATTAACTTGTTTAAAAAAAGTTAACTAATATTTCTGCTTAGTGGAAGGTGACGTGGTATGGTGGGTGATGTGGAGGCGTCTGGTTGGATGGTTGGGGTAGTGGGTGAGGTGTCAGTAGGAGATTGGTGGATGAAGGTTTGATTGTCTGGGCAAAAACAGTCCCTTATCTCTCATTTTATGTTCACTTCAAATTAAACAGCCAAAACTTTCTTTTCTTTGTTATATAAGTTTGGGCAGCTTGTCAAATTTGGCCCAATCACTTTGCAAACGTGTTTCAAGGACTTCTTTTGTAATTTCTTCATTCTCCAAGGACTAAACTTGTACATACTTGATATTTTAGGGACCCACAAGTAATTTTGAGGATTTACAGGGGTATAAAATGACAAGTCTTCAAACATTAAGGGACCAATCTTGTATATCTTCAATTCTTCAAGGGTTTCTTTGGAAATTCATGATTCGGGTCCGGTTCATTGTGCGGCTTCATTTCCCGTGTTCGTTTTTGATTGATTCTTGTGATCTTTTGTCATTTTCTCAATATCCGTACCTAAAATACACAAGCAACAAACACAAGCATATATTTGGGTATTTTCATGATATTTTATACATTTTAAGCCCAATTAGGACGATGAGACCATGTATAAAAGCAGTCTCATCACTCCCCCATACTAAACCATTGCCGTGCCCTCACGCAATGCTAGAATAAAGTATCGTAGCACCTCCAAAATTCATTTTTATTTACTTTATTGAATGATAAACTAGCTACACTACTACTACTTGCTACTACTTGCGTTTTAGACATAATGTTTTTCATCGAAAAATAAGACGTTTAGGTTCATAGAATAAGAACACGTGAATGCTTCGTTAGAAATAATTTCATCGTCCTCGATTTTCACCCCAATTCCATGCCAGGCGTGCAACGAGATCATTGTCATTATAAGTTAGTAATGCTAACACTACTCATATGCCCTAATCACGTACTTATCCTCCCATTATTCCTAAGTTGTATCTCTTATATTTTATATTGTCTTGAATGTTTCACGAGGATACATTGTTTGACTTATGCGATAATAGAGATTTAGGTCTAAAAATAGAGTCCTAACGGTGTAACCAAGACCATCAAATCAATAACCCCTCCTAATAGACAACGATGTCAAAAAATTAAGTTGACAAGAAGAATCGATAAACACGGTTTTATAACGGTTTTGAACATGAGACTTATTACCAAGACTTTTATACGCCCCCTAATGGAAGGGCCTTATTATCTTTGGTTTACCTCCATCTTTTATTCAACTTCGCCATGAAGCTTTTATTATGACTTCGGTCTTGCCTTGCCTTTTATTATCCGCCTCATCGGTGGTTTTATTAGCCAAAGACGTATATCCTCACGCTAAAGCGAATTTTGGATCTTTAAAGCTTCGAAGATTAAGGCTTGATTCACTTTCAATTTTGCATAGATTTTTCGGCCTTGTGGGGCTTCAAATTGTTTGCTAGATTTAGGTGAGCACTTGAAATCTTATTATTGGGTGAAGCTTTTGATTATTCGGGTGCCAATACTTCAAAACCGTGACGTTGGCGATACCTTAATGTCTTCCCAATTTAATTACACGGAAGCTACTAGAAAAGACTAGAAACCCAACAATCCCAACTAAACCGCTAAGTCAATATTTATTAAGCAAAAAATATTTACATGCGAAGGGTGAATAAGCAAACAACGAGAACACATGAGTTTTTGAAAGAATACGACTACTCTACGTTTAGCATAGTAACTTATAATTAACCCTATCATTTCTCGTCCTCATTTAAGAGACTTAGCCTAATGTGTAGTTAAGGAATCACAGCTAAGTGCTTAACACGCACGATCGAGTCAAAAATTACTCTTATTCTCGCCATCGGAAAATCTACATTCGTGTCTTCAAACACTTATAAAACATGAGAAAAATTTTAAAATTTGGCCATTTTTAGCCTTATTTTGCAACAAAACGATAAACAAAAAGATAAACTTTGGAAAGCGTGAAGGTTTGGCAAGGCAAGTATCTATTTACCCCCCCCATACTAAAGTTAAACATTGTCCTCAATGTTTCGAGTCTAGGGGTGCAAACACCCCCATACTAGAGACGTAGTCGAATGCCTAATGTAGCATGGAAAGGGTGTAACCAATAAATTATTAGCCGTTTATGAAGTGTGCTAATAACCTAAGGTTAGAACATCAAAAGGATATATCATGGATATTGAGAAAGTCTTCAAAGCAAACGATCGATTTCTCCCATAAAACGAACACGAGAGGCTCCAATCGTGAAGATCATGATCATCTAAAGTCCACAATTCACAAACAACCACAGAACAAAGGTTGGAAGGGCACAAATCCTCACACGTTAACTACATTAGAAAGCGATAATATAAACATAGGATAAGCATGGGACTCCCCCACGAGGCACCTCGTTTCTGATTACCGAGTCATGAGCGCGACTCGATCCCCTCAATACTAATTATCATTGGGGAAGGTGATTTGGTCGAGGTAGTTCAAGGATGGAACTTCCCCGCCAAAGTAGTGCTTCAACCTATGTCTATTCACCTTGAAATTAGGACCATCATCTTGAGCTAGCTCGATGGTCCCATATGGAAATACTTGAGTCACGGTGAATGGACCGGACCAACGGGATTTCAACTTACCGGAAAAGATTTTCAAGCGAGAATTAAAAAGCAAAACTTGATCCCCAATGTTAAAAACCCGGTTTTTAATTTTAGAATCATGCAACTTTTTAGTTTTTTGTTTATAAATCAATGAATTTTCATAAGCAATGTCTCTCAATTCATCCAATTCATTTAATTGCATTTTCTGGTGTTTTCCCGTGGTCTCCATATCATTATTACAATGCTTTAAGGCCCAATAAGCCTTGTGTTCTAACTCGATAGGCAAATGACAATTCTTTCCATACACAAGCTTATAGGGAGTGTACCCAATGGGTGTCTTATGAGCGGTCCTAAAGGCCCATAAAGCATCGTCCAACTTATCCGACCATGATTGTCGGTTTTCCCCAACGGATCTCTCCAAGATCCTCTTCAAAGCTCGGTTTGAAACCTCGACTTGCCCGCTCGTTTGTGGGTGATAAGCCGTAGAAAGCCGATGTGTAACCCCATATTTCCTTAGGACCCTTTCAAATTGGTCGTTACAAAAATGGGTTCCACGATCGCTTATGATCGCACGAGGGGTTCCAAACCGAGAAAACAAGCTTTTCAAAAACTTGACTACCACACGAGCATCATTGGTGGGTAAGGCTAATTGTGTAAACACTTATCCTTTTGCCAATAAAATCAAGGAAAAACAAGACCGAATCATGTGTTTATTATCATAAATGTCGGAATTTCGCGTGGTTTTGTGTTTTTGTGTTAAAATAGGTACAAAAGATCAAAAGGAAAGAAAACACGGGATTTCACGGTCAAAAGTTGAAGAAAAGTGCAAGAAAAGACGAAGACAAAGTCAAAAGACCAAAATGTGCCCAAGTTCACGAAAACCGGCAAAGTCGACACAATTTTGAAGAAAAGATCGAAAGGCCAAAAATCAAGTCGTTTTGTTCGGGGAATTAATTTATCGAAGTTATCGGGCTTGTGGGTCCCACATTGGATCTATTGGGCTTAAAAGCCCATTAACAAAAACAAGTTATCTATTTTTAACATCAAATAGTCCATTAAAGGCCCAAAAGCCCATTTACTACTAATGAAGTTATTAAACTGTTTGGGTCCAACTTATTTGCAAAGCCCATTTGGAATAAAAATGGGACGGTGAGTTTTTATAAGTGAAAACTCTTCACTTATTTTTGGTCAACACAAAACAAAATACAACCCCAGTCAAACTCCTACACCAAGCGTTTTAAAATCACCCATTTTTCTCCCCCACACGTGTCACATACAAAAATATCACAACCACTCACCTCACCTCGTTTTAATTAATAAAACGTGTTGACTTTCACCAATTCACCTCACATTTTGTTACCTCCCACGTGCACCCTCTCACCCACTCATTTATAAAACAAACAGATTTTACCCACCCCCTCCCATTAACTGTTTTCGATACACACAAGAAAAAACACAAAACCTTTCACCCTCTCATCTTCTTTCTCTCCCAACACACAACTCCATTCTTTTTACTGTACAAAATAAAAACCCTAATCACCAATTTAACAAGTAAAAATTGGGGGTTTTACCCAATTCGTGGGATTCACACGGATGGGATTAAATCCCCATATGAATCGGAGCAAGCACTAGGTGGTCCTATCTCTTTCATCCGACGTGGCCAATTCTTTTGTGTTGATTGGTGAAAACAAATCACCAATACAAATCCACCAATCATGTGCATCCACATCATCCCACAACAAACACAAACCATTACAGCTTGGCAATCCGTGGCACAAAAACGTTTCTCATCCGTTGATCAAGTGAAGAAGAAAGAGAAAAGATGAAGAACGACCATGATTTGAAGCCGTAGGCACCAAGGAAAATAGTTTGAGGGTTTGCCTATAAAAACCCTTACATCTTGTAATTGATAGTAAAGCTTTTTCTTTATTTTCAGTTTTTTTAAATTAATTAGGAGTAGATTTAAATTAGATTTATTTTTCAGTAAATTAGTTATAGGTTTAATATTGTAATTTCAATTTCTTGTTTTTGTAATTATTTTTATATTAATGAAAAAGTTAATTTTATTTAATTCGTTTCATTTTAATTTCGTGCAAGTTTCAATTTATTTCAATCTTTAAAACTGTTTTAGTTACTGTTCACGTTTATTCATTATCGAAAAAAAGAGAAGTAAAAGTTACTGTTCGAGGATTGGAGTACTTTGGTTCGATACTGTGATGTTCGAAGGTTCTTGGTTCGTGGATCAAGATGATGGATCAGGGTGATTAACGGTGGTGTTTGCTTTGGTTCTTAAGGGGGCTCAGCGCCTCACCTTCGTCGCAACGGTTTCGACACCGGGTTTCTTTCTTTTTAATTTTATGTTAAGTTTTAATCTATGATTTAATCTGCTAGTTTTATTTTGGTAGTTAGTTTATTGGATCTGCTATTGTGTTAAGTTTTTAGAATTATTTTAGTTCATTTTTGTTTGTTCTGCTTGTTTATTTAGACTGTTAGGATCTCTTACTTTTCTATGTTTTGATTTTGGTTGCTTCATGATTGGATATTGCTTATTTTGTTTTAAGTTGAGTTTGATTTGATTTATTTTAAGTTCTGCTGGATTAGTTTAAGTTTATTTTAAGATTCTGATTTGAATTATCTGCTTATGCTTATGTTGGATTGCTGTTAGTTTTTGGTCTTCTTAATCTGTTTATTGTTCTTATATCAGTAGTTGTTTCTCTTATCTGTTTGATTTTTAGAGTATTAGCTTATTTAATTTGATAGACTTCGGCTGTTTGTGTTTGTTTTTTTATCTGTTTATTGCATTTGAGCTTTATTTGCTGATTATCAGTGCTACTGTTTGATTTGGTTTCTCATAGTTCCATTAAAGCTAAAAAGCATAAAAAATAGCATAAAATATTGTCTGTCCTGGGACTCGAACCCAGGACCTCTCGCATAACGTCCAAACAGCTCAACCATTGTGCTACACCTTTTCTTGTGTTCTATTTCGCACCATTAAATTAATGTAGTCACTCTTTATTTGGCAGTTTTAATTAACTAGTTTATTTAGATCTTTATTAAACTTTGTTAGTTTCTATTTTATTTTTAAATTCCTTTTAACTCAGTTTTATAAAAATATAAAAAGTCTAAAAAATATTTTCATTTTATTTACTTTAGGAATTTTAAATTAATTTTATTTTAGTAAAATTTCTTTATTTACTTTTACAATTTTAAATTAGTTTTGAGATTTACTTTTAATAAAATAGTTTTAGTTTCAAATATATTTTCTTTTAAAATTTTTAAATAAAGTTTTTAGTTTATTTTATAAAATTAGTTTTAAAGTTTTTAAGTTTTCAATTAAAAGTTCTTATTTAAATTAGTTTAATTTCTAGATTTTTAAGTAATAGATTAGATAGTGTTTTATTAAATAGTTTTAGTTTAAATTACCAAAAATAGATTTTACCAAAAACAAACTATAGTCGTAACGTTAATTGGAAATCAAATTCGAGTTGAGTCGAGGAACGATAATAGTAATATAAAAAGGGTAAACAAAATCTCTTTATCAAATGGCGCCGCTGCCGCTTCGCTCGTACGATTGACGATTTTTCGTGAAGACGTTTGGATTTTGGAATCCGTTCGCTTTGAACGTTAATTTTCTTGCACAAAAATCAAAAATACAAAAAAAAAAAAATTAAAAAAATCACAAAAAGCAAATTCTTTCCTAAGATTTGCACCAAAAAAATTAAAAAAAAAATCCAAAAGTAATACTTTTTCATAAAAGTATTACACCAAAAATATTACGTATTAGTGTTAATTTTTTAGTTCGATTCTTTCGATTTTTATTGTAAATATATATTTTTCTAAAAAAATACAAAAAGATTTTTCTTTTATATATTACGTAGCATAATAATTATTGTTATTTCGTTTTCTTTCGAAACTACCATGGATAATCGTCCGATTTGGGAAATATTGCAAGAAGAGCGTTATAAGATTATGTCCGAGGAGTGTACGACTTGTGGTGGGCCTCATGCTTATTTTAATTGTGACAAAACTTATGAGGAGATTTATAATATTGAGGAAAGTATGTGTTATGATACTAATACTTATTTTGGCTCCCCTAGTTTTCCTACAACTAGTGACCCACCACAATATGATCAACGGTTTTATGGGGAATTTCAAAATCAAGGGTTTTCAAATAATGAAGGTTTTCCAAATGACGGCAATTTTCAAAACTTTAATCAAATGGACATGCACAACCCTCAAATGGACTTGATTCTACACAAATTGACCGAACATGAGAAAATCATGGAAGCGATGCAAGAATCTACTAGACAAATGCAAGAGTCCAACGATAGGAAATTCATGCTCATTTTAGAAACCTATCGAGATCAATTTGATATTGAGCCGTCTTTGAGTGATGTTATTGAGGCTAACACCACTACTAGTAGTGATGTTCCCACTGTGGATCCTTCAATCTCTCCGCCAATAAAGGAGAGACAAGGCCCGGAGATTATCATGAGTTTTACTCACCCTCCGGTGTTGACACCCACGGTACTATTAGCTCTCCTAGGGATGAATTATCTTGTGATTCCCACTACATTTTTAATTATTCCTTGGGATTGGATGAGGATGATTCGCCTATTTTACCAAGACTGACTTTTGAAAACCATGATACTAATGATTTATCGGATTCTTTACTCCTTAGTGATGACTTTTATATCCCGAGTATTGAGAAATTCCATCACGAGGATGCTTTTTGTGATCCCGTGTTATTGGATTTCTCGCATGAGCTTAATTATGATCATGGTATTGATGAGAAGGCAAATGGTGTTTTAAAACTTGATATTGATATTGATTTTGAAAACTCGGATTTTGATAAATTCACATTTGCCTCTTCGCCAATTACTTTTGATTCTACCATCGATTCTCTTCCTATTCTCGAGGAGTTACCTAATCAACACTCCTCTAATGAGAATTACGTTTACCACATTCGTGAGGATTTAACTTATCTACAAATCCCACAAATGAATGATGGTTTCGTACTTGATCGTGATCACTTCGAGAGAATTTCTAAAATCCTCAATGAAGGGAACGACAAACCTTTGTTTGACGAGCCTATCTATGATGAAGAAATCGAAGAAGTTCACGTTCATGAGGATGAATGCTTTGACCCGGGAGGTGACATTGACCATTCAATGATTGATACCTTTACGGCTTTGCCGAATAGCGACCATCCTATGTCTTTGGGGGATGACAATTTGTCTCCTTTACCCACCCCACCTCCCGTGGATCACGACCTCACATACTTCTCGTATGTTGAGCGGACCTTTTTACCTTCTATGAGTTATCCTCCTGCCTCTCATTTATTATGTTCACCCGGGAACGAGGATAAGGTTTTTGATCCCGTTATTACATTCGAGGCTTCCCCATGGACCATTTAATTCGGGGTCGAGTCAGGCTCGTGACTCGGTTAACAAAAACAAGCGCTTCTCGGGAGGCAACCCGATTATCTATCTTTTATTTATTTTCTACAATAAGTGTAGGGGGAGCCGTGTAGGTTGTTTGTTTTGTGTGTTGTGATTGTGCATGGACATGTGCTTTAATGATCCACTTTTGGTACTTTTGACGTGACCCGTGTTCCCGTGTACCCGGTTCCTTCGATAAGTTTTTGCTATTGTGATTCAATCTTGTATATAAATAAAACGAATAAATGTAATCACTTTAGTTGTCCTTTCCTTAGCTCGATTTAATCAACGCACTCAATTTCCTAAGTGTAGGGGAGTTTATTCTCCCACATGCTTAAACATTGAGGGCAATGTTTATCTTAAGTGTAGGGGGATTTCTATCAAAATTTTAGTGGCCTTTTCCATGAATTTGACCCCATTTTAACCGGAAAATTTAAAACATTTTCAACGTTTTTCAAATTTTTAAATCTATTTTGGCCTTGTAGTATTTTCATTTATTTTTCCTTTTATCATCGCATCATATAATTTCCATTACAATAAAATAAATAAATAAATAAAGTGGTTTTAACAAGTTTAGATATCTTTGATATATTAGGCCCGTCGTGAATATTTTGACTCAACCCGAGTTTACTTATCCAAGTTTACTCTAGCTAGTATCCTTAACCATATGGACCTTAATTGGTTTATTAGGCTAAGCATCCACGAGTCTCATTCCTTGAGATTTTAAATTGTGGAGAACGAGAGATGATAGAGTTAATTATAAGTTTGGTATTCTTTCATTAACTTATGTGAGTTAGTTATGAGCTTTTTCTCCCATCGCTTGTTAATAAATATATTTGCAATAAATAAGGTTGTACGATTTCAAAAGTTACTTAGCTTCTAGCACAAGATCGTTTAAAAGTTGCTCGGTATTAATTAGAGTTCATAGCCAAGGCATAACTTATTGAAGCGGGACGCGAATATTGGCTTACCCAAAAAGGCCCTAACAAGGCATGAGGATACTCGAGTCCAAAAAGGCCCTCAAAAGGCATGAGGATTTACTTTTTTTGCTAAAGATCCTAAGAGATTGTGAAGATCATTAATCCAAATCAATATGATGGATTAAGACACACGACGAGGAGCAATTACTCCCCTAAAGATCATGGAGAAGTCTATCCAAAAAGACCCTAACAAGGTATGAGGATAAATAGATCCAAGTCCGAAAAGGAGGCGGATCGTTGTATATCAAAATCCTAAATAAAGAAGAGGATAAATGAAGAAGTCGTGGTCAACGTTTGGAGTATCTTTCACTCCTTATGAAGATGTATACCAAAATGAAGAGAAGACCATAATTTCAAGATCGTCTCTCAAGATTTGAAGTTTGAAGTACAAGCCAAATATCGGTCCGAGAAAGGTCTCAAATCATGAAACGAGTTATGCCAAGATATGAACTTTTTGAGGTTTCGAGAAGCAGTTTTAAAAGATTTTTCCTTTAGCTAACTATTGATTAAATCGTCCCACTTTATTTTCGGCCTTAATAAATTATCGAAATAAGTCAAAAAGGCATCCTCGTGATCATTCAAGACATAAATAAAATACAAGAGATACACCGTCGGAATAAGGGGGTCTAAGTGATTAACTAAACCACATGAGTAAGTGCTAGTTGTGCTAATTTGTAATAACAATGATCTCGTTTTTATGCTTGGTATGGGGAACGTGAAACTTGAGGGTGATTTATATTCATGACACCAAAGCCCTAATTAAAGTCTTAGATTTCTTTACGAGTTTCTTCCATCTAATAATTTCCAAGTTAATAAATTGTATTAACTTTTGTTTCCTTTAAAGTTTTTATCTTTTCATCGTAGTAATAATAGTATATCTTAATAAAGGCCGAGATGGATTCATGAGAAAAATGTAACTTTATGCTTTAAAATAATGCATTGCATGGGGTCATTGCAATGGTCAAGTGTAGGGGATTTAATAAGTGTGTAAACACTTATCCTTTTGCCACTAAAATCAAGGAAAAACAAGACCGAATCATGTGTTTATTATCATAAATGTCGGAATTTCGCGTGGTTTTGTGTTAAAATATGTACAAAAGATCAAAAGGAAAGAAAACACGGGATTTCACGGTCAAAAGTTGAAGAAAAGTCCAAGAAAAGACGAAGACAAAGTCAAAAGACCAAAATGTGCCCAAGTTCACGAAAATCGGCAAAGTCGACACAATTTTGAAGAAAAGATCGAAAGGCCAAAAATCAAGTCGTTTTGTTCGGGGAATTAATTTATCGAAGTTATCGGGCTTGTGGGTCCCACATTGGATCTATTGGGCTTAAAAGCCCATTAACAAAAACAAGTTATCTATTTTTAACATCAAATAGTCCATTAAAGGCCCAAAAGCCCATAACTACTAATGAAGTTATTAAACTGTTTGGGTCCAACTTATTTGCAAAGCCCATTTGGAATAAAAATGGGACGGTGAGTTTTTATAAGTGAAAAATCTTCACTTTTTTTTGGTCAACACAAAACAAAATACAACCCCAGTCAAACTCCTACACCAAGCGTTTTAAAATCACCCATTTTTCTCCCCCACACGTGTCACATACAAAAATATCACACCCACTCACCTCACCTCGTTTTAATTGATAAAACGTGTTGACTTTCACCAATTCACCTCACATTTTGTTACCTCCTACGTGCACCCTCTCACCCACTCTTTTATAAAACAAACAGATTTTACCCACCCCCTCCCATTAACTGTTTTCGATACACATAAGAAAAAACACAAAACCTTTCACCCTCTCATCTTCTTTCTCTCCCAACACACAACTCCATTCTTTTTACTGTACAAAATAAAACCCTAATCACCAATTTAACAAGTAAAAATTGGGGGTTTTACCCAATTCGTGTGATTCACACGGATGGGATTAAATCCCCATATGAATCGGAGCAAGCACTAGGTGGTCCTATCTCTTTCATCCGACGTGGCCAATTCTTTTGTGTTGATTGGTGAAAACAAATCACCAATACAAATTCACCAATCATGTGCATCCACATCATCCCACAACAAACACAAACCATTACAGCTTGGCAATCCGTGGCACAAAAACGTTTCTCATCCGTTGATCAAGTGAAGAAGAAAGAGAAAAGATGAAGAACGGCCATGATTTGAAGCCGTAGGCACCAAGGAAAATAGTTTGAGGGTTTGCCTATAAAAACCCTTACATCTTGTAATTGATAGTAAAGCTTTTTGTTTATTTTCAGTTTTTTAAATTAACTAGGAGTAGATTTAAATTAGATTTATTTTTCAGTAAATTAGTTATAGGTTTAATATTGTAATTTCAATTTCCAGTTTTTGTAATTATTTTTATATTAATGAAAAAGTTAATTTTATTTAATTCGTTTCATTTTAATTTCGTGCAAGTTTCAATTTATTTCAATCTTTAAAACTGTTTTAGTTACTGTTCACGTTTATTCATTATCGAAAAAAAGAGAAGTAAAAGTTACTGTTCGAGGATTGGAGTACTTTGGTTCGATACTGTGATGTTCGAAGGTTCTTGGTTCGTGGATCAAGATGATGGATCAGGGTGATTAACGGTGGTGTTTGCTTTGGTTCTTAAGGGGGCTCAGCGCCTCACCTTCGTCGCAACGGTTTCGACACCGGGTTTCTTTCTTTTTAATTTTATGTTAAGTTTTAATCTATGATTTAATCTGCTAGTTTTATTTTGGTAGTTAGTTTATTGGATTTGCTATTGTGTTAAGTTTTTAGAATTATTTTAGTTCATTTTTGTTTGTTCTGCTTGTTTATTTAGACTGTTAGGATCTCTTACTTTTCTATGTTTTGATTTTGGTTGCTTCATGATTGGATATTGCTTATTTTGTTTTAAGTTGAGTTTGATTTGATTTATTTTAAGTTCTGCTGGATTAGTTTAAGTTTCTTTTAAGATTTTGATTTGAATTATCTGCTTATGCTTATGTTGGATTGCTGTTAGTTTTTGGTCTTCTTAATCTGTTTATTGTTCTTATATCAGTAGTTGTTTCTCTTATCTGTTTGATGTTTAGAGTATTAGCTTATTTAATTTGATAGACTTCAGCTGTTTGTGTTTGTTTTTTTATATGTTTATTGCATTTGAGCTTTATTTGCTGATTATCAGTGCTACTGTTTGATTTGGTTTCTCATAGTTCCATTAAAGCTAAAAAGCATAAAAAATAGCATAAAATATTGTCTGTCCTGGGACTCGAACCCAGGACCTCTCGCATAACGTCCAAACAGCTCAACCATTGTGCTACACCTTTTCTTGTGTTCTATTTCGCACCATTAAATTAATATAGTCACTCTTTATTTGGCAGTTTTAGTTAACTAGTTTATTTAGATCTTTATTAAACTTTGTTAGTTTCTATTTTATTTTTAAATTCCTTTTAACTCAGTTTTATAAAAACATAAAAAGTCTAAAAAATATTTTCATTTTATTTACTTTAGGAATTTTAAATTAATTTTATTTTAGTAAAATTTCTTTATTTACTTTTACAATTTTAAATTAGTTTTGAAATTTACTTTTAATAAAATAGTTTTAGTTTCAAATATATTTTCTTTTAAAATTTTTAAAAAAAGTTTTTAGTTTATTTTATAAAATTTGTTTTAAAGTTTTTAAGTTTTCAATTAAAAGTTCTTATTTAAATTAGTTTAATTTTTAGATTTTTAAGTAATAGATTAGATAGTGTTTTATTAAATAGTTTTAGTTTAAATTACCAAAAATAGATTTTACCAAAAACAAACTATAGTCGTAACGTTAATTGGAAATCAAATTCGAGTCGAGTCGAGGAACGATAATAGTAATATAAAAAGGGTAAACAAAATCTCTTTATCAAAGGCTTTGGCCTCCACCCACTTAGATAGGTAGTCAACCGCAACGAGAATGTACTTATTACCACGAGATGATGGGAACGGCCCCATAAAGTCTATACCCAAAACGTCAAAGATCTCACACACTTGGATAATACTTTGTGGCATTTCATCTTTTTGTGAGGCTTTTCCTTGTCGTTGGCATGAATCACACGACTTCACAAGATCTTGTGCATCTCGGTAAATAGTAGGCCAAAAGAAGCCGACATCAAACACCTTCTTAGCCGTGAGATTAGCACCGTGGTGACCACCCATGGGTCCCTCATGGCAAGCTCTAAGGATGTTAGAAGCTTCGGTGCCAAATACACAACGTCGGATGATTTGATCCGCACAAGTTCGAAACAAGTAAGGGTCGTTCCAAAAGTAGAACTTGACGTCACGAAAGAATTTTCGTTTTTCTTGAGTCGTCATACCCTTAATGATGAAGTTACCCGCATGGTAATTTGCAAAGTCCGCAAACCATGGGGTAGAAGGATCAAGCTTAGAATTCACTACACCAAGTGTCTCGAGCAGAAATGTTTCGGTGATTTCCTTGGGCTCGTAAACACTTTGGTGAGGATCTTCCAAACGAGAAAGATGATCGGTCGCTAGATTCTCGGCTCCTTTTTTGTCAACGATTTTGTGATCAAATTATTGAAGGAGGAGAATCCAACGAAGTAATCTAGGCTTAGCATCTTGCTTTGCCATGAGATACTTGACAGCCGAATGATCCGTATACACTATGCATTTCGTCAAGACGAGATAAGGTCGAAATTTCTCAAATGCATACACCACGGCAAGGAATTCCTTCTCCGCTGTAGTATATTTTAGTTGAGCCTCGGTCATCGTCTTGCTAGCATAGTGAATAGGCAAGAAGTGCTTTTCATGACGTTGCCCCAATACGGCCCCTATAGCGTAGTCACTAGCATCACACATGAGCTCAAAGGGGAGATTCCAATTGGGAGCAACAAGAATGGGAGCTTCGGTAAGTTTCCTCTTAAGGATTTCAAAGGCTCGTACACAATCTTCGTCAAAGACAGAACGTGTATCTTTTTCAAGAAGATGTGTAATAGGTCGAGAAATCTTTGAAAAATCCTTGATGAATCGACGATAAAAGCCCGCGTGGCCTAGGAAACTCCTAACTCCCTTAACGGTTTTGGGATGAGGTAGCTTGGCGATGACGTCTACCTTAGCTTGATCTACCTCAATCCCCGCTTTCGAGACCTTGTGCCCTAAGACGATTCCACTCTTAACCATAAAATGACACTTTTCCCAATTGAGCACAAGGTTGGTTTCCTCACAACGTTTCAACATTCTCTCTTGGTTCGACAAACACGAAGTGAACGAATTACCAAACACGGAAAAGTCATCCATGAAGACTTCCATCGTCTTCTCGATCATGTCATGAAAAATAGCCATCATGCACCTTTGAAAGGTTCCCGGTGCATTGCAAAGTCCGAATGGCATTCTACGATAGGCAAACGTTCCATATGGACACATAACGTAGTTTTTTCTTGATCACGAGGATCGATGTGAATTTGGAAGTAACCGGAAAAACCTCTAAAAAGCAATAGAAATCATTTCCCGCAAGACGCTCCAACATTTGGTCCATGAAGGGCAAGGGAAAATGGTCTTTTCGAGTGGCTTCATTCAACTTTCGATAGTCAATGCACACTCTCATCCGGTCACGAGTCTAGTGGGAATCAACTCGTTGGCATCGTTTGGCACAACGGTCATCCCTCCCTTTTTAGGGACACAATGAATAGGACTCACCCAAGGGCTATCGGAAATAGGGTAAATCATTCCCGCGTCAAGGAGTTTAAGGACTTCCTTTTTGATGACGTCGTGAATTTTAGGATTCACCCTCCTTTGACATTGGATTGCGGGCTTGTAATCCTCCTCCATTAAGATTTTTTGGGTACAAAACTTGGGATCGATTCCCTTAATGTCGGATAACTTCCACGCAATTGCCCCTTTGTGATCCTTTAGAACATCGACAAGTGCGGTTTTTCATCATTCGAAAGTTCCTTCGCAATAATAACCGGAAACTTGTCGTCCTCCTCCAAATAAAAATATTCGAGGTGAGGAGGTAAATCTTTCAACTCGAGGATAGGTGGTTCCTCAATTGAAGATTTGGGCTCGATACTCATAACCTCCTTGGGTGGAGGAAATGGGAAATCGTTAAGAAAATCCTTGATAATCGAGAAGTCCTCATCGTTGTCGAGGTCTTCGTTACAAGTACGTGGAACATCGAATTCTTCCAACGTAAAACCACCACCTTCAAATGGAGTGAAGATTGGTGTCGAATTATCAAGGATTGGATCCAACATAGTGGGATTGCCACTATTTTCAACATCACCAAAACCTAGAACTTCTTGTGAAAATTCCTCGCAAACCACGTCGATCATATCAACGAGGTTTATGGTAGCAACGGAATAAACATGAGAAAGTTGAGAATTTTGAGTTGCGTTTATAACAAGTTCTTCGTCGTTGAAACGTAAGGTGATATTTCTAGCATGCACATCAATTAAAGCCATAGACGTATCTAAAAACGAACGACCTAAAATGAGAGGAACTTGAGGATCCGTGGGAATATCGACAACGATAAAGTCTACGGGATAGTAGAACTTTCCCACTTTCACAAAAACGTCTTCCGCCAATCCACATGCGCGAATTGTAGAATGGTCGGCCATCTCGATAGACATTAGTGAAGGAGTAAGATTTGGAAGATTGAGCGACTTGAAGATTGCAAGTGGCATCAAGTTAATGCTAGCACCAAGATCGGCCAAGGCATAGCATTCTTCCATATCTTGGATTACACAAGGGATCAAAAATTTACCAGGATCACCGACTTTTTGAGGTATGCGATTAAGATAAACCGATGAACAACTAGACAATTGGTGCAATTTCTCCTTGTTGTTCAACATACTCTTAAAGTTAGCGGCAAATCGAGGCATCATGACCAAAGCATCGGCGAAACTCACATTAAAGTGCAAATCACGAAACATTTTCATAAAAAGCTCAAATTGATAATTATCGCGCTCTTGTCGTTTCTCCTTCCTAAGTCTCGATGGGTAAGGTAAGGGTGGTGTGGGTTGGGGCATAGGCATAGCCTTTGGAATCTCGGGTTCCAATGTTGGTAATGGGTCAACCGTAGGTGTGGCATGAGCGGTACTTTGTGGGCTTGAGATATGCTCCTTTTCGACCACCACCTCGGGTTCTTCCTCAATTTCCTCCACCGTTGGAGTAATTGGTTGAGGAGTCGGTTCTTTAAGTGCCTTACCACTTCATGTGGTAATCACTTTCATCTCTCCCTTCGGGTTTGATATGGTGTTACTGGGTAAACTACCCGAAGTAGAGGCTTTGTTCCCCATGACCGCTTCCAAAATAGCATTAAGCTTAACATCTTGACTAGCGGCTTTTTGGTCAATCCTTTGTTCAAGCCTAGCATGACTTTGCTCAATTTTATTGTTTTGACCCCTAATTTGATTAGCAAAATCATTTTTCAACTCATTTCTCATGTTAACATTTTCCTTAACAAAATTAGCTAACTCCTTTGTGTTTTTAGCCGTGTCCCTAGCTTGACTTGCCAATTGCTCTTGAATGTTTTCCAAAATCTTATCATTTGCCGTAGCGTAATTCAAAAAGTCCATTGGAAGTTCTTTAGTGTAAACATTTTGAAGACCTTGACTTGTGTTTTGAAAATTACGGTTTTGGTTTTGATTTTGCAATTGGCTACTACTTCCTTGATTCCCATAGTTGTTATTACCCTTGTAATTGTTTATTTGATTGTTTTGGTAACCAACTTGATTGTTTCGATAATTGTTAGCATTTTGATTTGGTGGAAAACCCGGTGGAGTCAATTGATTAGTGCGGGTAACTTGACCGTTTTGGTTATAAGTTCCCGCGGCCGCGTAGGCACTCGAAGTGTTACCACCGTTGGTAATGCACTCGGAGTAATCGTGAGCTCTACCACAATACATACAAGAAACCTCAACCGCTTTAGCCGTAGCGGGAGTGGGTTGTTCACCAACTTTAAACTCAATTAACAATCCTTTAAGCTTATCAAAAATCTTGTTCTCCAAATTAGCCTCGATTTGGCAAGCATCAATGGTATGTGACAATGAAGGCGAAGGTGTAGACGAAGTCTTACGAACACTCGACGTGCTACGAGGACTATAAACCTTAGACCTATTCTCAATGATTAACAATGCTTCCTCGACCGTTTTACACAAAAAATTACCACCCACGACGGCATTAAGATAATCACGCTCATGATCGTTCAAGCCATTGTAAAACGTGTCAATTTGATGCAAGTCGGAAAAACCAAGATGAGGACATTCGTGCAACATTTCCTTAAACCTATTCCAAGCCGTCGAAAAACTCTCATTATACTCTTGTGAAAACTTTGAAATCTCGTTTTTCAAATGCGTAGTCTTAGAGGGCGGAAAAAATTGGTTCACGAATTTTGAAACGAGATCCTTCCACGTCAATATAGAATTGGGTGGCTCTTTCCCTAAACAAATTTTTGGGGGCCCCGCTAAGGAATACGGAAAAAGCATCATCTTAATCGAGACGTTAGAGACGTCCTTAAACTTGCAAGTGGCGGTAAGACGATTAAATTGGAGAATGTGGTTATGAGGGTTGTCCTTTTCGTCACCACGAAACTTGTTGTTTTGAATCATGGACAACAAACCCGTCTTAACCTCAAAATTCTCCGCAAGGAAAGCGGGAATCACAATCGCTTCTCCATAACCCTCGGTGGGTGCTTGAAGCAACTCCATCATAGTTCGATTAGCCATGGGTGCTTCTTTCTCTACGATGGGTTCGACAATGGGAGATTCTTCACTAGAAGATGTTTGGTTTCCTTCCTTTTGACGACGTTTACGTGCACGTCTTGCTTTGGAGCGAGTTTGCATAAACGTCACGTACAACGAGAGGACGAGCAAAGAAGATTCTTTTTGGTGTTTTTAATTTTTCAATTTTTTTTTGTGATTTTTGATTGTTTTTACTTTTTTTGGATTTTTGTAATTGTATTAGGTAGACAAAAATCTACAAATCTCCTCCTTAATCAAATCTCTTGATTAAAGAAGCCTCAAGGAATGAAAACGATCACGTGAAGTGAACGCCTTCGATGACTTTAGAACGTTGGTGGAACACCAAAACGTTCAAGAGGGTTTAATCAAATGAAACCAAGAAAATATATATTATATTTAGTAATACTTTGGGCGGCAAAACCCTCGATTAGCTCTCAAGATCAAATACTCACAAGCAAGTGGGGAAACGAGGCGGCGCGAAGCACTTAAGAGCCTTTTTCCTTAGGATATATTTTATAATATCCGCCTTATACCCACCTTATAGTTTGTATTTTCAAAATTAAGCTTCACGAAAGTATTTATCTATTTTTGCCTTTTTCTTTGGTTTGAGATTCGAATACAATGATTGGGTAATGACCTCCCAAGTCAAGGTTGTGATTTCTCACATATTTGAAGTACTTGTGAATTTATTGTTCTACGTATACAATATAGTAATAGTATTCACACAAAAACGAAAAACCGATAATACGTATTAGTAGAGTGCTACTAATACAAATACTATTATGGCTATATATAAAAACAACAATTTCCAAATCAAAACACAACACGCCTCCCCGGCAGCGGCGCCAAAATGATGTAGTGATTTTACTACTCTTTAGGAAAAGAGAGCAAATAGGGCAAGTAGTGAATACGACGATTTAAGAAATCCGTGTATTAATGACCCTAAAATTAGTTCGTTCTCAAGGAGGCTAGTGTGTTATGTGTGTAATGACTTGGATTAATTTGTGATTATACTTGTGAGAAAGAAAAGTAGAAATGAGATTAGAAGAGAATGACGGTTACGAAGACGGATTAAACTAAGACGAAAAGGCGTTCATGTAAAACCGTAAAAAGCACCAAATTAAAAATTGAACCTAAAAATTAATTAAAAGTTAAAACTAAGTCTAAAATAATATAAATAAGAATAAAAATCCAACAAAAATATTTTAAAACCTTTTATTAATTAAATATTAAATTTTAAATGCTAATTAAAGCCCTAAAATTAAATATAATTAACAAAATGTCCAAAATATTATTTTATTGAAAAAATAACTCACTTATATTATTTAAAGACTAAAAAGTATTTTTCCTAAATTATAAAAACTATTTTTCTATTTTAAAACACTTAAAACTATTTTTAAACTAAAATAATTATAAAAACTAATAAAATAATGCTAATAATAATTTGACAATTTTAAAAATCCTAATTTATACTAAAGAATAGTAGAAAATTGAAAAAGTTTGAAAATATAAAATTTATCACTAAAAGACAAAAACAGTTTGAAATTAAACCCTAATTAAACTAAATTAATTCTAAAAATTAAATAAAAAGTGAACAGTAAAAAATTTTTAAACTAAAAATCTTAAATTATTTTTCTTAATATATGAAAAATTTTAAAACTGAAAAATATTACTTTTTCACACTAAAAGACAAAAAACAGAAATTAAAAAGTAATTTAAAATAGCTATTTAATCTAAAAATTACCAGATGAACAGTAACATAAATATTAATTAAACTGAAAAATCAAAAATTAAATAAGAAAAATATTGAAACTTGTTTCAAGTCCTAATTCCTAAATTTGATCACTAAAGACAAAAAACTGAATAAACTGAAAGTGATATGTTGACTTGCTTTGTTTTTTAGTGCAGCAGTGGTAACCAATGTATTAGCAGGGGGAACTTTGTTCCCACTGTTAGTGTTAAAACAAGGTCTGTGGACCTTTGAGCTTAGGAAAGCTTGGTGGCTTGATTTTTTTTGGACAATAGGGCACCCCTACACTCAATGGAGTGTAGGGAGTCAAGATATGCAAAAATATCAGCAAGTCAAATACACAAATTACACAAACAAGCACAAAATCAGTCACTGAGGGCTAATGCAAGTTTCTGATGAACAGTGCTCTGAACTACTTTGCACAAAATCGAATTTCAAAGCTTCAAATCTTGCATACAAGTTAACCAAAACACTTACAAGCTATCTAGAATCCTAGATAAGCCTATTCTCTAATCAATGAGCAAGATTATGGCACAAATTTCACAAAAACAAGCAGGAAATGGGGCTTACTGTTTTTGAGCTATATGAACAAATATTTGATCATGCAAACTTCTGATTAAACACACCAAACTAAAAAGAACAATACACTGATACTAAATGAACCAAAGAGAATGTGTGTGAGTGGTTTTTAGCAGATTTATAAACCTTTAAACCTCTTAAATCCCTAATCCCAAACAGTCCCTTAATTCATGAAATCAACAATTAACACACTAACAGCTTACAAAACTAGATTAAAATGATCAGAATTAACCTAAACATGCATATAAACCTCTAATGAGTAAAATCAACCAATAAACAAACACATAAACAGCTTTCTCACAAAATCACATCAAATCATATATTAAACTTGAAAACAAGAGAGTTCAAGGTTTATACCTTGTGGGACCCACATCCAGGCCCCACTATGGCAGCAATGCCATCTCCCATCAGCTTATAGCTGGGCTTTTGGCTTATGGAACAAGGTTGTTTACTAGAGAGTTACTGGTGATGGTCTCAAGAGACACATGCACCCTATATATCTTCAAGTGGTTGAGTTTCTATGTACCTGCCAAAAAAAAGGAAAGCAAACAGAAAAGTGACATGTTCACAAGTCAAATAAGCTAATAAGCCAGCTTATCAATTAAGCTACTTATGGCTTATTTGACATAAAAAAACTGATTTTTGATTTTCTGAAAATTTTTAGTAATAACTAAATCCACAAACACTTTAAACTTCACTTGAGCTTGATATTCAACAAGAATATCAGGCTCATGTGATCAATTTAAAACACTTGGACGATTAATTTAAGAACTGGTGTAACTTTAGTCTCCAAACAAACAAGAACAGAATATGAAATCACAATTTCAAAAGTAAAATATGCAATGGAAAAGTAAAATGGATCTTGTTCTTTTTCGTCACAACAAACACCAATTTCATTCACTTGAAAGGGATTTACAATGCTTGACCAAGGAAAGAGAAAACAAGAACAACTAAAACTGAAAACCTATTGCTCTTTATATAGAGAGCTACAATGATTCTAGAACTAAAAAGAACCCTTAACCCTAATGGTGTGATCTTCCACTTTTGCCCTTGATATATTCAGATATAAGTTTGAAGATGCTCTTTTTGAATTCTTGGTCCAAGGATGGATTTGGCTGTTTGTTAGAGCCCATGTGATTCTAGCAGTGTTGAGTGAATCTAATCCGTTGGAAATTCCTTTGGCAACACGAAAATATTCTCCATCGTTGATTGTAGTTGTACAAGATTGTTTTCTTGTGTGAAGTGGGTCAGGGGACCTTGGGGAGGGGACAAAAAAGGAGGAGGTCACTATCTGGGTTGGAGGTTGTGAAGAGTGTGGGGTTGTGAAGAAAAGCTCTAAGTTTAATTAGATTGTGATTAGGTATTGTGTTTGATTAGAACTGGGTTTTTTAGGGTTTATAGGGGAAGAACAAATCAATTTGATCTTTATTTGGGGATTAGGATCTGTTTAGAGGGAAAAATAATATTAATTAACTTGTTTAAAAAAGTTAACTAATATTTCTGCTTAGTGGAAGGTGACGTGGTATGGTGGGTGATGTGGAGGCGTCTGGTTGGATGGTTGGGGTAGTGGGTGAGGTGTCAGTAGGAGATTGGTGGATGAAGGTTTGATTGTCTGGGCAAAAACAGTCCCTTATCTCTCATTTTGTGTTCACTTCAAATTAAACAGCCAAAACTTTCTTTTCTTTGTTATATAAGTTTGGGCAGCTTGTCAAATTTGGCCCAATCACTTTGCAAACTTGTTTCAAGGACTTCTTTTGTAATTTCTTCATTCTCCAAGGACTAAACTTGTACATACTTGATATTTTAGGGACCCACAAGTAATTTTGAGGATTTACAGGGGTATAAAATGACAAGTCTTCAAACATTGAGGGACCAATCTTGTATATCTTCAATTCTTCAAGGGTTTCTTTGGAAATTCATGATTCGGGTCCGATTCATTGTGCGGCTTCATTTCTCGTGTTCGTTTTTGATTGATTCTTGTGATCTTTTGTCATTTTCTCAATATCCGTACCTAAAATACACAAGCAACAAACACAAGCATATATTTGGGTATTTTCATGATAATTTATGCATTTTAAGCCCAATTAGGACGATGAGACCATGTATAAAAGCAGTCTCATCAAGTATAAATAGTATACTTATGAGTAAGTACGATTATATTAAATATACAATAAGAACTATTCAACGTCTCCAGAAATACGTATCCCTATCTTCCTCCTATTATCATCTTATCGGATTCTCAAGATGAGCATTCTACAAGTACTCCTGATAATTCCCCGAAGTATATTTCCAATCTCCCGATGAATAACCCTTATGATACTTCAGAAAATTCACCCAAAGATCAGACAATCCCAGAATCCGTTTTAACTTTTAATGACGACCCTTATATACAAGTTATACGAGCATATAATAAAGAAATATATTTTACACCTCGACACCAAAATTTTCCATCACCTTACCCTATTAATGAACCCTCACCTATGTAAGAAAATTTACCCAAAAATACCTATGAACAACAAATTAAAGATATCCTACCCTATATGGAAGAAGTTCCTCCCGAGCATATTGAAGATCTTGAAGATAAAGTTGAAGGGCTTAGGAAAGGCCGAAGAATTATACAACGAGATTTTGAGAAGTTAGAAGAAGATTTTGAAGAAATTAAAGCCAAGTTGTAGAGAAGACAGATGATACACGATGAAGAAATTATTCAAGCTCGACTGAAGATTTCTAATCTAGAATTAGTCATCAAGGACATTCAAATTAGACATCGAGGCAACCTACGAAGTCTTTTTGATGCCATCAAAGAACTTAAGAAAGAGAGATGAAGACATTAGACTAGAAATTGTAAAATACTTTCAACTTTTATCTTTTCTTTTATGTTAACAGTGAAGCTTGTCTTGTAAGTATCAACTGACAAGTTGTTAATAAATAAAAGTTGTATTTCTCGTTATTCATACATTGTTTATGAAAAGTAAGATATCCCTATTTCTTGGTTTTCTCATACGTTAATTCTATAAAAAGAATATACTTAACAAAGTATATATATTTTTAGAATTTCTGTTATCTTTTATGATAATGATAATTATCAAGTTGAACAAAACCCGCAAGTTTGAAGAAAGAAAAAGGAAACTTCCCAAGTTTTACTAGAAATATTCTATTCTCATATTTTGTCCATCAAAAGATTCTTTTATAGGAAATGTAAAATAAAGAAGAATAAGAGAAGCTTGTTCTATAAGACGAGTTTTTACATTTTCCGTTATATTCCTCCATTCCATATCATGGGAAAATTATGTTACGATTATATATGAGTCATATCTTTAATTCGTGGTAAACTTTGAAATCCTATTTCATAGTTGGATTTATTATCCTCGGATATATGAATGATAATCAACATAGTTTCCTATATAAAACAATAAGATATACCTTGTGTTTGATAAGCATTTATATGTATCCAGATACATATGTGACAAATATTTTCTGATATAAGTATATCTTGAATTCTGAATTATTTTCTATTCTTTCCCTTCATTCTAAACCCTAAAAAGTATTTGATGAAGAATTGAAAATAATGTGGTTGCAATCTTACAATTACAATTGTTAATAAGAAATAATATTCAAAAGAAGATTCTACGGCTAGTTAGTTTTTGATATCCAAGGAAGAAAAGATGCTATTAGTATCACTCGTCGGATTGAAAAAGCCAATTTAGTTTCCTATCATATTTGAAATTTTAAAGTGAAGTTTAAGATAGCACTTCGTCAGTGATCTTGGTAAATTATTTATACTCAACCCATTAAGTTAAAAAGTACATAACTTCAAATAGTCCCTAGAAGAATGATTAGGAAGAACTACGCTATCTAATGATAAAAGGAAATTAACCTCGAGACATACACGAGGAAATTTCAAGAGTTAGTAGAGTTAAATCTTATTCCGTAAAATGAGAAAAGCCTTCCTCAGAAGATTTTATCATGGAATTATGCCAGAGAATTTCATATGAAGTTATATTAAGAAAACTTGTAGGTCCACGAATTTCTTAGGATTGTATATGTGTTATGATGATCTAAAGAAGGGAGGGAGATGAAGAACTAGAGAGGGAAAGTTAGAGAGAGAAAGGAGAGAATGAGAGAAAAAAAAATGTTTTAGTGAAATAAGAAATGAACAACTACCCTTCCTAACATGCTAGGAAGGGTATATATAGCCCACCCTACATGTGGGCTTTATGGGTTATACTTACATATCTAGATCACGAGCCCAATCTACGTATATATCGTTGGAGTGACCGATCCTTTCTAAATACGTAAAAACGTATTTCCAACAATCTCCCCCTAAGGGAGGTCACTCCAAGTTACAATGTCCTAAATAGTCTATAGCTCGTGATCTATGCTAACAATGATGTGACCGAGACTTTCTTTGGAAAAAAATATTTCCAACAATCTCCCCCTAAGGGAGGTCACACCATTTTACAAAATCTTAAACCTAGCATACTATGCTTGAGTCTTCGATCTTGTTCTTGTGAATATGCTGATAAGATCTTTGACTTTAGTCTTGAGCATGTTTCTTTGCCTTGACCTTGTGCATTCATCACTTGTGAAATTTGCCTCCTCGTGACTTCATGTTCCACATACTTATACCTTTATAATTCTCAAAAGCTTCAGAGTTTGATAAAACGGAAGACTTGACTTTTAGGCTTGCTTGAATTTGTTGAAGTCTTAAGTTCATAAAGTATAAGCATGTGTTGACGACTTCTTTTGGATTGTACACCGCAATGCCACCTTCTTGTTACGTTGCATAAAACAGTTAGCAACAAAACATATACACGGATGAAATGGCCTTGAACATTTCATTCTAATTTGGTAGCATTTTACCTCCGGTCGGTGAAGACCGTTTGACGATATTAAATATCGTACTTGTGGCAGGTAGTTTCAATTAAGAACCTCCTTGACAAGATTTCGCGGGTAAACCCGTTCTCTTTACTCGACCGTCCAAAGCTGACTACGAACGTAAAAGGTAAATCATTTGGATAATATTATCTTCATGATTTAAATCCGTCAAATTTGATTCCTGGAACAAGTTTGATTCATTAAAGAATCGCACCATCGTTGCTTTCCAGTTGTCACGAGCTTGATTCATCTAGAATCTTACAAGTTACCTACTAAGTGCTGTTTGAGGTTAACACCAGAAGGATTTCTATTCATCACTGTGAACACTATAGAGTGTCACTCTAAGTGTTCTGGCAAGATCATTGAGATATTGCGTAGAGGCATGGAACGTGTTTAAGTTCAGTTAAGAATTAAACCACTGTTGCTTTTCCAATTATCACAAGCTTGATTCATAAAGAATCGCACAAGTCACCTACCATGAGCTTTTTGATATTCGCTCAAGAAGGATTTCCATCTTCATTGTAAATACTTTCGTATTACTCGGATGTTCAAGCAAGATCATGAAGATTTTGCGTAGGACTCTTAAGATCTTTCTTACTTTTCACAGTGTGTGAAGAAGCAAGGAATTATGAAAGTGTGTCCTGATGAGATTATTGATGATCTCAAATGGCCCTAGACTCGATCGTGCATTTTGGATTTTTAGTGATCGGAGGCTGGAGAGGAGTGCCACCATTTCAATACCAATTTATTCGGAGTGAATAAATCAATAGATAATGATTGTCTCCGTGTGATTAAAACAAATATCTTTAAGAGATATCCGAGTTAGATGGGTTGGGTTAAGCATTGCATCACTGGGTCCATGAAGTCTTATCTTCAATATCAAGCATCATTAAAAATGATCTCAATAGCACATGTATTGACCCGGTGTCTGCCTAAGTTGTAAGGAGGGCTTCTTTCTTTAGACCCTTTAACTTTACAATTCTTTTTCATTCTTCAACCCCTTTAATGCTTACCAATACGTCATAACTAGCACCTTGTTGTGATTGTTCCAGTGCTAACTCAAGTACTTGGTCGGCATTCAGCTACGTTCACAATCATTCTCCATCTTTCCTAAGGACTACTATTTCTAGCTATGGAACGTCCTTGGGAAGATTCCTCCTGTTCTAGAAGAATAATTGGACTTTAACCTATCCTACCATCCTTATGTCACCACAATCTTCATCGTCGTGAAATAAATGGGTTATGGGTAAGTATATGTCACCATGAAATCCATTTTGATATCCAAATCCATTTTGCTCCCCCTTAATATATGCCACGATATTCGAAAACATTCCGCACATGTCGGGATGAGCCAGCACATTAAGTCAAACCATTATTGATCTCAATATTAAATCACATTTTCTCCCCCATATTAAAATATTAACCTAATCGATGTTTTTAATATCAGTTGATTTAATAGCATTTTAAGAAAATTTGGGAAGAAAAATGCAAATCCAATTATCTTCATGATTTACATAAGCTCCCCCTCAAATTAATGAGGGTGTACTTGAAATGTAAATTAAATACCTTTTAAACACAAGTGTAAGGTATTTATCACCTGCAAAGATCATATATGATAATGTATTCACAAGATTAGAAATTTACGAGGTTGGACCTGAATGATAGAGAACATCATATGATAGAGTCACATGGTTCTTGTTCACGAATGTTGGTCGCCTCGTCACGTCTGAAGTTATCTCTTGACACCATGTGTACGATTGATATCGTTTTCTTGACACCAATTAGTTTCCTTGGCACTTTCGGCATCAAAGATTCTGAATGCTGGACAATTGCTCCCCCTCAATTGTTGACCCATGCTCTATTGAAAGAGTTGTAGTCGCCGTTTAAGTAGTCGCATCGTCGAGTATGTAGATATCAGTTGTAAATTGCTGGGGATTGTGGAGATGATACTTCATAAAAACAAGATTTCTCTTGTTTTAACAAATAAATGCACTGATGCGAACATATATTCGTGTTAGATTGTGTTATTCCGTAAACACAATCCCTTACATGGTTACAAATAGACCATGCCCGGAAAACTAATTCCCGTTGTTGAGTCCAAGCTTTCCGGTGAAATGCTTGACTTTAATATGAAAAGCGGGTTACTATCAGAAATAATAGCAAGCCATTTTAAGCATGTTTTAAAACATTTGAACTTCTGCTAGAACTTTATTTACAACCCCGTGTCATTATTGAATGATATTTCTAGTATCATAAATATTATCGATTCCAGAAGACATGCGCTTTTGGTCAAAACATTTTTGAACACACAATTTTGAAAGATTTAGAAAAACCTTTTGAAAAATTCTCGAAAAATTGTGTTCAATGTTTTAAAAATAAATTACTTGAGCTTAAGATGTTGAACATCTTACAAAACGAGCTCAAGTCCGAGAAGTTGTAAACTTCTCGTTGTTAAGGATAAGTTACCATTGGCGATACACTTTCCTTTTAACTGAAGAGCGAGTTCTAAGCTTACAATTACTTAGAAGTCATTTTCATGAGCTTGAAAAACTTTTGAACGTTATAACATAAAGCTCATGACCGAGAAAGATGAATTTCTCGTTATGAGGAAAAGTTCTCTTATTTAAAAGATACACTTTCCTTTCTGAGCTTAAAACTTGGAATGTTTTAATACAAGCTCATGACCGAGAAAAATGAATTTCCCGTTAAGAGGATAAGTTATCATTAAAGATAAGCTTTCCTAAAATTGAAGTCCGAGTTACAGTATGATATTTAACTGTAAGTCATAGTGCATGAGCTTAAAAAACTTCGAATGTTTTTAATATTAGCTCATGCCCGAGAAAAAATAATTTCACATTGTAAGGATAAGTTTATCATCGGCGATAGACTTTCCTTTCTTTGAAGTCCGGGGCATAATCTGAAATGTGATTATACGCCATTTACACGAGCTTAAAAACCTTTGAATACTTTTAATGTAAGCTTGTGTCCGAGAAAATTTAATTTCTCGTTAATGAGGATAAGTTTATCATCGGCGTTAAACTTTCCTTTCTTTGAAGAACGGGTCATCGTCTGATATTTAACAATGAACCATATACACGAGCTTAAAACCATTGAATAGTTTTAATGTAAGCTCGTGTCCGAGAAAATTTAATTTCTTGTTTGTGAGGATAAGTTTATCATCGGCGATAAACTTTCCTTTATTTGAAGTACGGGCCATCGTCTGAAATTTAACGATGAGCCATGTACACGAGCTTCAAACTGTTGAATAGTTTTAATGTAAGCTCGTGTCCGAGAAAATTTAATTTCTCGTTTTGAGGGTAAGTTATCTTGAATAGATAAGCTTCCCTTTCTTTGAGGTTCGGGTCATCGTTTGTCATTTCACGAGGAGCCATATACACGGGCTTAATACCATTGAATAGTTTTAAAGTAAGCTCCTGCCCGAGAAAATTTAATTTCTCGTTTGTGAGGATAAGTTTATCATCGACGATAAACTTTCCTTTCTTTGATGAACGGGTCACAGACTGTGATTTGTCTATAAGCCTTTTTGCATGAGCTTAAAAACTTTGAATGTTTTTAATATAAGCTCATGCCCGAGAAAAATTAATTTCTCGTTGCGAGGAAAAGTTTATCATCGGTGATGAACTTTCCTTTATTTGAAGTTCGGGTCATAGACTGTGATTTGACTGTGAGCCATGTACAAATTAACTACGAGTCCCCTGAGACACTTGTTTCTTAGATATAAGCTTCTTCAGTAACCAAACTCTGAGAGTGTCCTTAGTTGTACGGTATACAAAGACTGGACCGCTGTGTTCTTGTTGAACGTTAACTTTGGTACCTGCTTTCTCATTAGAAATTTGTATGCTTTTATGTGGGTTAGCGATATCTATCTTAGAACCATGCGGGGATTCACAGTTTTCTTCTCTTGTGCCAGAGGTGACCTGAGGAGATCATTCACTTGTCTTAGCTGGCAAACGTTTCCTTTAATAGAAAACCTTAAGTTCAGGCTTAATTGATGTATCATCCTTTTCAATTTCCTCCCTAGTAGTCTTAGTAGAATCGGAGACTATCCTAGTTAAAGGGCACTCGTTTCCTACAAGAGTGAAAGTTCTACCAGTGCGGCGCCAAACTTTACCAATGGGTTTGATTTTAGCTAACCACTGGGATTTAGTTCTAGCATGGGATTTCACCTCATGAAGGAATTTCTTGACACAAGAGTCATGATTTGCCTTAAGGACACATTTTATACATGTTTTACAAGTAGCATATTTAATGTCCGAGTAAGATCTAGAATCCCTAGATGATTGATTGATGCTCCTAGAATATGACATGCTACGATTAACAGTGTTAGGTAATCTAGAAGGCATCTGAATGGGTTTGAAATTCCTATCTCTTACTTGTGTCTTTTGAATAGCTTCCCTTAGACCAAAATTATGGCGAACGTCATTTGAACTAGTTCTAGACGTGTTCTTTGTATTCGTAGAGAAACTAGAGGCAATCATGTGACTAGGTCTTGCAAAAGCTGTTTTAGTCACATTGGCCCTAGTTGGTGGAGTGACTGGTCTAGAAAGATGAACCATATCAACTTGGGAGGCAAACCGCGGTCTCGAGGATTATGGTCGCTCATATCTAAATACATTCGGTTGTCTAACGGACTGATTTGTAGGGGGTTTCCCCAAGATTGATGGGTTTTCAAACTTAGTGTCCACACTAGTTCCTTTAGTTTTCCTCAATTCGTTTTTGAACGTAGCTATAGCAAAGACCTTTTCCTGTACTTGAGCCTTTAAAGTCTCATTCTCTTTGAGCAATTTATCTTGGGATGCCAATTTAGATTCTAGCAACTTAATTTGTTTCAAAAGATTATCCTTTTCAGCTTTAGAATCTAGAACTTTTTGATCCACTTTTCGTTCAAGAACAACGTTTGACTTTTCAAGTTTTTCAAAATATGTTTCAAATTTGTTCGTTTTCTTCCGAAAATTCAAGTTTGGCATCCTCAAGATCTTTTGATTGCTGAGCTACGATCATTTCGAGCTCTTTAATCTTAGAATCAGAATCAGTTAACGAAGCAGTCATAAAGCATTTATCATGATATACTATAGCATTCTGAACAATCTCTCCCCCATTATGACGCACATCAGATGAATCTAATGTGGTAAAACTATCACCATTTTCCATCCCATGTTTGTCATAATTAGGTTCGAAATGCTCAACATGCGGTAGTTCATCGACATAGACATCATATACAACATTAAATTGTAGCATATGTGTAGGCTCTTCGTTATAAACGGGTATTGTGTCATCATAAGAGATGTCTGTATCATTCCCTGACGTGTTGCTGATGTCATGCTTAACTGTTTATTCCATGTCCTTGCAATCTTTAGCAGCCTCTAATGCGTCAATCGTATGACCATTTTCCTCTTGCATCGTAGATTCTTGCAATCCATTATCATACGCTTGCTGAAGTCGAGATCTTTCATAAATCGAAGACGAGACCGATGTCATGAGTTTCAATAGTGTACCACGGAAATCTGGAAGCTCAGTATGTGTGTCTCGAAGAAACGACTGACAAATCACTGAACTTTCAGACTTGAAAATATTGAAATGGAGGAATGGCGTGAGTTGTGTCATGAGAGCCTTATATGCAAGTGCCGATGCAGAGTGATTAAATTCTTCATTGTGGAGGTTTTCTGCTAGTTGGTTCAAGTTTAAGAACATCAATTCCGTGAATATATGACGACCGTGACCAAAGATTGTCACAAATTCGCTCCCTCCTTGAAGCCATGAAAGATTCATTAGATGATACTGAAGCATTCGAATGAAGGTATACCACTTTCTCTATCGTTGTCTTACATTTGAGGCAATTCTTCCTCTTGAAATGTCGAATTCAATGATTTCATTGAATTTCGATGAAAATTTCTTGGATCCTTGTTTGGTGATATATCCTTTTCTCGTTTCAAAAATTTCTTGGTCGGTTCAAACGTTGATAAAACAAACCCGAGACTAAGAGATCCAACTATATCAACAATATAAAATGATGATAAAACGTGGCTCTATCAAGAATGTTAACTACACGTGGTAAAACAATCAGATAATAATACCCGATCAAAAATCCGTAGCCAGTAAAAATATAGCCATTTTTGTTGGTCTCGTCAAAATAATTATTGTCACTTTGTCTAAGATCTTTGTCTCGTCACTATTGTCGTTGTCGAGCCCCAATTATAACTAATAATCCTCTTAATACACAAATTTTATCCAATATAGTAAATTTTGAGATAAAACTCGGATATGAAGTTTATTAAGTCATACAGCCCATTAAAACGTTAATCCACTCGAGCCGAAAGTATCACTAATAATCGGCCCATCCAACACAGTCCAACTGAGTCCAACACAGCCGGCCCAAGATTGTCCAAGTCACATAGCCGACCCAAGACAAAACCCAGTTCACTAGAATATAAGTAGCTAACCCTTTCTAACCTAATCACAATGCTAACATCAGCCGCTTCTTTCTAACCCTTTCTCTCTTACCTACTCAGCCACCAATTTCATTTTTCATCTATGTTCTACTCCGCCTCTTTCTTTCTATATCCCAAAATATATCTAATCTCACATCACCATTTAATCTTCTAAAATCAACCGTTCGGATTGGTATTAAATCTGAGTTAAATCAAAACCACCACCATATCCCATAAATATGTTAGCACCATTCTATAGCACGATTTGTAAACATCGAATGACGAACATGGAGTCAAGAGTCATGACGAATCATCTTCAAGATCACGTATGTGGTCCCAGGTAGGGTTTAATTGCGATTGCATGTGTTGTTTTTGGTTGAATAAATCGAAAAGAATAAAGATTATAACAAGTTTGTTTTAAAAATGTATTTAATTTCGAATATAAAAAGTTGGTATAATACCAAACACAGATCTAGGATGATTTTTGTTCAAACTCTTAAGATCTATAAAGATCTATCATTCGTTCAACATATCTGAGATTTAATTAATAATACTGTGTTAGTTTTGAGTCTAGATTGATTTGTAGATGTGGGTTTGTTTGTGGAGGAAAAAGGTTGGGTGAATCTGTGTTCGAGTTTATTTATGAGACGAGTCGGTTTATGGAGTAAAAGTGTGTTGAACAGGTTTGTGTTTGAGTGACCTGGTAGTGTTCGAGTCTTGTAAATGAGTCCAGTCGAGGCTATTTTGGAGTGAGTAGAGGAGTCTTGGTTGAGTGTGAGTCGAGTGTTAGTGAGGAGTGAGTCTTCGTCTATTTGAGTGTTTAATGTTGGGTCTGTTGGAGTCGAGGGCGGTTTCTTTCGAGTCTTTTGTGTCGAGTCTGTTTACGAGTCAGGTTTTGGTTGAGACTAGTCTTGTGTGAGTGGTTGTGATGAGTTTTGAAAGTTACAAAACCATAAAAGAAATTCGATCGCAATATCAAAACCATCCGAATGTCAAAAAACCATCGGAATGTTAAAAAACCATCGGAATGTAAAAAACCATCGGAATGCTATCGGAATGTAATTGACCAGAATGCTATTGGAATGTAACTGATCGGAATGCTATCGGAATATTGGGTCAGAATAAGACAAAAATTGTCTATCGGAATGTGACAAAAAGAAGATGTATCGGAATAAGTAACTGTCGGAAAAAGTCTCAGAAAATGTATCGGAATGTTAAAACCCTTTTCCGACAGATACACAATGACAAAAACAGATTGAGACAAAAGTTGATAAAAACTATAAAACTGATACACAGATTGAGACATAAATTGATAAAGACAAAAACAGTAGAACAAAAAACTGTTTGGACAAAAAACTGTTTGGACAAAAAACTGTAGGATAAAAACAGTAGGATAAACTTTTATCAATTTCAATCTTACGACTGACCAAATCAATAAAAGTTATACCAGATTTGAGAAGATAAAAACTGTTTGTCCAGTCACAAAAGTTATACCAAATTCAGAACCAAAAGAATTTTTTTTAACCACCAAATCAATAGATAAAAACACACCAATCTAAAGATTCAACCATAGCTCTTGATACCAATTGTAGGTCCACGAATTTCTTAGGATTGTATATGTGTTATGATGATCTAAAGAAGGGAGGGAGATGAAGAACTAGAGAGGGAAAGTTAGAGAGAGAAAGGAGAGAATGAGAGAAAGAAAGAATGTTTTAGTGAAATAAGAAATGAACAACTACCCTTCCTAACATGCTAGGAAGGGTATATATATCCCACCCTACATGTGGGATTTATGGGTTATACTTATATAACTAGATCACGGGCCCAATCTACGCATATATCGTTGGAGTGACCGATCTTTTTTAAATACGTAAAAACGTATTTCTAACAATACTTCATTAAATGATTTTGTTAGAAAAAAATTTATTAAGGAGTTTTATCAAAGATTTTAAAAGATTACCACCTCCAAAATTCTAATGTATTGGAAAAAGTCATTTATCTCTACCTAAGGATTTAATTAACAAGGTAATTAAGCACAATCCTGTGCAAAAATCCGAAATCTAAAACATAAACTTGGAAGTGAAAGAACATCCGTAAATTATAATGAACGAGAAACTACCATAACTTGAATTCCTAATCCAACCTATGGTGAATATGATGGAAATTTTCATCTGTGTAAGAAATGCACCTTGCATCATACAAAAATTTGCACCATCTGGTGTCGGATTTCCAACATAGTAGATCATTAGATTAAAAATTTTAAAGGCATGTGGCCTTATAAGTTGTATGTTTAATAAAATTTTCATGTATCTTATATACATATTGTAAGGAATAAAATATCATCTTCTATTTAACATCATTCGTCTATAGAAAACCATATTCTTAGATATTATATACAAAACGTCTTACATACGTCATCGTAAAAAGGAAATTTAAGAGTATAATAAATATATTAAATACTAGAATTATTGTTTATATTCGTGTTATGTCGGAAGTTTCTAAGTCAATGATTTACATTCTGTTTATTTGATTGAATTACGACGCTTCTTCAGTCAAATGGATAAACTTATATCACCAAATCTATGATTTCTTCCTTGCATAAAGTTGGACGCATCTTTATGTTAGTTAGAATTTATAAATGGACTTAAGAATATTCGATATAAGACAATTATAGACCTAATGAAACATTAAGGAAAATATTACATATATTACGATGTATAATATATTGAAAAGATACGTTAATATTCGCCTAAAATCTGGAACTTATAAATACCTAGAAGTTAAAATTCAACTGGAGAAACTCTGAAATCCTTATATTATTAAGTCATCCGATTTACTAGTTCAATTTGGTTTTCCTCCATGGAAATAAGAAAGGAAAAGAAGGATTTAGTAGACATGATGTCATCTGGATCATTTTCGATTATTTTAGAACTATAAGATTTATTTAGAAAGTTGATAATATTGAAAACTTTGACAAGGTTATATGAGATAATCTGTCGACATAAAGTATCAATATTTAGTTACTAAGGATATTTTGTCTATCAATTACCCCAAATTGATTTTGAAGGATGCAATTCAAAATTTTGAATTGAGTGGTGACATATTGACTTGAGTTTCCCAAAGAACTCGGTAATAATCACAATCTGTTAGCCTCAAAATATTGAGTCAAACGAGAATGTTCGGTCATATGTTTATTATGTATCGTATTTTAGAACGTTGTAATAGGTAGTAGGTTAGTCGTGTTTTACGGGCTTAACTTTAAGCTAAAGTTCATTCATAAGTAACTAAAACCTAAAAGGAAAGCCCGACCCAAACAGATAGTCCATAATCAAGCCCACATGTAGGGGCACTATAAATACCCTACCTAGCATGTTAGGAAGGGTGTTGGTTCATTTGTATTCTCACTCTTACAATCTAATCTTCACCAAGTTCCAACCATTCTCTCTCTTTTATCTCTCTACTTTCTCTTACTAGAATTCATATATCTTCTATCTACCTTTCTTGTTTAATCATCACATATTATATGGGACAACAATTGGTATCAATCGCCATGGGCTATATTTTTGATTGGTTGTTGTTATATCAATTGATTCGTATGATATAATCCATAAATCATCTCGGTTTCAATTTTTTTTTGTGTTTGCCGTTGTAACACCCCATTTTGGTAATGGAAATATCACAGTAATTATGGCGTGTCATCAAAGCATACAAGGTAAAATGTCTAAACATTACTTGACCATAAAAAGGAAAATACCGGAATCAAACATCGGTAGTCCAAAAGTAAAGCTCATCACACACAAACATAGTATAGTAAAGGAAAAGGACGAAACAATGTCCAAAGCATAAGTATCACAAAGAAAGGAAATGCATAATGTAAAGAAGGCTAGACAACTTCCAGTCCATATGCACGTACTCTTAGTGTCTACGAGCGTCCCTGAGTACCTGCCATTTTGGGAACATAGAAAAGGAAAATGGCTGAGCAATACGCTCAGTGCACGGATGTACAATAAAACATGAATAGGATAAGCATATAACATAATAACAGAGAAAGAAACTAAGTCCCGAGTAACCTGGTTAAGTCTTAATAAAACTGGTTTTATAGTTTGAAAGTCTTATGATTATCTTATAAAAACTGTTTGTCATATTTTACCATTTAGCCAATATAGGTCATGAATATCCACCGTGCATGAATAATTGGAGGGGTGACCTCATCATGCAAATTAGAGGGGCTGCCTCTAATTTAATATACTGGTTTGATGGGTAGGAGGGATCAGCTCCTTGTGAAGGATGCAAGGCACACACCACATTCACCATGTAATCCTGAATAAAAACGTGTAACTAGGATGCACCCATACGCCCCACATGATAAATATAAAAATATGGCCAAAAGCTGAAGGGACGCCACGAGCAATCACTCCGCCGTGGTGAAGTCATAACATCAGTGCCTCCAATGTTATGGTTATGGTACCTCCATAACTAGGTGAAACTGGTCATGCATGTATATGGCTATAGGTAATCATATTTAAACATAAGCAAACAAACTCATACTTATACTACGGGAAAACAGTTGGCTGCATACGGGGAAATCCTAATAAGGAAAGAATGTCCATACTGAAAGGACGGGAATCCGTACCTTATGTCCAGTGAACGAGAACGATGAACTGCGAGAATCCTACTTCTGAATCACTAACGCTACATAGATACGTACATGAAATAAGTATCTGCTTACTACATACATAGCTGGTTTTATATCATGTCTTAGCTTATTAATGTGTTCTTACTATTTACACTGTTTAAAGCCTTAAACTGTGTTAAATCCTACATTCTGTTCATTCTGATTAAGTATTTCTGATATCTCATGTGTTATTATACTTACTGTGTAATAATAAGTAACTTTCCAAAATAATAGGTTTCCTTAAATAGAAAGTTTCCAAAAATAGAAAGTTTCCAAAAATAGAAAGTTTCCAAAAATAGAAAGTTTCCAAAAATAGAAAGTTTCCAAAAATAGAAAGTTTCCCAAAATAGATTTACTGCTAAAAATAGATAAGTTTCTAAAAATAGAAAGTTTCCATAACTAGATTAGCTGCCTTAATTAAATAAGTTTCCATAAATAGATTAGCTGCCTTAAATAAATAAGTTTCTAAAAATAGCTGGTTTCCATAAATAAAATAGCTGCCTTATTTAATTAAGTTTCTAAAAATAGAAAGTTTCCATAATTAGAAATAAGCTGGTTAAATAAGCTAAGTAAATAAGCCTAAGTATTTTCATGATTATTTTCTAAGTCATATGATATATTATATAGTTTAATAATTATTTCATGTAATTTAATTAAACTATAGGTAATAATATTTAATTAAAGTATGTCATGTTTTTAATTAAATATATTAAATAATTAGGTTAAAATATGTATTATTAAATACTAGTAATATAACCTAAGTCATGTTTAATTAATTAATTATATCCATGGTTTTAAAATAATTAATTAATTATAAGTCTTAATAATAAAATACTTAGGTTAAAATAATTCATGTTTATTAATAATTAGTTAACCTAAGTCATGTTATTAAATTAATTACATTTTATTAATTTAATTCATAACATAAGTCCATAACATATAAAAAAAACTAACATGATCATGATCCGGATCTAGGCTTAAAAACATGCACCGGATCTGAACAAACACTGTACCCCGAACCAAATCGGGGTACCCCCTTGATGCCGTGGGACCCACACGCACCAACCAAGACCCAAAAAGGTCTTGGTGGTGGTCGGTTAGAACAAACCGAACCCCTCTTGGGGTCGGTTTTACCTGCGGCCCAAAACAAACACCCCTTAAATCGATCCTATTGATTAATTAATGACCATAACATGTTAGATCTAGGTTTAATTAATATGTTTTTATGAAAAACATCATGTGTTCTTAATTAATAAAAGATTAATTAAAAAGAAAACAAGTAAAAAGGTTTTACCGTATTCGTGGATCAAAAGGATGAAGAACAAACACGAAAAATTACTAAATCAACAAGATCCAAGATCAAAATCACCCCCTTGTGGTGATTTGTAGGTGGCGGCACACAAGGAAGAAGGAGAAGGAGTTTCTAGGTTTTCTTAAAATTCCTCTGTAAAACTAATCTGAGTAGTAAAACTCTAATCCCTTCCTTTTAGTAAAATTAACAATGGGCTTGGCCCATTGTTTCTTGTTTGGCCGCGGGTAGGGACTCCCTTGTGGGGGTCCCGTACCTCGTTTCGTGTTTTGTAATTTTATACACGTTTACGTTTAATTTAGTTCGTGTTTTAAAAGTTCTCGTTACGTAAATATCCTACACCTATATATTTAATTACGCTCGTATTAAATATATATACGTAATTATACTAACTCGTGTTTAAATTACGCTCGTGATCGTATGTTCGTGATTAATTATTACTAAATAATTATTACGTGATCGTGCAAATAAAATACTTATCGTGTTCTAACACGTACGTAATACATAAACTCCTAATACGTAATCGTAATCATGCTATATTAGGAATGTTTTTAACTAGTACGTACGAACTTAAGGTAATATGCATGGTAAAAGCATGCGGGTTTTACAACTCTTCCCCCCTAAAAAGAATAATTCGTCCCCGAATTATAGATAAAGTAAACTGGAAAAGAAGAACATACCCGAATTCAAAATATGAAATGAGGGTAAGAAGTCCGGATAGACTCCTCTGTTTCCCAAGTGGCTTCCCGCTCGGTATCATCCCTCCATAGAATTTTGACGAATGGAATCGTCTTCTTTCTCATGACTCGTTCTTACCTGTCAAGAACTCGTTCGGGTTCTTCTATAAATGTGAGATCTTCACGAATCTGTTCCAGTGGATACTGAACCATGTGAAGGGGATGATATTGGTACCCTCTGAGTAAGGACACATGAAACACATTGTGCACATGCGAAAGCTGCGGAGGTAACGCCAATCGGTAAGATACTTCACCGACACGTTCAATGATATCAAACGGTCCGATGAAACGAGGACTGAGCTTCCCTTTAATCCCGAAGCGTCTAACACCACGTGCCGGCGAAACCTTAAGGAAGACGTGATCTCCTACGTTAAAGTGTAAATCCCTACGATGCTTGTCGGCGTAACTCTTTTGACGTGACCGTGCCTCCTGAATCTTCTGTCTAGCTACTGCGATCTTCTCGTTTGTCATCTCTATGATTTCTGGTCCTTCGAGTGTTCGCTCTCCAACCTGATCCCAGCAGATTGGGGCGCGACACTTTCTGCCATACAACATCTCAAATGGAGCACACTTGATGCTCGCGTACCAGCTGTTGTTGTACGCAAACTCCACCAGACAGATGTATTCGTCCCAATCACCCGTCCATTCCAACGCACATGATCTCAACATATCCTCCAATGTTTGAATGGTTCGCTCCGACTGTCCGTCCGTTTGAGGATGAAAGGCCGTGCTAAGCTTAAGTTGTGTACCCCAAGCTTTCTACAGACTTTTCCAAAAGCGCGAAGTGAATCGAGGATCTCTGTCTGAGACGATGCTGGATGGTGCACCGTGTAGTCTCATGATCTCTCGTCTGTACGTATCTGCTAGTTTACTTATCGGATCTTCCTTGCAGATCGGTAAGAAATGAGCTGATTTGGTAAGTCGATCAACGATAACCCAAATTGCATCGTGCTTCCTTTTGGTAGGCGGAAGACCGGTAACAAAATCCATGGTGATTTTGTCCCACTTCCACTCTAGAATGTCTAACGGTTGAAGGAGACCGCCAGACCGCTGATGCTCGATCGTAACCTGCTGGCAGGTAAGACATTTGGAGACGTAAGTGGCCACATCCTGCTTCATACCACTCCACCAAAAGTACTGCTTGATGTCATGGTACATTTTAGTCGAACCAGGATGTATCGAGAATGGGGAGCTATGAGCTTCTGCTAGCAAAGCTTCACGGAGTTCTTGGTCATCGGGAACACAAAGTCTAGTGCCCTGCCATATGATACCATCTGCATATACTCTGAATTCTGTCTGCTTCTCCAAATTCTGTATTATCGCCCATATTTCTCCGTCATCCTTCTGAGCTTCCTTGATCTTAGATAGTAACTCGGGTTCTACTCTAAGATTAGCCCAGTAACCGTGCTGTCCACGTACCATGATCTTGATGTCTAATCGCTCCAAGTCTCTTATGATTTCCTCTTTGATTCTAATGCTGTTGATCATTCCGGACTTCCTGCTAAGGGCATCTGCTACTACATTTGCCTTTCCGGGATGATACTGAAGATTAATGTCATAATCCTTCAACAGCTCTAACCATCTCCTCTGCCTCATGTTCAGTTTACGTTGAGTGAAGATATACTTCAAGCTCTTGTGGTCCGTGAAAATGTCACATGATTCTCCATATAAGTAGTGTCTCCATATCTTTAGTGCAAACACGACTGCAGCAAGTTCCAGATCGTGCGTGGGGTAATTCTCTTCATAAGGCTTAAGCTGCCGTGAAGCGTACGCGATCACTTTCCTATGTTGCATGAGAACACAGCCAAGTCCCTTCCCCGATGCATCACTGTAGATTTGAAATCCACCCGTACCAGATGGTAGAGTAAGAATAGGTGTAGATACTAGCTTCTGCTTCAGGTCTTCAAAGCTCTTCTCTCGATCTTCAGTCCAGACGAATTTCTCCCCTTTCCGCATCAGTTTGGTCAATGGTAGTGCTAAACGGGAAAAGTTCTCCACGAACCTACGGTAGTAGCCAGCTAAGCCTAAGAAACTGCGGACTTCCGTCGCTGATGTCGGCCTCGGCCACTTAGTGATGGCCTCAACCTTCGCTGGATCCATAGTGATTCCTTCTGCTGATACAATGTGACCTAAGAATGCCACCTTGTCTAACCAGAACTCACACTTGGAGAATTTAGCATACAACTGCTTCTGGCGAAGAATCTGTAGTATTGTACGAAGATGGTCTTCGTGTTCCTCCTTGGACTTAGAGAAAATCAGGATGTCATCGATGAAAACAATGACGAATTTGTCCAGAAATTCATGGAAGATTCTGTTCATCAGATCCATGAACATTGCTGGAGCATTTGTCAGGCCAAATGGCATAACTACAAACTCGTAGTGGCCATAACGAGTACGAAAGGCAGTCTTAGCAATATCATGCTCCTTGACTCGTAACTGGTGATAGCCTGGCCTAAGATCGATCTTGGAGAAATGTTTGGCCCCTTGGAGTTGGTCAAACAGATCGTCAATGCGTGGCAGTGGATATCTATTCCGAATAGTAATCTTGTTGAGCTCGCGATAGTCTATGCAAAGACGCATACTGCCGTCCTTCTTCTTAACAAACAAAACCGGTGTGCCCCATGGAGATGCGCTCGGTCGAATGAAACCTCGTTCGAGAAGTTCTTGTAGTTGATCCTTCAGCTCCTTCAGCTCTATGGGAGCCATGCGATAAGGAGCTTTGGAGATTGGTTCAGCTCCTGGAACCAGCTCAATACTGAATTCCACTTCTCGTGCAGGTGGTATGCCCGGAAGTTCTGCTGGAAACACGTCTTGGAATTCTGACACTATAGGTTGATCCTGAATCGATGGAGATTCAGTTTCCATGTCGTGAACCGTAGCTAGATAACCCTCGCAGCCATGTGACAGTAGTGCACGCGCTTGCAGGGTAGATATGATTTGTACAGACCGTCCGGGTATGAACCCATTATGAATGTACTCTGGTGCATTGACATCACCGAAGATAACCCGATATGAATGGCAGTCTATGGTAGCATGATACTTGGATAGCCAATCCATGCCCAAAATCATGTCGAAGTCATTCATGTCCAGCGGAAGTGCGTCGACAGGTCGAACCTTATCATCAAATTCTAGGGGAAGACTTTTGTATACATGAGTGATTAATACAGAGTCCCTCAAAGGCGTGGAAATAGTAAGCCTATTTTCTAGTGGCAAGGGAGGCATCCTAATGTTCTTAGCATAAGCAGTAGAAATAACCGAGTGAGTAGCACCCGTATCGAAAAGAACACATGCAGCGCGACCATACATATACAAGATTCCAGTGATGGTACCTGTAGACTTGTTGGCCTGGTCTCGAGATGTCGTGTAGACACGCCCGGCAGTAGGAGGCGGCTTGGTATCAGCATGTCCCGATGTACCCTCCATCTCGCCCTTACGGCAATCCTTCATAATATGGCCAGGAAGACCACACTTGAAGCATGCATCATTATTACGGCGACATGGTCCTGGGTGCCTACGGTGGAAGTAGAACAAAGAGGATGAGTGTATCCTCCAGCAGGTGCTCTGGCTGGCTGAGGACCTGATAAAACATTTTACATGAGACATAATAGTTGGGTACAAGGACAAAGCGGAAAATCGTAAGATTGAATACCAGTGATAGCTGGACGGCTAGGCTGCGAACCTCTCTGGTTCTGGTCCCTACCATTTCCATGGTTCCTGGTAGAAGTTTGCTTAAAGTGTCAGAATATGAGTTAAAACATAAAACATAGGAAATTTCGTAAGTATTAGGACCTGCTGTTGCTGGATTGCCCGGCGTTGTTACGGTAATTGTCATTACCGCCACGCCTATCTGTAGCAGATCGGTCATTAGTCTGACCGTTTCCCTTGGGGTGATGAGGCTGCTGCTGAGTAGCCGGCTGTGACCGGTCCCCAGTTTTCTGCCTGGAAGATACATTTAAAGAGATGAATAATTGACATATGGAAGATATACGGATTGATCACCGCTTGAATATGAAGGTTTTACCTCTTGTCGGGTCTTTCAGCTTCCCCGAACTCATCCCTCTCCTGCAGCATCTCCAGTTTTCGTGCTGCATCGGCCACTTGTGCTACAGTATTGAACGTAGCACACACCAGATTGTTTGCGACCGATGTGCGAAGAGCCCATCTAAAGTGATGTGCCTGCTCTTCTGGAGTACCTGCTTGCGCACCAAGGAAACCAGCCAAGCGAAGAAAGCGCTGCATAAACTCGTTGCTATTCTCCCCAGCTCTTTGACGGATCCCATGGTATTCTCTCTTGAGCTTGTCCTGCTCAGCCTTGGGAAAGAACTGCTCCATCACCCTGTCCTTGAACTGAGCCCAAGTCAAACCAGCAACCCACTCATCACCACCTTCAGATTGCATCAAAACTAACCACCAGTTGAGTACATCGCCTTCGAACCGATAGCATGCCCACCTCGCCTTGTATGCGGGGTCACAGCCCATAGCGTTAAAGATCTTCTCGATGTGAGCCAACCAGCTTTCAGCATCGCTGGGGCTATCTGTCTTTTCAAAAGCTCGAGGGCGGAGCTTGTTGAATCTCTCCAGCCATACTGCTAATGTCACTGGAGGAGGAGGAGGTGGCTGATTGTGCTGCTGCTGATTGTTGGCAGCTTGAACTTCAGTCCGGATGTCATTCCTCAGTTGAGGAAGCAAGGCTTGCATGGCAGCCTGAATTGCAGCATTGAGCTGCTCCTGCTCGCGTGTGAGAACCATCTGACAGTATAACATAAAACATATGATTAACAGTTCAAAACATAAAATATAAAATATATACATGAAAAAAAAATTTTCTACTAAAAATTTCACGAGAAAAATTTTATGCAAGAAAATTTTTGTATGAATGCATGATGCAGTTTTATGAAAACTTTTGATGCTCGAGAGTGAACGCCTCTGGTCAGTTCACCCAAAACAAAAGACATATCGAGGGGACGCCTATGGGTCGGTCCCAAATCTAAAAGTTTCGATAAAACACATGCGACTAAATAGGGCCAGTCCTGTACCAACCATTACTTAGTCAAAAACCCTGTAACCATGACATATATATGTATGCTTAAAATGATGAATGCATGAAAACAACTGTCAGTTCTAGGAAGACCGTAGTGACTACCCACTAATCACAGGTCATATTTGAGAGCCTACAGGTCGAAGCCTTGGCTCTGATACCATAATTGTAACACCCCATTTTGGTAATGGAAATATCACAGTAATTATGGCGTGTCATCAAAGCATACAAGGTAAAATGTCTAAACATTACTTGACCATAAAAAGGAAAATACCGGAATCAAACATCGGTAGTCCAAAAGTAAAGCTCATCACACACAAACATAGTATAGTAAAGGAAAAGGACGAAACAATGTCCAAAGCATAAGTATCATAAAGAAAGGAAATGCATAATGTAAAGAAGGCTAGACAGCTTCCAGTCCATATGCACGTACTCTTAGTGTCTACGAGCGTCCCTGAGTACCTGCCGTTTTGGGAACATAGAAAAGGAAAACGGCTGAGCAATACGCTCAGTGCACGGATGTACAATAAAGCATGAATAGGATAATCATATAACATAATAACAGCGGAAGAAACTAAGTCCCGAGTAACCTGGTTAAGTCTTAATAAAAATGGTTTTATAGTTTGAAAGTCTTATGATTATCATATAAAAACTGTTTGTCATATTTTACCATTTAGCCAATATAGGTCATGAATATCCACCGTGCATGAATAATTAGAGGGGTGACCTCATCATGCAAATTAGAGGGGCTGCCCCTAATTTAATATACTGGTTTGATGGGTAGGAGGGATCAGCTCCTTGTGAAGGATGCAAGGCACACACCACATTCACCATGTAATCCTGAATAAAAACTTGTAACTAGGATGCACCCATACGCCCCACATGATAAATATAAAAATATGGCCAAAAGCTGAAGGGATGCCACGAGCAATCACTCCGCCGTGGTGAAGTCATAACATCAGTGCCTCCAATGTTATGGTTATGGTACCTCCATAACTAGGTGAAACTGGTCATGCATGTATATGGCTATAGGTAATCATATTTAAACATAAGCAAACAAACTCATACTTATACTACGGGAAAACAGTTGGCTGCATACGGGGAAATCCTAATAAGGAAAGAATGTCCATACTGAAAGGACGGGAATCCGTACCTTATGTCCAGTGAACGAGAACGATGAACTACGAGAATCCTACTTCTGAATCACTAACGCTACATAAATACGTACATGAAATAAGTATCTGCTTACTACATACATAGCTGGTTTTATATCATGTCTTAGCTTATTTATGTGTTCTTACTATTTACACTGTTTAAAGCCTTAAACTGTGTTAAATCCTACATTCTGTTCATTCTGATTAAGTATTTCTGATATCTCATGTGTTATTATACTTACTGTGTAATAATAAGTAACTTTCCAAAATAACAGGTTTCCTTAAATAGAAAGTTTCCAAAAATAGAAAGTTTCCAAAAATAGAAAGTTTCCAAAAATAGAAAGTTTCCAAAAATAGAAAGTTTCCAAAAATAGATTTACTGCTAAAAATAGATAAATGTAGAATATTGATAATCTAAGAATCTATGAAGGGGGTTGATGATATCTAGAGAGAGAAAGTTAGAGAGAGAAAGTGAGAGAAACTATGTGTTATTTCATTAAGTGGAAACTAGAAAATGACAACAACCAACCCCTTTCCATGGTGGAAAGGGGTATTTATACCTCCAAGCTACATGGGCTTGGGCCGGTCCATGACAAACCCATGGACCGGTTCTTACTTAACTTAATAAGCAACTAATAACTATTTGTTAACTACGAGCTATTACAACATTAATAATATTGTGGAGTGACCGATACTTCTAATATACGTAAAAATGTATTTCTAACAATAAAATAGCTTTGAACATTTTATTCTAATTCGGTAGCATTTTACCTTCGGTCGGTGAAGACCGTTGGACGATATTAGATATCGTACCCGTGACGGATAGTTTCAATTAAGTAACTTCCTGACAGGATTTCGCGGGTAAACCCGTTCTCTTTATTCGACCGTCCAAAGCTGACTGCGAACATAAAGAGTGAATCACTTGGATAAATTATCCTTGTGATTTGAAGCCGTCAATTCATGAAACCTGGAACAAGTGAATTTCAATTAAGATTTTCACCATCGTTGCTTTCCAGTTGTCACGAGCTCAATTCATAAAGAATCTTGCACGTCACCTACCAAGTGTTGTTTGATGTTAACACTAGAAGGATTTCCACTCGTCACTGTGGTCAATAAAGAGTCACTCTGAGTGTTCTGGCAAGATCATATGATAATGCGAAGAGGCCTGGAACGAGTTTAAGTTCAATTAAGAATTAAACCACTGTTACCTTCCAGTTTTTCACAAGATTGGTTCTAAAAGAACCGCACGTGTAACCTACCATGAGCTTGTTTGATGTTGGCTCAAGCAGGATTTCCATCTTCATTGTAATACTTGCGTATTACTCGGATGTTCTGGCAATATTACAGGAATACTGCGTAGGACTCATGAAAATCTCTTACTTTTCACAGTGTGTGAGAAAGCAAGGAATAAATGGAAAGTGTCCTAATGAGACTTTTGATGATCTCTTGGCTCTAGACTCGATTGTGCGTTTTGATTTAGTGAGCGATGGCTGGAGAGGAGTGCCACCTTTTCAATACCAGTCTATTCGGAGTGAATAAACCAATAGATAACGTGTTGATCTCCGTGTGATTAAAACAAATACCTTTTGAGAGATATTTGAGTTAGCTGGGAAGGGTTGTGCATTGCATCACTGGGTCCATGATGTCTTTCTTCAACACCGAGAATCATTAGCAAAAATGACCTCAATAGCATATGTATTGACCCGGTTTCTGCCTAAAGTTGTAAGGAGGGCTTCTTTCTTTACACCCTTTATCTTTACAATTCTTTTTCATTCTTCAACCCCTTCAATGCTTACCAATACGTCATCACTAGCACCTTGTTGTGATTGTTCCAGTGCTAGCTTAAGTACTTGGTCGACATTCAGCTACGTTCACATTCTTTCTCCATCTTTCCTAGGACTTCTAATTCTATCTAGGGAATTGTCCTTGGGAAGATTCCATCGGCTCTAATGAATCATTGGACTAAACCTATTCCTACCACCCTTTTGTCACCACATTCGTCGTGAATTAAGCGTGTTTTGGGAAGGAATTGCCACCATGAAAAATCATTGAAAATCACCTAAAGTACTTGTGATATTGAAATCAAAAGTTTTGTACCTTAGGTGTTTTGTTCATCAAAAACGCTCCCCCTTAACACGTGCTTTACACATATTAAGTTGGATAATCGTTAAGTCTTTTTCATCTTTTAGCCAAGTATCACTTACGTCTCCTTAATCCCATTTTCTCCCCTTATCCAAAATGTTAACCATTAATATTTGGGATATTGAATGGATTAACCGGTCTTTGGGTAAAAATGAAATCGATGTTTGGCCATAGAACAAGTTATTGCTCCCCCTTAAGTTAATAAGGGATAGTTGTAGTGCTTTAATATGATATATTTTGAAAGATTTAGAATCTCGTGAGAAATTCTTGAAAAATTATCATACCTTAACACTACATCAAGCCATACAAGCACAATATTCACAAATATACATATTCACAATTGAAAACCAATATAAAGTGGACCTGAAGTGTACGACCCATTAGATGGATCGTTGCAGTAGCTTGTGGTGCACTAAATACGGTCTTCCACCAACGAACCTTTCCAAGCTCCTCATCAATCTACGTTCACAGAGCTTTTGATCTATCTTCTTGATCACGTACTTCGCCATCTGCCGGTAACCCGGATGCCAATCCTCCGTCATCTCTGGCAAAGTCCCACCCGAGTTTAGATGCTCCAACTTTCCTCTGACTTGTAGAAGAGTCCCATCACTGTACTTATGGAGCTCACCCACCCTTATAAATTTCATCAAACCTCGACTGTTCAAGTAGAAAATGCCGTAATTCGGGACAGAAATGCCGGTATAGGGACATCTTTCTACATGTTGAGGTAGCACTTGATTCACTGGACGGGTTAGGTTAAGCTTCCTTTGATAGCTTTCGACTCCCAACTGAAGATCTTCAACTCGTGTCTTGATGACAACGCTTCGTGTGAACATACGAAGTGCTGTATTCAAAGCAATGAGGTCTTCACGAGGAATATGTGTGAGTTGATCTCAGGTCATCAGAAGCAGCATATCTTCGATATCCTCAAGGCGAATGATGGAAAAATCTCCCTGCTGGATTTTGTATTCCCTGTCATCCTCCCTTTTCAAACGAATATCCGTCACATGATAATAGCCATTCTTGGCTTCAGTTTTCATCCCTAAGATGCTGGAGATGCGGATGTCGGATCTAACGTTGCTTCTAGAATTGACTAGGCAGCAACCCCTGTACGCCCTTCGGACTCGTTCGTCCCAATGAGATGCACCTATGACAGCATACATATCATAATTACGATTTATCTTTGGGACCCAGAGTCGGTTTACCTTTTCCTCGATAAAGGGTATTGTCCCCCAGTTGGCAGCTTTCAGCAAGGTCAGGGAGGTTGCGTACTTTGATGACCCCTTCAGAAGATACACAAGATCATTGGTGACGAAGAAGTCAAGAGCAATCTGATTATCTTGAGAAGGATCCATTGGAGGTGGAGCTCTTTCTGATTCATGAAGTCCTGGCCGTTGAATGGTATTCAGAGCCTTCAGGATCTCATCGGCACAATACTCGAACTCCATTCGGGTTAACCGGGTTTTGGCACGAAGTCTCTTATCCTTCAGCGCTTTCTTCACCAAGGATGGAGTAACCGAAGTCTTATACTCATGAGCAAGAAATGCACATAAGTCAATAAGACTGCGGATACGGAGATACAACACATCTTTGTCAGCATCTGTGATCGGATCATATTGTGCTGCTGCCGTGATCCAAGCCTGTGGTGGTGCAGTCTCGTCTATCTCCAACGTGTCTGCCCAGTCTCGTGTGCTTGGTTCAGGAACCGTAGATTGTTGTGCTTGTTGTAGAGGAGTAGAAGCTCGAACATCTGCTGGTTCTGATTCAGGCATATCGGCAGTGTCGTGAACTAGTGAGTGTTGTGCAGCTTCGGGTTCCGTTACTGATTCTGCAATCACAGGAGCAACAACAACAGAACTAATGGGGTTAGTGGTAATAGGTAAAGATACAGCGATAGAGGTACCGGGAACCGATGACGCTGTAGTGGCATTCACATCGTGGCGCCACTTAGATCGTCTTGATTCCGATGACGTTGATTTGTCCTTCTGCGCTGCATCTTTCTTGGACTTGGTTCCAGACTTAGTAGGTTTCTTGGAGCTGGTAACCTTGTCTCCCTCTTTAGGCTGTTCACCCCCATCATCATCCTCATTGTTATCCCCGTTACTCCCCCTAGCACTCTCCTCATTCCCATCACCACCATCATCGCCATCATCATCATCATCATCATCGTCATCATCATCCTCATCCTTATCCTCATCATCACCATCATCGTCATCCTTTTCCTCTTCTTCTCCTTCTTCTTCCTCTTCCTCTTCACCAGTACCCTCTTCCTGCTCACTTTCTTCCCTTTCTTCTTCAGGTAAAATGTGATAAGGTACCACACTTCCAAACGTTTTGAATAACCTATCATCCTCCATGATAGCGTCATTCAGGGATTTGTATAGAGGCCGTTGAATCCTAGACTTATCAAATGATCCAAGTTCCACCATACGAGACTTAAGGATCTTCTTCAATTCAAAATCCGTCAAGTCATAAGCAATCTTGTAGGCGGATTCTGAAGGATTGGATGACTTGATCATCAAGTTATCAGCTGCTAGCGTCTTCAATTCATCACGCAGTTTAGGCATAATGGATTTAACGGATTCTTGCACTCTTTCTTCCACAGAGGCTTCAAGTGCTTCTTTTTGCTCTTTGTATTTATCCCTCATCGCTTGAAGTCTGGTGATACGTGCAGCATGCTTATCAGCCTCAGCCTGCTTAACCCGAGCTAGTTCTTCTGCATGTGCTTTTCGAGTCAACTCCATATCTGCAGCGAACCTAGCAATCATCTCCTCTTGGGCTCTCCTAGATGCTTCTTCACTTTGAGCTCGTCTTTGTAACTCTTGGCGAAGTTCATCCATTTCTCGTTTGTGATTATCCACATGTTTATCCAACATTTCGGCCATTACCAATGCAGCCATTGTAGATGTTGCAGAGCTGCTCTGGGTTGATTGAAGAGGCTCGGTTGTTACTGCGGTACTAAGGATGGGAATTATAGGTGGTGGAAGAAATGGTGTTGAAGCCGGTCTGGTTGGTAAGGGTTGTATTGGTGGAGGTTGAGTTGCTAAAGGTTGAATTGACACCATGATCGTAGGAGCAACAGACTCCTTTTCCACACTTGCTGAAATAGGGATTGATGGCTCCTTCGAAGTGGAATAATGTTCAGGTGACCCAAACTCATAAACATCATCTGGTTCCTGGTACTCTTCTTCAACATTTACCCTTGCACCTGAACCACTACCGCCAGTATCTTTCCTACTCCTTTGAATTGCTATCTTCATCATTTGTTTCTCTGTCTTGTCAAGAGCAGGATCAACAACATCTTCTTCATCACGTAAAACCATCTCATCAGCCTTACCCTTTCCCTTCTTACCCTCTGTCTTCTTTTTCTTGGTTTCGGGTTTAGGTAACGCAGCTGGTTGTTTGCGTTTACCTTTACTCTTAACCATTGTAGACGAGTCTTCTCCAGTCTGAAGGTTTGCTTTCAGCTTCTTGATTTCTAGCTGCAGTAGCTTGTAATCAGCAGAACCTTTGATTTTCTCCGTCAGAAGATAATCGGGAATAGGACCCGGAATCACACCAATATACGGTCCTTCATGCCTCAGATCCACAGTATCATCAGCTTCTTTAGTGTGATAACGACTTGCTGCACGCCTATCAATAGTAGCATCATTTTTCATAAAATAATTAATGATAAGCTTGATAAACCTTGGATAAGGAAAGAAGTTTGTCTTCAGCTTCTTGTTCTGGAAGAGTTGAAAGGTGAATTCTTCCCATATCAACAATGCATAATCTGCATTTGCAGCTTTGTACATGCCATAGAAGAGGTTTATTATAGGACTGCGCAAAGCATCATGGCCACTTATTTTTGGTGTAAGACATCTACTGAGAATACCCAACAATGCTCTCCAAGGTTGTCCTACTTTAGCAGTGGTAAACTCAGACGCAACTCGTATGTCAGGACATCCAAGAGCGTCAACTAACTCCATGAGTTCATCTTTAGTAGGATCCCTCGAAAATGACATGCCTTTGGGTGTATCCCGTATACCAAAAATCTTACGGAAGTCTGAAACTATGAGCGTCTGCTGCTTGTTGTCGATGGTGAAGGTGATCTTGTTTGAAGTGATTTCCTTGGTAGCCCAAAACTCATACATATAATCATAAGGTACCGAGGCACTAATTCTCAAAGCATTCTTAAAGTGGGATTGATCAAGGATTGCGATGGCTACTTTAAATCCACGGTGAGTGGATTTTGAGACTTGCTTCAGTCGGTGATTGTTGGGTATAAACTTAAGGGTTCGTGCTTTAGCAATAGCAGCTTCTCTAGAGTCTTGGATTGCTTGTACTGTTGGATTAGTCATTGTATCTGCTTAAGATAAGACATGAAAGGTTGATGCACAAAAACATATAGATATATATCATTCTTACTTCTAAGCATAACACATTTCATAACATAATACAACAAGTACATATAGCATGCAAACAATAATAATCAAACAACTCTTCATCCGGAACTTTTCCTCATTCGGAACTTCTTCATTCGGAACATTCCTTCATTCGGAACTTCCTTCATCCGGAAGTTCTTCATTCGGAACTTCCTTCATCCGGAAGTTCTTCATTCGGAACTTCCTTCATCCGGAACATTCCTTCATTCGGAACTTCTTCATTCGGAAGTTCTTCATTCGGAACTTCTTCATTCGGAAGTTCTTCATTCGGAACTTCTTCATTCGGAAGTTCTTCATTCGGAACTTCTTCATTCGGAAGTCCTTCATTCGGAACTTCCTTCATTCGGAAGTCCTTCATTCGGAACTTCCTTCATTCGGAAGTCCTTCATTCGGAACTTCCTTCATTCGGAACTTCCTTCATTCGGAAGTCCTTCATTCGGAACTTCCTTCATTCGGAAGTCCTTCATTCGGAACTTCCTTCATTCGGAAGTCCTTCATTCGGAACTTCCTCATTCGGAAGTTTTTCAGAAAATTCCCTTCATTCGGAAGTTTTGTTCAAAATGTCCTTCATTCGGAAGTTCTTATCCATGTTCATCCGGAACATAAAAAACACAGCCTATAAGGTTAATTCTAAGCGCATTTGTGATTTCTAAGGTAATCTAAGGCAATAAATCATCATTTAATGCTAATCCGCACAAAACCCACCAATAATCCTTAGTTTAATTAACCCTAAATAAATCATAAACCCTAATTTGATTTAAACTGATTTAAACGAGTAACTTAACAAGATTAAAGGATGAATAAGGTGAGATATAAGTTAAATATAGATGATAATTACCTTATTTTAACGAATGAACAGGATCGAATTGATTTAATAAATCAAATGTTGTGAGCTCGTGTATGTGTTTAACAATGGCGGCAATATACAAAAGCAGAAATAGTGAATGAGGGGGCGGGGGTGCTTGCTTTGACTTAGGTCAAAAATTTTGACAAGTTTCAACAAATATCACTTTAAGTCCCTCTATTTATCTATTCTTTTCCTTTTTGTTTCTAACTTTTTCAATTCATTTTACCTTTCCATTGATAATTTTAGTCGACTTAATTTTTCTTAGCTAAACTCGACAATCTCACACAACTTAAGTATCGATCTATAAGCAAAACTCCAAGATCTTAAAGCCATTCCTATCACACGTCGTATTCTAAAGCAAAACCACTCAATTACCATGTAGCCCTTAATTTTCACAATCACTTTTGAAAATCAATTTAATGACGAAGATGATTTTACTATTTTCTCCCCCTTAAACGATGACCCTTTTTCTATTTAAAAAGCTGTAGTCATTGTTTAAGGAGTCAAATAGTGATGAAAGCATTTCCAATTTATATCTTGAAAAAGTTTGATTCGTGGTGTCAATAAGATTTCTCTTATTTTAACAAATTAATGCACTGAGACGTACACAAATTCGTGTTAGACCAAGTTGTAAAGTAAACTTGATCCCTTTGCATGATTTGGCTTGTAAATCACGCCCGAGAAAGTTAATTCCCGTTCTGAGCCAACGTTTTCCAAGGAAATACGTGACTTTAATATGAAAACCGGGTTGCAGTCAGAAATAACTACAAGCCATAATGGGCATGTTTTTAAAAATGTACAACTTTTATACGGACTCTATTTATGGCACCGTGTCAATATTGATCGACATTTCTAAGGCCGTAAATATTACCGTACTAAAAGACATGCCCGATTTAAAAACGAAAAATATTTTTGGTTTTTCTTGATTTTATACTTTTTATGGTTTTTCTAGGTTTTATATTTTTTATGATTTTTGTTGGTTTTATATTTTTGTATTTTTCTTTTGAAGTTTATATATTTACGATAATATACATGATCACAAACAAAGGATACTCTGAATAGTTTACCACTACTATTCAGCTGATTCTTCTGCCAACTCTTTGAGAGTCGCTGGAGTGAATGATTTCATGCCAAGCTTGTCGATCAAAAACTCGATTCGTCATCGATCTAAGGCTTTGGTGAACATATCCGCCAGCTGATAGTCAGTAGTGACAAAATACAGCTCGATCACTCCGTTCTCCACCTGCTCCTTAATGAAATGGTAGCGTATGTCTATGTGCTTGGCCCGGGAGTGTTGAACATAGTTGCAGCAAAGGGCAATGGCGCTCTTGTTGTCACAATACATCGGGATTTTGTTAAATCCCAAACCGTAGTCAGTTAATTGTGATCTCATCCAAAGGACTTGAGTACAACAACCGGACATGGCGATGTATTCAGCCTCCGTACTTGATATTGCAGCGCTTTTCTGCCTTTTTGAAGACCAACTGATCAATCTATCTCCAAGGAGTTGCACAGATCCAGAAGTGCTACGCCTCGTGTCTTGACATCCAGCATGATCGGCATCTGCGTATGATATTAAAGCAATAGAGGAATCTTTCGGATACCATAGACCACGATGAAGTGTTCCTTTTAGATACCGAAAGATCCTTTTCACAACATGTAGGTGCTTTTCGGTAGGCCGAGCCTGATACCGGGCACACATGCATACATCAAATTGCAAATCAGGCCTGCTAGCAGTCAGATATAGAAGGGTGCCGATCATCCCACGGTAAAGTTTTGGACCGACAATAGTCCCATTCCTATCCTCATCTAACTTGGATTTCTCCACCATTGGAGTGTCCACGGGGTCACAATTTTCAAAGTTATATTTCTTAAGAGATTCTAGAGCATATTTGGATTGATTAATAAAGATGCCTCTGGGATTCTGAGAAATCTGTAATCCTAAGAAAAATGAAATTTTTCCCATCATCGACATCTGAAAGCGTGTGGACATTATCTTCTCAAAGCGATTTGACAATTCTATGTTAGTGGCAGCAAATATTATATCATCAACATAAATTTGTACCAGAATCATGTCGTTGCCTTCCTTGAGAGTGAATAGAGTGGGGTCCACCTTGCCTTTGGAGAAGCCTTCCGAGATGAGATATGTTGACAGGAGATCATACCACGCGCGTGGAGCTTGTTTCAACCCGTAGAGAGCCTTCTTAAGCTTGTACACATGATTAGGAAACTCCGTGCTAACGAACCCATCCGGCTGACTAACATAGACTTCTTCCCTTAGTTCACCGTTCAAAAATGCCGTCTTCACATCCATTTGATAGACGATCATGTTCATATGAGCAGCATACGCAAGGAATAGTCTAATCGCCTCCAATCTTGCCACAGGAGCAAAAGATTCTTCAAAGTCTATACCCAAGGCTTGTTTATATCCTCTAGCAACCAATCTAGCCTTATTCTTCAATACCGCACCCATCTCATCAAGTTTAACCTTATAAACCCACAACAAAGTAAGGATGTTGACTTTGTCAGGGAGAGGAACCAATTCCCATACTTCAAGTCGTTGGAATTCATTTAGTTCCTCCTGCATAGCTTCAATCCAAGATGATTGGGTCATAGCCTGCTGCCAATTTTTAGGTTCAACTTCAGAGAGAAATGCATCAAAGTAGCAATAAAGTGCGCTCTCTTGTAATTGATGGCGTGTAGAGACTGGTCGATCTAGATCTCCAATAACATTCCTAATTGGGTGATCTTTTGTCCATTTAGTGCTATGGTTTTCAATCCTAGGTGGTCTGGAGTGAACAATAGAAGGAGCTTCTTCTGAGGTAGACGCGGCTGAAGGGTTTTCAGGTATCGCTACACCAAAGAAAGGAAGCTCTTGCAGGTGAGCATATTCCAAGTCGTGATCAATAGAATCCTCTTCCACATCATTAGGCACAAGTAGGGGTGACGATTCAGGTGTAGTTTGAGAATCACTTGGTGAAGGTGCATCCGGTTCAATGTGAATTGTAAATGCATTAGATAAAGGTTCATTAGCTTGAGCAACCACTTCAGGGATTGGAGCGATTACTACAGGTGCTGGAACTTCATCAGTCGGGGGATCGAAGAATTCATCAAACAACGGTTGAAACAGTTTATCCCACTCGGGCCTTGTTGGTGGTAAAAATGATGTAGAAGTAGGATTATTGGGAACTAATCCGGAACTAATAGCACCGGTTCCTATCTCATGAAGCGCGGGTTCAGAGCTGTGTTGCTCAGAAGCCATCGCTGTCAGCTCGTCAAAATCTGCGTCCATGGTTTCTACAATCTTGCCAAGACGACGGTTATAGATTCGGTATGCTTTCTTGGACGGTGAGTAACCAATGAAAATACCTATATCGGCTTTCGGTTGAAGCTTACCCAAGTTCTCACTATTAATGTTTGGATAACAAAGGGCACCAAACACATGAAAAAATGAGACATCGGGTTTACGGTCATGTAGAAGCTCATAAGATGTTTTTCCATGGCGTTTCCGAATGATAGAACGGTTTTGGGTGAAACATGCAGTAGAAATAGCCTCTGCCCACAAGAACAATGGAGCGTTCGCATAAATAAGCATGGTCCTAGCAGCTTCCATAAGTGTACGATTCCGTCTTTCAACGACACCGTTTTGTTGTGGAGTACGTGCAGCGGATGTTTCATGTGAGATACCAACTCCCTCATAGTAATCACGGAGAGTCTGGTTGACGAACTCTGTACCATTGTCTGTACGAATACGGCGGACAGTAGTATTCAAACGTACCTGAATGAATTTCAGAAAAGTGATGATAGCCTTCGGTGCTTCATCCTTTGTACGTAGAAATCTAACCCATGTAAACCTGGAGATATCATCCACAATTACCAGAATGAATTTCTTACCGCTCACACTTTCAGTTCTCATTGGCCCACAAAGATCCATATGCAAAAGATGAAGTTTTTCTTGATTGGTGTCTTCAGCTTTGGGCTTGTAAGATTTCTTGGTACTTTTCCCCCTTGAACACGCGGAACATAAATGGTCCTTGTGAAATTTAAGCTTTGGAAGACCACGAACTAAATCGTTTTTAGCCAGATGATTAATAGCATCAAAGTTAAGATGAGATAATCTGCGATGCCATAACCATGACTTGGTCTTAGATGCTTTAGAGAGAAGACATACTGGAGAGGCGGCCATCATGTCTTGTAAGGACAAGGTATAGAGATTTGCACCACGAGATCCCTTCAACAAATCTTTTCCTTCCAAGTTGCGGATGAAACAAGTGTGTTGTCGAAAAGCAACCTCAAGGTTGGAATCACAAAACTGTCCTACTGAGAATAAATTATGACCAAGACCTTCTACATAGTATACCCTTGAAATCGTCACATTTCCAATCTGATATTCACCATACCCCATTATCTTTGCTATATGATCATTCCCGAATTTAACCGTACCAAGAAACTTGCTGACGAAATTTCGGAGCATCGAGCGATTTCCGGTCATATGTTTTGAACAACCGGAGTCCAAATACCACAGGATGATTTGGACCACCTGAAAATATCACCACACGAAGACAATGTAGAGGTATCGGAATCTGAGTGTTCCTTGTTATTAGCAGGTACAGATTTAATAATCTTAGATTTGCTAACTCTAGGTTTCTTAGATTTCCTAGCCTTCTTTTTCTTAATAGGTGGTGTAGATTCTAGTTGGCTTAAATCCTGAGGTATTTCTTCACTGATAGGCACTATAGTGGGGGCTGACCTAATTAAAGGGCGCTGTTTCCATACTTGAGTGCGAGTGTTCCTAACTAAAGGACGCTCAGACCTAACCTCAATGGATGCATTCCTAGTTAAAGGGCACATTTTTCCATCTAATGTAAAGGTCCTACCAGTGGGACGCCATTGCCAGCCAACTTGGGCACGAGTTCTACCCGTTGGCTTCCATTCAAGACCATTCTTAATAGCATTCATTTCATTCACGTGATCAATCAGACACAAATCATGACGTTGGGAAAACATACATTCATTACAATTCCAACAATTCAAATCAGAATTCACGAATGGTTTAGGCTGCTGCACAGGCGCAGAGCTTTTAGTCTTAACATGATTCTTTTTATTTAAAACTGAACTAGCATTCCTATTGTGAACTTCTACTTTCTTCTTTGTGGCACTACTAGTGGAGGGCTTGATCTTATCTTTCTTGAGTGGCGATCCTTTAGCCTTAGTAGTCTCTTTTAATCCTGTAGAAGGCAAAGTGGGAACATTAGCAACAGATTTTAAAGGTGTCTTACTTGATTGTGCCAATGACGGTTTCGCTCCTGGAGTCTTATTAAATGGAGTGACAGCAATGGGCCTATTATTAAGTAGTGCCGAACCTGGTGTACCTATGTATTGCAAATATGCTAAGCAATATTGAACTCGCTTAATATATTCATGAGCCGAATAATAGTCGCTACTTGAGGGATCTAAGGCATAAAGATCGTCTAAAATATCCCTAAGAAGATCGACATGCTTAATGGCATTCCTCATATAATCATCATAGGTAACCGGGTTTCGCTTATGAAGCGGATTCTTATAAAGCACTACTGACTTGGTTGTTGGAGCACTAGTGGACGGTGCAGAGTCGGTAGCTAAGTTATCATCAACTTCTTGTCGGGTGAGAAGAAGTGTCTCCTTTAACTCAGCCAAAACCATATTTTTGTCAATGAGCAGGATGTTCAAGTCAGAGATTTCCTCGCACTTTTGGTTCAGTTGTTCAACATAAGATTGTTGCTGTGCCGCATTAAAAGCGAAGCGTTCTTCTAGTGAACCATAAAGAGCGGATAGTCCCTGTCTTGTCCGATCCATCTCCCCTAGAACAGACGAAAGTCTAATTTCTAAGACCTGGTTTTTAGACTCTGCAGCCTCTAGTTCCAATTTTAATGTTTCCTTTGATGACACCTCTCTCTTCAATCTCATGATTTCTTCCTCTAATGTCTTAACAATTGCAATCATCTTGTCACTAGTCTCAACACCGTTTTCACAACCATTTGATATCAAAAGATCCTCATTTTGAGTTTGTTGTTTTAATTCTAAAGATATACAATGTTGTTCTAGTTGATTAAAGCGTTTTGAAAGTAAATTGTAAGAATCTTGTAGCTTTAAAAACTCAGCGTTAGATTCGTGAGAAGAATGATTATCTACCTCATTTACAGTATCAGCAACATTTACAGAGAGATCACAAACATCATCACATATATGCACAACATCACAATTAATCATAGCGGATGTAAGCTCATTCGAATAATTAACATTTACAGTAGTAAGCACATCACACGAGATTACTGCAGACAAGAATCGGTCATATTCGGTTAAAATCTTTTCTTTTTCAATTAGTTGTAGTTCGTAAGCGGTGTCCATTTCATAAAACACTTTTTGAACTTCACCAATTTCAAACACAAGATTTTCCTTAAGAGATGCAAAAGTTCCTTTTAGACTTTCGACAAACGGATTGATCTCAATTTTAAACACCTCGTTCATATGTTCGAAAGCCCATTCTCCGGCATTTAAGCCATTTGAAGTCGTACAATCCAAAATGACCTTGTCAAAATTAGTAAAGTATTGATTAATCTCTTGCAAGTTTAACCATACAGTGCTAACAGGTGGAAGATCCTTTGGAATTTCCTTAGGACCTTCCATATTGACAAGTGTAGGAAATGTACTAGGGTTTTCTTCATCTAATATGTAGGTCGGTGCTGTTATGAGATCTTTGTCCATATGGAAGCGAATTCTAAAATCCGTTTTTGCAAGCTCCTTATTCAATTTAAAATAATCACACTCGGGATATTTTGCAGAATTGTATGACCGATCCTCATCAACTAGATCCTTACTTGTTCGATCATCGGGAAAAACAATCGGGTCTAAGGCCAATCCTAATTGAGTTGCATTATAAAGTCTAGGACTATGTCTTAAAGCTTGTTTTGCATATCGTGGATTAGGGGGAAGGCCTTTTTGACGAGATAAGTTAAATTCTCTAAACGAAGCATCAAATAAGTGCACTAGTTGAGAAGCAGCGTATTGTCTTAACAGCAAATAATCTAGACTTCTAATCTTATTAGTAGCATTAATCTCCATTTCATTCTTCTTAGACTCGAGTGATTCAAAATCCGTTTGAAGTTTTTGAAAATTAGTGACCACTAACTCCTTTTCTTTAAGTTCATTTTGCTCTTAAGTTTTCAATTTCTTGCAAGTGACCCATTTGTTTGTTTCTAAAATGATCATATTCGGGATTAGTTAGAACACTAGACGAAGGCACTAATTCCAAGGTTTGAACTTTCTCATTGCTTAAGGCAAGCTCATCAGACAAATTCTTATTCTTAGCTAAGGTTTCTAAGAGTGCAACATTCATTTGGCTAAGTAATGTAGCAGGAACCATGACCAAATCTTGTTGAGCAGGAGTAGGCGTATGCGAAATGGATCCCGGTTGTGATTCACTCAAAGTCTGGGGACTCACATTGATATTGCTATCATTGTTTGTCTCCTCATTTGAAAGACTCACCACCGAAGATTCATTCGAATCAGCACTCTCTTGCACAACTTGATGTGGTTGAATACTAGCATCAGTGGTATTATCGGTGGTATTAATAAGTACCTCAGATCTCTTTTCTGGCCCTAAGCTGGAGATAGTTGCCATGAGAGTAGCCTTTGCAGATTGAAAGTCATCACAGTCTGAGTCATACGCATCGAGATCATCTGCTTGGTATGCTGCATTCTGTGTGGTGACCGTGTCTTGTTCAGCAATCCCTGGATCAGCAAGAAATGCAAGCTCCTCTTCATCAAGTTCCCTTCCTTGTGCCTGAGCATTCACCAGATAGATCTTTTCTGCAAACCATTGTCCATCCCTTCTCCTCTTGGGTTTCTTACAATCCCTGGACATATGACCCTCTTCCTTGCAGTTGTAGCATGTAATCATTCGCAACTTGCCCGTGGAATTAGCCCGTGGAGCAGGATTGACCATTGGAGCCTGATTGACCGTGCGAGCATTGGTGGTTGATGTGGTAGGTCTCCCCTGATATGGTTGAATAGGCTGAACCATTACCCTGCCATTCTCAATAGTAGCTTGTTGGCGAGAATTGGATGAATTCCTCAACTGATTGTTGGTAGGAGCTGATCCCCTAAATCCTCGTTTGCTTAAAGTCCTTGTGAGATAAGCAGACATAGTGGTTAACACTTCAACTGGATCAGCACCTTGTTTGAATACAGGAACGGGGACTTCCTCATCATCACAGTACATTGCTTGGTCTTGAGCTGCATAATCGCTAGAAGGAATACTCATTTGATCAGGGTAGCTTGTTGGATATGCTGCATTCTCTTGATAAGATGAATATGAAGATTGAGCATAAGGTGCAATACTTGCTGGGTGAGGTTGTGTAGCATATTGTGATGAAGGTGCACTGAACCGATATTGTTGCTGATGTGAGGTGGGTGGTTGTGGTAAAATCGAGTATTAGGGAAAGGTTGGTGTCATATAAGGTGATGGATGATAGGCTTGATGTCCCAAAATATAAGGAGTGTTGTTATGAGACAAGCTTGGTTGATTCGCCATCAAAGCTAATGAATCAGGGTACATACCTCGTGGAGAACGGTGCATGATCACATGTTTCTCATGCTGCTGAAGAAAAGCATATAGTTGATCCAAATTGCACTTATGCAGATCCCTGGTTAACTTAACATCGGTAATATACTCACCCCATTCAGCTTGAGGTAAAGTATTCAAGAATTTGGTGTTAACCTGGAATGGAGCAATCACCAGATTGTATACATTCAGATCATTCATGAGTGTGGTGAATCTGAAGTAGTAATCGTGAAGCGTTTCCCCTGGGTTGTAAGTGAATCTGTCAAACAGGTCATACAACTGACATTCCCTTTCCTGTTTGGTGAGAGACGTGCCTTGTAGCAACACCTTAAGACGTTCCCATAAATCCTTTGCCACCGTATACTGACTTACCATCCTATAGATGTCATGGGGAAGAGCTTGGAGAATTGTTTGAAGAGCTTTCTCGTCTGCATCGGCAACAAGTTGTTGAGCTGGTGTAAGTTCTTCAAATTCTCTTGGTCGAGACACATTGTTAGCCACGATGGTACCATAGTCAAGTGGACCATTTAAGATAGACTTAACCATAAGCCTCCCATAAACCGGTTTTCCCTTTAGATAAGACATCATCCGGCCTTGCCATGCTTCAAAAACTTCTTTGATGAGCATTGGCGGGCGATTATCCGTTCCCGTAATGACGGAAATATCCGTAAGTGATGTCATCTGAGGCATTACTGAATTCGGATTCATTTTGTTAACTTCAAAGAGACAAAGATTATCGGTTGATCGAGCAGTGAAGTAAAGCTTGTGAATTATGTTGAGTTTTTGTTGTAAGAAACCAAGATTAAATCCTCTAAAAAATCGTCGAAAAAACAAGCAAAAAAACCCTTGATTCGGAACTTTTTGTTGATTCGGAAGTTTGATTCGGAAGATTTAGCTTGGAATTACCTTGATTCGGAACTTTTGGCTTGATCCGGAACTTCTTGATCTGGAACTTCTTGGTTCGGAACTTTTGGCTTGATCCGGAACTCCTTGGTTCGGAAGTTCTTGGTTCGGAACTTTTGGATTGATCCGGAACTTCTTGGTTCGGAAGTTCTTGGTTCGGAACTTCTTGATCCGGAACTTCTTGGTTCGGAACTTATGCTTGATCCGGAACTTCTTGGTTCGGAAGTTCTTGGTTCGGAACTTGGCTTGATCCGTAACTTCTTGGTTCGGAAGTTCTTGGTTTGGAAGTTCTTGGTTTGATCCGGAACTTCTTGGTTCGGAACTTTCCTTGGTTGATCCGGAACTTGTTGGTTCGGAACTTTCCTTGGTTGATCCGGAACTTGTTGGTTCGGAACTTTTGCTGGGTAATCAGAAACTTAATACGATGAACAGTCGACCACAAAAAGAGAGATTAAACCCAGATTTTGACCAAATGACCCAAAAAGTTTTGTGATTTCAAAAATAATAAGTAAAAACTAATACTTATCCACTAATCCCAATCACAAAAACACCAAAAAACACCAAGAATCAAGATGGATTTTCTTAAAGAACACTAATACAATCAAAAACTAAAAAACCACACAAATCACTACCTTAAATCACCCCATAGCTCTTGATACCAAATGTAGAATATTGATAATCTAAGAATCTATGAAGGGGGTTGATGATATCTAGAGAGAGAAAGTTAGAGAGAGAAAGTGAGAGAAACTATGTGTTATTTCATTAAGTGGAAACTAGAAAATGACAACAACCAACCCCTTTCCATGGTGGAAAGGGGTATTTATACTTCCAAGCTACATGGGCTTGGGCCGGTCCATGACAAGCCCATGGACCGGTTCTTACTTAACTTAATAAGCAACTAATAACTATTTGTTAACTACGAGCTATTACAACATTAATAATATTGTGGAGTGACCGATACTTCTAATATACGTAAAAACGTATTTCTAACAATAGGTTTCTAAAAATAGAAAGTTTCCATAAATAGATTAGCTGCCTTAATTAAATAAGTTTCCATAAATAGATTAGTTGCCTTAAATAAATAAGTTTCTAAAAATAGCTGGTTTCTATAAATAAAATAGCTGCCTTATTTAATTAAGTTTCTAAAAATAGAAAGTTTCCATAATTAGAAATAAGCTGGTTAAATAAGCTAAGTAAATAAGCCTAAGTATTTTCATGATTATTTTCTAAGTCATATGATATATTATATAGTTTAATAATTATTTCATGTAATTTAATTAAACTATAGGTTATAATATTTAATTAAAGTATGTCATGTTTTTAATTAAATATATTAAATACTTAGGTTAAAATATGTATTATTAAATACTAGTAATATAACCTAAGTCATGTTAATTAATTAATTATATCCATGGTTTTAAAATAATTAATTAATTATAAGTCTTAATAATAAAATACTTAGGTTAAAATAATTCATGTTTATTAATAATTAGTTAACCTAAGTCATGTTATTAAATTAATTACATTTTATTAATTTAATTCATAACATAAGTCCATAACATATAAAAAAAACTAACATGATCATGATCCGGATCTAGGCTTAAACACATGCACCGGATCTGAACAAACACCGTACCCCGAACCAAATCAGGGTACCCCCTTGATGCCGTGGGACCCATACACACCAACCAAGACCCAAAAAGGTCTTGGTGGTGGTCGGTTAGAACAAACCGAACCCCTCTTGGGGTCGGTTTTACCTGCGACCCAAAACAAACACCCCTTAAATCGATCCCATTGATTAATTAATGACCATAACATGTTAGATCTAGGTTTAATTAATATGTTTTTATGAAAAACATCATGTGTTCTTAATTAATAAAAGATTAATTAAAAAGAAAACAAGTAAAAAGGTTTTACCGTATTCGTGGATCAAAAGGGTGAAGAACAAACACGAACAATTACTAAATCAACAAGATCCAAGATCAAAATCACCCCCTTGTGGTGATTTGTAGGTGGCGGCACACAAGGAAGAAGGAGAAGGAGTTTCTAGGTTTTCTTAAAATTCCTCTGTAAAACTAATCTGAGTAGTAAAACTCTAATCCCTTCCTTTTAGTAAAATTAACAATGGGCTTGGCCCATTGTTTCTTGTTTGGCCGCGGGTAGGGACTCCCTTGTGGGGGTCCCGTACCTCGTTTCGTGTTTTGTAGTTTTATACATGTTTACGTTTAATTTAGTTCGTGTTTTAAAAGTTCTCGTTACGTAAATATCCTACACCTATATATTTAATTACGCTCGTATTAAATATATATACGTAATTATACTAACTCGTGTTTAAATTACGCTCGTGATCTCGTGATCGTATGTTCGTGATTAATTATTACTAAATAATTATTACGTGATCGTGCAAATAAAATACTTATCGTGTTCTAACACGTACGTAATACATAAACTCCTAATACGTAATCGTAATCATGCTATATTAGGAAAGTTTTTAACTAGTACGTACGAACTTAAGGTAATATGCATGGTAAAATCATGCGGGTTTTACATCCGTGCTCTAAATCTTGATATAAATCTCCTACATAGTAGTGGTAGGAATTTAATTGTTTTGGTTTGGTTAAAATCACGGATTTATTTGAAAAAATCTCATTTTTTTACCTATTTTTCACGAAACAGTAACTTTATTGCGATACCTTGCTTCATTTCCATCACAATAGTCGAGGGTTTCTGGATTGTGACCAACATTGCGATAGGGTTTTCACATTGCGATTGGTATTACGACAGGAAGTATTGTGATAGGGTTTATACATTGCGATAAAAGACATTGCGATAGGAGGTATTGCGATTGGTGTTATTGCGATCGGTGTCATTACGACGGCTTCACTTTCGACATTGCGACAGGTTTGATTTTTGAGTCATTGCGACAGGTTTGAGTTTAGACATTGCGACAAAATCACCTTTCCACATTGCGACAGAATCACCTTCCACATTCCGACAAAATCACCTTTACACATTACGACATAATCATCTTTCCACATTCCGACAGAATCATCTTTACACATTCCGACAAAATTATCTTTCCACATTGCCATAGAATCACCTTTACACATTGCGACAGACGTTTTTGTGAACATTGCGACAGTTTTTTGAAAATTACAAAAATACACTTAAAAATTTCGAATTCGTGTGTTTTTTTTGGTCTTGGAGAATTTTTGGTTTTTCAAGAAAATTTTTATGGGATTTCAACACTTTTTTCTCTTCAACAACAATCACTATAACATCTACTTAAGATCCATATTCACTTCATCATTTTAGAGAATATTGAGATGGATTCTACTACAGAATATCGTGTGATGAACAACAACATCATGGTGGCGGGTAACAAAGAGAGACTACCAATGCTTGTGTCGGGTCGATATGATTAATGGCAATCCCGTTTTCTACGTTATCTTGACATAAAACCTACGGTGATGCTTTAAGGCAATGCATTTTTTATGGACCCTATAAATTCTCAAGGATAAAAGTTCCTGTAGTACCAGCCACAGACACAACTGATGAACAACCATCATATGAACGTGATGAAAAGAGAAACGATCTCACACCAGAGAATCGTGATTGGCTTGATGCATAGAAGGAAGCAATTTACTTAATTCTCAGTGGCATTGGAGATGATATTTATTCCACGGTTGATGCATGCCCTACTGCTAAAGAAATGTGGACGGCTATTGAAAGATTGCAACAAGGTGAATCACTTAACAAACAAGACATGAAAACTAAGATGTTTTGGAACTTTGGAAAGTTTACATCAAAGGATGGAAAATCAATTGATTCTTATTACACTTGATTCTACAAAATGATGAATGACATGACCCAAAACAACTTGCAAGTTTCCACCATGCAAGTCAATGTCCAATTTCTACAACAACTTCAACCAGAGTGGACACGGTTTGTCACCTTGGTGAAACAACAACAAAAGTTAGACGAAGTTTCATATCACACGCTCTTTGACATTTAAAACAATTTCAAAATGAGGCAGATGAACTTCGAGCTGAACGAGTAGCAAAGGTTGCAAATCCACTTGCTTTGGTGTCTACCACTTAACATTACCCAGATTATCGTACTCGTTCTCCAAAGGATTACTCTACTCAATCATCATCACCATGATCATCCACTGTCTCTAAGTCACATGCTCCAACAAGATCCCGAGGCAAATAAGTTGCAAGAGCACCATCACCCACACCTGAGCAATCATCCGAAGAGACAGTGATGAAGAACAAGCTCAAAAGGATAGGGAACTCAAGCAACACATGGCTTTCATTATGAAGCAATACAAGAAAATCTACAAACCCACCAACAACAACCTCAGAACATCATCTAACACCAGGAACAACTATACTCAGAGTCCTCCAAGGAATGACACACAAAGGCATGCTGAGATTCCTCTAAAGTATGACCGACAACCCGTGAAGTATGATAATCAGAGGGTTGCTACTATTGTTGGAAATAAGGAAACTTTTGGTACTCAAGTTGTGAAACAAAGTGAGATTCAGTGTTTTAACTGTCGAGGTTATGGGCATTTAGCTAGGGAATGCAGACAGCCAAAAAGGGTTAAAGATTATGGTTATCATAAGGAAAAGATGCTGCTGTGCAAGAAAATGGAAGCTGGGATCAAGTTATCAGCCGAGTAAAGAGAAATGCTTGACGACACAGATGATGAACTCTCTGACCAAGAACTTGAGGCACATTATTCATACATGGCAAAGATTCATGAGGTCCCTAACGTCACTGAAGATGACAATGGTCATATCTTTGATATCGAGCCAATTGATAAGGTACAACATGATGATGAATATAATGTGTTTGGTGATACACATGAGCATAGTGATCTACCAACAACAATTACTGACACGTGTATGATGGAAACGGTTGATAGCAATACCACACCCGATTCATCAGACATGTGCAATAATGAGTTTGAGGATGATCAACATGCAAATGAGTATGATGACGAGGAGCGTGTCGCGCTTGCTAATTTAATTGCTAGTTTACAAAAAGATGTCAATGAAAATAGAAAGAGTCAAAAGCAATTAAAGAAGGCAAACGCAGCTGTAACACCCCGTTTTGGTAAATGGAATGTCACGGGTGATTATGGCGTGTCATCAAAGCATACAAGGAAAAATGTCTTAAAAGATTACATGACCATAAAGGATATACCGGAAACAAACATCGGTACCCCAAAGTATAAGCTCATCACACACAAACATAAGTACTGTAAAGGAATAGGAATAAACAATGTCCATAGAAATAAGTTGCAAAATGTATGATGAAATGCATAAAGTAACGATGGCTAGGAAGCTTCCAATCTATATGCATGTACGCTTAGAGTCTACGAGCGCCCTTGAGTACCTGCCGTTGGGAACATGAAAGGAAAACGGCTGGGCATAACACTCAGTGCACGGATATACAAATATGACATGGAATAACGTAAGCATATAAGACTAATAACAGCGGAATATCATAAGTTCTAAATAATCTGGATTCATGTTCATAAAACTGGTTTTATAGTTTGAAAAGACTTATCTTTCTATGAAAATCGGTTTTAATTAGATAAATAGCCTATATAGGTCATGAGGTTCCATCGTGCATGAATACTTAGAGGGGAGACCTCGTCATACAATTAGAGGGGTTGCCTCTAATTAAATAGTCTGGGTAGGAGGGATCAACTCCTAGTGAAGGATGCAAGGCACACATCGCATTCACTCTGATAATACTTCTAACATGTAACTAGGATGCACCCATACGCCCCACATGATAATATAATATAATGGCCAAAACTAAAAAGGGACGCCACGAGCAATCACTTCGCCGTGGGGAAGTCATAACACTGGTGCCTCTAGTGTTATGGTTATGGTACCTCCATAACTAGGTGACACTGGTCATGCATTTATATGGCTTAGGCTCTTAATCTAACATAAGTATAAACCATATAAAACAAATACTGGGAAAACAGTTAGCTGCATACAGGGAAATCCTAATAAGGAAAGAATGTCCATACTGAAGGGACGGGAGATCCGTACCTTAAGTCCAGTGAACGAAGATGACGAACGAAAGAGAGTCCTACTTCGATCTCACTAATGCTACATAAATAGTATACGTGTATAAGTATTTTGATTTCTGAGTACGTAATTGGTTTTATCATGTCTTAACTTGTTTTATATGTTCATGTCTTGTTTTACTGATTTTAACGTTATGTTGTAATTATCATGTATTCTGTATATTCTGATTAAGTATTACTTGTATTTCTTGTATTATTATACTTGTTGTGTAATAATAAGTAACTTTCTAAAAATAGCAGGTTTCCTAAAATAGAAAGTTTCCAAAAATAGAAAGTTTTCAAAAATAGAAAGTTTCCAAAAATAGAAAGTTTCCAAAAATAGATTAACTGCTTAAAAAAGATTAGTTCTTAAAATAGAAAGTTTCCAAAAATAGTAAGTTTCCTCACTTAGAAAGTTTCCATATTTAGAATTAAACTGAATTAATATCATAAGTCATGTAGTTACAGTATATAGTTTATTAATAATATTCTGTTAATTAAATAAACTATAGGTTATACGATTTAATTAAATATAAGCATGATTTAATTAAATTAAAGTGTATGAAAATACTTAGGTTAAAACATGTATTAATATTATATTAATATAACCTAAGTCATGAATATTAATTAATTATATGTCATGTTTAATAATTAATTAATATATAGTGTAAAATAATTAACTAAATAGTTAGGTTAAAACTTGTATTATTTAATAATAATAATAACCTAAGTTTCATGTTTAATTAAATTAATTATAAGTCATGCATTAATCAATTTAATTATCTTATAAAAATAATACACTTGTTAAATTAATTAGACTTGTAAAAATTATTCATGAACCGGACCCATATAATTAACTAAACATGTCGTGAACCAGACCCGTGAACCCTTGAACCGGTCCGAACCAAACACCCCAAAAGCAGTGGCAAACCGGCTTGAACTGGTTGCCCCTGCTTGCGTCACCTAGCCACCGGCTACTGCCGGTGGTTCCCTTGCTCTCGGCTAGCCGCTGCTAGATGTGGGGTTCCCACTGGATGTATGCCAGTGGTTCTGTTGGGTCCACTAGATGTGGATCTTGCAGCCTGTCAGGAACGGTGAACGACTTCTGTAATCACAAGTCTATTCAAAGAGAGACTCTATACACAATATAAGTGCGGAATACAAATACTGTAAAGAAGAACATAATAACTATAATGACTTGATCCTTTTCTAAGGATTTCTAATATTAATGATAACTAGAATTATGTTTGATGAAGGTGTGTCTAACCCTTCTGCCTAAGGTTCCTTTTATACTACAAGGAAACCCTAATACATCACTAAACAAAACGTGTAAAACTGATATGCATATCCTTTCCTAACATATCTCATGCATATCCTAACAGAATAATAACTAAATAATAAAGTTTGACTTTAAATAAGACCAGGAGCACGACTTGCTCCTACTACTACTATGACTAGGAGGAACTACATATCTCCTAGTCTACCTATTACAAATAACTATTCTAATGGTCCTAACAATCCTCCCCTAAACTTGAATTTGACCTGTTGAGTTCAAGTTTCCTGGTAAAACGTGCAATAAAGCTTGAGAATTCGAGCAGCAAAAGAAACAGCAGCATCAGCAATATAAGGAACAGAAGAACCGCTGCAACAAGGAACAGTAGAAGCTTCTCCAAAGCTTGAAACAAATCAGTATCGTGTTGAATCTTTACATCAACAGCAGCAGATTTGATGAGCCTTTACCAAGTAGCTGCTCGCTCTTGGGCTAGCCAGTCTTTCTGGTTGAATAAGCATCACCCTAGGAGACCAGAACCCAACCCAACTCTTAGAACGTGAATCAATGGTGAGTGGGGGTACCCTGATGATTTTAAGCAAACCATCACAGCCGTCAACGGATTTGATATGTCTTTACCAGAAGCCGTACCCTTCTGGACTCCCCAACTCTTAGCAATGAAGCAACGGTGAGTTGAAAACCCTATAGCTTTGAGCAAGCTATTATAGCTATCAACGGATTTGATAAAATCTTTACCAAGAGCCGTACCCCCTTGGATTAGCCACTTTTCAGTCTAGGACCATGGCAAGTGAAAACCATCCAGTCTTGGGTAACCTGGCAACCATCAACGGATTTGAGAATCACACCAGGAGCCGTACCCTCAAGGTGAATCAACTCTTTCTTGTCTGTGAGACATGGGGAGTTGAGGACCATTTGTTGTGTGGACCAAGTCCAACACCAGATGAAACATCAAACCAGCACAAGTGTGAATCAGCAACAGGAACCCAATGTTATGAAACAGTATAAGCAGATGGTATATTATTTACAAGTGTAAAATCTATGATTTGTTTAAAGTATAAGCAGATATTATATAAAAAGTTTTTTTTCTATAATTTTTTTAAATTTTTTTTAACTATAACAAATGTAAGTCACCAATCACTGTACATATTGGTGAAAAGAATTACAGTATTAACAGATGAACATAAAACACAAAACATAAAAAAACTTACAAACAAACCCATCACATACCAGACACAGCCACCTTCTCAGCTTGCAACCGAGCTTGTATCCCTTCCACCAGTATAGTCGCCATAGAAGTCTCATTCCCGGAAGGGGAATTGGAAATCTACAAGTGACAAGCAAGCATGGCCTCCATCGAAGCAATAGTCAACAGATAGTCCAGATCCGTAAGCATGAACACCATTGCACCAGACTCCAACTCCAAGACATGCACGCCACAGCCAGCATATAACTTCCATCTCTGGATAACCCAGGTTGGCTGGTCCTTCCAGACACCAGAAAGTGGAGCATGTGGAGGGGAATCAAGCATCATTTTCAAATCAGCCCACATTGTCAGACCAGGCCAGGAGGGCACCTCACTAGGATGAGTAGGCATACCAGCATCAACAAACCCACACAAAGACATAAGATCCCTACGATCTACCCAAGTCAACACACCTTGCAAACCCGAAGCATACCGAACATAACCATCACTGATGGAAATCTTATGGGTGAAAGTACCAGGAATAGTCGTGGAAGGCTTAACCGTCCAACCAGTAAGAGACCCAGTACCCATTGGCAATTCTGAGTCACTATCAGAAGCTGCATCAATAAGATTCTCGGGAGCACGCTTCTCATAAGGAACAGACTTGCCACGTCTAGCACGTCTAACCAACTGCTTGCGGATGGAACGACGAGGAGTGGGAGCACCAGACGAGGGTTCAACCTTTACCTTCGCAGCAGGAATAGGATTAGCAGAAGTAGAATCAATACCTTGTCCAACCAAAGGATCAACATTAGCTGCACTAGAAGAAGGAATAGGTTGAGGACCAGTCACGGGTGGTGATGGTTGTGCCATAGTAGGAGTAGCAGTGGTGGTGGTAGTAGTAGCATAGGTGGTGGTGGTGGTAGGACCCGAAGATGAAACAGGTGGAGCAACCGAAGGTGTAGGTGTGGTACCAGCAGTAGAAACAACAACAACCGATGGAATACCAGTAGAACCAAGAGGAAAATCAGATGAAGAACCAGGAGCAACAACAGGTTGAGAAGTAGGAACCACTCGTGGAGGAGGACGATAGATGAAACGCTCCGGAACCGGTGTACTCTGACGCTTGATCATTCGTTCATATAGAGCCTTAAGCTCATCAAAAGACAATGCCCGAACTCGTTCCCATGTCCAACCAACAGTAAAATGAGCAGCCGACTGATACTTGACATACCTCTGCATTAAATTTTTCTCCTCGGTTCTCGTCAAAGGCCTGTTCTTACGCTTTTCACGCAGTTGAGCAGCAAGCGATAATTGTTGCTTACACATTAACACCATAGCCCGAGGAATACAATTCTGCTCATTTACATCAGAAACCAAGAGATCAGTAAACTACGAATAATCCGAGGTAAGAATAGTGAGCACCCGCATCCAATCGTTATCGTCCCAATGCATAACATCATGCTGCAACTGTTCACGCGTTTGTTTCTGAAGAGTTTCCTCCTCAGCCCTAGCAGCTTGGTCAATCTCCGCTTGCATTCTTTGTGCAGCCTCCTCACCCAACCTATCCTCCTCAAGTTGTCTGCGAGTACGCTTGTGAGGGGATGAGGGAGCAACAGGCATAGGGGCTTTCCCTTTTGGATCATGAGACGGTCCAGCAGTTGGACCAGCAGTAGTACCAGCAACATCTTCCTTTGGTGTAGGGGTAGCAGCAGGAGGAGGGATGCTTGATGAAGTAGGAGGAATCGGCAGATCATCATATGACTTATCAGCAAACGCAGCCTTCGCCAACAAATTCAAGCCATCCTCCACAAGATCTTCAACCTCCTCATCAGAATCAGACTGAACCACATGCTTCTTCCTTCTTCTCTGCTGTGTCTCCAAAGCTTTAATCCGGTCGGCCATGGGAAGAACAAATTCCCTGGTAAGCTTACGATGTTGATTCAAATCCGCCTCCAAGGAAAGAATCCTTTCATGGTACCTGTGCATGAGATCAAGCAAAGAAGTTAGTGTAGTAGGCTCCTCCGCTTTCCCACCAAGAGGACTTGGGTCAGGGAAGGCTTCATTGGAACCAGAAGCAATAAATGGGTCATCATTATGAGCACGAGAACCAGAGGGCTTATCAGAAGAGTGAGGGACAGGACTAGGAGGGGGAGTATCCACAAATGGAGACGAATGTGGCATCAAAGAGGGGACAGCCTTGGAAGTGGATGGCCTTTCAACCACCACTTCCTCAACCGGCTCTTCCACAACCACATTAGGTGCACCACCAGCAGGATGCTCCTCCTCCATTGGGTCATCACCTAATGGAAGTTCCTCCTCGGCTTGGACAGCCAGAGGAACAACATCAGGAGGACCTTGGGCAAGGCCCATCATTGCATCAGTAAGGGTCCTCCAATCCCCTCTAAACCCATGAGCAATATTGTAGTAAACTTTAGCAGTAAGCTTGGGGGTCTCATACTCCTCCCTATCACGAGGTAAACACACAAGTATCTGCTGTAAAAACCTAGGATACATTAAAAATTTCTTCCTAGAACCGGTACTAGACAGATTGCTAACCATCCCATCAAACAAATAACGAGAGAAATTAAACACCATACCTTGTGCTATGCAGATCAGACCAGTAGCCAAAGGAGTGGGAAAAGCATCCCAACTCCCAGACTTGGGGCTTAAACAATGAATCAAAAAGTGCACTAGAAGCTTCCACTAGGGGAAAACCTATTCTTTTGGAAGCTAAACTTCCCCCCATGGTTATACCCAATAGCATCCATCCCCTCCAAAACCTCAGCATTGGGGATGGAAACAACACCACCTTCATCTTGAAGATGAAGGGAACGCCTAATAGAAGCTTTAGTAACCACATAAGAACGTCCATCAATGGTAGCATGGAGTTCACGTGGACGACCAACCACAGCCACAAGTGTAACAGAATCCCAAAACTGGCGAATCACACAATCATAAACAATGGGGCACACAGTAAAAGCATACCTGAGGTTAGAGGCCTCAATAAACTCCAGAATGTCTGTGAATTCATCACGTTTAGGACCATCTCCTAGATAAGCGACCTTGTTGTGAGCGGGTTGGTAGACCAAAGCAGCCATTGATGTTGATTAGAAGTAGACGTGGAAAAACGGGCGGGCAGACGGGCACGGGCGGTGGGCTAAACGGGCAACGGGCTAAACGGGCGGCGGGCTAAATGGGCGCGGGCTAAATGGGCACGGGCGAAACGGGCGGGCAAAATGGGCGGGCTAAACGGGCGCAAACCAAAAAAAGGAAAAAAACATATAAAAACTTACAATTAAAAAATAAAAATACTTGTTTGAAAGCCGGGGATACAAAATTTAATAAAAAATATTAGTCGAGTATACTAATTTGTATTTTACAAGTGCGCCTGTTAAGCCCATTTAGTTTCTTATATATGCGCCCGTTTAGCCTATCTATTATAAAGAATGGGCAAAAAGTGCCCCATCCTTTTTTGAAATTGGGCAAAAAGTGCCCATATGTATCCAAATGGGCAAGATTTGCCACCTCTAATTAGAAGTAATTGAAGTTGATTTGTTAGGGTTTGAGAGAGTAGGAGCGTGTGTGTGTGTGTTATGATTGTGATGAATGAGTCAAGGGGGGTAATTGACCATAAATAATGGTCTAGTAACTGTTCATTGACCCCTAATAATGTGGGTTGCCCTTTCGAATCAGGCAGTTAATGCAAAGTAACCACTTGCCCCTTATAACATTATTTGCAAATCCCAAGTTACCAAAGTTAAATAAGATGATATATACCAGAATTAGCTTGCATTGACTAAAAGTCAAAACGCATAATGGTCAACACTAGAAGCATAATGTGGTCAATAGAAGTCAACGAAGTGAGCAGTGACCCAAACCAAGACTAGAAGCCAACCATCACTTGTCAAAGTAGGATTTTTATCCACTAGAAGCCAGCCATAAATGACTAGAAGCCAACCATTAATGAAGACAACCACCAGAAGTGAGCAAAATCCTCCATTAGAAGTAACACACACCACAAGAACCCATTGAATCTGTTGTTAAAATCTACCAATATGTTAATCTATGCAAGTAAATATGTACACTAAGCCTCCCCTCAATCCTAGGTCTCAAGGATTGACCATGCCAATGTTAACCACCAAGTGGTTGAACCGAGGACCATCAAAGGCTTTAGTCAATAGATCAGCAACATTATCATCCGTATAAACTTTACGAACCTGTATCAACTTCTTCTTATTGGCATCCCGTATAAAATGGTGCCGAATTTCAATATGTTTTGTACGTTGATGAAAAACAGGATTCTTCACAATGCAGATAGTGCTTTGGTTGTCAATGAAAATTTGGTGTTCATAAAATTGAACCCATAATCCAGCATTTGATTTTAGATCCACAAAACTTGTCCACAACAACTAGCAGCAGCTACGTATTTAGCTTCTGTTGAAGAAGTAGCTACTATCGTCTGTTTCTTGCATTGCCATGAAATAAGTCTTCGACCCAAAAACTGACAACCACAAGTAGTAGATTTTTTGTCATTATTAGCACCTGCATAGTCACTATCACTATATGCTTCAAGAACAAAAGGTTATTCTCTAGGATACCACAAGCCTAGCTTGGGTTGAGCCTTGATGTACTTGAAAATCTTCTTAACTGCATTCAAGTTAGAAACCGTTGGAGCCACCTGATGTCTAGAACAAGCACTTACTGCAAACATAATATCCGGACGTGATGCAGTCAAATACATGAGTGAGCCAATCATGGACCTGTACATATGAACATTTACCGGTGGATCTGGCTCATTCTTGAGTTTGACTTTAGTAACTTCATAAGGTGTTGCTGCTGGTCAAAGAGGATCCATATCAAACTTCTGAAGGATCTCATGAACATACTTATCTTGACCTATGAAGATTCCATCCGACTGTTGCTTGACTTGAAGACCAAGGAAAAATGTAAGCTCTCCCATAGCACTCATTTGAAATTCGCCCTTCATCAGTTGTTCAAACTCATAACACCATTCCTTTTTAGTAGAACCAAAAATAATATCATCCACATACACCTGAACAAGGATAATGTCCTTGGTATTCCTCTTAAGAAATAGTGTTTTGTCAATTGTGCCTCTTCTATAGCCATGTTTCAACAAGAAAGTGGAGAGACGCTCATACCAATCTCTAGGAGCCTGATGAAGTCCATACAGAGCTTTGACCACCTTGTAAACTTTATTGGGATGAAGTGGATCTACAAAGCCCTTAGGTTGAGTGACATAAACTTCCTCATCAATCTTGCCATAGAGAAAAGCACTCTTGACATCCATCTGAAAAACTGTAAAGCCCACATAAGAAGCAAAAGCCAAAAACAGACGAATGGCCTCAATCCTAGCAACAGGTGCAAAAAATTCAGCGTAGTCAATGCCTTCAAGTTGTGTATGACCCTGTGCAACCAACCTCGCCTTATTTCTCACCACAATTCCCCTTGCATCTTTCTTGTTTTTGGGAATCCATTTGGTACCAATTGTTGTCTTTCCATCCGACAAGTCAACTAGGATCCAAACATTCTGAAACAAGAATTGCTGCATCTCCTCCTGCGTAGCCTCCACCCAACTTTTATCCTCAAGAGCATGAGAGACTGATCTAGGTTCCACATGTGAAAGAAAACAAGCAAACAAACAATGTTGAAAGTCCGTATGATTATTACGCTTTTGATCCTCAATGTAGCTCACAAGAGCATGATGATCAGACGTGGCCTTCTTATGCATTATGCGAGTCTTGACAGTAGAACCAGGATCTCCAATGATTTGAGTAGTAGGATGGTCTTTGTGTGACTGCAACACTGGATTGGAAGCTACTTCCACTTCTGGTGCCAAGTTATTAAGATCCCCAACAAAGTTGCTTATGAATATCGTCCAACTTGGTAGAAGACTTCTTTTGATAGTTCCCCAGGTCAGAAGGACTTGAGAACCTAGTATGGGAAGTGGAATCACCAGCCGGACTACCAATAGGTGTTGAACTAGCACTAGGAGTAACAGTTGGAGTACTAGGAGCAGCTTTGTCAGCAGTCGTATTCAAAGGAAACTCAAAGCCACCTTGAGCAGCTGATGTAGTAGCTTCTTGTTGTTGTTTGAGTAATGTGTCAAGAGCTACTTGTGAATCCAGTACATCCATTGGAGTTGCATTACTAGGAGGAGTAGGAGAGACTGTGGTGGAATAGGATGGAACAACAAAAATATCATCCTCGTCATCTGAGTCGAAAAGACTAGAATGAGCACCTGTACTAGAAGTTGCAAACACTTGTGGACCTGCATCATGGTTAGTTTTGAAACGAAAATATCCTAATGAATCACTAAGATAATCAAGATCAAAATACCATTCAGGACCCTTGCCTTGGATGTTTGACTTCTTCTCAAAATACCTGAGATTGATAGTTTAAATTACTCGCTTGGCTTGGAGATTGTAGACACGATAAGCCCGAGAGTGAGCTGAATATCCCACAATGTATCCTTCATCTGCCTTGCCATCAAATTTCCCCAAATAGTCACTAGTATTCAGAATGGTGACAAGACACCCAAATGGCTTCAAATGAGCAATATTTGGTACTTTGGCTGTTAGTAGCTCATAGGGAGTCTTCTTGTGAGGATTTGTAATTGAAACTCTATTCAAAACATAACTTGCAGTATTAACAGCTTCTGTCCAGAACATGGTTGGAAGCTTGGAATCCGCAAGCATTGTTCTGGCAGCTTCTATTAGAGTCCTGTTCTTTCTTTCTGCCAGGCCATTCTGTTGAGGAGTTCTTGCTGCACTATAATCTCTTTTGATGCCTTTAGAATTACAAAGTGCTATGAGGTCTGCGTTTTTGAATTCGGTTCCATTATCACATCGAATACCTTTAACCTTCTTGGACAATTGATTCTCTATAAGTGTAATAAAATCTTTGAGAATTGTGTAGGTCTCACTCTTGGTAGCCATGAAGAAAACCCACGTAAACCTGCTATACCCATCAGTTACCACCAGACAGAATTGTTTGTGGTCAATGCTCCTAATAGAGGCAGGACCAAATAAATCCGTGTGTAGTAGCTGCAATGGTTCAGTTTTAAGGCTGAGAGTAGTAATGGCCTTAAAGGATGCTTTATGTTGTTTGCCTTTGCTGCAGGCAAGACAATTAATATCATTTTTGAATGACTTGGGAGGTAAACCAGAGACCAGATTCAGATTCGCTAGTTTGTGAATGGTCTTGAAGTTCACATGTCCCATCCTTTGGTGCCATTGTGTGGCTTCATCTTCTGAGGCTTTAGCAACCAAACATGCTAGTTGACCAGTAGGGTTGACTTCATTCAGCTTGATAATATAGAGGTTGTGTCTTCTAGGGATTCTGAGTAGAACCTGTGAGTCATCCGGAAGTTGAAAGTCTTTGGATAACACTAGTGCATCAGTATCCGTAAAGAGGACAAACTGCTTCTTGTCACAAATCTGAGAGACAGATATCAAGTTGAAGTGTTGAAGTGCTTCCACATAGTAGACCAGCTCAAAATTAAGATTAGGCGTCTGAATCGTTCCTTTGCCAGTGATCCTGCCTTCACCTCCACCAAAATAGACCTTTCTGCCTTGAAATGGTACAAAGTTAGATAAAAGACTTTTATTTCCTGTCATGCTCCTAGAGAATCCACTGTCTACAATTCCTAGAGTAGGATCTTGGTATGGTGTAACCTACAACAACAAGATAAGAAAGATGCAAAAGTTAGTGTCTTAAGGGGACCCAAACCTTTTCAGGTTTGAGCCTGCCTTGTGGATCTTTAGAGGATAGCCAAGAAGATTGATGAGATCCACCATTGTTCTTTGGTTGCCTATTCATCATATTGGTGTTATTGTTTGACCAAGAACAACCTGCTGAGGGCTTAACAGCAGTTCCCATATTTCCCAATCCAAAATACACGTGGTCAAAATTATATTCATAATGTGGATTAAAACTCTGAAAATAGTTACTGGTTGGTCTATTTGATGTTAATCCAATGTTTCTCCAATGATCAGAAGCTAATGGAGAGGTCATTCTAGAATAAGAAAAAGATTGAGCACTTGGGTTTAGTCTTCTAAAAGAATATGGAACAACTCCTGGTGGACCAGGAGCAGGGAATGCTTGATGTACAGAAGAATGTTTGTCATATAAATCACAATCTTTAATCAAATGATATGCACTCCCACAAACAAAACATGTTTTAAACGACCTTTTATTAGAACGACATTGTTTCATACTGCTAACTTTATTACACACAATTCTAGGAGAAACATTCTTCCTAGGACTCAATAAACCAGGACTAGACACTGTTGAAGTAAAAGCAACTCTCTCTTCACACTTCCTCGCACTAGTAGCAGCATGATCATTCGACTTGGAACATGTAGGTCTCGACTCTTCACTTGAACCACTTGATGCAGAGTCACTGGCTTTGTCACTGAAAGTACATGAGACAAAGTCATTAGAATTAGTAGAACTTTTTGGGGACTCATGCATCTGTGATCCATCCAAGTCATTATGCCTAGGAGTGGGCATGAAAGTTCCTGTAAGAGGTGGAGGGAAAGCGTGCATTTCTGCTGCTGGTTTAAACCTATTGTAGCTAGGTGCTCCCTCTTCCTCTTTGTCGGGATCAAAGACACTCGAAAAAGATAAATCAAACACATCTTCTGAATCAATATATTTATCAAATCTTAACCCTCTTTTTGTCCTACCAGACATGCTACTATCAATTAATTTTGAAAGATTCTTAGGTGCCTTTTGCCATTTTTCAAATCTCAGAAGTGTAGCATCTAATTTTTCTTTCATTTCTTGTTTTTCTTTGATACTGTCCTCTTTTACCTTTTCGGTGTATTTAAGCATATTTGTTGTGTTTTCTAAATCAATGTTCAGTATCCTAATTTTATCCTCATACTCACGTTGAGTATCTTGAAGCCACCTCTTTTGTTGTTCCAATGTTTTTAAAGAAGCCTTATAGGCTTGAACCTCTAAAAAGTACTTATCATTCTGATAATTTAAGTCATTATATTGGGACAAGAATTCTAAATATTTATCATGACAACCAAGAGGACAATGTTGTACTTGAGGTGAGATGCCCATAATAGCAAACTCTTCTGCTTCCTCTGCATCAGATAGATTCCCAGCAATCATTGCAAACACGTCAGTAGAGGGCTCAGCTGTTTCCAATGTAGCAGTCTGATGATCATTCCAGTTGACCATAGAGTCAACAGTCACCAATGCCTTCTTGTCATCCTTCACCTCATGAATCTTAAAAGCTGAATATCTGCTCTTCTCCTGGTCATTCTTGTTAGGGCATTCCCTTGTAATGTGACCTTTCTGCTGGCAGTTATAGCATCAAACCTTGCTTCTGTCAAACCTTGCTGGCTCTCTTGGGTTGTAATTAAATTTTCGACCGGCTTTCTTCTCAAACTTGTGAACCCTAAGAGTGAGCATGTCCATCTGCCATTTGAGATCCATTTCATCCAGGTCAAGTTTATCAACCTGTTTGAAGTCATCAAAAGCAAGTTACTGTTGAGCATCAACGTCAGCAACAAAAGAGTGAAGAATAGATTCTACCATGCTACCAGACTTGGCTGTTGGTTCAGGAGTAGAAGTATGTTGAAAAGTATGTTGAGAAGACATAGTATTGCTTGGGCTACTAGCATAAGACATGGGACTGGATCCCATAGAACTCACAAAGGCAGAGTTAGTAGGAGTGGGAAAAGAATCACTTGAATATCCTCTCACATGAGGCTCAAAAGTTTTGAGCTTATGAAATAAATCATCAAAATTAAGATAGTCAAGCCCACCTTTTGCTTTGAGAGAGATTACCACCTGATTCCATGAGTAGGGTAAGGCTCTAAGAAATCTTGCATTGATATCACCATCGTCAGGTTTCGACCGAAGTTGATTCAACTGGCTCAATATCTTTTGGAACCTGTCATACCCTTGATGGATACCTTCAGTTTCTGAGATCTTGAATTCTGTGAATTCATCTCTCTACATGGATCTTCGCATTTTCTTTGACTCCTCATTCCCACCAAACCTTGCTTTTATCCCATTCCAGATTTCTCTAGCATCATCCGAATGATAGAAGTCACCCATGTGATCATCAGGAAGGGACTGAAGCAAAATAGTTTTTGCTTTGATCTCCTTCTGAAGAGCTGTGATTTCTTCATGAGTTTTAGGGTCAAGAAGAGTAATATTACCATTATTGTCTCTTCCAGTCAACTTCCTGTTGTTCCCAATCAGAATGATCTTCCAAAGGTCTTGATCAGTGTTGGTGATCCACCATTCCATATTCATTGCCCAACTATCATACTCGTCCTTTTTCAGAAGAGGAAACTTACCATTTGTGTTGGAAACCGTAGCAACGATTTGCTGAGGTTGCTGAGTTCTGGGAGTACTATCTTCTCTTGTTTGAGTAGAACTTGAGGCAGACATGATTATACAAAAATGTTAGTAGTGAGAAAACTCGATTCTTCTTGTACAGAGACTCTCCCAGGCTCTGATACCACTTGTTGGGTCCACTAGATGTGGATCTTGCAGCCTGTCAGGAACGGTGAACGACTTCTGTAATCACAAGTCTACTCATAGAGAGACTCTATACACAATATAAGTGCGGAATACAAATACTGTAAAGAAGAACAAAATAACTATAATGACTTGATCCTTTTCTAAGGATTTCTAATATTAATGATAACTAGAATTATGTTTGATGAAGGTGTGTCTAACCCTTCTGCCTAAGGTTCCTTTTATACTACAAGGAAACCCTAATACATCATTAAACAAAACGTGTAAAACTGATATGCATATCCTTTCCTAACATATCTCATGCATATCCTAACAGAATAATAACTAAATAATAAAGTTTGACTTTAAATAAGACCAAGATCACGACTTGCTCCTACTACTACTATGACCAGGAGGAACTACATATATCCTAGTCTACCTATTACAAATAACTATTCCAATGGTCCTAACAGGTTCATGCTGCTGCGCGGTGTGTTCCTCCTGCTTGACCCACACTGCCCCGGCTGTGTGCCGGTGGTGGTGGCTGCTGCCGCCGAGACCAATAAAACCACAAGGACACCCTCGAAGCGAGTCAGGGTGCCTTGTAACTGCTATCGACCGAACACCAACACCACCGAGACATATGTCTCGGTTGGTGGTGTAAACCAACCGACGCTGAGAGCCTTGAGGCTCTCGGTTTGTGTGGCGGCCGAAACAAAAAAACCCGAAACACCCTTAATTATTTACCCATAATCCCATGACATGTTTTTATCATGTTTTTATTTAATTACTTGTTCATGTTATGCTTAATTAAATAAATGAAAAAAAACAAAAGGGTTACGGATTACCAAAACACTTGGAATGAATAGATCTTGATCACACGAACACACTCTTATGATTTGTTTAATCAAAATCAACCAAACACCCTCTTGTGGTGATGATGCCACCGGCCAAAGAAGAGAGAAAGAGAGAGAGAGAGAGAGAGAGAGAGAGAGAGAGAGAGAGAGAGAGAGAGAGAGAGAGAGAGAGAGAGAGAGAGAGAGAGATTTAGGGTTTTTAGTTTTCTTGAAAATCTTCTGTAAAGTGAATAATGTTTTCCTTTATTTGTTTCTTACTAAAAATCAAATGTGCTGGGCCTTTCTCTTCTCCTTGTGCCACGGCTAATAGGGCCCACCAAGGGAAACCCGAAGCCTTTTTCTCGTGTCTAAATATTACATGTTCGTGTGTTCGTGTTTACGTGTTACGTTTAATTATTCGTGTTTTTTTATAATTACTTGTACGTAACGATATTTATCGTATTAATAATATACGTAAATACATAATTATATGTTCGTGATTCTTACGTTCATGATTTCATGTTCGTGATTATGATTATTATTGATAATAATTATCGTGTATTTACATGTACTTAATACTTGTCGTAAAGTTATCCGTACATAACTTCTGTAATTCCTAATCGTGACACGTGTTCAAGCTATAAAAGGAAAGTTTTTAATGTATGTACGTTACTAAGGGTACTACTCATGGTAAAAGCATGCGAGTTTTACAACTCTTCCCCCCTAAAAAGAATAATTCGTCCCCGAATAATAGATAAAATAAACTGATAGAGGAACATACCCGAATTCAAAATATAAAATGAGGGTAAGATGCCCGGATAGACTCCTCTGTTTCCCAAGTGGCTTCCCGCTCGGTATGGTCCCTCCAAAGGATTTTGACGAATGGAATCGTCTTCTTCCTCATGACTCGTTCTTGCCTGTCAAGAACTCGTACGGGTTCCTCTATGAAGGTAAGATCTTTACGAATCTGTTCCAGTGGATACTGAACCATGTGAAGGGGATGAATACTTGTACCCTCTGAGTAAGGAGATATGGAAAACATCGTGAACGTGAGAAAGCTGCGGAGGTAACGGTTAACGATAAGATACTTCACCGACTCGCTCAATGACTTCAAACGGTCCGATGAATCGAGGACTGAGCTTCCCTTCGATTCCAAAACGCTTAACGCCACGTGCAGACGATACCTTAAGAAAGACATGATCTCCTACATTAAAATGTAAGTCCCTACGATGCTTGTCGGCATAACTCTTTTGACGTGAACATGCTTCTTGCAGTTTCTACTTAGCTACAACGACCTTCTCGTTGGTCAACTCTATTATTTCTGGTCCTTCAAGTGTTCGCTCACCAACCTGATCCCAACAGATTGGGGCGCGACACTTTCTGCCATACAACATCTCGAATGGAGCACATTTAATACTTGCGTGCCAACTGTTGTTGTATGCAAACTCTACCAAATAGATGTAATCGTCCCAATCTCCTGTCCATTCCAACGCACATGACCGCAACATGTCTTCTAGTGTCTGAATCGTTCGCTCCGATTGTCCATCTGTTTGAGGATGAAAAGCCGTGCTAAGCTTAAGTTTTGTACCCCAAGCTTTCTTCAGACTCCTCCAAAATCGAAAAGTGAAACGAGGATCTCTGTCTGAGACGATACTGGATGGAGTATCATGAAGTCTCATGATCTCCTTCTTGTAAGTGTCAGCGAGTTTACTGACCAGATCATCCTTGCGGATCGGTAAGAAATGAGATGACTTAGTAAGTCGATCAACGATAACCCAAATCGCATCATGCCTCCTCTTTGTCTGCGGAAGACCGGTAACAAAATCCATGGTGATTTTGTCCCATTTCCACTCTAGAATGTCTAACGGTTGTAGTAACCCACTAGACCGCTGATGCTCGATCTTAACCTGCTGGCAGGTAAGACATTTGGAGACATAAGTAGCAACATCCTGTTTCATACCACTCCACCAAATGTATTGCTTGATGTCGTGATACCTCTTGGTCGAACCAGGATGAATGGAGAATGGGGAGCTATGAGCATCAGCTAATAATGCTTCCATGAGTGTAAGATCATCAGGAACACATAGTCTAGTGCCCTGCCATAAGATACCATCGTCATCTAACCGAAACTCTGTCTAATGTTCAAGTTCTGAATAATCTCCCAAATATCACCATCATCCTTCTTAGCTTCCTTGATCCTAGAGAGTAACTCAGGTTCCACTCTAAGATTAGCCCAGTAACCGTGCTATCCACGTACCATGATCTCGATGTCTAGTCGCTCTAAGGCTGGTGGGAGTGGCAGTGAAGCCACCCATGAGTTGGCCAAACCCACGCGCAACCCCCACCCTACCCACAAAAACTCGCGCGCGAGTCATTTTCAAGCAAAAAAAAACTAGGCAAACTCACCTGGGTGAGTTTATACTTATGTGGGCCCAAGTGTTTTTATTTTTTGGGTTAGGTTTATTTCTGGATGTTTTTTTGTGAATGGGGTGTGTTTAAATAATAAAAAAATAGGTATGAAAGGTGAGTGTGGGTGAGTTTGGGTGAGTGTCATTATCTCCGTGGGTGAGTTTTTGTGAGTTTGTTAAAAGTTGAGGTGGCGCTGACGTGGAGGCGAGTGGGTTTGCCTCCACTCCCACCAGCCTAAGTCTCTTATAATTTCCTCCTCAATTTTAATGTCGTTTATCATTCCGTACTTTCTACTAAGTGCATCTGCCACTACATTCGCCTTGTCGGGATGATACGGCAGATTAATGTCATAATGCTTCAACAGCTCTAACCATCTTCTCTGTCTCATAGTCAGTTCATGTTGAGTGAAGATGTACTTTAGGCTCTTGTGGTCTTCGAAGATGTCACATGATTCTCCATACAAGTAGTGCCTCCATATCTTCAATGCAAACACGACTGCTGCAAGTTCCAAGTCATGCGTAGGGTAATTTTACTCATAAGGCTTAAGCTGCCGTGAAGCATACGCAATCACTTTCCCATGTTGCATGAGAACACAACCAAGTCCCTTCCCTAAAGCATCACTGTAGATTTTAAATCCACCTATACCAGATGGGAGAGTAAGAATCGGTGCAGATACTAACTTTTGCTTTAGGTCTTCAAAGCTATTCTCTATTTCTTCAATCCATACGAATTTCTCCCCTTTCCGCATCAATTTGGTCAATGGTAGTGTTAAACGGTAAAAGTTCTCTACAAACCTACGGTAGCAACCAACTAATCCTAGGAAACTGCGAACTTCAGTCACTGATGTCGGTCTTGGCCACTTGGTAATAGACTTAACCTTTGCTGGATCCATGGTGATTCCTTCTACTGATACAATGTGACCTAAGAACGCCACCTTGTCTAACCAGAACTTACACTTGGAGAATTTAGCATACAGCTGCTTCTGGCGAAGAATCTGTAGTACTGTACGAAGATGGTCTTCGTGTTCCTCCTTGGACTTAGAGAAAATAAGGATGTCGTCAATGAAGACAATGACGAACTTGTCCAGGAACTCATGGAAGATACGGTTCATCAGATCCATGAAAACAGCTGGAGCATTGGTAAGGCAGAAAGGCATGACTACAAACTCGTAGTGCCCATAACGTGTACGGAAAGCAGTCTTGGCGATGTCCTGCTCTTTAACCGGTAGCTGATGATAGCCCGACCTCAGATCAATTTTGGAGAAATGTTTGGCCCCTTGGAGTTGTTCAAACAAGTCGTTAATGCGTGGCAGCGGATACCTATTCCTGATGGTGATCTTGTTAAGCTCACGATAATCTATGCACAGACGCATGTTGTCGTCCTTCTTCTTTATGAACAGAACAAGTGCGCCCCATGGAGAAGAACTAGGTCGAATGAAACCGTGTTCTAACAGTTCATGAAGTTGTTCCTGGGACGAGCCTTGGATATTGGTTCAGCTCTTGGGACGAGCTCAATATTAAACTCCGCTTCACGAGCAGGTGGTATGCTCGGAAGTTCTTCTGGAAACACGTATTGGAATTCTGCACGATCGGCTGATTCTGAATAGATGGATCTTCAGCCTCCAAATTATGAACAGTAGCAAGATAGCCCTCACAACCATGTGACAGTAGTGCACGTGCTTGCAAGGTCGATATGATTTGCACAGACCTTCCGGGTACGAACCCGTTGTAAATGTACTCTGGTGCATGTGCATCACCGAAGATGACCTGATATGTATGACAGTGTATGGTGGTGTGATGTTTGGATAGCCAGTCCATGCCTAATATCATGTCAAAATCGCACATATCCAGGGGAAGTGCGTCAACAGGACGAATCTTGTCGTCAAACTCTAGGGGAAGGCTCTTGTACACATGGGTTATGCATACAGAGTCTCTTAATGTCGTGGAAATGTTTAGTACATTCTACAATGGCATAGGGGATATCCTAACATTCTTGGCATAAGCAGTAAAAATGACCGAATGAGTAGCACCCATGTCAAATAAAACACATGCAGCTTGAACGTACATATACAAGATTCCAGTGATGGTACTTGTAGACTTGTTGGCCTGGTCACGAGAAGTCGTGTAAACGCGTCCACTATTAGGAGGCGGCTTGGAATCAACATGTCCAGATGTACCCTCCATCTCGCCCTTGCGGCAGTCCTTTATGTGATGACCAGTAAGGCCACACTTGTAGCATGCGTCGTTGTCGCGGCGACATGGCCCTGGGTGCCTACGGTTGCAGGTAGTGCAAAGAGGGTGAGTATACCCTCCAGCAGGTGCCCTTGCTGGCTGGGAGCCTGTTTGGAAAAGTACACATGAGACATGATTTATAGGTACAAAAGGACAATGCGGAAAAATCGTAAGATATAATACCAGTGATAGCTAGACGGTTAGGCTGTGAACCTCTTTGGTTCTGGTCCCTCCCGTTACCATGATTCCTGGTAGAAGATTGCTAATGTGTCAGAATTATGAAATATCACATGTAACATAAGGAAATGAGTATGTGTAAGGACCTGCTGCTGTTGGAGTTTCCAGCGTTGTTACGGTAATTATCATTACCGCCACGCCTATCCATAGCAGAACGGTCTTGAGTCTGACCGTTTCCCTTGGGCTGAGTAGGCTGTTGCTGAGTAGCCGGCTGAGACCGGTCCCCAGTCTTCTGCCTGAAAGATGCAATTTTAAGAGAGATATAAGTATTGGATAATACTGAATGAATTCGAAATGGTCACTGCTGAATAACGAATAAATACCTCTTCTCGGGTCTCTCTGTTTCCCCGAACTCCTCTCTTTCTTGTAGCATCTCCAACTTACGTACTGCATCGGTAACTTGTGCCACCGTGTTGAACATAGCACACACCAAGTTGTTGGCGACCGATGTACGAAGATCCCACCGGAAGTGGTATGCTTGCTCCTCGGCAGTACCTGATGCTGCGCCAAGAAAACCAGCCAAACGAAGAAAGTGCTGCATGAACTAGTTGTTGTTCTCCCTAGCTCTCTGCCTGATTCCGTGGTACCCAATCTTCAGCTTGTCTTGCTCAACCTTGGGGAAGAACTGTCCCATCACTAACTCCCTGAACTGAGCCCAAGTCAAACCAGCCACCCAATTGTCACCTCCCTCAGACTGCTTGACTGCCTTCCACCATCCTAGCACACCACCTTCTAACTTGTAACATGCCAACCTAGACTTGAAGACGGGGTCACAGCCCATTGCATCTAATATCTTCTCGATATGAGCCAACCAGCTTTCAGCTTCACTGGGGTTATCAGTTCTCTCGAAGGATAGAGCACGTTGCTTGTTGAATCTCTCCAGCCATGTGACCAATGTTGTTGGAGGAGGAGGAGGTACTGGGTGCTGTTGCTGATTGTTGGCAGCCTGCACCTCAGCCCTGATTTCGTTCCTCAACTGAGGAAGCAAAGCTTGCATCGTAGCTTGGACTGCTGCATTGAGTTGTTCTTGCTCGCGTGTGAGAACCATCTAACAGTATAAAATAAATACATGATTAAACTGATCTAACATAAAATATATACATGAAAAAATGTATACCAATAAATCATGAGAAAAATTTTATGCAAGAAAACTAGTACATGAATGCATGATGCACTTTTATGAAAACTTTTATATGCACGAGAGTGAACGTCTAGCGTCAGTTCACTCAAAACAAAGACATGGTGTGGGGACGCTAATGGGTCGGTCCCAAAGTTAAAAGTTTCAATAAAAGCACATGCGACTAAATAGGGCCAGTCCTGTACCAACCATTACTTAGTCATAAACCTGCGATAATGACATATATATGAATGCATGAAAACAATGAATGCATGAAAACCAACTGTCAATTCTAGGAAGACCATAGTGACTACCCACTAATCACAGGTCGTGTTTTGAGAGCCTACAGGTCGAAGCCTTGGCTCTGATACCATAATTGTAACACCCCATTTTGGTAAATAGAATGTCACGCATGATTATGGTGTGTCATCAAAGCATACAAGGAAAAATGCCTTAAAATATTACATGACCATAAAGGAAATACCATAAACAAACATCAGTACCCCAAAGTATAAGCTCATCACACACAAACATAAGTACTGTAAAGGAAAAGGACTAAACAATGTCCATAGAAATAAGTAGCAAAATGTATGATGAAATGCATAAAGAAATGAAGGCTAGGAAGCTTCCAATCTATATGCACGTACGCTTAGAGTCTACGAGCGCCCTTAGGTACCTGCCGTTTGGGAACATGAAAGAAAAACGGCTAAGCATAACGCTCAGTGCACATATATAAAATATGACATGGAATAACGTAAGCATATAAGACTAATAGCAGCGGAATATCATAAGTTCTAAATAATCTGGATTCATGTTCATAAAACTGGTTTTATAGTTTGAAAAGACTTATGTTTCTATGAAAATCTATTTTAATTAGCCAAATAGACCATATAGGTCATGAGGTTCCACCGTGCATGAATACTTGAAGGGGAGACCTCGTCATGCAATTAGAGGGGTTGTCTCTAATTAAATAGTCTGGGTAGGAAGGATCAACTCCTAGTGAAGGATGCAAGGCACACATCGCATTCACTCTGATAATACTACTAACATGTAACTAGGATGCACCCATACGCCCCACATGATAATATAATATAATGTCCAAACTCAAAAGGGACGCCACGAGCAATCACTTCACCGTGGGGAAGTCATAACACTGGAGCCTCCAGTGTTATGGTAATGATACCTCCATAACTAGGTGACACTAGTAATGCATGTATATGACTTAGGCTCTTAATCTAACATAAGTATCAAACATATAAAACAAATACTAGGAAAACAGTTGACTACAGACGGGGAAATCCTAATAAGGAAAGAATGTCCATACTGAAGGGACGGGAACTCCGTACCTTAAGTCCAGTGAACGAAGAAGACGAACGGAAGAGAGTCCTACTTCGATCTCACTAATGCTACCTAAATAGTATACGTGTATAAGTATTCTGATTTCTGAGTATGTAACTGGTTTTATCATGTATTAACTTGTTTTATATGTTCATGTCTTGTTTTACTGATTTTAACGTTATGCTGTAATTATCATGTATTATGTATATTCTGATTAAGTATTACTTGTATTTCTTGTATTATTATACTTGTTGTGAAATAATAAGTAATTTTCTAAAAATAGAAGGTTTTTCTAAAATAGAAAGTTTCCAAAAATAGAAAGTTTCCAAAAATAGAAAGTTTCCAAAAACAGATTAACTGCTTAAAATAGATTAGTTTCTAAAAATAGAAAGTTTCCAAAAATAGTAAGTTTGTGAATTAGAAAGTTTCCATATTTAGAATTAAACTGAATTAATATCATAAGTCATGTAGTTATAGTGTACAGTTTATTAATAATATTCTGTTAATTAAATAAACTATAGGTTATACGATTTAATTAAATATAAGCATGATTTAATTAAATTAAAGTGTATAAAAATACTTAGGTTTAAACATGTATTAATACTATATTAATATAACCTAAGTCATGATTATTAATTAATTATATGTCATGTTTAATAATTAATTAATACTATAGTGTAAATAATTAACTAAATACTTAGGTTAAAACATGTATTATTTAATAATAATAACCTAAGTTTCATGTTTAATTAAATTAATTATAAGATGCATTAATTAATTTAATTATCTTGTAAAAATAATACACTTGTTAAATTAATTTGACTTGTAAAAATTATTCATGAACCGGACCCGTATAATTAACTAATCAAACATGTCGTGAACCCTTGAACCGGTCCGAAACAAACACCCCAAAAGCAGTGGAAAACCGGCTTGAACCGGTTGCCCCTGCTTGCGTCACCTAGCCACCGGCTGCTGCGGTGGTTCCCTTTCTCTCGGCTAGCCGCTGCTAGCAGGGGGTTCCCACTTACTGTGTGCCAGTGGTTCCTACTGCTGTGCGGCGTGTTCCCCCTGCTTGACCCACACTGCCACCGGCTGTGTGCCGGTGGTGGTGGCTGCTGCCGTCGAGACCCATAAAACCACAAGGACACCCCCGACGCGAGTCGGGGTGCCTTGTACCTGCTGTTGACCGAACACCAACACCACTGAGACATATGTCTTGGTTGGTGGTGTAAACCAACCGACCCTTAGAGCCTTGAGGCTCTCGGTTTGTGTGGCGGCCGAAACAAACCAACCCGAAACACCCTTAAGTATTTACCCATAATCCCATGACATGTTTTTACCATGGTTTTATTTAATTACTTTTTCATGTTATGCTTAATTAAATAAAAGAAAAAAACAAAAGGGTTAAGGATTACCAAAACACTTGGAATGAATAGATCTTGATCACACGAACACACTCTTATGATTTGTTTAATCAAAATCAACCAAACACCCTCTTGTGGTGATGATACCGCCGGCCAAAGAAGAGAGAGAGAGAGAGAGAGAGATTTAGGGTTTTTAGTTTTCTTGAAAATCTTCTATAAAGTGAATAATGTTTTCCTTTATTTGTTTCTTACTAAAAATCAAATGGGCTGGGCCTTTCTCTTCTCCTTGTGCCGCAACTAATAGGGCCCACCAAGGGAAACTCGAAGCTTTTTCCCGTGTCTAATTATTACGTGTTCGTGTGTTCGTGTTTACGTGTTACGTTTAATTATTCGTGTTATTTATAATTACTTGTACGTAACGATATTTATCGTATTAATAATATACGTAAATACATAATTATATGTTCGTGATTCTTACGTTCATGATTTCATGTTCGTGATTAAAATTATTATTGATAATAGTTATCGTGTATTTACATGTACTTAATACTTGTCGTAAAATTATACGTACATAACTTCTGTAATTCCTAATCGGGACACGTGTTCAAGCTATAAAAGGAAAGTTTTTAAATGTACGTACGTTAGTAAGGGTACTATTCATGGCAAAAGCATGCGGGTTTTACAGCAGAACTCACTCAAAACTCTGAAGAAAGCAAAGCCGCTCTTATAAAATCTAGTGAGACCATTGATAGTTATAGGGCTTAGCTTCTTTAAAGAGACAAAGAGCTTGAGGGGTACAAAAGTCGTTTAATTACCGTTGAAAAGGACGATTTTGAAAATAAATACAACGAAGCTCTTGCTTTGTTAACTAAAGAAAAACGTCAACTTAATGTTTTATTAAGTGATGAACGTCAAAAAACGTACCTTGCCACAACAAAAGTTAATGAACTTGAATAGAGGCTTTCTATGAATACCACCGATTCTGTTAAAATTCTTGACGAAAAGAAACATGAGGTTGAAAAATTAAAACAAGATTTCAAAAATAGACAAGGCAAAGATACTGAAAAAGTAAAGGACCTCGAAGAACAAGTCGATTTTTTGAAAAAAGTTGTTTATAAAACGCATGACTCTATTCAAACCGTTAGAATAATAGCACCTCGGTCATTTTTTGAGGGTCAAACTAGTTTTGCAAGTCCCAAGTACCTCGAATAAGCTCAAGCTACAAACCCACACTTATATCTTGATGAGTCCGAATGGATCGATCATGATTGCCCAGTAGTTAGCCTTGATAGTGAAGAGACGTCCCTTTGGGATGAGGAGAGTAGATCACCGGTCAATAAAGATTTTGTGACACCATATAGTTATGCTTATGAAAACAGTCTTTATGGTATTTTCACTCCATAAAAACAGAAGTCTCGTGAGGAATTTTTTCTTGAAAGCAAACAACGAAGAATTCGATGGAAGAAAATTTTTGCCACTAAGAAATCAAATGTTTTTAAATATATTAACTATTTGCCTCTTGATGTTTCTAAAAGCAAAAGCAGAAAAAAACTTGGTATTCTTAAACATCACATTGATAATGTTCAATCAATTGTTGAAAGCGATTGGCAAAAACGTGAAAAGGATAAGTGGAACACAGAGATTCCTCACGACATAACTATGCTTGTGAAAGAACTTTTAATAGCAAATACGAAGATAATAAAATAAAATGTTCTTGTGTTTGAAAAATTGATTCGGTCTGTAATGTTTGATGATTTAAAAATATGTTGAGTCTCTTGTAAAAGAAATTGATGAACTTCAAAATGACAAATCAGATTGTTCAAACGAATATGATCTACTCTTAGAAGAATGTCTCTCCAAGAATATTTTGTGTGTTACTCTTCAATCTTGTGTTGATATCGATGAATATTCTGATGTTGCATGCAAAAATCTTGATAAGATCAAAGAGTGTGAGCGTCTTGAACTTGAGCTTTCGAAACGTAAAGAAAATGTTGATAAAAAGGCTTTTGAGTTACTTCAACACAAAACTGATTTCCTTCAAAAACATTGTCATTCTCTTGAACTTGCTTTGCAAAAATACATTGGAAGTTTTCCACATGATAATAAATTGCAAGAAACTTTCCCAAATGTTTCGAGAAATGAATGAAAAGAGTTTGGAAATTAAAGATTTGAAAGCTCAATTACAAGACAGGGAAATAACGATAGCAGAGTTGAAGAAACTCGTTGCTAAGTTGGGTGGGAATATTGTGGAACCTAGTGTTAAAAACCTGTTGTAAGACAATCCAATGTGCACGAAGTGACTAAACCCTCTGTCTTGGGAAAACCATCTGTTTTCTCTAATTCTGCATTTGCAAAACCTGGGTTTGCCCCCAAGACGGATGGGAATGATAGGTTACCACATAATACTCCCAAAACACATATTCGATCACAAAGCATTAAGAACACAAATGTGATTAAACCAGGGATGTATAGATTGGCCACTAAACCTACACACAACAAAGAAAGTCAATCACCTTAGACTTCTAGAAACACTAATAGACGTCTGCCTTTTACTACAGGAGTAGTCCGCACTGCTAGTGTTAGCCGGCCTCAGCTTAAGAGCACTTGAATGAATGAAAAAGTTTGGCAAAACAAAAGTCAAGGGAAGATGAAGGAAGTAGAAGACCACCCTAGGAATTTCAATGTTTCTAAGAATAAAACATCTGTAATCACGTGTAATGACGATTTGAATGATTCGACTTTGAATGCTTTGAATGTTAAATTTGTTTGTGTGAAATGTGGAAAATGTGCTAATGCTAATGATGCTATGTGTGTTTCAAATAATGTCAAAGGCGTAGATAGTAGAACTGAGAAGCAAACTGCGATGCCTATTAGTGCTTGAAAACCCAAACGCAAAGTGAACCATTCTGGTGCAACCCCCCCTAAGAAAAGTATTGCATCAGACTCCACCACTAAGAAACCTAGAAGCAGAATTAGGGAATTATATGAGTCTGCTAGCATGTCTTGGAAATTGTAGTTTGCTAATCAATGTTCTCTAGGATATAAATGGATGCCTTAGGTTAGGACATAAAATGTGACAACGAGCGTTAGTGTGCCTTTAAGTGATGAAACTATGGAAACTAATGATTCGGATATCACAACTAACATGGAATCCAATATAGCAAATGCTCCATCGTGTTCTAATTCTTCGGTAGGTTATAGAAATAATTCTCTTCATACTGGACTCCGGATGCACGAAGCACATGACGGGGAATCTCAAGCTTCTAACTAATTTTGTGGAGAAGTTCCTGGGTACGGTCCAATTCAGAAATGATCAATTTGCACAGATCCTAGGATATGGAGATTTGGTTCAAGGGAATATCACAATCAAAAGGGTTTACTATGTCAAATGGCTCAATCACAATCTTTTCTCGGTTGGTCAATTCTGTGATGCGGATTTGGAGGTTGCTTTTACAAAGAAGACATGTTTTGTTCGTGATTATGATGGGAATGACTTACTTACCGGTTCACAAGGTACTGATCTCTACACTATTTTACTTCAAGACTCCACCTCTTCAACTCCAATCTGTTTCATGGCTAAAGCTTAAACGACTCAAGCTTGGTTATGGCATCAACGGTTATCTCATCTTAAATTTGATACCATCAACTTGATTTCCAAGAAAGGTATTGTGAGAGGTCTTCCTAACTTGAAATTCATCAAAGATCATCTTTGTTCTTCTTGTGAGCTTTGTAAAGCTAAACGGAGTAGTTTCAAGACAAAGACTACGCCAAGCTCTAAAGTACGGTTAGATCTTCTTCATATAGATTTGTGTGGCCCCATGCGTGTTTATAGCATCAATGGGAAGAAATACGTTATGGTAATTGTCAATGACTACTCAAGGTACACGTGGACTCACTTCTTGAGGTCTAAGGATGAAACACCTGACGTTCTTATCAACTTCCTTAAACTGATCCAACGTGGTCTTCAAGCTCAAGTAAAAGTGGTACGTACTGACTGAGGCACAAAATTCTTGAATTCAACTCTAAAGAATTATTTTGAAGCCGAAGGGATTGAACATGAAGCATCTATTACTCGAACACCTGAACAAAACAGAGTTGTTGAAAGACGAAATCGTACTTTAGTTGAGGCTGCTCGAACATTATTATCCGCTTCAAAACTACCATTATTCTTTTGGGCGAAGCCGTGTCAACCGAATGTTACATACAAAACCGTTCCTTAATTATCCCAAGACACGAAAAGACACCATATCACATAATTCAGGATCACAAACCTTCACTCAAACACCATCATGTTTTTGGATGTACGTGTTACATAATTCGAGATGGTGAAAATCTGGACAAGATGAAAGAGAAAGGTGATGCATGTATTCTAGTGGGATATGCAACTCAGTCTAAGGGATATAGAGTGTACAACAAGAAAAAAATTGATAGTCGAGACTATTCATGTCCAATTCGATGAATTGCAAGAAATGCACTTGAACAAAGCAGTTTAAGTCCCGATCCACAACGACAAAAGACTTTTCTGCACAACCGCACGGAACTCGGAACCCAAGACCACAACAATGAACTGTCAAGTTCAAAGCTGCTTCCTGAACATGTTCCACGAGCAAATATGACAATGGACACGACACTTGAAGAGTTGGAAATGTTATATGGACCAATATTTGATGAATATTTCACGGGGGAGAAACATGTTGTATCAAAGTCTTCCGCTGTCACTCATGATAAGAATGATGATATCAATCATCGTCAACAAAAGGATACAACTTCATCTACTTCAACACGGGTTGCGGCTGATTTACCTCCTCAAAATATCACTTCAACAATCGATCCTAAAACATCCACAACTACTGTCATTGCTCCAGAGAACACAAATCAAGCAGACGATGCATTATCTGAAGATTACAATTTTCGCAACCCATTCGGTATATCGATACACGAAATTGGAGAGTCTTCTACTCGTCATGTTGATCCGTCAAATATGCATACGTTCTACCGATGACATCCTTCAACGTATCATTAGACCCGAGATCATCCTTTGGTTCAAGTAATTGAAAACCCTTCACTGCCTGTTCGTACAAGACGACAATTAGAAACCGATGGCGATGTTTGTATGTTCGCACTCGCCGTGAATACAGCTGAATCGAAAAACATCATAGAAGCCATGGCTGATCATGCTTGGATTGAGTCGATGACGGATGAACATCAACAATTGAAAGACTTAAGGTCTGGGAACTTGTTGACAGACCATACGACGTGATTCCATTAAATCTTCAATGGATCTGGAAAAACAAGATGGATGAAGAAAACACGATCATCAAGAACAAAGCTAGGATAGTGGCTAAGGTGTATGGCCAGAAAGAGGGAATTGATTTTGACGAATCATTTGCACCAGTTGCTCGTATGGAAGCAGTAAGGATTTTCCTTGCTTATGCTGCACATAAAGGATTCACTATTTATCAAATGGACGTGAAGACAACATTTCTTAACGGTCCTTTGAAGGAAGAAGTCTATGTTACGCAGCCGGAAGGATTCGTTAATCCTCATTATCCTGACAAGGTGTATCGTCTCCACAAAGCACTTTATGGACTCAAGCAAGCTCCAAGGGCGTGGTACGATGAGTTCTCAAAATTTTTGGTATCCAAAGGTTTCTTAAAAGGTTCTATTGATCTAACTCTGTTCACTTATAAATATGCGGATGACATTTTGCTTGTGCAGATTTATGTTGATGACATTATTTTCGGGTCTAGAAACCCAAAACTTTCAAAATGGTTTGAAAAAGTAATGCACAGCAAATTTGAAATGTCAATGATGGGCGAACTAAAATTCTTTCTAGGAATTCAAGTTCACCAATCCTCAAGTGGTATATTTATAAACCAAGCTAAGTATTGTCAAGATATAATCAAAAAGCATGGTATGACTTCATGTGACCCCGTTGGGACACCATTATCAACCACATTGCTAGATGCTGACTTGGAGGGAAATGCCATAGATTAAACGAGATATCGTTCCATGACTGGCTCCCTCATGTACTTGACAGCAAGCAGACCCGATATTTCCACTTTGATAAAGTACCTTTGTACTGTGACTCAAAGTCGGCCATAGCCATCTCCTTCAATCCGATACAGCATTCCCGCATGAAGCACATTGATGTCAAATACCACTTCATAAAGGAACAAGTTGAAATAGGGATCATTGAATTATACTTCGTTGGAACGGATTACCAACTTGCCGACTTGTTTACGAAAGCTCTGTCGAAAGATAGGTTTGAGTACCTCGTTAGGCAAATTGGTATGAGATGTTTGACTCCAACTGACCTGGAGATTCTGGCAAAGGTACCTGCTTGATTCATTTATCAAACATATACTTGTAAATATCATTGAAAAGAAAAATACAAAAATATAAAACATATAAAAACAAAACACAAAATTAAAAATCTTTTAAAATCCAAAAATATTCTTCTCGACATGTCTTTTAGTATCGATAATATGGACATACCTAGAAATGTCGCTCAATAACGACACGGGTGTGTACATAAAGCTCAAATGAAAGTTGTAAATATTTTTCAAAACATGTCATTTCTATTTTTCATAAAGAAAAATGTCTATTTTGGACAATTTTTTCCAACAACGGGTAAATCAATCTATCTTGGGTTGAGCTTGTCACAAAACATTCAATGTTTTGAGCTCAACACAATGGCTTGTAATCACTTTCAGATTGCAACCCGGATCGATATTCACGGGGGAGTGTATAATTTAGTGCGCTTACCCTCAGAAAAAGAAGATAAATCTACTTACACTTAAGTGGATTCGTCAAGACATTCAAAGTCTATGAACTCAAGTTTATGCTTTAGAAAAACCTCTTCGCCAAAAAGAAATAGAGTTTTTCAAAAAGCGTTGAACACAATTTTTTTTCAGGAATTTTTCAATGATTATTCAAAAACTTTCAAAAATTGTGTGTTCAACAACTCCCATCCTCAAAAAGCGAAATGTGGATCACATCGTCACAATGACAATTCAATTAGATCAATTTTTGAGGGGGAACATTTTAACTTCATGCAAAGATTGACACATCTTTCTCTCGAAGATTTTCAAGACTATTTTTAAAAATATATTTTAATCAAATTTGGTATCTCTAATATCAAAAGATTTTATATATTAGAGATAGGGGAGAAAATGTGATTAAAATGTGATCTATTTTGCAAGACTCAAGCACTTTATCTCTTACCTACATGTGCGAAACACTTTCGATTATCGATGCACATGTGAAGGGGGAGCTTTTCTGAAACGACAAAACTTTCAAGGTGTTAAATGTTTTTCAAACACTTTGATTAGAATTTTTGAAGTGGTTTTATGGTTAAGATCTCATACCCACAACATCTTTAATTCACGACGTTATTGGTGTCAAAAGGGTGGTTAGGTTTAAGTCCTATGATCCAACTAGAACTGGAGGGATCTTCCTAGGGACAATCCAATAGATTATTAGAAGTCCTTAGGAAAGATGGAGTAGAATGTGAACGTTGCTGAATGCCGACTAATTACTGATGCTAGCACTGGAACAATCATAACAAGGTGCTAGTAATGATGTCTTGGTAAGCATTGAAGGGGTTGAACAATGAAAAAGAAATGTAAGGATAAAGGGTGAAAAGAAAGAAGCCCTCCATACAACTTAGGCAGAAACTGGGTCACCACATCATGAAGACTACACATCATGGACCCAGTGATGTAATGCACAACCCCTCCCCAGCTACTCAGGCTTCTCCCAAAAGAAGTTTGTTTTATTGTCACAGAGATCAACATGACTTCTATTGACTTTCTCACTCTGAGATAGTTGATATTGAATAGGTGGCATCTACTCTAGCCTCCGACCACTAAAAGTGCATAAATCGAGTCTAGAGCCCAGAGATCAATCAAATCTCGTTAGGACACACAAATGATGAACAAGAGAGTCCTACGCTATATCCTTGCGATATTGCTAGAATACTCAGAGTGATACTACTCAGTATTCACAATGATGAGTGGAAATCCTTCCAGTGTTAACATCAAACAGCACTACGGTAGGTCATATGTAAGATTCTTTATGAATTAAACATATGTAGAACTGAAAAGCAACAGTGGTTTGATTCTAAATTGATTCAAACTCATTTCAGGTTTCTACGCAATATCTTTATGGTCTTGCCAGAACATTCAGAGTGATATTCATTACTATTCACATTGACGAATGGAAATCCTTCTAGCGTCAACCTCAAACAGCGCTACGGTAGGTGACTTGTGAGATTCTTATGAATCACGCTTGTGTCAACTGGAAAGCAACAATGGTAAGATTCTTTATGAATCACACTTGTTCCAGGAATTTGAATTGACGACTTTAATCAAGCGAATATTTATCCAATTGATTCCCTCTTTATGTTCACAGTCTTGCTTTGAGACAGTCGAGTAAAGAGAACGGCTAGTACATCCACGAAACCCTGTCAAGGAGATTCTTAATTGAATCTACCTAATCACAGGTACGGTATTTAATATCGTATAACGGCCTTTACCGGCCGGAGGTAAAACGCTACCGATTTAGGACGAATGTCAAATCCATTCAGTCAGTGTCTATGTTTTGTCTCGAGAAGGTGGCGTTACTGTGTACTAAGCAAAGTCAAAGATTCAAAACCACATACTCATGCCTAAAGACATATTCAACAATTAATAGTGTTAGCATGTGGATGAAGACACAAGATCGGAAGATGGCAAAGAATATTCAAGGATGATTTGAAGATCTCAAGATTAAAGACAAAGTTGAAAGATAACGACAAAGGCTCAAAGATCACAGCATGAAGGAACAAGCCTACTATTACACGTTCAAGACTCATTTATTGCGAGATTAGTAATCTCTACAAATCTCCAAATGTCAAAAGGGTAATGACCTCTCATTGGGGGAGATTGTTAGCCTCAAAATATTGAGTCAAACAAGAATGTTCGGTCATATGTTTATTATGTATCATATTTTAGAATTTTGTAATAGGTAGTAGGTTGGTCGTGTTTTACGGGCTTAACTTTAAGCTAAAGTTCATTCATAAGTAACTAAAGCCTAAAAGGAAAGCCCGGCCCAAACATATAGTCCATAATCAAGCCCACATGTAGGGGGACTATAAATACCCTACCTAGGATGTTAGGAAGGGTGTTGGTTCATTTGTATTCTCACTCTTACAATCTAATATTCACCAAGTTCCAACCATTCTCTCTCTTTTCTCTCTCTACTTTCTCTCTCTAGAATTCATCTATCTTATATCTAACTTTCTTGTTTAATCATCACATATTATATGGGACAACACAATCCTTTTCATATTTTAAAATCTAAGGAAGATTTAAGTGATATAATGGTATGTTTTCTATATTACGTTTAGTGATAAACTAAATTCTTATGAGATAATAATATGATTTTGATCACTAAAATATATTTCATATATAATTTGTTTTTGATATAAAGAGATTTAAATACCAGTTGTAGAGCTATTTTCTTGATATAAATTTGAACTCCTAGGAGCTACGTTTGCCCTTAATATGTTATGTTACCATTACAATCTCGAGACGAGATTTATTTAAGGGGGAGAGACTATGAAAACCCATACATTTCACATATATGTTATATGCTATAATTTAATGTAAGTGGGGAAATCCATTAGAAAGTTTTTCTCTTTATACCATTACTTGGTAAGATAAATTGCTTCTCACAACCTGAACTACCACTTCAACATATCCCTATATGTTGGAAAAACAATGTATATATCAAGTCTAATATCTAAAGTAATTTAACAAAGTACATTATGAATAAGAACATCTCAAATATAAGTATGATGCCCTGAATTCCCTTAGAAACCCTAGAATCCTCTTAAACAAATTATAAACTCAAGAATGGTAAACTATGAATAGATAACGCATATGAATAAGACATTATGAATTATAAAAAAGTTATAAACTATACTTTGAAGACATAATAATACCTAAGAATGGTACGAACAAAACTGTACAAAGCTAAGTATAAGTAAATGTACATAATAGTCTAGATCACCACCTAGAAACCTAAGAATGGTAAGAACAAAACTATACAAAGCTAAGTATAAGTAAATGTACATAATAGTCTAGATCACCACCTAGAAACCCTTGGTAAATAATGTTTCATGCAATATAACTAACTAATATCTATGTAAAAGTATCAAATACAATATACTAATTATAATCTATCATATAAAGGAAAGGTAATTAATCACAAAATGCTAATATTCACTAATCCAAGGTTAATTACAAGTTAAGACCTTGTAACCAAGATTAGCACATAAAATCCAGTATACATTAAATTAAAGTCTAATATTTTGTCACAAGTTATAAAACTCAATTATATATCATATTAAGATTATACATTTACTTCAAAATAAAGTACAAGTTAATAAAGCATAAGGTACAAGTTATCAAAGCATAGGATCTTAAGATCCCATAATCACCCCTAGAATATGATTAACCTATATAAACCCTTAAACCAAGAATGTAGAAACCATAGAAGTCATAAAAATACTATATAATCCCTAGAATAAGCGTACATTAGAATAAAAACCCTAATCACCCAAGATAGAAAGTCATTAGGATTAATGACCTAAAAACCCTTATATTAAGAAATCTACATGGAATCACTACCTAGTCTTTTAGGACAAGTCGAAAAAACCCATAGCACTTCATTATGATTATAAGATTATGTTAAGACAATTTACAAGTACCCAAATGCACAAGGTACAAGATTTCAATTGCATGGCTTGTAAATTAGGTCAAAATGAGTATTTTCATCTTTAGACATGTTTACCTAAACTAAGCTATTAAACCAAGTGTGAGAAATCATTAAACACTTAAAACACAATTTCTAGGACCTAAAGTAAGTTTACATCATTATCTAATTGAAAGATAAAGCCTTTTACGAAGATATAACCCTAGATCATTAGGAAACCCTAATCTACATAAGTATACTTCCCATATCACATCAAACCTTTGTTAAAATTCAAACCAAGGACCCAAATCTCTTAAATAGAATTTATAAACCCTAATTAAGCCTTAATCATTCACTAATCACTTTCCCAAGTCCTTAGTCACCAAAAACACAAACCATAAGTTACAAGCCCTAGTTTTGAAACCCGGTTTTGGTTTTTCCCTCCAAAAATGCATTCAAACACTTTCCCTCCCATTTTTAAACTTAGGATCAGACCATATATATATTTTGGGATATTTCTAAGTAGGTGATGCACCTACTTGTGTGCTACACGTTATTGTTACTATCCTAAACATGTTGTGACCTCTTTATGGCCATAAGTTGAAGACTGGTTTAAACTAGTGATAGGTGTGTAAACACCCATCCTTTTACCACTTATTTCTTGCTAAAACGAGACCAAAACGCGTATTTAATGTCATTTGTTTGGAATTATGCGTGGTTTATGTGTTTGTTGTGTTTTCAGAGCCAACCGGATAAATATTGAAGAAAACATGGGATTGCACGGGTTTTATCGAAGAAAAAGACGAAAGACGAAGTCTATATCCCAAGAGATGCAAAAGATTTGAAGTCAATGGGCCTATTTGAAGATTTATCGAAGAAAAGGACCAAAGATGGAAGACTTACGTATGTCGAAGAACTCAAGTCTATTAAACGAAGAAATTAAAAGACGAGTTGAATTTATTCATCGACGAATCCCGAATCAGAATCGAAAACGTCAACTTTACTGAGAAGACGAGAAGACAAAAGAGAGGAGAAAAGCCCACTCACCAACCAAGCCCAAGGCCTATAAATAGACCCTTCCCTTCACAATTTGGAACGAGTCTATTTTTCTGTTTTTCTTCTTCCTGTTTCGTAGGAAAAAACCAACACCCTTAAGGTGTTTGGTGATCTTTATTTTCCTTTGATTCCTTCATAGAACTTGTAAGTTTAATCTTTCCTTTTGTTTGTTAAACCTTAATCTTTCAATATCATCTTTCATTTAATCTTGTTATTCCTTTTCTTATTGATTCTTAAGTTCTAAGTTTTTATTTTGTTGATTTTGATCTCCAAAAACAAGTGGGTTTTGTGTTTTTGTTGATTTGGTTTAAAGTTTTTCATTAGTAAATGATTAGTGGTTAGTTTGGTTTAAGCTTTGGTTAAAAACTTGGTGGATTTTGGTTTAAATTCGTGTTGTCATATTCTCCCTGTTCTTCGTTCTACTTCATCAGCCCAGATTCCGAACCAACTTTTTCTTCCAATTATTCTGAACGAAGCTTTCTTTCCGAATGAAGGACAAACCTTCCGGATGAAGCAACATTCCGGATGAGCTATACATTCCGAACCAGTATTTTGTGTTAAACATTCCGAGTCAAGAGATTATTACGAGTGAACTAATATTCCGAATCAGCATGATTTTTCTGAGTCAGTAGTTATTCCGAGTCAACCCTTTTATTCCGCATAAACGTTTTTCCGAACCAAAGAATTTATTCCGCATGAAGCTGATTTCAAAATTATTCCGAATGAAGGACAAACATTCCAGATGAGCATTTAGTTCTATTTATTCCGAACCAGCATAGATTCCGAATAAACTAGTTATTCCGGATCAGTCTTTATTCCGGATGAAGATGTATTCCGCATGAAGGGTATATTCCGAATCAACCGTTATTCCGGATGAGAATTTATTCCGAACCAGCAATTTTCTTTGATTATTCCGCATGAGCAAGAACATTCCGAACCAAGGCTTTTCAAAGTTTATTCTGAATCAGCTGATTTTACAGGAGAAGGTCTTTTACTGTTTAAATTTAATTCAAGCTTTAGTTTTATTAATTGTTTTTAGTTTATTTTTATCACTTTTCGCATTTACCTTTTAAGTAGAGATAGATCAAAAGCTCCCCCTTTTAGTCACCAATTACGACAATTCCACTTTGAACCGTGATCAATTCGAGAAGATATCGAGAACGAAACAACGACAAATATAATTGGGTACGAGCAACACGACAAAAGATCTTGCAACCACTGTTTTACTAACTAACCAAAAACCAGTTAATAAAATGGCGCCGCTGCCGGCTCTTTTCGTAAGGATCAACGGTTTCTTGTGAGAAAAATTGGATTTTGGTATCCGTTCTTTCGGGAACTTTATCTTCAAGTACAAAAATTTTCAAAAACCCATAAAAATATAAAATTTTCAAAAACACAAAAAAATTAAAAACTTATAAAAACCAAAAATATTTTTTCTTGCATTTTCTTTTTAGTCTATGCGTACTCGATCAACGTCTTATCCTGAGCCCAAGACTCTTCAAGATTTAGACATGGCCGGTGTACACAACAATAATAATCCACCCCACCCAACATGAATAATCTACCCCAACCCGACCTACGAACCATGGAGGAGCTATGCCAACCTACGATGAATGGACGTGGAGGCCCGATTGCGCCGATGCAAATCACGGCTCAGGAGTTTTCGTTGAAGCATCACATGATCCAACAAGTGCAAACTAATCTATTTTGCGGATTTCCGGATGATGATGCCAACAAGCACCTCGACAAATTCATTACCATTACTCAAAGCATGAAGATGCCCGGTGTTTCTATGGATGTACTTCGCCTTCAACTATTTTCCCACACGCTTTCTCACCATGCCGAAAAATGGTTTGACCGTCTCCCAAAGAATTCTATTCATACTTGGGACGACATGACTCAACGATTTTTGTCGTGCTACTTTCCACCATCCATGGTCACGAGCCTTCGTAACCAAATTAGTGGATTCATGAAAGACAATGATGAATCGCTCTTTGATGATTGGGAACGCTGCAATGATTTGATCGACCGTTGTCCAAATCATAACATGCTCCCCGTCACTCTCATTGATACTTTCTACAATGGTCTCACTTTTCGTGATCGTGACACGATCAATGCCGCCGCCGGTGGTACTTTTATGAAAAGGAGACCGGAGGAGTGTAGAGAGTTGATTGAAAACATGACTACTCACCACAAGAATTGGGATTCATCCTAATCCTCAAGATCTAATCCGAGAGTCAATGTTTCATCTACTTCTTCCACCACCGACATGTCCGCCATGTAACGAGCCATTATCGAAATGAGCAAAAATATGCAAATTTTGGCTACTAACCATACTCAACAAGCTAAAGCCGTTGCTATTTCTTGTGAAACATGTGGTGGTCCTCATTCTTACATTGATTGTCCTTCTACTCAAGGCAATTTTTGTGAAACCGTTAATGCGGCATTCAGTAACTATCCTACGGGAGGCTATCAAGCTCGTCCTCAAGGAGACCGTAACTTGCTAAGTTATCGTTCAAACAACTATCTTTCACCACCCGGTTTTACTCCTCAAAACCAAAACCAACAACAAAGCTATAACCGAAATAACCAAACCCAACCTCGTGCTAACAATCAATATCAATCCCAAAGAAACCCATATCCACCTCAAGGAAATTCTCAAGCTTACCAAGCTCCACCTCTCAATCAACCAACGGCGTTGAATCAAGACATCAAGACGTTCATGAGGACTAATAGAGAGATGGTGACGAATCTTCAGAGTCAATTCATCAACTTGAAGGGAGACATGGTGAAACAAGGGAGCGATATTCGAGCCGAGCTAAAGAATGACATGGCGAAACAAAGCAATGATATTCGCGCAGACATGAGAGACTCTTTCAGCACTCAAGCGGATAATATACGTGATTGTTGGAGTATGCTCGTGTCATAACAACTAATTATACGGCTAGACACATATGGGCCTATGGGGTCACACACATATACACTGAGGTACCATTTCATGTATCGTGATTATCGTATTCACGATATATAAATAACCTACGTAACACGGGATCTATATTGGGCTTCTAATTATCTAAGATAATACTTAATAATTGGATTAAAATTATAAATGGTCAAGCCCATTTAAAAGCCTATTATAGACGAAATTGATTAGGAGTAAATGCAGGATATATGTTTTTTGAAAATTGATTTTCAATCTAAATGATTTGGTCTTATCACCTTAAGGGCTGAAGATGACTAACCATTCATAATAGAAAAACGTTTTTCCATTTCCTCCTAGAGTGATATGACGGCAAAAAATGAATTCATCCATGATGGTGACTTATTTTATGTCATTTCATTAAACTTTAACTAATTGTAGTTAAAGGTTTAACACGGGTTACGAGGTATAAAGACTAGCATCTATGTGGTATACATTGACGTGTAGTGTGTTTCTACATAGAGGTGATCTACTTTGGTTACTTAGGTTTCTTGGTTAGATCATGTGTTGGTGATGGTTTCCGTTCAATCCTATCGAATCACGCTACAAAGGTATACTTTTATCTCCTTTTTTATTGATTAATCATATGACTCTATGGATCCGTTCATAGGTGATCTTTCCGCTGCGTTTATTATTTATTCATATCATGTTTATATGGATAATCACCTATAGTGGTATCACGAGCCATCATATGATGTCATATGATTATCGGGTATGCGTATTGTGGCCAAATCGCGTGTTTTTGGAGGATTAATAAAGAAAAAATTAAAACAGCCCCAAGGGATTAATTTTCGTGCTAAAACAGGCCATAATATGGTATTATGATCTGTATTTTTTTATTCCATGACCACGGGTTACGCATATCTTAATTGGTTTTGTTGCCGGTACGTGTAAAATGACCTAAAAATGCGTGTTTTGGCACGATTTGTGAATCAGTTTTAGAACAGCCCTATTGACATGATTTCTGTAATTATATGATAATTATAAGGTGTTTAAAATGTGGTTTTAATATCCTTATGTCATTGGTTACACGTACCAAACGGGGGTTTAATTAATTGTTGATTATTTCTTCGATTTCATTGGCTAACAAGTGTTTCTTGTTGTTTAATTTTGTTTCCATGGCAAATACATGCATGTTTGGCCATGGACTTAGCCAACACCTTGTTATATTCATAATCTTATGGTATTATTATGATTAGTATGCAAAGCCGATGAAAACCTAGACCAAATGTGACATGTTGTGTATTGATTTGCATTTAATATCAGTTTTGGGGTTTGCCATTGTTTCGGCTTAATTAATATGTTTTAATGTTGTTTATAGCCATTGTTTGGGCACTTTACAGTAGTTTAATGATAGGTTAAATGTGTTTAGTCATAAATAAATTGTAACCGATGCTTGGATGGGAATGGCTAAAGAATTAAAGACATATTATGAAATTCGGAGCTGCTGAGTGACCTGCACTAAAACGCGATTTCCCGGAGTTCTATAAGGAGATAGAAGCCCAATTTTGGTGTGCTAATTCACAACTCATGGGCCTTCAAAAGTCTCAACTGGAGCTCAGGCTAGGGAGGACTCCTTCTATGGGTTTTGGGCCCTAGAAGTCGACTGAAATTTTATGGCAGATTTGGGCTTCATGTTCACTTTGGGTTCTACTTGCTCTAGATGGTCTTGGAGCAAGTGGGATCCCACTTTTTGGTTGTGTTGACTTACCCTTAGTTTACTTCTTGGTCCTCGTGATGGCTCACGAGATCAAGCATAGGTTTTTCATCGGTTTGAGGCTTTGCATACTTGTGGTTGTGTGGTTGCTTATTTGCTTGATATCTTGCTATAACTTGCAAATGTTTTTATAAAAACTTAAAAACCAATCACAAACCAATTATAAAACTAAAATTTTGATTTAGTTTAAATTTTAAATATGATTTAAAACTAAAATCTTGTTTTCATAATAACTCGTAATGTGTTATGAATGTTATTTTTTTTATGTATTGTCTAATCTAATATTAATTCCACTTAGGTTTTATATTAGTCTTTAACTTGGACAACTTGACGCACATAAATTAAAACAAGATTAGATTTAAGTTAAGAAATGTTTTTAACTTGTGCTACGATGGATGAATGCATGCTTCCTCGTACACACTTTTGATTTGAAAATCAAACTTTTATACCCGTCTCAAATTTAAGTCATGCCGTCCAATCGTTTGAGATCACTTGCAATTACTTTTTGCATCTTGTGAGACGGATGTGAATTGTAACCCAAGGTGATTATATTCTATGCGTGAGACCTAGACTTATTCTCGCATGTTCTCAAATTGGATGACTTAATCGGTACAACGGTGAGACCTTGACCGAGGCAAGGATGGGACTAAACATGCCAGTTTGACATTTAGTGAAATGTTTGCTTGTGTCATGAGTCCCATAAGGATCTAAGAATTGCACAAGATTTGCAATTGATGAACGTCATCTACCTGTTGAATCTATCATTGCTAGCAGATCAACTGATGTGGTGGTGGAACCTCAATGAGGATCTTAGCCTTTTCGTAAAATTAATTGTTTTTATAAACTTGGGTAGTTAATTTTAAAAGGATAATTATCGAAAACACTAAATATGAACTTTGTATTTCTATTAATGATTTTGTGCAACACAAACCGTAAACAAAGTTTGTTTCCTTTTGTGTTAGAGGAAAACAAACTAAGTCTTCTTTCCTTGTAAGAATAAGACTCGTTTCCATCCTTTCTCCTTGTATGAGAAAGCTGTAATAGGAACACTTGAATCTTCTCAATCCTAATCAATCTTAATACACACCTACTCAAGAAATCGCATTGTCTTGTAAGTCAAAACGATTAAGTACGGTTGCATATCTTAAAGTGTTAAGATAATGTATGAGTCTTGATTAGAAATTGAAGTCTCATTAAACCGTGAGAGGAAAGGAAATTACTAGCATGTTTTTATAGTATATTTTCCTTACACAAACTAGTTCCCTAAGATTCTACACACCTTTGAGGTAAAGTAGAAAGAGGAATTGCATGCAAAACTTTCAAGTTAATGGCATCGATGGAAATCTCATCAGAAATATAGTAGAACTTGATACTTTTTTGAATATCTATGTACATGTTTACTGGTCTACGAGACTCACATTTGCTATAATGTGTAGACATTCAAGGAACTAGAAAGTATACAAATTGCTACTTGCTTTTTCACTAGTATAGATACATTAAAAATGTTGTCTTAACTAATGGGAGCAATGCAGTTTTCAATCATAGGACACACTTGTAATGTTGTCTTATTCAGTGGGAGCTATGAGCTTATCACATTGTAAGTGACCCACTTAATTTCTTGATTGTCTTGAAATGACATCATAGTTTTCTAAGCCTTATTGCATATTATTTTAAAAGATAACTAGTCGCTTTTCTGATGTCGCTTCCCGAAATGTTATCTAAAAATAGTTATGCATGATTGCTTATTAAACGATGAAGTTCTACATAACCCTTCTATACAAGCTTGATTTGAGTATGACTTAAATCTTATTATATCTGTCATATTTTAATATTATTCATATATGATGTTGTGCCATGCTCAAGTGGGAGAAATATTAGAGTGTGCAAGGTACAACACAATATGGCTTATAATATTCTATTAGGACTTATACATATTGATGTATGTTGTCTAATAGAGAACTAATGTCAAGAAATAATAAAAACTACTTCATCACATTACCTAAATGTTTTAGCTAATATGCATATATGTCTTCTTGTAAAGACATAAATATGAAGTATGTAAATTAACTTGAAAATACTATTGAAGCCAAAAGTAGGCATTCAATAATAATTTATTTATAATATGTTTATGTCTTCAAGTAAATACATTAACATGAACTTCCTTGAATTGTTCAAAGACTTATAAATAAAGTAAGTACTTCACTTGTTGTGTTTTCCTGTTAGGGCATATACAATGAAGTTATTGAATTGTTCAATATCTTATAAAGTATATTTAGCGACCAACATGTTATGTTTTATTGTTAAAACATGAACATGAAGTTCTTGAACTGCTAAAATAATCATACTTTATAGCATGTAATCGGCTTGAATATATTGTTTATGCAATTTGGTTTGACCAAATTATAAAATATGTGAGCTAAAGAGTATTAGGTTATCTAAAGAATTATGATAATGTCTCATAATCGCAACACTATGTTTCATGTGTAAAATCAAATATTATTGTTATTATTTGATACTTGATAACACTAAATACTCTCTCTCTTATCTTATTAAGGTTAACAAAAAATTTGAATATGCATGTGCTTATTCAATGTGGTTCCAAACAAGAAGGTCATTAAGAAACCATCAATTTATGGAATGGGATGACTCCCAGTAAGTCTTAGTTGAAGTCTTGAATTTGTTTAAATCATGTTAGACGTGTTATTAACAAAACTTGAATCAAGAAATTTTAGTGTATTTTATACATCCCAAACGAGAACAATTCATTGTTGCTCGACATGCTGTGTACTTGGAGAAAGTCTCCTCTTACAAGAAGCAAGTGGGAGCCTTTATGCATCTTTGAAGAGAGTAATGAATAAAATACAACCTTCTGAATATACTAGTGAACGGCACAATTGAGGCTAAGCAAGTAAATGCAAAAGCCACAAAGTGTTGTAACTCCCATTCGCATATCCGCAAGGATACCTCAAGCACCTGAAGATATGAATGTCATGTCTATGTTGAGGAATCTAAGTTAGAGGATCATAGTGAACCTCATAACTATCGAGACTCATTTTTAGATTTGGAATCTAATGAATGACTCAAAACTATGAATGGTTAGATGTAGACCATAAAAGAAAATCACTTTTGGAATTTGATTAGCTTTCACTAATCAGTAAGACTGATAGGTTATAAATGGTCTTCTATGAGAAGATAGATATGGACACAATTGTACACATTTATCGACACTCTCCTTGAATAGAGTTTAAGGCATGCTCAAGCAATTGATCATGATTTAAGGCTTTCTTTTCTTTACAAGTGTTAAATTAATAAAGTTACTAATTACCGTACTCGATTTCATGAATATGAAATATGGTAATTGGTGTACAAACTCTAGAAATCCAAGTGTGGATTAGAGCATGCATCTAGGAGCTGGAATCTTAAGTTTTAATCAAGGATATGATCATGATTAAAACAAAGATAACTCTCGAGTACCTTTAAGCTAGTCGGAGCACTTTGTATTGTTTGTTCTTTATTCTCATATGTTGTTAACATATAGAAATATTATTCCATCTAAGCTAGATTTTAATCCTTGGCTTGGAATATATTCTATTGAGAGATATAAGAAACAAATCATATAACCTTGGAACATATGCTTAGTATGATATGTCATATGCGGTTAATAAGTCTAAATATGACACATCAATGAGAAAGTCTCAAAGTTCTATCTCACTTGATAAAATTGAATATGTACATGGAGACCCTTAGTTTACCTAATGGATTCTTTACATATGATATGTTATATATTAGACTAACTTTATTACTTGCATGAATGCAAGATGAACTTATCACAAAGTGTCTAAGTGAAATTCATTAGACTACTGTAGACTTGTTCATCGTTTACGGATTTAAGGTAAGAAGATTAGTGTTGAGTTTATACACTAATGCTTACTTTGATTGAGATGGTACTTAATCCTAGTGATAGTAGGGTTTCATCTTCAATGATAATACTACTACCTAGACGTGCTTGATGAGAAGCACTGTTGCACTACTCATTAGTAAAACAAGAATACTTTATAGTTTGAGAAGCTGTTAAGAAGATTGTCTTAAATAGGTGTTCTACTTGCTTCAAACAACCTATGTATTGTACTATGGCGATGCTAGCATTACTGTATTAGCACTTGAGCGCACATATACAAAATGACAATCATCATATTATTCAAAATCTTCACTATTTGTGAATTTCTGAAATAATTATTCTCAAAGTTCACTCAGATGACAACTCAACAGGTCCTTGTGTAAATTCAATGTCTTGTAGTCAAACATGTTCATCATGCTTGGAACATTGGACTTTGACCTTAGAGTAGTCTCATGTATATCTGTTTTTTTTTAGTATTTGGATAATGGAACGTTAAGCAGTTTTACTAAATAATGAATTGATATACTTGGTAGATCGTCTTCATTTGTACTACTGTGTTCTATATTAGCATGTTTAATCCATGAATAATTTATTTATTCTAAATCGTCCATTGTCAGTTGACGATACGGGAGTATTGTTGAATTAAGACAAATGTGAGTTGGTCATATTCATTTGGAATGAATATTAATTGATGATGCCGCCAAACTCACATGTGTTCATTGGATGAACATTGGATTGACCCAACCTACGAGAATTCACTTCATGGATCGTCGTCAATAGTGAATCTCACAAGTGGTTGAATCTCTCATCCTTAGACTTGAGATGCAAGTAGGTTTTGTATGTGTGGAATGTCAATCTTTGATATGGTTCAACGTTGTCCTGAACAAGGCTGCTATAAAGACCATTTTCAAGTGCGATGTGAAACACATGAACGACACGTGCAGTCAAAATAGGATTTGTTCCTCCACATGTATTGGAGTTAGATACTACTGGGCCCCTCGATGAATTGTACAGATGTATGTGTGGCCACACCCAAATGTAATTAAGATGATTCTTGATTAATTTGGTAATCTAGTTCAATTTCTATATCGAGAAACATAATAGTTAGACTTAAGAATGACTTATGATCCATGTCTAAAGTTTAACAAAGTATCTGAAACAAAAGGATGACTGATATCTAAACCATTTAAATAAGATGTTTGAGAAACTATCCCCATACGTTTCTAGGGGCATTGGCGTGTTGCTAGACGCTAACCATTGCTTGTATAATTACATGATTATTATGACGTGCGCAAGTGGGAGCTGTTGGAGTATGCTCGTGTCATAACAACTAATTATACGGCTAGACACATATGGGCCTATGGGGTCACACACATATACACTGAGGTACCATTTCATGTATCGTGATTATCGTATTCACGATATATAAATAACCTACGTAACACGGGATCTATATTGGGCTTCTAATTATCTAAGATAATACTTAATAATTGGATTAAAATTATAAATGGTCAAGCCCATTTAAAAGCCTATTATAGACGAAATTGATTAGGAGTAAATGCAGGATATACGTTTTTTGAAAATTGATTTTCAATCTAAATGATTTGGTCTTATCACCTTAAGGGCTGAAGATGACTAACCATTCATAATAGAAAAACGTTTTTCCATTTCCTCCTAGAGTGATATGACGGCAAAAAATGAATTCATCCATGATGGTGACTTATTTTATGTCATTTCATTAAACTTTAACTAATTGTATTTAAAGGTTTAACACGGGTTACGAGGTATAAAGACTAGCATCTATGTGGTATACATTGACGTGTAGTGTGTTTCTACATAGAGGTGATCTACTTTGGTTACTTAGGTTTCTTGGTTAGATCATGTGTTGGTGATGGTTTCCGTTCAATCCTATCGAATCACGCTACAAAGGTATACTTTTATCTCCTTTTTTATTGATTAATCATATGACTCTATGGATCCGTTCATAGGTGATCTTTCCGCTGCGTTTATTATTTATTCATATCATGTTTATATGGATAATCACCTATAGTGATATGATAGGTTCGCTTTTTTAAGGTAATCAACCCTCTTCTTCGGGTTCTCTTCCGAGTAACACCGTTGCTAATCCACGAGGGGAGATGAAAGCAATCACCACTCGTAGTGGAAAAGGTTATACGGAATCCAAGCTTCCTACACCTCCACCCGTGATTGTGAACAAGGAAAAATAACAACTTTCTTCGCCTCCTTTACCTTCTTACCCTATTCACCCAGCACCCGTGGTTGTGAGTGATCCTATTCCTCTAAAGCCTTCCTCTTCATCCGATATAACTTATCCTTCAAGGTTGAGGAAAGAGAAGGAAAAGAGCAAGGATGATATTCAAGTTTCAAACTTTCTTAAAATGTTTAAACAATTGAATTTTAACATCTCCTTTGCCGAGGCTCTCGCTCACATGCCTAAATATACGAAAATGTTTAAAGATCTTCTTAGTGACAAGGAAAAGCTTCTTAATATTTCTAATACCCAACTTAACGAGAATTGCTCTGTGGTTCTCTTAAGGAAATTGCCCACCAAACTTGGTGATCCGGGTCGCTTCTTGATTCCTTGCAACTTCCCGGGAGTAGAGAATTTCATGGCCCTAGCCGATCTAGGTGCTAGTATAAACTTAATGCCTTATTATCTCACCCCGAGCTAGTCCCCGCCAAAATGATTTTGGAATTAGCTAACCGTACGGTTGCTTATCCAGTGGGGATAGCCGAAGACGTCTTCGTTGGCGTTGACAAATTCACCTTCCCGGCGGATTTTGTTGTCGTTGACTACGAGATGGATCCCCTTGTTCCATTAATCGTTGGACGTCCCTTCTTGAGGACCGGTCGCACTCTCATTGATGTAGCCGCAGGCGAAATAATCATGAGAGTTGGTGACGATAAAATTGTCTTCAACATGGGTAAGATTTCTAAACAACCTTATTCATATGAGAGTGTTAATGCTATTGATGTTCTCGATGAGGCTTGTGAAGAACACTTTCATGATGCTTGCAAAAGTAATCTTTCTTCTCTACCCAATCTTGAGACCGTTGCCTCAATCGCTCCGTCATTGACTCCTTTTGGAGAAAGTGATTTTCTTTTGGATGATTTTGAAGCTAGCTTGGGTACACTTGATCTTAAGTATGTTGATTCTCCCACCGATTGGGAAGAAGACATTCGTACAATTGAGAAACTTCTCAATGAAGACCCTTTCTCTCCTCCTTCTCCTAAAGATGTGACTAATGACGATCCATCATTAGTTACACCATCTATTGAGGATCTTCCTACTCTTGAGCTTAAGGACTTACCTCCTCATCTCGAATATGTTTTCTTAGAAGGCATTGATCAACTTCTTGTTATCATTGCTAAAGACTTTAAAGCCGATGAGAAAACTCGTCTCATTGAAGTTCTCAAGAAACATAAAAGAGCTATTGCTTGGAAAATCTCCGATATTCGTGGAATTGATCCTCACTTTTGCACACATAAAATTCTCATGGAGGACGACTTTAAGCCCACCATTGAAAGCCAACGAAGGGTGAATCCTAAAATCCATGACATTATCAAAAAAGAGGTTATCAAACTTCTTGATGCGGGTATGATTTATCCTATCTCGGATTCACCATGAGTTAGTCTAGTCCATTGTGTGCCTAAGAAAGGCGGAATCACCGTTGTGTCCAATGCAAACAACGAGTTGATTCCTACACGTCTCGTTACTGGGTGAAGAGTTTGTATAGACTATCACAAACTCAATGATGCCACGAGAAAGGATCATTTTCCTCTTCCTTTTATGGACCAAATGCTTTAACGTTTAGCGGGTAATGAATATTACTGTTTTCTAGATGGTTTCTCGGGTTATTTCCAAATACCCATCGATCCCCAAGATCAAGAGAAGACAACATTCACTTGTCCCTATGGCACATTTGCTTATAAAATAATGCCTTTTGGCTTATGCAATGCCCCCGGGACTTTCCAAAGGTGCATGTTGGCTATTTTCCATGACTTGGTTGAGCAAACCATGGAAGTCTTCATGGATGATTTCTCGGTCTTTGGGGATTCATTATCTTCTTGCCTTGCCAATTTAGAACATATGCTTAAGCGGTGCGAAGACACTCGCCTTGTTCTAAATTGGGAAAAATGCCATTTTATGGTAAAAGAAGGCATTGTGCTAGGACACAAAATCTCAAAAGCCGGTCTTGAAGTGGACCGTGCTAAAGTGGATGTCATAGCCAAATTACCTCCACCTTCAACCGTGAAGGGTGTGAGAAGTTTTCTTGGTCATGCGGGCTTCTATCTTCGATTTATCCAAGACTTTTCTAAAATCGCTCGCCCGATGACCCACCTCTTGGAAAAAGATACTCCTTTTATCTTTTCCAAAGAGTGTATTGAATCATTCAACCTTCTTAAGGATAAGCTAACTAAGGCACCGGTCTTAGTCACCCCTAATTGGGAGCTACCTTTCGAGTTGATGTGTGATGCTAGCGATTTTGCCATTGGAGCGGTTTTGGGCCAAACAGTGAATAAACACTTCCAACCAATCCATTATGCTAGCAAGACAATGACGGGGGCTCAATTGCATTATACGACAACCGAAAAAGAGCTTTTAGCCGTTGTCTATGCTTTTAAAAATTTTCTCCCCTATCTTGTTTTATCCACCACCATTGTATACACCGACCACTCCGCGTTGAAGTACTTGTTGACTAAGCAAGATTCCAAGCCAAGACTTCTTCGTTGGGTTCTGCTCCTTCAGGAATTCAAAATTGAAATTTGTGACAAAAGGGAGCCGAAAACCTAGTAGCGGATCATCTGAGTAGACTTGAGGATCCTTATCAAGGGGATCATCCGAATCAAGAGATCAATGACTCTTTTCCCCTTGAGACCTTAATGTCTATTCATTCCAATCTTGATGACACCCCATGGTTTGCGACATTGCAAACTACTTAGCGGGTGGTATTCTCATCAAAGGGTTAACATCCCAACAAAAGAAGAAGTTCTTTAAAGATGTTAAGACTTACTTCTGGGATGACCCTTATCTCTTCAAACAATATGCTGATCTGATCATTCGTCGATGTGCTGATGGGTCGGCAGCTTTACAAATCCTTGATGCTTGCCATAAAGGACCCACCGGTGGTCACTTTGGTCCCAACTACACCGCTAAGAAAGTGTTTAACTCTGGATTCTATTGGCCCACCATTTATCGTGACGCTCACGAAATGGTTAAGCATTGTGATGCTTGCCAACGCCAAGGCAAGATCACACATAAAGATGAGATGCATCAAAATTTCATACAAGAATGTGAAATCTTTGACGTATGGGGCATCGACTTTATGGGGCCATTTCCATCATCAAAAGGGAACAAGTACATCCTCGTAGCCGTTGACTACGTTTCTAAATGGGTTGAAGCTAAGGCTCTCCCAACGAACGATGCGAGGGTGGTTGTGAACTTTTTGAAGCAACTGTTTGCTCGATTCGGTGTTCCTCGTGCTATAATCAGTGACCGCGGGACTCATTTTTGCAATGATCAATTTGCAAGAGTCATGGCTAAGTATGGTGTCAATCACCATCTTTCCACCGCTTATCATCCTCATACCAACGGTCAAGCCGAGATTTCCAACCGTGGATTGAAGCGAATTCTGGAACGTACTGTGGGAGAGCATCGTGCCGCGTGGGCTGATAAGTTAGATGATGCTTTGTGGGCTTTCCGTACCGCATATAAGACCCCAATTGGTTGCACACCTTATCGTCTTGTGTAGGGAAAGCATGTCACCTCCCTATCGAGCTGGAACAAAAGGCATACTGGGCCTTGAAGTGGGCTAACTTCGACATCAACAAAGCCGGTGATCTTCGCAAGATTCAACTCAACGAGCTAAATGAACTGAGGAATTACGAGAACTCATTGATCTACAAGGAGAAGACCAAGATCATCCACGATTCTAGAATTAAGAACCGAGAGTTCCACGCTGGTGATCAAGTCTTAGTTTTTAACTCTCGGTTGAAGATCTTCTCGGGCAAGTTGAAGAGCCGCTGGTCTGGTCCATTTACCGTTGCCAAAGTCTTTCCATATGGCACCATTGAGCTTTCTCAGCCAAATGGGCCCAATTTTAAGGTGAATGGCCAGCGTTTGAAGTTTTACTTTGGTGAGGACATCTCTCATGAGATGATTCCATCCCTCTCCACCTTTCCCTTGAATTAGTTCGAGACCGAGTCAGGCTCGTGACTCGGTTAACAAAAACAAGCGCTCCTCGGGAGGCAACCCGAGTATCTATCCCCCCTTTTTCCGTTTTTCATCCTAAGTGTAGGGGGAGCTATATAGGTTGCTTGTGTTTGTATGGTGATGTGATTACAAGGATAAGTGCACTTTTGGAATCTTTGAAGAACCGTGCTCCCATGTTATCCGCAAATCCGGTTCTATCTCTCAACTATCGTGATTCAATTTTCTTCATTCTCACATTTGAAATTGATCACTTTTGTTGTCTTCTACTTAACTTGATTTAACCAACGTGCACAATGTCATAAGTGTAGGGGAGACTTTTCCCACATGCTTAAACATTGAGGACAATGTTTATATTAAGTGTAGGGGAGACTTCTATCGAAGTTTTAAGTGGACTTTTCCATTAATTTGTCCTCATTTTAACCGGAAAATTTGATTTTTCGACATTTTTCAAAAATTTTAATCTATTTTGGCCTAGTTGTATAGTTGTGTTTTCCTTTGTTATGGTTATTTTCTTTCCTTGCTAGAATAAATTTTCAATAAAGTGGTTTTAAAATTTTTCAAAGTCGTGAATATTTTGACTCAACCCGAATTTACTTATCTAAGTTTACTCTAGCTAGTATCCTTAACGTGTTTAAGTCAAGTTTTGCTAGGCTTTTATATAGGGAACTTTAAAACGCGAAGGTCTTAACTCTCACGGGTTAAGAACAAGAACTTTTCGCAAGTTCCTATAATTGATCTGTGACAATCCGTCAATCTACGATTGATATTTTATTCTCAAATATTATTTGAAAATATTATTTTAATGATACAATATGAACTCACTTATTTTTGGGAAGAAATTTGGATTTACGTCTTGAAGTAGCGTCGACTACGTTTAAACCGAAGGATTCAACATTACGTGCTTACGTTTACATACACCGTCCTTGGTGACAGTCCGACATTTTAGAAAATAAATTTATCCATGAATATTATTTTGGAGTTTTAAATTTGTGTTGGTTCATAAACTCACAAATTTACGAGAAAATATTAGGACTTACGATTTTATTTTAACGTCCTTTACGACTAAACCGGAAACCTTAGGATTACGTATTTACGTTTTTGAACTCCGTTTTTGATGAGACAATTTTTATTGGATTCGTTTTGTGTCGTTGATTCATAATTTATAAAAACGTTTTTCGTGAAACGACCCGAGGGCACGCAAATCGAGGAAACTAGAATCGAGGAATACCCGTAAATTAGTGAGGTGGGACAAAATACATTATCCCACCCCACTAATACACATGGGATGGCACAGCATGACACCACATCAAAGATGTGGCATCATGTTAACTTGTAGCTTACAAGTGTAAGCACTAGCTTAACACTTAAGCTAGTTTCTTCCACTCATCCCACAAAAACAACTAGCTACTCATAACCACCATTTTCACTCATGCAAACCACTCTCATCCTCCAATTTCCCTCTCAAAAATTCGTCCTACTCTCACCCTAAATAACCCATTTGATCTTGATTTAACCATGAAATCATATGTTATTCACACATGTGATGAAATCCCATTGAAGTTATGAAGATTGGAGGTGATCTTAACATGTAAAAAGGAGTTTTCAAGGGAGTTTGGGGCTGAGTTCTCAAGGAGTTTTCATGAAGAACAAGGGCTGATTTTTGGAGGAATCTACAAATACTTGGTGATCCTAGAAGTGGTGTTGATATCTCATAAGATTGGTTACCCAAAACCATGTCTTGTTCATCCAAAAGCTCATCATTTCATCATCATGGTGGTATAAAGATTGTTCTCCTCATCCTCTTGTTATTTTGATTATGTAATCATGTATTTTCTTTCCTATTGTATATGTATATGATGATTATATGATGATAAAAGTGTTGTGTGGGGATTTGTTGTTGATAAACATGCTTAAAAAGATGAAAGACTATAAGAAACAAGGCTAAAATCTTGTTTAAATTTGTTGGCTGTATAAAACAGTAAAGAATCAAATGATGAACTGATAAAAATGGCATAGATTAATGGATTTACAGTAAGCTATGGGTCTTGTACACATGTGAGAGTTGGCCATGCAATGGAATCATTGTAATGAGTGAGATATGATCAAAACAAGTTTAGAGTACCAATCTGAGTTTACTGTTTTGGACGATTTTTAGAAAATACTTAGTAGATGATTCAACAGTAGCTATAGAAGAGTTAAATGGAGCACATATCATTTAGTTTATGTGATAAAAATTTGAGCTTCTATCTCCATATAGAACTCTAGATATGGCAGTTTTGGTGAAGATGAAAATAAAAATCAGATTTTGAGAATTAATGTTTATTACTATTATATAAGCACTCAAAATTATATTGTATAAAATGTAAAATAAAAACCCACTAACTTATGGATTTTATTTATATAAGTATGTAAAAGGTTAAATAATTGGACATTTTATAAAAATGGTAACTTGTTAAATTTTATAAGTTAGAAAACTATAAACATGATTTTTACGACTTTTTCGGCTATTACAGTAAAATTAACGTTTTTGTTAAATAAAACATAGACGGTTGGACCCGTCTAATGTAAACTTTATAAAATTAATTTACTGATATATAAACATGTATAACAAGTAAAAACCGATAAGACCCGAACTATAGGACATACGGACGTTAACGGACTAAATTAACGTTATTGGACTAATAATACAACAAAAATGGACTAAAACACTTATAAACTTATTATTGGGCTTAACCCATTTAGGCCCAACTTGTAAAGTATAGATACTGATAATATAAGTATAACATGGATTAATACAAGTTAAAGAACTTATAATAAGTTTATTGGACCTAAAACACGTAAATCGGTAAAACTAGTAAACTAATATAAAAGTTATCGACACATAACACTAAAACGAGTAAATGAGAATATGTAAACCCACTTGATCATCATATATAAATAATAATCATATGTATACATAATTGTTATTTTTATAAAGTCATTGGACAAAAGTCTAAGACGAGTATTATTTGTCTAGGTTTCCGTGATTGAAGCACGTACCGTACGTCCGAATTGCCGATAACCCACCTTCCCACATCAACGTGAGTTCATAGCCTCGCACTCTTTTAAATGTTTTTATTAAATGTTTTATAAACCCGCGAGGGAGATAACATGTTATTTTTTATAAAATAGGACACCATTTTTCCCGATTGTTTGTTTATTGATTTTGGACCCGAATGATTGAATGACCCGATTGTATGACCCGATAATTGATTAAAGGACCCGATAGATGAAATTAAATGGATTATTAAAGTTAGGTTATGTCACTAAAATTCCCATTAGCATGAATTGTGAACTACCGGGATTTGGTAGACGCTTATGTATTTAATAGTACTATTTGGGGACGATCACCCCAGTTCGCGCCTTGACGGTTGATCCCCGTCGTGCCACATTGATTGGTAAGCGAATTTATGTATGAGAAGATTTCCATAGCATGATCTTTGTGACGACACGCTACTTTATATAGGCAAAATTGGTATCGGGTTAGCTACCCGTTGTTGGTTTAGTAAGGTAACAATGTCATGCGGCTTATAATAATCCAAAAACTAACGAAATACTACTAGACGCTCAGAATTACGACGTATTGCCTGACTAGCAATACAGGGTCATACTATTGATATTATGTTTGTGTTTTGGTTTTCATAACCATATTCATATAACGGTTATTATTTTCATACAACGTCGTAAGACGTATTGTATGACGTTTTTACGACATTGGCTCGTATAATGATTTTTAAGGCTTTTCATAACCATATTCATATAACGGTTTTTATTTTTATACAACGTCATAAGACGTATTGTATGATGTTTTTACGACATTGGCTCGTATAATGATTTTTAAGGCAAATGCCTATATTATGATTTTCGATAAGGATTTGTATAAAAATGACTTTGGCTATTTTATGTCCTAGTAAAATGATTTGTACAAAATGATTTTCATTAGTAATTTTATACTGATATTATATTGATGGATTTTATTAAACTCTATGAATTCACTCGGCGTTATCGCTGACCTTTTCTTTTAACATGTTTTGTCTCAGGTACTTGAAGGTAATTCTCGGGAAGACGACAAGAATTCATGGCCCGCACTTAAACAATATTTTCCATTCAAATACTTTGTAAAACTTTGTATGAAATAATATGACTTGGGACCGATGTAACTTTGATATTTATGAATGGAAATGCTTTATTAATAAACGACGCGATTTTTATGCGTTGTCTATGATGTGAGTAATGTGCAATCCCGTAACACCAACGAGTCTTCCGCTGTATTAAGTTGTATAAATTTGGGGGTGTTACAGTTTGGTACCAGAGCTCTCGTTATAGAGAACGAAAGATTTTTAAAACTAAGGTTTTGAATAAAACATTTCAAAATCTTTTTACTAAAAACATTTTTTCTAAAAATATCTAAAAATCTTTTGACTATAACGGTGCCGAAGAATTCCCGAGTTACCGACAAGGCCAAGACTGAGAAGTGTTATTTTAATATATATATAACTTGGATTATATATATATATGATGTAATTTTATTACATGATTGTTTGATGATTATTTTGATATTTATACGAGGTATTTATACGACATAGATTGTCACAAGGAACCCTAAATCCCCTAGTAAATTAATCGAAGCTATTCTCGTAGGAATTCTAGCTATCCTAGATCTAAACCAAGTTGCGGATATTTATGATCCCAACAAATGGTTGATATTCGTAGAAATGTAGATATTAGTTGATTGTGATATTGAAAAAGAATTGCCGAGATTAAATCTGATATCGATGTCATGACGATCTTTCCTTATAGAGTGGAGTTTGACAAAACGTTATCACCTGGAGAGATGTCATCTGATTCGTTGTCATCCAATTCTAAAATTTGAAATCGAAAGGGTGAATGTTGCACTTGAGGCTGTCATTGGAACCATTACCCAAAAGCCTCATGCCACTAGTACCTTTCCGAGAAGTCTAATTGAATGTATGAGTTATCTCATACTAGTGACTTATTTGATAATTATTGATAAAGGAGTTATAGGATTGGAAATTAAGTGTTGTTCATATCGAGCTTTTATTGCCTATTAAGGCCTAAGAATAAGATTGAAAGTATTGGAAAATGAGGTAGGATATCGAATTGAGTATAAAATTGGTTAAAATTTGAATAAAGTAAAATTTAACCCGTATGGAATATGAGATTGTTAATAGAAGTCGTTAAGTCCTGTGATTGAATTATAAGGTTTTGATTGATTGATAGCTCGTGTTAAGGGTTGTTCCTAGACCATTGTCCACTAACGAGGATGCCCAGTGTCCAAGAAATAAATTGAAGAAATCTTCTTCTGAATTGAGACCGATGGATCTTCTAGGACATGGGGAACACCAAATGACTCTTGTAGATTAGTATTCATTGTGGTAGCTTTTAAGAATCCCTAACTTAACTGAGACATCAGTTGGTAGGATGAGTTCTGAGAATTGTATGATATAGTGACACGTAATGTGTTACGGTACAATTTTGACTTGTTTGTGATTAATGAAAAAGACTACCTTTGATTGCTAAATCCTACATGTATCGATGTTATCTATCTTTTCTTGCTTGTCTCTAATGCTCGCATTAGTGATGCAACCATTGAACAAGTACTCATCTTGAATCGAGTTACGTTGTGAATTATTCTTTTGAGTGCCATCGAGATCATGAACCTCATGATTATTTGGCTAAGGCTCATTTCCTATCATATTATAGTTAAGTTCTTGGTGAACAACTCTTCATCACTCTTTTGCAGATCACTCATTGATTTTATAAAGTTAAAACGGTATCCTTTGAGAAAATTTAATTTTCATCACAATAAGAATTATTCAAAGTGAGGTTTATAAGTGACTGATATCAAAATGAAGTTGTTTATGAAACGCTTTGGAAACTTAATTGTTTTCATAACAAAGAAAATCTTTGTAAATTTATTTTTGATTCTTATTTAAGAATTAAGCATGAAAATGTTTTTATTATAAACATAATGATAAAATTTTGACGAACTGAGTATTGAATCGTTAATCTTGAAATTGTATATAGTTGCGCGCCTACATACAATTTGGAATGGACTATGCAAGACTGATTAGTAGTCATCATAAAACTGATTAATAAACACTAAATTTTCTTTGAAGATTGTGAAAGATTAAAAATTATGAGATCTGCAAGAAGTGAAAAATAAGGACATAGTGTTAGGGACACCTACATATGTGCCTGTAGCATCTATTCTTCTGAGTCGAATTTACTCATTTGTGGAAATTGTCTTATTTGACGATTGACAATTCTTTCTTGTCCAATTCTCTCGTGGTGAGATTCTTAGGAAAAGTATCTGATTATCGAGTGTTGATACCCGACTGGATGTATTGACGTTCTTATCATTTCTTTTGATTTGATTTGAATGACCTGGGTAACGATCTGAGGAGCTTTCGAATGCGTACTCGAATTATGAAAACATGGAATATATTCATATTCATTAAATGCTTTCGTCTGTATCTGATTTGAAATTCTCTCGCGCAGATTATGCGTTGACCTTACTCTTTTAATAGTAGTTATGTCTCCATATATCCTTGAATTGGTGAAGTATTATGAGTTATTATTAGTCTTTTGAGAAGTTCACATCTTATCGACGACAATAAAACTGGAAAGTTGATAGTGCCAGTAGAATGGATTGATTGATTATGACATGACGACATTGTCTTAATTAATGGGAACTCGAGTAGAATTCCCCTAAAAGATAAGATGTTGATTATCAAAAGTGATTTAAATAATTCTTGGTGGATGACGATATCCTGTATTTAGACTTAAAATTATACCATGAATGATTGTGAATTAGTCATAAATATTATAATCTAGAAAGAACCTAATATGAATTTATTAAAAGATATTTCTGTTATCTGAAATTTTTAGAAGGTATTTATTGGTAAATTACCTAGACTTTCGCCATTAAGGCAAGTCGAAATTGGTATTGATTATATTCCCGGTGCTGCACCTGTGGCTTGTGCACTGTACGTCAACACCATCTAAATTAAAGGAATTACCGTACAACTGAGAGAGTTGTCGGAGAAAGATTTTATTATACCAAGCCTGTCATCATGAAGAGCTATGGTGTTATCATTCCTTATATTTATACATTATTGTGAACTGAGTAAATTGACAATCGAAAACGATATCCATAACTCGAAATGGAAGATTTGTTCGATCATTTACAAGGTTCTAGTGTATGTTTTAAAGATTTGATCCATAGCATGATTATCATCAACTTCGCATCTGCGAAAAAGATTATGTATTCCAATCACTACATCCGGTACTTGTAATGAACATTATGAGTTTCATGTGATGTCGTTTGGATTGATCAATGCACATGTAGCATTCATAATTTGGTGAATCACATGTGTAGGCTGTAATTTGATAAATTCATGCTCGTGATCATTAAGGACCATTTATTTGTTTGTTTATAAGAATAAGAATGAAGTTAATAATTAATTATAGATTGCTCTGAATTGGCCGAACAATGAAAACATGTACCTTGAATAATTAACATGAGACTTAAGACTTAATACTTTACATGATTTAACCATGTGATTAATAGATAATGGAATATAAATTTACTCTTCAAAAATTAGAAGTAATTTAAGACTTTGGGTTATACTAAAAAGAAAGTGCAAATATATTTTGACAAATGTTTTACCAAAGGATTTTTAAGGGATTATTCCCTTATACACAAACCATTTAACTAAACTTCTGTTTAGGCGTAAATGTTTGTGTATGCCTCAAGATAACCTAAAAGGGATTGAGGAAACCATTTGAACCATGACTTGAAATTTGAAACGATAATTTACGCTTTTCAAACTAAGAAAATTTTAACCAAAATATAAACGAAGATTTCTCGAACATTTACGAATCCTGTTAATTATTTTCGATAAATCAACAAAAATCGTGTTAATTAAATTCAAATTTATTTTTGAACATTTTATATAATTGGTCGAACTAAGAAATTTAAAACTTTTACGTTTACGCTTCATAAAAAAATTAACTAATAATTATTTAATTAATTATAATAATTATCGACGCTTTAGACGACGGATTGAGTAAAACGGATAAAAATGATAGTAAAGACGAAACTAAAACATAGAAGATATGAAGAAAGAATTTTGAATAAATACGGTTGTGATATTTATTTCATCAGGAAGGTGAACGTAATTACTGACGCATAATATAGAAAGAATATTTGAGTGAATTGTGGACATGATAATTATATCATCATGAGAGATGAATATAGATACCGACGCAGTATGTAGAAAAGATAAAGAACCAATTAGGACATGTTCCTTAATAATGATTGTGCGAAATAAATTGCCGAACAATTTAAAAATAGCCGATGATTGTAAAAAGAGATAATATAGATAATAAAAAGGGGTTCGCGGCTAATATGAACCATTAAAAATTGAGAAGCCGATAGTGCTGAATGTTTTAAAGGCCACTTGTGGTTGCCTAAATATGGAGATTGTGAGATATAGTTATGTAGGAATTTGTAAGTATAAGTATTCTATTTACGTCATTTATGACAAAAAATATCTTTGTCTGAAGAAGTTGTACTGATGAAAAATTATGAAGGCAGATATCGCCTCATACATTAGTGAACGTCTAGCTATTGCAAAGGTCATCATCTGAATTTGATTCGATTTGGGTCAACGTCGACAGACTGACCAAATCTGCTAATATCATTCCCGTTAATGATAAATGCAAAAGAGTTATGTAAACATAGTATGCCTATATCGAACATCTTTATCAAGATCCTCGCTTCGCATCGAATTTCTAGAGATTCGCTCAGAAGTCATTGAGAACGAACCTTGATAAGAGTACTATGTACCACCCCAATCGAAGGGACGAGGTAAAGTAACGATACAAAATACTATAAGTGTTGTTTTATGTTTGATTGATTGACCTTTGGTAATGAACCGTATAATCGTTTTCCTTTGGAAAGATTATCGTTGATAATCATCATATTAGGATTAAGATCGAATCTTGTTAGAATCTATATTAGAGCATCTGTAAGCAGAAGTTGAGATAAAGAAACCCGACATACACCCACTATGAGTTGGACATGTCTTTTAGATTTAAGGTTTTCTATGATGGCGAGCCTATCCTTGTAAAATACCCGACCCGCGAGATCTGAAATGATTGTTGAAATTAGGATCTGATTATTGACTGCCGGTAGTGGGCAAGAGGATATGTGAATATGAAAAGTAGATCTTGAAGTGCCAAATGGGTAGCGAAGTTATGCCACAATTTTTAACCTTGGAAAAATGAATTCATGATCTGACAAATCATGGGATATAAGTCCCCGTTGTATGGGACCATAGAGATGATGTAAAAAGATTGGTTTGAAAGGCATATAAGCTGGATCTACCCTAGGACTTCAAAGACTGCGTGAATTATGTTTCTAAATCGAACTAGATGGAATATCTATCAAGTGAGAATCTGATTATTCTTAGTAGAGCTTAGATCGGCGAAAAGTTGCATTCATCAAAAACCCGTGAACATCATGGATAGAGAAAGTAAGTCAACATTAAGCCTGATCTTATTCCCGTAGTTATGTTTGATGAAACTCGCGTATTATCATGGATTACACATATGAGAAAAGACCAAATGTGGAGGAAATACCCACATGGCTTTAACTCTATAAGAAGCGAGTAGTAAGGTAAGATGATCTTTGAGGACAAAGATCCTGTTTAGGGGTAAATCATGTGACAATCCGTCAATCTACGATTGATATTTTATTCTCAAATATTATTTGAAAATATTATTTTAATGATACAATATGAACTCACTTATTTTTGGGAAGAAATTTGTATTTACGTCTTGAAGTAGCGTCGACTACGTTTAAACCGGAGGATTCAACGTTACGTGCTTACGTTTACATACACCGTCCTTGGTGACAGTCCGACATTTTAGAAAATAAATTTATCCATGAATATTATTTTGGAGTTTTAAATTTGTGTTGGTTCATAAACTCACAAATTTACGAGAAAAGATTAGGACTTACGATTTTATTTTAACGTCCTTTACGACTAAACCGGAAACCTTAGGATTACGTATTTACGCTTTTGAACTCCGTTTTTGATGAGAAAATTTTTATTGGATTCGTTTTGTGTCGTTGATTCATAATTTATAAAAACGTTTTTCGTGAAACGACCCGAGGGCACGCAAATCGAGGAAACTAGAATCGAGGAATACCCGTAAATTAGTGAGGTGGGACAAAATACATTATCCCACCCCACTAATACACATGGGATGGCACAGCATGACACCACATCAAAGATGTGGCATCATGTTAACTTGTAGCTTACAAGTGTAAGCACTAGCTTAACACTTAAGCTAGTTTCTTCCACTCATCCCACAAAAACAACTAGCTACTCATAACCACCATTTTCACTCATGCAAACCACTCTCATCCTCCCATTTCTCTCTCAAAAATTCGTCCTACTCTCACCCTAAATAACCCATTTGATCTTGATTTAACCATGAAATCATATGTGTCACACATATGATGAAAACCCATTGAAGTTATGAAGATTGGAGGTGATCTTAACATGTAAAAAGGAGTTTTCAAGGGAGTTTGGGGCTGATTTCTCAAGGAGTTTTCATGAAGAACAAGGGCTGATTTTTGGAGGAATCTATAAATACTTGGTGATCCTAGAAGTGGTGTTGATATCTCATAAGATTGGTTACCCAAAACCATGTCTTGTTCATCCAAAAGCTCATCATTTCATCATCATGGTGGTATAAAGATTGTTCTCCTCATCCTCTTGTTATTTTGATTATGTAATCATATATTTTCTTTCCTATTGTATATGTATATGATTATTATATGATGATAAAAGTGTTGTGTGGGGATTTGTTGTTGATAAACATGCTTAAAAAGATGAAAGACTATAAGAAACAAGGCTAAAATCTTGTTTAAATTTGTTGGCTGTATAAAACAGTAAAGAATCAAATGATGAACTGATAAAAATGGAATAGATTAATGGATTTACAGTAAGCTATGGGTCTTGTACACATGTGAGAGTTGGCCATGCAATGGAATCATTGTAATGAGTGAGATATGATCAAAACAAGTTTAGAGTACCAATCGGAGTTTACTGTTTTGGACGATTTTTAGAAAATACTTAGTAGATGATTCAACAGTAGCTATAGTAGAGTTAAATGGAGCACATATCATGTAGTTTATGTGATAAAAATTTGAGCTTCTATCTCCATATAGAACTCTAGATATGGCAGTTTTGGTGAAGATGAAAATAAAAATCAGATTTTGAGAATTAATGTTTATTACTATTATATAAGCACTCAAAATTATATTGTATAAAATGTAAAATAAAAACCCACTAACTTATGGATTTTATTTATATAAGTATGTAAAAGGTTAAATAAGTGGACATTTTATAAAAATGGTAACTTGTTAAATTTTATAAGTTAGAAAACTATAAACATGATTTTTACGACTTTTCGGCTATTACAGTAAAATTAACGTTTTTGTTAAATAAAACTTAGACGGTTGGACCCGTCTAAAGTAAACTTTATAAAATTAATATACTGATATATAAACATATATAACAAGTAAAAACCGATAAGACCCAAACTATAGGACATACGGACGTTAACGGACTAAATTAACGTTATTGGACTAATAATACAACAAAAATGGACTAAAACACTTATAAACTTATTATTGGGCTTAACCCATTTAGGCCCAACTTGTAAAGTATAGATACTGATAATATAAGTATAACATGGATTAATACAAGTTAAAGAACTTATAATAAGTTTATTGGACCTAAAACACGTAAATCGGTAAAACTAGTAAACTAATATAAAAGTTATCGACACATAACACTAAAACGAGTAAATGAGAATATGTAAACCCACTTGATCATCATATATAAATAATAATCATATGTATACATAATTGTTATTTTTATAAAGTCATTGGACAAAAGTCTAAGACGAGTATTATTTGTCTAGGTTTCCGTGATTGAAGCACGTACCGTACGTCCGAATTGCCGATAACCCACCTTCCCACATAAACGTGAGTTCATAGCCTCGCACTCTTTTAAATGTTTTTATTAAATTTTTTATAAACCCGCGAGGGAGATAACATGTTAGTTTTTATAAAATAGGACACCATTTGTCCCGATTGTTTGTTTATTGATTTTGGACCCGAATGATTGAATGACCCGATTGTATGACCCGATAATTGATTAAAGGACCCGATAGATGAAATTAAATGGATTATTAAAGTTAGGTTATGTCACTAAAACTCCCATTAGCATGAATTGTGAACTACCGGGATTTGGTAGACGCTTATGCATTTAATAGTACTATTTGGGGACGATCACCCCAGTTCGCGCCTTGACGGTTGATCCCCGTCATGCCACATTGATTGGTAAGCGAATTTATGTATGAGAAGATTTCCATAGCGTGATCTTTGTGACGACACGCTACTTTATATGGGCAAAATTGGTATCGGGTTAGCTACCCGTTGTTGGTTTAGTATGGTAACAATGTCATGCGGCTTATAATAATCCAAAAACTAACGAAATACTACTAGACGCTCAGAATTACGACGTATTGCCTGACTAGTAATACAGGGTCATACTATTGATATTATGTTTGTGTTTTGGTTTTCATAACCATATTCATATAACGGTTATTATTTTCATACAACGTCGTAAGACGTATTGTATGACGTTTTTACGACATTGGCTCGTATAATGATTTTTAAGGCTTTTCATAACCATATTCATATAACGGTTTTTATTTTTATACAACGTCATAAGACGTATTGTATGATGTTTTTACGACATTGGCTCGTATAATGATTTTTAAGGCAAATGCCTATATTATGATTTTCGATAAGGATTTGTATAAAAATGACTTTGGCTATTTTATGTCCTATTAAAATGATTTGTACAAAATGATTTTCAATAGTAATTTTATACTGATATTATATTGATGGATTTTATTAAACTCTATGAATTCACTCGGCGTTATCGCTGACCTTTTCTTTTAACATGTTTTGTCTCAGGTACTTGAAGGTAATTCTCGGGAAGACGACAAGAATTCATGGCCCGCACTTAAACAATATTTTCCATTCAAATACTTTGTAAAACTTTGTATGAAATAATATGACTTGGGACCGATGTAACTTTGATATTTATGAATGGAAATGCTTTATTAATAAACGACGCGATTTTTATGCGTTGTCTATGATGTGAGTAATGTGCTATCCCGTAACACCAACGAGTCTTCCGCTGTATTAAGTTGTATAAATTTGGGGGTGTTACATGATCCTAGAGAGTCGTTTATCAAGGGAACTTTAAAATGCGATTTCTAAACTTGAAAAAGTCTAAGAATTTGTAAGATCCTATAGATGACTCGAAAACCCAAAAATTTGATTTAATAGGCTAAGCATCCATGAGTCTCATTCCTTGAGATTTTAAACTGTGGAGGACGAGAGATGATAGAGTCAATTATAAGTTTGGTATTCTTTCGTGAATTTATGTGAGTTAATTATGAGCCTATTCTCCCATCGCTTGTTAATAAATTTATCTGCAATAAATAAGGTTGTACGATTTGAAAAGTTACTTAGCTTCTAGCCCAAGATCGTTTAAAAGTTGCTCGGTATTAATTAGAGTTCATAGCCAAGGCATAACTTATTGAAGCGGGATGCGAAGATTGACGAGTCCGATAAGGCCCTAACAAGGCATGAGGGCTACATCTTGTTGCTAAAGATCCAAAAGTGATGTGAAGAATCATTTATCAAAAATCAATATGAAGGATCGAGACACATGACGAAAAGCAAATACTCCCCAAAAGATTATGGAGAAGTCTATCCGAAAAGACCCTAACAAGGTATGAGGGTAAATAGATCCAAGTCCTAAAAGGAGGCGGATTGTTGTATATCAAAGTCCAAAATAAAGATTGGAGAAAAATGAAGAAGTCGTGGTCCAAGTATGAAGAATCTCTCAAAGCTTCAAGTGAAGAAATTCCTATTATAAAGAGAAGACCATAATTTCAAAAACGCCTCTCAAAGATTTGAAGTATGAAGTCGCTGCCAAATATCGGTCCGAGAAAGGTCTCAAATCATGAAGCGAGTTATGCCAAGATATGAACTTTATGAGGTCCCGAAAAGCAGTTTTAAAAGATTTTGTCCTTTAGCTAACTATTAATTAAATCGTCCCACTTTGTTTTCAGCTTAAATAACTATCAAAATAAGTCAAACAATACATCCTCGTGATCATTCAAGACAACAATAAAATATAAGAGATACAACTAGGAATAAGGGAGTCTAAGTGAATAATTGAGCCACATGAGTTCGTGTTAGTTTGCTAACTTATAATAACAATGATCTCGTTTTTAAGCTTGGTATGGGGAACGTGAAACTTGAGAATGATGAACATTCATGACAACCTAAAACCCCAATGTAAGTCTTTGAATTCTTTACTTGTTTTGTTCTTTTAGTTTCCTTAGTGTTTAGAATTTAATAAAGGCAAAGGTGGGTTATTTATGATGAGAAATGTAAACCGTGCTTTAAAATTAATGCATTGCGTGAGGGCATTGCAATGGTTAAGTGTAGGGGATTTGATAGGTGTGTAAACACCCATCCTTTTACCACTTATTTCTTGCTAAAACGAGACCAAAACGTGTATTTAATGTCATTTGTTTGGAATTATGCGTGGTTTGTGTGTTTGTTGTGTTTTCAGAGCCAACCGGATAAATATTGAACAAAACATGGGATTGCACAGGTTTTATTGAAGAAAAAGACGAAAGACGAAGTCTATAGTCCAAGAGATGCAAAAGATTTGAAGTCAATGGGCCTATTTGAAGATTTATCGAAGAAAAGGACCAAAGATGGAAGATTTACGTATGTCGAAGAACTCAAGTCTATTAAACGAAGAAATTAAAAGACGATTTGAATTTATTCATCGACGAATCCCGAATCAGAATCGAAAACGTCAACTTTACTGAAAAGACGAGAAGACAAAAAGAGAGGAGAAAAGCCCACTCACCAACCAAGCCCAAGGCCTATAAATAGACCCTTCCCTTCACAATTTGGAACGAGTCTATTTTTCTGTTTTTCTTCTTCCTGTTTCGTAGGAAAAAACCAACACCCTTAAGGTGTTTGGTGATTTTTATTTTCCTTTGATTCCTTCATAGAACTTGTAAGTTTAATCTTTCCTTTTGTTTGTTAAACCTTAATCTTTCAATATCATCTTTCATTTAATCTTGTTATTCCTTTTCTTATTGATTCTTAAGTTCTAAGTTTTTATTTTGTTGATTTTGATTTTCAAAAACAAGTGGGTTTTGTGTTTTTGTTGATTTGGTTTAAAGTTTATGATTAGTAAATGATTAGTGGTTAGTTTGGTTTAAGCTTTGGTTAAAAAGTTGGTGGATTTTAGTTTAAATTCGTTTTGTCATATTCTCCCTGTTCTTCGTTCTGCTTCATCAGCCCAGATTCCGAACCAACTTTTTCTTCCAATTATTCCGAACGAAGCTTTCTTTCCGAATGAAGGACAAACATTCCGGATGAAGCAACATTCCGGATGAGCTCTACATTCCGAACCAGACTTTTGTGTTAAACATTCTGAGTCAAGAGATTATTCCGAGTGAACCAATATTCCGAATCAACATGATTTTTCCGAGTCAGTAGTTATTCCGAGTCAGCCCTTTTATTCCGCATAAACGTTTTTCCGTACCAAAGAATTTATTCCGCATGAAGCTGAATTTCAAAATTATTCCGAATGAAGGACAAACATTCCGGATGAGAATTTAGTTCTATTTATTCCGAACCAACATAGTATTCCGAATAAACTCGTTATTCCGGATCAGTCTTTATTCCGGATGAAGAAGTATTCCGCATGAAGGGTATATTCCGAATCAACCGTTATTCTGGATGAGAATTTATTCCGAACCAGCAATTTTCTTTGATTATTCCGCATGAGCAAGAACATTCCGAACCAAGGCTTTTCAAAGTTTATTCCGAATCAGCCGATTTTCCAGGAGAAGGTCTTTTACTGTTTAAATTTAATTCAAGCTTTAGTTTTATTAATTGTTTTTAGTTTATTTTTATCACTTTCCGCATTTACCTTTTAAGTAGAGATAGATCAAAAGATCCCCCTTTTAGTCACCAATTACAACAATTCCACTTTGAACCGTGATCAATTCGAGAAATACCGAGAACGAAACAACGACAAATATAATTAGGTACGAGCAACACGACAAAAGATCTTGCAACCACTGTTTTACTAACTAACCAAAAATCAGTTATTAACTAGCTTGTATAGTCACCCCTAAAGCTTGCATAGACCTTCAATAGCTTCCCTTAGTCACTAATATAGCTTATTTACACGTTTACAAGCATTACTTAGAGCCCAAGGGTTAGAAACACTATAAATAGGGACGTATAGACTATGCTAAGACTTGCAACCCGTTTTCTCTTTACCTCCTACCCATTCTCCATTTTCACTTCTATATACGTCCTATAACATGTCGCAAGACCAGAAACCAGGTCTAGAAGTTATCCATTTAAGCTCTTGAAGCTTTAATAGCAAGTAGTGTTCATAAGAAGCCATTAGGAGCCATTTTAGAGCATCCTAGGTAATTTTTATTTTAGATATGCTTTGATATTGTTATAATGATACATTAGACTTTTTATAATGCCAAAATTATGTTAGAAAGATAATCTAAAAGAAACTAAGTCATTTGGTCATTTTAAATGGAAGTTATAAGTTAAAGATGTCTTAAAACCCTAGTTTTGTAAATTACATAAAATAATAAGCAAAACCCCATTTCAAAAGCTATAATTATTAAGAAATGTTATTAATATGTTTATAAATATGTTTTGAAACTTTGTTCTAAAATCCTAGATCATTAGGTCCATTTTTGAGGTTCTTATGTGATTTTTACAAGTATAGGGACTAAAACTGTCATTTATGAAACTATTTAACATTTTGGGCCAAAGTGTCATTTTGTGAAAGTTAAATATATAAGAATAAATATTGGAATGTTTTATGTCCTAAGGTTAAATATTGAAGGTTTAAAATGTAAATACTAAAACTATATACTTAAAGGGTTAAAAGTGTAATTAAGCCAAAGTATAAACTAAAAGGACTAAATTTGCCAAATTTGAAACTAAATAATATTAATTATAAATATGAGGAAGCAATGAAAGTATCATTTTAGTAGGGAGCTTTGTACAAAGATGTTCCATCTCGATATTACGTTCTGACTGAGTGGTTGGGTTTACGATTTAAAGTGTCCTCGCTCCTCAAACGTTTATAGAATGGCTTCTAAGTATGATGGCCCAAACAATGGTGCTAGAATTACAACCTAATATGGAATAAATAAAATATAACCAATACATAAGGAGATTGAAAAAAGATTAAAGACTTGATACTATACACAATGTATTAATCCAGGTTTGTGTGAGATCAAGCTATTGTTTATAAGACCAAGTTGTGGATTATGTGATCAAGCTGTTTATTCGAGGAAGAAATAAATATGTTATAAGCTCAGACTCTATGGATCCCAGGTGAGTTCATAGCCTCACAAGTATTTTGTATGCTTCTCAGATATAATTATTGACACTACGTTTACTGCTGCCTTTAAAAGTCCCTTTTTAATCGTGACCGTTAATCATTTAATGAACGCTAATATTGTGAATAGTACTATTTGGGGACTGACATCCCCTATCTGGGCAAGTCGCACTTGCTGGAATGCTGATGGATTTGACCTAGGCTAAACGGATACACTTTATTTTGCTAATATAGGAGTTTGGCAGACTGTCTGCATAAGAGAAATTTGTTGGGTTCCGGTATGTCTAGTAGCAGTGCATGAGCTAGTGCCATGATAATAATTAAATTGTTTTATGTGAGCGAATAGTAACGTAGATCAGGAAAAAGGATCTTGTATTTAAAATGATTTTAAATCTGTGAATTCACTCAACCATTGTGTTGATTTTAAGCATATATCTCAGGTTTTAAAGATTGTTAGAATGGAGCAGCATGAGGATGGCATGGATTGGCACAAGACTGGAATTATTCGAGATTTATGGGAAACTTATAATGTAAAACTCTGATTTTTCAATGATATATAAAGAAAGTTGATTTTGTCACTCTTTTGAGTTCTTTTATATTATTATGACTTGTGAACTATGAAGTAATACCCTAGATCAATGTTCCGTTGCGTAAAGGTAAAATGAGGGTGTTACACACAATAAAAGAAATAAGGAGAGAAGATAAAGAAATCTAAGATCCATAAGAAATCATGTTAATCCAAAAACATGAAAATATACAAGGAAATAAATCATACAAAGATGTATGAGACACAAGCCAAAAATATAAGCAAGAATCTAATCTTAGTTACACTAGAATTATAAGATTTGCTTAAATTTAATGTCTTATTAATAAGCAACCGACATGCTTAATTAGAAGACGAAGTTGTAGCAGAATTTGGTGGTGGAGGCTTGGCAATGGTCTCGTAGTAATAATGAAGAGGAGGCTTGACTAGGATACTTTTGATGTAAATCAACTCCTCATAGATATGAGCCATAGCAAGATGTTGATATTGACAACAATGACAATATGTTCCATGACGCATGACATTATCATGTGAGGGAGGAAGAACACAAAAGGGAAGTGATAGAATATAAGTGTTTTCAAAATCAATTTTTTTAGAAGTAAATTTGATTGAGTGAGTTCTTGGGTGATTTTGGATTGAAAGAGATTGGGGAAAATGGAGGAGAATCAAGACTTTCATTTGGTGAATAAGACATTTTGATTTGAGAAAACGATGCAAAATGCTTAGGGTAAGTAGAGAAAGCATAAGATAATTTTGGGGTGGTCAAAGTCTTGAAACAAAGATTCCAAAAAGTGTTGGAACAAATTTGGAGTTTAGAAAACTCATATTTAGAGGCTCTTCCTGCAGTTCTTTATCTCACCCTGCGGTTATTTAAAATTAATGAACCGTGGTGGAATTAAGGAACCACCCACAGAGACTGTGTTTTGCAAGACAAGGAGAGTTTTCAAATTGAGCAAATCCTAATTTTCTAGTCCAACTAATCATAGAGACATTCTTAAAAAATAAAGGACTAAGAAACACACAAGAACTCAAGAAAACATGATTTTGACCAAAATACATAGATTTTAAAGTAAAATCGACGTTGGAGGTGTGTTAATCTAGACACATAGTCATGACACAATGATCCTACCTAGTTCAATGATGTTCTTTCTATGTTTGAGTGACTCATACATATGAATTATGTATGCTCGATATCAATAGCAATTAGCCATGAAAAACGTTTTTAGATTGAATTAACAATGCAAAAACATTTTCGACCATTTTCAAAAGAAATTTGAGGATATCTGAAAAAGAGAAGAGGAATTTTAAAAAAGAGTTTAAGAGACTCAATAATTCAAAGAAAGAAGAGACTCAAAAAGGAAAAGACTCAATTAAAGAAAATGTGTAATTAAGGTATATGTTCCATTAAACCTAGACCTAGACGTAAGTAATTAAAAGGGTCCATCTTAAGTGGCTTAGTGAAGATGTTGGCTAAGTTTTCTACCGACGGCACCTTCTCAATAGAAATGCTCCCCTTTTAAACATTATCCCTAAGGAAATGGTGGCGAATCTCCATGTGCTTAGTTCGCGAATGTTGCACAAGATTCTTACTAAGGTCTATTGCACTCTTATTATCACACATGATAGGAACATCATTGAGTGTAATCCCGTAATCAACAAGCGCTTGCTTCATCCATAGAGCTTGTTGACAAGCTTTTTCGGCACTCAAATAATCAACTTCCGTTGTGGATATAGCAAGAGCGATTTGTCTCTTGGAGAACCAATAAGTTAAACAACAACCCATGAAGGTACAAACTCCACTAGTGCTTTTCTAGTCCACATAGTCTCCCGCATGATTCGAGTGCGCGTATACTATGATTTCTAATGGTCCCTTTAGGATACCATAATCCTAAATATATAATGCCTTTAATGTATCAGAAGATACGCTTAACCGCTTCAAGATGAGAGGCTTTGAGAGCCTCTTGAAAGTGAGCACAAAGGAAAACAGTAAACATGATATCCGGTCGACTTGCCATTAGGTAAAACAAACTACCAATCATACCTCTATATTTGATGTTGTCTACTGACTCACAATCATCATCTACGGCGAGTTTAGTATCCGAGGCCATGGTACTCTTCATAGGCTTAGAGTCCTATAATCCCAAAACATTTATCATTTCTTTAACATACTTAGATTGATTAAATAAAATGCCATCGTCCATCTGTCTAATTTGGAGTCCTAAAAAGAAGTTAAGTTCTCCCATCATGCTCATTTCAAACTTATCATGCATGATTTTGGCAAAGTCATCAGACAAACTTTGGCAAGTTGAACCAAATATAATGTCATCAACATATATTTCTTAAGCTTGTAAACATGATCAGGTTTCTCAAAATTAATGATGCCAAGAGGATGAGCCACATATACCTCCTCATTGATCAAACCGTTAAGAAATTCACTTTTTACATCCATTTGTTGAAGCTTAAAGTCTAATGCACAAGCATAAGCTAAAAGGATCCTAATGGGGTCTAACCTTTCTACTGGTGTGTATGTCTCATCATAATCAATCCTTTCTTGTTGATTATAGCCTTGAGCTACAAGTCTAGCCTTGTTACGAGACACAACATCATTCTCATCTAACTTATTTCTATACACCCACTTGGTTCCTATGATGGTAGTACTTCTAGGTGGAGGAGCAAGTTCCCAAACATCATTAGCAATGAATTGATTTAATTCTTCTTACATGGTGATGACCCAACTTTCATCCATCAAAGCTTCTTTAACATTCTTAGGTTCAATCAATGAGACGAAAAAAAAGAAGTTACTTTGATCTTGGACTTAATATCTAAGGTTCCTTTGATTAAGGTCGCCTATGCCATTTTTGAGAGCATGATCCTCAGACTCCTTAATGTTTACTCCCTTTTCAACATTAAGGTCTTCAACTCCTAGTTTTCTAACCTCTTTGGCCTTAACTATGTCTGTTTCATCTAAGTCATCATCTACCAAAGGTGGTGTCTTAGATAAAGGTGGAGTTTCATCGAATGTCACGTTGAGTGATTCTTCGACTACACCCGAGGTTCTATTAAGGACTATGTTTGGCTTTCCTAGTTTGGGAATAACCTAAGAAGATACCTTCGGACGACTTTAGGTCAAACTTAGTAAGGTAATATTTGGTCTTGAGAATGAAGCACCTGGTTCCAAACACCTTAAAGTATTCTAATGAGGGTTTCTCACCTTTAAGAATCTCATAGGGGGTCTTACCTAGAAAAAGTCGAATAAGAATTCAGTTGAAAATATAGGTCGATGTGTCAACGACATTGCACCAAATTTTTGAGGCAATTATTGTTCGTTTAGCATGGTCCTACTCATCTCTTGGATAGTCCTATTCTTCCTTTCAACTACCCCATTTGATTGTGGAGTGTGAGGAACCGAGAAGTTATGGGTAATACCATTAGCTTCACAAAAGGCACTTAATTACACTTCATTATCAAATTCCCTACCATGATCCGTCCTGATAGAGACAATTGGACATCCTAATTGATTTTGGATCTTCCGACTAAAGATTTCGAAATGATCGAAAGCTTCATTCTTATTAGCCAAAAATCTAGTCCAAGTGAATCTAGAATAGTCATCAACTATAACTAGGGTATAAAGGTTACCTTTATAACTCCGTATGACGGAAGGTCCAAAGAGATCCATATGTAGGAGCTCTAGGCACCGAGAGGTCAAAACCAAATTATTGTCCTTGTGACTTGAGTGAACTTGCTTCCCAACTTTTCAAGCATCACAAAAGTGACTATTAAACTTCATATTTGGGAGATGTCTTACCAACTCCTTAGAGACTAAAGAATGAATTAAACACATATCAGCGTGGCCTAATCTCCTATGCCAAAGAGTAGAACTATCATCTAAAGTCGCTAGACATAAGTTGTCTTTAGACTTCCTATTGACCTTCATGACATAATGCCCATGCTTTCTAACACATTTTCCAATGATCTTTCCATCTTTTACGATCTCGCTATCATGTTCGGAAAAGATGACCTTACACTTATTGTCACAAATTTTACCTATACTTAGTAAATTAAAACCTATGTTATCTACGTGCTCAAAATTTTCAATGGTCATTGAGTCAAGAGAAACCATACCTTTTCTAATGATGTTACCACATATTTTACTAGCGAATGTAACGTTACCTCCATTATATGCTTTGTAAGTAGAGAACAAACTTCAATTACCCGTCATGTGTTTAGAACAACCAGTATCCTTAATCCTCTCATCGGGCTCCAAATCAATTCCCAAGCATATCTAGGTAACAAGACACAAAATCAAACATTTGGTCCCCAATAATTCATGGGTCCAAAGTTGTTAGTTCCAAACATCCCTTGTATTTGGTTAGGATGCATGAATGGAGGACACATACCTCACATAGAAAAACATTGTTGTTGAAAATTATTCCAATTCATATGAACATTTTGATGTCCATTATTTTTCTTAGGAGTCTTTGATCTTGATCTAGAATTATTATTGTTTCTAGGTGTTGGTGTTTTACTTCTAGGTCGTGACTTAGAATGGTCATTCTTTTTAGGTGTTGGTGTTCTACTTCTATGCCTTGAATCATTTCGTACTCTTGAAGGAGTAGATGATTGTCTTGATAAGTTTCTCAATCTCATTAAAGGTTTTACTTAAAGGCTTGTAGAATTTATCAAGAATAGGTAATTTAACATTGTTAACAACAAGATGTTTTGGCCTTTTACCTAAAATAGACTTTTTAGAAAGTTGAGAATTTTCATTTATTGAAGTCTCTATCCACAGTTCATTATCTTGCCCTATGGTTCCATAATTATATGGAACCGCCGCGTACTTTAGCGAACCACGGGCAGCAGGCCTTTTTTCTGAAAACTTTACTTGTTTGTTGGGAATAAAAATAGCCAAGTCATCTATCCGCTGACACAATGTATCAAGCCGTTGACATAGTGTTATCAAGCTGCTGACAGAATGGGAGCATACAAGAATTATCAAGCCTCTGTCAAGACTTAGAAGTAAACACGTTTTGTTATAATAGGAAGATATGCATGAATATTGTATCTTTTATGTTTATCTTAATATATCTTCCTAGAATAGTTGACACGATAACTTTGTGTACAAGGTTCCTTATGTGTATAAAAGGAGGCCTTTAGGTTTATGTTTCATATACTTTCATCACTGTTTGTTCATCGTTATCATTATTAGAGAAGTTGAAAGTTTGGTATACATAGTTTGTCATTCTCATTCTTGTTCTTTGTTCTAAGTGTTAATTCTGCATAACACTTAGATTATTGATAACAATAAGTTTCTCTACGTATTATTCTTAATTTAATCTCGATAATAAAAAAACCTTAATCGATCTAAGTTTGGGATCAACAAGTCGTATCAGAGCTTGTTGAGGAACTTTTGATCTTAAGAACAAAAACCCTAAATCAGTGGAAACCCTAATATTAGCCTTAAAATATTGAGTCAAACAAGAATGCTCGGTCATATGTTTATTATGTATCGCAAATTAGAACGTTGTAATAGGTAGTAGATTAGTCGTGTATAACGGGCTTAACTTTAAGCTAAGGTTCATTCATAAGTAACTAAAGCCCAAAAGGAAAGCCCGACCCAATTAGTATAGTCCATACAAGCCCACATGTAGGGGGACTATAAAGACCCTTCCTAGCATGTTAGGAAGGGTGTTGGTTCATTTCATTTTCTTCTAATCTAATATTTCACAAGTTTCTCCAACCATTCTCTCTACTTTCTCTCACTACTTTCTCTCTCTAGAATTCATCTTCTTCTCCTATTTTCTTTCTTTAAATTCGTGTTATATCATCATATATTTGGGACAACAATTGGTATCAATCGCCACGGGGTAGATTTGTGATTGGTTGTTGTTATTGTATGTGATTCGAATGATTTAATCCATAAATCATCTCAGATTCAATCTTTTTGTGTTTCTTCGTGTTCTTCATCTTGCTACAAATCTTCTCTATAGTTGTAGTAGTGATTTGGTTGCTTTGGTTTGGGTAAAATCACGTTTTTTTCTTGGCAAAAATCTCATTTTTTACCTAATGTTTCGGAAAAGTACTCACATTGCGATACCCCTTATTCCATCGGAAAGTACAAGAAAGGACTGTTTGATCGCAATAAACCAAGGGGTTTCTACATTGCGATCAATTATTGCGATACCCCCTTATTCTGACGTTTATTGCGATCGTGGATTGCGACGGGATTAAGGCATATTGCGACGTCACTCTGCCAAATTTTTGATTACCATATTGCGATAGAGTGAACATTCAGATAGATATTCCGACAGATTATTGCGACAGGACATTGCGACAGGTTTATTCCGATAGCACATTCCGACGGAACATTCTGACAGAACATTCCGACGGAACATTCCGACAGAACATTCCGGCAGAACAATTCGACAGAACATTCCGATGGACATTCCGATGGACATTTCGATGACATGTTTTGCTAAATTTTGGTCGTGTATTTTTTAGACTTAGCCACCATCTAGACTAGTTCCGGAAAATCGATTACACGAAGATCAAAAAAAAAGTTTTTTGGCGGGAAAACCCAAGTAAAATTTATTTTTTCCTAGACCATTTTTAGGCCATTTAAGCTTCAATTTCAAATTTTAGCGAAGCGAAAAATTTTTCGACCCAAAATTCAAATATTCGGACCAAAATTCAAATTTTTAGGCCAAATTTCATATTTTTTAGGTTTTATTTTTTGTAAAAATTTTCATTTTTCAAAAATTTTCCCTACTAGTTATTGGCTATTTATATCTTGAATTCAAAATTTGGTGATTCATATTTTTTTGGGCTTACCGTTTTGTCGGACTGAGGAATTAATTGTCGGACTAAGAAAAAATCGACATTTTCGGAATTTCAACAACAACACAATCACACCATATCTAGTTATGATCCAAAGTCACTTCATCATCTGAAACACTCATTATGGATTCCGTAACACAAGATGTGCTAGTAGTATAGGTGGTATGGCAGCAGATGGCTGAACCTCTTCCCCAGCGGGGGAAATAGGTGAAATAGGTGGAGTAGTAATGAGAGCAGCAACAAGAGCGGTGTCACCAGATGCGTGACTATCGTCTGTGTCACTAGCAGATATCCATCCACATAAGACGGACGTCGGTGATATGGCAGCAGGAGTGTCAGTAGGTGAAGCCATAATAATCTGAAAATTATATCGTTTTAATTGACATAAGTATAAACTTACTCAAGTTAAATTTTTTTCGGAAATAATGATTAAATTATATAATAGTGCCATTTAACACTCGATGTTAAAGGTTACATTAATACTTATGAGATTAATTAACCGGATGTTAATAATCAATGCACATGTAGCCACATAAGAATGTATTCTCTAGACTCTATATGCTTAACTATTCTAGTCCCAAAAATCACAAAAGATTTTTAAAGCAGTTATAGTCCAGTTTATATGAAAATTTTATTTATATATTTATTTAAATTTAGTTATGGTTCTCTATAACTATCGCTCTGATACCATTCTGTGACACCCCCAAATTGAGTCAAATGCAGCGGAAATAATATTTGGGTGTCACGTAGGTGGATCAACAGCAGATAGCGTACAGAGCAACAAATAAAAGATTATCATTACATTTACTACAGTTTGTCAATATATAAAGTAGGGGCATGAACTCACCTCACTAGTACAACAATAAGTCAATGGATAAATCTGATAAGATGCTCACGATACAATCAACGACCTAAATAATTATAAGGTCTCAATAAATGCATAATATAATGCTTAAAAGTTTCAGAATAAATCTGTGCATGCTTATACTGGTTTTAAGCATTTTATTACGATTCTTGTATTTTAGTTAATTGTTGTACAAGTTATAGCAGTATTTATTTTAATTATAAAATAAATAATGATATTAAATCAATTAATCTATTTAATTAATATTCTTGTATTTATATTGTTTATAAAATAAATTAAATATTTATAAAAGGAAGTTTTATATACATTTAAAGTAATAGAAAATAAATATAATTAATATATTTATTTTTATAAATTAACCATTTTTAATTTATATTTTATATGTAAATAAGGTTTGTAAACGTATAACATTTTAATTAAATTCCACGTTTTCGTAGTGTTTATAATTATTAAATTATAAGTTTGGAAAAACAACGAACGTTATGTTTATGTAAGTTTTACGTCTTAAATATCGGGTATAAATATATAGTAATTATAGGGTTTGTTATACTTTGTTTAAATTACATTTTAGTCCCTCTACTTATATAATTACCCCCGGTTTAATTACTTTTATACCCCTAGGGTTTCTAAATGTTTCAAGTAATTACAATATTGGTCCCTCCCTAGTTGCACGTGTAACTAGGGTTTGTTTAAGTTTCATAACAATTTTGGTCCCTCTATATTCGACTTATAATAAGTTTATAAAAAAGTTTCACAAATGCCCCCTAGGGCTCAAATAAGTTTCGGCTTAAGCCAAAAATCACCCCTAGGGTTTATCTAGGGCTTGCTAAAGTTTACTATAATGGCAAAATAGGTCCTTAGGGTTTACCTTAAGTTTCGGTAAATGGCAAAAGTAATCCCTAGGTTTTTATTAAGTTCCACAAATTACCCTAACGCATTAGTAATTTCATTTAAGTCCTTTTTGTTATCTTGAAGTTTCGGATAGTGTCAAAACACTACCCTCCACTCACGGCTTTTTACATAAGTGACCCTAAGGTTTATATTTTTGGAAAATAAGTTCTTATACTTGTTCATTTAGATCCCTTCACTTAGAAAAATTACAATATTAACCCGAAGGTATTATTTTCCCTTTTTAACCCGAAACATTATAGATTTACTATTTTAACCCAAAACTTCATAGATCTATCATTTTTGTCCAAAATATTTATAGATCTATGTTTTTAACCTGAAACTTATAAAGATATATTTTTGACACTAAAAGTTTTAAATAAACATTATTTAGTAATAATGAAGATTTATTTAGGCAAGTTTATTATAGTGAGCTTAAAACTAAATCTTATAAGGCATAAATAGTGAGCTTATCACTTTAAGGCAACTATAATTATAGATCTAATATTTCTAGTCACATTTAAACATTATAAGCTTAACCCATATTGAACCATAGGGTTATAACCCACGTCCAATATATGCATGGACATGTTTTTCATTGATCTTCAAGTTTAGCTTGTTCATAGTATCATGTTCATCATGGTTATTAAGGTTTTTCATCATTTGAGCTCATGAAACATATTAAGCCGTGACCTATATTAGGTTTAGGGTTTCATATTTTTGTTTCAACATTAAGTTTTACAAGAAATAACCATGTGTATGTTAATGTGAATGAAAGTAAATATATTGAAAGATAGGTTTTAAGTTTGACTTACTTGTTTAGATAGTTTTATGAGTGGATAGGAGAATGAGTAGGAACAAGAGATAAGCTTCAACAATGATGGTTCTAGTAGCTAAAAACAAGCTGTGGCTTCAATGGAGCTTCTAGGGCTTCTTTCCTTGACTAGATGATTATGATACTTGTAGGAGTGAACCAATGATTAGCATTCAAGATGGAGGTGACTTAGTAAATGAGCTTGAATGTTTTGTTAATGGAGGAAAGTAAACAAACCGTAGGTTTTGAGAGAGAGAGAGAGAGAGTGATGTGAGATTTGATTTTCAAGTGAAATGTGTTGTGTGTGTATGTTTCGGCTATAAGGAGAAAGAGAAGTATCCAAATGAGATTTTTGTTTGTACTATGAATCTTATATGTATCTTTTGTTAGATTTACTAGATATGGGAAGGATATGCTATGTTATCTCCACATGCTCAAAATAGCAAAACACTCTTTCCCTCCCTTTTTGGTTTAGACGTGTGTTTTGGGAAGTCAAAGGGGGACAAGATTGACAATGTATAGTATTGTGTATGGTGACATAGTGTGTGTAAGTAGTATTGCATGGATGTGTAAGAAGGCATGGTTAAGCATAGTGTATTAGTGGAGTGTACATGATTATACTTGTAAGTTAGCAAAATGATTATGAATGTGTAAGTATGTGCATATATACACGGCACATATATGCATGTGGGAAGGTTTTTGACAATTTTTATCAAGTGTTCTATGAGAATAATGGTTCTTGTATATTATTGTAGGCATTTGTTAAGTTATAGGTATTTTAGTTGAAGCTTTTAGGCAATTTAGTGAAAGTATATAATGAATACCTCATTATAATTATTTTACTAAAATAAAGTAAACAAATGACAATGTAAGATAATGTACATTGTTTTAAGGTGTTAGGTGTCTCTTCCTATTATGAAATATATGTAAATATGTACATATAAAAATAAGTCCAAGTACTTAATAATTAAATTAAGTAAGGTTACAGTTTATCTCAAAATATGTACTGAGGTGATGAGTCATTGTTCATTCAGGTGGCCAGTCAGTTGCCAGAGTAGTCAACAATGACTAAAGGTCCATATAAATATAAAAATAAATATGAAAGGTAGTATGACAAAAGGTATATGATTAATAATAAGTCATATGAAAGTAGAATTATACAGATTCCAAAAATAAAGAGTACAACAGTTTACAAAGTCAATAAGGTAATATCAGAGGTTTTACACCAAGCTTCACAAAGGGGAAATTTTCAAGGGAATTCTAATATGAGGGGTTTTAATCAAGGGAACTTTAGGGTAAAATCAAGGCTTTAACAACCAAGGTTTTAATAATCAAGGCTTTCAAAATCCTAATCAATTTCAAAACCAAGGTTTTCAAACTCAAGGGTTTAATAATCAAGTTAATCACGGGTTTAATCATGGGAATCCTCAAATGGACTTAGTTCTTCAAAAATTTAACGAACATGAGAAAACCAGGAAACAAATGCAAGAGTACACCGATAGGAAATTCGTGTAAATGTTGCAAGCCCTTAGACCCCAAGGAGCCTCACCTTCTAATACCGAGACTAAACCTCGTGCTAATGTGAGTGCTATTGATACTCGAAGTGGAGCAACTTTAGTGGGACCTTCCATCTCTTCGCCCATAAAGGAGAGACAAGGCCCGTAGGTCATCATGAGTAATCCTACTCCCCCTTCGGTGATTCCTCCCACTACCACTTCTAGTACTAGTTCTCTATTGCCTAAAGAGCCTCTCCCTAAGGTTGTTCATGAAGCGAGTCCTTCTCCTTCTCAACCTTCAAGTTCTAAGCCCAATATCCCTTATCCCTCAAGGTTTGACAAGAGTAAGTTGCTCACCAAAGATGACATTCATGTTTCCAACTTTTTGAAAATGATTTCCTAAGTGAATGTTAACATTAGCCTTATTGAAGTACTTGCTCAAATGCCTAAATTTGTGAAAATGTTCAAAGATTTGCTCAATAAGAAAGAGAAAATGGTAGAGCTCGTTAACACCCGTTTAAATGATAATTGTTCAGCGATTCTCCTCAAAGAGCTTCCCGAAAAGCTAGGAGATCCTAGACGATTCGTGTTACCTTGCTCGTTTCCTAAAATTGATGATTGTATGGCTTTAGCGGATCTCGGTGCTAGCATCAATCTTAAGCCATTCTGGGTATGGTAACAATTATCAGTATCCGACCTTGTACCGACTCGCATGACTCTTGAGTTAGCTAATAGAACTCTTGCATACCCCGTTGGTATTGCCGAAGGCGTTTTTGTTCGGGTTGGTACATTCACTTTCCCCGTGGACTTTGTCGTCGTCGACTGTGAGATGGATCCTCGTATTCCGTTAATACTTGGTAGACCATTCTTAAGATCTGGAAAAGCGTTAGTTGATGTGGCCGAAGGGGAGTTAATTCTTAGGGTTAGGGATGAACAACAAGTTTATAAAATGGGAAAAATCACAACTAAATCAAATGGAAAAGAATCGGTCAATATGATTGATGTTCTTAATTATGATAATGAAGAGATTTTTATTAATCCTTTTAGAATTAAAAAGTCTAATCAAAATGATTTTGTGATAACTTCATCCCTTCCCTTATAGCCTCAAATTTTTGAAACTCCTATTTACGATACTTATAGTGATGACACTTCTTTAAGTGATCACACTATCTTCGGTTTAGACGACCCACCTTTTGACCCAACCACTTTTGATCCACCAATCTTTGATGATTACGATAATGACACTTCTTTAAGTGATCTCATTATTTTTGATGACCCACCTCGTGACATTAATGCACCTCATATCTCTATGAGTGATTCTTCCATTATGGAGACTCCTTTTGACTTTTATACCCCAATTTTAGAAGTCATGACTTTTGAGGAGGATCCTCCACTCTTAGAGATCATTCCTAAATTAGAGGATATTCCATTTGAGGAGGGTTTAGATATATTTCTAAATACCTATTTTCCTCATGAGGATGAGTTTTCCTATGACTTCGATGATACTTATGTTTTCACATCGAGTTTTGAAGAGGATGATTTTCCCACTTTGGATTATGATGACATTTTGAGCTTTAATGTCAACACCTCTTGTTATTTTCCCATTAAGGAACCGGTGTTTGATCCCAGAATAGAGACTTTGGTGCTATCATTGCCATATCACCATACCACCCTTTCCTTTAAGAGATCGTTGCCTAAGGATACCCCACTCGACTTATACTTGTGTGATTTTACCACCTTGGGGATTATTTCCTTTCGTGATGGAAATTATGTGTTTGACCCGAGCGGATTGTATTGGGGTATTCCTTATATGACTATGTTTGACCCTTTATCATGGAGAGATTTTCATCCCTTAGAAATCTCGACTTTTCCATGATTTCACCCATTTCCACCTTTTCACCCTTTTCCATAATAAGTGTAGGGGGGATCCATGTAGGTTGTTTGTGAAGTGTTGTTATGTAGGGATGTTTGCTTTCGTGCTCCACTTTTGGTACCTAGAACCATGATCCCGTGTTGCCATTGATACCGGTTCTATCCTAACTATTGTGATTCGTACTTGTATATAAATAAATTGAATAAATGTAATCACTTTAGTTGTCTCTTCCTAAGCTCGATTTAAACAACGTGCACAATGTCTGATGTGTAGGGGAGTTTACTTCCACATGCTTAAACATTGAGGACAATATTTATATTAAGTGTAGGGGAGACTTCTATCGAAGTTAGGTAAGCTTTTCCATGAATATGTCCTCATTTTAATCGGAAAATTAATTTTTTTCGACGTTTTTCAAAAATTTTGATCTATTTTGGCCTAGTAGTAATTTTCATTTATTTTCTTTTATCTTCATTCCTTTTGTCATCACCATCATATGTATATATTCCATTTCATGAATAAATTCGAAAACAAAATGAATAAATAAAATGGTTTTAACGAATTTAGACGTCTTTGATATATCAGGTCCGTCGTGAATATTTTTACTCAACCCGAGTTTACTTATTTAAGTTTACTCTAGCTAGTATCCTTAACCATATGGACCTTAATTGGTTTATTAGGCTAATCATCCACGAGTCTCATTCTTTGGGATTTTAAATTGAGGAGAACGAGAAATGATAGAGTCAATTAAAAGTTACGTATTCTTCCATGAACTTATGTGAGTTAATTATAAGCTTTTTCTCCCAACACTTGTCAATAAATACATGAAATAAATACGGTCGTATTATTTGAAGAATTACTTAGCTTCTAGCCCAAAATCGTTTAAAAGTTGCTCGGGATTAATTAGAGTTCATAGCCAAGGCATAACTTATTGAAGCGGGACGCGAAGATTGGTGTATCCGAAAAGGCCCTAACAAGGCATGAGGATATCCGAGTCCAAAAAGGCCCTCACAAGGCATGAGGATTCAATTTTTTTGCTAAATATCCAAAGATGATGTGAAGATCATTAATCTAAATCAATATGAAGGATCAAGACACACGACGAGAAGCATTTACTCCCATAAAGATCATGGAGAAATCTATCCAAAAAGACCCTAACATGGTATGAGGATAAATAGATCCAAGTCCAAAAAGGAGGCGGATTGTTGTATATCAAAATCCTAAATAAAGACAAGGATAAATGAAGAAGTCGTGGTCAACGTTTGAAGCATCTCTCACTCCAAATGAAGATGTATACCAAAATGAAGAGAAGACCATAATTTCAAGATCGTCTCTCAAGATTTGAAGTTTGAAGTACATGCCAAATATCGTTCCGAGAAAGGGCTCAAATCGTGAAACGAGTTATGCCAAGATATGAACTTTATGAGATTTCGAGAGGCCGTTTAAAAAGATTTTGTCCTTTAGCTAACTATTGATTAAATCGTGCTACTTTATTTTCGGCCTTAATAAGTTATTGAAATAAGTAAAAAATGCATCCTCGTGATCATCCAAGACAAAAATAAAATACAAGAGATACACCGTAGGAATAAAGGGGTCTAAGTGAATAGTTAAACCACGTGAGGTACGTGAAACTTGAGGGTGATAAATATTCATGACACCAAAAGCCCTAATTTAAGTCTTAGATTTATTTACAAGTTTCTTCCATCAAACAATTTCAAAGTTAATAAATTGAATGAAATTGTTATATCTTTTAAAAGGTTTTGATCTTTTCATCGTTGTTAAGTTTCTTTTATTGTATTAGTAGTAGTATATCGTAATAAAGGCCGCGATGGGTTAATTATGATGAAAAAATGTAAATTTGTGCTTTAAAATCGTGCATTGCATGGGGATATTACAATGGTCAAGTGTAGGGGATTTAATAAGTGTGCAAACACTTATCCTTTTACCACTTAAAACAAGGAAAAACCAAACCAAAACGTGTATTTATAAACGTAAATGTCGGAATTATGCGTGGTTTTGTTTGTTTGTGTAAAATAGGTACAAAAGATCATAAATGAAGAAAACACGGGATTTCACGGGCTTTTATTGAAGAAAAAGACAAATGACATGCTCAAGGGACCAAAAGTATTAAGAGGCACGGATATCGAGAAATCACCAAGGAAAAAGGTCAAGAAAACTACAAAACAAGCACGAGAATAGAAAGAACACAAAATTACGAAACCAACAGTTCCGGCCTTGCCGCGTAACTCATCTCGGTTTGCATTTCCCATATTCTACTATTTTATTTCTAATTTTACCATTTTATTAATCTTAGTAAAAATTAAATAAATCAATTTTTTTTATTTCATAATAGTTAGTTTAGTATTGAAATAATTAGTTTTGATTTTTAAATATTTTTAGTTTTAGTAGTTTTATTTTTAATTATTTTTATCTATTTTTAAACTAACACAAAAATATTAAAAAGAAAAAAAATAGCATGTGCGTTTCTTTTATGAGTAATTAGGTGCATGCTTCTAGAAGATTAATAATGGTGGAGTTGGTTAAAAAAGATTAATCAAGAGCCCATGGATAAAAGAATAATAAAAGGTGAAGATGGTGATCTATGTGAAGTGCTCCTATTGGTCTATCTAAAAGTATCTTTCATCCTATTGGTAGAAACACATCATCACCTACCAAATGACCAAGATGCCCCAAGCACCTTGACTTCAACTATAAATAGGACCTCATTTTTCTTCATTTTGTATGTAGATTTTAGGTAGCTAAATAATGTTAATTTTATTTCTTGTTTTTTAAATGTATTTCCTTTCAACTTTGTACTAGCTTATCATTAAGCACTTTCATATTAATAAAAGTTTATGTTTTATCTTATTCTCTTTTAGGTTATTCTCATTCTACCTTTTTTAATCTTTTCTTATAATCTAGCTTATTATTTTGGGATAAGTTTTTTATAACTTTTTCCAAATAAGTTAAGATTTATATATAAGTATGAAATAAGTTATCTTATTTCAAGCTTATTGTGGGCTTATTTTTCTAGATCTAGCTTATTGTGGGTGATTTGTTCATTTAGCTTTCAAGCTTTTTGAAGCACATAGGTTTTAAGCTTAGGCTTACAACTTATTAATAACCTAGCTTTTTAATTATTTACTTTTAGTTTAGATCTATTAGTTTTTTTTATACAAAATAGTTTAGATCTATTAGTTTTAAGTTTAAAAATTAAAGTATTTTTATAAAATCAAAAAATTAGTTTAGATCTATTAGGTATTTGATAAAATAGTTTAGATCTATTTATTTTTTGTTTAAAAATTAATATATTTTTATAAAACTTAATAAAAATATTCTAGATCTACTATTGTTGTTTGAATATCTTCATTAAATATTAATACTTGTTTATTATTCTAACCTCTTGTGTAATTGTGATCTTGGCGAATCGATTTATTACGTTTGGTAAAGAGCTTATGGTTTAATAAATTTGGTTCGAGTTTGATTTGGTTGGCCGTGTACTTTACGGGTCGGGATACGCTTAGCTTAGGTTGGCCGTGTACTTTACGAGCCGTATTTTGTTGCTTTTGGAGGCCATGTACTTTACGGGCCATATGTTGTTGCTTATGATTGATTTTGTTTAGAGCGTTTTCTACAGACAACGGGTACCAAAGTTCTCTCCTTTTTATTTTTCTAGCTTAATCGTTTTAGTTTAATTAATTAGATTAATATAGTTTAAATTGTTTTCAAAAAAATCTCTTTATTAAAATCGGTTTAATTAGTTTTAAATATTATTATTGATTTAAAAATAGACTTAAAAGTTTAAAAATTAGTTTTCATTTAGATAAGCTTATTATTAGTATAAAGTTTACACCTTTTTGTGATTATTAAGTATATTATTATATAAAGCTTCTAGCTTTATCGTCTACAAGATTAATAAGCTAAAAAGGTTAAAGCTTTACGCTTTATTTTTAAGTTTATCTTTGTGATTTCATTTTTTATCACTTTTACTTGTTATTACGTGCTTGTATTTATATTAATTTTGCATTTAGAATTATTAATATTTTAAATTATAGTTTAGATTTGTTGCATCTAGATTTTAAATTATAGTTTAATTATATTTTATATTAGAGTAACTTTATGTGAATTAATTGCGCTTTTATTTTTATATATTTCCTAGACTAAATAATTTTCCCCATTTTAGTTTAAATAGACAATAGATACCAAGCAAGCTTTATTAACCAAAAACAATTAAGCTCTATAATAACATTGGAAATCAATTCGAGTCGAGTCGAGGAAAATCGACTATACGAAAAAATGGATATTATCCTTAAAGAGTGATACTACTAAGACTTTGATTAATTTCATTACACAGATTGAAAAGAAAACGGGTAATGAGGTTAAAATTCTTAGAAGTGATAATGGTGGTGAATTTAGGAACAACCTTCTAGATACCTTTTGTCTCAATAAGGGAATCTCTAGCGAGTTAGCATAGCTAGAACTCTACAGCAGAATGGTGTAGCTGAAAGAAGAATAGAATTTTTATTGAGGCAGCTAGAACCATGTTCGCAGATGCAAATCTAGCCATTGCTTTTTGGGCTGAGGCTGTGAACACGGCTTGCTATGTTAGGAATAGGGTCTTCGTTAATAAACTTCATAATAAGACTCCCTATGAATTACTTTGGAATAGGAAGCCTAATATATACTTCTTTAGGCATTTTGGATGTCATGTAGTGCTTTTGAATACTAGTGATAACCTAGGTAAGTTTCATTCTAAAGGTGATGAAGGACTTTTTATGGGATGTTCCACAAATAGCAAGGGGTATAGGGTTTATAACAAGAAGTATAGGATTCTCACAGAAAATATTCATGTTCACTTCTTGGAGAATGAACTAAGTGATCCTGAGTCTGGACCTAATTGGCTATTTGATTTAGAGCCATTATCAAGGTCTATGAATTATATGCCTATGACTAATCCAATTGTCTTGGAGGCACCTATTGTTGACATTGCAGGTATACAGGTTGATAAAGAAGAAGGATCACATGCAGTTGAGCCAACTCCCATGTTTGATTATGTCACCATACCTATATGAACTGATAATTTTATACAAGCATCTGATGCTGTTGGAAAGGAGGAAGAAGAGCAACAAGGGAAACCAGTTGATGACTCAATGCATGCATCTTCATCCGCTGACAAAGCTAAGTCAGACGCTGACACATTGGATTCAGCCGCTGACAATCTGTTTGGAAATTTATTCTTTTCCTCCAACATAATTTTTTTAACCTATTGATGACCCCATACCTAATCAAGATGTCAATGGACCAGTTCTAGCCGCTGACAACATATATCCAAGTTCAAGTGGGCATGGGAGTAGCAATGAAGATGACATTGGAAACATGGAGTCCATTGTTCATGACAACTCACTATTTGGGGGAGGAATACTTACAAAGGTGGCCAAAGATCATCCTCCCTCCCAAATAATTAGTGATATTCAGACTCCTATTCAAACAAGGAGAACTAAGAAGACTCAAGGTGGATTCATTGCCAATTTTCACAAGAAGGAAGATACTCCTTTTGTTCAAGAATGTTTGTTTGCCTATTTTCTCTATCAGTTAGAACCAAAGAGGATTTTTGATGCTCTCACAGAAGAAAGTTGGGTTGAAGCAATGCAGGATGAGCTTCAGCAGTTTGCTATTCAAGATGTTTGGGAGCTAGTAGATTATCCAAGGTATGTCAGGCCTATTAGGACTAGATGTGTTCTAAGAAACAAGAAGGATGAGAGAGGCATTGTTGTTAGAAACAAGGCAAGATTGGTTGCTCAGGGATATCCATAGGAAGAAGTTATTGATTACGAAGAGATTTTTGCATATGTTGCTATAATTGAAGCAATAAGGATTTTCCTAGCCTATGCTTCCTGCATGGGTTTCAAAGTCTACCAAATAGACGTGAAGAGTGCATTTTTGTATGGCACAATCAAAGAAGAAGTCTATGTCATGCAGCCTCCTGTTTTTGAAGATTCTGAGCATCCAGATAAAGTTTATAGATTAAAGAAGGATATGTGTGGCCTTCATCAGGCCCCTGGAGCATGGTATGGAATACATTCCACCTACTTGGTGGATAATGGCTTCAAGAGGGGTACTAGAGACCAGAATTTGTTTAAAAAGAAGGAAGGGAAAGACTTTCTTCTTGTTCAGGTTTATGTAGATGACATCATCTTTGGTTCATCTAATCAAAGAATGAGTGATGAATTCTCCAAACTTATGACATATAAGTTTAAGATAAGTGTTATGGGAGAGATGACATTCTTTCTTGGTCTCCAAGTTCAGTAGAAAGAGGATGGTATTTTCATCTCTTAAGATAAGTATGTGGCTGAGATTTTGAAGAAAATTGGTTTTTCACCACATTAAAAACGGGCTAGCACTCCCATGGACAGGGAACACCCACAGGGAAAGATTGGAGAAGGAAAAGAGGTAGATGTCAGGCACTAGATCCATGATTGGATCATTGATGTATCTTATAGCTTCAAGACCTGACATTATGTTTGTAGTATGTGCATGTGTACGTCATTAAGTCACACCCACGGAATGTCACCTTCATGCAGTTAAAAGGATCGTTAGATACCTTAGATACTTTCCCACATTGGGATTATGGTATCCTAAAGAGTCTCCTTTGGAACTTATTGGCTATTCAGGTAGTGATTATGGAGGTGATAATCATGATAGAAAATCCACAAATGGTGGATGCCAATTTCTTGGGAACAGGCTTATATCTTGGCAATGCAAGAAGCAAACTGTGGTAGCCAATTCAACAACTGAGGCTGAGTATGTAGCAGCTACTGCATGTTGTGGGCAAGTGCTATGGATTTAAAATCAGCTTTTGGATTATGGGTACAATTTTATGCATACTAAGATTTTTGTAGATAATAACAACACTCTATGCATTATTAAAAATCCTGTACATCATTCTAGAACTAAACACATAGAAACAAGGCATCATTTTATAAGGGATTATTTTGAAAAAGGTTTAATACATCTAGATAGAGTGGACACAGAAGATAATGTGGCTGATTTGTTAACTAAACCTTTTGATGTTGGGAGGTTCCAATATTTTGTAACAAGTATTGGAATGATCAATCTAAAATATGTGTTTTTTAGAATATTGTATAATATGTACAGGATATACATTGTTATTATCTCATGTGAAGCTATTAGATTTTCCACTTTATTTTCTAATGCTAACAAAGGCATTTTATCCGCTGACAAGTGGATTTCGGCCGCTGACAGCAACTGTTAGTTTTTCTGGTTTTTGATCTAATCATGCAAGCATTTTTGAGCATTGTGCAAAAGGATACAGAGTTGCTTATGGACTTCATATCTTGCAAATTTTTATTTATGATGGTTGGAATGTTTACATTCCAACACTATCTTGAAATAAAAATTTATCTTTATTATTTCTTTGCAAATCTGTGTAAGTTCAAGGGGAGGTTTAGGAAACCTTTAGGTATTTGGGTACTTATAGAGTGCTCTTATCACAATTCTATATTGTGTCAACTGGTGAGTAGGAGTTAGGAATAATGAAGTCTTTTCTTTTTAAGAATTGTTGGAATTCCTAAATCTTGAGGCACTATAGCATGCAAAGTTGATATACTGTGCATGTTGCCAAGACTTATTGGCCTAGAATTTGGTGGTTGGTTGGGAGACTTGGAGTAAATAAAAATGGGCTTACTTGGGAAGTTATAACGGGTTTATATGAGATTTCTTCACACTTAAGAACTTTAGTTAGCAAGGGACAATTGAGGACAATTATGTCTATCTTGCTTATGCAAGTGTGCATGATTGGACAATGCTTGCCAAACTTCAGTCATTTTCAGAGTAAGAGTTATCTTCATTAGGGCAAATTCTCTTTTTTAAGGTCTTTTTATTTTATTACTTTTTATTTTTGACCGTTGACATATAGTGGTTCACACGCTGACAAGCACATTTTCAAACGCTGACATAGCAAATTTACACGATGACAAAATATAGCCGTTACCCGCTGACACTAACATTTTGATCGTTGACAAACACTGGGTCCCACGTAGTTGTTACTTTTGCGATATTTTGGGCCGTAATTTTATGGGATTTGGTAAATTCTTTAAAAGCTAAGATATAAGTTATTAGTTTTCAAGATTTTCATCATTATATTTGAATAACTTACCTATTTTTGAACCAATAGTATCCTAGTTTCCATCCTATAAATACGGCTCATACTATTTTATACAGGTTAACTTGCTTAATTATCTCATATTTTCTCCATACCATCCATTATCACTTTCATACTTTCTAACCTTTCACAAACAGTTTTCATGTCTCCTTTATTTAAACCTACTAGTGTTACTTTGGGATTCAGGAATCAACATAACATGATCGCCTATCTTGAGGCTAATGACACGCATCATCCTCAATACACATGAATGATTGAGTATCTCTTGGCTTCTAACTTAAGGTATGCTTTGACTCATGCTCCACTCATTCCTATCACACACATCAAACAGTTTTGGAACACTGCTAGTTTTGAAACAGTTGGTGGAGTGATTACATTGTCAGGGACTGTTCATGGGACATAATGGGTGGTCATCGAAGCACTTATTCATCAAGTTTTACAGCTTGATGATGCTGATGGTGTGACTACCCTTTCTCATGATCAGTTAGAAGAAGGACTTAGAGACTTGGGGTATGAATTTCCCCCTGAGGGAAAAATTAACAAATATTCAAAACAACAATTTCCCCCAGCCTGGAAGTTCTTGATACATGTCCTCTTATAGTGTCTTAGTCCTAAGTGTACCTCTTTCAATGAAATCAATCATTCTTTTGGTTGTATTCTTGTTTGTTTAGCCACTGGGCAAAAATATAATTTTTCCCATATGATTTTTAAGGGCATGTTGAAAAACAAGGGTAGCAAGATGACTCTTGCTTACCCTAGATTTTTACAAATGGTTTATGAGCATCGAGGTTACTGTCGTAGGGATCATGATAATTTTTATAAGATCCCTACTCAAAAGGCTAAATTTTTTTTGTCCATGAATACTAGACCTTTCAGACCCCTACCTTTGACACCTTCCATGTTGGCTGTTATTGAAGCAGCCAACAACCCTCAACCTCACCAAGAACCTAAACATGAACAACAACTACCTTCACCCCACCAAGATGACCCTATGCATATTGACCCTTCAGCCGCTGACACTCGCGTTTTGGCCGCTGACACACCCATTTCACATGCTGTCACCTCACCACCCCAAACACATGTTCACTAATCCACTTCCGCATCTGAACCTTTTGACTTTCGCCTGGAGAAAAGACAAAGGACTGCTAGTGTCTTCTCTAGTGGTCCTAACCATGAAGCTGAGAGAGTTTTTCCTGATGAATCCATTTTGAGCAGTCAAATCCCCATTTTGGAGGAGGGCAGTCTGCAACCATTATCTGTTTTGGAATTGACGGCAATCTACATTGGCTTGCAAAAGTCTAATGTGGAACTTGTACAAAAAGTCACTGATCAAGGCCTTCTACTCAATCAATTGAGGGAGAGGATCGTTGTTTTCGAAGCTGCTGGATCAAGAAGAAGGAGAGCTATGGTTTTGTCCTCTAAAGATGATTCTTACAAAAGGGAGGATGAACCTACTGAACTGTTCAATCTGAGTGATAAGGGGTTCCATGAAGGTTCCTATGGGACTAAGGAGGTAGTTGAAGCATTGACAAGGATGAAGGAACAAGCTACTCCCTTTTTGATCACTCCCATGAAGTAGTCTTTCACTGAGATGATGTTATAAGCTAGTGGATTATCAACCGCTGACAAAGGCAATTTTAACGCTGACACGCCTATTTCAGACACTGACAGGATTTCAAGTGTGATTGGTATATCCCAACCACCACTCATGATTCAGGATCCTTCCACTCAGGTACAATCTTCTTCTTTGCCCTCTATTGATCCTATGGATAAGGGTAAAGCTGTGTTAGTAGTAGAAGATGACCCAAAGGATGCAGCCTAGACAAAGTTTGATGAAATGCTTGCTCATCAGTTGCAAGAGCAAGAAAAGAAAGGGCTTAAGAAATGTAGTATTGAAGCATAGATTCTCTCATCAGAATTTGATGGTGATGAGAAGGATGAATCTGATGAGGAAGAAAAGGAGAGTGATCATGGGTCTAATATTTTAGAAGAAAACCCAGAAAGATTGGAATATGGTGATAATGATGAGCTAGCTAAGAAAAATCTCAAACAGATGAAGATGCAGGTTGATTTTGATATGCCTAACATATTTGCCATGTATTTCAAATGGGAAGAGAAGGTTACAGAAAATTCAGACATGACTTTGTCAGAAAAGATTTGGGGTTTAGAGATTCTGTTGAGAGTTTAAAGTGACTGTAAGATCATTTTGAAGCATAGAGCAACCAAGGTACTTTATATGAGAAAAAGGGACAGAAGAGAGCTTTATTACATGCTTCTTAGGTGTCATCAAACAGGTTGGACTTATGCCAAATTAAAGAAGCTTTCTTTTGAACAATTGGAGTACTTAGCATTTCCTATTTGGGAATGTGTTTGTGAGGGTAATATATTTATGATGCTTTCTGTGGAAAAACATGAAGAAATTGAGGAAGCTATGAAGATTGAGAAGGATTCCATTGTGCCAAAACCAAGGAAGAAGGGATTCAAGCTTAAATTTCCAAATCTTGATCAGTTGAATCCACATGAGGTTGTTTTGAAGAAGAACACGGTGCTTTATCCTTTGGAAGCATCTGATATGACTAGTGTTGTGCCTCTTGATTTTAAGAATCCAATTATTAAGTATGAGGAGAATTCTATTGGTTTTTGGGTGATTACCAGGGCTGGAGGAAAGGTACATAATTTTACTTCATTCATTTCTTTGTTTGCCAACCTAGATAGAGAGGATGTAGAGACTCTTTGGAGTTTCCTGAAGGAGAAGTATGAGGCAGAAGCTCCTTCCTCCTTGAATTGAATAAAAATCTGGACAACCTTTCAAATAATGTTTGCCCATGATGTTGAAGATCCAATTTGGTTGAATCTGGATGATTTGAGTAGCTTAAAGTGGCACTTGTATTCAGCTGCTGGTGTGTTTCATTTGAGTACTACAAATTTTGCGGAGTTCTTGTTGATAGATGTGAAGTATCCACTGTCACAAGATTTGTTGAAAAAGTTGATCACCACTAGGCTTGAAGTTGACTACACTAGTGATGTTAGCATGGACTTTATGAGATTCATATATTCTCTAATTCAAGAGTAGGTTTTTATTTGTAAGAGTCCTCTTTGTATTTTGTTTTATTCAGAAACTTGAACATTAGTATAAGTATCAAGTTTAGGGGAGGATTGTTGGGGATAAAATTAGCTAAATCACTATGCCGTTGACAAAGGGATTTCAGATGATGACAAGAGTTATTTAGGCGCTACCAGATTGGACGCTGACAAGAAATATTCATGCGCTGACAAGAGAATTCCCAAAATACTTACTCAACACGTTTTTATATGTTAGGAAGATATTCATTGTATATTGTATTTTCTATTTTATCTTAATATATCATCCTAGAATAGTTGACAAGTTTGCTTATTGTACAAGACTCCTTATGTTATAAAAGGAGGTCTTAGGGTTTAGGTTTGATATACGTTTTACACTTTCATTGTACGCAAAGTTTGATCAATCAAAGTGAAAGTTTGGTTTATATTGTGTTTAACATTGTTCTTTGTCCTAAGTGTTAAATTCCGCATAACACTTAGATTATTGTTAACACAAAGTTTCTCTAAGTGTTAATATTGATTCAATCTCGTTAACACAAAGCTAATCGATCTAAGTTTGGGATCAACATGTAGCAGAAAGAAGAAATATAACTCTTATAGAAGCAGCCAGAACCATGTTGGTAGATGCTAATTTACCCATTGCATTTTGGGTTGAGGCTGTGAACACTGCATGTTATGTTCAAAATAGAGCCTTAGTCAATAAGTTTCATCGTAAGACTCCTTATGAATTTCTGTGTAATAGGAAGCCTAATATAGACTTCTTTAAACCTTTTGGATGTCATGTAGTAATATTAAATACTAGTGATAACCTAGGAAAATTTAACTCAAAAGGTGATGAGTGACTTTTTATGGGATACTCCATGAATAGCAAAGGGTATAGGGTTTATAACAAGAAGTCTAGAACTATTACAAAAAACATACATGTTGACTTCTTAGAGAGTAAACTAAGTTATCCTGAGTCTGGACCAAATTGGCTATTTGATTTAGATCCATTATCTAGGTCCATGAATTATATGCCTGTGACTAATCAAGATGTCTTGGAAGCACCTATTATTGATAATGTAGGTATACAGGTCAATGAGGAAAAAGTATCACATGCAGATGAACTCACTCATCTCTTTAACTATATCAACATACCAATTTGGAGTGAAGAGTTCATTCCAGCATCTGCTGCTGCAAAAGAAGCGGAAAGAAAGCAACAAGAAGTGCCACAAGTTGGTGAATCACTGAATGATCTTCATCCACTGACACCTCCATACCAGCCGCTGACACTTTAGATTCAGCCGCTGACAACTAGCTTTCATCCTCTAACAATAATATTCTTGAGCTTTTTGAAGATCCCATACCCAATGTGTAACACCCCCAAATTTATACAACTCAATACAGCGGAAGACTAGTTGGTGTTACGGGATAGCACATTACTCACATCATAGACAACGCATAAAAAAATCGCGTCGTTTATTAATAAAGCATTTCCATTCATAAATATCAAAGTTACATCGGTCCCAAGTCATTACATTTCATACAAGTTTTACAAAGTATTTGAATGGAAAATATTGTTTAAGTGTGGGCCATGAATTCTTGTCGTCTTCCCGAGAATTACCTTCAAGTACCTGAGATAAAACATGTTAAAAGAAAAGGTCAGCGATAACGCCGAGTGAATTCATAGAGTTTAATAAATTCCATCAATATAATATCAGTATAAATTTATTACTGAAAATCATTTTGTACAAATCATTTTAATAGGCCATAAAATAGCCAAAGTCATTTTATACAAATCTTTATCGAAAATCATAATATAGGCATTTGCCTTAAAAATCGTTATACGAACCAATGTCGTAAAATCATCATACAATACGTTTCGCAACGTTGTATAGATTAAATAAAAACCGTTATAAGAATATGGTTATGAAAACCAAAATACAAACATAATATCAATAGTATGACCCTGTATTGCTAGTCATGCAATACATCGTAATTCGGAGCGTCTATTAGTATTTCGTTAATTCGGATTATTATAAGCCGCATGACATTGTTACCTTACTAAACCAACAACGGGTAGCTAACCCGATACCAATTTTTGCCCATCTAAAGTAGCATGTCGTCACAAAGGTCACGCTATGGAAATCTTCTCATAAATTAATTCGCTTACCAATCAATGTGGCACGACGGGGATCAACCGTCAAGGCGCGAACTGGGGTAATCGTCCCCAAATAGTACTATTAAATGCATAAGCGTCTACCAACTCCCGGTAGTTCACAATTCATGCTAATGGGACTTTTAGTGACATAACCTAACTTTAATAATCCATTTTATTTCATCTATCGGGTCCATTAATCTTTTATCGGGTCATACAATCGGGTCATTCAATCATTCGGGTCCAAAAATCAATAAACAAACAATCGGGACAAATTGTGTCCTAAGTTTATAAAAACTAACATGTTATCTCCCTCGCGGGTTTATAAAATATTTATAAAAGCATTTAAAAGAGTGCGAGGCCATGAACTCACGTTGATGTGGGAAGGCGGGTTATCGGCAATTCGGACGTACGGTACGTGCTTCAATCACAGAAACCTAGACAAATAATACTCGTCTTAGACTCATGTCCAATGACTTTATAAAAATACCAATTATGTATACATATGATGATTATATATATATGATGATCAAGTGGGTTTACATATCCTCATTTACTCATTTTTGTGTTATGTGTCGATAACTTTTATACTAGTTTTCTCGTTTTACCTATTTACGTGTTTTAGGTTCAATAAGCTTATTATAAGTTATTTAACTTATTTTAATCCATTTTGTACTTATATTATCAGTACTTAAGCTCTACAAGTTGGGCCTAAATGGGTTAAGCCCAATAAGTACTTTTTACAAGTTTTTATCTTATTTAGTCCAATTATTAGTCCAATATGCTTAATTAGCTCGTAAATGTCCGTATTTCTTATAGTTCGGGTTTTATCGGTTTTTACTTGTATTAGTTACTTAAACATCAGTATATGACTTTTATAAACTTTACATTAGACGGGTTTGGTCGTCTAAGTTTTATTTGGCGAAAAACGTTAATTTCACGGCGATAGCCGAAAAAGTCGTAAAAATCAAGTTTATAGTTTTTATTACTTATAAATATTATTTTACCACCATTTATATAATTTACCCATTTAATTAAACTTTTATACATTTATATAAATAAGTTTTATAAGTTAGTGGGTTTATATTTTTACATTTTATACATTATAATGTGAGTGCTTATATAATAATAATAAACATTATTTCCAAAAATCTGATTTTTAACTTCATGTTCACCATTTTTAACATATCTAGAGTTATATAATGAATTAGAAGCTCAAATTTTTATCACATAAACTACATGATATTTTCTACATTTAACTCGTATATATCTACTGTTGAACCATCCTTTAAGTATTTTCTAAAAATCGTCCAAAACAGTAACCTCAGATTTATACCCTAAACTTGTTTTGATCATATCTCACTCATTATTTTGATTCCATTGCATGGCCAACTCTCACATGTGTACAAGACCCATAGCTTACTGTAAATGGATTCTACTTCATCATTTTATCAGTTTACCATATGGTTCTTTACTGTTTTTATACAGCCTATTATTTACACAAGATTTACCCATTTTTACTTATAGTTTTTCATCTTTTTATCCATGATTATCAACAACAAATCCCCACATAACATTTTTATCATCATATAATCATCATAAATATATACAATAGGAAATAAAATACATGTTTACATAATCAAAATAACAAGAAGATGAGGAGGACAATCTTTATACCACCATGATGATGTAGGTTGATCGAAACATGGATTTTTGATGGAGAAACTTATGATGCACCAAGACCACCTTCATGACCACCATTCTTTATAGAAACCTTGTGGAAAATCAGCCTCAAGACACCATGTATACTCCTCCTTGGATGTTATAATCACCACCATTCAAGAGAGCTTTAAGAGGGCTTCAACATATGTAGAAATAACATAGGATTTCATGGTTGATTTTTGATGAAAATGGTGTTTATGGGTGAGGATGGGACGAACTAGGTGAGAGAGTTGAGAGGATTTTGAGGGTGGTTTGCATGTTGCAAATGGTGAAGTGGTTTGAGGGCTAGTTGTTTTGAGGTGGTTAAGCTTAAGGTGTAAGCTAAGTTACACTTGTAACTAGCTAGCTTAAAGCTTGACACCTCATGTGTTGAGGCAAAGTTAGCCGTCCCATATGTGCTAATGGGGTGGGACAATGTATTTTGTCCCATCTCACTAGTTTACGGGTATTCCTCGATTCTAGTTTCCTCGATTTGCGTGCCCTCGGGTCGTTTTACGAAAAACGTTTTTATAAATTATAAGTCAACGTTACAAAACGAATCCAATAAAAATTGTCTCATCAAAAACGGAGTTCGAAAACGTAAATACGTAATCCTAGGGTTTCCGGTTTAGTCGTAAAGGACGTTAAAATAAAATCGTAAGTCCTAGTCTCTTCTCGTAAATTTGTGAGTTTATGAACTAACACAAATTTAAAACTCCAAAATAATATTCAGGGATAAATTTATTTTCTGAAATGTCGGACTGTCACCAAAGACGGTGTATGTAAACGTAAGCACGTAACGTTGAATCCTCCGGTTTAGACGTAGTCGATGCTACTCCAAGACGTAAATCCAAATTTCTTCCCAAAAATATGTGAGTTCATATTGTAAATTGTTTTTAAATAATATTGAGAATAAAATATCAACCATAAATTGACGGATTGTCACAGCATTTACCCCTAAACAGGATCTTTGTCCTCAAAGATCATCTTACCTTACTACTCGCTTCTTATAGAGTTAAAGCCATGTGGGTATTTCCTCCACATTCTGTCCTTTCTCACAAGTGCAATTCATTACAATACGCGAGTTTCATCAAACATAACTACGGGAATAAGATCAGGCTTAATGTTGACTTACTTTCTCTATCCATGATGTTCACGGGTTTTTGATGAATGCAACTTTTCGCCGATCTAAACTTTACTAAGAACAATCAGATTTTCACTTGATAGATATTCCATCAAGTTCGATTTACGAAACATAATTCACGCGGTTCTTGAAGTCCTAGGGTAGATCCAACTTATATGCCTTTCAATCCCAACTTTTACATCATCTCAATAGTCCCATACAACGGTGACTTATATCCCATGATTTGTCAGATCATGAATTCATTTTTCCAAGGTTAAAAATTGTGGCATAACTTCGCTACCCATTTGGCACTTCAAGATCTATATTTCACTTTCACATAACCTCTTGCCCACTATCGGCGGTTAATAATCAAATTCTAATTTCAACAATCATTTCAGATCTCGCGGGTCGGGTATTTTGCAAGGATAGGTTTGCCATCATAGGAAACCTTAAACCTATAAGACATGTCCAACTCACAGTGGGTGCATGTCGGGTGTCTTTATCTCAACTCTTGCTTACAGATGCTCTAAGATTTAGATCCTAACAAGATTTGATCTCAATCCTAATACGATGATTATCAATGGTAATATCTCCAAATGAAAACGATTATACGGTCTATTACCAAAGGTCATTCGTTAAAACATAAAACAACACTTATATTACTCTGTATCGTTACTTTACCTCGTCCCTTCGATTTGGGATGGTACATAGTACTCTCATCAAGGTTCGTTCTCAATGACTTCTGAGCAAATCTCTAGAAATTCGATGCGAAGCGGGGATCTTGATAAAGATGTTCGATACAGGCACACTATGTTTACATAATTCTTTTGCATTTATCATTAACGGGAATGATATTAGCAGATTTGGTCAGTCTGTCGACGATGACCCAAATCGAATCAAATTTAGATGATGACCTTTGCAATAGCTAAACGTTTACTAATGTATGAGGCGATGTCTGCCTTCATAATTGCCATTAGTACAACTTCTTCAGACAAAGATACTTTTAGTCAAAAATGACATACATATAATACTTATACTTACAAGATTCCAATATAACTATATCTCACAATCCTTTATAGTTAGGCAATCATATGTGGTCTTTTATACATTTAATGCTATCGGCTTCTCAATTCTAATGGTTCACATTAGCCGCGAACCGCTTTTTATTATCTATATTATCCTTCTTATAAGCATTGCTTATTTTTATATTGTTCGGCAATTTGCACATTCATTATTAAGAAATACATTCTAATTGGTTCTTTATCCTTTATATATAATATGTCAGTATCTATATTCACTTCTCATGATGATGTAATTATCATGTCCAAAATTCACTCAGATATTCTTTCTATATTATGCGTCAGTAAATACGTTCACCTTCCTGATGAAATAATTATCATAACCGTATTTATTCAAAATTTCTTTCTTCATAATTTCTAAGTTTCAGTTTCGTCTCATCTATCATTTTTATCCATTTTCCTCAATCTGTCGTCTAAAGTGTCGATAATTATTTCAATTAATTAAATAATAATTATTAAATTTTTATGAAATGTAAACGTAAAATTTTAAATTTCTTAGTTCGACCAATTATATAAAATGTTCAAAAATAATTTGAATTCAATTAACAAGATTTTTGTTGATTTATCGAGAATATTTAACAAGATCCGTAAATGTTCGAAAAACCTTTGTTTATACTTTGGTCAAAGTTTTCTTAGTTCGAAAAGCAAAATGTATCGTTTCAAATTTCAAGTAATAAGTTATATAGTTTCCTCAATTCTTCTTAGGTTGTCTAGAAGTATACACAAACATTTACCCCTAAACAGAAGTTTAGTTAAATGGTTTGTGTATAAGGTAATAATCCCTTAAAATCCTTTGTTAAAACATTTGTCAAAATATATTCGCACTTTTTTTTTTTTTAAACCCAAAGTCTTAAAAGGGCTCTCAATTTTGAAGAGTCAATTTATATTCCATTATCTATTAATCACATAGTTAAATCATGTAAAGGTTCAAGTCTTTAATCACATGTTAATTATTCGTGGTACATGTTTTCACTGTTTGGCCAATTCAGGGCAATTTATAACCAATTATTAACTCATTATCATTCTTATATACAAACAATTGGTCCTTAATGATCTCAAGCATGAATTTATCAAATCACAACCCACACACGTGATTCATCATATTTATGAATACTACATGTGCGTTAGTCAATCCAAACGGCATCACGTGAAACTCATAACGTTCATTACAAGTATTGGATGTAGTGATTGGAATAGATAATCTTTTCCGCAGATGCGAAGTTGATGATAACCATGCCGTGAATCAAATCTTTAAAACATACGCTAAAACCTTGTAAATGATCGAACAAATCTTCCATTTCGAGTTATGGATATCGTTTTCGATTGTCAATTTACTCAGTTCACAGTAATTTATAAATATAAGGAATGATAACACCATAGCTCTTCAGGATGACAGGCTTGGTATAATAAAAGCTTTCTCCGACAACTTTCTCAGTTGTACGGTAATTCCTTAAATTCAGATGGTGCTGGCGTACAGTGCACAAGCCACAGATGCAGCACCGAGAATATAATAAAATACCAAATTCTACTTGCCTTAATGGCGAAAGTCTAGGTAATTCATCAACAAATACTTCCTAAGGTTTCAGATAACATAAACATCTTTTAATACATTCATATTAGGTTCTTCTAGATTATAATATCTATGACTAATTCATAATCATTCACAATATAATTTCAAGTCTAAATGCAGGATATGGTCATCCATCAAGAATTATTTAGATCATTTTTTATAATCAACATCTTATCATTTAGGGGAATTCTACTCGAGTTCCCATCAATTAAGACAATGTTGTCATGTCATAATCAATCAATCCATTCTAATGGCATTACTAACTTTCCAGTTTTATTGCCGTCGATAAGATGTGAACTTCTCAAAAGACTAATAATAATTCATAATCCTTCTCAAATTCAGGGATTTCAGGAGACATAACTAACCTTAAAAAGAGTAAGGTCAACGCATAATCTACGCAAGAGAATTTCAAATCAGATATAGACGAAAACATTTAACGAATATGAATATATCCCATGTTTTCATAATTTGAGTACGCATTCGAAAGCTCCTCGGATCGTTACCCAGGTCATTCAAATGAAATCAAATCAAAAGAAATGATAGGAACGTCGATACATCCAGTCGGGTATCAACACTCGGTAATCATATACTTTTCCTAAGAATCTCACTACGGGAGAATTGGACAAGAAAGAATTGTCAATTGTCAAATAAGACAATTTCCACAGATGAGTAAATTCGACTCAGAAGAATAGATGCTACAGGCACATATGTAGGTGTCCCTAACATTATGTCCTTATTTTTCACTTCTTGCAGATCTCATTAAAATTTTAATCTTTCACAATCCTCAAAGAAAATGTAGTGTTTATTCATTAGTTTTATGGTGACTACTAATCAGTCTTGCATAGTCCATTCCAAATTGTATGTAGGCGCGCAACTATATACAATTTCAAGATTAACGATGCAATACTCAGTTCGTCAAAATTTTATCATCATGGTTATAATAAAAAAAAACATTTTCATGCTTAATTCTTAGATAAGAATCAAGAATAAATTTACAAAGATTTTCTTTATTATGAAAACAATTAAGTTTTCCCAATGTGTTTTATAAACAACTTCATTTCGATAATGACCACTTATAAATCTCACTTTGAATAATCCTTATAGTGATGAAAATTAAATTTTCTCAAAGGATATTGTTTTATCTTATAAAAACAATGAATGATCTGCAAAAGAGTGATGAAAGCTTGTTCACCAAGAACTAACTACAATATAATAGGAAATGAGCTTAGCCAAATAATCATGAGGTTCATGATCTCGATGGCACTCAAAAAGATTAATCCACAATGTAACTCAAACAGAGATGAGTACTTGCTCAATGGTTTCCTCACTAATGCGAACATTAGGATGAAGCAATAAAAGATAGATAACATCGATACATGTAGAATTTAGCAATCAAAGGTAGTCTTTTTCATTAATCACAAACAAGTCAAAATTGTACCGTAACACATTACGTGTCACTATGTCATACAATTTTTAGAACTCATCCTACCAACTGATATCTCAGTTAAGTTAGGGATTATTTTTAAAAGATACCACAATGAATACTAATCTACAAGAGTCACTAGGTGTCCTGCCTGTCCCAGAAGATCCATCGGTCCCAATTCAGAAGAAGATTTCTTCAATTTATTTCTTGAACACTGGGCATCCTCGTTAGTGGACAATGGCCTAGGAACAACCCTTATCACAAACTAACAATCAATTAAAACCTTATAATTCAATCACGGGACTTAACGACTTATATTAACAATCTCATATTCCATACAGGTTAAATTTTTACTTTATTCAAGTTTTCAATCAACTTATACTCAATTCGATATCCTACTTCATTTTCCAATACTTTCGGCCTTATTTATAAACCTTAAAAGGGCAATAAAGCTCGATATGAATCAACACTTAATTTCCAATCCTATAATTCTTACAACAACAATTATCAGATGAGTCATTAATATGAAATGACTTGATCATTCAACTTAGACTTCTCGGAAAGGTATTAGTGGCATGAGGCTTTTGGGCAATGGTTCCAATAACAGCCTCAAGTGCAACATTCACCCTTTCGATTTCAAATTTAAGAATTGGGTGACAACGAATCAGATGACATCTTTCTAGGTGGTAATGTTTTATCAAACTCCACTCTATAAGAAAAGATCGTCAAAACATCGATATCAGTTTTAATCTCGCCAATTCTTCTCTAATATCACAATCAACTAATGTCTACAATTCTACGAATATCAACCATTTGTTGGGATCATAAATATCCACAACTTGGTTTAGATCTAGGATAGCTAGAATTCCTACGAGAATAGCTTCGATTAATTTACTAGGGGATTTAGGGTTACTTGTGACAATCTACGTCGTATAAATACCTCGTATAAAAATCAAAATAATCATCAAACAATCATGTAATAAAATTACATCATAAATATATATATATATATATATATATATATATATATATATATATATATATATATATATATATATATATATATATATATATATATATATATAATCCAAGTTATATATATATATTAAAATAACACTTCTCAGTCTGGCCTTGTCGGTAACTCAGGAATTCTTCGGCACCGTTATAGTCAAAAGATTTTTAGACATTTTAGAAAAATGTTTATAGTTAAAAGATTTTGAAATGTTTAATTCAAAACCTTGGTTTTAAAAATCTTTCGTTCTCTATAACGAGAGCTCTGATACCAAACTGTAACACCCCCAAATTTATACAACTCAATACAGCGGAAAACTAGTTGGTGTTACGGGATAGCACATTACTCACATCATAGACAACGCATAAAAAAATCGCGTCGTTTATTAATAAAGCATTTCCATTCATAAATATCAAAGTTACATCGGTCCCAAGTCATTACATTTCATACAAGTTTTACAAAGTATTTGAATGGAAAATATTGTTTATGTGCGGGCCATGAATTCTTGTCGTCTTCCCGAGAATTACCTTCAAGTACCTGAGATAAAACATGTTAAAAGAAAAGGTCAGCGATAACGTCGAGTGAATTCATAGAGTTTAATAAATTCCATCAATATAATATCAGTATAAAATTATTACTGAAAATCATTTTGTACAAATCATTTTAATAGGCCATAAAATAGCCAAAGTCATTTTATACAAATCTTTATCGAAAATCATAATATAGGCATTTGCCTTAAAAATCGTTATACGAACCAATGTCGTAAAATCATCATACAATACGTTTCGCAACGTTGTATAGATTAAATAAAAACCGTTATAAGAATATGGTTATGAAAACCAAAATACAAACATAATATCAATAGTATGACCCTGTATTGCTAGTCAGGCAATACATCGTAATTCGGAGCGTCTATTAGTATTTCGTTAATTCGGATTATTATAAGCCGCATGACATTGTTACCTTACTAAACCAACAACGGGTAGCTAACCCGATACCAATTTTTGCCCATCTAAAGTAGCGTGTCGTCACAAAGGTCACGCTATGGAAATCTTCTCATACATTAATTCGCTTACCAATCAATGTGGCACGACGGGGATCAACCGTCAAGGCGCGAACTAGGGTGATCGTCCCCAAATAGTACTATTAAATGCATAAGCGTCTACCAACTCCGGGTAGTTCACAATTCATGCTAATGGGACTTTTAGTGACATAACCTAACTTTAATAATCCATTTTATTTCATCTATCGGGTCCATTAATCTTTTATCGGGTCATACAATCGGGTCATTCAATCATTCGGGTCCAAAAATCAATAAACAAACAATCGGGACAAATTGTGTCCTAAGTTTAAAAAAACTAACATGTTATCTCCCTCGCGGGTTTATAAAATATTTATAAAAGCATTTAAAAGAGTGCGAGGCCATGAACTCACGTTGATGTGGGAAGGCGGGTTATCGGCAATTCGGACGTACGGTACGTGCTTCAATCACGGAAACCTAGACAAATAATACTCGTCTTAGACTCATGTCCAATGACTTTATAAAAATACCAATTATGTATACATATGATGATTATATATATATGATGATCAAGTGGGTTTACATATCCTCATTTACTCATTTTTGTGTTATGTGTCGATAACTTTTATACTAGTTTTCTCGTTTTACCTATTTACGTGTTTTAGGTTCAATAAGCTTATTATAAGTTATTTAACTTATTTTAATCCATTTTGTACTTATATTATCAGTACTTAAGCTTTACAAATTGGACCTAAATGGGTTAAGCCCAATAAGTTCTTTTTACAAGTTTTTATCTTATTTAGTCCAATTATTAGTCCAATATGCTTAATTAGCTCGTAAATGTCCGTATTTCTTATAGTTCGGGTTTTATCGGCTTTTACTTGTATTAGTTACTTAAACATCAGTATATGACTTTTATAAACTTTACATTAGACGGGTTTGGTCGTCTAAGTTTTATTTGGCGAAAAACGTTAATTTCACGGCGATAGCCGAAAAAGTCGTAAAAATCAAGTTTATAGTTTTTATTACTTATAAATATTATTTTACCACCATTTATATAATTTACCCATTTAATTAACCTTTTATACATTTATATAAATAAGTTTTATAAGTTAGTGGGTTTATATTTTTACATTTTATACATTATAATGTGAGTGCTTATATAATAATAATAAACATTATTTCCAAAAATCTGATTTTTAACTTCATGTTCACCATTTTTAACATATCTAGAGTTCTATAATGAATTAGAAGCTCAAATTTTTATCACATAAACTACATGATATGTGCTACATTTAACTCTTCTATAGCTACTGTTGAATCATCCTTTAAGTATTTTCTAAAAATCGTCCAAAACAGTAACCTCAGATTTATACCCTAAACTTGTTTTGATCATATCTCACTCATTATTTTGATTCCATTGCATGGCCAACTCTCACATGTGTACAAGACCCATAGCTTACTGTAAATGGATTCTACTTCATCATTTTATCAGTTTACCATATGGTTCCTTACTGTTTTTATACAGCCTATTATTTACACAAGATTTACCCATTTTTACTTATAGTTTTTTATCTTTTTATCCATGATTATCAACAACAAATCCCCACATAACATTTTTATCATCATATAATCATCATAAATATATACAATAGGAAATAAAATACAAGTTTACATAATCAAAATAACAAGAAGATGAGGAGGACAATCTTTATACCACCATGATGATGTAGGTTGATCAAAACATGGATTTTTTATGGAGAAACTTATGATGCACCAAGACCACCTTCATGACCACCATTCTTCATAGAAACCTTGTGGAAAATCAGCCTCAAGACACCATGTATACTCCTCCTTGGATGTTATAATCACCACCATTCAAGAGAGCTTTAAGAGGGCTTCAACATATGTAGAAATAACATAGGATTTCATGGTTGATTTTTGATGAAAATGGTGTTTATGGGTGAGGATGGGACGAACTAGGTGAGAGAGTTGAGAGGATTTTGAGGGTGGTTTGCATGTTGCAAATGGTGAAGTGGTTTGAGGGCTAGTTGTTTTGAGGTGGTTAAGCTTAAGGTGTAAGCTAAGTTACACTTGTAACTAGCTAGCTTAAAGCTTGACACCTCATTTGTTGAGGCAAAGTTAGCCGTCCCATGTGTGCTAGTGGGGTGGGACAATGTATTTTGTCCCATCTCACTAGTTTACGGGTATTCCTCGATTCTAGTTTCCTCGATTTGCGTGCCCTCGAGTCGTTTTACGAAAAACGTTTTTATAAATTATAAATCAACGTTACAAAACGAATCCAATAAAAATTGTCTCATCAAAAACGGAGTTCGAAAACGTAAATACGTAATCCTAGGGTTTTCGGTTTAGTCGTAAAGGACGTTAAAATAAAATCGTAAGTCCTAGTATCTTCTCGTAAATTTGTGAGTTTATGAACTAACACAAATTTAAAACTCCAAAATAATATTCACGGATAAATTTATTTTCTGAAATGTCGGACTGTCACCAAAGACGGTGTATGTAAACGTAAGCACGTAACGTTGAATCCTCCGGTTTAGACGTAGTCGATGCTACTCCAAGACGTAAATCCAAATTTCTTCCCAAAAATATGTGAGTTCATATTGTAAATTGTTTTTAAATAATATTGAGAATAAAATATCAACCATAAATTAACGGATTGTCACACAATGAAGGTATCAGTGACCACGTTCCAGCCACTGACAATATGTCTCCTAGTTCAAGTGGCATGGAAGTAGAAATGATGGGGATCTTGGCAATTTAGAATCCATAGTTCATGACAACATAATATTTGGGGGAGGAATTCTTACAAAGGTGGCCAAAATTCATCCTCTCACTCAAATAATTGGTGATATTCATACTCCTGTTCAGACAAGAGGAGCTAGAAGACACAAGGTGGATTCATTGCTAATATTCACAAGAAGGATGATACTCCTTTTTTTCAAGAATGTTTGTTTGCCTGTTTCCTCTCTCAATTAGAACCAAAGAAGATTTTTGATGCTCCTAAAGAAGAAAGCTGGGTTGAAACAATGCAGAATGCGCTTCATCGGTTTGCAATATAAGATGTTTGGGAGCTTGTAGATTGTCCAAGGTATGTTAGGCCTATTGGAACACGATGGGTTCTACAAAACAAGAAGGATGAGAGAGTCATTGTTATTAGAATCAAGTCAAGATTTTTTGCTCAGGGATACACTCAGGAAGAAGGTATTGATTATGAAGAGGTTTTTGCACATGTTGCTAGAATAGAATCAATAAGAATTTTCCTAACTATGCTTCCTGCATGGGTTTCAAAGTCTATCAAATGGAACTGAAGAGTGCATTTTTATATGTCACAATCAAGGAAGAAGTCTATGTTATGCAGCCTCCTGGTTTTGAAGATTCTGAGCATCCAGACAAGGTTTATAGAGTGAAAAAGGCAATGTATGGCCTTCATCAGGCCCCTAGAGCTTGGTATGGTAATCTTTCCACATACTTGGTGGCAAATGGTTTCAAAAGGGGCATCACAGACCAGACTCTATTCACAAAGCAATAAGGGAATGATTTTCTTCTTGTACAGGTGTATGTTGATGATATCATCTTTGATTCATCTAACCAAAGAATGAGTGATGATTTCTTCAAGCTTATGACAGATAAATTTCTAATGAGTGTTGTGGGAGAGATTACTTTCTTTCTTGGGTTACAAGTTCAACAGAAAGAAGATGGCATTTTTATCTCTCAAGACAAGTATGTGGTTGAAATTTTGAAGAAATTTGGTTTTTCACCACATGAAAAACGAGCTAGCACACCCATGGACAGGGAACATCCTTGCGTTAAGATTGGAGATGGTAAGGAGGTTGATGTCAGGCATTATAGATCAATGATTCGTTCATTGATGTATCTCATAGCTTCAAGGCCTGACATCATGTTTGCAGTATATGCATGTTCACGTCATCAAGTGACTCCCAAGGAATGTCACCTTCATGCTGTCAAGAGGATTTTTAGGTACCTTAGATGTTTTCCCACATTGGGATTATGGTATCATAAAGACTCTCCTTTGGAGCTTATTGGATATTCAGACACTGATTATGGTGGTGATAATGGGGACGGGAAGTCCACAACTGGTGGATGTCAATTCCTTGGAAGCAGACTTATATCTTGGAAATGCAAGAAGCAAACTGTGGTAGCCAATTCAACAACTGAGGGTGAGTATGTAGCAGCTGCTGCATGTTGTGGGCAAAGTTCTAAGGATTCAAAATCAGCTTTTGGATTATGGGTACAATTTTATGCATACTAAGATTTTTGTAGATAATAACAGTACATTGTGCATAATTAAGAATCCTGTACATCATTCTAAAAGCAAACACATAGAAATCAGGCATCACTTTATAAGGGATTGTTTTGAAAAAGGTTTAATATTTCCAGATAAAATAGACACATAGTAGAATGTGTATGATCTTTTTACCAAACCTTTTGATGTTGGGCGATTTCAGTACTTGGTTTCAAGTATTGGAATGATCAATCCGTTAATTATGTGGTTTTTGAAATTGATGTAAACTATGTACATGATGTGCACTGTTATTAGTTTTTGTAAAAATTAAATTTTCCACATTATTTTTCTATCCGCTGACAAAGGCATTCTATCCGCTGACATAGTGGAAAGAAGGCCCTGACAGCTTTTTGGTTTTTCATCTAACATTGCACGTATGTACGTCAATCGTAGATATGGATACAGAGTTGCTTATAGACTCAAGGAGTGTGGCAACAAGGTTTATTTATTATGGTTGAAATATTTATATTTCTATCTTGAAATAAATATTTTTGTCACATATATTTTTAAAGTATACTCATCATAATTTACGGGGAGGTTTAGGACAACCTTTAGGGTCTTGGGTATTCTTAGAATACTCTTATCACAATTCTAGATTGTGTCCACATGTGAGTGAGGGTTAGAAGTTATGATGCCATGTATTTATAAAGGTGGTGGAACTTTTGACCCTCGTGGCACTGTAGCACGCTTGTAATTTATTTTGCATGCATGCTGCCAAGACATTTTGACCTAGAATTGGCCTGGTTGGTTTCGGAGGCTTTGGTTACATATTTGTGGGATTACCTGGGAGTTACAAAGATATTATATGAGGTAACTTCCTTCTTAAGGACTTGTTGAGCAAGGGACACTTGAGGACACTCATATCTATCTTGTGTAAGCAAGTGTGTGTGATTGGACAGTGCTTGCAAAATTCTGTCGTTTTTAGGATAAGATAACTCTTTTAGGATTAATAATCTTTGTTAGGTCTTTTATTTTCATTTTTCTTTTTATTTTTGAACTAATAACTAATAATTTTTATACGCAGACAAACACATTTTAGCCCCCGACCATGCATACTTTATCTGCTGAGAAATATAGCCGTTGCCGCTGACAAAACTTTTGACCGTTGAAAAACACTAGGTCCTACCTACTTGTAATTTTTGTGATATTTTGAGCCGTATGTTTGAGGAGTGGTTATTTTGTTAATTGTTATGAGATAAGTTGTACTTTTTCAAAGATTTCAATGATTACTTTTGAGAAATTTTCTCACTTACCTCATTTTTCAACCAATCACATCTCTCTTATTTTAACTATATATTTGGCTCACCATATCTTGTAAAGGGAAACTTGAAATATTTGTTTCACATACATCTTTTACCTATTAACCTTTACCTTCACTTAAACCTTTTCTTTTTCATCCATGACGCCAAAGTTTAAAACCAATGATGCTGCTTTGGAGTTCAACAATCAACATAATATGCTTGCATATTTGGTTTCTGATACTGAACATCCACAATATAATCATATGATAGAGTATCTGTTGGCTTCTCCATTAAGGTATGCTTTAACTCATGCTCCTTGGTGATAATGCTTTTATATATAGTCTCATCGTCCAAAATGGGCTTAAAATGCATAAAATATCATGAAAAATGCAAAATATATGCTTGTGTTTGTTACATGTGTATTTTAGGTACGGATATTGAGAAAATGGCAAAAGATCACAAGAAACAAGCAAAAACGAACACGGGAAATGAAGCCACACAATGAACCAAGCCCTAATGGTGATTTTCTAAGAATAACCCTTGAAGAATTAAATAAATTACAAAAAGGGTCCTCCAATATTGAAGAATTGACATTTTAAACCCTTGTTTATACATAATTACAAGTTTGGTCCTTAAAGTTTGTCAAATTACAAAAAAGGACCCTCCACTTTTAAGAATTGGCAAGAATGATCCCTCAAATTTGAAGACTTGTCACTATTAGTCCTCCAAGAAGTCAACAAACAAGTCAACACCTTGAAGAATGAAGAAAATTCCAAAACACCCCTTCAAATATCATGAATTGGCAAGAAATACCCTTGAAAATACTTTTGGAAAAGTATTTGGGGCAAAAATGTGAAAAGTGAAACTTGGTTTATAAAGGAAAATCAGTTTTGAGGGTTTAAAACTGAAATGAAAGGAAATAGAAAGACAAGGGGCTTAATAAGGACGACATAGAAACTTACCTAGACCAACCCATAACCAACACGTGTCCCACTCACCTTTTCCACCAATGAGAACTCACCATCCTCCCACGTCATAACCCACTCACACCAGACTTTAACCAACCTTAATTAATATTAATTTTGGGCGGTTAACACCTATTTAAACACTAAACAAGATTAAACAGCCTGTTCTTCATGTTCTTGACAAAATTGGGCATTCCTTAATTACTTGTAATTAAGCCATAACCTTTTCCAGATTTATGATTAAGGTGTCCTAATCATAACCCAAACCACAAAACACATGCCACATCATCACAAGAGTCACATGAAAAGTGCCCTGCTACACGTTTGAAGAAGATGACAAAATTGTGCCAGCCATCCTACCACTCACATTAAAGCTTACAACTTAAGCTTAATATGAGCCATTGATCAAATTCCAACAGCTATACACTCCACAAACTGCCAAGAAAACATCACATGAGTCCAAGGTTTTCAAATTCTGCAAGGGTACTTTGGGGCTTCTACCAACTAGGGTTTACGTTTTTATGCTTTCTAGTTCTTCATTGTAGCCTATATAAAGGCATAGGGCTACAACATTAGTCTTTGCTCTTGGTTTTTCCTTTATCACAAATCTTTAAATCTTTCTTTCAATTTATGAAAAAGTGTTTGATATTGTTGATGAAATCCAAGTGCCAACTTTAATCTTTGCTTGTTATTCATATATGTTTGTGTTTATTGAATCTCAAAACCTGTTTCTAAACATTGTGAAAGAAATTGCATAATTTTCCAAAAACTTGATATTTTGCTAAGTTCTTGGTTCAAACCCTTGGAATTTGTGGATTGCAAGTGATTATAGCACCCTTATAAGTAGCTTATCAAGGTGTTGTAAGCTTGTGGTTTGGGGATAATCAAGGAGTGGGAACAAGGTTGCATTAATCAAGCTTTTTCCATTTTTCTGTTTTATATGAATTGTTCCTTTAACCTTGTTGAATCTTAGCAGTTGTTATAGGAAGCTTGTGTCTTGTTTAGCTACACACATCAACTCAAAAATTCGTGAGTGTGGATGTACATTCATGAGGTTTGAGCCTTCTTACCCAAAATATGGTAAAATACTTGATTTTTGGTGATTTTGTGTTCTGCTGTTATAATTTTTGTTCTTGTGGCTTAAATTTGCTTAATATTGCATTATATTGATGTTATGATGCTAGATTAGGCTTCGGTTAAACTGAATCACACATTTTCTTTGTTAAAATTGGATTTAAAAAGTGAAAGGGGTGTTTGGGTTTACTGATTTGAGCTTTCAATTTGATATTGAGTTATTGTTAAGTGTTGTTTTGTGCTTGTATATGATAAATACTTGGTTGAGTGCTATTGTCTGCAAGTTTTTGGCTTTTGAACATCAAAATCTTGATTGTGCTATAACTTGTTGAAATCTGCTTGTTTTGACCTAAGATCTTGGAAACACATAGATTGTATGCATGCTTAGGGCTAACAAGTGATTAAACAAAGTTTATATAACCTGTTAAGAAGATTTGAGGATTTGAAATTGGATTTGTGGTCAAGTATATCAGCAAAGTTTGAAATCTGCTTGTTCTTTGTTCATCAGTAACATTTATTGGCTTGAATCTTTGTCTAAACCTTGAATCATTGCATGAAACCAGTTGATTTATGTTCATTTGAGTTAATATAAGCTGTTGTGTGCATTTGGTTCAATTTGGTTGGCTTATTCTTGCTAAAACTGCTTATTTGTGTGAAAACTGCTTATGAACATATTTGTGTGCTATCTGGTGATCTTTTGATTAAACTGTACTAATTGGCTTGTAGGATTTGTGTTTTTGTGATTGCTATTGACTCCTTATAACCCACTGGTTATAAGGGTGCCTTTTTGTGGCTTGAATCCATCAAAAATCCATATAAGACAAAAAGTCAAAATAGTCAAGTAGTGGGAACTCCTTTCACCTGTTGCTAGCCACTGCTAGTGTAATTTGATCATCAGCTTATTCATAAGCTACTATAGCTTATTTGTACTTGCAACAACTTAGGTGCTATTTGATAAAAAATATGATTTAGCGCTGAATGAATCAAAGCTGCTGAATGATTCCAAGGTACTGAGTGAAGCTGATTCTGAGTGAAAATGAGTGTTTGATAATTGTTCTGAATGAGCAATCTGAATTGACTGAAATTACCAATTTACCCTTTTTGTCTAGTTTTGTACCTTATAAACATAAACAAATTATTAACTCGAATAAAGATTAATATCATAAAATAATGTCCGAGTAAAAAAACAAAATATAAATAGTCTTATCAACAGATCATAAAAACAATACAAATAACAAACTAGTGTTAGGTTGTAGCATTTGAAAATAACTCATTAGCAATCTGATTACGAAGATTAGCCATATACTCATTTCCTTGAGGACCCCATTGTTCGTCATCGATGCCTTGTCATGCATCTCCTTCACCTTTTTGTTCAGTAGTAAATATGGTATTTGCATCGCTCTCCAAAAATAATTGATCGTGGATGTTGTATTTCCTTATGAAGTTGTGGACTGCAGAACACGCAATCACTACATTTCTTTGTACTGGAAAAGGATAAGAAGCCATTTGCTTGAGTATTGGGAACCTTTAAAACACCATAAGCACGCTCAATAACATTTCTAAGTTGTGCATGAGCGTGATTGAACCTTTCTTCTTTTGTTAAGGTACGCCGACGTCTAAAATTAGCTAACCAATACCTTGTATTACGATATGGAGCCATAAACCCACGAGTGTTTGAATATGCAGCATCACAAAGATAATATTTATCTACAATTATAAGTTTGTGAGAACATTAGTTCACTTAAGTTAAAAAACGAATAACAACAATAATAATGTCATGTTATGCGAGGATAATACATACTTGGTGGAGGAAACGAAAAGTTAGAGTTTGGATTAAATGCTACTTCTGTCAATACTCTTGAATCATGAGCTATGCCTTCCCATCTGGCCCAAACAAACGTGAACATCATATTAAAGTCACATACCCCTAAAACGTTTTGATATCACTTACCTTTTCCTCTTCCTCTATAACGCATTTGTTGATCGACAGGCACAACTGCATGTACAAGAGTTCCATCGAGTGCACCAATTGCCCCCTACATAAGAAAATTGATTGATGAGAAATAATTCTTAACCTATATACGATATAAAATATAATTTAACTAAAATATACCGTGAATATTTCTCTTAAGTTTCTATGGCGCTCTGAAGTATTCGCTTCCAGAGATGTTGGCACTATGACTTCTCTTGCAAATTGCATCATCCCTCGTAGTACTTCATGAAAGCATTCATGAATGGTTTGTGTGGAGTGTTAAAACCTGCGTTTAATCATTCTGAAGCGTTCATTATAACCTATAATTGTCAAAAATATTGCCATCTTCTCTTCAACGCTTATATTCCTACTATTTTGCAGCCAGTTTCTTTCTTTGAAATGATTGCATAACAAAATATATGCATCACGAGATAAACGCATCAATTCTTGACATTGTGTATTAGATCCATGTAAAAGCTCTTGTGTGTACGCGTGACCGGTCAATGCTGAATTGTTATCTCTTATCCTTTCTATCCTTTTTGAAGACTTTATTTTCATATACCAATATACGATGAACAAAAGTAGAAGCTCATCCTCCAAATCCATATGTTACCTTGCAATTATAAAATATAAACAAAATCAACAACTACGACTACTTAAATGACATCATATTCAAAATCATAGAAACACACAAACTTTTACTAAAATTTATAACAAGTAAGAAGACAATTATGCAAATCCATACCAATAATTTAAATCATGTTAAAAAACATAACAAAGGAAAAAATTAAAATGACCAAAACATATGGTGTTCAAATTTAGAGTAAAGCAACAAAAAAGTCCATTGCAAATTTTAACTATTCCTTGATTAGTTCAGTATCCCATACTTGCGTCCAGCATTCCTGACCTAATTTTCCAAACTCTCTGGGTTTAAGCGCATCCTAACTTTCCTATAATAAGCGCTTTCACTAAAAAGCATAACTGTGACGTCGTACAACGGGTTATGTGTTCCCCAACCAACATTTCTAACTTCTCCATGCAAGCATCAATATCATCTCCTCTATGTTTTTCCATCATAAGTTGAACAACTTTGGCAAAGTCTTCCTCAACACCAGACCTTTTGGAAGTGCTTGGTTGTTTACCTTTTCTTTTTTTGGTTTGAGGACTAGAACATTCTTGTGTCAAATTTGAAGGTTCTTGTGTTAATGTCGGGGTTTCTTGCACATGTTGCGTATCATCATCTTCAAGTGACACCACATTCACAGAGTCTTCACAATCATTGGAAAGATTAGAAGCTTGTCCCCAACTTTCAAACCCATTAGATGTTGAACCATCAAATAGTTTAGTACAAAGCTCAGGGAAAAGCAATCCAGTACTACTCACTGGTTCTACGTATTTATTTGACTGTTTAAAAGAACTTATATGTATAGAAAAATTATCTAGGACACTAATAGTGAAGCTATATGAAGGTTAGAAAGTGACCTTCATCTCTATCTTCCATTGTTCTTCCGTTAAATTAAACGTGTTGGTTACGGGATCATAAACGTTTCCTGTTTTGTTCTTTAATTTGGTCCAAGCATTGAACTTGCTTTTAAGATAGTCAAAATGGTTTTTCATTTGTCTTTGATCAACAATAAAATTGTGCTCCTTTTTAAGTATTTCTCCGACATTTTTCCACGAAAGCATCTTAAGGCTAACTCCGTCTCGTCCATTTACAACAACCTCATGTATACAAGCTTCAAGAAACGTTTTAACCATACTTTCTTTTTCCAGTTAAGCCTAGGTTTCTTTTGTTTTGAAGATTCACCAACATTTTCCATGCCTACAAAGATACATTAGCAACAATTTAAATTAACTGCATATATATCTCGGTATTGAGAAAATTCTTTTCAGTATATGTTTGAGTCAGATTACTACCCATATGACAGTATACAACTACATTCTTCAGTAATAAAACTACATAAATAGCTATAGTAGAAGCTTTAAAGCATAACTTAAAATATGTGACACCCCCAAATTGAGTTAAATGCAGCGGAAATAATATTTGGGTGTCACGTAGGTGGATCAACAGCAGACAGAATGTAGAGTAACAGATAAACGATTATTGATAACTAGATTTTACTCAGGTTAAAAGATTCGTTTAAGTATGTCTTTTCGAATTGAAAAACTTGTGTTTAATGTGTGACTCAGTCGTTCTTTGGTGGAACAAATATGTGTCGTTGTAGTAATTAAAATTAAAGGTGCGGAACGAATAAAGTAAAAGGGCAATTAAAATAAAATCTAAATCTAATAAAGTAAATGGTGCAAGTATTAAAAAGCAAGACTAAAATTAAAGGGCACTAATGTAAATAATGCAAACTTAAATCTAACTAAGGCAAACTTAAAACGCAACTAAAACTAAATCTTAAACTAAGGCAAATAAACTCAAAGTGCAATTAAGGAAAAGGCGGGAAAAATAAAACTTAAAATAAAAACTAAATTTCCCTATCCGGAATAAACCCTAATCGAAATATATGGCAATTCGGAATATGTCACCTATCCTGAATATACCTCTATTCGGAAAATAAGCCCTATTCGGAATATAAGCTCTATACGGAATAATACCTCCTATTCGGAATAATGCCTTACTCGGAATATCCCTATTCAGAATATATTCCTATTCGGAATATCCTATTCGGAAAAAGAAATCTATTCGGAATAAATGCTCTATGCTGAAAACCTCCCCTATTCGGAATACTGGATATTCCGAATAGCAATTCTACAAAACCCCTATGCGGAATAATTCAATATTCCGAATAAGCAATCTTACAAAACCCCTATGCGGAATGATTCAATATTCCGAATAAGCAATCTTTCAAAACCCCTATGCGGAATGTTTGGAGCCGTCTTCTGGGAAAGAACAGAAACAATATATCCGAAGAACAAGGGAAAGGTTACAAGCTCGGATCTAGTCAAAACTAAGGCAAATTAACCACAAGATTAAATCAAATAAGTAGATAAACAAATATAAAGCATAAACAATCAATTCAAAACAATAAAACTAAACAAGATAATCAAAACCACTTTAATCAAATCAACAAAAATAAAGAACTTGAACATAAACAAATCAACACAAAGATTAAGAAAGGTAGAATGAGATTAACAAGATAAAGATAAAGATTAACAAGAATTAAAAGAAAAACTTACTTGAAATTAAATGGTAATTAAGTGCAAGACAAGGTAATTAAATTTGACAAGTATTTAAATTGACAAAGAAATTAAAGGTGCAAGGTAATTAAATGGTGGAAGACTAATTGTCACACTTAGCCAACAAAATGAAATGTAAACAACTAATGACTATTTATAGGGGAGGATTAGGAAGCTTCCTCCCCTCTTTCATTTCTTCTTAATTACAAGCTTAAGTCCCTCCTTTTATTAATCTTCAATAATTGCGTCATTAGTCCTTTTCTTCTAATCTTCTTTAAACTTGGACTTAAGGGACTTTTGGCTTCGGGATTTCTTTTGAACTCGTCTTTAATTTCTTCAATAAAATAGACTTAAGTTTCTCGGCTTTTGATAAACTTCCGTCTTTTGACTTTTTCTTCGATAAATCTTCAGAATTGGTCTTGGACTTCTGTTCTTTTTCCACTCTTGACTTCTCGACTCCGTCTTTCATCCTTTTCTTCAATAAAAGTCAGTAAATGCCCGTGAATGTCCGTGTTTTCTCCACTTTTCACCTTTTCATCCTAAATCACAACAAAAACACAAATCACGCATAATTCCGACATAAAAGACATAAAATACACGTTTTGGTCCGGTTATTATTGTAATTAAGTGGTAGAAAAGATGGTGTTTACACACCTATCAAATCCCCTACACTTGACCATTGCAATGTCCTCATGCAATGCATTAGTTACAAAGCAAGATTACACTTTTCATCATAATCAATCCACGTTGGCCTTTATTAAAGAGATAGAAAATTAAAATCATACAAAATAAAGAAATCAAAAGCATACCTTGGGTTTTGGAAATTGTCATGAATAATCATCATCCTCAAGTTTTCACTTTCTCCAAACCAAGCTTAAAAACGAGATCATTGTTATTATAAGTTAGTAGACTAACACGAACTCATGTGGGCCAATTATTCACTTAGACTCCCTTATTCCTAGGGGTATCTCTTATATTTTATTATTGTCTTGAATGATCACGAGGATGCATTGTTTGACTTATTTCGATAGTTATTTAGTCTGAAAATAAAGTGAACGATTTAATCAATAGTTAGCTAAAGGACCAAATCTTTTAAAACTGCTTCTCGGGACCTCATAAAGTTCATATCTTGGCATAACTCGCTTCGCGATTCTAGACCTTTCTCGGACCGATATTTGGCAGCGACTTCATACTTCAAATCTTTGAGAGACGTTCATGAAATAATGGTCTTCTCTTCATATAGGAATTTCTTCACTTAAAGTTTTGAGAGATTCATACTTGGACCACGACTTCTTCATTTTTCTCCAATCTTTATTTTGGACTTTGATATACAACGATCCACCTCCTTTTATGACTTGGATCTATTTATCCTCATACCTTGTTAGGGTCTTTTCGGATACACTTCTCCATGACTTTTGGGGAGTTTTGCTTTGCGTCGCGTGTCTCGATCCTTCATATTGATTTTCGATAAATGATTCTTCACATCACTTTGGATCTTTAGCAACAAAATATAGCCCTCATGCCTTGTTAGGGCCTTTTCGGACTCGCCAATCTTCGCGTCCCGCTTCAATAAGTTATGCCTTGGCTATGAACTCTAATCCATACCGAGCAACTTTTAAATGATCTGGGGCTAGAAGCTAAGTAACTTTTCAAATCGTATAACCTTATTTATTAGCAGATAAATTTATTAGCAAGCGATGGGAGAATAGGCTTATAATTAACTCACATAAATTCACGAAAGAATACCAAACTTATAATTGGCTCTATCATCTCTCGTTCTCACAGTTTAAAATCTCAAGTAATGAGAATCGTGGATACTTAGCCTATTAAATCAAAGTTTTGGGTTTTCGAGTCGCATATAGGATCTTGCAAATTCTTAGACTTTTTCAAGTTTAGAAATCACATTTTAAAGTTCCCTTGATAAACGATTCTCTAGGATCAATTATAGGAACTTGCGAAAAGTTCTTGTTCTTAACCCCTGAGAGTTAAGACTTTCGCGTTTTATAGCTCCCTAAATAAAAGCCTAGCAAAATTTGACTTAAACATGTTAAGGATACTAGCTAGAGTAAACTCGGATTGAGTCAAAAGATTCACAACGTTTGAAAATTAAAACCACTTATTCAAAGATTTATTCTAGCAAAGAAAGAAAATAACTATACAAAAGGGAAAAACTAATAGGCCAAAATAGATCAAAAATTTTGAAAAATGTCGAAAAATTGATTTTCCGGTTAAAATGAGGACAAATACAAGGAAAAGACCACTTAACTTCGATAGAAGTCCCCCCTACACTTAAGATAAACATTGTACTCAATGTTTAAGCATGTGGGAGTAAACTCCCCTACACTTAGGACATTGTGCACGTTGTTTAAATTTTGCTAAGGAAAAGACAACTAAAGAGATTCCTATTTTAAGATTTGAGAAAATATAAAATAGTGAATCGAAAAGAGTTTAGGATAGAACCGGGAAGAAGTAGAACACGGAATCACGGGTCGTCAAGAATCATCAAGAGTGGATCATTGAAGCTCGAATCCCTGATTAAGAAGTGAGGAGAGTAAATAGCAATCCAAAGGGTCCCTCCTACACTTATGATAAAGAAAGCGAAAAGATAGATGCATGGGTTGCCTCCCAAGAAGCGCTTGGTTTTTTTTACCGAGTCGTGAGCCTGACTCGACCTTGATCATCAACGGAAGAAACATGAAACATATCCACCAGGATCGAAAACATAGTTTTCATCCATCAATAAGCAAGAACTTAAGGCGAACAAGGCAAGCCAAAAGAGAAGTGGCAGGGTTCCCTTAAGCAGTGATGGAGCACGGTGGGAGCAAGTATGGGGAGGTGCAAGCAAGTCTTCAAGATTTCCAAAGATTTTTCCTTTTATTTCATCAGGTGGATACTGAGATGGCTTAAAGACGTCAATACCAGGGTCGAACACCTTTTCCTTCAGGGGAAAATAGCACTCAGGCGCAGCCGAGTGTGAAGAAGATCCGCAAAGAAGCACAACCTCGTCCTCAGAAGTGGGACAAAGAGGTGTCAACTCATACGTGCAACGGATTTCGGTGTCGACCGGTTTCTTCTCCTTTGACAAAATGCTCTTCAAATCCAAAGTAGGATCAAGACGATAATCTTCAAAGTCCAAAGGAGGAGCATCACTCTCATGAGGGAAGTATGTGTTGAGAAATTCAGAGAAATCTTCCTCAAATGAATAATCGTCCAAAGTAGGATCGAGTGACGGCGGAGGATCTTCATCATGTGAAGAATCGCTCGAGAGAGTATCAGCCTCATCAAAATCATCGAAAGTGGGCAGCTCGGGATACTCAGAAGTACAATCAAAATCATCTGAATCTGAGCTAGAATCATCATCATAAGCATCAAAGACCGGTTGAGAATCATAAATGGGAGAAGCGTCCAAAGTAGGGAGAGAATCATCCACATTATCTTCAAAGAGTGGATTATCAGTGGAAGACTCGAATAGAGGATTGTCATAGACGGTAAAGTCATCGAGCACATTTATCATATTCACTGATTCTCGGCCTCCAAAGGATTTTCCTGTAAGCTTCCCCATTTTAAAAACTTTTGAATCATCCCCGACCCGTAAGATTAACTCACCTTCGGCCACATCCACTAAAGCTCGTCCGGTTCTCAAAAATGGCCGACCAAGTATTAAAGGAATACGAGGGTCCATTTCATAATCAACTACGACAAAATCGACCGGGAAAGTAAATGTGCCAACTTTGATAAACACGTCTTCGACTATACCAACAGGGTAAGCGAGAGTGCGGTTTGCAAGTTCGAGAGTCATCTTTGTTGGAGTGAGATCGGGTAATGATAGTGTTTTCCAAACACTCAGTGGCATCAGATTAATACTAGCCCCGAGATCAGCAAGGGCAGTAAATTCTTCAGTTTTGTTGAACACGCAAGGCAACACAAAACGACCGGGATCTCCAAGCTTTTCCGGTAATTCTTTAAGAATAACTGCAGAGCAGTTTTCATTTAAGCGTGTGTTGGCGAGTTCAATCAGCTTCTCCTTCTTGCTAAGCAATTCCTTGAATGCTTTGACAAATTTCGGCATGTGGCAAAGTGCTTCAACAAGGCTAATGCTGATGTTCATTTTAGATAGCATATCCACATATTTCGATACTTGGCAGTCATTCTTGGTTAGATCATTGGTCTTGCCTATGCGAGAAGGGTATGGGATTCTAGGTTGATAAGGGTTAGGTGAAGGTTGTGATGTTGAAGGGTCCTTCCGAGATACATCGTCATGACGAGGCGGAGACGGTAATGGTGTACTAACACTAGGTGTAGGAGGAGTAGGGATATATGGTGGTGGAGGAGGTGTATATGATGGTGGTGGGTTAGGTGGGTTGACAATGGTAATTCCACTACGCGTAGTTATAGCACTCACATTAGCTCGCGGATTAGTGACAGTGTTTGAAGGTAGAGAACCCGAAGAAGAAGAAGGTTGAGCTTCGGGCAAGAAACTAGCCAACAGATTCTTTAATTCAGTTGTTTGAGTGATGAAGGAGGATTGAAGATTACCACGAACCTCGGTTCTGATGTCATTTCCTTGCTTCAAGATATCTCCTTTCAAATTGATTATTTGGCTCTGTAGATTCTTGATTTGCTCACCTTGAGTTCTCATGATGGTGTCAACATCGGGATTAATGGGTGGGTGTTGTTGGGTGGGTGGTTGATAAGGGTTAGAAGCTCTTGGTGGGATTTGGTTGCTTCTATTGTAGTTGGTGGCGGGGTTTTGGTTTTGAGGAGAAAAACCGGGTAAAAGGTAATTGTTAGAACGGTAACTCAGCAGATTTCTATCCCCTTGTTGTCTAACTTGGTAATTTTCCGGTGAATAATTACCGTAAGCAGCATACACATTTTCCGGATTTCCTTGTGTCGAAGGATAATCGGTGTATGAATGAGGACCGCCACATGTTTCACAAGGATTAGCAACCGCTTTAACTTGTTGTTGTTGTTGGTTTGAAGCGAGAAGCGTAATACTTTTGCTCATTTCAGCCATCATGCGGGTGAGTTCGGTCATCTCAGGGTTTGCTGAGGTTGAGGAAACATTAACTCTCGGGTTGTTCCTAGAAGAAGCAGAGGAATCCCAGTTCTTGTGGTGAGTAGTCATGTTCTCAATTAACTCTCTACACTCCTCGGGTCTCCTTTTCATGAATGTGCCACTGGCGGCTGCATTAATCGTATCACGATCCCGAAAAGTCAAACCGTTGTAGAAAGTATCAATCAATGTGACGGGAAGCATGTTGTGGTTTGGACAACGGTCGATCAAGACATTATATCTCTCCCAAGCGTCAAAAAGAGATTCATCGGGATCTTGCATGAAACCGCTGATCTGATTGCGAAGGCTCGTGACCATGGATGGTGGAAAGTAGCGCGACAAAAAGCGTTGAGTCATATCATCCCAAGTGTGAATAGAATTCTTCGGAAGACGATCAAACCATTTCTCGGCATGATGTAATAAGGTGTGTGGGAAGAGTTGTAGGCGAAGTTCATCCATTGTGGCACCAGCCAACTTCATGCTTTGGGTGATTGTAATGAACTTGTCGAGGTGTTTGTTGGCATCATCATCAGGCAATCCACGGAATGGGTTAGTTTTCACTTGCTGAATCATGTGGTGCTTCAACGAAAACTCAGGAGCGTTGATTTGCATCGGCGCAATCGGTCCTCCTCGTCCAAACATTGTAGGTTGACAAAGTTCCTCCATGGTCCGAAGATCGGGCTATGGAAGAACATTGTTGTTATTGTTGAGGTGCGGTGGTTGATTATTGTTGTTAACACCTGCCATACTTAAATCTTCTTGAGTCTCGGGCTCTTGATAATTGGAAGATCTAGTACGCATACACCTAAAAATGCAAAAGAAAACAAAACCAAACACAAAGACAATATATATATACAATAAAAATAAAATCTTTTTGGATTTTTGAAATTTTTAATTTTTATGGTTTTTTTATCAATTTTTTAATTTTTATGATTTTTTGAATTTTTTATGCAAGAAAAATAACGTTCACAAGTGAACGGATCCCAAAAAGCAACGTGTCTCTCACAAAAAACTGTTGATCTTTACGAAAAGAGCCGGCAGCGGCGCCATTTGATAACTAGATTTTACTCAGGTTAAAAGATTCGTTTAAGTATGTCTTTTCGAATTGAAAAACTTGTGTTTAATGTGTGACTCAGTCGTTCTTTGGTGGAACAAAGATGTGTCGTTGTAGTAATTAAAATTAAAGGTGCGGAACAAATAAAGTAAAAGGGCAATTAAAATAAAATCTAAATCTAATAAAGTAAATCGTGCAAGTATTAAAAAGAAAGACTAAAATTAAAGGGCACTAATGTAAATAATGCAAACTTAAATCTAACTAAGGCAAACTTAAAACGCAACTAAAACTAAATCTTAAACTAAGGCAAATAAACTCAAAGTGCAATTAAGGAAAAGGCGGGAAAAATAAAACTTAAAATAAAAACTGAATTTCCCTATCCGGAATAAACCCTAATCGGAATATATGGCAATTCGGAATATGTCACCTATCCTGAATATACCTCTATTCGGAAAATAAGCCCTATTCGGAATATAAGCTCTATACGGAATAATACCTCCTATTCGGAATAATGCCTTACTCGGAATATCCCTATTCGGAATATATTCCTATTCGGAATATCCTATTCGGAAAAAGAAATCTATTCGGAATAAATGCTCTATGCTGAAAACCTCCCCTATTCGGAATACTGGATATTCCGAATAGCAATTCTACAAAACCCCTATGCGGAATAATTCAATATTCCGAATAAGCAATACAAAACCCCTATGCGGAATGATTCAATATTCCGAATAAGCAATCTTTCAAAACCCCTATGCGGAATGTTTGGAGCCGTCTTCTGGGAAAGAACAGAAACAATATATCCGAAGAACAAGGGAAAGGTTACAAGCTCGGATCTAATCAAAACTAAGGCAAATTAACCACAAGATTAAATCAAATAAGTAGATAAACAAATATAAAGCATAAACAATCAATTCAAAACAATAAAACTAAACAAGATAATCAAAACCACTTTAATCAAATCAACAAAAATAAAGAACTTGAACATAAACGAATCAACACAAAGATTAAGAAAGGTAGAATGAGATTAACAAGATAAAGATCAAGCTTAACAAGAATTAAAAGAAAAACTTACTTGAAATTAAATGGTAATTAAGTGCAAAACAAGGTAATTAAATTTGACAAGTATTTAAATTGACAAGGAAATTAAAGGTGCAAGGTAATTAAATGGTTGAAGACTAATTGTCACACTTAGCCAACAAAATGAAATGTAAACAACTAATGACTATTTATAGGGGAGGATTAGGAAGCTTCCTCCCCTCTTTCATTTCTTCTTAATTACAAGCTTAAGTCCCTCCTTTTATTAATCTTCAATAATTGCGTCATTAGTTCTTTTCTTCTAATCTTCTTTAAACTTGGACTTAAGGGACTTTTGGCTTCGGGATTTCTTTTGAACTCGTCTTTAATTTCTTCAATAAAATAGACTTGAGTTTCTCGGCTTTTGATAAACTTCCGTCTTTTGACTTTTTCTTCGATAAATCTTCAGAATTGGTCTTGGACTTCCGTTCTTTTTCCACTCTTGACTTCTCGACTCCGTCTTTCATCCTTTTCTTCAATAAAAGTCAGTAAATGCCCGTGAATGTCCGTGTTTTCTCCACTTTTCACCTTTTCATCCTAAATCACAACAAAAACACAAACCACGCATAATTCCGACATAAAAGACATAAAATACACGTTTTGGTCCGGTTATTATTGTAATTAAGTAGTAGAAAAGATGGGTGTTTACACACCTATCAATTATCCTTACATTTATTACATGATTGAAAGTGTAAATAGTATTAAAATAGTCTTTAAAATTGTTCAATAGTTTGAATTATTCCCCAGTTTATAAAACCCCAGATGAGTTCTATAAATGCAGCCTATCATGATGCTTGACTCCATGCAGACCAATACCTGCTTCAATTTCCTGAGAAAACATGCTTAGAGAGTCAACATAAAGTTGGTGAATTCACAGGTTTAATAAAATAAGTTTGGACATTAAATATTCACTGAAGTAGTAATGCACAAAGCATCAATACTTAAAAGTAATTACATTCCCATATTGCCTGAAACTGAGACTTGACAGTTAAGTCCTTAACAAATAAGGACCCTTCGCCTTATAAAAAGGCACCCATAAAAATAATAAGTGCTGACATGTGAAATATCTGTTGTCCTGGCCTAGGCACAGTGAGCATGACTCACCCAGATGGGGACGGTCAATCCCAAATAGATCTATTTATAACATTCAGGTAATTCAATAATTCTAACAGTTTCAGATGCACGGGTCATGCGGGTTCATCTACAATAGGCAATGTAATCAAAGGTTTCGTAGTTCAATCCATGTCCATAAAATAAAATATGTTGCATGTTTTGTTCCCCATTAAAAGTTTTAAAAGTTTGTCAATATATAAAGTGGGGCCATGAACTCACCTCAGTAGTACAGCAATAAGTCAGTAGATAAATCTGATAAGGATGCTCACGATACAATCAACGACCTAAATAATTATAAGGTCTCAGTAAATGCATAACATAATGCATAAAAGTTTCAGAATAACTTTGTGCATGCTTATACTGGTTTTAAGCATTTTATTACGATACTTGTATTTTTGTTCACCGTTGTACAAGTTCTAATAGTATTTATTTTAAGTATAAAATAAATAATAAGGTTAAATTAATTAATCCATTTAATTAATATTTTGTACTTACGTTGTTTATAAAACACTTTAAATATTTATAAAAGGTAGTTTTATATATATATTTAAAGTAATAGAAAATAAATATAATTAATATATTTTATAAGTTATTCGTTTCTAATTTATATTTAATATATAAATAAGGTTTATAAAACGTATAACATTTAAATTCCACATTACGTAGTGTTTATAATTATTAAATTATAAGTTTGGAAAAATAACAATTGTTACGTTTATTTAAGTTTTACGTTTTAAATAACGGGAATAAAAATATAGAATTTTAGGGTTCCTTATACTTTGTATAATTTACGTTTTAGTCTTTTTTATTTGAAATAATTACTCGCGGTTAAATTACTTTTATACCCCTAGGGTTTCTAAGTCTTTCAAGTAATTACAATTTTGGTCCCTCCCTAGTTACACGTGTAACTAGGGCTTGTTTAAGTTTCATCAAATGGAAAAAATGGTCCCTAAAGTATTCGGATTATATTAGGGCTTATTATAGTTTCACATATTGGCATTTTTAGTCCTCCAACCTTCGGCTAATAATTAGGTTTATTATCAAGTCACACAAATGCCCCCTAAGGCTTGTATAGGTTTCGGCTTATGTTACAAATAGTCCCTAGGTTACATAGGGCTTGAATAAGTTTGTTAACTTGGCATGAATGGTCCTTAGGGCTTATATTATGTTTCGGCAATTGACAAATGTGATCCCTAGGTTTTCTTAAGTTTACACAAATTACCCTAACACCTTATTAATTCCATATAAGTCCTTTTCACTACCTTGAAGTTTCGGATGATGTCAAAATAACACCCTCAACTCATGGCATTTTACAAAATGGTCCTAATGTTTATATTTTTGGAAAATAAGTAATATCGGGTATTTTTGTTCAATTAAAGATCGTTTTTCCTCGACTCGACTCGAATTGATTTCCGATTAAAACGTAAAACTTGATTTGTTCTTGGTAACTATATTTTAGGTATTTTTAGACTAAAATCTATTTAATATTAAAAACTATTAAAGCAATTTAAATAAAGCTAATTTTAAAATAAAACTTAAATCTAAATTGAAATTAATTTTAAACTAAAGACTTTTAAAAACTTTAAATGAGATCTAATTTTAAAACTAATTAATTGAAATAAACTAATTTAAAAATCTATTGAAAACTAAATTAAAATTATAAAAGTAAATAAAATATTTTTTAAACTTTTTATATTTTTCAAAACTGAATTAAAGAAAATGAAATAAAACTTTTACTTAAATGAAATAGAAATGTGTATTTAATCTAGTAATTAAAATCTGACAATGGAAATAAGTGCTATAATAATTAAATCCTAAGTTAACAAACACAAGAAACGGTCTAGAGCGGATGGTTGGGTTGTTTGGTTCCTGGACAGGAGGTCCAGTGTTCGAACCAAGGCGTAGACAAATTTTTGATAATAATATTTTTGGAATTTTAACTTGCTCAGACCAATAGGGTCTGAGTGTTAATACAGCAATATCAGTAAACCAAAATAAGCCAAAAAGCTAAACCAAAAAAAGCGAACAACTAATAAGCTGAAAATCAGGTAAGAAAAATAAGCAACAAGCTAATGAGGCAGATAAGCTAAACGAAGATAAGCTATAATAGCAAACAACCAAAATAAGCTAACTGAAATTTTAAATAAGCTAAAACAAAAATAAGCTAAAAACTAAGATTCAAAATAAGAAAAAAACCACCAAAATAAGCAGAACACTACACAGATTAATATCTAATTCGATAAAACTGAAACGAATGATTAAACCAAACAGATTAAAGCAAACTGACACAGCAACAAAACAAATAAGCAGATTTAATAAACAAGCAGATAATCCAAAACCAAAACAATATAAGCAGAATTAATAAACTCAAAACATAAGCAGTATGCAAACTGACACAACTACAAAACATATAAAATTATTTTTAAGCAGATTCAAACAGTACGAGAACCTAAGCAGATTCAATCATAACGAAAACACTAAGCAGATTCAATCATAACGAAAACACTAAGCAGATTCAATCAGAACGTCAAAGCTAAAACATGTAAACTAAATAAACTTTAACAATAAAATAAAAAAAGGAAGAACAAACCTAATGATGATAACCTTTGAGTAGAAGGTTGGCACTGAGCCACCTTGTGAACCGAAACAAACACATCTAACACCACCTTTTTACCCAAAATTCATCACCACCATCATAAACATCTCGAACAGTAGCCGATTATATATATATATATATATATATATATATATATATATATATATATATATATATATATATATATATATATATATATATATATATATATATATATATATATATATATATATATATATATATATATATATATATATATATATATATATATATATATATATTTTATCTTTCCAGTGGGGAAAGAATTATACCTTTCTGAATTACTTTAATATTTATTAAATCAAAATAAAATCAAAGTAGCTTGCAGTAAAATTAAAACGAGACACAAATTATAATAAAACTGAAATTCCGTTAATATAAAACTTCGATTACAATACTTTTAAAAAAGAAAATACAATTAACCCTAATTCTATTTTTCAGAAATAAAAATTAAAATAAAGGAAAAGGCACACCAAATTACAGATATAAAGGGGATTTTATAGGCAAACCCCTTGGAAACCCTCTTGATAGCTTCTATAGTAAGCATCAAATCTGAGCCGTAGAATCCATCTTTCTTCTTCTCTCTCTACTTTTTCTTCAATCTTGCGGTGGAAAAACGTCCTTGCATCACTTGGATTTCCAGCATGGCACTTTTGTGCTAGTTGTGCTTGTTTGAGGGTGAGGTGGATGATTTTGATTGGTGGGAGGGTTTTTGGTGATGTGGGATATCCAATCACAACACAAGGATTGGCCACGTAGATGATGGGAGAGGACCACAAGTGAGTGCATGATCCGAAAACTATGGGGATTTAATCCCAATCAGTGTGAATCACACGAATTGGGTAAAACCCCCAATTTTGGGTGTGTTAATTTTTGATGGTAAAAATTAGGGTTTGGGGGGGGGGGGAGTCTGTGTTTTTTGTGGAGAAGAAGGAAGTGGGTGAGAGAAAATTCACTTCGTTTGTATCGAATGATAAGTGGGGAAAGGTAAAAGTTATTATTTATTTCTTGTGTTGTGGGGAGAGTGGATGGGGATACACGTGGAAGGTGAGTGAATAAGTTAATTGTGTGAGTTGACCGAGTTCTTGACCAACAAATGAAAACAGATTTCACTTCATCCATGTTTAGTTAATTTGGGCTTGGCCCAATTTTTGGTTCCATTCGTTTCTTGAAATAGAAAAAGGGCTTGGGCCACTTTTGTTAAAGCATCCGAATATTGCTAAGGTTTATGGGCCTTGATCCATATAGTTCAATTTTCCAAATGGGCTTGTGGGCCCAATAATCAAATGTGGGACCCACAAGGCCCATTAAACTCAAATAATATTAAATCCACTAAGAACGATCTCAATTTCGGCTTTGTCGATCTTTTCTTCAAAACCGTGTCAGTTTAGCCGGTTTTTGTGAACTTGGGCACACTTTTGGTTTATTGACTTTGTCTTCGTCTCTTTTTGGACTTTTCTTCAACATTTGACCGTGAAATCCCGTGTTTTCTCTTCTTTTGATATTTTGTACCTATTTAACACAAAAACACAAAACCACGCGTAATTCTGACTTTTACGACATTAAACACATGATTAGGTCTTGTTTTTCCTTGATTTTAGTGGCAAAAGGATAAGTGTTTACACACTTATTAAATCCCCTACACTTTACCATTGCAATGACCCCATGCAATGCATAGTTTTAAAGCATTAAGTTACATTTTTCTCATAATTAATCCATCTCGGCCTTTATTACTATTACTACTACTACTACGAAAAGATAAAAACTTTAAAGGATACAAAAGTTATAACGATTTATTAACATGGAAATTATTTGATGGAAGAAACTTGTAAAGAAATCTAAGACTTTAATTAAGGCTTTGGTGTGATGAATATTAATCACCCTCAATTTTCACGTTCCCCATACCAAGCTTAAAAACGAGATCATTGTTTACCATAAGTCCTCAAGTTAAAACCACTTATATAGAACAATTGTGTAGTACTCTTTCTCCAATTCCTACTTTCTATCTCTAGATTTTATTGATTGTCATTCACCCGTAGGCTCATTTGACTTATTTGATAATTATTATTCCAAAAATGACGGCCAAATGGTGCAAACCCGAGACTCAAAACCTAACCTCGTCCTCAAAAACGTTGTCACTAAAGTAAGCTCACATCAAGGATGATTTAACACGATTTGGGGAATAAATTCCCGGACCCAAAATTTGGCCAAATAATACTACTTATTAATTATTTCCTCCAAAGTCATGTAGACTTTATGTGGAGTTTAGCAAGTTAACATCATATACCCTTAGGCTCTTTAAGATGTAAAAATGCTTCCCGTCTATTGTCCACACCCTAAGGCTCCTTGAACGACAAACGAGGGAATTGATTTTATTGATCAATTTTTATTCAACACTTACCATGACATACACCCTAAGGCTCTAATGACAAGGTTCGTGCTACATGCCCCACACCCTAAGGCTCCTTGAGGTCATGTTTTAATCTTATTCTTTCTTTATTTATGATATATATTAGGCCAAATCCCGCGGTCCCATGGTCTGAATACCTCCTACTTAGTGGTTATGAGCCACCTTAGTCGGAAGTCCACAACACTGGAACCCTCAATGTGTTCATGCTTTAATTACAAGGAGAATAAAGATTTGGCTAAGAGTTAAGATATCGAATCTACACCGCAAGAATCCTCATTTATTAAGCAATTTAAATATACAAGCGGGAAGAAAGAGCCACAAAAACCATATAAGCAAAATCAACCCTTAAACTTATTATCAACTCTATCATCTCTCGTTCTCCACAATTTAAAATCTCAAGGAATGAGACTCGTGGATGCTTAGCCTAATAAACCAATTAAGGTCCATATGGTTAAGGATACTAGCTAGAGTAAACTTGGATAAGTAAACTCGGGTTGAGTCAAAATATTCACGACGGGCCTAATATATCAAAGATATCTAAACTTATTAAAACCATTTTATTTATTTATTTTTTCACTTTATTCTTGAAATGGAAAATATAAATATGATGCGATGACAAAAGGAAAGAAAATAAATGGAAATACTACTAGGCCAAAATAGATCAAAAATTTGAAAAACGTTGAAATTTTTTTAAATTTTCTGGTTAAATGGGGTCAAATTCATGGAAAAGCCCACTAAAATTCGATAGAAGTCCCCCTACACTTAATATAAACATTGTCCTCAATGTTTAAGCATGTGGGAGAATAAACTCCCCTACACTTAGGACATTGAGTACGTTGTTTAAAATCGAGCTAAGGAAAGGACAACTAAAGTAATTACATTTATTCATTTTATTTATATACAAGTATGAATCACAATAGTTTTGATAGAACCGGGTACACGGGATCACGGGTCGCGTAAAAAGTACCAAAAGTGGATCATCAAAGCACATGTCCCTGCACAATCATCACAACACACAAACAACCTACTTGGCTCCCCTCTACACTTATTGGTGGAAATGGATGAAGGTTAAAAAGGGTGGAAAGGATGGTAAAGGTAAAAAATATAACCTAGTTATACGATGCTTGATTTATTTATCACGAGTCTCTAGCTCGACTCGATTTCCCGAATTAATTCAAGGGAAATGTGGAGAGGGATGGAATCATCTCATGAGAGATGTCCTCTCCATAGTACAACTTAACCCGTTGGCCATTCACCTTAAAGTTGGGCCCATTTGGTTGGGATAAATCAATGGTGCCATAAGGGAAGACTTGGGCCACGGTGAATGGACCGGACCAACGGCTCTTAAGTTTACCCGAAAAGATTTTCAACCGAGAGTTAAAGAGTAAAACTTGATCACCAACATGGAACTCTCGGTTTTCAATCTTGGAATCATGAATGAGCTTAGTCTTCTCTTTGTAGATTAATGAATTTTCATAAGCCTCATTCCTAAGTTAATTGAGTTCATTGAGTTGGATTTTCCTATGATCACCGGCTTTGTTTATGTCAAAATTAGCCCATGTCAAGGCCCAATAAGCCTTATGCTCCAACTCAATGGGGAGGTGGCACGCCTTTCCGTACACAAGGCGATAAGGGGTACAACCTATAGGTGTCTTATAAGCGGTACGGAAAGCCCATAAAGCATCATCTAATTTATCGGCCCATGAGGCACGATGCTCTCCCACGGTTCGCTCTAAGATTCTATTAAGACCACGGTTAGAAACCTCGACTTGACCATTAGTTTGAGGATGATACGCGGTGGAAAGTCGGTGATTGACACCATACTTAGCCATGACTCATGCAAATTGATCATTGCAAAAATGAGTCCCGCGATCACTAATAATAGCACGAGGCACACCGAATCGAGCAAACAATTGTTTCAAAAAGTTAACAACCACCCTCGCATCGTTAGTAGGTAAAGCCTTTGCTTCAACCGATTTTGATACGTAGTCAACGGCTACGAGGATGTACTTGTTTCCTTTGGATGATGGAAATGGCCCCATAAAGTCGATGCCCCATACGTCAAAGATTTCACACTCTTGGATGAAAGTTTGAGGCATCTCATCTTTATGTGTGATCTTGCCTTGTCTTTGGCAAGAATCACAATGCTTAACCATTTCATGTGCATCATGATAAATGGAGGGCCAATAGAATCCGGAGTCGAAAATTTTTTTAGCGGTGTAATTAGGACCAAAGTGACCACCGGTGGGTCCTTTATGGCAAGCTTCAAGGATTTGTAAAGCCGTCGGCCCATCAACACATCTACGAATGATTAAATCCGCACATTGCTTGAAAAGATAAGGGTCGTCCCAATAGTACGTTTTAACGTCCTTGAAGAATTTTTTCTTTTGTTGGGACGATAACCCTTCGATAAGAACACCACCCGCCAAATAGTTTGCAATGTCCGCAAACCATGGGGTATCATCAAGATTGGAATTAATAGACATTAAGGTCTCAAGGGGAAAAGATTCATTAATCTCTTGATTTGGAGATTCCCCTTGATAAGGATCCTCAAGTCTACTAAGATGATCCGCGGCTAGGTTTTCCGCTCCTTTTTTATCACGAATTTTGATTTTAAATTCTTGTAGGAGCAAAACCCAACGAAGGAGTCTTGATTTAGCATCTTGCTTGGTCAACAAGTATTTTAAGGCGGAATGGTCGGTGTAAACGATGGTGGTAGAAAGCACAAGATAGGGGCGGAATTTCTCAAAAGCATACACTACGGCTAAAAGCTCTTTTTCGGTAGTGGTATAATGCAATTGAGCCCCCGTCATTGTCTTACTAGCATAATGAATGGGTTGCAAATGTTTGTTAACTCGTTGACCTAAAACCGCTCGTACCGTGAAATCACTAGCATCGCACATGAGCTCGGAAGGTAACTCCCAATTTGGAGAGACTAAGACCGGTGCCTTAGTTAATTTACTTTTAAGAAGTTCGAAAGAGTCGAGACATTCTTGAGAGAAGATGAAAGGAGCATCCTTTTCTAAGAGATGAGTCATTGGACGAGCTATTTTCGAGAAATCTTGGATGAAACGTCGATAAAATCCCGCATGGCCTAAAAAACTTCTAACTCCTTTGACGGTGGTAGGTGGAGGTAACTTAGCAATGACGTCAACTTTAGCACGGTCGACTTCGATACCGGCTTTGGAAATTTTATGACCGAGGACTATGCCTTCTTTTACCATGAAATGGCATTTTTCCCAATTAAGAACGAGACGAGTGTCTTCACACCGTTTAAGCATACGTTCTAAATTAGCAAGGCAAGAAAAGAAAGAATCACCATACACCGTGAAATCTTCCATAAAGACTTCCATAGTTTCTTCAACCATGTCATGAAATATCACCATCATACACCTTTGGAAAGTCCCGGGAGTATTGCATAAGCCGAAAGGCATTCTTTTGTAAGCAAATGTTCCATAGGGACAAGTGAATGTGGTTGTCTCTTGGTCTTTTGGATCGATAGGGATTTGAAAATATCCGGAAAAACCATCTAAGAAACAATAGAAATCATTACCTGCTAAACGCTCGAGCATTTGATCCATGAAAGGAAGAGGGAAATGATCCTTATGAGTGGCATCATTGAGCTTACGATAGTCGATGCAAACTCGCCAACCCGTTACGAGTCGAGTAGGAATCAACTCGTTGTTTTCATTGGGAACAACGGTGATTCCGCCTTTCTTAGGCACACAATGGACGTGACTAACCCATGGCGAATCCGAGATAGGGTAAATCATTCCGGCATCGAGAAGTTTAATAACTTCTTTCTTAATGACTTCATGAATTTTTGGATTAACCCTTCTTTAATTTTGGATTGCGGGTTTAAAGTCATCTTCCATGAGAATTTTATGAGTACAAAAATTAGGATCAATTCCGCGAATGTCGGAGATTTTCCAAGCAATTGCTTTCTTATGATTCTTAAGCACATCGATAAGTCGGGATTTTTCATCTTCTTTTAAGTCCTTAGCAATAATGACGGGTAACTTATTATCCTCCTCTAAGAAAACGTACTCTAAATTAGACGGTAAATCCTTAAGCTCTAAATCCGGTGGATTGTCGGTGGAAGGCTTAGTCAAACTAGGATCATCGTTTGTAACTTCCTTAGGGGTAGGTGGAGAAATATGGTCCTCATTGAGAAGTCTCTCAATGGTACGAATGTCTTCTTCCCAATCGGTGGGAGAATCGTCATATTTTAAATCCACATCCCCTAAACGCGCTTCAAATTCTTGTAAAAGAAAGTCACTTTCTCCAAATGGAGTCAATGAAGGAGCAATAGAAGCTACGGTCTCAACATGAGGTAAAGGAGAAATCCCGCTCGTACAAGCCTCGTGAAAATGTTCTTCGCATGCTTCGTCGAGCACATCGATGTAATTCACGGATTCGGGCTCATCGGGAAGTTTAGAAAGTTTACCCATGTTAAAGACGATTTTATCATCCCGACCCTCATGATAAGCTCACCTGCGGATACATCAATTAATGTACGCCCGGTTCTCAAGAAGGGTCGTCCCGAAATTAAGGGAACACGGGGATCCATTTCATAGTCGACTACGACGAAATCGGCGGGAAAAGTGAATTTGTCGACTCCTACAAAAACATCCTCAGCTATCCCCACCGGATAAGAAACCGTACGGTTAGCTAATTCTAATGTCATACGAGTGCGGACTAGCTCGGGTAAAGATAATTGTTTCCACACGGACAATGGCATAAGATTGATACTCGCTCCGAGATCCGCCAAGGCCATACAATTCTCAACACCCGGAAAATTACAAGGAATAAGGAATTGACCGGGATCTCCTAACTTAACCGGTAATTTTCTCGAAAGAACCGCGGAACAATTCTCATTCAATTGGGTATTGGCAATATCAAGCAACATTTCCTTATCACTTAAAAGGTCCTTAAACATCTTAGCGTACTTAGGCATGTGAGCGAGCGCCTCGGCAAAGGTGATATTAAAATTTAATTGTTTGAACATTTTTAGGAAGTTCGAAACTTGAATATCGTCCTTATTCTTCAATTTCTCTTTCCGTAACCTTGAGGGATAAGGTATATTGGGTTGAGATGAAGGCTTTGGAGTGGATTGCTCACTCACATCCTTTGGTGGAGGAGGAGTAGAAATGGTAGGTGAAAGAACCGGTTTGGGAACCGAAGGTGTGGTAGAAAATTCGGGTATCGGTGGAACATAAGGTGTAGACGAATGCATAACGGGTGGTATGTCACAAGTGGAAGAAGAAGGAGGTTGTGTCGAAGAAGAAGGTATCTCGGGTCCTTGGTTAGGTGGGGGATAGGAAGATTCTACGGTGGTCTTACCGCTCCTAGTAGTGATAGCATTAACATTAGCCCTAGGATTGGTCATGGTGTTCGAAGGGAGGGCACCTTGGGGACGAAGGGTTTGAATCATAGTCAAAAATTTCTTATCGGTCGATTCTTGCATTTGTCGATTATATTCTTGCATCTCTCTCATGGTTCGCTCATGTTCGGATAATTTTTGTAGAACCAAGTCCATTTGAGGGTTATGCATGTTCATTTGATTATACCCTTGATTGTTAAAACCTTGATTGTTAAAACCTTGATTAGGAAAACCTTGGTTAGGAAAACCTTGGTTTTGATATTGATTATAACCTTGATTAAATCCTTGATTTTGGAAACCTTGGTTATTAAATCCTTGATTTTGGTTATTGAACCCTTGGTTTTTCCCTTGAAAATACCCTTGATTTTGATTAAAACCCCGTTGATTAGAATTCCTTGAAAATTACCCCGTTGAGGACCTTGGTTCCTATTTTGGGTGAGTGGGGGTGGTCTTTGTGGTGCTACAAAACCCGGGGGAGCCAAATAGTTATTAGACTTGTAAGACAAATGGTTAACATCAACATTTGGTTTGAAATGAATCCGTTCATTTTCATTGTTATTATAAGCATAAACTTCTTGTTGATTATTGTAAACCTTGTCACAATTAAAGTATGAATGCGGTTAATAAGTGTGTAAACACTTATCCTTTTGCCACTAAAATCAAGGAAAAACAAGACCTAATCATGTGTTTTATATCATAAATGTCAGAATTACGCGTGGTTTTGTGTTTTGTGTGTTAAATAGGTACAAATGATCAAAAGAAGAGAAAACACGAGGTTTCACGGTCAAATGTCGAGGAAAAGTACAAAAAGAGACGAAGACAAAGTCAAAAGACCAAAAGTGTGCCAAGATCACGAAGTCCACTTGAATTTAATGAAATAATCAAGAAAGTCGGAATCGAGCTCGTTTTAGTGGAATTTATCATTTTTTGAAGATATTCGAGCCAAGTGGGTCCCACATCAGATAAATGGGCTCAAAAGCCCATTTAAAGAAAAGAGTTGTTTAATTTTTCACCACTAGTCCAATTAAAAGCCCATTAATGGATCGGGTTACATGTTTAAACCAAATGGGGGACAGATTACGGTTTCATTGGGCCAAGCCCATTTCACAAATAAAGGAACGAATGGAGAAAGATTTTTGCTTCACTTGGTCAACACCTCCCACAACCCAGTCAACCCCCAACACCAATTCACCCACGTGTCTTCATCACACGATTGTTTTTATTACACAAATTACCTCACCCACTCACACAAAATAAACTATCCCACAACTCACAAATAAAAACATTTTTTTTTACCCAGCCCCACTCTCACATTCGATGATACCAAAGTTTTTTCACCCACCTCTTTCTCTCTCAATGAAAACACAGCCACCACTTTTACTTTACCCCAAACCCTAATCAAATACATGAAAAATTACTAAGATAAAATTGGGGGTTTTAATCCACTTGTGTGATTCACACACTTGGGGATTAAATCCCCAAGTTTTTTGCAGCATCCACCACTGTGGTCCTCTCTCCTCATTCGACGCGGCCTATCTCTCTCTTGTTATTGGTTGAGAAGAAGCACAATCCACTCTGGCAATCCAATTGACCAAACACCTATCACAGCCGTAGATGAAGAAAGATGAAAGAGAAAAGAAGAAGATGCGGTCAGGATTGGAAGACGTGATCACCAAGGAGTTAGGGTCTTCCTATAAAACCCCACTCCTACATCTTGTAAAAGCAGTCCATTTTATCTTTCTTTAATTTACTAATTTTTTTTAATTAGGAGTAGATTTAATTAGATTTAATTTTTGCAGAATTAGAATAGGTTTATTGTAATTTCTTATTTTCAGTATTGTAATTTTTTTTTAATTAATGAAAAGTTTTATTTAAATTAATTTGCGTCTATGTTTAGATTTCTGTCTCAATTTAATCTTAATTTTAATTACTGTTTGATTCTCGTTTTTAATTTCTTTTTATTACTGTTGGAATTATTTATATTCGATTAAAAAAAAAAAAAAAAAGAAAGAAAGAAAAGAGTGGAAAAATCATCTTTCCCCACTGGAAAGAAAAGTAAAAAGTTTACTGTTCGAATTTTCTTCGTGGTTCGATCGGTGTATATTTCGGTTACTGTTCATTTTTCGAGTTGATGATCCGAGATGATTTTTGGTGAGATATACGGTGGTGATTAGTGTTCGGTTTGTCATTAAGACGGCTCAGCGCCGATCTTCGTCGCAAAGGTTACTCCAAAAGGTTTTTCATCTCTTTTCCTTATTTATTTCAGTTAAGTTTAACCTGCTTTAGTTAGTTTTTTTATTATTCTGCTTAATTAGTTAATGTTTATGTTACTGCAATTTTATAGATAAATGCTTATATTGGTTTATTATGTTTCAGTTTTGAGGTTGTTTGGATCTACGTGATTTATTTGTTTTGAATTTGATTTGAGTTTAAATAGTGTGTTAAATCTGCTTATTAGGACTTTGGATTAGGATCTGCTTATGGTTTAAGTTATTCATTTTCAGTTTTATCTTTATTATATGTTTAATTTTTAGCTCATTCGGTATTTGCTTATTTGGATTATTTGGCTTATCTGCTTTTTACTGCTTATTGTTAGTCTTATCAGTTTAGCTCAGGTATTTTTTAGCTTAATTTGTTGATGAAGTTTAGGATCTGCTTATTGGATTTAGGTTTAGACTGCTTCCTGGTTCATGTTGTTACATACAGGTTATCTTTTTTTTTTTTTCTTCATAATTTTGAGTTTAGTCCAGTTTTAATAAAAAATGCAATACTTGTAGGATTTAGTGAGATTATATGATCTGTGTAGATTGTAGATTTCCAGTTCATTTCAGTTTCATAGTCAATTCAAGTAAATGCAGAATTTAAGTTTTTTAACTAGCGTTTGGGAATGCAAGTTTACAGGTTTAATCTTTTGAATTTAGGTGTCTAACGTACCGAGTTAAGTTGGAAACAAGTGAATTGGTGCAATCAATATTAGGAGTAGTCATAGTTTCAATTTCTATAAGTAGTAGCAGTACATGGATTTGGAAGTTACATAGACTTTGTGAGATAGTTTAAAGTTTTCCTTGAATGATTTGGAATTTGAGATTAAAAGTACTTAGTTCATTAGCTTAAGCCTTTTATCTGTTTTAGAGCATTTAAAATTGTTCTTTCCATTCAAAATAGTATCAGTAGAAGCATATGCAGTATAATCAAACCATTTGACTAAAAGGATTGCAATTTTTTTACAAGTTTAGTTACCGTACATGTTTAGCCCCTAACTTTGTTATGCTGCGTTACAACCACAGTCCAAAGCAGTTAGCATAAATTCTTGTTGGTCCTTGAGGAGTTAGTTAGTTACGTTTTTAATCCTACCTTCTAGTTTACATATTAAATTGTTACGTGAATTCATGGGCTTTATCAATTCTTACTGGGCTAATTTCTATTGTTCAATTTCAAAACATTTTGATTTAACGTTTATTGTAGTAGGAAGTTTCATAAAGTAGTTTTGTTAAATAGTTTTAATTAGCTAATTGTTTTTCTATTAATTTTCTTTTTAGCTTTAAAAAAGGATAGTTTAATAAAAGTAGAATATTATATTAGTTTAATTTCTCGTCTTACGTGCCAAGTAGTATAAATATCAAATATCCGTTTATTAACCAAAAACAAATAAAGTCGAAACGATAATATCTGATTTCAATTCGAGTGAGTCGAGGAACAACGAACTTAATTAATTGGACACAAAATCTCAGTTTCAAAATGGCGCCGCTGCCGCTTCGCTCGTACGATTGACGATTTTTCGTGAAGACGTTTGGATTTTGGGATCCGTTCTCTTTGAACGTTACGTTTCTTGCAAAAAATTAAAAATACAAAAAAAAATCAAAAAAATTAAAAATATAAAAAAATTAAAAAAATCACAAAAGCAAATTCTTTCCTAAGAATTGCACCAAAAAAATTAAAAAAATCCAAAAGTAATACTTTTTCCTAAAAGTATTACACCAAAAATATTACGTATTAGTGTTAATTTTTATTTCGATTTCTTTCGATTTTTCTTGTATATATATATTTTTCTAAAAAAAATACAAAAATATTCTTCTTTATCCTCTATTGTATTTAATTCTTTTTCTCAACCCCTCTTATTTTTAATTCTTCATGGATTCGTCTTGCGTTCGGTGTGGGAGACCATGGCATGGTTTTCAAACATGTCAATGGTGTATTTGTGAGCGGTGTGGTTTTGATATAGACAATACACAATTTGGATTTTGTCCATTTTGCAATTCAACGAATTCGTACTTCTCCTCTTACAATACTTTCTCCCCCCCTCCCGTCTATGACAATCCCTATCCGCAACATGAACCGGGTTTTTCCCAATACCCGTGTTGCAATCATTGTGGGGGCCCTCACGATACTTCGTATTGTCAGCCAATAAATTATTATGAGCCAAATACGTGTCCTCATTTTTCTTCACCGATGGATTATTATGAACCAAATCAGTGTTCTAATTCTTCTCAACCGATGACTTCCTATGAGCCACATCCGTGCTATAATTCTGGTTTTCATAACTGTGAGCCCCCACATCCCATCCTCAATCATCAATCCTCTCATAGAATTCAACAAATCAATGCTTTGAATGAAGAAAGAAAAGCCCTTCTTTTGGAACTTCATGACGGCTTAATTCGACTGACCGAGACATTGGAGGAGCAACAATGACAACGACAAGAGCAAGTATCTAATCTTAGTGATTATACTCCGCCTCTTGCGTGTTCTTTCTATTATGATGATGATGACGATGAGAATACTATTTCTTGGAATGATCTTTGTGCTCAATGTCCTAGTGCAATTGTAATTCCTTCTCTCGACTTGCCGGCTCTCGAGCCTAAGGATTCTACCACTCCTATTCTCGATTCTTCTACTACGGAGCCCGATGCCTCTCTCATCATGGCGGATTAGGGTCTTATCACTATTCCTTGTGACGAGACTCTTATTCCAATCCAAAGTGAGCCTTACGGTTGCTTCCGATAGTGACGATGAGTGTGAATCTCTTTCTAGTGATGACTCATTACCTCCCACAGACATCTTGGGAGACGATTCTTTGGCTTTCTCTAATCCCATTTTTGATCTCGATGATGATTTTACTTCTAGTGATGACGAGTCACTATCCGATGAAGACGTTCCGAAGGAAAATTTCAAGATTTATTCGAACCCTTTATTTGATTTTGATGACGCCTACATCTCTAGTGACGTGAATCCTCTCTTTGAAGAGGGGATTGAGGACATTGATAGCTCCGACTCTATTGCTATTGATGAGCATCCTTTGTTAGCCATGCCACCTCCCCGTCATAGAGGAGGTGGAGAGATTTGACCCTAGTTTCCGTTTGATTCGGTCTGGTGAGGTGACGCGGGTGGTAGATATGTCCTCTGATATTTCTCATATTATGTTGCCACCCCCCGTCCTAACCCGCGTGCACACCCAAGCAAGTGATGTATCGCTTTTACTCTCCTCATTTCATACCGGGAAATGAGGATGAGTGCTTTGACCTGGGAGGTGACATTGACCATTCTTTGATTGATACCTTTACGGCTTTGCCGAATAGTGACCATCCTATGTCTTTGGGGGATGACAATTTGTCTCCTTTACCCATCCCACCTCCCGTGGATCAAGACTTCACTTACTTTTCTTATGTCGAGAGGACTTTTCTCCCTTTCATGACTTATCCTCCTGCCTCTCATTTATCATGTTCATCCGGGACCGAGGACAAGATCTTTGATCCCGGTATCACATTCGAGGCTTCCCCATGGACCATTTAATTCGGGGTCGAGTCAGGCTCGTGACTCGGTTAACAAAAACAAGCGCTTCTCGGGAGGCAAACCCGATTATCTATCTTTTATTTATTTTCTACAATAAGTGTAGGGGGGAGCCGTGTAGGTTGTTTGTTTTGTGTGATTGTGTAGGTACATGTGCTTTGATGATCCACTTTTGGTACTTTTGACGAGACCCGTGTTCCCGTGTTACCCATGTACCCGGTTCCTTCGATAAGTTTTTGCTATTGTGATTTAATCTTGTATATAAATAAAACAAATAAATGTAATCACTTTAGTTGTCCCTTCCTTAGCTCGATTTTAAACAACGTACTCAATGTCCTAAGTGTAGGGGAGTTTATTCGCCCACATGCTTAAACATTGAGGACAATGTTTATGTTAAGTGTAGGGGGGCCTTCTATCGAATTTTAGTGGCTTTTTCCATGAATTTGACCCCATTTTAACCGGAAAATTTTTAAAATTTTTCAACGTTTTTCAAATTTTTGATCTATTTTGGCCTAGTAGTATTTTTATTTATTTTCTTTCCTTTTATTATCGCATCATAATAATTTTCATTTCAAGAATAAAGTAAAAAATGAATAAATAAATAAAATGGTTTTAACAAGTTTAGATGTCTTTGATATATTAGGCCCGTTGTGAATATTTTTGACTCAACCCGAGTTTACTTATCTAAGTTTACTCTAGCTAGTATCCTTAACCATATGGACCTTAATTGGTTTATTAGGCTAAGCATCCACGAGTCTCATTCCTTGAGATTTTAAATTGTGGAGAACGAGAGATGATAGAGTTAATTATAAGTTCGGTATTCTTTCATTAACTTATGTGAGTTAGTTATGAGCTTTTTCTCCCATCACTTGTTAATAAATATATTTGCAATAAATAAGGTTGTACGATTTAAAAGGTTACTTAGCTTCTAGCACAAGATCGTTTAAAAGTTGCTCGGTATTAATTAGAGTTCATAGCCAAGGCATAACTTATTGAAACGGGACGCGAAGATTGGCTTATCCAAAAAGGCCCTAACAAGGCATGAGGGATACCCCGAGTCCAAAAAGGCCCTCACAAGGCAATGAGGATTCACTTTTTTTGCTAAAGATCCAAAGATGACGTGAAGATCATTAATCCAAATCAATATGATGGATCAAGACACACGACGAAAAGCAACTACTCCCCTAAAGATCATGGAGAAGTCTATCCAAAAAAGACCCTAACAAGGTATGAGGATAAATAGATCCAAGTCCGAAAAGGAGGCGGATCGTTGTATATCAAAATCCTAAATAAAGAAGAGGATAAATGAAGAAGTCGTGGTCAACGTTTGAAGCATCTTTCACTCCTATTGAAGATGTATACCAAAATGAAGAGAAGACCATAATTTCAAGATCGTCTGTCAAGATTTGAAGTTTGAAGTACAAGCCAAATATCGGTCCGAGAGAGGTCTCAAATCGTGAAACGAGTTATGCCAAGATATGAACTTTATGAGGTTTCGAGAAGTCGTTTTAAAAGATTTTGTCCTTTAGCTAACTATTGATTAAATCGTTCCACTTTATTTTCGGCCTTAATAAATTATCG